>JARCFY010000021.1:37379684-38632684 GCA_029233225.1 Lepidodactylus listeri
AGACTCTTTCCTCGAGGCTCACTGAGGATTCATTTCCATCCACAAATAGCAAAGATTTCTGGGGCTCGTTCTTAAGAAGACCCTCAGGATCACTGGTTCTTGTGCAAAACTAGAGTGCTGGCTGGGACACGTCCAGATCTCTTTTGTGACCTCTCTCTGATCGATTGTGGCATGGGCCCTCCCACTGTTGCCCCCCCAGCACCAAGAATATAGAGCATCACTGCCCCACTTTCACATTAATTGAATAACACTTTCTACCCATTTTTAATGCACTTTGCAACTGGTTTTTACTGTGTGAAATGGCAAAATCTACTTGCAAACAGTTGCTGAAGTGCATTGAAAATGCATTATTCAGTGTGTGTGAAAACATAATAGGGCTGGTGGGGGAACCTCCAGAGAGCTTCTTTCCGCCGCCTTGAAATTTGTGGTGAAAGAAAGGCAGGAGACACGTGAAATAGAGTTGGCTGTGGTGCCAGCCACAGTGGAGGTTAACCTGGTCCCACAGTGGAGGTTAACCTGCAGCTGGGGTTCAGTTCCTAGCTACAAGGGACTGTAATTTGAAGGAGAAGTCCTTCATTGACGAGCCGCAGGGAGGAAGGGTGGGTTTCTGTAACCACAGTTGTGGAGGATCCAGCATTGGATCAATGCCAACCCAGCCCAGTCTGTTGCCCCAGATCTTGTGGTGGAAGCCAGACTTCCTTGGAGCCTTTGTGAATCTTTGTTCATTTCCCAGTCTGTTGGCCAATGAGTTTGCAGAGGGGTTTTCAGTTCTTTCCCTTCATAGCTCTTTTCTAGGGTCTCTGTGCATTTTTTTGGATCTTGACCAGGGGAGGAGTTGGAGTAGGAATGGTGGCTGCTTAGGGTTGCCAGCCTCCAGGTGGAGCCTGGAGAGCTTCTGCTTTTACAACTGATCTCCAAATGACAGAGATCAGTTCCCCTGGAGAAAATGGCTGCTTTGAAGGGGGGACTCTATGGCATTGTACCCTGCTGAGGTCCCTCCCCTCCCCAAACCCCTCCCTCTCCAGGCTCCACCCCTAAAATCTCCAGGTATTTCCCAACCCGGAGCTGGCAGTCCTACGGCTCTGCTCAGCTGTGGCTCTCCAGAAATATTTATTTCAGCTATTTACAGTCCGCCGTTCTCCCTAAGACTCAAGGAGGATTGCATAGCATAAGTCAAGTACAATCAGCAGGATGGGACATCCCATAAGCAGCACAATGGGGTCTGTCTACAAAAATTGGAAAATAAACCAGACCCAGAACAAAGCATGAGCTTTCAAACATGATACATTTATGTGGTGTAGAGACTACCTAGTCTGGAACAGACTTAACGGCACCGGGCAACATTACAGTAGTGCAGGCCATTTCATTACAGTGCAGTCTTACGTATGTGTGCAAAAAGCCCTCTTGAATAATTGCCCAGGCCATTCCATAAGGTAGTCAAAAGAATGCAGGATATGCCATGGTTGCATCTGCCATTTTGCTGCCGCTTGCAGGGATGGAGTAGTGTGGGATGCTGTGACATCACGTCATGCATTACCCAATCTGATTGGGGAGACGTGGGAACTGGGCAGGGATTGGACTAGTGGCAGCCAAGCCACTTCCTGTCAGGTGGACATGGATTGAGCCCTGATCAAGGCATGGAAGTGTAAAACCAGACAAAATGTGGTCATTGATAACGGCACAGCAGCAGAACAGGGTATTCTAGCTTGTAAATTCTAAGAAGGCTTTTTGAGAACAGGAAGAAGGTTTGGTGGAACAGAGTTCTTGTTGTCTGTCTCCCCCTCTGGTGCCTCCCCCCCCCCCCCCCAGCTTAAACACCTCACCTTGCTGTTTGGGAGAGAACAGCAAAAAGTTCATAAAGTTCACAGAGCTGTTTTGTGCTTCAGGGAGAGAGAGAAGCAGACAGGGACATACATCTGGTGCGAGAGTCCTACAGAGTCAGTCAACAGCAAATGTCCTTAAACAGGAATGCTTTATTGAGAAAGGTCTGCTACGGTAATCTGCACTTCTTGTGTTAGTAATGGCGGGCACTATTGAAACCAGGACAGTTATACAGAATTCAAACAGACATCGGGCAGTGCATTGTAACCAATCATTAGGTAAAGAAAAAGGCGCTTAAAATACTGGTTTACAGTTCCCAGGAAATAAGCAGGAAGACTTATAGCCAGACAGAAGAAAAGATACGTAGGCCGGCACCAACAGTCTCTCAAGGTTGGAGCAGTAGGGAGAGTGATAAGCATGCCATGAGAACTATAACATAACATTCCACAGTATTGACATCACGGGGTCAGCTATCCCACCTCCCGGGCAGGGGATGGCAGCATTAGCTGACATCAGGAAACTAACTTTCCCCATTGCAAGGCCTTTTTATTTGAGTCAGCTTTTGTGGCTGTGTAGGAGCACAGCGAGGGCTGGACCATAGAGTTGGATGGGGGCCTGTTCCTGACACCTTCCCTGAACTTGCAAAAGAGAAGGATTGGCAAGGCAGGCGAAAAGGGATGGATATCAGCTTGTTGTTGGGTTTTCTTGGACTGTGTCACTTGAATGCAAATATGAACACACATAAGGCTTGCCTTATACTGAATCAGACTAAGACTATTGGTCTGTCAAGGCCAGTACTGTCTACACAGACCGGCAGAGACTGTCCAGGGTCTCAGGCAGAGGTCTTTCACATCACCTACTACCTGATCTTTTCACTGGAGATGCCAGGGATTGAACCTGGGACCTTCTGCATGCCAAGCAGAGGCTCCTCCACTGAGCCATGGCCCCTCCTTATAATACATGAACATATAAAGCTGCTTTATACTGAATCTGACCTTTGATCCATCAAGGCCAGTATTGTCTACTCAGACTGCCATTAGCTCTCCAGGGTCTCAGGCAAAGTCTTTCCCGTCACCTACTGCCTGGCTTTTAAACTGGAGATGCTGGGGATTGAGCCTGGGACCTGCATGCCAAGCAAATGCTCTTCCACTGAGCCACAGCTCCTCCCCTATAATACATGAACACATAAAGCTACCTTATACTGAATCAGACCATTGGTCCATCAAGACCAGTATTGTCTACTCAGACTGGCAACGGCTCTCCAGGGTCTCAGCAGGGGTCTTTCACATCACCTCCTAGCTGATCCTTTTAACTGGAGATGCCAGGGATTGAACCTAGGATCTTCGGCACGCAAAGCAGATGGATATGAATGACCCATAGGCCCTCCCTAAATGGATCTGCCTCATCCTGAATCCGACCATTGGTCCATAAAAGTCAGTATTGTCAACTCAGACTGGCAGTGGCTCTCCAGAGTCTCAGGCGGAGGTCTTTCACATCACCCACTGCCAGCTGCTTTGACTGGAGATGCTGAGGATTGAACCTGGGGCCTTCTGTATGCCAAGCAGATGCTCTACCACTGAACTACGCTACCACTGAGCCATGGTCCCTCCCATTTAGGGATGAGGGTTCCATGGTGAAGCATAAGGATTCATAGGAAAAGACTGGAGAAGGGCAGGGGAGAGAGGTGGCACCGCATTAGCAGTTCAGAACCCACCCAGTTCTGGTGGGGGGCTTTTGCTTCATCTGCCACCCTTCTTTTGACTTTTCCAGCATGCCATGAATGTGATCGGGATCTTCGCGGAGGAGCAGGCGCTGGTGCTGCAGATCGTAGCCGGCATCCTTCACTTGGGCAACATCAGTTTCAAAGAAGTTGGCAACTACGCTGCAGTGGAGAGCGAGGAGTGTAGGTAGTCCAGTGGAATGCAAATGCATCAGACTTGGGAAGCATTGGTGATGCTGCAATGCACCAGGCACGGCTGCTGGTTAATCCGCTAGACTCTGGCATGCTCTGCTTTCCTTCCAGACACGCTGGCTTTGCTCCAGAGGGGGAGTGTGTGTGCTGAAGGGATGGGTGTGCCCTTGGAGATGTTTCTATAGTTTTCTGTACAACCAAGGCAATGTTGCAATGAGAGATGGACACCAGGAAATGCTGCTCCGCAGACATTACGTGCTGCATAAGAGCAATGCATTTACTCTCAGAGTTGCTGATTTTGGTCTCTCTCTGCCTCTTTTTTGGTAGTCTTGGCTTTCCCAGCTTTTCTCCTGGGCATCGACCAGAGCCGACTGAAAGAGAAGCTGACCAGCAGGCAAATGGACAGCAAGTGGGGAGGGAGATCAGAGTCCATCAACGTGACCCTCAATGTGGAGCAAGCGTGTTACACCCGAGATGCGCTGGCCAAGGCGCTTCATGCAAGAGTCTTTGATTACCTGGTGGATGTAAGTGGTCCTCCAGGGTTTCTTCCCTCCCCCAGAAGTACAAGGCAGTGATTAGTGTTCTGAACTAGGGCCAGAGAGACCCAGGTTCAAATCCCTGCTAAGCTTTGAAGATCATTGGGTCAGATGTCCAGCCCAGCCTACTTTGCAGAGCCAGCTGAAAGACAGAAGGAGGAAGTGGGGAGATCTTTGGATGCTGGCCCAAATTTCTTTGAGAAAGGCTTGGGCACAAGTTTGAAAGAATGAAAGCTAGGGGCCATTATAAAGACCAGACATATTGCTAAATATAACTGTAGTTGACAGAAGGTGAAAATTAGGATGACCAAAGTTAGTGCAAGACCACAGTTCTCAAACTGAAAGGCAGCAAATTATTTCTGCATTTGTCTAGTTATAACATTTTACATCCAGTGCTTTTGGGTTGCCGTTGAGATGACTATTGACAATCAGACAAAACATATTTAAATACTACAAGCACTAACATACCAAATGTCATACGACCAGAAAAGTCAACATTAAACCTCCAAATAACTGAAACACTTTAGCGTAGCAACAGGTAAATGGCCAAGTGAGGGGGGAAAGCCCTTCAACAAAAAGGGAGCTGAGGTGAGATGGTGGTCTTTCATATATTTGGCTTGTGGAACTCACTGCTACAAGATGCTTCCTTAGTGGTGATGGGCACTGGCTTAGATGGCTTTAACAGGGGCTTGGACAAATTTATGGCAGAGAGATTCATGGTGAGCCATCAGCCATGTTAGCTGAACTGATCCTCTGGTTTGAAAGGCAGAGGAAAAAAGATGTGACGGAAGCCAGGAAGGAAATGTTTTATATTTGCTCTTGCATACAATAGCGCTTGCTATTGTTAGGTGCAGATGGATGCGGATATTAACTGCCTGAGCAACTGGTTGGGACACTCGTGGGCCTGAGTGGAACTAAGACCTCACATGATGTCCTTTTTTCAACTTTACATAAGAAAGCAAAAAAACTGATCCTGGAGTGGTGGGTGTTCAAGCGTGGACTGCAAACCAGCATCAGTTTCCCAAGCCAAAGTAGGTTTACAATGTCCCTTGTACATCTCTTTTCTCCCTCTGTTTACCAGTCCATTAATAAGGCGATGGAAAAGGATCATGAAGAATACAACATTGGTGTCCTGGACATCTATGGCTTTGAAATATTTCAGGTAAAGTATAAGGTGGTTATGAACTGTTTGGGGGGGCAGCAGAAATATTTTCATCCTTTGGCAGGAGGAAGGAATGCTCCTCTGCGACTGAGGGGCTCTCTAGAGCTTGTGATGCAGCAAGAGCCATCACAGTGTTGTAGAATGCTGATGGTTGCCAGGTGTCCTCCTGGAAACAAAGGGCGGACCTGTTTTATTGATGTGTTTAAAACGTTTATTAGCCACCTTTCTTCCTGGTGGAGGTCAAGGAGGTTTATAAACTTAGATAAAACTGAATAAAATACATCAGATAGATAAAACCAAAATTTAAAATCACCACTCAGCAATGCTACTAAACTTAATCAAATGCAGACCAGAATAAAACCGTCTTCAACTCCCTCCTAAGGACTGAATGTGAGGGGGCTGGGCACACCTCTCTGGGAAGGTGTTTGTTGAACAACACCTGCTGGGTGGCTGACCCTGAGGACTGGCCCACCTTTTCTGGGTGGTGCGGAAGGGAGGCTTGCAAAACAGTGCCTGAAGCAGGATACTCCTACTCCAGAGGAATGAATGGCTGCCATTCTTTTAGAGGGGAGACAGTAAAGGGGCTGTGCACATGGAGAAACTGTTGGCAAGGAGTGGACTTCTCCTTTGCCTCTGGTGACTCCTTGTGATCCCGATCCTGAGTTTGAGGGTGTAACAGAATGTTGGGAAACTGGGTTGCTGGGATGTGCTTGCAGTGCAGCTTTTCAAGAACACATCAGAGCATACAAGATAAAAACTTGCTCTATCCCAAGTGGGACTATCAGTCCTTTTAGTTGGCTATTATCTATTGACTGGCAATAGCTCTTTAGGGATTCAGGCAGAGAAGGGCCTTTCCCAAGACCTGCTCCCACGTGCATGCAATGTACATGCTCCACCGCTGAGCTGTTTTGGTCTTTGATCAGAAATGAGAATCATTTGCAATCCAACTGTTTACAGAAGGCAATGCAAAATTCAGGATCTGCTTGAAGCAGCAGAAGAAAGGATGCTCTTAAATACACTTTACCAAAAGTGGATGTTCTGTAAGTGGGAGTTCCCTTAACAGATGCTCTCTTGGAACTGGATTTGGAGAGTTGTGTGTTGCAGAACTCTACAGTGAGGTACACAGCATGATATAAAACTCAGCTGCTGAAGTCACCAAAACAGATTGCAAAACCTGCACACAAAACGGAGTTTGGCCTGTTTTGCTTAAAAAAGGGCTAGAAGCCAATGTTGAGCTGTTTTTCTCCCCCCCCCCCACTCCAGAAAAATGGCTTCGAACAGTTCTGCATCAACTTTGTCAACGAAAAGCTGCAGCAGATCTTTATTGAGCTGACGCTGAAGGCGGAGCAGGTAAAAACACCCCCCTGGGGGGAGGGGAGCTTGCTTGAACTGGGCTGCACAAGAGCTGGCTGTGGCCCTCCTTCTTTCAAAGCTGGGGTGGGACTTCAGCTGTTGACAATAACAAAGTTGCCTTGCAAAGCAAGATCGAGAGAGAGAGAGCTGTTGTGGTTAGCTAAGCCAAAGGGTGGAAGTAAACACAGGGCTGGGCTGCAGGCATGTTCATCCTCCAATACAATGACCGGAGAGCAACTCATGCATTGGAGTAATAGTCAGCCCGTCATGTGATTTTCTTCTCTCCCTCTCTCCCCCCATGGATGCTGACTCGCCCGTCAGAAATAGAACACCGCAGCCAGTTACGTTTGTGTTGGCACCGCTGTTCCAGTGGAAGAATTTGTGTTTTCTCCATTTCCTCACTGCCTTTTTTTTTGGGGGGGGGGGGGGGAGGGAGGGAGGAAAAAGGACTTTTATAATTCTTCCCTGTTGCCTGCCATTTTGTATGTATGCTTCTCTCTCTAAGCGCGCCTTGCAACCGTGTAGCCATCCCTCCCTTTTTTCTGTGTTGCAGGAAGAATATGTGCAAGAAGGAATCCGCTGGACACCCATTGATTATTTCAACAATAAGATTGTGTGCGATCTCATAGAGAACAAAGTGGTGAGCAATCATGTGTTTTAGACACCTGCTGTCGATTAGCCAAGTCTGAACTTCACATGCACATGTTCAAGGCATAATATTTAAAGTCAATTTTTCTGCAGTTCTGTCCGAATGAAGAAAAAGATGGTAAAAGTCCAATTTGTTACATTAGTTTTGAAAACAAATGTGAATAGCAATGAAGGAATGCCACATTATTTTATTTACTTTGTTTATATCCCACCTTTCACCCCATCGGAGACCCACTTACACTGTTCTCCTCTCCTCTATTTTATCCTCACCATAACCCTGGGAGGCTGAGAAAGTGTGACTGGCCTAGGGTCACCCAGCAAGCTTCCATGGCATAAGTGGGAATTTGAACTGAGGTCTCCCACATACTAGTCCGACACATTCACCACTATCCCATGCTGTTTTCTCGGAGGGAAGAGTCAAATATTAAACTGACATAGATGGTTTCCATATCATAGTCGAATCTATCTTGCCACCAAACGTCACTGTGATTATAAGCCCTTTGCCCCCCACTGCAGTATTTTCACCCCCCATTGCTGGCTTGGGGAGGGATATAAGACAGCCAAGGTAATGGCTTGTCTAGTTAACCCCTTTTAAGAGCAAGTCAAAAGCAAGAGGGTGTTGTGAAGAAAGACAGAAGCAGATGAAGAATTCTTCTTTATTGTTTTCTGCTGGTCCACCTGTTTTTAAAGGCAGGATTGGGGGGGTGTAATGATGTGACGGCACAGTTGTGTAATAGAACAACAGAGAGCAACAGTAGTGCAACATAATTGTTTTCCTTGTTGAATCTATTAAAACAAATGGCAGTCACATTAAATGCGGTGTGTGTGTGTGGGGGGACCTTACAAGTTTCTGAAACCTAACAGTTTGTGTGTCCCTAGTGCAGGGCCTTGTTCCCACTGCCTGGACATTTTGAAATTTCAGATCAGAGAATCTGAAAAGGACTTAGAAGGCAGGTCCCCTTCTGCTTGAAGAGGCAGGGAACTCAGAAGGGAGACCCCTTGCTACTTTCAGAGGCAGGACCTAGGCTCCGGGTGCCGGCCTCATCTCCTTTGGCTTTCCTAGTTCTCCCAGCTGCCCTGAAATAACACTGATTGTATGAGCAGTCAGCCTGTTTAGCCCAGCAACAGAACTGGCAAGCTATAGTCAGTCTAGGGCTGGTTTTTTTAATACACACACAAAGATGAAGTTGCACAGATGAAAAAGGCATCATGGTACAGGCAGCTTAAAATAGGAACAGTGTAATCTCCATTGATTTGAGGAACGGGATTGCCGAGTGTGTTCCAGGCTTCCAGCTTTGCCATCCTGCATTCGTCAGACATTTTATTTCCCACTAGGGTTGCCAATTGCGGGCTGGAGATTTTAGGGTGGAGCTTGCAGAAGAGAGCTTGGGGAGGGGATGGAGCTCAGCAGAGATGTGATGCCAGAGAGTTCACCTTACACAGCAACCATTTTCTCCAAGGGCACTGATTTCTGTTGCCTGGAGAGCTGTTGTAATTCCAGATCTCCACGACATGCCTAGAGGTTGGCAACCATATCACCCATCAACTTCAGCTGGTAAACAGGCGGCTTGGATAGCTCCTCCAGGCAGAGGATGTGGAACCCGCTTTGAGAACAAAGGTCCTGAGGGAGTAGAACCCACCCAGTCTCCTGAGCTTCCCTCGCAGCTGGTGGGCTACGTCTAAATAATGTGTTTTGTCCCTGATCAACCAGGAAGAATTCTTTGGGGGCTTGTCCCTGTGGAGTAATTTTGCAAAATTAAAACGCAATACCCAATGGTAATTCAGGCAACCCTGGGGTTATTATGCTCTCGCTTGGCAAGGAAATGGCACCTTTGGGCAAACAGGTCAACACTGCCAGGTTAAAGAAGGTAAACACTGCCAGGTGCAAGCAGTACAGACAACTCACTGTGAAGAAAACAAGATCTTTTGTGGCCAGTTGTTAGTGTGATGGTGAGTGTGACGCTTCAGCTGCCTGTGATGATTCTGCTGAAGTCGAAAGCAAACCCTGACCCTTCTCCACAGGTCAGAAATATATTGACACCAAAGGCAAAATTTAAAAAGGGCTTGTTATGTATGGCTCATTTTTGGTAGAGTTGCGCACAAATAATCCGCTGTTGTTTCTTTCTTCCCCGCTTCTTGTTTGTTTCCGTTGCTCCAGAATCCTCCGGGCATCATGAGCATCCTGGATGATGTTTGTGCCACGATGCACGCTGTGGGTGAAGGAGCCGACCAGACCCTGCTGCAGAAGCTGCAGATGCAGATCGGGACCCACGAACATTTCAACAGCTGGAACCAGGGCTTCATCATACACCATTACGCAGGAAAGGTGTGCAGCGAATAATCTCTCTAAGTAGGGGAAACCTGGTTTGGTTGTCAGCTCATCTCAGAGGTGGCCTCAGATCCAGCCTCTCAGCCTCTGCTAGAAAAGGCAGCCAAGGGGCTTCAAGCTCTCTTGTAGTCATTTCCCCTCTTTGCTGGAGGGGGTGGGGAAGTCCAGCTTTTTATTCTTAGACGGCTGGAATGGGTTACATGTTTGACCCCACCCACATAAAAGCTAAGTTTTGTGCCAGAGATTTCATGGCATCCGCCTACTGTGTGTATGTTGGAGCTTTGAAATAATTGCTCTGTTCAGAGTGGCATCTTTGGAGGGAAAATTGGCAAGAGAGAAACTGGTGAAAATTGGTGATCGGGGTGGGGTGGGGACGGGATGTCTGTTTCCTGCCTGCCATTTCTCTGCTCCAAATTTTATTATTATTTAATTCATTTGCACCTCACTGTTCTCCCCAGTGGGGACCAAAAGTGGCTTACAAGGTCACCCAGCGAGCTTCCATGGCTGAATTCGGGGTACAAACCTGTCACTAATTCACATTCCTTCATCTCTTGTGGCTCCCCCTGAGTAGAAAAATCAATTGAGTGGGGCAATTGGAGTGGGGAGAGAGCAAGCTCTCCTTCTCTGTTTCTTCTGTGCTAAAGCAAACAATGACCCTAGAGCTTTTAACTGGTGTTTTCTTGCATGTATTGTTCGGTTGGCTATATCAATTTTCAGACACAAACAGCTTCTCCCTCCATTTGCTGTAAGGGCCGTATTCTGTCTGCATGTCTAGCAACCACTCTGCTGCTCTTTTCCTTAGGTGTCCTATGACATGGATGGATTCTGCGAGAGGAACCGGGACGTTCTGTTCATGGACTTGATCGAACTCATGCAGAGCAGCGAATTGTACGTAGGATGGGCTTCCTTGTGCCTAAGGTGGTTCCAGGCATGAGATGGTTGCTCTTATAGAGAGCCAGGTTGATGTAGTGGTTTGGAGCGTGGATTCTAATCTGGGAGAACCAGGTCTGATTCCCTAGTCCTCCACATGCAGCTGTTGGTGTGATCTTGGGTCAGTCACACGTTCTCTCAGAGCTGCTCTCTCAAGAGCAGTTCTCAAAAGAGCTCTCTCAGCCCCACCTCCCTCACAGGGTGTCTGTTGTGAGGAGGGGAAGAAAAAGGAGATCGTACGCCCCTCTGAGACCCCTTCAGGAAAGGAAGGGTATAAATCCAATCTCCTCTTCCTCTCTTCCTTTTGCCTTACCTACACAGAATAAACAGAATAATACTTAAAACAGTGAAAGCAGTGATGTCAAACTAATCAGATGGCGTTAAACATTCCATACCCTTCTCTGGAGGAGAGGAGATGGGGAGGCTAGGCTTGATGGCAGACCGTTGCGGTCCTCAACCATAGTCCTTGAGATATGGTGACGAGAACTGCAAATGAGACCACACCATAGCTTTACACGAGGACATTACGATACTGGCAGTTTTGTTTCCAACTCCTATCCTGATAATTCCTAGCGTGGAGTAGTTTCCCTTTTTCAAAAGTGCTGCACACTGAGCTGACATTTGAATTGAGCCTTCCACTGCAGCCCCAAGATCTCTTTCAGTCTTCGATCTCAGGCAGTTCAGACCCCTTAAGCATCTATGTAGATTTCTTGTTCCAGTGTGCATCACCTTAACGCTTACCAACATGGAACTTCATTTACCAAGTTGTTGCCCACTCATCCAATATACGGGCCTTTCTGCATTCCATTTTGTGGCTGATGGAAGCGCGGGAAGGAAGAGAGACATGCAGCGCCAGACAATTTAATGTATGTTGTTGAATCTGTCTAGTTTCTTTTGGTGCCAAAAATGTCTTTCTGTTCTCTGGTGGCATGCTGGCTGATGGATTTCTGCTTCTGCTTCTTGCAGGCCTTTTATAAAGGCTCTCTTTCCTGAAAACCTCCAAGCCGATAAGAAAGGCCGACCTACGACTGCCGGCAGCAAAATTAAGGTGTGTTCTGTTTTGGTGATGAGGTCAAATCAAGGGTCACAATCAAAGGAGCAGAGCTGGACCCTCAGGGATATTCCAGGCTCAGTCCTTGCACTTTCAGGTTTCCCTAAAACAAACACCAAAACTATGTCTTTATCCTCTTGCTTTGTGGCAATACAAGCAAGAAACGGCAGCTAGGATTTTGCTGGGTGACCTGGGCAGGTTTTCAGTGTCAGGATTTCAATCTTGCGTGTATCTTGACACTGCTCATCCACGGGAGACTCTTAACTTTGCTGTTTACCCACCACACCAGCTTCAGGCCACTCCTTCTCACCTATGTTAGCTAAACTGCACACCTGTAGGGTGGAATTCTGGATCACCTGTTGATCCCTGTGGGAAAGCTGCATATGTAACAGCCGCTTTGGACTGCAGCCAAAGCATCTAGGAGAGACAGCTGCTGTTTGCTACAAATTGCGAACTTTTTTTCTCCTAGACGGGGGTCAGCAAAACTGTTTGCCGTGCATCAGCATTATGAAGTTCTCTTGGGATAGGCTGTTCGTACTCAAGAATGGAGTGAAATTACTTTCTAATTTAAAAAGCAAGGGGGAGGAAGAGCAGATTTTTGCAGCAGGGGTGGCCGTGTAGAAACTTGCTGATGTTGTCTGGTATCTCTACACCCTCCTGCTTTTGCAGAAACAAGCCAATGACCTCGTGGGCACCCTGATGAAGTGCACTCCTCACTATATCCGCTGCATCAAGCCCAACGAAACAAAAAAGCCTCGAGACTGGGAAGAGAGCAGGTACAAATAAGCTGAAGGGGGGAGGACGGGAAGTGGGTGGGGGCTCCTGGCTCTTCCGAGATCCTGTGTGTGCCCTGCAAGTAGATGCCATCATGGAAGAAAGCTCCCCCTCTGTGCCTCTTCTAAGATAGTGCTTGACATCTGCCATTGTCATAAGCACGTAATGGGTCACACCCTGATACGGAGACCATTCTTCACCACTGGAGGCTTTACTTCCAGAGGGAAGTCATGAAGACACAAAGCTGCCTCATACTGAATCAGACCACCGGTCCATCAGAGTCCACTCAGACTGGAAGCGGCCCTAAAGGCTCTCTTTCCCATCTCCTGCTAACTGATCTCTTTAACTGGAGATGCTGGGGATTGAGCCTGGGAAGTTCTGCACACAAAGCAGATTCCCTGCCACTGAGCCACGGCCCCTCCCCCTATAATATATGAAGACATGAAGTTTCCTTATACTAAACAAGACCATTGGTCAATCAGGCAGTAATTATCTACTCAGACTGGCCGCAGCTCTCCAGCAGAGGTCTTTCACATTATCTACCACCCCAATCCTTTTAGCTGGAGATGCCAGTGATTGAATCTGGGACCTTCTGCATGCCAAACAGATGAACACATTAAATTGCTTTGTACTGAATTAGACTATCAGTCCATCAAGGTCAGTATTGTCTACTCAAACTGGCAGCAGCTCTGAAGGGTCTATGGGGCAGGGAGGTCTTTCATATCACCTACTGCCTGGACCTTTCAACTGGAGATGCCAGAGATTGAACCTGGGGCCTTCTGCATGCCACACAGATGCTCTTCCACTGAGCCAGTCTCTGCACTGAGCAGTGGGGTAGGATTAGCTCTTAGGAATCTGAGAGAGAATCCAATGCTTAAGGTTTAGGTCAAGAGCGGCATCTGGTGCAGATGTAGGTTGCCTCTGAAAGTCATAGCAGGGGACCGCTCCCAGGATGTGGTAGCCAGACCAGACTAATGCAGACTTGTTCTTGGACACTCTTGGGTGTTTTCAACATACAAAGTGAAAATGGAATGAGTTATGCTGAGGGCAACCCTGTGCATACTATCCTGTCAAAGTCTGGGTTTGAGTTGTGGTCCATTTTCTCATCACAGGTCCTGATCCCATGGGGAGTTCTCCTGTCCAGTGGCAATCCTACAGCAGTGCTCTGGCACATTAATATGGGGCCTGTACTAGAGAACATTCCACTGGATTATGCCCACAACCCATCCCTCCTGTGCATAGAATTAATGTTTGAATTCAACATTGGAATTGTTTGGTACACAGCTGGGATTATTGGGGAAGGTTAGATAAATGTTTGGAGCAGGTCTAAAATTTGCAAAGAGAAGCAAAATTGCTCATACTTTGAGTTTAACAAACACTTCTGGAATCCCCCCTTTCAATTACATTTTAAAAAATCTGTTTTATTTTTCATCACCCCGTTCACATTTTTCCCAGATGTCCAGATTACAATTTGCAGGACTCTTTCCAGCTGAGTGTGTTTGCATGTTCTCTTGGTACAAGTTGTGTTGCCCATTAGTGTGTGTGTGTGTGTCTGTCCGTGTGTGGTTTCTTTCTGAATCAAGACATTCCTTTTGCATTGCTCACTGTACAGAAGGGATGCTGGGGGGGGGGAGCTGTTTTTCCAGCAGCGACGTCCCATGCTGCACTGGAGGCTGTGCCCGCTAGTTATTTTAAGTTTTCAAATTGCCATGTATCGCAAGCTGCTTTCTCCAACAGTACACGATGTCCTGTCCTCCGTCCACCAGCTCTTTGAAAAGCAGTGCACACTTTAAAAAACATTCTGCGTTCAGATATTTCTTCCTATTCCAAAGCCGCCTGGTGGAGCAGCAGTAACAAGAGCCAGTTATCCAATTTCTCTTTTCCTGTTTATAGATTTTCCTCCTGGTCACATCTGGAATAATGCAAGTGTGGTGCTGGTGGAAAAGCAGTATTAAGCCTTTTACTGCTTTGCCAGTATCAGGTGGTGTCAAACCTTGCCAGACTTTTGAGTATGTTTTTTCTTTTTGTCTGAGAGAAGGCAGTTTGTGTGTGTGTGTGTGTGTTGGGGGGGGGGGGGACAATCCTTTCTTTTGCAGGTCAGCATCTGAATGTTAGGCGAATGGAAGTTCGGGTCTGTTTAATTTCAATGGGAGTTCTGACCAGAGCTGTGTCTCTCATTTGACACCACAGCCTGGCTGAACGACAGGCCTGGCTTTGGTTGTGAGACAGATGGGATACATCCTTAAAGCAATTTATTCTCTGAAGAGGAAAAAAGTCTGATCTGACTTATGTGGGTCCAGAAGGTTTAAAGTTAAAGAAATTTCAGGATTCTTTACATATTTATTCAAAACATTGTATTGGCTGCCTTTCTTCTTTATGGAGCTCAAGATAAACAACAGAGACAAAAAATACATAAAATAAAATACATTAAAACATAAAAGCCAAAACTTAAAATTACAAGACTGCTAGTAAACTTAACCAAATGCGGTCCTAAATGAAGTCTTCTTCAGCTGCCTCCCAAAGAACATCAGGGTTTGGACTGGAACGGATGATCTTCGCGGATGCTCCTTTTCCTTAATCAGTCTAATTTTATTCAGCAAAACAGCTCCAATATATTATGGCAGCTTGGTAGATGCCTGCATCTCTTGCCCTCACAAATGCTGCAAGACGCCGTGTTGTAATGTTCTCTTCAGTGAGGCTCCACCACTGCATGCTCAAGAGTTTTAGATCCAAAAACCCTCATATTTCCTTGGTGACAACACAAAACTAGAGCTGGACAATATTTTGACAGCTGTATAAACCAGCATACTTCAATAGCCAACTAGACTTACAGTGTGTGTGTGTGTGTGTGTGTGTGTATAACTGCTGTCAAGTCACTTCTGACTTAAGGTGACCCTATGAATTAATGTTCCCCAAAACAGCCTGTTGTTCACAGCCTTGCTCAGGGTCTTGCGAATGGAGGGCCGTGGCTTCCTGGATTGAATCCATCTATCTCCTATTGGGTCTTCCTCTTTTCCTGCTGCCTCCAGCTTTTCCTAGCATGATTGCCTTTTCCAACGACTCTTGTCTTCTGATAACGTGACCAAAGTACAATAGCCTCAGTTTAGTCATTTTAGCTTCATGGGAGAGTTCAGGCTTAAACTATATCCGATAGCTCTGTGGTCCAGCACCAACTTTGCATGCAGAAGGCCCCAGGTTCAGTCTCCCATTAAAAGGATCAGGATGCATGTGAAACCCTGGAGAGTTGCGGCCTGTCAGAGGAGACAAGGCTGATGGTAGATTCAGAATAAGGCAGCTTCATGTCTTCACATGGAAGACTTTCCTGTTACCAGCTTAGATTTGCATTACTGCCATGTAAAACTGTCGCCTTTTGCTTTTCCTTTAGTACTTTTAGTGACCATTCTCCCCCCCCTCTTTCTACTCTATTTGGATACTTTGAAAGCATCTCTCATCCCCCCTCCCAGTATTTGGCCTGCCCCCACTCCAAACCTCACCAGAACATTCTTGATTTCCCATTGTGTTCCCACAGGGTCAAACACCAAGTGGAGTATCTCGGGCTCAAAGAGAACATTCGAGTACGGCGAGCAGGGTACGCCTACAGGCGAGTGTTCAAAAAATTCCTGCAGAGGTAACCGTCTTTCAAGTGTCGCTTCCTTCCTTTAAGTGGTTATCAAGTGGGGAGGGAAAGTCATTAAACCCTGAAAATGTTTCCAGGTTTTTCTCTCTCTAGGAGAAGGCTAACAGAAGCCAACAGAGGGGCAGATGTGTTTCAGTCAGTGTTCTTGCTTCCTTGTTAGCCAACACAGAGAGGCAGTTTTAAGAGCAGTTGTGGAGGGTTGGTTTCTCAACTCCAACCTGTGTTACTTTCCAGCAAGTCAAACACTGGATCAACAGTCAGTCTCACCCCTCCCTGTGCACATGAACTGGGCTGCCCACTGAATTTTGGTGTGTGTGTTTTTCCCCATAAGGACATGTACATTAAAAAAAAATTCAAACCATCACCTAACAAATTTCTGAGAGCCAGCGCCGTGTAGTATTTAAGAGTGGTGGACTCTAATCTGGAGAGCCGGGTTTGAGTCCCCATTCCTCCTCCACCTGAAGCCTGCTGGGTGACCTTGGGCCAGTCTAAGTTCTCTCAGAACTCTCTCACCCTCACCTACCTCACAAGGAGCCTGTTGTGGGGAGAGTGATTGTAAGCCACTTTGAGACTCCTTAAGGTAGAGAAAAGCGGGGTCTAAAACCCTTCCCTTCCTCTTCTCTGGGGCTTGGAGGAGCTCGTTGCATCTCACTTCAAACTTGCTGTATTAAAAAAAAAACAGTTTGGCAAGTTTCCAAGGTATAATTGTATTGGATGCAGTGAGACTGTATTCAGGCCTGCCCCACTGCTCTAAAAGTGTCATATCTCTTGTCCGCCATCCTTGGGTGTGCAGAGCCCTCCAAGCTAGAAGACCAAAGACTCGTGGACTGTGTGTGCCGTCTGCTTTCAGCATTCTTCTCAAGGATAATTGGCTGATTTCCTCCTATTTTGTCTGCAGGCTGGAATTTCTCTTGGCCTACCATTTCAGCAGAAGGACTCCTCCCTTCTAGCGCCTGAGAAGGGTGGAAGGCAGTGCATGTAATAAAGAAGCCTCAGCAAGCTGTTGAGGAGGGAGGAAGAGCTAAATGCCATCCCCTCCCAAAATTGTAAAGTCAGTCTCCCTGGGATGCTTGACACTGTTTGCAGATTGTTCATTGCAAAGACTTCACTCACCGAACTGTCTGTGGTGGTGGAAAGGGCCGTCAAGTTGCAGCAGACTCACAGGGACCCCCATAGAGTTTTCAAGACCAGAGATGAACAAAGGTGGTCTGCCATTACCTGTCTCTGTGCAGCAACCCTGGGCTTCCTGGGTGGTCTCCCATCCAAGTACTAACCAGAGCTGACCCTGCTTAGCTTCCGAGATCTGTTGAGATCGGGCTAGCCTGGGCCATTCAAGTTAGGGCAGATGAACAGAGGTGGTTTGCCTTCCTCTGTGCAGCAACCTTGGGACTTCCTTGGTGGTCCCCCATTCAAGCACTAACCAAGGCCAATCCTGCTTAACTTCAAAGATCTGATGAGATTAGGCTAGCCTGAGTTATCCAGGTTAGGTCGGACAAACAGAGGTGGCTTGCTATTGCCTGCCTCTGCATAGGGACCCTGGACTTTCTTAGTGGCCTCTCATCCAAGGGCTAACTAGGGCCGACCCTACTTAGCTTCTGAGATGTGATGAGATCAGGCTAGCCTGGGCCATCCAAGTTAGATCAGACAAGCAGAGGTAGTTTGCCATCGCTCGCCTCTGCATAGCAACCTGGGAATTCTTTGGCAGTTTGCCATCCAAGTACTAACCAGGGCTGACTCTGCTTAGCTTCCGAAATCTGACAAGATCAGGCTAGCCTGGGCCATCCAGGTCTAGTCAGCCCCCATTATTTATAGTGCTTTTTCACGAGATACTTCCATCTTTTGCTTTCATCAACATTTTTGGAAGGTAACTTGATGTCCAGTGGTGATACAACCTCTTTAATGGACCTCCAGTGTGGGCTGGAGGGGCTGTGAATAGACTGGATTTGCTCATTCTTGACTGGACAGGGTTCTGGTTCCTTCTTAGCAGGAAGCTTCCTGGTTCAGTCACATTCATGATATTGACTTCACCCTCCTGCAGCTACTTGCATGCAGAAGGTCCCAGGTCCAATCCCAAACATCTCAGGTCCTGTGAAACACCCTCCTTTGTCTGAGAACCTGGGGAGCTGCTGCTAGGTGGAGCAGGTGATTCTGAGCTAAGTGGACCAGTAGCTTGAGTTTGCAATTAGCAGCTTCCTGTGTTCCTGGACCTGTAGTCAATGGAACCAGTTAACTGGGGGTCCGAACGAGCCCCTTCGAAATGTAGCTCCATAACAGTCAACGTTCACACCTGGAATATTTCTTTTAAAATACAGTCCTTGTTAGCTTGAGGATTTTTTGACCCTTCTGTTTTAGTTATTCCCTGCAGATGGTGCTTGCTCGGTTACAGAGCCAGGGGATTTTCCACCACCTCCTGTTTCGTCAGTACTGCAGTGCCAAAGGATGAAATTCACTGTAGCAGGATCTCAACCCTGTTCTCCTGGTATGGGACACAAGAAATCTTAGTAAGATATTTTTTGTCCTTCTTCCAAGGTACGCCATCCTGACCAAAGCCACCTGGCCTTCCTGGAAAGGGGAGGAGAAACAAGGAGTCCTTCACTTGCTCCACTCGGTAAACGTTGATCCTGACCAGTACCAGCTGGGGAGGACAAAAATCTTCATCAAAGCACCAGAATCTGTAAGTATGACAGCAGAGCCTCACCTCTTAGACCATGATCTCCAAAGACTGACTTGGCTGAAGAGCTGGATTCGAGTTCAGCAGCACCTTAGAGACTAACAAGATTTTTGGGGGTATAAGTTTTCAAGAGTCAAAACTCCCTAAGAGAAGCCAATGTTGGATCAGGCCAATGGCCCATCCAATCCAACACTCTGTGTCACACAGTGGCCAAAAATACCAGGTGCCATCAGGAGATCCAGCAGTGGGGCCAGGACACTAGAAGCCCTTCCACTGTTGCCCCCCCCCCCAGCACCAAGAATACAGAGCATCACTTCCCCCAGACTGAGAGTTCCTGTCTTTTACTAGCTCTTTTACTGCAGAGTCCAACATGGTTGCCCTGACCTGGCTGAGCTTTCCAGCTCTTCCACTTGCTTGAAATGAAGCACACTAGAGCGAACAGGGAGTAATGGGGGGGAGCTTGCTTGCTAATCCCATGGTCTGGTAGGTAGAGTGGTCTTGGCCACAAAATTCTCTTCCTCAGTTCCCTCATTGTGAAACAGTATTGCTCACCTGCAGCTCTTCCTGAGCATACCTTACATGCATTCATTCCATAGCTACACAAAGTTGGCTCAAGGTGTTGTAATCTCTACTTTATAGACTGGCAGCTGAGACAGAGAGGGTGGCTTCCCTGAGGCCTCCCAGGGAGTTTCTGGCTGAGCTGAGAAAGCTGAACCAGCGTCTTCAGCTCAGAGCTCATGCATTTAACCCCTGTGCTCTAGCAGCTGTATGGGAGTAACAAGGGCCCACCTCTTAGGGTCAATTCAGAGAATTAAGGAGGAAACAATTACAACTCACACAGATCCCTGTTTAGACTACCAGCTTGTTTGTTTGTTGTACATCAGTCTGAGGCTCAAGCTAGGTGGTGGTGGTGGTAGAAATTACTGCAAAGTCACAGCCAATTTATGGTGACCCCATAGGGTTTTCAAGGCAAGAGACATTCAGAGATGGTTTGCCATTGCCTGTGTAGCGACCCTGGGGCTTCTTTGGTGGTCTCCCATTCAAGAATTAATCAGGGCTGATCCTGCTTAGCTTCCGAAATCTGATGAGAATTAGGCAAGCCTGGTCTATCCAGGCCAGGACAAAAGACATAGGTGGTTTGCCATTGCCTGCCTCTGCATAGCAACCCTGGACATCCTTGATGGTCTCCCTTATAAGCACTAACCAGGCCAACCCTGCTTATCTTCTGAGATCAGACAAGATTGAGCTAGGCTGGGCCATCCAGGTCAGTGCATGTTACTGACCTAATGAGTTGGGTCTGTGTTGAAAATGGCCATTCTGGCTTGAGGAAAACAGCACAGGAGAAGGCAGAAGCCCCTCCTCATTCATGCCACAGTCCCTAGCACTATCAGGCCACCGCAATAATTTAAAAGACAGTTCTTCACACTCCTGTGTGATTGCCAGGAACATGAGTTGGGTCCAGGGAACCTGGTCCCAATTCTTTAAAAGACATAATATCTACTTGGGCATAACTCTCATGGCTTTCCCCTTAGAAGTCCTGATCATTGTAGCTTGTTGAAGGTGCTGTGAAATCTGTAGTCCTGTCATGCAGCTAAAGTCTCACAGTTTCTCGGAAAGAAGGAATTAATGTTAAGGCGGTTTTAAGTCTGTAGTGCAGGAATCCCCTCACCGATTTATTTAAAGTCCAGTCTCAGTGCAGCCTTGTCTGTTTGCAGAGCAGGACCAAGCCTTGGAAATACGTTGTCTTCCTTCCCCAACTAGGGTGGGAGCTAAGATTCCTCCGGCTGGTTCCCAGTTTGCATCTGTGCTGCATCTGGGTAGATCAAAGTGTTCTGTGATATTAATTGCATCTCTTGATCGGGGTGGGCTAAGAGTGCCCATGTGAAAGAGTCATTTTCATGACCTCTCTTTTTTTCCATAGCCTTTCTTGTAATCATTAAGATGTGTTTGTTTGTTTTGGAAGGAGAGGGTTTTCTGGCGAGGCTCTAATTGCATCAGACCCAGGTTGCTGCTCTTTGATAGAGACGCTGCAATTAGCTTGACTGCTGGGAGGAGATTGCGCCAGCCATGTTGCTGGGAGCTACTGTTTTTTGTTCTGCCACTCCCTCCTAAGAGAAGGGGAGGCATGCTCATTATTTTGGGAAGAGGGGGTAGGCTGGAAACAGTAATCCACTCACATCTCACTGGCAAATTCCAGAGGGGAAGGAAGCCGAGTTAAATCTGGTAGTACAGAAAAAGCCTTGTGGCACTGTGAAGATGAACAGAGTTGATATGGTAAAGTTTTTCTTGGACTGGAGCTTGCTGGATGTGCACTCTAAGCCATGCTAATTTTCTGCCCCTAAGCATTTCTCCTCTGCTTTAATCAAGCTGATTACAATGTCCTTTGTGCCTTTGCACCTCTCTTTGCAACAGCCCTCCCACTATCAGACTGGGATAAAAGGGCTTGGAAATCTCCATTCTGACTTGTATTGGATGAAGGGAGTGCTGACTTTCCAAAGCGCATAAAGCAAAAATCTTGTTTGTTTCGAAGGTGCAGCTGGACTTGATTCTAGCCATTCCTACTTGTACTTGACAAAGGGAATTCTTTGTTGTTGTTACAAAGGGAGTTCGGACTCTTGAAAGTTCATATCCCAAAAGAATCTTGTGGGTCTCTAAGGTGCTCCTGGACTCGACTCCAGCGTGTTCTATTGCAGACCAACATGGCTCCCCTCTGAAACTCTAAGCCATAATAAGAATGGAACTTTTACTTATTTGCTTTATTTAAGGAAGTTCTGCCCTGCCTTTGTACTTTCTGTAAGTCTTCAAGGTAGCGTACCAAAAATTGAAAGAATAAGCCATATAAATAGCAAAAACCCACAATAAAATAAAAAAGCAAATAGAAGAGTTTTTGGCTAAACATTAGGAAGAGCTTCCTGACAGAGCGGTTCCTCAGTGGAACAGGCTTCCTCAGGAGGCGGTGGGCTCTGGAGGTTTTCAGACAGAGGCTAGATGGACATCTGACAGCAATGCTGATTCTGTGAACTTGGGCAGATCATGAGAGGGAGGGCAGGAAGGATTGCATCAGTGCTTAGTTCTTGTGGACCTTTCTTATACATGCAGGGAAATACTGATCTTCACTTTGGGGTCAGGAAGCAATTTCCTCCTGGCCAGTTTGGCCAGGGATACTGGAGGTTTTTTCCCATCTTCTCAGCATGGAGCATTGGTTGCTGGGTATGTGTGTGTGTGTGGGGGGGGTAGTTGTGAATTCCCTGCATTGTAGGGGGTTGGACTAGATGACCCTAGAGGTCTCTTCCAACTCTATGATTCCAAGAGCTGGCAAACTCAACCAAGTTGATTAGAACATGGAACAGATGCTGTGATTCTCTCTCAGCCATGATGGATCTCTCTTTCTTTCATACAATTTGGAAGCAGATGTGAAGCTAGCAAGGCAGGCAAGATCTATCTGAACTTTCAGAGGAGCTGTCTTTTATTCAGGAAGTCCAAAAATATCCTCCTTTTAATCACTTGCTGGTGGATTGGAGGCATATTTCTTGAAGGAAGGTGAAACCTCGGCAATTGTCTGTGGGGCTTCCTGAGCAAAATCCAAACTTGGCATTGTCTGTGTTTGTGCTGTAATAGCTACTTTCCAGAAAGTTCTATTAGGGCTGGCCAAAGAACAGAAATGCAGATGGTGCTGCCCTATGCACATGGGTTAATATGGGGCATAATCCACCCAGGTGATCTTCTGCGCGCCAGCCACACTGAAATGAACATGGGTTGCAAAAGAGTATTGTACCCCATGCTTGGTGTCCTTTATCTCTGTCTTAACAATGCCCAACATCTGCCTTATAATGTGGAGACCTTTACCTCATGGCACAGCTGCCTCTTCATTCTTGCATTTCCTCTGGAAAATGTTCCCTCTTCAGGTTATGGTGAATGACCAGAGGAAGGGAATTCCAAAACTGGACAACAGTTCCTTAGGTTGCTTTCCTGCCTGCGCAGTCCAAAGAAGTTTGGCATCAGTGGGAAATCACAGTGGGACTTAGCCATATCACCTTTCTCTGGTTCAGGCCCTGTTTTTGTAATTCAGGGGATTACAGTCATCTTTAAGAAGGGGCTCTCCATTGATTCAGTGGTTTGTTGTTGTTGTTCAGTCACAAGGTCGAGACTGACTCTTTGCGATCCCATGGACATCATGCCAGGCCCTCCCGTTCACCACCACCCTCTGGAGCCTGCTCAATTCCATGCTCGTTGCATCAATAACACTGTCTAGCCATCTCATCCTTCGTTGTCCCCTTCTTTTACTTTCAGTCTTTCCCAGCATCAGTGGTTACCTCTGTTCAAAATCCATTTAAGGGGCTCCCCTTTTAGCAGCTGCCAGCAGCAAGGCCAGTGGGAGAAAAGTCAGAAACCAGTTGCTTATATTTTCTTTCTTTTTTTGCATTTTTGTGTGTGAGCCTGTGCCTGGAAGTCATGGCAACATCTGGCGACTCCTACTGGGCACAGAGAACATTCAGAGAAGTGGCTTGATAGCCGGCCTCTGGCCTCCCAGCCCTGGTATTCTCTGGAGACCTCCCATCCAAATACTTGCCAGTGTTGGTCCTGCTTAGCTTCTGAGATTGGGCTTGCCTGGGCTATCCAGCTCAGGGTGCTCAACTGACGATTCATTCCAGGCCTCCATGAGAACCCCTTCTCTCTGCGCCTTTTAAAAATTAGATTCCACTCGATGTTTGTACTGGCTTTAAATTGTCATGGGCTGATCTGGTATGCAGTTTTTGGCAAGGTGGAAATGCAACAAACAAAATCATGATGTCACCCTTCTTCTTTACCCAGCAATACACATCTGCCTCTTTTTAACCTGCTGAGTTGTGTTTGTTTGGTTGTAGTTATTCCTGCTGGAAGAGATGCGAGAGCGAAAATACGATGGCTACGCACGGGCAATCCAGAAGGTGTGGCGGAAATACGTGGCCAGGAAGAAGTACGTGCAAATGAGAGAAGAAGGTATGTTGTTGTTGCTGCTGGCATTGGGGTAAAGCACTTGAGCTGTCCCAGAGGCAGAAACGACCCTGATACATTTGAGACTGGAGACAGATTATGGTGTCTTGGGGTCAGACTAAGTGTTTCTTGTGTCTCTGCCATGCCAAGTAATGCCTCTCTTCTGACTTGCTGAGATTGTCTGTTTCTAGCCATGGCAAATCCACCCCCTCCCATGTTCTGCAACGCCAACAGGGGTCTTCTTACGGAGATTCCTTCTGTCTTAGAAAATAAACCATCCCCCCGCCCCCAACCAAAAGAAACTTGTGAAGTTACAGGTTAATATGGATAGGTAGGTGACTGCTTACTGCTTGCCCCTTCCTCAGTTTTTCTATTCAGAGGCCTCCCTCCTCTGCCAACTGCTTTTCAACCCACATGAGATTTTCTGTGTCTTTAGTTTGGCCGTTAGCAAACTTCAGCAAAGATCATTTAGGAATATTATGTTTCCCTTCAAAGCCTCCGATCTGCTGCTGAACAAGAAGGAGAGGAGGCGAAACAGCATCAACCGGAACTTTGTGGGGGATTATATCGGCATGGAGGACCACCCAGAGCTGCGCCAGTTTGTGGGCAAGCGGGAAAAGATTGACTTTGCTGACAAGGTCACCAAATATGACCGGCGGTTTAAGGTATGGATGTGAGTAGGAAACCTTAGTCCATGGCCAGGACTCCTCTTGGGCGGCATGACTGGGGCAGGGGGAGAGGCCCTGCATTTCTGGCACAATCCCTGGAAAAGCGCTGGTACTGCCCAGCTCTTATTAATCCAATGTGAATTGCTTGAGAGCCTGGATCTGATGGGCACCCTGCTCTGGTTCCTGTTGGTGTCATGAGCACAGATGTTCAGAGATCCATTGTCTTTTCAGGGTGTCAAGAGAGACCTCATCCTGTCTCCCAAGTCTGTGTACTTGATTGGGCGGGAAAAGGTGAAGCAGGGGCCGGACCGAGGCCTTGTGAAGGAGGTGCTGAAGCGGAGGATCGAGGTGGAAAGGATTCTTTCCGTGTCTTTAAGGTCCGTGCTGCCCCTTCAAGTCTGGGAGGGCAAGAGAGAGAGGGGCTAGTTCAGAGGGGTGGGGCAGAATTTCTGGCTGCAAAGACTAGCTTGCGTTGAGACTTTGCTTTCTCCGCTTTCCTCTTTCTGGCCTCCTGAGCATCCTTTCAGAGCAAATACATACTGGGCTGATTTCATGTTTCTGCACCTGTTTGGGAGTGGGGTCCATGGCTCAGGGGCAATTGGTGGTGGGAAGTGCCATCAAGTCACAGCTGATTTATGGCAATCCCATAGTGTTTTCAAGGCAAGACACATTCAGAGGTGGCTTGCCATTGCCTGGCTCTGCGTCAAAACCCTGGACTTCCTTAGTGATCTCTCATCCAAGTACTAACCAGGGTGGATCTGGTTTAGCTTCTGATATCTGAAGAGACTGGGGTAGCCTGGGGCATCCAAGTCATGGCAGAGACAGACAGAGGTAGTTTGCTATTGCCTGCCTCTGAGTAGCAAACCTAGGTGGTCTGAGTAGCAACCCTGGACTTCCTAGGTGGTCCCCCCTCAAAGTACTAACCAGGGCTCACCCTGCTTAGCTTCTGGAATCCAACGAAAAAGGGCTCACCTGAGCCATCCAGGTCAGGGCTAGGGGCAAGTGTTAAGTAATCCGAAGTATGTTGTCTTGCTTAAGAACAGATGTTCTTTGCTGGATCAGGACAAGTTTTGCCTGCCCTAGGGTTCTTTGCAAGAATCTCAGCATGGCAAAAGGATGTCCTTGGCGCCCCCCCCCCCCCAAGGATAGGGACTACCTTTGCTTTCTGCCCCTGGTGATCCTGCCCAGTAAGAACCAGGACTGTTCTTTTCTGCATAGCTCTATTCTTGGTTGTGTTTCTTGGACCTGCTAAAAGTGTGCTAACGTGTTGGGAAGTAGGCATCTTGAGAGCGCACTTAGATAGAAATGCAGGTTATCTGCCACTCAGTCTAGTTTCAAACACATGCTCAGTACCTGTGTTTAGAATTTTTTCCCAGGCAGGAGGCACTTTGGGAACTTCTTGTGGTCCGATCTGTTTCCGCAGCACAATGCAGGATGACCTCTTCGTTCTCCACGAGCAAGAATACGACAGCCTCCTGGAGTGTGTCTTCAAAACGGAGTTCCTGAGCCTCTTGTCAAAGCGCTATGAGGAGAAGACGCAACGGAGGCTGCCTCTGAAGTTCAGCAATACGTGAGTAGCATGTTGCTAAATGTTTCTTCCTTTTGCTGCCCGGCTTGAAGAGTCACGTGTCCCTAGCAGCTCCTTGGGCCAGCAATCTCTTTAGAGCAGGGGTCCTGTTGTAGTGCCCACGGAGGCAACAGTGTCCGTCCACACCTTTCCTGGAGTCCACCAAGTGCCTTTAGAAAGTGGGTGGGGCCATGTGAGGTTGCTGCCCAGCAAGGCTTCTGATTGGCCACTGGAGATTTGATCAGATGTGCAGATTTTTAAAAACAGAGTGGATGTGCAGATTTTAAAAACCCAGTTTGGGAAGTTTTTTTTAAAAAAAAACTCTGTTGCTTCTGAAATTGTGTTGGGAGTATCAGAAACTGAATGTTTTGGTGTCATTCAGGTCGTTTTTTTTGTTCGTTTTTTTTTTAAAAAGAGGTGCCAGAACTCTCAAGAGGGAAATTAAGTTTTTAATCTGTATACTAAAAACTCATGAACTTTTATAAACATTTTTAAAAAGAATTTTGTCAGAGAGGTTCCGGAACTCTGTTCTGGTGCATTCCCCCGGGAAAAAAGCTCTGGTGTCATTTCCCTCGTGTTCTTTGAAATATAAAGACTAAGGCAGGAGAAGGCCCTGATTCTGAGTTCCCCAACTTTTTTGAGTCTGCAGGCACCTTTGGACTTCTGACACAGCATAGCCACAAAATGGCTGCCACAGGAGGCAGAGGTAGCTGCAAAATGGCCTCTGCTGCTTACCTTCAGTCGCAGAGTGAAGATCCTCATGCTGTGGTGGCAGTTGCTGCCAAAGCAATGTTTTTAAAACTTTGGTGTAGTGGTTAAGAGCGCGGACTCTAATCTGGGAGAACTGGGTTTGATTCCCCATTCCATGCCTCCACATGCAGCTGCTGGCATGACCTTGGGTCTGTCACAAGTTCTCTCAGCTGTTCTCACAAAGGCAGTCCTCAAAAGAGCTCTCTCAGCCCCAACTACCTCACAAAGTGTTGTGGGGAGGGGAAGGGAAAGTGATTGTAAGACACTCTGAGACTCCGAGTGAAGGGCGGAGTATAAATTCAATCTCCTCTTCTTCAACTTTCCAATCAGAAGCCTGGTCAAAAGCATCACCTGGCCCAGCCCACTTTCTTAAAACACTTGCTGGGCAGCAGGAAAGGGGTTAGCAGGCACCATGGCTTCAACACAGACCCATTAGGGACCCCTGCCCTAATTTAACAAGCAGGGAAGAGGCCTTTTTTTCTTCTGGTTTTGAATAAACTTATCAAAGAGATGGAAATTCTGCAGACTTCTAAGTGATGCCTTTGGGACGGGTGATGAAGCTTTGATTTCTGTATTTGAGGATGCAACTCCTTGGGGAGAAGTCCTGCTTTCTTCCAGGCTGGAAAATTCTGTTTCTTGCAAAACAACTACCTTTTGTCTGCTCTCACACTAGGCTTGAAGTGAAGTTGAAAAAGGAGACATGGGGCCTGTGGAGTGCCGGAGGGTCTCGTCAAGTGCAATTCAGCCAAGGCCAGGGAGACGTGGCTGTCCTCAAGCCTAGCAATAAAGTGCTGCAGGTCAGCATTGGGCCAGGACTCCCGAAAAACTCTCGTAAGTATGAAGCTGTCTGAAGCTGCTCAGAGTGAGAGCTACAGCCACTGACTGGAGTCCATTACTTGACAGAGGCTGGCTGCTTGACCAAGTTTCCCGTGTTCCATTTTTAGGGCCCACCAGACGGAATGTGACACAAAACAGAGGCAGCTTCAACAGGACTCCGGGCCACAACTACCCTTCCAGGGCTGCTCCGCCTCCCCCTGGTGAGCTTTCAGAATTTTTCCTCTTGACTGTCCAAATCTTGGCATCTGTCCTAGATAGATGACTACTACCATTACAGTGATGTCATAGCATTCAATACTTCCTGCTTAAACATAAATAACGTTATTTCCCCCCTGGAGTATTTTTAAACTGTGATTAATGGTTGAAACCGTAAAGTGCTGAAGGTGCAAAAGAGGCCTTGAGTTAGAAAAGCTATAGAAAATGACACCTAAACAACTCAGGGGATCAGAGCACTTTCTGTTCAAGGAAAGGCTAAACTGTCTGGGGATTTTTTAGTTTTTGAATAAAGATGTCTGGGGGAACAGGCCATGATAGAGGCTTATGAACTAAGGCATGGGGTGAGGCAAGAGGGGAAAAAATTCACTCTCTCATCAGACCAGAACTTAGTCACCCAAGAACACTGATTGGCTTTAGCAGCAGAAAAGAGCCAGAGCCCAGAAGCACCCTAAAGACTAACAAAATTTGTGGCAGGGGAGGAGCTTTTGTGAGTGTCTGAAGAAGTGAGTGGTGACTCACAAAAGCTCCTGTCCTGCCACAAATTTTGTTAGTGCTACTGGACTCTGGCTCTTTTCTGCTGCTACGGACAGACTAACCTGGCTGCCCATCTTGACTGGCTTTAGGTTCAGGAGGGACAAAGTGAAGCAACCCTTCACACCAAACCTTTTTATGGAATTCAGTGCTGTAAGATGCACTGACGGCAGTTTGCTTTTTAAAAATGGCTTGAACAAATCCATAGAGATAATCCTTACCTGGCTGAGTCCTGAGAGCTGAACAGAACCTCCATGTTCAAAGGCAATGCACCTTTGAGTACCAGTTGCAGGAGGAACACCGCTGGGGCAGGCTGTTGCCTTCGAGCCCTGATTTGCAGGCTGTGAAGGAGCACCTGGCTGGTCACTGTTGGGGATGGGATGGTGGGTGCAGGTGGTCACCTGCGCTGATCCAGGAGGACTTGTTCTTAGGCAGTTGATGCAGTGTCATTGGGAGATAAGCTCATTCAAACAGGCTCAAGAATGGCAGGAGCATCTTGAAGGAGAAGCCTCTCCCTGAACAGAAGCCATGTTCATCGGGCTCGTGCTTTGTGTTGCTTCCAGGTCTTCATCAAAATGGTGTGATAAAAGCCCCGCCACTTGTGCTGCACCCTCAAGGCTCTGCAGGCCAGCGAGCCAGCCAAAGAAGTTTGTACACAAGCATGGCCTGCCCACCATTGCCACAGGTCTCTGGAGGATCAGGCAGGATTTCCCAGCAACCAGGCAGCCTGGACTTCCTCAGGGTGCCGGATCAAGGAGCTGCTGGGTAAGGGTTGCAGTATGTGCATTCTGTGTACATTGAATTGGTTAGCTAATTTGTTTGAGGGTTAATTGGCTGAAAGACTTTTAAAGCCGTCAGTGTCTTTTGACTGACTGTCTCCTGCTGTCTGGATCAGTGAAGTTACCTTGTACTTAAACACATGAAGCTGCTGTATACTGAATCAGACCATCTGTCTGTCAAGGTCAGCTGGGAGCTGCTCTCCAGGGTCTCAGGTGGAAGTCCTTCACATCACCCACTGCCTAGTCCTTTTCAGCTGGAGATGCTTGGGATTAAACCTGGGACTTTCTGAACAGAAAGCAGATAAACACATGAAACTGCCTTATACTGAATCAGATCATTGATCAGTTAAGGTCAATATTGTCTATTCAGACTGGCAGCAGCTTTCCAGGATCTCAGGCTGAAGTCTTTCACATTACCTATTCTCTAATCCTTTTAACTGGAGATGCCGGGGGTTTCACCTGGGCTCTTCTGCATGCCAAGCAGAGGCTGTTCCACTGAGCCACGACTCCTCCCCATACTTTCTGAACTCCAGTCTCTTTAAAGTGTCCCATTGTGCTTCTCGATCCTGATTTATGCTCCTGTTCTGTAGAATATTTCAAGGCAACTTTTTGACAGACTGGACATTTGTGCCAGACCCAGCAGCTTGGATCTGTCTGTGCAGCTGCCGATTGTGGGCATGGTCCAAGACAAACATACCAAGTCTGGCTTCATGTAGGCAAATAAGTTTGCAGCCATCTCGGGACTTTGTCTTCACAATACTTCCTCTGACTTTGCTGTCATGAAATCTTTTTCCTCATTTTAAAACACTTTATGACCCTTGATTTTATTACTAATTCATCTCTGAGACTGGGAAGTATTTTACAGGTTGTTGAAAGGGATAAACCTCACTTGGGGCAGCTTGCACTTTGCAGCAATGTTTAAATAAGATCTGCAGCTACTAGGCAGAAATGTCTGGCTTAGAATCAGTGGAACTTTTAAAACAAGAGAGTCTTTTTAGTCTTAATCATGTCCTTTTTATTTATTTTACTTTATTTATACCCCACCTTCCTCCTCCGTGGGGACCCATCATTCTCCTGTCCTCGATTTTATCCTCACAACAACTCTGGGATGTAGGTTAGGCTGAGAATGTGTGACTGGCCCATGGTCACCCAGCAAGCTTCCATGGCTTTATGGGGATTCGAACCTGGATCAGCCAGATCCTGGTCTGACACTGCAGCCACTACGCAATTCTAAATAGTATTGCCATATTAAAAAAGAGAGCCATTTTTAAGTCAAACCTACATTCCCATCAACATGGATTCATATTTGACTTACAAATCTCCACTGTCGGCTGTAGGTGTCCCTTGGAAACACAGAACAAAGTTCGAGTCCAGTGGCACCTTTAAGACCAACCAAGTTTTATTCACAGTATAAGCTTTTGTGTGCACACACACTTCTTCAGATACAAACACAGTCACAAGATGGAAACCCAATCAGCGCTGGGATTTTTTAAAACCGCTCTGGAAAGATTAAGAGAACCTGTAGCACCCTCTGCTGGCTGTAAGGGTACTTTCCTCTTGCAATGCCAGCTGTCAAGGCTCCGGTACATGGTTATCACTGCAGGACAGAAGAGCCCTACTAGGAGTCCTCAGCGACTCGTCTGGCAAAGCGTTCTGTTTTCCAGTGCGCCACCAGGAAGCCCTCAAACAGCACCAGCATCCCTCCCTGGTCATCAGAGGCAGGCTACCCCTGAACCATTTCAGTCATGGCCAAGAGCCATCAATAGGCTCATCAGCCTCTGAACCTATGCAAGAATCTTCCTGTCTGCTCCTGTCAAACAAATCCCATGCACCAGGGATCCCCAATAATGGTGCCCGCCAAAACTTTTCTTGATGTCCACTGAGTGTTTTTCAAAAGTGAGCAGTGCCAGGTGGGGCTTTTGCCCTGCCAGCCTTCTGATTGGCCATGGAGGATCTGATTGGCTGTGCAGACTCTTAAAAACGTTTCTTTGGTAGCAGCTGCCACAATAGCACAAAAATCTTCACTATGTGAGTGAAAGTAAGCTGTGGCAGCCATTTTGTGCCTGCGCCAACCCACAGTGTCAAAATTTCAAAGGTGCTCTCAGGCTCAAAAATGTTGGCGACCCCCACCATACATGTTGTATGATGATACCCAAATGGGTTGTCTTCTGGAGCAGGTGCTGTTCTAACAACAAAAATAAAGTCACTGGTATTCAAAACCTGTGTACCACACAGCCTGGCTTCAACCCTCCCCTCTTTTCTTGCCGTGGACAAACTGAAGGTTGGAAAATTGCAAATGTTTCCAAAGAGAAGCTGTTGTCTTGAGTTCCTTGGAGAAAGAGTAGAATAAAGATGGATGGTTCCATGGGGCTTCCTTGTAGGAAGGGGCCCATATGACAGTGAACCAGGTCTGGTCTTATTTATTTCATTTTTATCCCGCTTTGCCGGCGAACTGGCTCAAGGCGGCTAACAACCATAAAATACCATCAGAGTGGTTTACAAATTAAAACTAACATAAAACCAAACATTAACGCATACATACAATATAAAGCAAGAACATAACTGGCAGCATCAGAGTTCTCATAGTGAACAGATGGCAGTACGAGATTTGACTGAGGGGCCAGGGCGATGTTATCCTGTAAATTCCCCCCAGTGGCGGCTCCTAATTGAAAGCCTGGTGGAAGAGCTCCGTCTTGCAGGCCCTGCGGAACTGTAATAAGTCCCTCAGGGCCCTGATGTCATCCGGGAGCTCATTCCACCAGTATGGGGCCGCCACCGAGAAAGCCCTGACCCTGGTACAGGCCAGCCGAGCATCTTTCGGACCAGGGAGAGTCAGGCGATGTTGTGTGCCTGACCTCAGTGCCCTCTGGGGCATATATGGGGAAAGGCGGTCCCTCAAGTAGGCAGGCCCCTGACCATATAGGGCAGTCTTGGGGATGTCACCCCCTGATGACTTTTGCATCTGTCTCCCTAGAGCTCGCAGGCAGACGACAAACCGACCCATGCCTGCGGGAGGCAGACCGAAGCCGCAGCCAAAGCCTAAGCCTCAGGTACCCCAGTGCAGGGCATTGTATGCCTATGATGCTCAGGACACAGATGAACTCAGCTTCAATGCCAATGATGTCATCGATATCCTCAAAGAAGGTAAGGGTGTTTCCTGGCAACTTGCATCCCCCACTGCTCCACGGGCACAAGGTTTGGCTTTGCTCAGCTGACACGCATGCCTTCTTCCCTGTGCCATGTCTGCTTCAGCCTCATGTAACAGCAGGTGCAGATATCAGTCAATCAGTATCAATAATTTATTATGGTCATGGACCAGCTGAGTAAAACATACATTAGTAGAGTGGTTGTGGGGGGGGGGGGGGGATACAGTCTTCCATTAAGAGGGTTAAAAAAGCAAATATGCAACACTAAAAATCAATACTGTATGAGAAGACAAGTCACTGAAAAAAAGACAACAGTGCTAGGAAAAAGCTGAAGGCAGCAGGAAAAGAGGAAGACCCAACATGAGATGGATTGATTCAGTCAAGGAAGCCAAGGCCCTCAGTTTGCAAGGCCTGAGCAAGGCTGTTAAAAACAGGATGTTTTGGAGGTCTATAATTCATAGGATTGCCATAAGTCGGAAGCCACTTGACAGCACTTAGCATATGCACACAGATCAGCATGGCCCCTTGGTAGACTCCAGGAGCTGCACAGAATACAGCAGCTCTAAAGTTAGTTGTTGTAGATTTTCCGGACTGTATGGCCATGTTCTTTACAGCCTAGAAAATCCACAACAACTTATGAACTCTGGCCGTGAAAGCCTTCAACAACATATTTATTTGAGATTCTAGATTCAAGATCTGCAAGAAGAAAGGAGGTCTACCATTCCTTCTGTCTTCTGGGAATTTTTTGGAGGATGGGTGCAATAAATAAATACCTGAGAACATTTTGGAAGGGGCAGTGTAGCAGCATGGCAGGTACAGATATCAGACTGTGCATTTTCAAGAATGCCAGGGTCTGGCTCCTCCAGTCTCTCCTCCCCCCTTTCAGTTCTTGCCTCTCTTCTGTGGCCATCTTTGCCAGACACAGAAGTAACCCCATCCTGTCCCCCAGCTTCTGGGATTAAAAGTGACAAAGTGACGGTTCTGTCATCCCAGTGTATCCTTTTAAATTTTTCTTAAGGAGTCTACTACTGAGATTTACAAAACAAGTTGCTCTTTGTAACGCATCCAGAGCATAACAAATATTATTGCACAGGCCCAAGTAAAGCCGTCTGGCCACTGTAGAATTTCAGCATCAATGTGTTCATTTCTGAGATCTGTGTTCCATCTGTGTTCCAAGAAGGCGCTCAGATCGGTTGCCAAAATCTGTATTGTTTGCTGGAGTATTTTTATGTTGATCCTTTTCAAAAATTAATTGGCTTTAATCAGTGGCCACTATGTCCATGTTCTGCCGTTTTAGAGATTTTGCCCAAGAGTTTTGAATGAGGTATGGCCATATAGCATTTCCCACAATGCTGCAGTACGGCTCCTGAGCTCCTGCATGGCCTTGCACTGAAACTGCAATATCTTGTATTGGCCCTTCTGTAGTTCAGCTGAACGTCAGATCAAGACACAACTGAGAGAATGAATTGGAGACTACATTCCAAGCCTCTAACAAGGCAGATCTCATTGCTTAGAAGAGGGAGGTCCCTTATGTGGTGCCCATGGGCACCATATGCCACTGAGACCTTTCCCAGTGCCTGCCAAGTGTTTTCAGAAAGTGGGAGGGGCTGGGTGGGGCTTTTGCCTAGCAAGGCTTTTGATTTGCCAATGGAGATTTGATTGGCTGTACAGATTTTTAAAAACGTTGCTTTGGCAGCAGCTGCCACCAGAGCACAAGGATCTCCACTGTGTGATTGAAGGAAAGCTACTGCAGCAGTCATTTTGTTACTGGCTCCACCTTCTACAGCAGCCATTTTGTCCACGACGCTATGTCAGAATTCCAAAGCTGCCTGCAAGCTCAAAAAAGGTGGAGATCCCTGGCATAGAAGGATTAGCACGTGGAATTCACTGCCACAGGAGGTGGCGGCGGCTACAAGCATGGACGGCTTCAAGAGGGAAACATATGGAGCAGAGGTCCATCAGTGGCTATTAGCCACAAGGTATAGATAGGAACTCTCCGTCTGGGGCAAGTGACAATCCATATTCTTGGTGCTGGGGGTGGGGCAACAGTGGGAGAGCTTCTAGTGTCCTGGCTCCACTGGTGGACCTCCTGAGGGCACCTGGTATTTTTGGCCACTGTGTGACAGAGTGTTGGACTAGATGGGCCACTGGCCTGATCCAACACTGGCTTCTCTTATGTTCTTATGATCCCTTGCTGGTTGATAAGGTTTTGGTTTGTAGCATCCACAGTAAATTTTTGGCTTAGCAAAGGGAAAGGTGATGAATCTTCTCTTTGTTATAGCAGGCAGAACACGAGGGAGCCTTGTTCAAGTACCACTGTGCCCTCAGTCATTTCTCTGTTCCTTGGCTTACTGGTTCCTTTGTAACAAATTATGTTGCTTCCTCACAGATCCTTCAGGCTGGTGGACAGGCAGGTTGAGAGGGAAGCAGGGCTTGTTCCCCAACAATTACGTGACCAAGGTGTGACATTGCTGGCCAAGAGACCCTTCCTGAGCACCAAGAAGCCAGCTGTGCTGTTTTCCCGCTGTTGTTGACTTGGAAAACGTGAATTCTGGGCAGAATCTCTGCGGGGCAGCATCTGTGACAATAGAAGGAAGACTGGGGGGAACAGTTGCTCTGTTTACACTCCACCTAGCCAAAGCACATCTCCAAACGAGCAACTTATTTATTTTTTATTTAATCCTTTACTTCTCTCATGAAGGAAGAGGAGGCCTTGAGTCCAATTCTGGAATAGGTAAGGCGTTCTGCAGGGGCCAGAAGGTAGAGGAGTTCTGTTGGACAAGTGCCTTCTGTGGCCCTGGGAGCCTCTTCTCCATTTTCCTGCCCCCGATGACAGCAGATGCTCATTTCCTCGGGTAGGAACACTGCAGAGGTGCCCGGTAGTAATAAGTTATGCTGCTACTTGCCTAAGTTAAGTAGGATTCCCCCCCTTATGTGGAATCTTGTCGTTTCACCCCTTTTTAAAGACTGTTATTTAAGCATACCTGATTCAAGTTTGCTTGGGAGATTATGGTGATTCCCAGAAAGCACTGCAACCAAAGGAGATAATATAGGATGCTGTAAATTGTTTGCATTGATTTGTTTTAGAGATGGCGGGCCCATGCTGGTGTGTGTTATTGCTGTACCTGCTAAAAGGGAAGGGTTCTCTTCCCCCTTGAAGAAAGCTGTACTTAAGAGCAGACTATATACAGTGTACATTTAAAAAACCAAAATAAGTGATAAACTGTATGAATGTATATGACAGTAGCCCACTGTATGTAACCATAAAGGTAGCTTGATTTTAGCATGGGGGGGGGGGGGAACCAGGTACTTCTGCATATGCACTATTCTTTAAGGGACACAGACAGTGTTAATACAGCTTTTTCTGCACCAGCCAAGAGCTGAGCTTTATTAGCAGGATTGTCGGCCACTGCTCACCAACTTCCATCAATAAAAACAGACCTTGAGGGAGCCTTTGTGATGTGTCAGTTCTGTTCTTTACGTGAAAGACCGAGGCACTATTGCCGCGCAAGGAATAAGGACCACAGACCACATGTGCTTACGAGCCACGTAACACCCTCCCCTCATCCAAGAGCACAGCCAAGATGGTTTTTAAAAATACAACCAATAACCCACCACTGGAAGAGTATTTAACTTAAAATTAGTCTGAATGTATTTCATTCTAGGTTTATAAGCTCTCAGAGCTAGCCATTTAGCGTAGAAAGTAGCACTGCATCTCTTCCTGTCTCTTTGTCTGTCCTCAACTTAAAGTTGCCCATCATGGACACAAGGCAAGAGCCTCACCCAGCCTTTAACAGGAATCACATCGACTAGACGCTTATCTCATCAGAGATGAGATACGGAATTAGCCATTGGACAGGAGAAGCCACTAATGACCCCCCCCATGAGATGCCTTGCTAGAGTTCAGACATGAAATGCTGCAGCTTAGAAGAGCTCGGTAAGTCCACCTACCTCACTCTCCCCTACTCAGATAACCCTGACCTGCAACCTCTGTTGCTGCTCTGCCTTCCCATACCAAGAGGGCACCCAAGCAGAGGAGACTGGGGGTGTTTACATAAAACTTGGTGAAGGCATGCCCCTTTGGGCTTCTGAATAAGAACCCTGGGAAAGAGGGTTTTTTTACAAGAGCTTTATTGTTGACAAGACAGATACAGACGATTAAATTAAGAGCATTGTCAATCTTTAAAAGGCCCCTGGGGCCATCTCCCAGAGGACCCCTTCCCCTCGCTCATGTCAGCAGCCTCTCTTTTCCCAGGAGAGGGGCAGCAAGGTCCCTGATGGTGCTGCTGTTCAGCTGAGGGATGGTGCTGATCCCCAGGAACTTGCTGCTGGAGTACTTGGCCTTGACTGCCTGCAAGGAAAGACAATGTTAAGGCACTAGGAAGTCCACTGTAGTAAAGGGTATGCTGGTGGGGGGGTGGGTTGGGGCCTCTTACCATCCCACTTAACTGTAGTTTTAAAGGGTGAGGGTCCACTGGCTCTCTCCTGAAGGTAAGCCTGGCCAGTAAGACTCTAGCCGTGTATGGCTCACCCCCCCCCCCTCTTGTCCAGACAAATGTTCAGGACTCACTTCATAAGGCAGTTTTGGGTGTTCAAGAGGCAGGGTGACCAACATGCACTGTTTCTTCTGTGGGAAGAAGCCACCCACCCAACCAGAGTAGCTGCCCTCAGCAGCAGAACCACAGCCAACAGTACCCCTAGTGGCTGACAGAAGGTAACAGATACTTACAGTGCATTTTGTTAGATTCTTGTTCACTTTCACTACAGTTTTGGCCATATGACTCATGACCAGGGTTAGGCTGTCTTCTTCATAGCTAGTGTAGTAGCGCAACTTTGAGCTCTGAAGGAAGGAACTGACCGTCAAAAACCTGGATGGAACATTCTCCTGTCTGGTCATGTACCCCTGCTCTCAATCAGCCCAGAATTAGGTTTCTCTCAGGTTGTCACCAATAAAATGCCTTCACGTGGCCGTATCAGCATCAGAACCTTGGTGAATCTGTACCCCAGACAAACCTGTAACTCATTTTGGGTATGCCTCCAAAGCCGTGTTGAGGTGCCGTAGCCTAGCTACACTTCCCAGCACACAGACTTTCATTCTTTGTTCAGATCTGTAGTTAGTAACACTGAAACAGCAGTTGACGGAGACTCACCCAGTGGCCTTGTAAAAAGACCTTCTGAGACAAGCAGAGAGCTGCAGCAGCTATCTCCGAAGGTTTGTAGTGCACCATGTCGTAATCCACGAGGGTCAGTTCCATCAAATATTTTGCCAGCATGTATACTTCAGCTGTTGCCTGGCAGCACAAAAGAGCAGGACTGCTGTGAACGTGGCCCAGTGCTTCAAGCTGTCCATGACCCACACAGGTCACATACTCCCCACCCCCACCCCTTTCCCAGCTCTGTGACCATCTACAGCAAGGATCTGATCCAAGTCCTGTGTGCCTTCCTGTTCTCTGCCACACCCAATTCACGGATCCTCAAGTGCACCCACACTGTACTTCCTGCTGTCATTCTACCTACCCACTCTGTGCTTCCCACTTCCTTAAAGCAGCCTCACTCCTTACTTTTAGCCACTTCCCCAGCGAACCCAGATCCTGAAGCTCACACAATTTGGGTACTAAAGCAGGATCGTTGCCTGAACTATGACTGTCCTTTCTGAAATCAGTGTCCACAGGATCCCTGGGAAGAGGTCTCTGACTTGAATACATTCCTGAATGCAGGGCTCAAAAACAAGTCACATTCATTTGAATGCACAATGCTGCACCTGTGCTCTGCCTCCTCATACATGAACACACATGAAGCTGAATCAGACCACTGGTCCACCAGGTAGTCTTGTCAACTCAGACTGGCAGCGGTTCTCTCTCCAGTGTCTCAGGCAGAGGTCCTTCCCATCACCTATCACTTGATTCTTTTCACTGGATATGCCTCTGACCTTCTGCATGCCAAATAATTACTCTTCCACAGAGTCGCAGCAGCCCCTCCCATCTCAAGTCCTCTATGAACTCTGTTCAGACATTTTGTCTGAAGAGCCATGGGCACCCCCCACATGTTTGTTTTTTTTGCAGTCTAACAACACATTCTTATAAGGGTCTCCTACAAGCAAGCAGATCCTAGTGGCTGGAACTTAGAGCTAACCTCACAGACTTTGACGGCTCTTCTCAGGAAGTGTAGTGGAAGTGGACGGCCAAGAACAAAGCCCAATTCCTTCAGGATCTTGCGTTCCATAACCCTGATCTGGGCCGATGTATACGCTCTGTCTGTTATATAGACAAAGTCCACGATGCTCGGCACGTAGATCTCTTCATATTTGGAAGCCAGAAGCATGGCAGAAACGCCCACCAGCTGGAGCTCCTTGCGGGAGACCGCCTGAGCCTATTTGAGCACACACAATTGTTTATGTCACAGCAGACAAGGGGGGGGGGGGTGTTCCTCCCAGCCAGGCTTGTGTGTGTGACTAACAAGGACCCAGCCCGCCCCACTTCCGTTATTTCAAAATCAAAACTCTTCTGAAAGCAAGAGTGCATTTTCAGAGCAGGATAGGCAGGAGTCTATTCTTACAAGTTGCTCAACTGAACTGCCTCAAATGGTTTAGAAACACAAAACTGGAAGGGACCCCAAGGGTCATATAGTCCAACCTCCTGCACAATGCAGGATATCCACAGCTACCTTCCCCTCCCCACATTCTCCCAGTGACTCTTGCTCTATGCCCAGGGGGGCAGAAAACCTCCAATCTGGCCTGAAGGGAAATTCTTTCCTGACCCCAAAGTGGTAATCATCACTACTCTGGGCATATAAGACAGGGCCACGAAAGTCGAGCACTGGCTCATCCCTTCCTGCCCTCCCTCTCACCATCTGCCTAAATTCATAGTGAGTCATAGAGTCAGTCCTGCTTGGTTGGCTACAGCTATCATGGTAAGACCCAGTTCTTTGCAATTCGAAGCTCTGGCAGCATCTTTTTCAAAGGAATGGGCAAAATTCACCTAGAGTTAGATATATGGCTTTAAGTCCATCAGCTTCCATTAAAGAGATTTAACACGCATTTAAAATAAAGAATTAGAGGATGTCTACCCCTCCCCCCCCGGGCTCACAATGCAAATCAGAACATTACAGCTGCTCTGGTCCCCAAGAGCCCCATTTCACCATTTCAAGGGGGAGGCGGTTAACTAGAATCCTGTCCTCCATGCTCTGAAACAGGAGGCCTGCAGATAGCTAAATCTATAGTAGAACAGGGTGAGTGTAGGGCGGGTCTCAGCCTACTTGCAAGTAGCGATCCATGATGCCAACACACATGTAGAGCGTTTCCTGCAAGAGGTGGAACCTTGCATGAACTTGGACCAGCCAGTCCACCAGAATGACCCGCATCCGCCCACTGAGCTCTGTTCCGTCAAGGTAGAAAGGACACACACAGTGCTGCAGCTGTTAAGAGAGAAGGTGTACTTTGATGTGGGCTGAGTCTTTTGACAGGGAGCCAGACCATTTGCGACCAGCTTGGCCACTGGAAGTTAACTCAGTTGCCACCTTCCCCATGTTCACGACTGTCACCAGCCAGAACAAGCAGGTCTCTTCTCCCAAAATGCTACCCTGGAATGCATTTGGATAGGGGGGAAAGAGAGAAGGCGGGTTCAAGAGGGTAACAGCTGATAGCCCCAAGGATCAGGTTGCCTCCCCCCTTCCCAGACTTCAAATCAAACAGCCCAACGCTCTTCAACCACGGATAAGGCAGAACATAAACCCTGTTCCTTCTGGTGTACATACTTCAAGATTTCTCAGGTACCAATAGATGTCCTTAACGTAGTCACTGCACATCTGGGGATCCTCTCTGTCATCAGCATCAACATCTTCTACATCGCTCATGAGCAGCATCTCCGAGAAGGCTTGACACAGGTCCTCTTCCATAGGTGCATCCATAGCAGTTGAAACAGGTTGCTAGTTAGAAGTCAGTAACAAGAACCTGAGGCCAGACTCCTCTTAAGATACAGACCGGTCAGGAAGTTCTTCTGGCAGTCTTCTGCCCGTGGTCCTTTCCACCCACTTCCTGTTCTACCCTCATGTTTTCATCCTTAGTACCACCTGGCAATAAAAGCTACCTGGTGAGCTTAGCAGGGATCTGGACTGAACTCACATCACATCTAACAACCTGAGCAGAAAGCTCACGCCCTCAATTCAAGAGGCAGCACTTGGACTGTCTTTTCTTCTCACCAGGCCTGCTAACTAAACAGGTAAAGGCAGAGGTCTTCATATGGTCTCCCAACAGCCCACACAAAGTGGCTTGGCACCTGAGAGGCAAATGACTTTACTGCATCTGAGTAGCAGCCCACTTCATCCACTGCACAAAGGGTTATGTTCAATTTGCAGACACAGAAAGCTACAGGTAGCAGAAAAGCCAAGAAATTTACTAGAAAGACAAGGCCCCATTTGCCAGGCCAAGAGTTGTGGGGCATGACAGTGACCCTTTCACCTGAACAACTTTAAAGTCCAGTGGCACCTTTAAGACCAACAAGGTATTAGCTTTCATATGCAAGGCACACTTTTTCAAACATATTGGAATGGTAGATGAGGTTCTGAACTTATAGACAGGGATTTAACAGCAAATTAACATGTAACATGATGGTGTTTAAGTTATGCAAACCAAATAACCAGTTAAGGTAATAAAGTCAACATTTGTGAAGCAATAAATATGTCACAATAGCAGATAAATGTCAAAAGGTGTTTTTTCTAATGTGGGAAGTAACAGAGTCTTAATTATCTCTCAGGCATAGAGAGCGTGTGGAGGGCGCCTGACAGTGTCTTTTGAGATGGATGTAATGTTGTCAGCAGATATCCATTCGGTAGTCCAACAAGGTACTATTACTGCCTTGCAAACTCACAGCTACATCAATTTTATAGATTACTTACAGTTTTAACTGCATTCCAAGGAATGAGGAGACTATTCAGATCAAGTGTGTAAGCGGACAAATGAAAATACGCAGCCCCCAGGCATCCCTGAGGACAGCTCTACAGATACTGGCCCAAAAAGGATGATGCAGCCAGACAGCAAGTTATCATCAACACAGGCACAGCCAACATCACTCACCTGCTGTACTTGCCCATTCCTGTGAATCCTTAAATGTGTTTGCAGCTCCCGCACCCACAGGCAGGAACTTGGAAGGGGGGGGGGGGAGAGATAAGAGGTATGCTGAATCACTCCTACAGAAAGGGGACCCTACTGTTTGCACCAAAGCCATGCAACATCCTCCTTCCTGCCTTCTGTGTCAGGTGGCACCTCCCTACAAAGAAGGCGGCCTTGAATGCATTTGTGGAACAGCACACTCCCTCCCTCCTGTAGGCAAGCTACCTTGCAAACAAGGGGAGCTCCAGAAGCTGTTTCCAATACAGAAAGGGATGCAGGCCAAGAATTCTTGCCAAGCGCGCACACACGGCTTTGGGAGTACTTGAGGGAGCTCTCCAGAGGGAGCTCTCCAGATTGCAGCCACTGACACCACATATTACAGCAATAAACGCTGCTTGTGAAACAAGAAAGATAACAACAAAAAATGCCCAACTTACCGCCTTTGTTGCATGGCTCTCTGTTAAGGCCAGTTCTGGAAGCTGGGTTTTTGTTGCCCCATGGGTTGATCTGGTAGGCCCTTCAGCCGTCCTCTGAAGAGTCCCTGTTTTCTGCCAAAGGAAGGCTGAATGTGACTCAGAGCTCAAAAACCTACTTCCCTGCAGCTCAGCACCGACCTGTGAGGTTTACCTTGACTTCTTTGTCTCTTCCGGTTGTTAGCCTGTTGCTGATTTCTCCCAAAGGACCCCGCATGCCACTTGCTGGGCCACCAGCCTTGCTATGAATTGCTGTCACACCATTCTTCATCTGGTTTATTACCTGCAAGAGACATCTTAGTTAGTCCTCAAGGTGCATAGTCCACCATTAACCTTGTTACTCATAGGTGGCTTCAAGTCTGAGCCATCAGTGCAGAACAAAGATAATACACCCTCAGATATCTGGGTTCAGAGAAACTAGATTTTGCTGCACACAAGAGACAGATTGCATACACACCTCTTTCTCTGCAAGATTTTTTCAAGTGGCATACTGATTTATTTAAAACATTTTTACGCAGCCTTTCCACCCAAACAGGTCCCCAGGGCAGCAAATATGAAAATATTTGAACACTAAAACTAAACACACAACACCAAAACCCAATAACAATTACTGGGAGTGTGCCAAATGAAACAAAAAAGTCTTCACCCACTGGTAGAAGACAACAGTCAAGGGTATTGCAAGTTTAGCTCTGGAAAAAGCAATTGCAGCAGACCAAAAAGTGCCCCACCCCAATTCGGTACCCCTCACCAATGCTTCTGTGATTTCACCAGGCCATGTCGACGCACTGGGAAGTCTCGCACCACAGCTGAAAAGGCTAGAAGCTGCATTTTTAAATACAAGAATGTTGATCCTCAGGAACCCAAGATTATTTTTAGGTACATAACAGAAGGCTTGCGGCACCCTGAAGTTTAACAATTTTTTATTCCAACATAAGCTTTCCACAGTGAGCTCTGGTTCATAAAAGCTTATGCTAGAATAAAATTCTGTTAGTCTTTAAGATGCCCCAAGACTTTATTTTTTTTGCTGGAATAGGTCAAAACTGCTGTTTTTCTGGAATTAAGTTCTACACCCAACTCTGAGCTTTAATAGTTAGAAATCAGGGCACAACGATGCTGGGGACTGAACCTCGGACCTTCCGCATGCCAAGAAGAGGCTCTACCACTAAACCACTGGCCCCTCCCCTATAATATATGAACACATGAAGCTGCCTTATACTAAATCAAACCCTTGGTCCATTCAAGGTCAGTATTGTCTACTCAGATTGGCAGCGGCTCTCCAGGATCTCAGGGAGAGAGATCTTTCCCATCACCTATCGCCTGATCCATTTTTAACTGGAGATACCAGGGATTGAACCTGGGACCTTCTGCATGCTGAGCAGATGCTCGACCACTGAACCACGGCCACACGCACAGAAGACAGCTGCACACCCAACTTAAAAACAGCAAAGCAAAACCTCCTGTTAGGACAAGAAGCAGAGCCCAGACACCCAGAGAAGGAGCCGACAGCCATGTGGGGAAGACACTTCCCGACAAGCCCACACCAAGCACCCTTGAACCATGGCAAGGGCTTAATGAGCTTCCCCCCCAGGGCTAGATTGCCTGCTCTGCTGCTCTCTGAGGAGAGCGGAGTTTGGGGAGGGACCTCAATGGGGTCTGATGCCAGAGAGTTCGCCCTCCAAGGCAGCCATTTTCTCCAGGGGAATGGATCTCTATCACCTGGAGATAGGGCTACCAACCTCCAGGTAGCACCTAGAGATCTCCCACTATTATGATTGATATCCAGATAACCAAGATCAGTTCCCCTGGATAAAATGGCTGTTTTTCAGGGCTCTGTGGCATTATACCCCTCTGAGGTTCCTCTCCTCCACAAACCCTACCATTCCCAGGTTCCACCCCCCAAATTTCCAGGTATTTCCCAACCCAGAGCTGGCAACCCTACCTGGAGAACACAGTTGCAATAGTGGGAGCTAAGGTGGGGCTATTCAGGGCTCTGCCCCCTTTCTTAAAGGTACAACCCCACAGGAATTTGTCCAGGTGGCTCAGCTCAAACACCCAGTTTTCTAAGAGGGTTGAACAGCTTGGGAAGGGCAGGAAGCCTCTTTCCTGGGTCTGCAGCTCTGCAAGGGTTAAAGCAGGTCTTGCTTCTGAATGGGGAAGAAGAGGGGGCTCCAAAGGTGCAACACCAGAGAAAAGACTTGCAGCCAGATCCTGGGACGGTTTACTCTTGAGTAAGTCATTTCAGTCTTGAAGACAGACATTCAGCTTGGGGAGGGGTTAAATCTACTGAGGACTTATACAAAAAGAGATGAAAGGATCACAAATTGTTCTAGGGAAGAGGCCAGGGAGAGAAAGGAGGAAAGAAATGGGGAGGGGGGAGCATCAATGCTGGGTTCCCTTTTCCGCCTCATCCCATCCCCAACCCCCCAATATCTGCCAAATGGGCTTTGCATTTGGAAGAATCTACTGCAAGATCAGGGTGAGAAACGGGGACAGATTGTTCTGTACAGTTGTGTGCAGACAGAAAAATAATGGCAAAAATGGCAGCCCCACCAGAAAAAAAAAATTACCCCACCACAAGCTACAAAGTCCTGACCATGGGCCTGGTGGGAAATCTCCAGCCACCCCCAGGAGCCCATATGTAACACGAAAGTCACAGAAAAAAGTATAACATTAAAGCAAAAGCAGTCATGACCAAATTACTAATGTTGTTTCAATTGCACTCAATAAATTTCAAATCTGAATAATTCATACACAAAATAGGCTTTTATAAAGTCACATGACCGTATTACTGTCCCAATCCAAAGGTATGCAGGTACATTTCTGGAAAAGTCCCTAAAGAAAATAGCCTCTCACAATTTCAGTGAGCAATTTTCTTCAGAGAATTTGGGTATCATTTTCAAAAATTCATTTCCCACAACCACGCAGTAGAAAAATCAACGGTCCTGGCCATGGGGAGCTGACTTAGAACACCCATGTCCAGTGTTCCCTCTCAGCTGACTTAGTGTGAGCCAGCTCACAGTTTTTCAGCCTCTGGCTCACACGTTTTTGCCTTAGCTCAGGAAGGGTGGCTCCAGAGCAAACCAATTTATGCAGCAGCCTCACAACTGTAATGCCGTTGGCTCACAAAGTAGGATTTTTGCTCACAAGAAGACCCCACAGCTTAGAGGGAGCACTGCGGCCGTTTCACTCCTCGACAGGACTCCAATATATGAAACTGTTCAAATGCAAATACAAAATTCCAGTAGAGATGCTGCTCGGAGTCCTCAACCCCCCCCCCCCCCCCGCTTTCTTCTCACAGCCAGGCCCTCCCAGAGGTCAAGAGAGGCTGGCGGGGGGGGGGGGGGGGGACACTTCCATTTTTGAGCCTCCCCCGAGTCCCCCGTAAATCAGAAAATGAATAAGTGCGAAAACAATGATAGGAAATTAGCAGTATTATTTTTCAGTGTTTACATTTAATACAATAAGAAAAAGAATTCTGTAAGACTTTGCAAGAAACATTCCCATTTTAAAAAAAACGTGATTTAACGTCAAGCGTAAATCTGAGGGTTTTGTGAGGCCCGGGGCCAAAATGGCCCTGCTGCCCCCCTCCCTCTCAGAGGCCCCGGTCACAGGGTCACAGCAACCCTGCAGGGTAGGCCAGGCCAGAAAGGTGCGAAAGGGGGGGCGGCGGGCATTTTTTTTTTGTTATTGCTGTGACCACCGTTTTAATACTTATGAAGAGGTTTTAAATTTCATTTTTTTAAATTAACATTGGGGGGGGGGGGTTGTATAAATGACATGTTCTTACCCGCCTAGAGCCCCCTTCTGGGAAGGGCGGCTACAAACGTGAAGAGATAAATAAGTAAACAAACTGCAATCGCCATTCAAACGCCTGATTCTCCCCGAGGGGTGGCGTGAATTCGAACCCGGGCCTCGTCCGACCTGCGGGCCACGACATCGCCCTCAAAACTGACCCCAAGGCGTCGTCTGCGCGCGCGCGCACGCACCCCCAGTCAGCCCTGAGGGGTCCAGACAGGCACGAGAAAACGCCCCCTCCCCCCCATAGAAGACCTCGCAGGCGAGGGAAAAGGAGACGTGGGGGGCGGCTTTTTTAAACACAGAAGCCGAATCCCAGCGGCCGGGGGAGTTCCGCGGCCCACCTTCTCCTCAGGCGGGGGCGACTTACCAGAGCGCCTCTGAGGTAATCCATCGCCTCAGCCGACGGCGCCTCTTCCCGCCCTTTCGAGCTTCAAAGAGAGCCCTAGCCGCGCCACCATTGGCCCGCTGCGGAGGAGGCGGGCGTGCCTATTGGCTGGTGCTCTCTCGGCCCCGCCCCTCGTGTTACCGGGACAGCTGAGGCAGGTTTACCTCGCTGCACCTGGGAGTGGGGAGTGGCGCGGAGTGGCGCATTGCGAGGGGAGCGCTCTGCCCGCGCAAGGCCATCTGGGGAATGTAGTCCTGCCGGGAAAGGAGCGGACAGATGTTGCGGAGCAGCCCACGAGGGACTGCGGGTGCCGACGCTTGCGTGGAGATGAAAGTCCACCGGGGGAAAACAAGTGCCTTGCAAAGGGGAGGCGTAAAGCACGGTGCCGCGGAGGCCCAGCGGCGAAGCAAGAAGGCAACAGCTCTCCCTCGTTGCTAGTCCCAGAGTAACTGGGATTTTAGAGTAGACTGGGAAGGTCCATTAGTTTATCCAGACTGTCCTCTGTGTCAACACGTCCGATTACCATGTCAGATTACACAGGGAAGCCATTGAAATTCATAAACATAAACACAAGTTCAACAGGGAGTTTAAAAAATAAACACAAAATGCTCTACAGATAAGATTAGAGTATCAGCAGCCAATCCATATAGCAAAAGAACCTGCTCTGGAAAGCTCCCCCATTAGCATGTCACAGCCTGGGAAACTCCGACCGAATAATGACTCAGCTCTACTCCACCTTCCTGAATAGATATAAATTACCTGCCCACCATTTCTCCTCACATTGACACAGAGAATACTCCCATCTTTCTGTGTTATACCTCTGAGGATGCCAGTCACAGCTGCTGGCGAAATGTCAGGTACTACAAGGCCAAGATCACAGTCATACAGCCCGGAAAATCTACAACTGCTAATGTCCTCTGTGTCTGCCTAAATCTCTCTAAAGCCATCTCAGGCTGCAGCGGTTCACTGTTACAGAACTTGCTTCCCTATAACCTAGCCGCCTTTGCAAATTCCCAAAGTTCGATATGTGTTACTCTTGTCAACCTCACAAGGCCATTGATCAAATTTAGAGTCCAGTGGCACCTTTAAGACCAACAAGGTTTTTTTCTAGGTATGAGCTTTTGTGTGCACGCACACTTTTTCAAATACAATGCATGCACACGAAAGCTCACACCTTGAATAAACCTTTGTTGGTCTTAAAGGCACCGCTGGACTCTAAATTTGTTCTACTGCTTCAGACCAGCACGGCTGCCCACCTAGATCGATCACAAGACTGTTGTAGGGGAAAAACAGATATGTTCAAAAAGGCATTACAACGCCGGCACAATGGAGGCAGTGGAGGGGTCACTCTCAGATCAGAATAGGACTGTTGCCTATTGTAACATCACTTTGCTTTTATCGCTGCGTCCTCTACTTTTGTAACCTACTTTCTGCATTATGGTTATGTCATGCTTTAGAGAATTTGTTTTCCAATTCAGGAATCCTAGTCCTGTGGCACTATTTATTGGCTGTTTTACGCCATTTGACTTTTTAAAAGTATTTTTTGAACTGCGCTCCCTGTGGCACAACATTAAATACCTTATCACAGAAAGGTCAAACCTCATCAGTTAGAAGGCACTGTTTTCCTAGGTGGTTCAAAATCAGTTTCCCACCAAGCGCCACCAACTGAGAAAACCTCCCACAGAAGTCTCGCTCGAACCCTGTCATCTTGGCTTTAATTGGACCCTGGCTTTAATTGGAAACCTGGATAAAATACAAGCACAACGCCGTCCGTTCCTTGGAGAGAAAATAATTTGACTCTCAATAAGCCCCCCCACCTCGGGCAGATGTTAAAAGAATTTCTTTTCTGGACACTCAGTGGCCCAGCTTTCCCACTCCACACGGCTTCTGGAATCCCCCTCCCTCCATTCCCAAAGCAGCTTGGCATGTGGTTATTTTGCACTCTGCTGAGTGTGAGCAAGGACTGCTGAATGGCCAGTGTTCAGCAGGCAAGGCCCACTGATGGAGGGGGTGGCATGAGGGGAAGAAGGCCTGACTGCTCACCCCATCCTGGCAGGAATATAAAAAACATTCGGTGAGGGTAGAGGGGTAACGTACAGAAACTACTCAACAAGTGGTGTAAAAGATTTGGAGTATTTGCAGTTTAAAAAAATCTAGCTTTAAAGTAAATGGGGTGGCCCTCTTAGCAGCAGACTCATGGGGCTTTGGATATCAAAATTTCCCCCATCAACCCAAAGGGAACAGCGGCATTTTGGGGGGGGGGGGGAGAAAGACAACACGAATCAAGCATTGCTGGAACGATTCCCAGAAGGCCCAACGCAATGCCCCCGCAGCTTTCTGGTAGGAGTCTTGAGCAAGGACACACTCCATATTCCACCTGCTGCCCCACCCACTGCTTGGGTCTTGAGGAGGCCAGGAATGGGCTTGGCCAGTTTCACAAGAAACAACACAAGAAACAGGTGGATTCAGCTAACTTTATTAACCATAAAATAAAAAAAAAAAAAAGAGGCCCACGGACTGAGCAGGGGACCTTGAAAGTTCTATGAAGTCATGGAAATCTGCTATAAGAAATGTAAATTCTAGGTCAGGATTTAATGTCTTTGGGGTGTTTTTTTTTTCCTTTTTCTTTTTTACAAAACCGTCTTGTGCAGATTTTTTAGGTGAATTTTTAGTGTAAGACTGAGGAGCCAAAAAAAGGAGGGGGGGTGTCTTTCCCCCATCTTCCTACAAACGTATTTATTCAATCTGCATGTATCTACACAACCCAGCTAGTTGAAATCAAAGATTTAGTGTTCTCGAGAGCTGTTTCACAGCAGCAAAATTATTACCTTCGAAGGACGCCCCTTCCCCCCCCCAGATGGCTAGACGTAAGAAAATGGTACATCCAATCTGACAGCAGTCTAAATGTTTTAATATCGACATTCAAATAAATCTGCATTGTGCTGAAGGGCTTCGGAACATGAACACGTGATCAGAAAGGGATGCTCCAGGAACCAAGGATGACCCAAGAGGGTCTTGAAGGTTGGGTCCCCAGTTATTGCAGGCAGGGCCAACTTCGAACGAATCAGCACTGTGGCACTCTCGCGTAGCTCCAGGTTCATTTTAAGTGGCACTGACGCAAGAGAAGCGCTTGGCATTTCTGCCCGACATAAGAATACAGCAGCCTTTGTTTTTCCTAATTAGGGAATGTCTTTTTAAAAAAAACACAATTATCATCTCGATCTTTATACATTTAAAAAACTAAAATACATGATTAAATTAAGGACTCCGATGTTAGTAAATGAGTGAAATCATATTCTTGAAAAGCTCAACTCTAGGTAAAAAATAAAAACAGACCAAAAAAAACCAAAACGAAAACCAGACCACACAATTCTACTTTCTAAAGCAGATTAAATCTTGCCTGCAAGTTCGGGAGGGTGGCTTAAGCCCATAAACATGTGCAAAGAAATGCAATACGAGGAACCATGCAAAATTACAGGGGAAACGTGGTTAAAAGTTGGGGGGCGAATCTGTAAATTCTAAAAAAAAAAAAAGAGTAAAAGAAAAGGAAAAAAGCTTTATAAATACACGGGACTGTAGGTTTCAGCATCGGGTATACCGTAGAGCAGGCACACAGCAGTCTCTAGCAAGGTTCAAATGCTTCGCACATCTGCACAGGTAGGACATGCCATCTTTGGTTGACTGCAGTACCAGGAAGGATGGGCGTGAAAGGAGGAGCGTGGGGAGGGCTGGGGGGGAAGGGGGTCAACTCTCACTGGGCAGCTGAGCCTCAATGTCCACTCTACAAATGGGGCACTTCTTGTTGGTGATCAACCACTGATCGACGCACACTTGGTGGAAAAGATGCATACAAGGCAGGCGCCTGCGAAGAAGAGGGGGAAAAGAGGGGTGAGCCATTCACAGGAACCGCACAGCTGTTTGTGAACATAGGGTCAGCAAATGTTCCATCACACATATCCCCCCACCAATGTTCCCTCTAAGCTGTGGAGTGTTGTGAGCAAGAATTCTACTTTGTGAGCTACTGGCACTAACGTTGTGAGCAAGTGATTTGGCTACTGCATACATTAGTTTGCTCTGGAGCCATCTTTCCTCAGCTAAGACAAAAATGTGTGAGCCAGAGGCTAAAAAAATGTGAGCTAGCTCACACTAACTCAGCTTAGAGGGAACACTGCCCCCCACCAGTGTTCCCTCTAAGCTGAGTTAGTGTGAGCTAGCTCACAGTTTCTCAGCCTCTGGCTCACACATTTTTGTCTCTGCTCAGGAAGGGATGGCTCCAGAGCAACCTAACTGATGCAGTAGCCAGGTCAAGTTTACAACATGAATGCCAGCAGCTCACAAAGTAGGATTTTTGCTCACAAGAAGACTCCACGGCTTAGAGGAAACATTGCCCCCACCCCACCCCTAACGATGAACCAGCAGTCAGCAGCCAAGTCCTGTACTTGGGTAACAGGGTGCAAATTACATTTAGGCACCTCTGAATTCATTCCACTCGCCAGGCTGAAGGTTACCGAGGATTATAAATCTGATAAAAAGGATGGCCCAGAGTGGGGAAGGACTATGAGGGGAGAGAAAGTGGACCTGGGGACACTGAGAGTGCTCTACCTACATGGGGGCCTTTACTCCCCCCCCCCCCATACCCTCTGGCTCTCAACCTTCCCCCATACATCTGCAAGCTTCTTCCTGCAACCCTGAGGACTAGAAGCTGTTTATTAAATTGAAATGTTGAGGAGACTACAAGACGATCTGGCAGATATACTAGGCGCCTGTGAAATACTGCAAGGCTTAACGCAGTGCAAAGGACAACAGAGTCCAGTTTGAGAAGTTAACTGAAACTGCACATCAAATCTCATCCCGGGATTTGTCAAGGTGAAAAGTAAGTCCTGGCGGCGCGCTACCAATGGCACAGTGTCTTGGTTATCCCTTTGGACACTTCAGAGATGAGTCCGGCAACATCTCAGAGACCAACCAGAGTTTCAGGGTCTCAGCTTCCGAGAGTCAAAGCTCCCTTCGTCAGATCTGAACTGCCGTCCTCCGAAGGTCATCCCAAGAATGCCGCTTTAGACGGGAAGGCCCTCGGGGCAGGGAATCCACCTGCTTCCTCCCCACCATCACCACTGTTTGTAGCTGTACCTGCCTGTATTTCCATGCCTATCTGGCCGTTCCCTTCCATCCCCTCGGAGCCAGGGAGCCCAGCCTGGCCTTCGCTGCCCCCCCCCACATTAAAAAGGGGTGTGGCTGTTAGTTACCTGACATCTTCCCCTTCCTCTAAAATAGATAAACAAATGGTGCACTTTTCCTCTGTGTCCTCCTCGGTTCCTTCCTCCCCATCTTGTTTGCAGTGCAGTTTCCTCTGTGAGAACCAATCAGTTGTTACCTTGTTAGCAGAGATGACATTATTGGCAAACTGAATAAGAGACGTTGATGCACAGTCATTATTGCTCGCACGGTTACAGAGACAACATTGGCATTTTCAAGAGAACATAGGCTTAGCACAAGGAAACCCAACAGGCTATCTCAGCTGCTATCCCCTCCAGCCTCCCCATGACCATGTCCCCACCCCTGCAATTTAATTCTGACAACACAGACAATTTGCAGCATCCCCCGAGCAAACAGAGGGATGGCTGGAGCATTGTGTTAAGGCAGGGGTGGCCAACCTGTGGCTCGGGAGCCACATGCGGCTCTTTCACACATATTGTGCGGCTCCTGGCAGGGCGGCTGGGGAAGCAAGGGGGAGGCATGCTTTTTCTCTCTTTCTCCCTTCCTTCCTTCCCTCCTCCCTCCCATCTATTTGCTTTCCTAGTTTCTCTCTCTCTCTTTCTTATAACTGGTTTTCCTCGTTTGTTTTTATTTTTGGCAGTCCCATTTAACGTTAATAAAAAGCAAATTTGCATATTTTTAAAAATAAAAATGTGTGTGTGTGATATTTGTTCCTGTCTTGCGGCTCTCAGACATCTCTATGTGGCTCTTACGTTTATTCTATGTGGCTCTTACGTTAAGCAAGGTTGGCCACCCCTGTGTAAAGGGCAAGGCTGGACCACGCTCCAGTGACCCGAATGAAGCAGCAGGAAAACTCAGCCCAAGACTGGCAGGGGTGCTGAACCCAGGAAAAACTGAGCAGGATCCGGCCCCTAGCTCCAACAATCGTTGAGATAATGAGCTAATTAAAGCTGCCCACTTTTGCAAGCGATGTGACCAGCAGCCTTCCACATCATGAGGTTTACAAAATTATGCATGGGATAGAGAAGGCAGAAGGACTTTTCTCCATTTCTCACAATACAAGAACTCGTGGGCACTCCATGAAATTGATGAGCGGTAGGCTTAGAATGGATAAAAGGAAGTGCTTCTTCACCCAAAGAGTCATTAGTACGTGCCATTCCCTGCCGCAGGAGGTGGTGGCGGCTACAAGCACAGACAGCCTCAAGAGGGGATGGGATAAACACAGGGAGCAGAGGTCCATCAGGGGCTATTAGCCACAAGGTATAGATGGAACACTCCGTCTGGGGCAGGGATGCTCTGTCTTCTTGGTGCTTGGGGGACCACAGGGGGAGGGCTTCTGGAGTTCTGGCCCTGCTTGTGGATCTCCTGATGGCCCCTGGGTTTTGGCCACTGTGTGACACACAGTGTTGGTCTAGATGGATCACTGGCCTGATCCAACATTGGCTTCTGTTATGTTCTTAAAATGCTTTCTTAATGGTACCCGCTTCAGATGTGAGCTCCACAAGGCAAGCCTGCCAGGGAAGGGCAAGAGATTCAGCGGCACATTTTGGCTTGTGCTCTCAGGGAATCTGGTGGGACATTCAACCGCCAACGTGTAACCACCAGCCCGGAAAAACGGATGCGTAACTGGAGGTTTCTGCTCACAACATTTGCATACGGAGCTCTGGTAACACCCTTATCATCTTCCTCAAGTTGGCTTTAGCTCTGCTCCAGAACTGCAGATGTGGGTGAGGATTTTACTCCAATAATCCCTACAAGTTAGCATCTTTAGGAGGTCCTGGATCAGCTATACAGACTCGCTGACTAAAACATGTCATAACATTTATCAGTTTTCATGCAGGCTCCAGAAAGTCAGGAATGTTTCTTTCTTTTTTTTAATAGGTATGCATGGGCATACGTGTTTGGAGCTGAACAATTAAAATCTGATGGCCTAAGCATTAAAAGCAGGGTTTAATATGTAACACCCAGTCAGCCAGCCAGTGTTCCCTCTAAGCTGAGTTAGTGTGAGCTAGCTCACAGTTTTTTAGCCTCCGGCTCACACATTTTTGTCTTAGCTCAGGAAGAATGGCTCCAGAGCAAACTAATTTATGCAGTAGCCAAATCACTCGCTCACAACTTTAAAGCCAGTAGCTCACAAGACTCCACAGCTTAGAGGGAGCACTGATCCCAAACCAAAAAAGACATCCAAAGTCACAACTTGGGGGGGGGGGGGGGCACCTCACCTTTTTGTATTTGTGTGGATATGTGCACCTTTCAATCGTTCCTTGGGAAGCCCCACGATTCACATTTCCCAGTCGCTCTTCCAAGTGAATCAGTTCCTGGAATCAAGGAGAACCGGCAGAGCTTAATCCACTCATGCCCCGTGTCATCCCACCTATCCACTCGAAAAACAGCAACGCAAATCCTCTCTTCTGCTTCCAAGGAGCAAGCAAGTCACTTCACGAGTGCGAAGGGACACTGACCCTCTCTCTGCCTTGCTGGATGGCTGATCTGCTTTGCTACCACTGTAATGATGAATATCCCACTTTGGATGTAATGATGTATATCCCACTTTGGCTGCCGCTGGTTTACTCGCTCTGATGTCACAGAGAGGCTTGGAATGGGACAGCTGAGTATCTGCCCAGGGGGCCTCTGGAGCTCTCGGAATCCCAGTTCCAAGGTCCGTGAGCAATCTGGACGAAACCCCTCCATGGACTGGGCCCGGTTGTTGCAAACGTGCCATGCAGTGGTTTGTGGCAAGTTTCATCAAGATAATAACAAATAATAAATGCACAGAAAAGGGCAGTGTTTTCTATCACCGCTGCAGGACACTGAGGGAGAGGATGGCCTAGGGCGGAAATGAGGCGACCGGTTCCTTCAGTCCCAACACGAGTCGGTGAGACCAGAAAGGCTTATCCAGTGACCGAGTACATTAAGAGTTCATTCACTCTCTGCATCCGATAAAGCTGAACGCCCCTCCTTCGCATCACAAGCGGTAGCTGCCGAAGCGGCCCCGTTTTAATTTCTGGATCTCGGCAACAGAGCAGCCCCTCCCTGCCCGCCTTCCACCAAGCCATCTCCAGGAGTCCCGCAAGCTGGCCGACTAAGACTTCCTGCGGGACTTCTGGCTAGGAAGGGCCACTTTAGTACCGCGTGGTCCGGAAGAGGCTTCCCTTGGCTTGTTTTCGGCACCTACCCTCCTTCTGTGGCACAACAGCAGCCAGAGATTATTTAAGAGTCTGGTTTCTTTTACATTTTGTTCCGCAGCAAACCCCTCCCCCCCCTACAAATCTCCACTACGTAAGCTTGGTTTATCCCATTACAAACCTCAAAATTGCCCCTGAAAGGGCCTCTGAATGAAGTTCCATCCAATCCCGATGAAATGTAGCGGATGTGAGGGTAGCCCGCCATGTCAGGAACCTATTCAAATAGCAGAATTGAGTTAAATCTAAATTGCAGAACAGTTTTGGGCAGCCAACTGTTCGTGTTGTAAAAGACAGAACCCCCTCCGGCTTTGGGCAGATCCCTGGCAGAGGAGGGGAAGAGCCGTCCCCATTCCCTCTCTGACGTTTCTTTGCTGCAACAGCTCTTAGCCCCAAACACACCCCCTGCAAGGAAGGAGCAAAATTCTGAGTGAACTTGGTCCAGAAAACAAAGATGGGGGGGGGGGGGGGGGACCCGTTTTTACCTAATCAAGATTTCTTTGTGAAAGCATTCGACAAACATTGGCAGGTTTCGGCCAGCTCAAATGTATTTACGTGTCTACGTGTCAAGTCTAACTCCTGACCTGAATGGCCCAGGGTAGCCCAGCCTCATCAGCCCTTGGAAGCCAAGCGTGGTCAGCCTGGGTTAGTGCCGGGACAGGAGGCGCAGAGCCTCCTCACAAGGGTCAACCACCTCTGAACTTCTCTCGCTTTGACAACCCCCTCCCGGGGGGGGGGGGTGTTCCCATCATAATTTGGTTGCATCTTGACAAAAAAAGTAAATGAAATAACTCTAATACTATTCAGGGATAGAAGGCCCTTCAAACAATCTTAAGAATATGCCACGATGTCCCCTTCTCGACCGACCTAATCTGCTTGGTTTGAAAAGCCAGTTTGTGATGGCCAAGATCTCTGACTTTCTTCAAAGATCACGGAAGACATCTGCACCGACTTATTCTGAATTTGTTCGTATATGGGCACCCGCACTAAGTTTCATGTCTGAACAGGATTTGCTTCCCGCGAATCCGAGCTACCACAAATGGCTTCATTTGCAGAGCACTCCTGAACCTGACCTACTGCTGAGAATATCCCTCCAATGACCAGAGCCTCTAAATTTCAGTGAAATTATCTTATTGGGTTTTATTGGAGTCCTTGTATTTGCTGCTAGTTACGTGCAACATTTTGTGAGTTTAGTTGTTTTTAAACCTTTTGACTTTTGGTTTATTTTACTATATTCTTATTGGTTGTATCATTGTTTTCTCATTTTAAATAACGTGTTTGACTGTGGCGGGGACCGCTCCCAGACAGATATCACTCCAACCGCCTCTCAAGACCGAAGCACACCAACACACAGCCAGAAAAGCACTCAGGAGAAGTTCTAGGCTTTCGTGGGGGGGGGGGGGAGGGAAAGAGCGGAACACATTCCAGCAAATCCTGGAATACGGAAAACAACAGAAGTGACACCATTTTCTTTAAACCAAGTTAGAAGAGTGCAGACACCACTTCTTGGCCAGCAGGCCTCAGGCTTGGCAACGTTATCAGCACCCTCTCAGAAGTCTCCTCGACTAGAACTTCAAGGTAAAAGATGCAACTGAAACTATGATCTAAAGTCTCTCTAAGAGAAAAGGAAAACGGTAGCCCTATGTTGCAGATACACCCCAAACCAGGATGCGGTTGAAGGAATTCAAGAAACACAGCAACTTTCCCCCGACCAACTCAGTGTGGTGGAAGAATCCCCTATTCTACACTCCAAAATCCCCTGTAAGTTCAAGGTATTAACAGTCCCCAAGTGGCACCACAAGCAAGGATTTCTGTCTGTCAGCGACACAGAACTGATGGAGGAGTTAAGCAGCAACGGATGGAGGAGTTAAGCAGCATTTGGGTCCCCCAAATGACCTCTACAAGCATTCCTGCTAAGGATTGCAGCGTGCCACATAACTCGCTCATAGACCTCGCCACGAAACGGGCAAGCACTACGTCAGAGACTTGGTGGGATTAACTCACTACCTGCAGGTTCAGGCCTCATCCTGGCTCCCAAGCAGCCAACCCAGGAGCTAGCCCCTACCAGAGGGGCTCCAAGTTACCTCGAATGGGTTACTGACAAAGCCACTTCTTATACGAAGCAGGGGACAAAACCGTTCTGAACCCACTCTGCAAAAGCAGCTTGCTATGACCAGCATCTCAACAAAAGCATTTCATTCGCCCTCCGAAGAGCAACTGTCTTCCCGTGAAAGGGGACTGCAAAAGAGAAAGTTCTGTACTGAGGGTGGGACTCTGAAGTTTTCTACCCAGTCCCCGCTGGAAGTGACACCACTAGAAATGGTTCTTCTGCTACAAGACAAAGAGCAGCAAGAACCTGCTGCAGGAAGTCAGCGACGGCCTCCACCCTTCAGGTTTTCAAATGTGCACCTGCGACGGTGGCAAAATACTTGCTCTGAAAACTGCAGACACCAAGATTCCCTGGTGCCTGAGTCAGTGCTCGGCCTTTGTCAAATGCCACAGAAAACTACACGCACACGCACACACACCCACAGAGAGCATGGACTGGGCTGCCTCCTTCCTCTTCCACCTTCTCCTGCCTCTTACTGTGAGCTGATGCACCCTTAAGCCTCTACTAAACACAACCCCATTCATTCTCTTGGAGGGCCAAAACTACTTCCAACCAGTCCCGCCTGAAACCGGACAGAACCACGGCGAGAGTGGCAAGTGCTGTGACGCAGCCCCCTGGAACCACTTCTGGAGCCAAACAGAAATCAGATGCAGAGGGTCAATGTAGTACCGGGGAACTTGATTTGGGCCTCTCCCAGTTTCCCCAAGTCAGAAATGCGGCTGTCCTGTGGCCGATCAAAAGCTCTTCCCACTTCTGCTAGAACAGCCAATTTTGTTTGCAATGATTTCTTAACTTTACCAAAGTTTGTTTCTTTACTTATTTTCTGAGATTTCTGTCCTGCCCTCCCTCGCAAGCGGGGCTCAGGGTGGTTCACAACAAGTGGACGGACAGTTAAAATACAGCATAGATACAGTTTAAAAATTATAAAGCCCGTACACCACGTATGCAGCTTAAAAACTATCAAACCCCAAAGTTGGAAAACAACAAAACCTAGAAATGAAATGGCCAGCAGGCCCTCCCCCCTCCCGCACCCAGCCCCCCCTCTTTTCCCAAAGGGGCTTTTCTGCAGTAGAAGACGCCCCCCTCCCCCCGGGGTGTTCCGAAAGCCACAAGTTGTCAGCGGTGCTTCCGCAGCCACGCTCCTTACCATTAAAGGAAGAGCGCCAATTTGCAAGTGGTGAAGTCGGGGCGGCGCGTGATAATGAGCCAGGTGTGGATGCAGCGGGCCGGGGGGGTAGGTGGCTGCCGTCACACCGGCTTCGATTCCCAGTTCCCTGTGGAGGGAGCAGAAAGTTCCCTGTTGAATTCCCTCCAGTCTCACGGCCTCAGCTAGAAACTCAACGTCTCCCCCTCACCATTCAGGGAATGCAATTTTCTCACAGAGGCGAGAGCTGCTGTACAAACTACACCAGTTGCTCTTTAGTTTCTAGGTCCCCCCCCCCCCAAAAAACCACTGGCTGTCTTCCTGTAAAGTCCGACTTAGCCCTGAGGTCCTCCCACAGATTCTGGACCCTGCGCATCCCCCAAGGCTGCCTCGGGATGCTCGCTTACAGGCCCCTCCCACGAGACGCCCGCTTGCAAGCCCCTCCCACAATCTAAAGACCAGGAGTCTAACTGGTGGCAGCCCCCGACCCGTGGGATTCCATTTCTGATGAGCTCTGCTTGGGACCTGCCCTGGCAGCCTTCACTCAGCAACTTCGAACTTCCTCTGAAATAAAAAGCCTCCCCCGTCAAGGTGGGTCTTCAGTTGAAGCCTCTACCCTCTTAATCCAAAAACTGCCCAGGTGAGGCCGGGAATATTCAGCCTGACCAACCTCACAGGGCTGTTGTAAGCAGCTAGGGAGAAAACAACACCACAGAAACTGGCCAGGGAAAAGGGAGGAGACAGATAGGCAAAGAAATAATGTTTTTTTACAGAAAGAGGAGCTGCACGGCTGCTCAGAATGTCACCACGTTGGCCAAGACAGGTCCGCTAGAGTCAATCCGACAGCCGGCAGTCACCCAAAGGACACTGTTTGGCAAGAACACGGCCCCGTCACACGCTAACAGATGAGAGTTTGACTGACCAGGTGGACCTCTCCGGAGCTTGTCGAGGGTGCGACGACATCGTCTGGGGCACGTGGATATGATGCCCATGGCCGTAGTTGGGGTGCATTCGGTGGGGGTGTGGCGGAGGCCGCTCATGCGCTCGCCTAGGGAGAGAACAACAGCACACCACTGCTCCGGTTTCCCCCAACAAAGCCTCTTGTGACTTCTTCTTCATAGAATCCCAGAGCTGGAAGAAGCCTCCGGGGCCATCTACTCCAACCCCCCCGCACAATGCAGGGAACCCACAAAGACCTCCCCTGGAAGCACAGAGACCGAGCTCCCTCTTTACAGTGAGCGCTGGACGACACATGCCCCCACCCTCGGGACAGAGCCCCAGAAGCCCCTCTGCTGTGAGACTCAGAGGGCAAGCCTTGTCCAGACCCACCTCTTCCCCCACTCCCACCCCCACAGCAGCTCCACCCTCCAGCCGGCCGCTCGCCGGTGCCCCTGGACGTACGTGGGGTGCTGCATCATCCGGCGCCTCTGGACCTCCATCCGCTGGATCACTTCATGGGGGTGCAGCCTCTGGGCCGAAGGCGCGGCGGTGGGGATGTGGGAGAGGGCCTGGGGCGTCGCCGGGAGGTGCTGCGGGATGGGGGCGGCAGCGCTGGCCAGGGGGTGCGGAGGGGGCGGGGCGGGGTGAGAGGAGGTGTGCGAGGAGGAGAGGGAAGGGTGGAAGGGGTGCACCGGGTGAGGGATCACGTAGTCGACCTGGGGAGGGGGCTGGGGCGGGGCGGCGGGGGGCGGAGGCGGGTTTCCATGGGAATGGGGGCAGGCGGGAGCTTGGTGGTGAAGAGGCCGAGCCAAAGAAGCATCTGGGAAGGGGAGGAAAAGGCGGAGAGCCCGGTCAACGCTGCCGGTCCGTTGCTGCGTCGCATCAGCGGCAATAGCCCGGACCCTCTCCCCCACTGCTGCCCCCAATCAGGTTCCTAGCCAGTGTTCCCGCTAAGCTGAGTTGGTGTGGGCTAGCTCACAGTTTTTTAGCTTCCAGCTCACACCTCTTTGTCCCAGCTCAGGAAGGATGGCTCCAGAGCAAACTCATTTATGCAGTAGCCAAATCACTCGCTGACGACTTTAATGCCAGGAGCTCATAGTGTTCCCTCTAAGCTGAGTCAGTGTGGGCTAGCTCACAGTTTTTAGCCTCCGGCTCACACATTTCTGTCTCGGCTCCGGAAGGATGGCTCCAGAGCAAACTAACTTATGCAGTAGTAGCCCAATGGCTCCCTCACAACTTTAATGCCAGCTGAATTTTTGCTCACAACACTCCACAGCTTAGAGGGAGCACTGATCCCAAACTTCCCTCAGGGCCAGGGGACCTGTGCAGCACCAGACGGAGAGGAGCTGCCACCAGCAGGCCCGAGGACCCTCCAGGGAGTACACCTGCCCCCCTCCTCCCCCAAGGGACCGCAGCCATACTCACAAGACGAGTGCATGTAATGCCGGCAGGATGACAGCGAAGCCTGGGGCGGAGGCTGTGGTGGAGCGACCATGTTTGCCCCGTACCCGTCGAGCGCGATGGGGTGGCCGGGAGCGGTGCCGGCCTGGTGGCCGTAGATGGACGTCCGGGAGGAAGACCCCGGGCAGCAGGGGTCGAAGGCGGAGGCACCCTGGAAAGAGCCGCCCCCGTGGCTCCGGATGCCGCTGCTGCTCAAGTCGACGGGGAGGGCCTGCTGGAGGGAGGGGCAAAAGGACAGGCTTAAATGACGTGAAAGCAGTGAGAGCGAAGAGAAACACGCTGCAGGCGGACATGATGGGGTTCCTTTATTGTGTCTCATTCGTTCAAAATTCGTTCTTGTCAGGATCATTTTGGAGGCAAAGGAACCAGGAGAAGAAGAGGAGATTGGATTTATACCCCACCCTTCATTCGGAGTCTCACAGCGGCTTACAAACTCCTTTCCCTTCCCCTCCCCCACAACAGATACCCTGTGAGGTAGGTGGGGCTGAGAGAGCTCTCTTGAGGACTGCTCCTGAGAGGAAGAGGAAGAGGAGGAGGAGAAGGGAGAAATTGGATTTATACCCCGCCCTTCTCTACCCAAAGGATTCTCAGAGTGGCTTACAAACTCCTTTCCCCTCCCCACAGCCTGTGAGGTAGACACGGCTGAGAGAGCTCTCCCGAGGACTGCTCCTGAGAGATCAGCTCTGAGAGAACTTGTGACTGACGCTGACCCGAGGTCACACCAGCAGCTGCATGTGGAGGAGTGGGGAATCCAGCCCGGTTCTCCCAGATTAGAGCCCACGCTCCGAACCACTACACCAAACTGCCACGGCCAGCCCCAGCGGACAAGAGGGAACTGGGGTCTGACTCAGCAGAAGGCCGCTTCAGGCAGACGTATTTCTAACCATCCACGAACTCCCCCACTTCCCCCTCCTGCTGCAACCCAATGAAGTGCCACCCCCCAGTTTTGTCCAAGAGAGTCCGAGAGTCCTCAGGAATAGGAGAGGGGGCAGAGCAGTGGGTCTGCAGAGGAAGAGGGGAACCATGAGAAGACGCCACCTCCCACAAACAGAGCTTCTGTTCCACCAGAGCAGCTGCATGGCTGGATACACCTACCGGCAGCCGAGCAATCTTTGCAGCACCTCCCTCTAAGGCAGGCCACTTCGATCGCCTCTATAGTCCAAGCAGGCCCTCACCTAAAACTAGGGGGGAGATCTGAACCCGGGACTCTCTCTCAGCCGCTACATGACACCAGAAAAGACAACCAGTGCCAGACAAGTGACGACAGGGGCCATGGCGCTTTCTGCTTACGATATCAGGATACGTAAACTCCACCTGCCTGGTCGTGGTAAGCAGTGCCGGAACTCCCACTCGGACCAGCAGGTGCTGGTGCTGGTGCCGGGGGCCGTTCCGCTGGGCAGCTGGACTCGCTGAAGGGCGGCGAGAGGGGGACGCTGGCATGGGGGCTGTGGTGGTGGTGGTGGTGATGGTGGTGCTGCTGCTGGAAGTGGTGGCCGTGCTGCTGGAAACAGCTGGCCGGAGGGTGGCCCAGAATCGGGTGGCTCTGCGAAGACCCCCCGCTGCAGGGGGAGTGCTGGGGGCAGCACGAGGGCAGCCGCGGCAGGGCGGGGGGCCCCGGGTCCAGGGTGGAGCTGGAGGGATTTCCTCTCGCGTCATCTTGAACGAAAAGAAAGACACAGGTAAGAACGGCCGACACCAAGGCTACCAAGGGAGGCTGAGAAGAAGAGACTGGATTTATATCCCGCCCTTCACTCGGAGTCCCAGAGTGGCTTGCAGTCTCCTTCCCCTTCCCCTCCCCACAACAGACACCCTGTGAGATAGGTGGGGCTGAGAGAGCTCTTTCCAGAGCTGCCCTTGAGAGAACAGCTCCGAGAGAACTTGTGACTGACCCAAGGTCACACCGGCAGCAGGAGTGGGATACTGGAATCCTGAGGCTCTAACTCTATTCCCTCTGGACCGGGGTTTCCCAGTCTGTGGGATAAGACCCAAAAGTGGGTCCCGAACCCTCTGAAAGTGGGTTGCAGGCCAGCCCTCCCTAACGCCCACCCCCGCCCTTTCCACTGCTCTCTTTTGCATTTTGGCAAACCAAGATCTGAGCCTGGCAAAAAGGATCTTCCACATCACACGTTAGCTGGTATTTATTCTTCACTGCATATGCGTGTCGATCAAGTAAAGCATGTCCTGATGGCCACTAGAGTGAGTTTCATAGACTCTTAGTGGGGGGATGTCAGAGGGAGTCCTGGGGAGGGTGGTCAAAGGCAGAAATCTAACCCTCCACATGGAAAGGCTGTGTTATGTCAGAATGCCACTTGCTTGAGATTCACAGGGGGGGGGGGGGCGGCCGCACCCTTTGTGAGACTGGTTGGCCACTGCAGAAAACGGAATTCTGAAACAGATGTGCGCCCAGGTCACAGTTTGCCTAGGAGGCCAAAAACTCTTGGGCCAGCCATGGATGGGTCACCACATCGAGTCAATTTGGACTGGTGGGTCACCGTAGCGAAAAAGGCTGGAAACCGATGAACTGGAGAACTCTCTGATTCCTTAAATTAAACCAACTCCAAAACAAGAAGGGCAGCCACGTTAGCCTGTCTATAGCAGTAGAAAAGAGCCAGAATCCAGCAGCACCTTAAAGACTAAGAAAATATGTGGCAGGGGAGGGGCTTTCGGGAGTCACTGCTCACTTCTTCAGATACAGCTAGAAGGTGAGTCCATCTGTCCTATATCCTGGAGACTGCAATGATTTTGATTTCAGATGCCAAATGACATTAGCAGGTGAATGACAATAGCAGGCAAAACTGAATTAGGTCTAACATGCAGAGGGGTAGTAGGCATGAAGAAATCAGCACTGGTAATGAGACTGAAAGCCAAGGTCTCAATTCAGTCTCTTACAAAGGAATTTCAAAGGGAGATTAGAAAGAGAGACTGCTGAATTGCAACTGATAGTGAAACTCAAGACAATGCATCCTCCTGGACTGAATTGAGACCTAGGTTTCCTGTCTCATTACCAATGTTGATTTTCTCCATGCCTACTACCCCTCTGCAATGCATATCGCACCTCATCCAATCACGGCTGCTATTGTCAGTCACCTGCAGATGTCATTACACATCTGAAATCACTCCACTTTTATTTATTTATTTATTTATTATTATATACTTTTACCCTGCCCTCCTCGCGAGCGGGCTCAGGGTGGCTTACAATATGGCACACAGTACCTAGTCAGAATAAAACAATTTAAAACAGTTTAAAATACAACTACAATACAATATAACCAATTTGCAATGGAATTGCAAATAAAGTGCTCGCAGATGGTAATTAATAAACAGTAATTAATAAACAATAAGATGGCTACCTACAGTTACCCTCCATGCCGGGGCCTAAGGTCATAAACCGGCCCTCCATAGCTGCACTTTCCAAGATATAAGGAAAGATGGACCCCCATTCTAGCTGTATCTAAAGAAGGGAGCAGTGACTCCTGAAAGCTCCTCCCCTGCCGCAAATTGTGTTAGTCTTTAAGGTGCTGCTGGATTCTGGCTCTTTTCTACTGCCACAAACAAGAAGAAAGAGCTCCTGTGGCAAAAATGGCCCTTTACAATTTCCACGTAAGGGCAGCCCCAGTACTCTCCCCATCGGGGCAAAACAGAAGCCCAAAGCTGATTTCAGAAGCGGCTTGGATCGGTACCTCCTGCTGAACTCCCAGCAGCACTGCTGTTGGCGAGGGAGACCAAAGGCTCCGGGGCTGCTGCCGTCTGGCTGCTGGAGACGCCCGGAAGGATCTCGAGGGCCTGCTCCGCGGTGGCTCTGCTGGAGCTCTCACTGGGGGCAGAAGTGGCCGGCTGGGAATCCCCTCTGGAGGAGGTGGTTGGCACAACAGTGGGCTCTGAGGGAAACAGAAGGACATCCTAGCCATGTGACATCCAACGCTCCCTCTAAGCCGTGGAGTCTTCTTGTGAGCAAAAATTCTACTTTGTGAGCTACTGGCACCAAAGTCGTGAGTGAGCGATTGGGCTGCTGCATAAATCAGTTTGCCCCGGAGCCCTCCTTCCTGAGCGAAGACAAAAACGTATGAGCCGGAGGCTAAAAAACTGTGAGCTAGCACACTCTAACTCAGCTTAGAGGGAACACTGGTGACATCCTTGGTGGTGGAAAGGGCTGTCCAGACGCAGCTGACTTAGGGTGACCCCTCATGGGGTTTTCAAGGCAAGAGACCTTCAGAGGTGGTTGGCCACTGCCTGCCTCCGTGTAGCAACCCTGGACTTCCTCGGCGGTCTCCCATCCAAGTGCTGAACAGGGCCGACCCTGCTTAGCTTCTGAGATGTGACGAGATCAGGCTCGCCTGCACTATTGTAAGGAACAGCCGCCATTAAGCCTTTATGTTGTTTGGTTTTGTCACTCTCCTTAGGGTGTAAGTTCTGGCAGATCCCTGGCCCAGCCTGCTAAAAGCAACATGCTTGTTTTAACCACACCCACCTGTGGCTGGTGGCAACAGAACTGTCCTTGGGAGTCTCCCTGAATTGTTTCAACCTACCAGTGCCAATTAGCTAAGCATTTCCTGATTGGCTAATGGGTTCATGGACTGAGGCTAGGACAGCTGAAAACTTGCCCCCTTCAGACAGGAGGAAGCCGGCTATTCTATCAACCGGTGGGAGGTGGCTAAGTCTTCTGTCCCCGCACAACGTGGACCGTCTGGCACAGGATGGACTTTCTCTCTCAAGCTTAGCAGCAAGAACCATGAGACGGACCCGCATCTGACGAGCCAGCCAGCAAACTTTTAATGTACAGTAAGACAGCTTTCAGGCGGATGAAGTTCAGTATTATTCTTTCCTTTACAGGACACCGACCAGATTCCCACAAGAAAGGAGGAGGACGATTTGTCCTTCTTACTACCTACCGTCTTCATCCACTGTGAGGTCGACCACCTCCGCCGCGTTCTGCCTCAGCGGCTGTATTACTGTGGAAATTCGGCTGCGGTTCCGTTGCTCCTGTGACCGTGGGGCGTGGGAGTTTGAGCTGTGGCCCCAGTGGGACCTAGAATGCCCCAGGGAGGAACGAGACCTGGCAGAAAACACACACCACAGGAGGAAATGAGTTACTGCTGTTTCTTACTGTGCAAAGCTGCTTGTGGCGAGCAGATCTGGCAATCTAGGAAACCAGCAGGTAACTCAAAGAACGTTAATTCAGGCTGCAGTTCGCTTTCGCTTTACTGTATTTTTTCAGGCTACTTATGTGATCTAATGGTGGAGTCAGTGGATGAACAAAAGAAGTTGGAGACCAGCTGAAGCGTGGGGGGGAAGCGTCCAAACATTTCTGTTAAAATCATCTTTAATCTCTCTTGGCCTTGAACTGACCTATTCGTCAGTGGAAGAAGAGGAGGAGGAGGAGATTGGATTTATACCCCACCCTTCACTCGGAGTCTCAGAGTGGCTTACAAACTCCTTCCCCTTCCTCTCTCCGCAACAGACACCCTGTGAGGTAGGTGGGGCTGAGAGAGCTTCTTTGAGGACTGCTCTTGAGAGAACAGCTCTGAGAGAACTGTGACTGACCCAAGGTCACACCAGCAGTTGCATGTGGAGGAGTGAGGAATCAAACCCAGTTCTCCCAGATTGGAGTCCACGATCCTAACCACTGCACCAAAGTAGGAGGATAGACTGAACTAAGCATATGCACAGCCTAAAAATGGTCAATTACCACTGCCTTGTGGGGAGGGATTTGTGGAGGGAAAGTCATTTTAGAACCAGGGGGGAGTTGCTTACCGAAAAAAAATTACAGATTTTGGCTAGAGAAATTTATGATGACGATGTTCCATTTATTAATCCCCTATCCCCACAGTTGTGGGACTCTAGTCGACGTACAAAATTCTAAAACTCTAGTCAACATACAAAATTCTAAAATTTTAAAAAACATTTTAAAAATACGTGCATTCTGGAACCTGGAAATGCAAAGTAGCAGCAGCCTTTAGCGGCCAGTACAGAGGAGCCTGCGTTTGGAACATTCTGGCAAGCGTCTGTTTATCCTTGATCAAGGCATCGACTAATGTTCCGTGAGCACCGTTTGACATTTTAAAACCCTGCTGCAAGACAAAGAGCAAAATAATTGATAGCTTGAGAAGCGTACGAATGTTTCCCCCTTCGGAGAGCGACAGAATCCTCCGGTAGTGAAGTGGGAGGCAGCGTCCCTGTGCAGCGCCAGTGTGAAAAAGGAGAGGCGTGGTTCCAGGCGAGAGGCGAGGAAGAGGACCAAGGCTTCCGAGAGGCCCGGGGCCAAGCGCAAAGGCCTTGTTGCCCAACTCACCACGCTGCTCTGGTGAGGAGACCAACTTCTCACAGGCCCTGACTGAAAGCCGTGGAGCCGCCTTCTTCTAAAATGGGATGCACCAACTGCCTTCTGGAGACAGGCTACGCATTGTCTGTGTACACACATTTGACAGTCACCGCCCGCTGGCTGCGCAAACAGTACTTTGAGCATCTGAGTACACTGAGTATGCCCAAAGCATGCTCCTCTGCCCCTTCGCATCGCTCTTTTATTGGCACAGGATGCTGGACGTTCAGAACCGGGAGACCTGGACAGCCCAAATCCCACAAAACAGTGTGGTGAAACCAGAGTGACAAATTGTCCTTCACTTTACCAGCAGGCAATATTCTAGCTTAAAGGCCGCCAGATTTCTGAGAGGGCCTTGCGAGTGTTCTCCGGCAAGAGGATGGGATTCTCCTGTTCCCATCCTCCATGTGGGCAACATGGAGCGACAGAGGTTTTTAAAAACCGCTACAGTGACAATCAAACGCCCTGTCCTTATGGACTCCTGAAAACCCAGGTGGCGGCCGGGGGGGGGGGGGGGGGGGGATACAAGATATGCTGCAATTTAAGGAATTATTGCTCACACGTGTTTGTTTCTTAAACCATGCCTGACCCACAGTGTGACAAATGTAATCAAACAAGTTGGAGGCCCATGAGGAATCGAGAAGGAGTGGGCGGGAATAACAGGGAATCCCCCCCCCCCAAAAGATCCTTGAAGCCTGGTGGGGCTGGAAAGTGCCCAGAAGTCACCGTGACTCATGGCGGCCACTCGTGGGGTTTTCAAGGCAAGAGACGTTCAGAGGTGGTTTGCCATTGCCTGCCTCTGTGTTATGACCCTGGGATTCCTGGGAGGCCTCCCATCCAAATACTAGCCAGGGCCGACCCAGCTTAGCTTCCGAGATCAGGCTAGCCTCAGCTATCCAGGCAGTGGGAGGAAAAGGACCAGATGCTGTCTTCTAGCCTCAGCCTCCAGAGGGGGGTTACAAGAGAGTCAGATAGATAGGCAAACTGTGAGTTTCCTTCCCGTCATGCTCTCCCACCTCCGACCCTTTGATATGTAGACTGATACTCTCAGGGAACAGCTTCCTTCCATTCACACTTCTCTCTCACGCACACACACAGAAAGAGCCTGTTTGCTCTCCACCTTTGCACCGTGGATGCTGGACAGGCAACTCTGCATCTGCATCTATCCGAGGCAGTCAGAATAGATTCTATCCCTATCTCTCATCCATCCTCTCTAGAAAGGAGTTCACTAAATAAATAACTCTTTATTAGTTCTGAAACTAAGCTGTGTAACTCTAAGTTTGCCAGCACATACAGAACAAAGAAGCACTGCTGTGTGTGGCCTAGTTGTGCATTCTGCTAAACTGACACAGGTTCCTGGCTTACCATACCAGTGAATCAAACCCAGGTCAGGGCCCTTGAAGCATGCTCGAGCCATATATATTACTACCCCTCCTGTGACTCAACAGGGTCCTCTTTTTCAGCATACTTGTGGAGCGCCACCCACAGATGCGTGACTCCCTACTCCAGCCCCTATTTCAGTGCTCAGCTGTCCACGCTGACCACGTTCCCATAGAACCGGAGTGACACGGACCACCAGAAGGGTCAATGGAAGTCTTACCGGTAACTTTCACCGACGGTTACAATCTCTACTTCACTGTCTGTTGAGGTAACATTAATTTCTTCGTTGGCAGTGACTTGGGGTGTGGAGGAGGCTTCAATCACCACAACATCTTCATCAATACTCCCTGGAAAAATGGCAGAACACAAAACAACAAAGCTGAAGGCCCCAAAAAGAGTTGTGTCAGAACTGGGTTACACAGGGTATTAAATATATGTGGCTTGCAAGGGAGGAAATCAATAACCCTTTTGAGTGCACAAAGAATTAGGAACGCAACTCTTTTCAGTGGTAGTTATGTTTTGTTTCAGGAGACTCCTGTCCCAAGGGGACTTCCTCCTTCAACAACCAGGGCAGGGGAAAGTATGGCAGGACTGAGGGACAGCAGAGGAAAACCAAGCCGCTGTTTGTTTTGAAAGCATTGACAAAATCAGAACAATTCCACCCTCGAGAGGGAGCAGACAGACTGGGCCAAATCTCTGCTTCCAAGACCGTTGCACCTTCTGCCTCCTCCCCAAAGCGAGGACTGAACAGGACTGTGAGACCCATTTTGGATCCCCAGGCATGTCCCAAAACTTTAGATTGTCCAGCCCTTCCTTTGGGTTTGCCAGCATAATTGTCAGCTGAGGGGCTGATGTGACAAGATGACAAGGCTCCGACACACGGAGATGGTCACAATCGCAGCTCTGGCACTCCAGGAGGCAGCCGGCCTCCTTTTCAGAGCCTGCAGATCAGCCAACATGAGAGGCACGGACTCCATGAAGGCAGCCACGGCCTTCAGTTCGCAAGACCCAAAGCAAGCCTGCTCAGGACAAGATGATTTGGAGGCCGCTAGTTCACCAGGTCACCCCCAAGTTGGAAGCGACCTGACGACACTCAGCACTTGTGCACCAGCCCCAGGCAACTGAAGGCACTCAGGCCCAATCCAGGCCATCTGGCAACCACCACCGGGGGGGGACTGGCCGTGCCAGAAGCCGGCTGGGTGCCCAGCACTTTGACCCACCGGCCTCCCCCACCCTGGCCCACCTTCTCCCAGGCCAAACGGCTGCAGCCTCTTGACAACCGTTTGGTAAACTCTGAGCACCACCAAACCCCCCTCCCCACCCCCACCCCCAAGAGCGGGAGGGTCCAGGCATTCTACCCACGGGGGGGAGGGATTCTACCTGAGGGCACAGCAGTGCTGTTCTGGTGGTTCTCGCTGGTCGACACGAAGATCTCCTCCTCTCCCTCGGTGGAGGAGCTGGACGAGGACTCGCTGCTCAGGTCGTTCTCGCTGGAGCTGCTGGAGCTGGGCAGCAAGGCGTACTTCCTCCTCGCCAGGACCTCCCTCTTCTTCCGCTGCATTAAAATCCGCTCCTTCTGGTTCTGAGTCCGCTGCGAGGAGCCCGTCTTCACAAACCTCTTCCGGTAGGGGAGCCTCCGCAAGGAGCCACCGCCAGCGGCACTGGGGAAGCAGGGCCTTTTCATCAGCAAGCCCGAGACGGGCTCCGGTTCGGTCCGAGGCCACTTCTGCGGCCGGGAGCCGGGAGTTCGGCTGGACGCGCTCAGCACCGCCCGCGTGTGCCTGGCGGGGGCGGCCTCCTTGTCCTCCTCGGAGGTCACCGTGTCGGAGTCCCCAAAATGCAAGCTGGAGGAGGGGGAGGAGATGCACTCGCTGAAGGAGGAGTCGTTGTCCTCGCTCGGCGTGTCGAGGCGGTGCCTCAGCCCCAGGAGGCGCGGGGTGGCCTTGCCCCCACAGCTCTGCACGTAGGAAGGGCCGGCCTGGTGGCTCTTGCACTTCTTCCGCATGACGACCGCCTCCTGCTCCGGCCGGCTGCCGTCCACCTCCTTCGGCTTGCGAGAGTCGCCGCACAGGTGGGAGAAGTCCTCCCCGACCTTGCTGGCGACCATCTCCACTTCCTCCGGGAAGCTTTTGGCGGCCTCCATGGGCTGGGGGTTCAAGAGGGCCCCCTTCAGACTCTCCGGCCTCTTTGCTGCCCCAGAGGAGACGTCACTCTTCATATCCGCTTCCGGGGTGTAGGCCAGGCCGCACTCAGGAGTCCATTGTGACATGGGGGGGACGGCAGGGGAGGCCTGGGCAGAGACAGAAACAAGGCGGGGGGGGGGGGGGGTCACCCGCTGAAGAGGTCTTCTCCCCCCCCCCCCCCCCGGCTTTCAGCACAAACCCTTCAGACGCTGCCCATGTGAGCAGGCTGCTAATGGCGGCCTCCCCCGGGGCGACTGGGACACTTCCTGCCCCAGAGTCAAGGCAGGCCCCTTGCGTCCCTGGACACTCCCTTGCCCCAGGGGGAAAGCACCGCCATCAGTGAACAGATGGGCAGGATTTTTATTTATTCACATTTACTTCCTCACATCTGTAGCCCACCCTTCCCAGGAGGGGGCTCAGGGCGGGTAACAACATATCATTTATACCAAAAAAAAAAAAAAAGTTAATAACTTTAAAATTTAAAACACCTTCCTAAATATTAAAATGGCAGTCACAGCAATATCAACAACAACAACAACAACAACAACAACAAAATCCCCCTGGTTGTGGGAGGTTCCTGGCCACAGCCAAGAGTTGTTAACAGAGTGACAACCACCCCAGGGAGGCCCTGTGTGGACGCCCACTGCCTCAGCCAAAGGCCCGGCGGGACAGCTCCCTCTTACAGGCCCTGCGGGATTGAAGAAGATCCCGCAGGGCCCTGGTCTCAACGGGGAGCATGTTCCACCAGGCAGGGGCCAGGGCGGAAAAGGCCCTGGTCGAGGCAAAACGGAGGCCTTTCGGGCCAGGGACTGCCAGGAGGTGTTGAACCATAGAGCGTAGTGCCCTTCCGGGCATATATGGGAAGAGGCCCACAATGGAGAAATTCACATCCAGCAAACATCAACATAGGCACAGCAGATAGGCTACTCTTACCCCAGTGGACAGCGCCATAGAGTGACCATGCCAAAAGGCACTAAAAAAGCTCCGGTTTTACTTTTCCTCCCTTTAATATAGCAGGAAGACTGGTGGCAGCACAGCATTTGGCATGGAAAGTCCTTTTTAAAAAAAGAAGTGAATATAAATTAAATAAATAAATAAATAAATTCCAATTGTATGCTCCCTCCTGTCTCTACCCCTTCCTGCGGACCTCAACTGGCACAGAGCAGGACTGGAGGAGGCCCCAGGAGAAGCAAACAGAGCAGTTCACCTTTCCACAGAACTCCTGGATCTGAGGACAACTCACAAAGCTAGCAGGTAGGTGCTAACGAAAGGCCAGGATATTTCCTCAACGTACAGCTTTTAGATACATGTGCTTCCAGCAAGCATGGGTAGCAACATTCGCTAGCACAACGACAATAACAGAAAAGGTCCCTGGAAAACCTGGACTCCCCTCTCCCCGGGGAAAACAGGCACACAGAGAAAGGGACCAAGATCATGAGGAGCTGGGGTTTCCAACAAGGCAGGCTCCTTGCTTCCAGCCCCCTCCTAGACGGACACACACGGTACTTCCATGAGCATCAGAAGATGGCTCTTAAAAAACTAAGAACTGTGCACTGACAGATAGACTCCTGCTCAGAGGGTCAAAGGAGGAGAAACTGCTTGGGGGGGGGGTGTCTGTCCAGGAGGCTCACCTCACTGGGATGCAGTCAGGCCCATAGCTACGGTGGGGCTTTTGGGGGCTCTGCCCCCTTTCTCAAAGGCACCGCCCCACAAGAATTTATCCTGTAAATGCTTGTTTCAATCATTAAAATTTTTTTTTAAAGGTGTGCACTCCTTTAAGCAGAGTGGGGTGCTGCAGTTGACTGGTTTCTGCACCAAGCCAAGGGGGTTGGAGTAGGTGACCTCTAGGATCCCGTCTAACTCTGTGTCAAGAAACTGGTCTCCTTTAAGAGAGTTTTCCTGCCCAAGTGTTAGCTTTTGTGACTACAGAAGTCATCACCCCTACTGGCCAGCTTGTTCTCAGAACTGTTGCTTAGGCTGGCAGAAGTGGTTAACTTGCAGTGGCTGAGAACTGTTGTCTAAAGTGGCTGACAGCTTGCAGGTTAGAGATCCTCTCCTGGCAACAGCCTTCTCTTGGCTAAATGGCTTTTCTTTCTGCACTGAGAACTTCAGCTCCACCAGAGAAATATTTGCTCCAGAAACCACAAAACCCTGGCTACGGGCTTGGATGCAGTGCTTCAAATGTACAGGAACTCACACGCTTCAAAAGCCCCATGAAAACTGACACATCTTGCTCTTTCTTTTTCTGGTTAGCAGTAGATAATTGTACTGGGTCTTGGGCAAAACCACAGACAGTCGAGATCCAAGGATGGTGGTCGGCTCCAAGGATTGCTACAGTGCGCATAATAAGATCATCAGAAGAACCCTGCTGGATCAGACCAGAATGGGTCTTTCTAGTCTAGGATCCTGTTCCACACTGTGGCCACTCAGCAGCCCTGGAGGGCTCCCAAGCAGGGCACAGAGACCAAGGCCCCCCGGTTGCATCCCAGCACTCGTATCTGGAAGCTGGGAGGTTCCCTTCCATCACCATGGCTAACAGCCAGTCATGGATCTGACCTTCCATGAATCTGTCTAATCCCCTCTTTCAAAGATAGCCAGTTTAGTGTAGTGGGTAGGAGCGGGGCCTCTAGTCTGGGAGAACCGGGTTTGATTCCCCACTCCTCCACTTGCACCTGGCTGGATGACCTTGGGCAAGCCATAGCTCTGTACCAGCTGTTTCCTCAAGGACAGTTCTGGAAAGAGCTCTCTCAGCCTCACCCACCTCACAGGGTGCCTGTTGTGGGGAGGGGGAGGGAAAGGAGCTTGTAAACTGCTCTGAGACTCGGAGTAAAGGGTGGGGTATAAATCCAATCTCTTCTTCAAAGCCATCTATGCTCACGGGAATCCCCAGGCAGTGAATTCCACAAGTTAATTACATGCGGAGTAAAATAATTTTTCCTTTTGTCTGTCTGGAACCTCTTGCTCACTGACTTCCTTGGGTGCCCCCGAGTCCTGGGTAGTATCGCCCGGCTCATCGGAGGATGCTGGAATCCAGATTCTCAATGCTGGCTGCGGCTGCTGGGCAAGAAACAACACCTCCCCCTGCCCAGTGCCCCACAACCCGTGAGAGAAGCAGCCCACGTGTGACAGAACTGACCAAGGCACCGTAAGGACCAGGTACACCTGTTCAGGAAACAAAGTAACCGGGAAGAAAACGAGGGGAAGAAAAGCCTAATCCAAACAAGTTGAATTAAGAAACCAGAAGGTTAATTGCCACAAATATAAGGGCCAATACCAATTAAAATCATATAACATAAATATTATCAAATATACCAAAATACCGGTATTTATTACAAATTAGATAAAAACAGATATAGGCCCATTAGTTGCCCCAAAACAGGGTTAGGGTTAGTGCACAGGCCAATTCAGCCTTCCACAGTGATCAAACATATATATTGCACATTAGCTGCTGGTAATACAATGAATACTGAAAAGAGGATCAATTAATCAGTGTTCCTTCTCAGTTAAGTTAGTGTGAGCTAGCTCCCAGTATTTTAGTCTCTGGCTCACACATTTTTGACTTTGCTCAGGAAGGAGGGCTCCAGAGCAAACTAACTGATGCAGGAGCCAAATCGCTTGCTCACAAGCCGGTAGCTCATCACAAAGCAGAATTTTTGCTCACAAGACTCCACAGCTTAGAGCGAGCCCTGCAATTGATTGATATTATTTGGCCCTTATATTTGTGGTAATTAACCTTCTGGCTTCTTAATTCAGGAAACAAACTATAGACGTTCGTTGTGAAGACAGCTAAGCACGAGATGTTGAAGGCAGCAGAAGTCACCGTTTCCAAAATGTGAAGAAAAGGCTCCCCCATTGCCACTCCCAGCCCAACACTTGCACCCATTTTACAGGACCTGGAGGAAGAGTACTGGGACCCAGTCTCTACAATATTACGTGCCGGGTGAGGCAGATCACAGAGCTCCTTGAAAAGAGCCCGGCCACTTCTAAGCCAGAAGTCACGGGCTGAACCAGAGATTGTCAGCATGCAAAGTCCATGAAATACCATTGAGCTATGACACGCCCAAAAGCAGGCGGCGGCAGCAGAGGCCGAAATGCGAAAACACCACGCAACCTGTTGCCTCTACTGGAGACGGCAAGAGGCATCACGGGCACAGCACCAGCGACGGTGGCTGCCCTAGCTAGATCTGTCCCAGGACACAGCTGTACTAGTCGGAGACCAGCAATCACGCGTGTCAGCATACACACGGTCACCACACGCTAATTACATTTTTAAAATATTTTGACACTGTAAGCTGACCCTAGTTTCCCAAGGGAAGAGCCAAGGAACCATTCAGCAAATTGTTCACGTTTATAGAATCCCTGCCTGGTGCTGGTATAAATACGGTAAATAAATAAAGCATTGTGACTGCTGCACGTAACAGATTTCTTATAATTAAAGTAAACATAAAACCTACTGATGATTAAAGTATCCTTTATGTTGTTCCAAAAAAAGGGCAGTGTTTAAAAAAATGCTTGGCCAATCGGTCCATCAAAATTTCTGTTCTTTGGGGGAGGGAAGGTTGTATTTTGTGAGCATGTGTTTGCGCGCGCGTGTGCACTCACCTGGAAGTCCTGGTGACCTCTGGTGATGGACCCCTCCTGGGGGGCTGGGGGATATTCAGAGAGGTGGCTGAATAAAGCCTGCCCCTGCCTCCCGACTGCTGGTATTCCTTGGAGGTCTCCCATCCAAGTACTTGCCAGAGTCAGCCCTGCTTAGCTTCCGAGACCTGACAAGATCGGGCTTGCCTGGGCGATCCGGCTCAGGGCCAGCAACATTTCTCTTGACCTGTCTAATGGCCAGCCTTAATACCAGCCCAGAATACGAGGCCGTGGGTTTTGAGATGGGACTGTGCTGTGCTGTGGGATAAACCCAAAATAAGCAGCTCCCACAGCAGGGCAACAATGAGCAACGGGCATGACAGATTCATGCCAGTGAACGTGAGACTTGAGTTCAAACGACGCCATTTCCTGAAGCAGCTGTAGATGCATATTATCCATTAAAAAAAAAAAGCGAAGACCACCAATCAGAGTCTGACAAGTGCTCAAGCTAAGAGCAGGAAGGGATGCCATCCGTGAGGTGCAGCATTTGAACTCAGAGTTCTGCAGTTAACACTGGCTCAGGACTGGTCTCTTGACAGGGCAGCTGCCACTCCCCTCTCCCTGCAAGCCTCACTCAGCCATTGCCAAGAGGGGAGCCTGGAACACCTGTGAGCGTGCAACTAGGTGGACGGTGTTTTTCTTGTGCAGCTGCCAAGCGCCTGGGACGCCACGACTGGCATGGAGTGGCACATCTGCTCGCTTCTCTGTGACCTGTGCTGCTCACGCCTGCTCAGCTTGGACCTCTTGGCAATGGCAGGGCACAGAGGGCCACGTAGGGAGCGCCACAGGTCAGCACAGGGCGTCGTCTGACCACCTCAGCTGGACCTTTGGAGCAGGGTATAAAAGCCTCTTTAACGATCCTGGAACTCAGCACTTCCCTCCCTGATAGGGCTCGGCCGCTTTTCTTCCAGCTGCCCTTTGAATTAGAACAGAGCTGGCCGGGAAGGTAAACTCATAACACGCTCGACGGAGGGGCAGCAAGCCTCTCTCTTTTTTGCTCTCCAACAACGAGCCACATTTACTGAAGTTTCTGCATTTTAAATAAAATAAAACCAAGAGGCAGAGTCCGTGTGCAGATTATTAAAGCCACATTCCTATGACTTGAGAGGCTTACTGTAGCACACACGCCCTTCAAGAGCTGGGAGACAGAACAGAACACAAACAGTCCCCGGTTATGGACTCTGCAACACAATCTGAGACGGTCTAGTGGTAGTGGGGGGGGGGGGGGGGGGGGGGGGAGAGACAACTAAAAGGCTAGGTATCTACAAAGGTGAGTTAACACCAGGAGCCAGTGTGATGAGCTTGGCTGTGGGAATCCCAAACTCAGACCCCTGTTCTGCAAGTATTTGGACCATATCCCCCTGACCTCTCCCCAATCTGAGTCAACAGTGGCTCCTAGGAATACATAAGGAGTGCACTGAAGACAGGACTCACACACACACTGAAAAGGGGGCCCTCCACCTATCACCTCTGCACAAGCAAACACTCCGTCCCATAATGCACCCCCCTCATCCTCCCAGCAAAGTTCACACCGTTCAGGTCTGACCTTGGTCTGAGCTCACAGATAACATTGCTTTTCAGCATTTTATCTGGGGGCATTTCGGCATTTCAATGGCCACTGCAACTGTAGTGCCATATAGTTTCGACTGTTATTGTAAGCTGCCTCGAATCCCGAGGAAAGGTGGGACATAAACACTCCGGTTAATAATAAATCAGCGTGCCCTGACCGTTATCGAAGGGCATGGGTCCTCATGAGATCGAGCACCAGAGAAATCACCGGTCCAGACAACTGGCTGCCCGCATGCCATCTCGCTCTCCCCCCCCACCCCCGGAACTGGGAGAGGAGGCGAAGCAGAACCGGACCCTCCAGTCATCCCCAGACACTGCTTACTAGAGCGTGCCAGCCACAGCTATGATCTACGTTAACCACAGAAGTGTGCGTGCAAACCGAACTATGGGGTTAATCTCCCTGGGGGTGTTCTGTCACATGACCAAATGAAACCCTGTCCTGTGTTTTTATACACAGAAACAGAGAGAAGGTGAATTAAGCGCTTGTTGGCCTGACTTCTCATCACTGCAACCCATAGTTCTAGAACGGACCTCTTGGAAAACAGGCAAAGTCTGCTCAGCCTGGAGAAAAACCAAAGGCACTTTGCCATTGTACACTCAGCACACAGATGTGTTTTGCCACACCTGTGACATACACGTAAAACACGAATACACCCTTCAAACCCTTCTGCGTTCACAGCCACCGCAACAGCTCCTACCCTCCCACACTCACATGCAGATAATGAATTTACAGGGTAATAAAAGCAACTTTCATTTTTCTGACAAAGAGAAATGTCACCGTACAGTGGATGGAGCAATTTTGTACGCCTTTCCCGTTCAAGGAAGCTGTTCAAGGACCAGAATGGCCTGCAGTTTGCACATGAAGACAGGGGTCTGGAAGACCATGGGCCACGTTCCAACTCAGCTACTAACTTACTAAATGGAGTTTTGTTAACTCACTGTAAAATTAACTACCAGATTTGCTGCTGGAATGAACGCAGCAGGCCAATATTGTTACCCTATAAGTTAAGAACCAGACTACAAACCAATAAAGCCGGGGCTATGAAACAGAGAGCTGCTTCACTCCCCTACAGCCCACAAACAGAAAATGACCTGTGGAATGGCTACCTTTGGATTGCAAACACCATCCAAAGCATCATGACGAACATAATGCAGAGCTGGAGAGCACATTGTGGTATGCACATGGCAGGTGTGGTAAACAACCGCTCAGCCCCAATCCTCGGCCACTACAAGAACTCAGCCACTCCAGCACTGTCATAAGAATATAAGAAGAACAATCCTGCAAACAACAGGGCAGAGAGGCCGAGGCCTTTCTCTGATAAGAACAACAGAAGCGCCCTGCTGGATCAGACCAGCAAGAGCCCATCTAGTCCTGCATCTCCACTCAGAGTGGCCACCCAGTTCCTCTGGATGGCCAACAACAGGGCATAGAGACAGAGGCCTTCATACAAATTAGAGCCCTCCTTGATCAGGCTAATGGTCCACCTAGTCCAGCATCCGATCTCCACATGGGAGCCAACCAGTTCCTCTGGAGGTCCAACAATAGGGCACAGAGGCCAAGTCTTCCCTGGAGTTACCTCCTGGCTCTGGGATTTGGGAGGTTGACTGCCTCTGAATATGGAGGTTCCCCTCAGTCACCATGGCTAGTGACCTATAATACACTTATCCTCTATGAATCCGTCTAATCCCCTTTTAAAGCTGTTTATTCCTGTGGCCATCACTGCATCCTCTGGCAGCAAATTCCACATTTTAATCACTCACTGTGTAAAGTAGTCACCCTACACATTTCTCTGCCACCATCGCAACCCTTAACTCCTGGTTTCTGCTCTTTCCTTACCTGGGCTAGATTTTCACTCTAGATGCACCACCGTGTCCCGTCCTCATCTTACATTACAACCACACTCCATCTACAAATGCTAAAGCAGTAAGTATGTGAAAGGGGGCCAATCCACCCTAAACAGGCGACAGCAAACATTCTATTGACTTACTGCATTTATTCCCTGTGCCTTTCTTCCCAAGGGGGACCCGAAATGGCTTACGTCTTTCTCCTGTGCTTCACTTTATCCTCACAACAACCCCATGAGGCTGAGAACACGTGACCAGCCGAAGGTCACCCAGCGAGTTTCCAGTACATTAAGACATTCTTTCAAGGGGACATCCCCAGAGAAACTAGTTTAAATTCCCACTGGGGAGAAGAGCAAGGTATAAATGAAGTAAATAAAACAATGAATAATGTACACCAACATAAGCCTTAACATCCTTATCTGCAAAAGAGGCATGTCCGTATCTACCCTTCTTCGGGCTACTGGAACGACAAATAAAATAAGGAAATAGCAATCAAAACAGAAGCAGCAAAAGTGAACCCATTTCGGTTGCACAGAGCGGATGATCTAGCACAAAATGCTTCCTAGTGCTGGCCCCACTGGTCACAGGCAGTGTTCCCTCTGAGCTGAGGTAGTGTGAACTAGCTCACAGTTTTTTAGCCTCCACCTCACACATTTTTGCCTTAGCTCAGGAAGGATGGCTCCAGAGCAAACTAACTGATGCAGCAGCCAAATCGCTCGTGCACAACTCTAATGCCAGGAGCTCACAAAGCAGAATTCTTGCTCACAGGACTCCAGGACAGCTTAGAGGGAGCGTTGGTCACAGAAACACCCCAAACTCCAGAACTACCAGATCTTTACTGAATACAGGTGTGCATACCAAGGGATGGTGCTGAGGGTGTTCTTAAAAAGATGGATCTGTTCCAGCTGACGCAAGCCCAGTTCCCGAATCCTACCTGCCGAGCCTGGTGGACCTCGCACCCTTTGGCGACAAGGGACTCGACACTTACCTGGAAGCAGGATGAGGGTAAACTGGCCCTTTTAAAGCTACGGAGGAAGCTCCAGGAGAGCTTGTGCACTGGCGGGTCACTAGCAGCAGGAGCCAGCTGAGCAGGCAGTCTCATGAGGGGTCCCACTGGACTTGGACCTGGGCTGCCCTGATGGCGGGAACGGCACAAGTGCCTCCAACAGGTGCATGGCTCACCCACTGCCGCTGCGGCGGGGGCCTCTTGACTCAGCCCGATCCAGGGCAGCTTCCCGGCCGGCTCTTTCACAAAACACGATGGGGCAATCCTCCTAAGCAGGATGGTCAGCAATGCTCCCTCCAAGCTGTGGAGAGTCCTGTGAGCAAAAATGCCGCTTTGGGAGCTTCTGGCACTAAAGTTGTGAGCGAGCGATTGGGCTGCTGCATAAGATAGTTTGCTCTGGAGCCCTCCTTCCTGAGCGGAGACAAAAATGTGTGAGCCAGAGGCTAAGAAAGCTAGTTAGCTCACAGTAACGCAGCCTAGAGGGAACACTGGCTTGGTCAGCAGGCAGCATCCTCTTGGACTCCTGAAGCAGCTCACCACGGACCTCCAGCATAAGGGGTGAATATGGAGCTGTGCAAAAAAAAAAAAACCCCACACACACATCCCACTGGGGACCTTGCAGAGCGCGTGGCTGCTGCCAGCGAGGCAGAAGGGAGCGGGTGGCTGCTGGACTCAGCAGGCAGCTTCCCTGCAGGCCCTCCTCGGAACTGCCACGCAGGCTCACCCCCTCCTTCTCTTTCTCCCCCCACAGACGTTTGCCAACCGGGACCCCCCCAACCCCAACCACGCCGTGCCCCCTCCTCCAGGGCGGCCCTCTTTCCAGATTGGGAGACAGGGGGAGGGGGACTGAAGGGGGGAGAGAGCGCCCCTCCCCCACCCCTCCCCGGGCGGCGCCTGCGCACTGCCGCCCAGCCTCTCTCTCCCCCCTCCCCCCCACTGGAAGCTCCTGCGGGCAGAGACCGGCTGGGGAGGGGCGCCCAGGCCCGACCCCCGCGGACACCCCCCCCGTCAGAAGAGCCCCCCCGGTGTACCTCGAGGCGAGGGGGCGGTCGGCCGGGTCCCTCCGGGCGGCGGGGGGATGGGGGCGCGCAGCGGCCTAGCCGGGCCTGGCCCAACCCAAGCGACGCCGGACCCTCCTCAGGGTGGCTGCGCCGCGGCCGCCTCCTTCGCTTCCCTTCCCTCGCCTGGCTGGGCGGCGGCCGCTCTCTCTCTCCGTCTCTCTCTCCTGGGCCAGGCCCCCCTCCGAAGGCCGGCGGCGGGGTGAGGGCGGTTCCGTCGGCTGCGCAGCCCCCCCTCCGCCGCCTCCTCAGCCTCGGCCAGCCGCTCCCTCCCTCCGCTCCCTCCGCTCCCTCCGCGGCGGCGGCGGCAGCAGCAGCAGCAGTAGCGGCACCAGGAGCGCGACACTCGCGCCGCGCTTTACGGCAGGACCGCCAAGCGCGGCCGCCCAGCCCCGCTTCCGCCCCGCACTCGCGCCTCTGCCCCCCCCCTCCCCTGTCGGCAAAGAGACCTCAGGAGGCGCCGCACGACACTTCCGGCTCGCAAGGGAATACTCCAGGTTTGGGGGCTAGATTCACAAGAAGTGGGAGGAGTATTCCCCACAGCTCAGGGCCTGCTGAAGCCGGAGGCGCTCTGGAGGAGGAAGCGGCGGCGGCGAGGCCAGCCCGCCAAGTAGGGTTGCCAGGTCTGGGTTGGAAAATACCTGGAGACTTTGGGGGTGGAGCCAGGAGAGGGCGGGGTTTGGTGAGGGGAGGGGCCTCAGCAGGGTACAGTGCCCTAGAGTCCACCCCCTCCAAAGCAGCCGTTTTCTCCAGGGGAGCTGATCTCTCTCAGCTGGAGATCAGTTGTAAAAGCAGGAGATCTCCAGGCCCCACCTGGAGGCTGGCAACCCTACCGCCAAGCCTTCTTCCTCCCCCCCCCCCCAGCGGTGGCAACGGACAGTTTATTGTCAATGCGTTGTTAAACATAATACAACAGTAACATCAAAATATGGTATTGAAGTCTCTAAGGTACAGAGTACATAGTAAATAGTTACAGACGTGATTAACATTTCAGGTCTTTTTAGTGGCAGTGTTCTAGGCGATGTTGAAGCGATTAAGAGGTCAAAGGACAATGACTTAGGAGTAATATAGCGCGGACCTCAGAGTTCGCTGATAGAGCACGACCAAACATTGCAAGGCATGAGGTGGAAGAATTACAGATATAGGGGACTGTGCTCATCTCCGTTTCCAAGCCGAAGAGCCAGCGCTGTCCGAAGACTTCTCCGTGGTCATGTGGCCGGCATGACTAGATGCTGAGGCCCACAGAACGCTGTTTCCTGCCTACCGAAGTGGTATCTATTTATCTACTTGCAATTTCTTGCTTTCGAACTGCTAGGCTAGCAGGACCTGGGGCCGGAGACGGGAGCTCACTCCCTCGGATTCTGAGGTTGTAGATCTTTGTTAGGAATAATAAATTCCATAAATGGGAACCATTTCTCTTTTTTAAGACCAGCAAAGTTTTGTTCTGGGTATCGGCTCTCGTGTGCATCATGCAACAAGGTTTTATTCTGGGTCTCAGCTCTGGTGTGCAAGCAGCACACGATCAGTGTCCCCTCTAAACGGAGTTAGTCTGAGCTAGTTTACTGTGTTTTAGCCTCCAGCTCACACATCTTTGTCTCAGCTCAGGAAGGAGGGCTCCAGAGCAAACTAATTTATGCCGCAGCCAAATCGCTCGCTCACAACTTGAATGCCGGTAGCTCACAAGACTCCATAGCTTAGAGGAGCATTGGCTCACTTCTGCAGATACAGCTCTTATGCCGAGGGAGGGGCTGGGCATGTTGCAATCGGCTTGAGCAGAGCCAGCATTTCCTCTTTGCTCTAGTCAAGCTGATTATAATACCCGCGGGGCTTTTGCCAGCATTCTTCACAGCCCCCCCCCCGCCGCCGCTCCTTGTGACTGGGTTCTGAAGCTCCACCCCCGCCTTGCCGCCCACTCTCGGAAGCTGGCGCCCTGACTGTCTGGTTGGTCTCCAGCTCCTGGACTCGGATTCAACTATTTATAATCTGCCGTTCTCATTTGGATCCAAAGTGGATTACCGTTGTTAAAAACTAGTTTTAGAAAATAGTAGTATTATTTTCCTTTGTAGTCCGCCTTTCTCGCCCACTGAGAAAAGTGGGCTGTAAAAGAGAAGAATAGGTTTACTGTTAGCAGTTGGGCAGAAATTGTAGAACAGGGAATAAACGAAAGCAAGCACGCCTGTCTGGTTAGGGGCAGCAAGACAATCTGGGTAGCATGCAAAGAGTTCTATCGATAAGTGTGTTTTTTTATTCTGGTACTCAGATTTTTTTTTTTAAAGTCAAATGTCACTAAAAAGGTTGTTTGCGTTAGTTTAATTAATTATACGCTGTTAGCCGTCTTTCTAAACGGTTCATTAACGTATAAATCGTTGCAAAGAATGCCAATGAAGGTTCCCAACAATTGCAGAAAGGTGGCCGGATGAGTCTGTCGCCCCAATGCCGACTAGCCGTCTGCGGGCCCTGCGCAGCATTTATTGCCCTGTTAAACCGTCGTGACTCAGACCTCATAAAGTTAAGCCAATTTGCTGGGGTAAGGTTGGCCAGGCTTTCGGGCACAGCTGGACTCCCGTTTAGTTTGGCTCAGCAGAGCTCTGGTTTCGCCGCCTCCGTTTGGTTTCTGGCAACGCAATTGAGTGGTTTTTTTTTTTCCTTACCCCGCACTTAAAAGATTTACCAATTGCTATTGGGAACCGGAAGACACGTTGGGAACCGTTTAAGATCGTAGCCGGACGTACCTCGCCCCCTTGTCCGCAGCTCCTTTTTCCCAGAGCGGCGCGCCACCTACCGGTCGGAGGAAAACACGGCCGCCTGATACCCGCGGGGGAAGCGCTTTCCCTCGGAGCAGCCGGTTGCTGCGAGCTGACCACAGCAGGGCTGGCTTTTAGGATTGTAACGTCACTCTTCAGCAAAGAGGCTCGGCCTTACGCGGCCTCAGGGCAGTGAACGCGGGGGGGGGGGGGGGGAGGGACAGCGGGGGCCTACCTTACAGGGCTGTTGCGAGAGGCACAGACAAAGTGACTGCAAAAGGACTTTGCAAACGGGAAGCTCAAACCGATTTGATATTTGTTTCATTTCGTTTACGTTATTTATAGTCCACCTTTCTTCCAGGGATGCGAGGCAGTCTTCCCTCTAAACTGAGTTTTTAGCCTCCGGCAGCCGGCTCACACATTTTGGTCTGAGCTTAGGAAGGATGGCTCCAGAGCAAACTAATTGATGCCATAGCCAAATCACTTGCTCACAAGTTTAATGCCAGTAGCTCACAAAGTAGAATTTTTGCTCACAAGACTCCACAGTTTAGAGGGAGCATTGCAGATAACACATAGCAAGTCAGTACAATCAACAAACTGGGACATTCAGTAACCCCATGCAAAGGATAGGAAAGAGACAGCGTCGGACAGCACCTTAAAGACTTAACAAAATTTGTGGCTGGGTAGGAGCTTTAGTGAGTCACCGCTCAGTTCTTCAGACTTGCAAATGATGTACATGGATCCTAAGCATATTTACTGGGAAGGAAATTCTGTCCAGCTCTTGGGGCTTTCCCCGCAGTCAAAAATGGCACTGAAGTCCAATCAAGGGAAGGGCATTGGTTTTTGCTAAACTAGCTAGCATCTTTAATGAGTAAGAAATGTCAGGTTTTCTCAAGACAGGGAAGACCTATAATGAGTCGTCCTGACTGAATCCCAGTTCCCGCTTTGATAGGAACTTCCCCAGGACATTTTGACAACTAACAACTTCCAATTATTTCCTTTATACCTGTGAGCTGTATATGCTGTATATGCCAACTAAGGGTATATTTATCATGAAACGGGCTGGAATTCATTCCTGTTACTGCCACAATGCAACCTGCTAGCGGTACCATACTAAGCAGCAGAACAAAGTTTGAGTCCAGTGGCCCCTTTAAGACCAACAAGTTTTATTCTGGGCAATGCTCCCTCTAAGCTGTGGAGAGTCTTATGAGCAAACATTCTACTTTGTGAGCTACTGACATGAAAGTTGTGAGTGAGCGACTGGGCTGCTGCACCAGTTAGTTTGCTCTGGAGCCATCCTTCCTGAACTAAGGCAAAAACAGGTGAGCCGGAGACTAAAGAACTGTGAGCTAGTTCACACGAACTCAGCTAAGAGGGAACTCTGGCTCCGGGTATAAGCTTTTTGTGTGCACGCATACGTCTTCAGAGACCAGTATCCTATCCGATAGCAGATATGAATGTCCTCCAAAACATCCTATCCTCAACAGCCTTATTCAGGTCTTTCTGTCTGTCCATCTATCTGGCTGTCTATCACCTATCCATCCATCCAGTACTGCTCATACGGCTATCACCTTAAGCAGAAATTTGAACCCAAAAAATATTTTAAAAGACCTTATTCGGTATTATTTCTCTTATATTTGATTATTGCGACTATGAATTTTGCCACTGAGAGGGTGACACAATTATTCATAACTGATAGTAGCCATGACACATTTAGCTTGCACATTTAGCAGTTCCATATTTTTAAGTAAAGAGGTGACTAAATTGGCCCTAAATATGTTCAGTGGTTTCGATTGTATCATATGAGTATCTGCATGTTCTATCTGCGTATGATACTCTCCTTATATCTGCCCTCCAAGCCTTGTTCAGGTCTTGCAAACTAAGACTTCGTTGACTGAGTCAAGACATCTTATATTGGGTCTTCCTCTTTCCCTGCTGCCTTGAACTTTTCCTATCATTCCTAGGTGGGCGGCTGTGTTGGTCTGAAGCAGCAGAACAAAGTGTGAGTCCAGAGGCACCTTTTGAGACCCACAAAGTTTTATTCTGGGTATAAGTTTTCGTGTGCAGGCACACTGCTTCAGAGACACTGAGACAGGTTTCCTCAAGCCTTACATATAGGTAAGGGGGGGGGGAGTTAGTTGCCAGGAAGGGCAAGTTAGAATCAAGATGCATTTTAATTAGTGAAGTATATGTTCTGATGATGATTTTATTATTTTTAAATTTGTACATCACCTAGAGCCCCACAGTCATGGGGATTAGGCGATTCAAAAATGCAGATAAATAAATAAATAAATAAGGCAACAAGTATACCTGAGATTGGATTAAAGCAGTTGGTAGAGCTGTGAATGGCAGCCAATGAGCAAATACAAGAGTTAACAAACAGATGTGAGAAGAACTAAGCTTGAATCCAGTGCAATGCTCCCGCTATGCTGTGGAGTCTTGTGAGCAAAAATTCTACTTTGTGAGCTCCTGGCATTAAAGTTGTGAGCAAGCGATTTGGCTGCTGCATAAATCAGTTTGCTCTGGAGCCATCCCTTCCTGAGAGAAGACAAAATGTGGGAGGCTAAAAAACTGAGCTAGCTCACAGTAACTCAGCCTAGAGGGAACACTGGTCCAGCTGCACCACCCAGACCAACAAAGTTCAATTCTGGGCACAAGCGAGAACTGAGAGATGGGTTAGCATGTGTGGGCGGAATGTGGGCCCACTGGAAGCTGTTCCGGCAGGTTCTGAAGCAAAAACATGTGAAGGGTATGCATCTCCAGCAAGTATCAGTAAGGAGATTTGCTTCATGTACTCTCTTCTCGGTAAGAGAAGGTAGCAGAAAGGCAACAGAAGGGGGACCAGGGGACCTGGGTTCAGAATGAAAGCATTTTTTATCCTCAATACAGTGTATTCTTAAGATGGAACAGCGGACTCTTAAATGCTGAAGATGTTCTGACAAGTTTTGACAATACAGGAAATGTTTATCTCCAGTACCCTCTCCTCACTGAGAAACCGACTCTACCCCTGGAACTTTCTTTTCCTTGGGGCCCTGCAGGATCTGTTCCCCTTCCACAGGGCCTGTGAAATGGAGCTGTTCTGCCAGGCCTTCGGGTGAGGCGACGGGCATCCAGGACCCCCGCTGAAGATGCCGTCTTATACAGCCCAGACTATACAATCTTGGATTTCAGCAACACCAATACTGGGGACTCTACAAACTGATGTATATTGTTTTAATGTTGTTTTAATTATTATTATTATTACTATTTTGTTTTAATGCCATAAGGCCTGAGTTCGAATTGTGATCCGCCCTGAGCCCGTTCGTGAGGAGGGCGGAATATAAATGTGGAAAATAAATACATAAATAAAATAGATGCACACTTCTTCAGATACGTTGAAACAGATTATGAGGTTGTTACTATTATGTGATTCGCACTGCATCCTGTTGTTGGAAGTTAGGCTGTGGTTACACACACTAAATAATCCACTTTCAGTGCACTTTCAGTGCACTTTCAAACTGGATTTGCCAGTTCACACAGTAAAAATCCAGTTTGAAAGTGCACTGAAAGTGGATTATTTAGTATGTGTGATCGCAGCCTTAGTGTTATTGTTTGATTTTACATGCTACTATGTTGTATGTTATATTGTTGAAAAAAATGAAAATAAAATATATTTTTTTAAAAAAAGAAAGAAACAGATTTCCCCAAGCATTACTTCTTCTAAGCCCACTGCCTTCAATGACTTTAGAAGGGTGTAAGTATAGGAAAACGTGGAAAGAGCCAAGAGTTGGACACGACTGAATGGCTAACAGCAACAACAACTCTAGGTAGGGTTCCACTGTAGCTCTCCCCACATCTTCTGGCTGCAATTACTGACTCCCCATCAAGCTGGAGAATTCACTGGGCACAGCACTTGGCGGCAGAACTGAAAGATGAGTCTCAAGGCGGGGTGGGGGTGGGGAGCCAGGATGGCAGTGAGAAGGGACTGGACATCACCTTTCAATCTGTGACTGGGGCCGGGGTCCGTCTGGGCTTTCTCGTCTGGTGCAAAGTGTATTTTGACACAGCCACAGTATAAACACACACACCGGTGCTTTCTTAATATTGCCACCGTCGCACACGTTGTGATGCACTTTTCACAATGTCCTTGGAACCGACTGCAAACCAGAGTATCTTCGGCTACTTTTTGAAAAGCACGTGGCTAAAGTAAAAAGACTGACCCGCAGAAATAAAAAAAAGTGACACTCACTGTACAGGTATGGTAACGAACTCCTTGAAACTCAATGCATCTGCTTTTGAGTTGGCATTCTTAGGGCAGGCAGATTCTATTGCTTTTTCCATTCACTCTGAAGGATTCAGGGAAATGGCTTGTCCCCAAGAAAGCAGCAGAGGATAGGGCACCGGGGAGCAATACAACCAGGCTTCCTTCCAAGTAAACCTCAATGCAAACACACGTGCACAGATCCAGGGGGGCAACCTGGTTGGTCTGAAGCGGCTGGACACAGTTCGAGTCCTGTCAGGCACCTTTAAGACTGACAAAGTCCTTGAAGGGCTGTCATCTAGAGGATGGTACGGAGTTCTTTTCCCTTGCCCCAGAAGGTCGGACCAGAACCAATGGGTTGGAATTGAACCAGAAGAGTTTTTGGCTAAACATTAGGGAGAACTTCCTGACAGTTAGATCGACTCCTCAGTGGAACAGGCCTCCTCGGGAGGTGGTGGGCTCTCCTCCTTTGGAGTTTTCAAGCAGAGGCTAGATGGCCAGCTGACAGCAATGCTGATTCTGTGAACTGAAGCAGATCAAGAGAGGGAGGGCAGGAAGGGTTGCCTCCAGGGCTTAGTTCTTGTGGCCCTTTCTGACACCCCCAGGGAAATGCTGATCGCCACTTTGGGGGTCAGGAAGCAATTTTCCTCCAGGCCAGTTTGGCCGGGGATCCTGGGAGGTTTTTTGTCGTCTTCTGGGTGTGGAGCAGAGGTCACTGGTTGTGTGTGTGGAGGGGGTATTTGTGAGTTTCCTGTATTGTGTAGGGGGTTGGACTAGATGACCCTCGAGGTTTCTTCCAACTTTTATGATTCTAAGATTCTAAGTTTTATTCAAGGCGTGAGCTTGCTTGTGCACGCACAGTCAGACGATGAAATGGAATTACAGGTCACAGCTGTATATGTAGACGGTGTCTTCTTAAATTTGCATGCAAAATAGTGAAAATAACATGTTTTTAAACGGACCAAAAGATGAACGACACGTGGACAGGGCCGGCCTACACGCGTGACTTGGGAACGCGGCACCCATTCCGCCAGCCCCGCCGCCCCTGACGTCATTTGGAATGCTCCGCGAGGAAGACGAATCCGCACTTTCGGAAGCGCGAGGGCGGCAGCCAATCACCCAGCGCCCCGCCTCTGTGGGCGGGGCCGAGGGAACCTTGAAGCGAGCGCCCCCTTCCCCCTCTCGGCCCAAAGTGGTGGCGGATTCAACTGGGGTAAGCCTGCCTGCGCACGCGCGATCCGGCGGCTCCCGCCCTGCCCAGAGCGCCTGCGCCGTCGCATCCATCCGGGTCTCACCGCCAGTGGGCGTGGCATTGCCGCATCGTGCGTGAGGCGAGAGAGAGAGAGAGAGAGAGACAGCAGCAAGTCGCAAAATGGCCGCCGCGACCGCCTCGCCCGCCTCCGCTGCCCCGCCGGGCCCCCCCGCGGCGCCCACCGAGAGCAAGAAAATCACGGAGCTGCGCGTCATCGACCTGAAGTCCGAGCTGAAGCGCCGCAACCTCGACGTCGCCGGCGTCAAGACCGTCCTCATCGCCCGCCTCAAGCAGGTCAGGCCCAGGCGGCGGCTGGGGGGTTAGGCCCAAGATGGCGGCGGAGGAGGAGGAGGAGTATGAGGCGGCCGCTCGCGCTCTTTTCTCCCCTCAGGCGGGCCGCGCCGGGCCAGGCCTCCCTCCCGTCCTCTCCTCGGGGTCCTTCCTGAGGTAAACTGGAGGCGGCCCTCCGCGCGCGCTCCCGACCTCCCAACGGGCGCGCGCGCCGGTGTTTCCCCCTTCCCGCGGCACGGCGTCGTCGCTCCCAGCCAGGCCCGTGACGGGGCTCAAGGACGGGGTCGGGGGGCACTCCCCCCCCCGCTGAACGAGGCTCTTCTGCTCCGGGGGGGGGGTTGGGGGAGCCGTTCCGCAGAGTTGGGCCCTGGCGCGAAGTGCTTCGTTATGGTTGCCAGCTCCAGGTCGGGAGATTCCTGGATACTTTGGGGGTGGGGCCTGGGGAGGACAAGGGCCTCACTCGCTGGGCCACAATGATGCACAAATCTGTGCCCTGTGCGCTCCTCTTGCCGAATTGGGAACACACAGAGCCCAACAAGTTTGGTATCTGTTTAATGAATTGAAACACAGGGCTGATGAGTGCCTCAGCACTCCAGCGATTCCAAAGCTGTATTCTGCCATACCCAGGAAGGGCAGAAGGTCTTATACCCCAAATGACATCACATAGAGTTTACACATTAAAGGGTCTCTAACTGGGTACCAGGCAGTTAACATCAGACAAGCATCATTTGACTCCGTGCATCTCTCAGTCAGTAATTTCACTTGTTTATTTTGTCTTCAGAACACTGGGAACTTTAGAGGACACTGGGTGACTTCCTGGGTTCGCATGCGGAGAGCTAGCTGATAAGGACTGTGAATCACATTAAACTTCGCTCTCGGCTGCCTTGCAACTTCTAAATAGCATTCCATTCTTATTGCATCCTGATTCCTTCTACAGAGGCTTCCTATCCAAAAAGTGCAGTTATAAAATATATATATTCTGCTATAAGTCTCTATAATCAGAAGCTTGTTGGTTACATACCAGGATCTGGATCTATTATGATTAAACTTTTGAAGGCACAGTGACAGCTGATACACACACACACATACACACACACACATACACATATATATATCAAGGAGAAAGTGTCAGAAATCACATTTTTTTACCCTTGTTCTACAACAACGCCGTAGTATTCACACTCCAAAGCAGCCATTTTCTCCATCAGGTCCCACCTGGAGGCTGGCAGCCCTATGTGTTGTTGACAGCGTGATTTATTAGCCATGTTGCTTCAGTGTTTTCCAGGTGCAGGTTGGGCGGCTGCCTGGGGCAGGGTGGCCTTGGTCCCTGGTCTGGCCCAGCAGGGCTCTTGCTGTTGGGGACAGAGAGGTCTGTCAGTGGTTACTGGCCGTGGCGGCCAAAGGGGGAACCTCCACATTCAGAGGCACTAAAGCCCAGAGCCAGGGAGGCAACCTCAGGAAGGTCTCAGCCTCTAAGCCAGGGGTGGCCAAATTTGCTTAACGTATGAGCCACGCGGAATAAACATCCAATCTTTTAGAGCTGCAAGACATCACAAATATTACACGCATGTTTTGAAAAATATGCAGATTTGCTTCTTATTAATATGAAATGACACTGCCAATTGATAATTATATTTATTCAATATTTGTAGGCTTGGGGGGACCTTTGAGAACACATATAAAGTTAAAGTTGCTTTGTTTCTCTGCTCTCCCGCCTCAAGCCTACCCAGGGAGGGGAACACTGGCTGGGGAAGGGAAGACCGATTGGGGAGGCATTCCTCCTCTACACATCCCCAGCTGCCCTGCTGGGAGCCACACAATATGTGTGAAAGAGCCACATGTGGCTACCAAGTTGCAGTTTGGCCACCCCTGCTCTGTGCCCTGTTGCTGGTGGCCCTCCAGAGGAAGTGGTCGGCCACTGAGTGAGACAGTATGCTGGACTAGATGGACCCTCACTGGTCTGATCCAGCAGGACTCTTCTTATGAAGCCCTTGGCCTCTATGCCCTGTGGTTGGCCCTCCAGAGGAACTGGTTGGCTGCTGTGTGAGACAGGATGCTGGACTAGATGGACCCTCACTGGTCTGACTGGAATTTTTAGGTTTGTGTCCATCCGCAGCGTCTAGCACTCTAGCCATCTGCCAACTGACTGTCATGGGATGCTTTTGTAGTGTTTGCTGATAGCCCAGTCCAGAATAGTCTCATTTTTGCATGTGAAAGCTAAGTATGTATGATTCATATTGTACAAGGAAAATGGCATATTAATTGCATGTGATTGGAACCCTGTTCATTAAATGGGAAAGCAGTGATTTGTATGTATTCTCATACCCTTCATGTGATACTATACTTGGGTAGCAGCTCTTAAATATAACACTCAGTGGAAGAAGACTCCTGTAGAGTCTCTTTGCTGTCCATGTTCTCAGAGTGCATTTTTTTGCTTGTGTTGGAAATGAAAAGCTGAGTTGATTTACAGTGATGATCAATACATTACCTGGATTTGCGAGGTATGGTCCAGAAAGTACGGGTTTGAGCTTAGTCTGAAATTTCATACGTCTTTGGATGTCACTGCAGCTTCTCTCCGGTCCTTCCCAAAGCTCTGAAGTATAGAACATAGCAACAAATCAAGAAGGCTCTGCATTGATATGGAGAAAGGTTTAAGCTGAAACTGCCTACTGTGTATGGTGAGAAATGGACCTTGAGCTTGCAGAGTCCCTTGGCGTGGTTCTCAACTTGCTGTGCAGAGAAGTGAAGCAGTTATTGTCTGGACAGGCGGTTTATGAACTGGGGAGTCTGTGTGCTCTGTGAAATGAACAATTAACTGGTTCAGTTAATACTTTGAGAGTGCCATGGCAACAGGTTCAAGTTGCGGTTTCTTCTGATTTCCTCTTCCTGATTTGTAAAATGTTCAGTATTTTGGCATGAGAAGGTTCTTTGCTATGTTTGCAAGATTTACTGAGGTTAAAACTAGTAATGTGCTTGTTACTTCTGTTAACTGAAGTAGATAGAGATGGACTGGCAACTGGATTTTTACTGTGTGAACTGGCAAAATCCAATTCAAAAGTGCATTGAAAGTAGATTATTTAGTGTGTGTGATTGCAGCCTTAAAGTAATAAGCTGGCTACTCATTTGACTCTCACCCTGAGCAATGGTGCATAGAGATCTGGCCTGGCTCAGCCGTTCTCAAGGATCATAAGTTAAATGTCTCTCTGTGATCTGCCTTCTCAGGTGTAAGTATGATCTTGGGGTCCCTCTTATTTATGGAGCTGCTTTTCTGAAAGGCAGTGTCTATTATGAATTGCTTGTTTTACCATTTGGAGTAAGTAGCTAACAATGTGTGCATCAGAGCAAAATCATAATGAATTCATGCGTAAAGTCGGGAGGTCTCACCACCTCTCCTTGTGTTTTGTCTTAGGCTATTGAAGAGGAAGGAGGAGATCCAGATAATATTGAAATAGCTGGCTCGGTTGATACTCCAAACAAGAAACCAACAAAAGGAAAAGGTTAAAACTTCTTTCTGAAAACTCTTTGACATTTTTAAAACGAGCGTTACGGATTTGAGAAGCCGACTGTCTTCCCTTGCCAGAATCATAACCAACCTGTTTGAAGCCTTAAGTCTCTGCTGCAGTGACTGCTGCAGTAATCTCCCGAGGTCAGGGGCTTGGTCTTTGCGATAACGTCAGTCCTGGGCCGCATAACCTGGGCCACGCTGATAATGCTTGGTTTTAAAAGATAGGTTTGTTCCTTGGTTCTTTGTTTATACTGAGAGGCAGCCCTTAGCTGGTAGTAAAATCTAATTTTAAAGAAGCCAACCAATTTCCCAACTTAAGAGTACAGTCGCTTGGCTCCTTGCGTGGTCCATGTACGGATGGCATGCACTGGGAAACCTCCGGCTTGCTTGGGTGTAAATATAGATGATCTGAAATTTCTACTGAGACACATGGACGTATTCAGAACAGAAAAGTAATATCAGTCCGTAACAAACTAATTTTTGTCATCTGCAGTGCAATGCCTTAGTTGAGTGGACTTCTAGCTGCTCTGTTGGTTTCAGGGCATTGGGATGGGATGTCAGATAACGGATTGGGTTGGCTTGTGCTGGTTACAAACTGTAATAAAGCAATGATGATGACTCAGTTTGCTGTGCAGGCTCCAGTTTTGTCAATAAAGCGCATTCCAGATCCTTGCTTGGGCTTTTATGAGGAATGCTGGATGTTGTCGAGTGAACCAGATGCATTATTCGGGATACCTCTGAGAAGCCCAGCAACTATGGGAGCTTAACTCCTTTTCTGGAATTTGTTGTATCAGCTACTTAGCTCTGCAAGGTTACCATTTTCCCTTTAGCAAAAACTGAATCATTTTGGATATGCAAGCGACAGTGTGTAGGGCACACAGGAAAGCCGAATCCTGCATTGAATGATGGGTGCCACTGTGCAGAGTTCTGAATTCATCGCAAAAAACCTAAATATGAGTCTTGGGTATTGTTAAAAATATTAGGGTCTCTGTCCTCCCCCCTTCTATTTCTCTTCCCCAGTTTAATTTGAAAACGGCTTTCTACAGGGTGGATGATGCGTGACATGGGCTTTATTTGGTAGGCTGGACTGAATACTCTTTTTTTGTCTTTGGCTGGACATATGTTTCCCAAGCAAATTCAAAGTAGTCATTAGCATGCCCTTTTCTTTAGGAAAGAAGCAGGAAACCGATGAACTGAGTGGTGATGCTTCAGTGGAAGATGACTCCTTGATCAAGGTAATGCTATGAGAATTTAAATGAGAGATCCAAACCTAAGCAACCTTTTTTGCTGTCGAATTGCAGCTGACTTGTGGTGACCCAGTATGGTTTTCAAGGCTTTAGAGACCTTGATGGTCGTCTTCCATCCCACATGCTGACCAAGGCCAACCCTGGTTAGCTTCCAAGATCTGACAAGATCGGGCTAGCCTGGCTGTCCAGGTGAGGGCAGAACATTTGTAATAGGGAATAAATTGCATGGAACTAAATCAGGATCGCTTCTCTTTGCACTGCTTGCTGGATGAAGGCAGCTACGTTTATTCTCACTCCAGAGGAATATAAAGTATTGCTCAGTCTGTTCACTTGCAATTGATCACTTTTCCAGTTAATGTAAGTAGGTGACTTGATTCAGTAAGTGAGAAATTGTGTGTGAGTTACAAGAAAATAAGAGTGGTGACTGGGCTAAACCTTGAAAGCACGAATCGTTTACTGATAGTGAGGAGATGATATTCCTAGATAGACCTTGCTGAAAGAGTTGCTGGCTGCCAGATAGTGGTTATACTGAGTGTCATTCCAAGTGGTGTTCCTATTTGAAAGGAGTGTGAACTGGAGGCTCAAGAGGCAAGTGACCAGGATGGGAACGATGAGTTGAAAGACTCTGAAGAATCCTTGGAAAATGAAGATGATTCCTCAGCTTCTAAGGCATCGTTTCCTGCAGAAAAGAAGAGAGCTCATTCGAGAGAGGCAGAAAGGGACTCGGGAAACCAGGTATGCCGCAGAAACCCCTTGGGTGGAATGTCGGAATGGCATCTAAAAAGTTAATGCCTTGGAGGCTTGTCCACCTCTAGCCTTTTTTAAAAACTTACTCTGTGTGTGTTCTTGCTTCTCAGCCAGCAACTAGTTTCCAGAGTTGGTTACTGCCAATAAAATGCTGTTTAAAATATAATGTTAAAAGCTGCTTGGGAAACGCTATCTCAGCAGGATGTGAACTGGTAGCTGAGAAGAAGGGGACTCATCTGGAGGCAGACCATATGGTGGCGGCTTTCCCCCTGTTGCCTAGAAATTAATAATTTACCCAATTTCTTCTTGTTGCGCTTTGATCAAATGATGCTATTGATGGTTTTCGTCAGATGTCTCCTACTCCGCTGCAGCCAGTGTAGTGTTAAGCAGTGCCAAAAGACATCTTGAGCAGTGATGTAGGTGGAGGAGCTAAAATCCCATCCCTCCTGTGCCTCCAAGGTTTGGGAGGAAGCCCGCCTGTCCTGGCATTGTGTCAGTTTACCGTGAATGGCTTCCCCAGCCAGGGTCTGCTTCACCCGTGGCAGCTTGTCAAAATCTGCTGTCGTTGAAGCAGAAGGCCTTGGCACACCCACCTCCCTATGCAAGTGTCACTGGGTCCAGTCTAGCCTCGTTAGCGTGTCTTGTCTTGTCTCCTCAGGGCTCTGATGCTCCAGATGCAGAAGATGACAGCTTTGCAGCTGCTCATGTAAGTTTCCAAATTGCCTTCCCAAAGCCGCTTAGAAAGCAGGCCATGTTTGCATTCCCCTGGAAGGGGGTGGGGTGGGGTGGGCTGAAGTGCAGGATTTCATTGCAGCTTAGTAAAGCTTCATAGACCTGCAACTGCATGGGTGTATTGATACTACAGTTCTAAACTGCTTGTTTAAAAACCGGTGGAAACTATTAACAAGAAATACAAAAACAGAATGAAACCTATAGGCCTCAGCAAAGCTGAGCACGTAATTGGTCTTCAAAAAGAGAACCCAGTGTCACAAAGGAATGAAACTGTAGCTCTCTGCCTGGGTTTTTCAAGCCAGACCTCGAGGAAAGAGAAGCCGTGGTCTCCTGTCTCTCATATGGCGTAGCCTGCAGATTAGCAACTGTGCCAAAAATCCACTCTGTGGTATTGGCTTTGCTGCCATCAGTCATCAGGCAAACTACCAGGTCCTAGACCAGTCGCAGTTTCCAAATAGCAGCACATACAGTGTATTGCAGTAAATGCCTCTGCATGCCTATCATAGGGATAACTGTGTCCAGCTCAGCTCTGTCCCGGAGGGGTTGTGGCTGGCATGCCAGTGTAGGCTGACAGAAGGCCCTTTGAGGCGTGCGTGTTGCCTGGGCCAAAGCCACCATCTTGTGGAAGAAGTATCTCCCCTGCCTCTAGGCAGCCGAGGAGAAGAAATGGTTGGTTGTGGCATGTTGATGGCCTGCAGTCCCAAGATTGCTTCTGTCAGCAGGGTCCCTGTAGCTGCAGGGCTTTTCTCGGTCTTCTAACTTGTATTTGGAGTTTCTTTATTATCTGTCTCCTTGCTCACTTGCAAGTTGATTTAAATTAACTGTGAGGGTTCTCAGAAATAGAATTTGCACCTCGGACTAGTTGTGTGGAAGAAGCAGGAGAAATTGTTCCTCGCTGAGCACCATCTCTGCTGTTTTCAGCAGAAAAACAAATGTAGGTCTGTAAAGTAGCTTGAACCAGACCATATCCTGCCTTATTCTTTTAAATTTAGCAGATGTCAACAGTGCAAAAGACCCGTAGTGAAGCCTTTCTGTTGTCCCATTTCTGAATTATTGGTATTTTGCCTATTCTGTTTAACAAGAATGGTCAATACTTAGTGGGGTTTTTTTCTGACTTACAGGATGGAGAAGAAGAGAATGAGAGAGGTATGTTTTGAGGTTCAGTACAGTTCAGAATGTTCTAATATACTTAAGGTTGTTTTTGATGAACAGCAGGCACGTCAGCTGTGAGCACCTCACCCAAGGACAGTGGTTGGATCTGTGCTCTCAGCTGGCTTTTCTTTAAATTGCACACATAACACACCAGTTATTTTACTGCCTGTTTGACCCATGCATATGGCCTACCAGGTGCCTGAACGGAGCAAAGGCCCCAAACACCTTGGGTATGACTCTTTGAGGTATGATAAATCTTGATGTGTACACTTCCCCTGCACTGTAGTAGCTGCCAGCTGCCCTCATGGGAATGAAACATTCTACAGAATGGAATCCGACAGCCATTCCAGTGTGGATGGCGCTCTACTTTTCACTGCACTGGCAAATGCCCACCTCACACTTCACGGTCTCAAGCGAGATCTGTTAACGCACGGAAGGAGTCTGCTCACTTGTGCCTTTCAAAGCTACCCTGCGGAGCACAGCTATGGAAAGCAACACCTGACCCAGCCTTCTTGCTAAAGAAGCCCCACAGAGACCACTCCTAAGGACGCTTGCGTATTGGCGGACTAAAGGACAGGAGATCATTGTGACTTTACACACCCGGAGAGTCACGAAGATTGTGCACATGAGTGGGTGTAAACTTGGTCCTCGTGAGGAATCCCACAGCAAAAGCCTCTTCGTGTAAAGTGAGAGTGCCACTGGAGTCACCAGTGAGAGGACTGAGCGTATGGACCCACGTGCACATTGGACGAAGACGGCGAGTCCTCTGTGAACTTTGGTCTAATGCTTGTGCTGTACCGAGTGCAGGCGATTTCTGCAGGAGCACCATGGCTGACAAGTGGCCACTGGGAAGGAAGGAAGGAGGGACGGTGGTGCAGCTGTGAAGAATTTGGCTCCTGAGCTGTGGTCTATTGGAAGGACACTGGAAGATGAACAGACTTGCAAATGGACATCTGGGAATATTGACTCGCTGTTGAGCCATGAAGAAGAAGCGCTTCTTTCCCCTTCGCTGCCTGCTTTGGAAGCCAGACACTTGTACCGAAGAGCAGGTGTCTCGTGGATGGAGCCTGCCCATGTCTGGACTCCTGTTCGGTTGCTGGTTCTTGTGTCTAGAAAACTGGTTTGCCATGAAGAATGAGTGATCCTGGGTAGAGGATTGATTTGTGTGTTAATGCCCTCCCCTTATGTTTTTTCTCCTAACCTTCCATCAGTTCTAATAACCGGCTTTGTGTTTTTCTAGGTCCTCTTCTAGCTTTGTGCATATGAAAAAATGTTTAAACTTCTTGTTTTGCCATATTTATTCCTGTTAAATCCTCTTAGATAAAGCAGGTTCTGGTGATGGTACACAAGAAGTATCTAAGCCTCTTCCTTCAGAAGAGAGCCTGGCTGAGGCTGATCAGTCGGCTCGTGAAGAGATGGAAGCAAATGCGTCTGGGAAAGAAGCTGAGGATGATAACATATCGGTAACAATCCAGGCCGAAGACGCCATCACTCTGGATTTTGATGGCGATGACCTTCTAGAAACAGGTAAAAATCTGAAAATTACAGATTCAGAAGCAAGTAACCCAAAAGATGGGCAGGATACCATTGCGCCAAGCCTGGAGAAGGAAGGCAAGGACTATGAGATGACTGAGAACCATAAAGATGGTAAGAAGGAAGACGGCATGAAGGGGGATCCCACCAAGAAAGAAGCCCGAGAAAGCTCGAAGAAAGCAGACTCTGGAGACAAAGACAAGGATTCTTTGAAGAAAGGTGCCTCGGCTGCTGGGGCCGCTGGTCAAGCAAAGAGGTTTGTCTTTCTATGTCAGTTCTTTAAGATACCTACCAGCATTCAAATAAGATCACTCTGCATTATGGGGGTAGCAGCAAGAAACTTGTAATTAGTATCTTATGCTCCTGCCTGTAAAAATAAGTATTGACGGCCATAAGTTACCTGTGTTTAAAAAAAAAAAAAAACTCGGGATCTTCGTTATATTCATTCTCCTGCCAATGGCATTGGTGAATTGACAGCGTATTATTTTTTTTTCCAAGTAGTCAAGTTTTAAGTACCCTTGTGATGATGGTATTGAACAACTCTCAGTTCTAAGAGCACCAAAAATGAAGCCAAGTCCCAGTCCAGAATGTGGAGAAGATTACCATATATCCACTGAATAAAAATTGTCAGAAAATCTAGATCTTCAGGCATCCTGGGGAAAATCAGTGCAAGAAGCCATGATGAGGGGAGAGAAAAAAAAATCACATTTGCTCAAATTACAGTCCAGCCCTCACTCGCTTACTTACGTTTCAGAAATGGTTTGCTTTAATAGTGTAAGGTTCTCGGCGAGGAAATGTCACGTGTTCAATTTGCTCTGGTTTTTTCTTTGTTCCTTCTAGCTCTACGAAGGAGTCTAAAGAAAGCAAGACTGCCTCAAAGGATGACAAAGGTAATGCGCCCTTGCCCTCCCAGGTACCAGGTGGTCTAGTCATGGGGTGAGTTTTCTGCCCAGTCCCACGCTTGGAGAGCAGGCAGAGCTCCTACTCAGGTTTTTTCTTCTCTAGAAGCCTTAGCTCTTCTTAGAGAGCCAGTTTGGTGTAGTGGCTAAGAGTAGTGGACACTGATCTGGAGAAGCGGGTTTGATTCCCCACTTTTCCCTCACACGAAGTCAGCTGGCTGACCTTGGGTCAGTCACAGTTCTCTCAGAGCTCTCTAGCCCCACCTACCTCACAGGGTGTCTGTTGTGGGGAGAGGATGGGAAGGCGACTGTAAGCTGTTCCAAGACTCCTTTGGGTAGTGAAGGGCGGGGTTCTAAAACCAACTCTTCTACTTTGTGGTCCTTGTGCATCACATGTATGGGATCTCAAGCATGCACCTGTGGAGTCTCAGAATTTAAACTGAGCCTTCCCATTCCTAGCAGCTGCTCAGTGCCTGCACCCGGAGTGGGTGGAGCTGTACTTACCTCTCAGGTCTTCTTTAATAGCTGCAGTGGCTGCCTCTAGGGAGAACCTTCTCATTCTCAGTTTCTCAAATTTTGGCTTTTCCTCTCTTGACTTTGGAGGTTTCTTGAGCATCTGTGAGCTGCAGTTTTACCCTTTCTCCGAGGGTCTCAGGAGGATGTTCGTTGTTCTTGCCTCTGTTTAGCCTCACAACAACCCTGTGGGAGGAAGGTTAGGTTCTGAGAGTAACTGACCCCAGATTGACCCAGTAACCTTCTTAGCTGGGTGGGCATTTGAGCACTTAGATCTGGTGATCTACCCACTGCACAGTGCTGTAGCTTCCATCTCAGTGACCTTGGATTGGTTACGCTTTGGGGGTGTAGATCAACCCTTTAAATTATTGAGAATGGTATCATTTCAAGCATGGATTAAGCGGCCGGATACAGGAAGGGAGATGAACCATGTAGAGAATCTGATTTTTCTCTTGGATCTTAATAAGACACCCCTGCTTGTCATTGACAGAACTTTTGGTATATTTTTGTTTATTTACATCATTTATAGTCCGTTTTTCTGACTTGGACTCAGAGCAGACTACCCAGAGTAAATCAATATAATCAACAGGATGGGTTATTCAGTCAACAGTGCAACAAGATTAGGCTTGAAGAACCAATCAGAAATCTAAAAATAGCCCGAAGCAAAGTATAAGTCTTAACATGACACGTTAAATTATATGAAAATTACAATCTCGTCAGATCTCGCAGCTAAGCAGGGTTGGTACTTGGAAGGGAGACCACCAAGGAAGGCTCTGCAGAGGAAGGCAGTGGCCAATCATCTCTGCTTCTAACTTGCCTTGAAAGCCTCTTGCCTTCAGTTGCAACTTGATGGCACTGTACACGCCCACCCACAAACAACTCCTTAACCACTTAATGATTTACACCCAGAGTAGTCAGTTGTCTGCTTCCGTTAAGCATGGGGATAGAACCATGAATAAAGGGAGAGGATTCCATTGCTGGGGACTTGTACCTCCCCATTCTTGCATGATCCTAGCAAAGTGATTTATAAAATCAAAGCATTCTGCTCATTATCACAATGCTTGCAATTAAGTTAAATCAAAATACCGTGTGCAACGAATGCAAATCGTGATGTACTTGCTGAATATATTACACCACTTTCTCGTGCTAGGGAGATTTGCTGCAACAGTAATGCTGGGTTGCATTCCATCTACATTCCATGCATAGAAACACAATCTCTCTGCCCCCCATGCTGATCCTGGGGGAATGGGGATCCCCAGGGCAGCATAAAGAAAAGTTGAAGGGTTGCCACAGCACTGGAGAATTGGCAAAAATTGCCCCCTCCCCCCCCCCAAAAAAATGTGTGTGGATCTTTCCCACCCTTTGTTAGTTACAAATCAATATATAAATAGAGAACCACTTTGTTTGGAAGCATAGTTTTCCTTGCTGTATAATACCTGAGTGGCTAATCCTGACTTTAAAAATCGCTTTGACCCACCAGCTTGACTTCACAGAAGGTTCCTGATAGGGTTTTTTGTGCCTGTTTAAGGTCCAATGAAGTGGCTTAATTTCACAAGACAGGACTACAAGATATGCAAAACGTTTGTCGTAGCAGTGAGAACCAGGTAGCAGATCTTTTCTCAGGAAGCAATTATCTGGCAATTTTAATGGGCCCTGGCTAGTTAGTGGCTAACTTGTAGATGCCATTGCTTCAAAGAAATGCGTAAAGGGCACTGAATTTCAGTATTTGCTCTGGCGAAGTTGTCACCTCCTGTCTTCACATCCTGCAGACTAGGCCTGTAGCCAGGATCTTGTGGCTTGTGGGGCAAATTTTTTTCTGGTGGGGCTGAAGTTTTCAGGGCAGAAAGAAACGCCATGTAGCCAATAGAAAGCTGTCACAAGGAGAGATTTCTAAATTGCAAGCTATCGGTCACTTTAGATGAAAGTTCTCAGCTGCTGCAAGTTAATCTCTTCTGCCAGCAAGCAGTAATTCTGAGAACAAACCAGCAGGTGGGAGGTGATGACTTCTGTAGTCAAGAAAGCTAACACTTGGGCAGGAAAACTCTCTTAAAGGAGACCAGTTTCTTGACATAGTGTTAGAAGGGATCCCAGAGGTCACCTACTCCAACTCCCGTAGCTCAGTGCAGGAATTAGTCAACTACAGCACCCCACCTTGCTTAAAGGAGCACACACCTTTTAAAAATGATTTAAAACTATTGAAAAAAACATTCACAGGATAAATTCTTGTGGGGCTGTGCCTTTAAGGGGGGGGGTGGAGCCCCCAAAAGCCCCACTGAAGCTATGGGCCTGCACCAGGCATCCAGAGTTGTTGCCTGCCATGTGAGTGAGTATGTGAAGGCTGAAACATTATCTTGTGGCTTCTCTTGTAGGCAGCGCAAGCAGTAGCAGCAGCAGCTCAACTAGGAACTTGTGGGTGAGCGGCTTGTCCTCCAACACAAAAGCCGCTGACTTGAAAAACCTCTTCGGCAAGTATGGGAAGGTATGGCTTTACCTCACTGGCTCCTAAGCTGAGCTTGACTAAGAGAGAGCTCTGGGGCTGAATTGGGATATTTCTTCTTTCTGTCCAGCTCGTTGCTCCAGCTGCTGCTCCCTATAGGCCCCTGGAAGCTGATTTCCTCATTGCGTATCTCGTGATCTGTCTTGTGCTGTAAAGATTGGCTCCTGGCCTGTAGTAGAGGAGTTCTCATTTGTCCATTCAGATGTTTCTCTCCTCTCCTTGGTACAAAAGCTCCGTGAAAGAGGCGGGTTTTTGCTGCCCTGCTAAGGCTGCATGGGAAGGTACCTCACAGGAGGGAGAGTTCGGTAACCTTGGCGCTGATACTGAGAAGGCCCTGCTAGGCGTGGCCACCTGTCAGACCTCCAGTGGTGACACCCTAAGCAGCTTTCAGTGTTCGAAGCATTGTATTGGAGGAGTTATCACGGTCCCAAACTACTTGGGCCTGTAAAGGTCCAATTCAGCACTTCCAATTGTGCCCAGGAGTTCAACGCAATCCCAGTAGCTAGCTCCAGCAGCCACTGGCTGCTGCATTCTGGACTGAAGGATGCGTCTGGGAACTCTTCAAAGGCTGCCCAGCACAAGTGCATTGCAGCAGTCTCGCCCGATGCTTACCGCAGCCTGTATAACTGGCAAGAGCTGACTGACTCAAGAAGGACGGCAGCTGATGAAACAGACTCCAGCCTACGACTGCTTCCTGACTCCCTAGGGAAGCAAACCTGAGTCCTAGAGTGCCCCCTGCACTTTAAACCTGAGTCTTGATGGAAAGTGGGACCTCATCCAGAACGGGCTGAATCCCGGATCAGCAGAAAGCCCAGCAGTAACCCTTCAGTCATTCCTGGATTAATTGTCAAGGTGCTCACCCTCACGCCTCCCTTCGCTGCCTTCAGGCACTGATGCAGACAAGAAGTTGACCCGAGTGTCAGCATATGGGTGGCACCGCACCTCCTCACAGCCTCAGCCACTCCAGTAGCTTCATGTGGATATTAAAAGAGCATTGGAAGCCTTACCAGACCCCAAAGGCCAGGAGGAAGGTCAGCCGCCCTCTAGCACCGCTTTCTGGGCTCTGATCCCCAAGAAGGATTTGGATCCACTGCAGCACAGTCACTCCCAGTTCAGCAGCAATCAAGCTTGTTTTCATCAGTGGTGCCGAAAGAATAAACAAGGACAATGTCCCCGTCCAACTCCTGACGCAGGGTATCTACTAAGCCGTCCAAGGCAGTTTCAGTGCCAGAATCTCAGGAGAAGCCTGGCTGGTAAGGGCCCAGATAATCTGATTCAACCAAGGGAACCTGGACTTGCCCACCCAAGTCACCTTGCCCCAGAATGGGCCTGAATGCTATCCCAACTGGTAATGCCCAGGGTCTGCACCACAGCTTTCCTGATGCTGCCAGGAACCATTCCCTCCCTCCTAGGAGCCAGCCAGGTCTCCTCTGGTCCATCTCAGTAGCCAGGAAGAGCGAGGATCAAGTATGCTAGAGGCAGGCCTAACGTCTCCTCAGAGCTGGTCTCTGTCTAAGATGGCGCGTGCTGAGAAGCGTGCGATAAGACTCTGCCGGTGGTCACTCCGGCTCCATTTGGTGGTGCTCTCCCCCCACGGTGGCATTCAGGTGCAAACGGCCCCAGGCCGCAGAGAGGCAGCCATGAAGGTCACACCTCTCTTCCTGATGCTCAGTGTGGAGAGGACCCCTCGCCCTGTGCCGAGGCAGTGGCTGCAACGGTGGTCTTTCCTTCCTCACCACAGAACGGGCTCTACAAGGGGCTGTGGCCTCTGATCTGAGGCTGGGGTTCCCCACAAAGTCCCTCTTCTACTGTGAGTTGAAGCTCCCCGAGGAAGGTGGTGCGAGAGTGAGAGGCTGGAGCTAGATCCCAGGACGGGGGCACCATGGCACCTGCCAGCACTTTCCTTGGCAGCCAACAAGTGTTTCTAGGAAGCGGGTGGGGCCAGGTTGGATTGTCGCCCAGCAGGCCTTTTATTTATTTATTTGATTTATATACCGCCCTCCCTGTGGGCAGGCTCAGGGTGGTTTACAGCTTCTGATTGGCCCCTGAAGATCTGATTGGCTATGCAGATTAAAATAGCATTGTTTCAGCAGCAGCTGCCACAACAGTGTTTGTTTTATTCTCTCTCACCCCTCTTTCTCAGTGTAGTTTTTAGTTTCGCTTATCTTCTCTCCTGTACTTGGGCTTCGCTGTGAGGCTGGTTCCACCACCAGCAGCAGCAGTTTTGTGGTTGTGCCCAAAACCCCGAGTCAGAGTTCCAAAGGCAAACACATGAAGCTGTCTTCACTGGTTCAGACCCCTGGTTCATCGAAGTTGGTATTGACTACTCAGACTGGCAGCCGCTCTCCAGGGTCTCAGGCAGAGGTCTTCCAAATCACCTGCTGCCTGGTCCTTTTTCACTGGAGATGCCGGGGATTGAACCTGGGCCCTTCTGCATGCTATGCAGATGCTCTACCACTGAGCCACGGCCTTTCTTCACAGCTCTCCATGATCTCAGGTGGAGGTCTTTCATATCACTTGCTGCCTGGCTGTTTTTAACTGGAGATGCCGGGGATTGAACCTGGGACCTTCTGCAGGCCAAGCAGATGCCCTACCACTGAGCCCCCCAGTCCAGGTTCCCACTGGCTCAAAAAGTTGGGGGACTCCTGCCCTAGTAGTCAAGGCTGGACCTTCTGATTCTGGCTGCCAGTGGTCTTGGAAGGTGGTACCCACAGCTCTGCTCACTTGAGCTTGGGAAGGCAGCACCGAAACTGATGCAACTCTCCAGTCTTACAGTTTGATTCCCCAGCCTGGCCTGTGGAGGGACCAGGGAGGGAGAGAGGCAGGCACAGTGAGAAAGTGCCAGATTACAAAGGCCCATCTGCATCCCTTCTGATCACCATAAATCTCAGCAGAGCAGTCGTTTTCGCAGGGCTGGGTTCTCTTGCATTTCACTGGTGGAAGAACAGTTCTGTCTATCCTTGAAAACTGTTCTCCTTGGAAAGCTGTAGGTTATATAAGATGTAGTTCATTTTATTTACTGGATTTTTAGACCGCCCTCCCCCATACTTGGGACTCAGGGTGATGTACAACATACAGATATAACCAGATTTAAAATGATTAAAACAGTGAGACCATTTCAGTATCAATTTCAGATGGGGTTTGTTTTTTCCCACGGGAGAAGGGAGTGGAAAAGGAGGACAGGCCAGCTAAAGAACGCTGTCCACACAGGTGAGGTATAGAACCCCTGGCAGTCGGGATTAGTCCAGAATGGACTGATTTTCGCTCCCTGAAAATTCACTTATATAATCCTTAAAACGCGCATAAGGTGTATGCAAGTCTTGTGTACAAGTATTCTCACCCCGGCCTTGCTGTCCAGAACGGAGGGCAGCAATGTGACGGAGAGATTGGCTTAAAACCTTGACTTGCATTTGGTATCCGTTTCTAGGTCCTGGCTGCAAAAGTGGTCACGAATGCACGGAGCCCCGGAGCCAAGTGCTACGGCATCGTGACCATGTCCTCCAGCACAGAAGTGGCCAGGTGCATAGCGCATCTTCATCGAACGGAGCTGCACGGGCAGCAGATTTCTGTGGAGAAAGTAGGTGTCCTGCTTCTGGGCAGACTAGAACAGTGCCTGGAGTGGGGGGAGAGGCACCCCAAACTGAGCACCCCTTCCCGATAAGGCAGCCACATGCTGGATTCCCAATTTGAGTTTGTGTCCCATCCCCCCAGTAAGAAAGCTGTTGGAAACGACCCCCTGCTTGGCCTGCACCCGCACCAAGCCCTCGGGGACAGGGGCTGCCAGTTCTTGGGCGTGGTCTGTCTGGGGGAGAGGAAGACTGGCCTCAATGGACTCCCTCTGAAACAGTCAGGGCTCTTAGGGGCCAGGCCTGTCTGGCACTGGTCATGCTCCTGTTGTGGGATTTGGAGCTCTGCCGTATTTACGTATTTGCAGCATGCTTATGGGCGTGAACTCCCAAATATCTTCCTTGAGATGTTGGATTGGAGTGGGCTATCCATAGTTTCCCCAAGGCCCAGACATCTCCTCCAGCCGCCTCCTATTCTGACTGCCCGGCAGCAGCTGGCCTGGATGCACGACAAAATGTTCCCCCCCGGCCTGATAGTAAATCGAAAGCGCGCAGCCCGTTCTTTTGGTTGTGGGGGAGCATCTTCTCCGAGACCGGGATGCCCTGCCTGGCAGTGTCTCCGTCCATCACACGCCTTCTTTAAAACGGCAGGTGAAAGGCGACCCTTCCAAGAAAGAGATGAAGAAAGAGAGCGATGAGAAGTCTGGCTCTGGCAGGAACCCTGGAGAGAAGAAGACGGCCTCGAGCGACAAAGCCAGCAAGTAAGCTTCGTCTGCCTCATCCAGCTTGGGCGGGTTTGAGCACCGCTTGTCTGAGAATGGGAGAAGCTCCAGCCCTCCTGGGTGGTAGTGTAGCCCCCCGGCAGTGGGAGTGGCTCGCCTAATTTTTCTGCTGCCTCGTGGGGCAGAGAAGCTCCATTTTGACTGCCCTTCTCTGGCTGCTTAGACTTTGTCAGGCATTTCCTGCATTTTGTCAGACACCTTGGTTTGGGTGGGGGGACCCCTCTCTTTATAATTGCACCCCACAAACACGCAACGGAGAGACTTGCCTAGCCTAGAAGTGTGTGTGTATTCAGCCGTGAAACCTGTTTGAGTTTCAGTGTGTGGACAAGAAGACATTAATCGCCCATTCCATAAGCTAAATCACTCCTCTTTTGACACGCAAGAGGTAGTGTGGCCGTGGTGTGTGTGGGTGTGATGGCTGTTCTCCATTGGGAAGCAGAGCTGCATGAGTCCTCGGATCGACCACCTTCTTTATCCACTTATTTATTTAGGCCGCCCTGCCCTGCAAGCAGGGCTCAGGACAGCTTACCCCAAAGGCAAATACAATAAATAAGTTAAAACCAGCAGTAAAATACACAATGCATTTTGCCAACTAACCCATTCCAAGACGGCGGGAGAATTTCAGCTTCAGTGGAGATTGGAGGGGATGAGAGTGCCAGACTACACGTTGTCCCATCACTGTTCTCACTCAAATGCCTTATGGCACATCTCCGCCCTGTTACATGCCCCGCGGAAAGGTAACAAATCCTGCAGGGCACAGATTTTCTCCCGCAGAGAGTCCCGCCAGGCGGGGGGCCGGGGGCCAAGGCCAAAAATCCCAGGCCCTGGTTGAGGACAGCCGGATCTCTCTCGGGCCGGGGACTACCAGAAGGTTCTTCTTTCCCAAGTGTGGCACTCTTCTGGGGGCATACTGAGAGAGGTGGTCCCAAAGGTATGGGGGTCCCTGACCACTAAGGGCCTTAAAGGTCAAAAACAACACCTTGAACCTGATCGGGTGCTGCACTGGTTGAAAATGTGCTGTCCGAGGGGTCCCTGTAAGGATCTGTGCAGCCACATTCTGGATCAGTTGGAGCTTCCAGGTCAGCCTCAAGGGTAGGCCCGCTAGAGCGAGTTACAGTAGTCTATCCTGGAGGTGACCATTGCATGGATTTCCATGGCTGGGTCAGGACGAGATGGGTAGGGAGCTCATTGCCTCACCTGGTATAGTTGGCAAAATGCTAGCCTGGAAACCTTGGCGACCTGGGCCTCCACAGACAAGGGGGCATCCAGAGTCACGCCCAGACTCCTGGCGGTCCTTGCTGGCTTTGAGCTCTCCATCAAGAGTTGGGAGTTGGCAACCCCACTGCCCCCCCCCCCCATCCCAGAACCTCCGTCTTAACCCAGATTCAGTTTCAGCCGACTCTGCTCTAACCAGTCGGGAACGGCATCCAGCTGGCCACCCATCGACAGGAATAGCTGGGTGTTGTCAGAGTACTGATGGCATCCCAGCCCGAAACTCCTCACCAGCTGGGCAAGGGGGGCACAGATAGATTTTAAACAGCATCCGGAAGAGAAGTGCCCCCTGAGGAACCCCGCCTACCTCCCAGTTTCCGGCCTCCACAAAGCCTTGCTTATGGCTTCCTTCTTTTTAAAAGGGCCCCGTCCAAAAAAGATGAAAAGAGATCTGACAAGTCTGAGAAGAAAGAGAGCAAGGAGGGCAAGAAACCTGAAGGTAAAGATGAGAAGAGCGACCACGGAGCCAGCGGCCCTGTGCCAGAGCCCGCGAGAACACCAGAAGACAAGCGAATCAGTAGGCATCCCAGCTGTTCTCTTTACAGACAAATCTGCAGCTTAGTTTTCCCGCATGGGGCGAACCAGGGATTCTAGGATTGCCGTCCTGTCTCCCCAGGCTTTGGGGGGTTGGGGTTGTGTTAGTTGCATCTGTTCACACAGCCTTGTTTGTGATACTTTAGGTAGGTAAGGGGCTGACGTTGTGAGACAGAACCCCAGAGTTTTTATTCATGCCGTAAGATTCGTGGTCCTTTTTCTCCTCTCCTTTCCCCCGTAGAACAGTGGCTGGGGTTTCTGCCGTGTGAACCGCTCGCACGCTTCTTTTGTTTTGTGACATGGTCTTAGAAAGTGAGGCCGTTCTCCCCTAGAAACACACGTATAGGGCCTAGCAAAAAGCCTGACTTGGTTTGTGTTGCCTGTGAGTGATGCGCGTCTGTCTTGTCTTGCCTCCCCCACCCCAGGCGCAAAAAGCCCCAGTCACATGGTAGTCCTTGACCAAACGAAGAGAGACCAAGTGTACCCGAGGCCAGTTCGAAGGGGGAGGTTTGAGAAGGTAAGTGTCGCTCTGGCTTTCCTTCTCACTCGGGCCGATGGGAAACCAATCGGTCAAAATTTGATAGTGAGGTCAAAAGCCCGCCGTTCTGCTGCTGTGAGAACACGAGTGGTGGAAATTCGCTTGTGCCTCAGTCCAGATGGCTGTGCAAAAAGTATTTCGCATCCGTGAGGAAGAGTAAAGGGTGGAGCATTTGAGAGGGGAGGTGGAGGGGTGCACGCCTTCCTGCTGGGATTGGGGGGGGGGGGCTGTGGTGATGGTGTAGTTCGGAATCTGGAGTCCCTGGGCCCCAGGAGGACACATGCTGGGAGCTGACGGCTGTGCTGTGGACAAGCCGCTCCCGCTCTGATGCTGTCAAAACCCCCTCCCCAGCCACCGATGATGCGGAACAAAGAACGCTTTATCCCAAACAAAACGAAGTTCAGAGACTACAGAGCCCGGAAGGACATCTTGCCCTTTGAGAAGATGAAAGAGCAGAGAATGCGGGAGCACATGGTTCGGCTGGAGCGGATACGGCGTGCTGTAGAGCTGCGCAGGTAGGGGCGCCAGGACTTTGTGTCCTGTGGAAGGGAGGTGCTGGTGACACGGTCTCGAGTTGTGGGCTTCACTCCCACGAGTTGGAGGAGCAGCAGCAGCATCCGAAGGCCAGGGTTACGCGAGAGTTTGTCTGTTGGTGCTTCTAAATGTGCAGGTGATGCCAGGAGGTGGGAAGGAAGGGTGTGCTTCCTGCGATCCTCAAAAGTTCCAGGCCCCAGCCCAGGTTTTTTAAAAAGCAAAAACCTTCCAAACGGGGCAGCAGTGATTCTGCTGGTCGCCCAGTATTCTACCTGAGGGACTCGGGATTAGAGGAGGCATTCTGCTGCTTCACCAGCTGCCTAGCTCCCCGACAGGCACCCTCTCTGAGTTGGCAGGAGTGCTCTCTGGCCTGGTGCTGGGGATGCCTGGGCTGGTTTCCTTGGGGACATCAACACTCGTGCTGGAGAGACCTTGCAGGAGACGGCCCAGAATTGCCCTGGGCCTCTCTTAGAACGTGAGGGGTCCAACCTGTGAAAGAGGTCACATCTTTTGCACAGTCTTTTTTTTTCTTTTTTGAGGGAAGGTTGAGTTTCCTAGTTGGAGATTCAGCCTGAACTGTGGTCTGACCACCGTCTACTCAAGGCAAGGATGAAAGGGAGCCCAGTTAAAAAGGGTCCACCCATGGAGGCTTATGGATCCCGCTGGATTCCAGAATGCTCCTGGGGAGTTTTGTGGTTCCACATAGACATTCCGTGATGGTGAGAGTGGGAGCTTGGAACTGAAGCTCCTCAAAGCTCTTGACAAACTGAAACTGAACTGAAGTTGGGAGTCAAGGTGGAGACCTTGAAGGACTTTGTGACACACACACACCCTTCAAGGTGCCAGTTGAGGCAGGGGGGGGATGGCGATGATCACCCCAGTGGCCGTTCTTCTGTCACACCTGTTCCAGGCGTGCCCTTGTAGGAATTCTCTTGTAAGACCCACTCCACTTGCCCTGGGTTGTATGCGCCTGTTCTGCTAGAGGGAGCACAAAGCTTGCTTTCCACCGAAAGAGACGCTCTTCTTCCGAAGGCAGGTGCCTTCTGCTGGACAAAGGCTATGTCTATAGCTGAGTATGTAGGAGGAGCTGGACGCAGCCTTGTCTACCCAGGCCTGAGGGAGAGAAGTGGGACTTTATCCGTCTTGCCCTTTGACACAAGAGAACACTCCAGGGCTCTTTCTAAACCAGTGTTGTCTGTATTGTGGCCTTAACCGCCAAGGCAATCTGTGTGTCTGTCATGGAGTTAAGTCTCGGGGAGCGCTGGGCTCCATTGCAGCTGGAAGCCACCCCATCTCTCAGACCCCCGCTCTTTGCAGGCGAAGAGAAATTGCTGAGCGTGAGCGACGCGAGAGGGAGCGCGTCCGACTTCTTCGTGAGCGCGAGGAGCGTGAGCGCTTGCAGAGGGAGAGGGAGCGGCTGGAAATCGAGAGGCAGAAGCTAGAAAGAGAGAGGATGGAACGCGAACGCCTGGAAAGGGAACGCATTCGTATTGAGCAGGTATTGGCCGCCCACCCTCCTTCCGCTCCCGTGGCCCGGGACTTGCCTGCTCCGTCACTCACGACCGGAACTTCCTTTTAAAGGCCCCCCTGGTTAGCTGAGGTCACAGATGCTCCCAAATGCTTGACCTGGGAGGGCGGGGGGAAAGCCGGAACCTCACAAACACCCAGTGCCAGCAGAGCAGCATGTCGCCCTTGTGCTGTTGCTCCTTCCTTGAAGTTGGTGGGGTTTGGTGGACCCTTGGTCTGTGTGGATCTCCTGGAACACGGGCGTCTGTCGTGGGGGAATGAGCGGGGAGAAATTCCCACATGGGAACGGAGATGCAGCTTGTGAGAGAGAGGTTGAAGGGACCCGGGACCCTATTAATCCTGCAGGAGCTTTCCCCCTCATATCCATTCCCCTGGTTGAAAAATTCTGCCGTTGCAATAAATAACACACAGAGAACACTATTTATCTTCCTACACACCGTCCAGCTTCATCCAGTTTCAAGTGGGCTTGTGGGAGGAGGGGTTGCACAGGGACAGTCGCTTGGGAGCCACAAAGAACGGGGCAGGAGATGAGTGAAATCAGTGGGCCCGTTCTGGCGCTGAGAAGGCTCTGGTCAACCTTCAGGGGTTCTTGAGCTTTTAGGAAAGAATGTCAAAACTCTGGGTTTTCTGAAGAACAGCTGTAGTGATCCAGACGGTGGGGTGCTCTCCTCTCTCTCCCCTAGGAAGTCGGCTACAGGGCTGGGGACTTAAAGCCTCTTCATTATGTCTCTGGGTTAGAATCACGGCTGCCTCTGCGCCTAAAATCAGCAGCCCCCGAGACCGCCAGTAATAAATAATGTTACCCGTACTCTCAGTAAAGGTTTTTGACAAGGTGCCTCTGCAATCTTTGTCCCGATTAGGAGCGTCGCAAGGAAGCCGAGCGGATTGCTCGGGAAAGAGAAGAGCTCCGGCGTCAGCAGCAGCAGCTTCGTTATGAGCAAGAGAAAAGGAATTCCCTGAAGCGGCCTCGTGATGTCGACCACAGGTAGCTCTCGTCCCTTTGCCGACCGGGGGCATTCCGCTGCCAAAGCTGATCCGGGCCACTCAGTTACTTAAGGGGTACACGATGCCTGGCCTGTGTATAGGAGAACGGGACGTCCTCCTTAAACAATTGTAGACCGTTAGGACAGAGGAAAGCAACCTGGTGTGAAACGTCGTGGGAAATGTCCAGGCTACTGGGAAGCGTAGGGGACTGCCAGGTGGGAAGAGGGGGAGGCTGACCTTTTGTGAAACTGTGTTTCAGCGAGGGCCTGGCCTCTTGAGTCACTGGAGACCGTAAGGTAGCAGCGGCACTCGGGTCGCACCTGTCAATGTTCCCCTTTGTTTTCCGGCAGGCGAGACGAGCCCTATTGGAACGAAGGCAAGAAGATGGCCTTGGACACCGATGCTCGCTTTGCCCATGGCTCTGAATACAGCCGACAGCAGAACCGGTTTAGTGACTTTGACCACCGAGAGAGGGGCCGGTACCCAGAGGGGGGGTCTGCCGGGCCACCATCCTCCTTTGAAAGGTATGCGTGCGAGGGATGGCGGCAGAGGGAGCTGGGGCTTCCTTCTCTGTTGCTGTCGTGGCTCCGTAGCGTAAGGCTGCCTGGAGTACCTTGTGAGTAAGCTTCACACCACCCCGCTAAGGCTGTGAGGAAGGGCGGGCGGTGTGCCGCTTACTCATACTCCAGAGACCAGTTCAGGGTAGGCAACGAAATAAAACCCATTCAACAATAAAACCATAAAGTCAGGAATGGTTCCCCCCGGGATAGGTAAAAGCCATGTAATGCACCGTGCACCAGCCCTAGGGGGCTGTCCTCAGAAGAGTGGGGTGTTGATCCTGAAAGTGGCCGTTTGGGAAGGAGGGGCTGAAACCTCTCTTCACCTGGGCTTTAGTTGAAGTTTTTGTCTGGCGCTTAAATAACGGTTCAGTGTGCGCCAGCCCTGACCTGGAGAACCCAGGCCAGCCCTGTCTTGGCAGATCTCAGAAGCTAAGCGGGATCAGCCCTGGTGAGTATTTGGGTGGGAAAGAGACCTCCAAGGAATACTAGGGTCATGACGCAGCGGCAGGCAAGGGCAAACCACCTTTGGAACGTCTCAGCCTATGGGGAGACATGGAACAGTTGGCTGGCACCCGCCGAGTCCCTGCGCATCATCTCAGGGAGGAAGGGAGGGAGAGCAGTGTGGTCTCCTGCAGGGCGCTCCTGGCTGGCCTGAGACCTGAATTGTGGGGTCCTCTAGCTCCCCCTTCACTTCACTACCCCAGGGCTGTAGATGCTGCAGCTGTACCGTTCCTCGGTGGTCACCGCTGCAGAGCTTGTGGAGGGATCTTCTCTCTTGAAGAGGGTGCCTTGGGACACAGGCGTGGGGGACGTCTCCTTGACACAGTCTGCCTGAGAGCCTGTTGAAGAAGGTGGGGGTGGTCTTTGGGCAGAGGGGGAGGCCCACTGAGGCCAGGAAGGAGCGTTCGTCTGAACTCCCTGCCTTCCTGGACAGGCGCGAGCGGTTCGTCAGCCAAGGCGAGGGCAAAAAGGCTCGGCCCACCGCGAGACGAGAGGAGCCGGGCTTTGAGCGGTACCCCAAGAACTTCAGCGAATCCAGAAGAAATGTGGAGGCCCCCCAGCCCCGAAACGAACTTGGGGACACGGACAGGCGGGAGGTCAGAGGAGACCGAGACGAGCGGAGGACCGTGATCGTTCATGAGAGGCCGGAGATCCCCCACGGCCGCCACCCCCGAGAGGCTGCTGGGCCCAACCCACCCCGGCAGGCCGCCTGGAAAAACGAAGCCAGCCTCAACCCCGAGAAACGAGACACCAGGTGACTTTTCCTTGGGTTGGCTGGGGCGGGGGGGGAGAGGGGATCTGCCTGAGTGGACAAAAGCCAAGCTGTCCAGGCAGTTTCCAGGAGATTCAAGCTCCTTGGCTGAGAACCATGCGGTTTTATAAGTGCTTAAACCAAGGAAGTCTTGAATGGCTAGACTTTAACGTCGTCCCTGTTCAGGTATGGGCTGCGGCTCAGTGGCAGAGCCTCTGCTTGGCGTGCAGAAGGGCCCAGGTTCAGTCCCTGGCAGCATCCCCAGTTAAACAAGGAGCAGGCAGGAGGGGATGGGAAAGACCTCCGCCTGAGACCCTGGAGAGCTGTCAAGAGGGGACTGTGGCTCAAGGGAAGAGCCTCTGCTGGGCATGCAGAAGGGCCCCGGTTCAATCCCCGGCAGCATCTCCAGTTAAACAAGGACCAGGCAGGAGGGGATGGGAAAGACCTCTGCCTGAGACCCTGGAGAGCTGTCAAGAGGGGACTGTGGCTCAAGGGAAGAGCCTCTGCTGGGCATGCAGAAGGGCCCCGGTTCAGTCCCTGGCAGCATCCCTAGTTAAACAAGGAGCAGGCAGGAGGGGATGGGAAAGACCTCTGCCTGAGACCCTGGAGAGCTGTCAAGAGGGGACTGTGGCTCAGGGGAAGAGCCTCTGCTTGGCATGCAGAAGGGCCCCGGTTCAGTCCCTGGCAGCATCTCCAGTTAAACAAGGAGCAGGCAGGAGGGGATGGGAAAGACCTCCGCCTGAGACCCTGGAGAGCTGTCAAGAGGGGACTGTGGCTCAGGGGAAGAGCCTCTGCTGGGCATGCAGAAGGGCCCCGGTTCAATCCCCGGCAGCATCTCCAGTTAAACAAGGACCAGGCAGCAGGTGATGTGAAAGACCTCCGCCTGAGACCCTGGAGAGTGGCTGCCAGTCAACAATAATGAACGTGATCTAGAGAGGCTGTGGCTCAGTGGCAGAGCCTCTGCTTGGCATGCAGAAGGGCCCCGGTTCAATCCCTGGCAGCATCTCCAGTTAAACAAGGACCAGGCAGGAGGGGATGGGAAAGACCTCTGCCTGAGGCCCTGGAGAGCTGTCAAGAGGGGACTGTGGCTCAGGGGAAGAGCCTCTGCTTGGCATATAGAAGGGCCCCGGTTCAATCCCCGGCAGCATCTCCAGTTAAACAAGGACCAGGCAGGAGGGGATGGGAAAGATTTCCACCTGAGGCCCTGGAGAGTTGCTGACAGTTGAGTAGACAGTCCTCACCCTGACAGATCAAGGGTCTGATCCAGTATCAGGTAGCTTCAGGTCTTCATGATTGAGATGCTTTATTAGGCTTCCAGAGAACATAGAAATAGAAATTTCCTTTTAATCCTTACCAGATGGTATGTAAACTTCCTTGCCCCCCCCCCAAAAAAGCCAGCAGTTTAGGGGGGAAGTATAAGAAGCACAGTTAGATGAGTGAACAGAAATGTGTCACAGAATAATGATGACCCGTAGAACCCTGCTGACAGCCCCCCCCCCCCGAAAGCAGAGCAGCCTTGTGGGGGGGCCAGGCTGTCTCCCTCAGGGGTCTCAGATGCAACATTTAAAAAAAACAACAATCCATGTCAGTAATGTGAAAACCATTTACAGGGCTCCAGCGTTGCTACTTAGTAGTTATGTAAGACCCTCTGGGTCAAAACTATTATCAATGCAGAATCAACTATTTCTATTGATGTTGTTTGACCATGCCCAGCCAATATTCCTCACAGGCTTATTTTCAGTGACCTAAAATACAGGGCTTTAAAAAAAATTCCAATAAATTTTTTTAAAATTATTTATTTATTTAATTTCTAAGCCGCTCTCCCCACATTCGCAGTTGTTGTTCTCAGAGCAGCCTTACAGGGAAGACCAGCGGTGCAGAGGTTGGAGTGTTGGATGGAGGATGCACAGGTTCAAATTCCCACTCCGCTGTGAAGCTTGCTGGCTGAAACTTGGGCCAGCTGCATTTTCTCCCAGCCCAAGCTACCTCTCAGGGTTGTTGTGAGGATAATTAACCAGCCTAGAAAAAATACTGACCATTACATAAGTGATCAATTTCCTATTTTGAGCATGCATGCTCAGAGATAGTACATGCTACCAAAAAGGATAAAATACCTGAACGAAACTGGTTTTCCATTGCCTAAAACACGTTATTTAAATCTGAGGAGGTTCCAACATTCACTGTCCTTAGGTCATCGACAATAAATCCATACAGGAATATTGGCTGGGTGTGGTCCAGTGCTTTGCATTACTAATAGTTTAATTCTGTCCTGGGTAAATGTCAGCTAGCAAAGGTGGAGTCTCTAAATAAGAACTCTGCCTGTGGGTTTCACAGTTTTTAAAAGATGAGTCAGCTTTTTAAAAAAGCAGTCTGAAGCTTGCTTGTTCTGTTGGTTTATTGTACTTAGCAGCAGGTCTCTGCATGTCATGATTTTTTTCTTCAAGGAGGTTTTGTTGAAATCCTATTGTTTGCAGGCTTGTTTCCCCCCCTCCTTTCTTACACCACAACCTGCCTACTCAGGATGCGCTTTCAGTTGCCTTTGTTTGGAAGTTCCCTGAACTGAGGGGTCCCCCCACCTTTCTCCAGGGTTGTCAGCAAGGACTTGAACTTGGGTGGGTTGGGTTGGGTTGACGAAGGAAGTCGGCCACCTTGGTTAATAGGATAGCTTGCCGGGTTAGCTGGATTCTTCCCCCCTCCTTTTAGAGGCAAAACAACATGTGGGGTTAATATATAGTTGTGCTAGCTTGGGGGGAAATGCCCTCATGGAGCTGTCCAAAGCTTGGGGGGGGGGGCGGTGTGGGTCCATTCGTGGGGCAGAGGTTCGGACTGCAGAAGAATAAGCTTAGCAGTAAAATCCACTCTGAAGAAAGCTTCCATTTGGGCCCAGCTCTCTAGGCGGCCTTCCTGGAGTGGGGCTTGTGTGGCTGCAGTTGTGGCCAGGCATCTTGAAGGCCCTGGTCCTGATGTTGCATGGAGGGGCTCCAGCCAAGACCAGGAGTCGGTGAAAGCTCCACATTCGCTTCCGCTTTCAGTCTTGTTTGAGTGGAACTGTGCTCTCCAGATGAGCCGCAGAGCCCTCCCTGCATGTCGTCGGGGTCTGTGATGAGCCTGCGGCAGTGGGAGAGGTGGAACTCCGTCAGGTGAGGGTGGAGTAAGAGTCCTCCTGTGCCTCTGGAGAGAGTGGTGGGTCTGAGGAGTTCAGCAGTTGGCACAGCCGTGCCCCAAGAGGGGTGCCTGGTGACTGAACGTTATCTTTGTCTTCTCCAGGGAGAGGCCAGAAAGGTCTGGCCGGGAGGTCTCTGGGCATGCAGTGAGAGGCGCACCCACGGGGAGCCGTAGCAGCACCTCTGGCTATGGAAGCAGGGAGCCGGAACGCAGCGTCATGGAGCGAGGAAGTGGAGGACAGGTAGGTCAGATGTCTCCACTCGCCTGGCAGTGTGTCTTGCAGCCAAGCTGCTGAGTGTGCCGGCTATGTTCAGGCCAGGAACCTGGCAAGTCTTAAACTGGCTGCTCTGCAAGGCCTCTTCTGGGGGCACCCTTCCTCAGTCAATCTGGGAACTCCCCACCTCTTTGTCTGCTTCCTCTTGCCCAAGCTGGGCCCTCGAGGTGGCTGAGAGCACAGAATGATGCACAGACACGTCAGAATAATCGCGCTAGCCCTCAAACTATGACTAGGTAGCCAGCAGCAGAAGATGGCTGGCTTAAGCAAGGACAGTGGCCACCGCCCACCAAGAGCCCTGCTGCTGCTTGGCCCTCACAAGCCCAGCTTCCGGGCACCTTTTGCCTCTGGGCTGGGTCCTCCTGACATGGTTCCTTCACATGGGAGGAAATGCTCTGAACCCCAAGGGCTTGTGGGCCCCTGTCCCTTGAAGGCTTCACAAGGCAGCATCTGAATTCTCAGAATTTGACATGGTCTGGAAACCAGCGAGCAGGCTCCAAAGTCATGTTTTCTCCAGCCAAAGCTATGCTGTTGCAGCATTTTGAAACAGCTGCTGCTTCTAGTCAGGGTCAGTGGGCGTTGTGCTATCAAAGTGCTATCAAAGAGCCAAAACAGCGTATTCCGGCAGCCTCAGCCGGCTGGCCATCAACAGGGCCAGCCCTACAAGCAGATCTCTCCATCTGTCTAAGCGCTTCCTGTCCTCATTTGAGACTGAGCGGGACCAGTCAGCTTTGCCCGTGTGAGAGACCTGGCCATCACCTGCAAGTGAGTGCATGGCCTTCCCCATGTGCAGCTCAGCAATGCAAAGAGCACGTACCTCGGCCTCGTATGAGGTGGAGAAAGCGCACTTTAGGGAGGCCTCTGCTTAGACCAAAACGATTCCTTGGAATCAGTCCTGTCTCCCTACAAGTCTGTTTTCCCCCACTCTGAAGTGGGGGGGGGGGGGAGGGAAGTGTGCACTCCAAAAAAGGCTGTGCAGACTGTTTCTGCCACCAGCCTGCTTGTTTCAGGGTGCTCAAGCCCTCTGCGCAGGGGGCAGGTGGGAGGACCCAGCTGGCAAGTCTCCCGCCCCCTTTTGTGTTGTCCTGTATCATCCAGTCCAAGTGCGGGGGGGGGGGGGGTGTGAGGTGGAGCTCTGGCTGCAGAGCCCGACTGGAGCTCCTTCCTTTGGGGGACCCATACATGGCATTCCTGCTGCCCAGCGCTCCAGGTCAGGCTCCTTCTGAAGGCCTCAGCATGGTTTGCCGCGTGAGGCCAGGCCTTGCTCATAGCTTGAAAGCCAAAGGTCTGGTCGCCAACCGAGTGACCGCCCTAGTTTCCTCCCCAGCATTATAACGAGGACCGCCACGTGGTTGAGCGGCACAGCCGTGACAGCGGGCCCAGGAAGGAGTGGCACGGCCCCAGCTCCCAGGGCAGCGGCTACCACAACACGAGGCGGATGGGGGACAGCCGAGCAGGAGGCGGCATGATGGCTCCCCACTCCAGGTACCTGTTGACCCTTCCCCCCCTTCCCCTGGCTTTCACTTGGCAGACAGAGAACTGAGAGCACCAGCTGAATATCATAAAACTGTGGAGCACGACCATACAGATTGTCCAGTTGGGTCCTGTGGAGCTGGAGTTTGTATGATCAGATTTAGAACCCGGGAGCGCAAGTCCGTCCATAAGCCTGTAAGAATTCGAGTCACCGTAGCCCTCCTGGGGAGCAGCAGGAAGCTCAGGGGACAGCCTGGGGCCTCATGTGAGCCCGAGGCCCACTTCTTGGGGACACCTCCAAAGAAGGCCCCTCGGAGGCATCTGCACAGCTGTCGTGCCCTCCCCCCAGCTGCATATCACTCCAGTTCAAAATGCTGTGTAGGAAATGGACAGTATTCTGCCATTGTCCCCCACCCCACCCCACCCATCCACAACTGGAGAGGTGGTCTCTCCCTGAGGGGTGCCAGAGTAATGTGTGTGCATCCCAAGAGCAGCAGCTGCTCCTCCCTTGTTGACGAGCCCTTCTCACAGGTGAGTGCGAGGGTGGGGGTGAGAAGCCCTGACCTGTATGGCCTTGGTTAGTATTTGTCAGGAAGACCACCAAAGAAGTCCAGGATTGCTACTCAAGAGGCAGGCGATGGCAAATCATTTTTGGTTCATTTCTTGCCTTGAAAACCCCATGGGGTCACCTTAAGTCGGCCGTGACTTGATGGCACTTCCCACCACCATGTGTGAGAAACCGTTGGGCACGTAGTGGGTGTTTTCTAACATCTGCCTTGGAGTGGGATTTAAACCCAATGTTTAGAGCAGGGGTGTCAAACCTACAGCCTGCAGGCCAGAACTGGCCCGCCCAGGCCTTGAATCCGGCCCGGGTGTGGGGCTCTCTTCTCTCCCCCTCCTCCCCTGCCTGTCCTTGCTGTTCTGAGCTGGAGCTGCCCGGGGGTATAAAGAGCTTCCCAGCCTCCGTAGTCCTCCTCATAGTTAGGATCTTTTTTGGGGGTGGTCCTTGTGCTTTGAAGCTTGTGCTTTTTTATTTTTTAAATTGCTTTGCAAAATCCCACTGTTCCCTCTCCTTTCCGGTTTAGAGTGGCACATGGGGGGGGGGGTGTTGGGAGCAGCAAGGGTTAAAATATAGAGTTCTGCAAACCCAAGGGACTTCAGTTTTGCAGTGAAATATTAGTTTAAACACACACACCCTCCTAATGTGGAGGTCCAGTGGAATAATTGCAGAACAAGTGTTGAAGAGGACACCCAAAAGTATTATTTCAAACCACCCTATAAAAAAAACCCCTGAGATCCTGGAGAGCCCCTGCCACTCTGAATAGACTCGGGGGGAGAGAGGAGCTTGCAATGCTCAGCCATTTCATGTTCTTCCCCTGGGTCCTAGGCTCAGACCATCTATATTTGTAGTTTATATTTTAAAGGGGGGGGGAGGTTTGAGGCTAACCACAGTTAAAATACAGCGTTCAACAAACTCAAGGAACTCCTGATGTGGGGCTTCAATGGAATAGCTGCTATAATATCTTAAATTGTGTTTGTCTGTGTCCTTTATAAAGTTTCTCTCTCTGCTGCCTGGCATTACATTTTGTGACGCACGTGGCCCGGCCCAACAAAGTCCCATTTATGTCAAATCTCATAACAAATGAGTTCAACACCCCTGGTCTAGAGCCATCTCATTGCACTTTCCTGTAGCCCTGTTGAAGTGAGCATCTGAGGAATCGAAGTTGGCACCTGACTGTTGTCTTTCTTACACTTCCTTTCCAGTAATTCTTCGCCCATTAACAGAGTTGTGCAGATCACGGGCAGTTCCATGCAGAGGGGCAGTGGTTCTGGATTTAAGCAATTCAAGGGTGGACCACGGCGAAGATTCTGAGCCCTTCTTCGCACCTTGGTTTCAAGATAACTTATTGGAAACCTCTTGTGAGCAAGAAGCCTTGGCTTGAACACCTTGTATTTTTTAATTTTAACATAATTTCCCCCCTCTTTTGGAGGCATTTTAAAACAAGTTAGGTTGTTGGGTTTTGGATAGTTCCTTGTACCTTTGGATGAGCGTCTCCCCCCCCGTAGCGCTAGGAGCACGGAAGGCAGACCTGGAGTCCCGTGGCAGCTGCCGTTTGGAGGGGGGCTCGTTTTGCGCCTGTAGTTTAATTTACCAGCATTAGCTCTGTGGTGTCAGGCTTGACAATGTAGGCACTTCTCACACAACTCCCCCCCTCCCTCCCTGAGCTGTACACCCCCCCCTGCTTTACCGCCGGTAGAGACCAAGGTTGGGTCAGTCGCATTTCCGGGTCTTCTTATGTAACCTGTTTTTGCAGAAGTTGTTCCACTGAGTGAATCTGTATCCTGGCTTATGTGCCCTTTTGAAATAAACCTTCATAATCTGTAAAATCTGTCTGGAATGTCTACCGGTGGAGAACAAGGAGGCCTGGCTGTCGGTTGGGAGGTGGCTTCCATCTTTTTGCTCTCCCCTGTGGCTTGAGGTCAGTTCACAATAAAACCAAACATGCAAATAAGGGATCTGTGTAGATTCAAGCTGTAAGACACTACCCTCCCATACTTGCCCGTTTCGTGTGCTGGTGAAATCAGGGCTTAAACCGATGCCACGTCACTGTCTGAGCTGCAGAAGCAGTTTTAGTCATACCATGTTGTATCCTTTGCAGGAAAACCTAGGCCAACCTAATGTAAGATGAAAGGCTTGGGGTGTACTTCATTGATGCCCCACCTTTCCTCCTCGGTGGGAACTGAGTGGCTTATATTGTTTTTCCTCTCTTCCCTTTATCTGCACAAGAGCCCTGTGAGGTGGGCTGGGCTGGGCTGAGTGTGTTTGATTGGCTCTCAGACCCTAGTCTGACCCGACCACCTGGGCTTCGAGCAATGGGCATGTTTCCCTAGCACTATCCTGCTTGCTGGGCATCTGGCTTGGCAGTTCTTTCTTTGCAGGGAAAAGTACCTGCAAAGGGAGGAGCAGGTTTGGAAAGGCCACATCACAGCTTCAAACTGTGATTCTCACCTACACAGGCTAGAAACTTTGGCTGGTTCTCAGGCTGTGGTATGTCCAGAGTTGTGCGTGTACTTAACCAGTACAGTCTGTGCCGGTGAGGGGGAGCTCTATGGCTCTCGTTACAAATGACTGTTTCGGGCCTGATTGACTGGACATGATCTTCCTCTTTGACTTCAGAGAAAACAAGGTTCCCCGTGCACCAGGCCTCTTCTGCTGTAGGGATGTTGCATTTCAGTCTAGTAAAGAAGTAACCGTTCAGCCCTGTGAGGGCAAGGGAGCAGAAAGCAAGTGGTCAGCTACCCACATTGTGCCATGTTAATGCTTGCCCCAGCTCTTAGTTCCTGAAGAGTGAGGGATACGCGGCATGAGATGGACAGACTCAGTCAAGGAAGTCACAGGCCTCAGTTGGCAAGGCCTGAGCAAGGCTATTCAGGATAAGATGTTTTGGAGGTCAGCAACAGGGTCCCTGTCAACCCAACAAACGAAATCAAGCAGAGGACAGGAGGGCCTGGCGTGATGGGGTCCATGGGGTCACGACTGAACAATAACAGCAAAATAGGCTCCCATAAGTCAGAACAGCATTTAACACAAACGGATCACTCATTTATTCCCTAGCTCAATGTCACTTGACCAGTATGCAGACAGCTCCCTCCCCTGCTGGTGGCAGAAGTAGAACGGAGCTGTAAAGGAAACAGGAGCAACCCAGACCAGCTCTTTGCTGCTGAACAGTCAGGGAGTCGTCAGAAGTTAAATCATTTTTATTACATGAGGAAGTCACTTTGAAACTGTTAAAAATTATAAATATATATATATAAAAAAACTTGAGAGAGAATGGCAACAGTTATCATACCAAGACATCAACAGGATCCAACAGAAAACAGCCAGTTGCTGATCACAGTGTGACCCATGCAGAAGTGTCTGACTTACTGAAAGCGAGCTGGTTTGCGGGGGCTCTGCAAAGAGAGAGGACCCCGGGAAGTGATGCTGGCATGCAGCCAACTACTGGTTCAACACTGAAGGATTCTGGAGTCTTTGGAAGGGGGGGGGGGCGGCACGCCATGGTTTCCTGTCCCACGGCAGAGACCCCTCCTTTTTTTATGCTGTTGGGGGAACCAATTGGGGGTGGTCTGTAGAAGGCAGAGGGGAATCATCTCTCAACCCAGGTCTGTGGATCACTCCGTACATCCTTCCTCCCCTAACCGGCTGCCCTTTCAGCGACTGGTGCCTGCCCAGGGCACTCGACAGCTGCGGGGCATGCTTGAACACTGCCTGCACAGACACAGGCTGCTCCTTTCTGCCTTCCCAGAGAGGAAGGATTCATGTCGCTGGCACAACTCGTGGAAGGGCACTGGAGAAAAACCAAGATGACTCCAGCACACAAGGGTGGGTTTTTTGCTTGTTTCTTTTTCAAAAAGCAACATTTTACACACAAGTGCCTCTTTATATAAAATTACAAAAAAGTATTTGGCAGTGCTTAAGTGGTCATTATTTTGTACACATCCATTACATGGCCAGGGCAAGACAGCGATCTTCGGGTGACCCTTTTTCCCTACGCAAAAGCACAGAAAGGGCCTCAAGTGAACAAGGCCTCTCCCATGCTGTGTCTTACCCTTTGCACCGGCTAGGCTAGGCTTCGTGTGTTTGTACAAAGAAGGGGGGGGGGGGGACCGAGTATTGTTGTTCAACCAAGAAGCTGGATTCATGAAAGGGGGGGGGGGGAGCAGTTGTAGTTCTATACGAAGTTGCCTATATCTACTCCAGAGCAAAATGCACTGGAGTACTGTAGGGCAGGCAGAAGCAGGAACCCCAAGGAAGAGTTGAGAGATCTAGGTTCAATCTCAGTAACTGGGGCTGGACTTCCTGTGCTGTTACAGGATACTGGGACCTGGGCCTGCACACCCCCCCCCCTTTCAAATACTTCTGGGTGCCTGCCACATGGCTGTCTGCAGCTCCTGTTCAGCCTCTGCTGGTTTGTAGTCATGACTCTTAATTGCCTGATTGGGCCCCAGCTGCAGCTTCTGTAGCCAAGTCCTGTGTGCTGCCACATACAAGAGAGCTGCAAAAGTCCAACAAGTGGTTCTGGTCTTTGAGACTATGGATTTTGTTTGGTCACTGAGCAGATGAGGAACCCACAACTACGAACATCATTTCCCTTTCAACCCTCGCTTTGCATGTTGCAGTCACCCAAGTAATGTGCATGTAAAAGGTAAAAAACAGCTGGGAGTTACCACACAGGCTCACATCGACGTGGAAAAAAAACATTTGTGACTTTGTTCTGCCAAGGAGTTCCGGTACAGCTTCAGTGCTAGCTTATGTGTAAAAAAAATCAGACGTTAATGAAAAGGAGCACTTTTCCCGAGATCACTATGGGGAAATATGGATGGAGGAAGAAGATACTTGGAAAGGTTTAAGAGATACTCTTTACATATTTAAAGTCTGGCATGATACAAGGTAAAATGGTTTTCCGTTCCGAGTAAAGCGGTTCTCCTTGTGTTCCCCCTCTGCGAAAACATCTTGCAGGCATCTGACTTTCCAGGCTAGTGGTTGAAGGCAAGGGTTTTTCTTTTTCCATCATGATTCCAGCAAGGCCAAGTGCACAGTCCACAGAACATTCTCAGGAGGCCTACCGCCTGGGGCAGTCACCTCCAGCCACAAAGCAAGGCCTGTGGCTAGCCTCCCTGTCTCTCAGTTCCAGAACACCTTGGGAAAAGAGGCAGAACCAGGGGTCGTCAGGAAACTGGCCGTCTACATATTCACCAGACTCTGCTCCCAGGGGGGCGAATTAGCTCCAGCAAGGATTTTATCCCTAACATGATCGCTTTTAAATAACCATCGCTCCATTGCCAGCATCCACACAGCAGCACCGTCTGCCACAGCTCAAGGCTCGTCCACTGGACAGATCAGAGCAAGGCAGACTGGGCCGGCAGTTCTTACAAGCATCTGCACACGCACGTGCACACAGATGCAGAAATGGCCTGCCGAGGGGAGGAGGCCCTTGCTGCTGCTCTCTTGAGGCCCTCCCCTGCCTGACAAGAAGGCTCGACACGCACTCCGCCCTGAGAGCCTAGGAGATGGTACCCTGTGGTTTGCCTCTCCCGCCCGGAGATTCCACCCCTAGCTGTGTCTTCCCAAGAGTGTCATCTCGGACAGACAACGGAGTCAAGTCCCAGAACAAAAAATCCATGGGATTCACTCACAGAAGCATTGGGGTGGCGGTCCCCGAGTGGAGTGTGCTTTCAAGCTGCATGGGTGTGGGACAGAAGATCTACCTACAGTACACTTGATAAGGCATACAAGCAACCCCTTCTCTCCCCCCCCCCTCCCCCTCCTGTGACTTGTCCAAGGTACTTCTGGAGAAAAGGCAAGAAACAAGTGATTGTGGCATACCGGCTTCTCTTGCGCAGAGAGGCCAATAAATAACAGGTTGGCTCTGGCCCTGCTCGTGTTTAAGCGGGAAAGGCCAGGTACGGTGGGTGGGTTCGAGCCCCACCCGCCCGAAGGTCCGAGAGTCTCAGCTTTTCTGGCTTCCTTCACTTCATGACACTTAATTCTCAGTCAACGACACCCCACGTTGTGCACCAACACCGGACAAGCCTGGGCCGGGGCCTGCTGAGGGGGGCACCGGCCCTCCGGGAGAGCACATGAGCAGACGACAGACGGCCCAGGGTGGCTCTCTTGTGCTGATACGCAGGCCTCCGGCAGAAGCCCACTGTGAAAACCAATTCCCGCCTCCTTTCACCACTGAGACAAGAAGGCGCTCACTAGCGAACCGCTCATGGGCCTGCAGTGCAAAACCGGTGGCAAGTGGAAGGGGGGGGATCCACCAAGGCGTGGCTAGTTTTCTTCCTGTGCTTCAGAAGCACAGGCGGCCGCATCCACCTCCCCTGCAGGCGACAGCCTCTGAGGGGCTGCCGGGCGCAGGCAGCGTGTGGGGCGTGGCATCCGTCCGTGAGATCCAGGGATCTGCAACTGGGTCCTGGCAGAGTCCACCGGCTGTTATAGAATCACACAGCTGTTCTTCTCTTTCTCCTTCTCCTTCTCCCGGGGCTCTTTGCGCTTCCGTTCGCTGCCCCCAGATTGTCTTCCCGTCGTTGGAGAGGCAGCTTCCGGCACCTGCTGGGAAGGAGAACACGGCTGCTCTGAATGATCATTTGGCTGGGCAACGGCAGCACCGCTGCAGAGGCTGGCCACGCTGTGCCAAACAATCACGGCGGAAGTTGTGGAGAGGAGGGGGGGGCACAGGTGATGCCTGCGCTCCATCAGAATCCCTCCTGGCCTGTCACCAGAGTAGGCTGAAGACAGCAGTTGCCAGGACGAAGGCCATTTTAACCCAATATAGTAATTGCATCTAGAACCACACATACACACACACACAAAACCCCAGGTAAGTAGATTCAGTCCTTACCAAATGCTCCCTGGACATTTCTACTAAGCTTCATTTCCTTAAAAAAAAAATGTCTACAGTGCTGCTTCCCACCAGATTCCCATCCCCTGCTAGCTCTAGCCCCTCTTGTCTGCTGCCCCCGGGCAGAGCCTCCCAGACGCCAGTGGTGAAACTCCCGAGGCTCTCTCAGAATTCCCAGAAGAAAAAGAGTTGCCCAGGGCAGCAGATCCTGCTGAGGAACCGAAGCCAAACGGAAGACTCCGCCTGTGGAGCAACCACACACCAGGCACTCCTTCGCCGCAAGGGAGAAAGTGGAGGGATTCCTTTCCCCCTTCCATCAGAAAAAGAGTGGCCTTTCTCGAGAGGAGGCAGGCGGCGGGAGACCACCTCGGGACACCTCTCGCCTTGAAGACTCTACAAGGGTCTGCGACTTGATGGCCTCTTTCCACCACTACCACCACTTTCTCAAGGATTTAGTGGGTGCATTCTGGGAAGAATCCCTTGCTCAGTGGGGTTCTTCCGGAACAGAAAGAGCATCTCCTGCTTAATGAAGCTGCAGGTGCTTCCAAGAAAGGGCTGTGCACAGGTAAAGACTGAACCCAGGCCAGACAAGGGCAGGCAGTCTGGCATAGTGGGGCAAGCACCGGCACATTGATGCTGGCGGCAGGCTCCACAGGTGGCCTTCCCTTCACTTCAGCCACAACTTCAGCCCCCAGCTTCCCTGGCCAGGACCTCTGCCCAGCTTCTTTTGCAGGCCCACCCCTCCCCAGTCCTGCCACCTCCACTCTCCTCCTTCGGCAGGCTCCAGAAGCAGAGAACCAAGCCTCTCCTGTTGGCCGAGGGGTGCCACCTGGGCTCTGTACTTCCACGGTGACAAACAGGACCCACACTGGCAGTGACTGTGCCTCCACACCCCACCTCCGTCGCAAGGATGGCGCTGCCTCAAAACACTCCTGAGCCACAGTCTCCACAACCTCGGCAGAAGCCCACAGCCGCAGTCTGACGCGTTCTTACTTGAGGCTGAGCAAAGATGCCCGGGACTGGAGAATGGGACGACATCCGGGAATGACGACACCCCCCCCCCCCCCCCACAAGCAGGCATACCTGGAGTTGAGCCGCCGCCGCAACCGCCGCTTGCTCTTGCTCCTGGTAGAACTGCGAGGCCCGCCTGTCCTCCTCCTCCTGGAGCTTCTTGGCCAGTTCGAGGTCGCTGATTCCTTCCGGGATCTGCTCCCAGTTGAGGTCCTGGCTTTGCTGCTCTTGTTGCAGAGACAAGGCCATCAGGTAGTCCTAGGAGACACAACTCAGGTCAGTGGACGCTCCCCTTCCCCCACAGGATCCAGCCACGGGGACGACAGTGGCAGCCCCAGGAGAGCTGGCCAGGGAACTCTCCTTACACTTGCACAGCAAATGGGGTGCTCTCGTTATAGGCGTTAGCCTTACCCAATCACAGCAACAGCTTTGCTGAAACCAGGACGGAGCTTATTTACTCTAGGGCCACGCTAGATCAGACCAAAGGCCCACTGAGGCCGGCATTCTGTGAGCACGGTGGCCTCCCGGAAGCCCACGAGCAGGATGGCTGCAACCACATCCTCCTCCCCATGCTCCCCAGCCAGTGGTGCAAAGAGGCATGCTGCCCTGGATGCTGGAGGGAGCAGATGTCCACCACCACGACTGGCCACTGACAGCCCCTCTCCTCCATGATGTCCTGTGGCAGCGAGTGCCACAATTTAACTGCGCACTTCATATATACTGTGCCTTTCTCACCAATGGGAACCCAAAGCAGCCTAACATTCTTTATTTTAATCCTCGCCACAACCCTGTGGGGTAGACTAAGTTGAGAGTAGCAGCGGTCATTTTGACAGGAGGTGGCTCAGGAGTGTATAGAGTGGATCCAATGCAAGCTGGAGACATCAGAGTTGCAGGGGACCTCCGCTGGATGCTCCTCTACATGCCCGCCAAGTCTGGTGTCTATGGCTTGCACAGGATCCATTCTGTACACTCTGGAACCTCCTGTATCTGCATCTGTCCAAATGACCACTGTGGTCATTTGGCCAGGAACAGGCTCCTGAGGGTATAGAATGGATCCTGTGCAAGCTATAGACACCAGACTGGCAGGGGATCTCTGGATGACTCTCCTTTACCTGCCCTCCAGGTTTGGTGAGGAGTGGATTTACGAAGTCTGAGCCACAGCCCCCCAAAGAAGGTGTCCTCAGGAAAGTGTTTTCTGCAGAAATGGCAAGGAGTCGAGGAGGGCCAGCCAGAGATCCCCTGCCACTTTGGTGTTTCCAGTGTGCCGTTAGGCTGTTCTGCTGCCTCAGTGACCAAACTGGTCTGTGGTCCATTAATGGGGCACACCACGAAAACACAGCTAAGACGAACTGTGGTTCATAGACCACCTCCAAGCCATGGCTTCAGATCCTGCTGGACACAGCTTAGCTCACCACAGTGGGATGGTCTGCGTTCAGCCAGTCACCCAAGCCATGTATTTTAATTAAGCCACGGTTTCACATGCCATCTGAATTGAACCTACTGAGTTTAGCTTAATTATTCTGCTTCCGGGGGGGGGGGGGGGGGGAGAGACCACAGATGCTGGACCACAGAAAGTAAGCAGGGCCAAGCCTGGCAAGGACTTGGATGGGAGACCTCCTTGGAATACAGGCAGTTGGGAGGACAGGGGCAGGCTTTGCTCAGCCACCTCCCTGAATATCCTCCAGGCCCCCAGTAGGGGTCTGTCAACAGAGCTCGCCACGACTTCCAGCTGCACACGCACACACACGCACACATAAAAATACCAAAAACAACCACCACCAGATGCTGAGCCAGCAGAGCCCTGGACAGCATCCCAAGTTTTACCTGGTCGATCTGATCTTGCTGCCCCCTGTACACAGTCTCTGGATCCGACGGAGGCCGCAGGTGGAATTCCGAGTCACAGAAGTTCCCATCCCCGTCCACGTTGTGTAAACTTTCCCAAACAACCTTCTCTTCTGTGAGGAAACCCTGATCTGTCACCAAAAGGTAAAGCTGACCCTACGCAGAAAGAGGTTTCGTTTTTAAAGCAGCCGCGAATTCCTTTGGAGACAAAACCTGCGGTCAGCAGAGCCCGTGGGCACTGTGAAGTCAGTGGTGGCGTTCCGGGCCCAGGAGCTCCAGAAGCCTGGCTAACCCCTCCCCACACTGGGAGCCACTTCTGCTTTGGAGATGTCCCACTGTTGGTTGGGTCAGACATCAAGCCCCACACAGTTAACTCCAGGGAAGGCCCTTACAGCAGAACAGAGCTAAGCGGGTGATTTAAAGGGCTCGCTGTCGCAGTCTTAACCCAGCAAATTTCATATGTCCACTCTGAAAGCCACCGAAGCATTAAACTTGAAGTCACACCAACAAAACAGTAAAGCCAAGTTAACAGACAGCAATACAAACTTGGTATCAGTCACACCATAAGAGTTCGTTACTGTTAAAAATCTGGGTGAATGGGATACATGCCACCAGGCACATCAATGACGATGGAAGGAAGTTCCAGCACTGGGCTTCTCTTCCCCAGGGGCCCCTGCACAGCCCTGGCTAAAGTCCCAGGGACACGGCACTGGCAGAGAACATGACTGTGAACAGGCCACCTATCCCACTGAATGATTCAGCGGCTACCCCTTTGGGGACAAGAGTCTTATGAGACAGATTGGCAAGAAGCCAGGCCTTTATGCCCAAAGCACTGAAATATACATACACAGCATGTACAGAAATCCATTCAGGGGAAACATTTCAAAGACAGAGGAGGGAGAACACCAGTAGAGGAATCATTAGCTGGTCCTCCTGGGCCCTCTTCAGTCAGACAGCTGTCAGAAAGGACCAGTTCAAAGAAGACGCACAGCTTTCTAGGCCATGCTGGCACACCGACATCTCCCTCTGCCTCAAGACCCAGAGCAGCCCTCAGGCCTCGGAGCATCAAATCAACCAACAGACTCTGACATGACAAAAACTATTTATAGCCAGATACCTTATGTTTGGTCATGGTGCTAAAGTGGTTGTTTCTAAAGAACACACAAAGTTCTCCTTCTTGAACTGTGGAAGTTAACTCACATAATCCGTGGTAGGTCAACTGAGTGGCTGTGTTGTTTAGAAACTGCTCCGCCACAATACCTGCGAAGACAAAAACACGAGAGTCTGCACCCACAAGATGCCACGATGGAGACCAGGCGAGGTTTCATTAGATGACGTTAAATGCCCAGTGCCGTGACCTGGACGGCACAGCCTCACCCACTCTCTTCAGATCTCTGAAGCTAAGCAGGGTCGCTCCTGGTTAGTCCTTGGATAGGAGACCACCAAGGAAGTCCAAGGTTGCTACATAGAGGCAGGCAACGGCAAACCACCCCTGTTCACCTCTTGCCTTGAAAACCCTACAGGGTCGCCATAAGTTGGCCACCACCACACGGCACCTTCCACTACCACCTAACTTCTACAGCAAAGCGAGATTGCCACGCCAGACACCATCGACAGAACTGGTGGGCAGGGCCTGCAAGAGCAGGGAGAAGAGAGTTCCAGAATACGAGGAGTCTGATGTGTGGTAAAACTCAAGGAACTGATTTACCAAGAACTTAGGATTTGGCGTGTCAATCCGAATGAGCATGAACTGACTAAGAGGAAGAGCATTAAAAGAAAGTATTTGTGAGATTTGGGGAAAACTTCATTGCCAAATGTCTTGTTGGCCTCTAAGGTGCTACTGGACTGGAACCGAGGCGCTCTCCAGGGCAGACTCACAAGATCTACCTGCTTGAGGGGTAAGTCAGCTAAAATAATTCTTGTTACACTGAGCAGCACCAGAACTGGTTTCAACGACAAAATCCGTTCACCCACCTTCGTCAACCAGCTCTCTGTTGTCCGACTGCTTACAACAGATGACTTTCTCCACCAGCTGATTGTAGCTGCAATTGCCGACCGCTTTCACAATGTCAGCAATCTGAAAAGAGAGCCCCACTTTGAATGACACGTTTGCCTCTTGTTATATAAGAAAATTTACTTCTAGCGCTACCTTTGAAAACTAGCTCTAGTTCATAAAGGACACTGGTGGTACACGAGCGGAAATAGTCACATCTTTTCTGAGACGGAGCACAGACCAGAACACGACCACAGCAGGACACCACGCTTGCTTACCTGAGGGTCCACCAGCCACCCGTGGTACAGCGGAATATCAAGCAGGTCAAACACGATGCATTCCGGCGTGTATTCAAAGACCCCCACGCCAGTGAACTTCACATTGACATCCAGGCCCGTCTGAAGCTTGTGCAGGATGGCCATGGCGTCGCTCATATTCTGCCCAAAAAGACACCCCTGTTTGCATCAGCCAACTCACAGAAGCAGCCCCCCAAGTTAGTATTTTAGAAGCAGGCCACACATTACAGTAAAACCTCACTAGCACTGGACTCCAATGCTACAGGAGGACAATTTAAAATGCCAAGACATTCTGACGTTTACAAGAACAACCGCCAGGTTGCAAGTAGAGTATATGCTCCATCTCTGGTAGGTTAATATTTACCAAGTTACACTAGAAAGTCCCCAAACCAATTCTAGTAACCATTATTTCTAACATGTGTTGGTAATTCTCAGGAGCTTTCCAGAGTCCTCAATGAGTAACCCCATCTCCTCCTAATGAGCACTTAGTACATGTTGACAAAGACCAAAGTAGGCTGGCTGATGTCCAGAACAAAGGGATTGCTTCTGAAATCATGACTTACCAATGATATTTTACTGGCAGATTGAACCCCTTCCTGGTCATTTTAAAGACGACCAGCTTGTGTAAGAAATCCATGAAAATAAAACTATGTAGAAAATCTGTATGAGAGACCATCTGTCCCGCCCAAAGGCCCTTAATTTAAACTGCAGGAAGTGCTGGGTCCAACCAGCTCTTCCAAGAGAAGGGAAGGGCGATCTTGCCCAGTTCCCTTGCTCACTGCCCCTCACAGGTCTTTGTCAGTGTACATTCCACAATTATCCATGTGTCCTTTAGGGTGGAAAGAGGCCTCTGGTAGAATTCAGCCCATGGAACAGATTATCCCATTTGAGGCAACGAGTGATGTGATTGGACTACATCATCTGCTTCTCAGAAACTAACAACACAACTTCCAGGAGTCCAATGCAACATCTCATACTTTCTGCACAGGAAAAGGTTATTTTTTCAACACAGGAGGCATTCCCTACCAATGGAGACTTCCTCTGAATCAGATTCCACAGACGCCTCAATTAGCAATTGCACAAAACGAAGTGACTATTTTCAGCTCACGCCTAGAAAACGCCACTTCCTCTTTAGAAGAACTTGTTATTACCTGCTCATAGTTTAGGCGCTGTATTTCAGAAATCTCTTTCGGTTTCGCATCAAGGATGTAATCTCCTACAAGAGAACAGACTCATTTGAAAGGTGCATCTCCGCGACTCAAAGAGGGCTGCTACAAGCAACTTTAAGACTTCATGAAAAAAAGCAGGCCTGAGCGGTCACCTCATTGCCACGCTAGAAGTAAGCTGCTGCTAATACAAGCCTCAGAGGCGCTGAGCAACCCAGTTGGGAGCACTTCCAAGGGGGAGAAGCCAGCAGCTTAAGGAGCTATTAGTATTCCTGACATACTGCACTTCCTCTGCGAAAGGAACATCACAGGGGGTGTCCATGCTGAGAAACTACTCAGTGTATCAACATTTCTAAATAACCTGTTGCAGTAAAAATTAATTGTCCTTAAGATTATTTGACCTTTCTAACCCCAACTTCTGATTTATTCTGGAACAGTACACCTTGACGTGGCAGGAGGGCAGTCTTACGTCACAGGAACTGGGCATTCTTCAGCTCTGGTCTTACAAATGCTTATTTTATAAACACCCACCTTGGCAGAAGCACCAATTCTCCCTAAATCTTACTTGATTGACCCACATGCTACAGAAACAACCTTGAGAGGATTTCGCTGTGTACATCCAACTACAGCAAATTACATCTGAGAATGGGAGGGGGGGGCATTGCTTTTACTGCCAGTTTAGATCCCAGGGCATCAGTTCCTCCCTGCAAAAACAGAAGCCTGCGTACGAGTTAAGCACTTACGGACGCAGCTGGCATTCCCAGCACCCCCCCCCCCACCTGAAGCAAGCAAGCTGACTCCCAGGTTGTTTTGAAGTTAGCCTCTTTCATTTTTGGTTCTGTCAAAATCCTTTCTATGTGCAGCGACTCCTGAACACGCTATCCTATATCACAGTCTAGAAATCCAGATTCTAAGCAGAGCCTGGCCAAGGCACACCATCCCTTTGTGACAATTCACCTCAAGCACAGACCACATACTGAGTGCTGTCGGGACTCACCCAGATATTCCATCAACTGTTCAGCAGTTATGATTTCCATCATCGGTGGCAGCTTCACCTGGGAAAGAATGTAAACACCTGAGTTTACAGAACAGAAAACGGTCCAAGTGTTATATTTTCCATTCATATTACAAATGCATGAAAGAAGAATCCAGGATATTTACAGAACACGCAGGAAGACAGCAGCCTAATTGCCCACTGCTGCCACCCCCCCCCCACCCCCACAGCAAGCAACTGCCACGTGTTTATGGGCTCCTTTCAAATCCCTCCAACCAGTGTTCCCTCTAAGCTGAGTTACTGTGAGCTAGCTCTCAGTTTTTTAGCCTCCAACTCGCACATTTTGGTCTTAGCTCAGGAAGGATGGCTCTGGAGCAAACTCATTTACGCAGTAGCCAAATCACCTGCTCACAACTTTCATGCCAGTGGCTCACAAAGTAGAATTTTTGCTCACAAGACTCCGCAGCTTAAGAGGGTGCATTTCCTCCAACTATGAATTCGCAGAGCAGAGCGCCCCCGGTTCCAATGGCTTCTTCTTGCCCTGTGTGAATTTCAGTCACCAGAGCTTGCAATTTTCTATATTCTGCAGAGTGCTGCCAATAGCATACTTAACAATAACTAAATTAGCCTACAAAACAGAATTCCCAATACAGCAATCCTAAACAGAGTTATATCTTCACATCCAGTGAAGTCAGAAGGGTGCAAACTCTGCCTAGGACTGTAGCAGACACGTCCTCAGAGGCAGCTGTCCTTTAAAGCAGAAGGTATCCACGTACTGGGCTAAATGGGCTGCAAATGCTAGAAGGCATTCACACGTATGCTTTGTAAAGAAAGGTAAAACACCTGTTCCAAGGTCTTCTCTGAGCCACAAGAGACAACTGAACTGACTTTTTTTTTTAACTATCCGCCAAACAGCTTCTCCTCCTGACCTACCTACAGCCATGTCCTGAAGTCTGTATCAAGACCAGCAAGACCTACAAACGCCTGCCCAGGAGGGAAGGCGGGAATGGCTTCCTTGTCTCAAAAAGGCTTGCCTTTTGTTGGCTCCTTCTATGACAAAGCACCCTCTGCGAAAAGGAGTCTGTGGAAGATACTGGTGGGGAGGGGGGCAGTAATGTCCCTAGATAGTATTTTGTCCGCTGCTGAATGGCAGTAGCTCAGACCCACACTGACAGCCCTGAAGAACACAGCCAGGATGCAAACACCAAGGGAGCACACAGAAATCAAGCGGCTGGGGCAGCCCAGTGTTCCCAAACAGCATTCTCTTCAGTGGAAGGAAACTCGCACAATGCAGAAGCTGGTACAAACGAAAGCGTGTGTTTGCTTCCGGCAAGCAGCCTATCAGGAGGCCAGTGTTACCTGCGTGTGTTTATCACACAGCACCTTGACAAATAATGGGACTTCCACGAGGGGACACCTAGAGTCAAGTCCAGCAACACCTTAGAGACCAAGATTTGGGGGTGCACACTTGTGAGAGTCAAAGTTCCCACTGACAACTCGAAGCTCCCATCAAAGCTCCCACTGACAAATTGAATCCAGCTGTTTCTCTGCAGACCAACACAGCTGCCCTCGGAAAGTATCAAGATAGGACACATCACCCTTTTTTAGCAACGCTCCCAAACATTTTCTCCACACACCTGTTTTCCTCTGTTCCATATTCTGGTCAAGTCTCACACCTTATAATTAGATATTAACTACAAAAAGGCCATTTCACACCCTGGGGGGGGGAAGCCTGGGTCCACCATCTCAGCAGGAAGCTACAGGCCATCCTGTCTTCCCAACACTGCGCACACACGGCCTGCGTCAACTGTTTACATTTGTAATGCATCTTTATGTGCGCGCCTAAAACAGCATTAATGTGAAACATAGTCCGAAGCCAGTGACAGATGTGCTGTTTCACAAGACTGTGTGTGCTTTCCAAAATTAGAAAACTTCCTACATTTTAAGCCTGGAACAGTACAGAGAAAAAGATCTTTCTGTGGAATGCTGTGCTGAGACACAGATCTCCTGGTATTACAACTGAGGTCAGTTCCCCTGGAGAAAAGGGCTGCTTGGGAAGGTGGACTCTGTAGCGCAAAACCCCACTGAAGTCCCTCACCCAACCCTGCCCTCCTCAGGCTTCACCCCCTTCAATTCTCCAGGTATTTTCTACCCAGAGCTGGCCGCTGGCCCCCCTAGTCCCGTGCCACCTGTATCATTTCTCCTTTTAGTGGCAGGCTGAAAAAGAGGAAGGCTGCTGAGCAAACACTGGCATGCCACCGCTCTCTCCAGGCAGCCTCAGAAACACGGCCCTCTACAGAGGAGGACTCAGGTCTCCTCCCAGGTAGTTGCTAGAAACATGCAACCAGACCCCACAGAACAGACTCTCCCTACATGAACACATGAAGCTGGCTGATACAGAATCAGACCCCTGGTCTGTCAAAGCCCCTATTGTCTACTAAAACTGGCAGCGGCTCTCCAGGGTCTCAGGTGGAGGTCTCTCACATTGCCTGCTGCCTGGTCCTTTTTAAATTGGAGATGCCCGGGATTGAACCTGGGACCTTCTGCGTGCCAAGCAGAGACTCTGCCACTGAGCCACAGCCCCTCCCCTATGATATAGGAGGCTGCCTTATACTGAATCACACCTTTGGTCCATTAAGGTCAGTATTGTCTCCTCAGACTGGCAGCAGCTCTCCAGGGTCTCAGGCAGAGATCTTTCTCATCACCTCCTTCCTGGTCCTTTTTAACTGGAGATGTCGGGGATTGAACCTGGGACCTTCTGCGTGCCAAGCAGAGTCTCTACCATTGAGCCACAGCCCCCCATGATTCACAATAGTCTTCCCTCCCTCCCAATAAGTCTTAAGTATTTCTATTCCATCATTCAGATATCCCCAGTGTCAACTGATCAGAAAATGCTGCAGGCAAAACGCTCTTGCATGCCAGGCCTGGAACCTTCCTGGCCTCTGCTGCTTGCCAAGCACCTGCTGAGCTGGGGCTTCTGGGGCATTCCGCCCACCCCACCCCATGGAAGACAAAGGCTCAGAAATCAAGTGGGCCGCAGCAGGAGATTCTCCAGAGGTCCCCCCACTCCAGTATATGTTTAGGCTTTAGAGCCCGGCAACTGGAGAACAGGGAATGCCCAGTACAAATCTAGGCAAGGGTGCACTTACAGGGCAAGGCCCTTGGTTCTACACCTAGGCTGCCAGCAAAACAGCAAAGGCTTATGGGACTTCTGAACCACAAAACCAAAACTCAGTTATGGCAAAACCTACAGAAGAACAGAAAGGGCCCAGTTCTCCTGCAACCCCAAATCCTGCAACACTTCCCCCAACTTGGGCCCAACCTAGACGAAATTCCTGGAGATCACAGAACCATAGAGTTGGAAGGGACCTCCAGGATCATCTAGTCCAACCCCCTGCACAATGCAGGACATTCACAAATACCTCCCAATGCTCCATCTAAGCTGTGGAGAGTCTTGTGAGCAAAAATCCTACTTTGGGGACTACTGGCATTAAAGTTGTGAGTGAGTGATTTGGCTGTTGCATAGATTAGTTTGCTCTGGAACCATCCTTCCTGAACTTCAGGCAGTGTTGGGTCAGGCCAGTGGCCCCTCCAGTCCAACACTCTGTGTCACACAGTGGCCAAAAACACCAGGTGCCCTCAGGAGGTCCACCAGTGGGTCCAGGACACCAGAAGTCCTCCCACTGTTGCCCCCCCCAAGGACACAAAGCATCAGTTGCTAAGACAAACGTGTGAACTGGAGGCTAAAAAAACTGTAAGCTAGCTCACACCAACTCAGCTTAGAGGAAACACTGTGAGCCCCCCCCCCACACACACACACACCCAGTGACCTTTGGAGGTCTCCCTTCCAGATGTGGGGAGCTCGGCAGGGCACAACACCCCCCCCCCCCCAGGTCCCCCGAGTGGGAGAAGCCCTGCGCGCCTGCGGCGGGGGATCCCGCGGGCGGAGGCGGGCGCGCACCTTCCAGGCGAGGAGGAGGACGTTCATGATGGCGAGGAGCGGGCAGGGCCCGTTCTCGTTCTGGGTGACGACGGGCGTGTTCTCCTCCTTCCAGCGCACCCACTTGAGGTGGTAGACCGACTGGCCCGGGAAGCGCTCCTTGGGCGCCGGCGGCGAGGACGGGGGGGAGGGGGAGGGACGGGGGGGCTGGCCCGGGGCGCCCGTCGAAGAAGCCGCCGCCGCCCCCCCCGAAGCTGCCGCCGCCGCCGCCTCGGAGTCGCTGTTGAGGTCGGAGCTGCTGAGCCCGCACGAGGGCAGGTTGGAGAAGGACTCGGGCGACTCCTCGCCGCACGACGCCGACGCCTCAGCCGCCGCCTCCTCCTCCTCCTCCCCAGCGCCTGCCTCGCGGCGGGGGGAGAGCGACGAGGACGACGACGCCGAGGAGGAGGAGGAGGAAGGCGACGACGAGGAAGAGGAGGTGAGGCGCCGCCGCCGCCGCCGCCCGCCAGATCCTGAGGCGACGCCCGCCTCGCAGCAGCCGCCGCCCGCCGCCTGAGGAGAGCCGCGCCCGGCCTCCTCCGGAGGAACCACGCCGCTCACTCCGGTGGCGGTGGTGGCGGCGGCAGCGCAGACCGGGCTCGCCATGCCCGCGGGAGAGGGGCCGCCGCTACTCCGCCTCACAGGCCCCGCCGCCGCCACCGCCGACGCTTCACCTGCAGGGCCGCCGACGCCATGACAGGCCGACGCCGCCCCGCCCCGCCGCCCCACGGGAGGGGCAGAAGGGAGGCAGTCGCGCATGCGCTGGCAGGAGGCGGGGCGCGGGCGGGCGGCCAATCCGATGAGGGCGCCTACCTGCGAGACCCAGCCCTGACCCGGGCGGCCCCGGACGGCTCTCCGGCCTTGCGTCGGGTCTCGGAAGCTAAGCAGGGTCGGCCTTGGTTGGTTTTCGGATGGGAGACCGGCGCGGAAGGCGGCGGCGGCGGCGGCGGCGGCGGCGGCGGGGGGGGGGGGGGATCGCTGCGCGGAGGCAAGGGAGGGCAGACCCGACTCTGAACGTCTGTTGCCTTGACCGGGATGGCCCAGGCAGGCGAGCCCAAAATCATCATCAGAGCTTGGAGGCGAAGCAGGGTCGGCCCTGGCTGGTACTTGGATGGGAGACTGCCAAGCAGTGCTCCCTCTCTCACCTGAGTCAGCGTGAGCTAACTCACGGGTTTTTCGCCTCCGGCTCACACATTTTTTGTCTCCGCTCAGGAAGGAGGGCTCCAAGAGCAAACTAATTTATGCGGCAGCCAAACCCCTCGCTCACAGCCTTCGTGCCAGTTGCTCACAAAGTAGGATTTTTGCTCACAGGACTCTCCACAGCGTAGATGGAGCGTTGCTCGCAAGGAAGTCCAGGGTCATGATTCAGAGGCAGGCAATGGGAAACCACCTCTGAACATCGCTGGCCTCAACCTGGATGGCCCAGGCTGGCCGGATCTCTTCAGATCTTGGAAGTTAAGCAGGGTCAGCCCTGGCTAGTATTTGGAAGGGCAACATCCAAGGGATACCAGGACTGTGAGGCAGAGGCAGGCAATGGCAAACCACCAGCTGCGAAATGAGGGCAGTTTCCACCACCTGGGAGTCAAAAGCCTGGGTCCAGGCTGGGCGTCCCCAACAAGAGACCAACAAGAAGGGGGAGCTTCTTTGTGCTTTTAAAATGCTTGCATCCCACAGATACATATCTCACCAATGCAAGCGTTTACAATGTTTGTACGCCATCTGGAGATTATCAGATCAGGAATGGGTGATCTACTGATTTTAATCTGTATTTTTGTATGTTTTTAACCTGTTATAAATCACCCAGAGCGATTCAGAAGTTTAATAAATAATAATAACAACAACAATCATGATAGATCCCACCAACTGTGGCAGAAAGGAGGAGGCGCTATTGCCATCTCACCCAACACTTAGAACTGGATGCCAAGGAGTCTGAAGATGTGACCCTGCCACAATTTTGTTAGTCTTGGAGGTGCTCCTGGACTCTGGCTCTTTTCTGATGAATTGTACTCCAGTATTTGAACCCAGCCACTCGCCTCCAGATTGCTGGGGAGGGAGAGGGAGCCCCCCCCCAACATGATGTCCCCGTCACTGCTTTGTGTTTCGGAGGGTCAGGCAGGACGAGTGGGGGCTCTGGATACAGAGGCGCATTTGTATTTGAAGGTGCATCTGGCCCGTTGAAGAGGAATGGTCTCAGAGGACAGCAGTACAACAGATAGATTTAAGTCCAGGAGCACTTAGAGACCTTGGTTATTATACAGCCTCAGAGCTCACTGGGATCGCTTGCTCTGAACAGTAAAAAGAGGGTGGCCAACCTCCAGGTGGGACCTGGTGATCTCCTTTAATTACAGCTGATCTCTGGACTGTAGAGCTCAGTTCCCCCGGGGGAGAAAATGGCTGCTTTGGAGTAGGGAGGGGATAATCTGGTAGTTTTAAGTAGGCTTTTGTAGTGCTGGTACATCTTCTTATGGGTTTCCTGCAAGTCAGGGTAAAGAAGGGAGCTGTTCACCCCTGTGTGAGGTCTTTCCCGCAATTAAATTCCATTTGGGGATTTCCTGCACTTCAGTCTCCCATTTCCAGCCAGTGAATGAAGGTGCTGGAACGGAGCCACCCGCTGATGCTCCTAGAGGTCTGCCCTGCTTCTTCCGCTCACCGTCCCTCTTTCTCTCAAGTCCCTCTACCAGACCAGCGGCTGCTTTTCTTCAGACAGCTTTGCTACTCCTTTTCCCACTTGCCAGCAAGAGCTACTCTTTGTAACTTCAGCGGTGTTTGGCCTTTTTATTCTGTCTGGCCGTTCCCCCTTCAGCCAACCACACGCCTGTGTTTCTCAGGCCCCTGGTTCATTGGTTCTTGGTTGGAATCCAATCACAAGCAAGAGATTGTTCACTGACTGAGCAATCATAACCTGACTCCTCTGTCCTATATAAAGATGGGGGGGGGAACCTCTCCAAAAGTCTCACCATGCCCCAGCCCCTTGGTCCCAGGACCAGAGATGATGACCGTGCTGGGGAGGTTACCCAGAGAAAGACCTCCAACGGGGTCAATCCATGCCAAAGTATGGGGGGAGGAGGGGCGGTGGCTCCGTGGTAGAGCATCTGCTTGGCATGCAGAAGGTTCAGTCCCTGGCATCTCCAGTCAAAACAACCAGGCATTATGTGTTGGGAAAGACCTTTCTCTGTCTGAGACCATGGAGAGAGCGGCTGCCAGTCTGAGTAGACAGTTCTGACCTTGATGGACTGAGGGTCTGATTCAGTGTTAGGCAGCTTTATGGATTCGTGTATTATAGGAGAGAGGCTGTGACTCAGTGGCAGAGCCTCTGCTTAGCATGCAGAAGGTCCCAGGTTCAATCCCCGGCACCTCCAGTTCAAAAAGGACCAGGCAGGAGTTGATGTGAAAAACCTCCACCTGAGACCCTGGAGAGTCACTGCCAGTCCGAGTAGACAATGGTTTGATGGTCCGATTCAGTATAAAGCAGCTTCATGTGTTCATGGTGAAGTGACTCAACCTCAAACTCTTCATTCGGTTTCTGAGCCCCCTGCCCTGTCCATACATTCGTATTTGAAAAAGTGTGCCTGCACACAAAAGCTCATACCTTGAATAAACCTCTGGTGGTCTTAAAGGTGCCCCTGGACTCTAAATGTGTTCTACTGCTTCAGACCAACACTATGAGAATTTTTCCATACAGAGTCACTCTTTCCACACGTTATGTTTGCTTGATGAACTGCACATACCAGCTGTCCTGTCGCTTTTCCTCAGAGGGCATCTAGCTGGCTACTTGTGGGAAACAGGATGCCGGATGGATGAACCCACTGTGGTCTGGTCCGGCAGGCCTCCTCTGTGGTGGGGGTTCATCTTGCTCACTCCCCTTACTCTGTCGTAGCATGCTGGGGAATAACAAGAGCTCAAGGAAGAAAGGGAGGCCGCTTGGTGTCGCTGGAGGGGGGGCTGGAACAAAAACACGGGGGGGGGGGGCTCTGGCTCTATCTTTGCTCCCTGGAAACAGCTGCTTCCTGTGTTAGGCAGGGAAGTGGCCAGTGTGGCTCAGCCCTTCTCCATCAACAGCAGGCCTGAGAAGCTGCTCTGCTCAGAACCTCTGAAGCCCTGTCACTTGCTGTAATAATGATAAAAGAGGTATCCTCTGCGGTTTGACCAAAGGAAAACCGAACAAACATGGATATATTGAGTAATACTTGGCGCAAAATCCTGGCTTCTAAAAGAGCTACAAACTCACATATTCCTAATCTAGCACTGAGGAGAGCTGAGAACTGCTGGGACAGCAGACATAAGGCTAGATGTCTCTCAAAGAACCAGCATCCACCCAGCAGGACCCAAAAGGTGTGTGGCCACTGGTAGTTTTTGTGTCCAGACTGAGCTTCAGAGGCTCCCAAACCCACAGTGGAGCTGGGTGGAACGGCAGCATAAAGATGCCTGAATAAATTTTAAATGAACAGCCGTGGCTGGAGACCTTTACAGTGGCTACGGCTATAATTCCAGCTTCCTGCTCAGAGTTTTCTGTGCACAAAGAAAGAGACCCCCATCTTGCGGATGGCTGCTTCACTGTTGCCACCGTCTGACCTGCTGCCCTCAATAAGCCTCCAAGCAGCCCAGGACCTGGTATATATATTCCAGTAAACATGATTTTAACCAGTGAGAATTTTACTGGCCAGAGCCAGTGTAGTGTAATGGTTGGAGTTGCCAGACTAGGATCTGGGAAACCCAGGCTCAAATCCTCACCTCCTACGGTGGAAACTTGCTGAGGGACCTCGATCTAGCCTACCTTGGAGGGTTGTTGTGAGGCTAAAACTGAGGAGAGGAGAACAAGATAAGCCACTTTGGGTCTGCTTTCAAGAGAAAGGAAGGGGATATAGGGAATAAAGGAAGTAAATAATGTTTTTTTTAAAAAAAAAAAATCACTACCAAAAATAAAAACTGATATAACTCAACAGTATTTTAATAGCAAACACTGGTCCTGTATTGGAGCTGCCTTATACTGAATCAGCCCCTTGGTCCTTCAAAGTCAGTATTGTCTACTCAGATAGGCAGCTGCTCTCCAGGGTCTCAGGCGGACATCTTTCACATGACTCACTGCCAGATCTTTTAACCGGAGATACCAAGGATTATCGATGAAACAAACTTGATGTTGAGCACACTCTGGATGACAGTGGAAAATAGGAGGGCCTGGCGTGATGTGGTCCATGGGCGTCGCGAAGAGTCGGACTCAACTGTGCGACTGAACAACAACACCAAGGATTGAACCTGGGACCTTCTGATTGCCAAGCTCTACCACCTGCATGCCAAGCAGATGCTCTACCATGCCCATTCACACACACACACACACACCCCCATTGCCCTGCCCTAATTTCCCTACTGAACTGATTGGCATTCTCACATTGGGCTGGACAATTCTATCCTTGCATCTTGCTTTCACCTTTTGAAAGGAGATATGTTGTCTGAAATGAGAAGACACAGCAACTGATTTCCAGGTGATTTCCTTGCATAATTTTGTGGTGAGGGTGGGTTTTACTTTGAGGGACACAGAGCAGGAAGTCCCGCCCTGGAGCTGTGTCCAGGGCCTGCCCTTTTGTCCTGAAATAATCCAGTGGAGCAGGAATGCGCTGAATATGATTTGGGGGGGGGGGGAGCTGATTTGGGAAGGAAAGCCGCCAGGCGAGCAGGTCTGTACTGGTGCCTCCGGAGCATCCCTGCAAGACTGGACGTGTCGTCCCAGGCCCAGAGTTACAGAGCAGTGAGTGGCCCAGGCCCAGCTCTGTGATTCCTGTTCCTCCCGCTCCCAGTGAGTGTGGAATTGGCAAGGGACTGGCTGGGAGCCCGGCCTAGAAAAAGCAGAGCTGCCAGTGGGGATGAGCAGGCGTCAGACGCCATTCCGCATCTCGCAAATGCCAAGCAGCAGAAGCAGAGCCGCCTTGATGACAAGAGCCCAGTCGGCAGCCAAGCTTGTTTACTAATTTCGTGACATTTCCGTCTTAGTTTCTCACAGATCTGGGCCCAAAAATGTCACTCCCTCTAAACATAAGCCCCACTTCTGGAAGCCAACAAGGCAGAGCTGAACGCTCTGTGATCATGGGGTCAGGAGCAGGTGCTGCACCTGCAGTTTTGCAAGCTGACTGGGGGTAGGGGGTGACTTCAGAATACAGTTGCCAACCTCCAGGTGGGCTCTGGGAACCTCCTGGAATTACAACTAATCTCCAGACTACCAAGATCAGCCCCCCCCCAAAGAAAATGGCTGCTTTGGAGGGTGGGATCTATCCTGATGAAGTCCCTCCCCTCCCCCAAGCCCCACCCTTCTCAGGCTCCACCCACAAAATCTCCAGGAATTTTCCCATCCCAGAGTTGGCAACCCTGCCTCAGGAGGATTTGTGCATGGGCTGCAATCCAATGCACGCCCTGGCCGTCCAGGACACCTTACTTCTGAGTAAGCGGACAAAATGACAAAGGGAGTTCCGACTCTCCAAAGCGCATTTATTTGTTTGTAGCATTTATAGGCCGCTCTCCCTGCAAGCAGGCTCAGAGCAGCTCACATAGCATACCCTGAAAATCTTGTTGGCCTCTAAGGTGCTCCTGGATTCGAACCTTAATGTGCTTTTCAGCAAAGGAGGCTGTGTGAAACTGCAAAGGGTGAAAGAGAGCAGGGCACAGCTTAGCGTGGCTAAAATCCCCTCTGCCTATGGTGCCCAACCTCCAGGTGGGGCCTAGAGATCTCCCGGAATCACAGCAGGTCAGTTGCCCAGGAGAAAACACCTGCTTTGGACAACCGAAGTCCTTTCCCTCCCCAGCACCCAGGAATCCCCCAGCCCAGAGTAGGGGAACCCTGCCCCCCCCCCCAAACCACCACCTGTCACCAATGCTGCCTCCAAGCTGTGGCGTCTTCCAAAAAAGATTCTACTTTGTGGGCTGCTGGCATTAAAGTTGTGAGCGAGACATTTGGCTGCTGGATACGTAACTTTGCTCTGGAGCTTTTCCTTCCTAGTCTAAGGCAAAAATGCATGAGCCGGAGGCTAAAAAACTGCGAGCTAGCTCACACTCACTCAGCTTGGAGGGCACACGGCCAGTCACTCAACCGCGCCCCGCCAATGACCCGGTCGCCGACCCTCGCGAGGCTCCCCCCAGCCACCCGGAGCTCTCCTGCGCAGGCGCGACGGGAAAACAACAACCGCCCCCCTTGGGCCACGTGACGAGAGAGGCGGAGCCTCGGCCAGGGTTGGTCTAGCCGCGGCGGGGAGGAGCAGGCGGGCGGGCGGAGGAGCCGCGAGGAGGGCGTGGCCACCTTCTCGGGGGCGGCCCTTCGCCGCAGCCCCGCCCCCTCTTCCGCCTGGCGTCGCTCTGCTGCCGCCGCCGCCGCCTGGAAGAGGGAAGGGAAGGGAAGGGCCGGGCGTGCGCGCGCACCGTGGGAAGAAAGAGCGGCGGCGGGAGGGCCGGGGGTGCGCGCGCGCGCAGGGCCGGGCGGACGGGCGAGAAGGCAGCGCGGCGGTCGCCGGAGCGGGGCCCCACTCGGAGGCACTTGGCGGCCAGGCCCAGGAAGCGCTCCGCTCTGTTTCCCTCCTCGGGGCCCGGATGCTTCGCGGGTAGGAAGGAAGGGAGGGAGGCGGCGGCGGAGGAGAAGGAGGCCTGGGCCGGGCGAAGATGGTGCTGGTGCGGCTCCTCCTGCTGCTGGGCTCCTGGGCGGCCGGCGCCGGAGGTGAGCGAGCCGGGGACGGAGGGCGGGAGGGAGCGAGCGAGCGGGCGGGCCTTGTCCTCTCCTCCTCCTCCTCTTTCTCCTCACGCGGCTGGGCGGCGGCGAGGCCTGGGCTGCGCGGGAGCGTCTCCTCAGGGGCCCCGGCCGCCGCCGCCGCTTTCCTCGCCCTTCCTTCTTCCCTCTCTTATCCCCGGGCCGGGCCCTTCCTCCCCTCCCCCCCCACCCCACACACATGGCGGGGGAGGGGCCGAGCGGGGAACAGGTGCGCTCTTCGCCCCTCCTGGCGAGTGGGCGCCGGCCCGGCCCTTGCGCGGACCTCGGTACAGCCGGGGCCGGGAGCAGCTCAGGGAGCAACGTTATTTTTTGGGGGGGGGGGGGGGGAGCGGTGAGCCTGCGAGAGTCGAGGCTGCCTTCCTCCAGTAGGGGTGAGAATGGGAGGATTCGAACCCAGGAGCTTCTGAGAGAACAACAAGAGTTTTGGGCTGTGAGTCTTTCTTTCTTTCCTCTCCCCTCCCCTTGTCAGATATGTGCCAAATTCGAGCCCAGGAGCACCTTAAGAGAGTAACAAGATTTGGGGCAGGGAGGGGTTTTTTTTACCAGCTTTCCTTGTCAAACTTCTTTTCCTCAGATACAAGTCGGGACAGCTGAATATGAGTCCAGGAGCACGTTAGGACTCGCAGTGTTCCCTCTAAGCTGAGTTAGTGTGAGCTAGCGCAGTTTTTAAGCCTCCAGCTCACAGATTTTTGCCTTAGCTCAGGAAGGATGGGTCCAGGGCAGACTGATTCATGCAGGAGCCAAATTGCTGGCTCACAACTTCAATGCCAGTAGCTCCCAAAGTAGAGTTCTTGCTCACAAGACTCTACAGCTTAGAGGGAGCATTAATTAGGAGAACAACAAGAGTTTCTTGGGGGTGAGTTTTCGAGAGTCCAAGCTCCCCTGGTCAGATAGGAGTGGGGATGGCTAGATTTGTGTCCGAGGGCACCTCGAGAGAGCAGCAAGATGGGGGGGGGGAACGAGCTTTCAAGAGTCAGAGTTCCCTTTTTGAGATACAGGAAGGGATGACTAGCTTTGAGCCCCATAGTACCTGGGAGACCAGCAAGATTTCCAGGGTGTGTGAAGCTTTCCAAAGTCCCAAGTTCCTTTCATTAGTGACTAGTATGAAGGGAGATTCCTGAGTCCGCCTGTCCCAAGTCAGAAGCTGGGAGGGGTGATGCAGAGAAGGAAGTCAGGAGACAAATGTAAAATGTAATCAGCTTGATCAACCCGACTACAATGTGTACTGTACCTTTGCTTCCTGTGTTCCTTCACTGCAATGCCTGACTGAGATGTAAGGACTCGGAGAGCTCCATTCCAGCTTGTATCTGACAAAGAGAGCTTTGCCTCTAGGAAGCTTATACCCCAAATATCTGGTTAGTGTCTAAGGTGCTTCTGGGCTCGAATCTAGCTCAACAGGGCGGCCCTCGGAAGGAAGGAGCAGTTGATGACCTATAAATTCCCAGCCACAGGGAGACCCCAGTGGGAGGCAGGGTCACCTAAGCAGCTCTGGTTGGCCCCCTCGACATGGGCGGCCCAGATTGGAAGCACCCCTTGCCTTTTAAATGGCAGTGTGATGCAGCCTGGAGTATGTGGTTGACACTCCTAGCCAGCCGCTGAATGCTTAGGACCAGATAGTGGAAACTAGGAGTGCTGATTTTGCTCCAAATGAACACGGTGTCAACAGGCAGGTTTGGATACTGTTGTGGCTCCCTGTTACACTTAGACACACATTCCCTTCTTCCTAGGAGTGCACCTGAGATATTTCTTCCTTTTAACTCTCCCAACAATCCTGCGGGGAGGATCCCCAGCCCAGTGAGCTTCATGACTTGGTGTGGACTTGAACCTGGCTTGCTCCAGTCCTTTAACTGTTGTGTTACTCTTGCGCTCGTCTAGGTCAGTAGGGCACAACTTAAAAGTCTGAGGCCGCCCTCAGGCCAGTGTACATTTCTGATGCTTTGGGTGATATCCTGGTTCTGTATTGTTCTTTCGAGGCTGGTTGGACCCGGGGTGTTATTGTGTGCCGATCCCTTATGACGCAACGAAACGCTTTGTACGGCGATGGGCTCCAGGGTGTGGTCTCACCACAGGGCCTTAATACGCTCAGTAGTGTACGCTTTCATGAGTAACAAGAGCTTGGCTGTGTAGTACTGTTATCAAGAAGTGCAGAAGGGCGTAGGCCCTAGGAGGGAAGGGATGAAGTAAGAACTGATAAGCCAGTGGTAGATACTTGTCTCTGTGTTTGCGTAGGCAGGTTTTGTGTGTAATGTTTGCGACTGAGGAATTGCAAATCAGATCAGGACAGTTGCATAGGAGATCAAAAGAACTTTTGTTGAATTTTGTTAGTAAGTGGTGGGATGTCTGCCCTTTTTTTAATATATATAACTAACCTAATGTACTCAGTTTCCGTTAAGTTCCTGGCACTTGGAAAGTTTCTATTTAAAGGCAGGCTCCTGTATGCATCCACAAAGGCCCGACAGAGGCTTTCCGGAGTCACAAGAGATGCTTTTCATAGAATACTGTACATACAACAAAAAACATTTTGCAGTCTTGTGCTCACTTGAGAGTAATCCAGATGAATTCAACAGGGCTCATTTTTAAATAAATATGTCCATAAAATAGACTGAGTCTGAAGTTCTTTTTTAATGGTTCAGTCCTAAACAGAGGACTGGGCTTAGAGCATAGCTTTGTTTAGAACTGCAGTGGAAGGATATTAATACATATTCATTGTGCTCTCCAGAAACACTAGCAATAGTGCTAAAGCAGTTTCAGTCTTTACCGGGCTTCCATTTTGTTCAGTGAGGTCAGTTTGATTTTAGTGTTTGAGAATGGCTGGTGTGGATGCATTAAACACCACCGACTTTTCATCTCACAAAGCAGATTTCGATGTCCCGTCCTTAAGGACTCAAATTCTTGTTAAGTGTGTGACGTAGGCTAGTGAGGTTGATAACGCAGCAGGCTCGATGTCACCGTACTTACTGATACAGGCTTGCCCTCAACCTGCTGTTCCTATCACAAAAAATCAGTTCTTGCAGCCGCTTTGTGTGTGTGTGTTTACCATCTCTGTTGGGTATTGCTACTTTAAAACTGAACTAGATGTGGGAACCCTGAGCTGAATCAGATAGAACCTACAGTTCACAACCTGTCAGGCAGCATACCTTCTGGGCGCGAGCCAGTGTCTCGGAGCGTTATCACAAAGCTCAGAAAAGTTTGGTTTCGGCTCTTGGAGGCTGTTGTGGAGCTGGTCCGGCGAGCCAGGTCACGGTTGCAACGGTAGTCCTTGGTTTGGCATTATGTTACTTGGAACACGACGTGTTCCCAGTGCAGCATGCTGTGTCTTAGATCTGTGCTGCTTGAAAGGGGCTTTGTTGTGTTGTCCGCCAAAAAGAATGTGAGGAGATTGTATAGCTTTTGAGGCTGGCAAATGCTGGTGCGTAAAGCACCTGCAAGCTTTCAAGATAAAACGGTTCTTTGTTAGGAGCGTTTCCCGAGTTTGAACTCTGTGTGGAAAGCCTTGCCTAACTTTCAGCCGTAGGGTTGGTAATGCGATCCAGCTGCTTGTGTATTCTTTCACCGACAGACGGGCTGCAGGTGGAGAAGGAAAGATGCCCTCGTGATCTTGAGTGTTGGTGACTATTAATACTGGACGTTAAGGAGGACAAAACATGGTAGGAACACCGGGTCTCATCAGCTGTCAGTGAGAGCTGCTAGGTTACCTGTTTTCTCCTTGCACTGCGCTCTGTAATGCTGACCCTGAACTTGGGAGTTCTCTTATACTTGAGGTTGGTATTTAAACTGTGCTTGTCCACATGCTTTTTTCTAGGCAATCTGGTTTGTTTTTGCTAACTGTACGTTCAAAGGCGTGGAATGTTCTTTCATATGTATACTTTGAGTGCTTAGAAAGCTCCCTGTCCTTTGAAAACTTGTGCTGTAACTGCTTTCCAGGCACGTGTAGCTCAGTGCTAGTCAGGGCTGTGCAGCATAAGCAGTGTTCTTAAGTATATCCGATTTAAAATTTTCATTCTCACTTACTTGCTATTAACAAGTTCATGGCTGTGTTAAAGACTCCTTTTCAGAACGTCTCCCCGAATACATAGGATGTATAGAATTTTTCTTTTTAAAAAAATTTCCTCTGTAACTTCTTAACTATGACGGACCCTGTGCACAAAAGGCAAACTCCTTTGCGTCTCCTCGGGAGGAAGTCAGGCAGCTGGTCCCAGGTTCAAGCCACAAGTTGGCTGGGTGGCTTTAAACGAGTCCTTGGTTCTGTGCTAGTCTGGTAGCCTCTGGGGTCTGGCTATCAGGAATTTGCTGAGCATTAACACTTCCTGAGTTGCTCGCGGAATATGTTTCTGCTACGTCAAAAATCTCTCTCTGGTGGTCATTTGTGCAGCAACCTCAGAAGTGATAAGTAATCCATGTCAGGTTGTCCGCTGAACAGTTAATGCGGTTACTAGATATTACTGCTGAACATGAAAGTATGTGAAATCCTCTGCCGGATCATTTATGTAGTTCTAATAGGTAGAAATATTCTATGCCTCTGAGTGTCAGGCTGAGGAAGCTAATGAGCAAGTTCTCGTAACTTTGAACTTCGTGGAATCTCGTGTGGATTGGTGTAGGAAACCACAACACAGTTGGAAGCAATAGTATATAAACTAATGGGCTTTCAATTCATCTTTAGGGTAAAGAGTTGAGCATCAGTGTGGCTGATAGGGTATCTCCCCCCCCCCCCCCTCAGTCATAGTAGTCTGTGTTTGTACTGTAACTGAATTTCTGGTTGTTTTGTTAGACTGTCTAATTACAGTTTTGGCCTTGGAAAAGGAGAGGGAAGCATTTTAATACCTGCCCTAAAGGTCAAGCCTCAGGTTTGTTTCGACTAAGTATGTTGTCAAAGTAGGGATTTGTCAGAATACAAGGAGGTGTGGGGAGGGATTGCTGGATTGTGTTAGAGCACAAACCTGATGTGTGCTTCACATTTTACACCCGGGTTTCAATTTAGGTGTTTTCAAGCAATTTAGAATCTCTGATATGAAATGAGAAGACAAAATAATTCTCACCTAGATTTTTAAAAAATCCTCAACCATCCTCTCAAACACTAAGAATTGCATGAAGCTTTCCAGCAGGACAGAAATGTTGAGGGATGGCTGTATTGACACAGAACAGCTTTGTAGTGGATCTCTGATCTGTTATGGATGCCATAACGTGTTGCACACTAAACTTTGGGGGCTGGAGTGTTCCAAGCGCACATCCTCCTGAAGCACCCCCACTGGAGAGAGAGGCAGCAGCTACATAGCAGAAGTTTTGTAAGGCTGATGTGTGTGTGTATGCAACCGTGCCTTCCACTGCTCTTGATGGGTCGCCTCCACTGGTCCCGGGACGTGCTGTTCATCTACAAGTTGCATCATGCATCATCTAGAAACCCACAAACCTGTGAAGCTGCTTTATGCTGAATCAGACCCTTCGTCCATCAGAGTTGGTATGGTCTGCTCAGACTGGCTGTGGGTCTCCAGGGTCTCAGGCAGAGAAAGATCTTTCACATCACCTACTCCCTGAGGCCATTTTTTCCTGGAGATACTGGGGATTGAACCTGGGACCAAGCAGATGCTCTTCCCCTGAGCCACAGCCCCTCTTGACAGCTCTCCAGGGTCTCAGGCGGAGGTCTTTCCCATCCCCTCCTGCCTGGTCCTTGTTTAACTGGAGATGCTGCCGGGGACTGAGCCTGGGCCCTTCTATATGCCAAGCAGAGGCTCTTCCCCTGAGCCACAGTCCCCTCTTGACAGCTCTCCAGGGTCTCAGGCGGAGGTCTTTCCCATCCCCTCCTGCCTGGTCCTTGTTTAACTGGAGATGCTGCCGGGGACTGAGCCTGGGCCCTTCTGCATGCCAAGCAGAGGCTCTTCCCCTGAGCCACAGTCCCCTCTTGACAGCTCTCCAGGGTCTCAGGCGGAGGTCTTTCCCATCCCCTCCTGCCTGGTCCTTGTTTAACTGGAGATGCTGCCGGGGACTGAACCTGGGCCCTTCTGCATGCCAAGCAGAGGCTCTTCCCTTGAGCCACAGTCCCCTCTTGACAGCTCTCCAGGGTCTCAGGTGGAGGTCTTTCCCATCCCCTCCTGCCTGGTCCTTGTTTAATTGGGGATGCTGCCAGGGATTGAACCTGGGCCCTTCTGCATGCCAAGCAGGTGCTCTGCCACTGAGCCACAGTCCCCTGCCTGAAAGAAGAATGGAGGAGGAGGCTGCAAAGGAAAGTCTGTTTTACTTTCTTTCCTTCCTGTCAGGCACCCTTCATAGCTGTGCGGTAGATGCCCGGATTGGATGGGGGGCGGGTAGATAGATGCTCAAGCTTGAAAGCCAGAATACAGGCTGGAGTGGAGGGACGAGGTTTGCTGTTTTTACTTCCTCTGCATGACACGAAGAGAGTCAAGCCACCCATTAGGCCAGTGTTGTGAAGCTGAGGTCAAGTGGACATGTGTGAACAGACTGAAATTGAAACCAGGCGAATCAGACGTGATGCCGGGAGGGAAGTCAGATGTCTTGGTGGGAAAGGGAACCTCAGTGATCATCAGTTTCAGTGTCTTTATCAACTTGTGTTTCTTTGCGTCAAAGTGCCATATGAATTAATAGGAGTGTTTAGTAGGTTTGCGGGTGTCATGTTGATTTTTATTACAGTTGTATTTGAGATGTGACAGGCACTCCCTCGAGCATGGGGGGAAATGGGATGGGGATCCTCTCAATAAATTAAGTCAGGAGTTTTCAGTAATACTGGCTGGGATAGGTTTGCAAGGGAGTTAGAGGTGTTTTTCGGTTCCTGGAGGGTGTATTCTGAATTCTGTGTTTCACTGCAATTCCCCCCCCCCCCCAACTGCTATGTAATGGGTTATGATAGTGGTTCTCAAGAGAGCCAGTTTGGTATAGTGGTTAAGAGCGCGGACTCTAATCTGGGAGAACTGGGTTTGATTCCCCACTCCTCCTTCACATGCAGCTGCCGATGTGACCTTGGGTCAGTCACAAGTTCTCTCAGAGCTGTTCTCTTACCTTGAAAGAGCTCCCTCAGCCCCACCGACCTCACAGGGTGTCTGTTCTGGGGAGGGGAAGGGAAAGGAGATTGTAACCCACTCTGAGACCCCTTTGAGTAGTGAAGGGCGGAGTATAAATCCAATCTTCTCTTTGAAGTGGGACCTCCTTCTCAACTTTAATTTTGGGGACCCACCTGCAAAGTAACTCCATACTTTTTTCTCCCTCCCTGCCCCACAACCTGGGTGTGCCCCAGCCTTCAGCTTTGGGTGCAGCAGCTGACAGAGCTGGGGGGGGGGAGCCCGGCTCATCTTCTCTGTCTCTCAGGGCACAAGCAGTGAGGAAGAAAAAGAAGGGGGGAGGGGATCTCTCTCAGGCCCCCTGCTCTGCTGGGCTTCCTAAGGAACAGAAACCCAGCCCATACCCTCGCGCACAAGCTGTCCAGCCTCTCTTGTCTGTGAAGCCGAGCCAGGTCCCTGTGTCTCAGTGGCATCCTTGCCGGCTCTTGAAAACTTGGCTATTTTAATATTAAAAAGCCCAATTAAAAATGAATAAAATAAAACACAGAAAATGCAAAAAACAAAGCTGCTGTAGAATTGACATGCATGCATCTTAGCTTTGCAAAACTGAAGGTTATGAAATGTATTTTGCATATCATAGTTGTACGTAACAGCGCCGTGTTATATTTATGAAGTGAAAGCATACATTACTCACTTGTTATTCAAGGAATAATTACAGTTGTACACACTGACGGATGCTGCCGCCAGCCGTTGTGCCTTTAGACACCAAAGCATATATCGTCGCCTGTTGGCAAACAGGAGGGGGAAATAAAACAAGTTAAAGGCAGAAACCATCAGCATTGTATGGAAGGGGATTGAAAACAAATCAGCCAGTATCATAATGCCCCTGTATAAATCGATGATGCAATCTTATTTGGAATACTGTGTACAGTTCTGCTTACCACACCACAAAAAAGATATTATAGCTTTGGGAAAAGTGCAGAGGAGGGCAACTAGAATGATAAAAGGGTTGGAAATGAAGAAAGGTTGAAGTGCTTGGGGCTCTTTAGCTTGGAGAAACGACGGCTGAGGGGGTGACCTGATCGAGGTTTACAAGATTATGCATGGGATAGAGCAGGTCGAGAAAGAAGTCCTTTTCTCCCTTTCTCATCATACAAGAACTCGTGGGCACTCCATAAAATTGCTGAGCAGTCGGGTTAGAACGGATAAAAGGAAGTCTTTCTTCACCCAAAGGGTGATTAACACATGGAATTCACTGCCACAGGAGGTGGTGGCAGCTACAAGCATGGACGGCTTCAGGAGGGAATTGGATAAACATATGGAGCTGAGGCCCATCAGTGGCTATTAGCCACAAGGTACAGATAGGAACTCTCAGTCTGGGGCAAGTGATGCTCTGAATTCTTGGTGCTTGTGGGGGGGGGGGGGCAACAGTGGGAGGGCTTCTAGTGTCCTGCCCCCACTGCTGGACTGGATGGGCCATTGGCCTGATCCAACATTGGCTTCTCTTATGTTCTTTCTTAATAACAACAATGGCTTGCTGTCTGGGCGTAGAAATCTGTCAGTCTCCACATATGTCATGTGTCTTTAGAGAAGCGAAAGGCAAATGCCGGTAATTCATATTTAAGTCCTCAGCGAAACTGCTGTTGCTCAAGACTTTCCCCAACTTCCTTCATTCCGTGAGCATGCTGCTGCTTGAATTGCTTATCTGTGCCTGTCTGAGTCAGCTGTGCTTTTGGGATGGGGAGAGTGTCAGTTTTGCAGAGAAACCAGGTTTGCTGTGATTGAGGGAGCGTGGCCAGGAGCTCTGTTCCATCACTGTGCTAAACAGCTGCTGGGTCTTCCTTTAGCAAAGGTCCCTGAATAATGTCATGTGATGCAAACGCTGGGCAGACTCTGTGTCGGCTTTTCCCTCCATTGTTTTACCAAAGGTGCAGCTCAAAATCTCATTCAGATACCCCGGGTCAACGCAGTACTGACTGCGAAGTCACCCCAAACGGCCATAAATCTATGCAGAAAGTACCATAAAACCCAACGATCAAAGAAAGTGAAAGCGGTGTGCAATGCAGAGGGTACCGTAAAATCCAGTGATCAAAGGAAGCAAAAGCAGCATGCAGTACAGAGGGGAACTTCTGTTCCAGCATGGGTTTGGTAAAACAACGGAGGGGAAAGCCAATGCAGAATCGCCAGCTGCCGGCAGCAGCACTACAGTTCACTGTTAAGGCACGGCCCTTCAGTTGTTTCAGCATCACACCTCCTCCTGACCCAGAGCTAAACTCCAAGGACCTGGAGCTGCATGCCTTGTAAGCACTTGCCTCCGTCTAGAGACCCATGTGCTGGGAGAGCAATTGGGGAGTCAGGCCTTCCTGACACTGGGCAATCATGCGCACAGCTGGCTGCCACAGTGCCTCCAGCAATGACGGATAACAGTTTTGCAGAACCCTCCCCCTCCAGTCCCAGCTTCCTGCTCCTGACACTGTTAATGACTCAGAGCAGACTTCAGTTTTGGCAGGGGGGAAATGGATTCTCTGTGCCTGTACTTTAAGCAGATGGGCGCACAACACGTCTGGTCAAGCTTTATCATCCTCTGAAGGGCTCTTGTGTTTGGGTCAACCCTCACCCAGTGAAGCATGCCCTTTTACACAAACTGCACTCCCTGATTGTATCCTGCCACCTTATCCTATAGTTGGTCATCTCCATAAGTTCCAAATAAAGGTAAAGGTTTCCCTTGCTTGAAAGCCAGTCAGGTCTGACTCCAAGGGGCGGTGCTCATCTCTGTTTCCAAGCCAAGAGCCAGGGCTGTCTGATGATGTTTTCAGTGGTCATGTGGCCGGCATGACTAGACGCCGAGGCACATAGAACACTGTTACCTTCCCACCGAAGCGGTACCAGTTTACCTACTTGCAGTTTCTTGCTTTCGATCTGCTAGGTTGGCAGGAGCTGGGGCCAGAGGCGGGAGCTCACTCCGTCGGGCGGCACCCAGGTCTCGAAGCACTGAGCTACTGACCTTCCGGTCTGCAGCTCGGCATCTTAACCTCTGAGCCACCGTGGCCAAATATTCAGTGCTAAATACTGTCCCTGTTCTTCAGTTGCTTCTGTTTTGAGTTGAGTCTCATGTCCTCCCACCCTCTGGTTACGTATTTCTCTTGTCAAGTAATTTTGGTATGCTTTTTTCCCTCTGTTGGGTTAACTCTTGCAGTAGGTACACTACAGTATGGGAGAAGGGAAAAAAAGATGTGAAAGTCTAAATAGGTCAGGGAAGAAAGTCATCTTGGTAACTTTGTTTTACAGTAAAGTCAACTGGGGATTCCATGGTTTAACCTGACTGGTCCAGGCTGCCCTGAGAGCTTCAGCCCTGAGTGCGGATTTGTCTCTGTTGTAGTGGTTAAGAGTGACAGGCTTTAATCTGGAGAGCCGGGTTTGATTCCCCACTCTTCCACATGCAGCCAGCTGGGTGACCTTGGGCCAGTCACAGTTCTCAGGACTCTTTCAGCCCCACCTACCTCGCAGGGTGTCTGTTGTGGAGAGAGGAAAGGAAGACAGTCGTAAGCTGCTCCGAGACTCCTTCGGGTAGTAAAGGGCTGGGGTATAAAACCAACTCTTCTTCTTTCTTCCATCCAAGTTTGGAATTTAGCGATTACTCCGTGCAGGATTACCAGATTTTGCTTGAGAAGTCCCCTCCCAAAGGAACACATGTTTGTCTGATAATCTTCTGAAAAGCTCTTTGTTATTTTTTTTTTTAATTTGAAACTGATGGTGATTGTGCACAAAGTCAGTATTGGTTTACAGCAGAATAAAAAAGTACTGGGTTTGAGATTAAAATCAAAGCAAACGTTTTACATTACCAACACGGTTTTTTGTTTTGTGTTGCAAAATGCCTTGGAGGTAGAAATAGTATATTAAGAGGGCAGCACCTTTTGTTTTAAAGGTGTGTAGATTCTGCGTTCAAAAAAACCTTCATTTTTTGTAAGCAGTCCTCTTAGTGCAGAATGAAAACACACATTCGCCCCCCCCCCCCCCCCCCAGCCACCAGAATGTGCCTGAGTCTGATGTAGATGCCTTGTTTTATCCACAGGTCAATATGGAAACCCTTTAAACAAACACATAAGACATTACGAAGGACTGTCATATGATGTGGATTCACTACACCAAAAACACCAGCGTGCCAAAAGAGCAGTATCGCATGAAGACCAATTTTTACGCCTAGATTTTCATGCTCATGGAAGGTAAATAGCTTTTCTTTTCTCCATATTCGTATGTTTCATGCGTATCAGTGAAATATAAATTGAGTGGTAAAATGTGGCATACAGGTTTAGCTAGAATCTGAAAGTGGGTTCTTCTCACCTAATAAATTCCTTGGGGCTTTTTGTGATGCGGCGTTCCGAGTACAGGACCATGTTGTGCCTTCCCCCCACTTCATGCGCTGCATTCAGTCTCCTTGCAAGCTTCAGCCTTGACTTCCCGCAAAACATTTCCTCCTTTATTTCCGTGGTGCATTTCTATCCTGCCTTCTAGCCAGTGCATTCGCCCTGCCTTGCGATTCAACCTTTCTCTATAATGGCTTCTTTTTCATCTGTTACATTCAAGAAAGAGAAGTGTTCAGCTGTGGCCTATTGTCACGGTGCATGCAGGCTGTGGAGGAAGAAACATTGTTTTTTTACTGCAGATGTTGCCCAGCCTGAAAGAGCAGCTGTGTCTAAACACGACCTGTCCACGGGTGCCACCGTGTGCCAAGCAGCCGTGTTTCTCTCTTCTATCCATCAGTGCGGCATACCTGCATTGTCAAATCACTTTTTCTCATGAGCGTACCTTCTAGTAACTAAGATCAAGCAGTGTTGTTTTACGAATGCACTCTGGGAACTTTGCAAGAGCGAAGCAGTCCGGTGTGTGCGGCTGGTCACTGTGCTGTGTTGTCATCCCAGCAGAGCAGCTCTGTGGAGGTGGTGGCCACGTGGTGGAAGTGAGCTGGCGCAGTCACACTGGCAAATGCTTCTTGCATGGTGGTGCGTCATGCCAGCAGAGTGTCGGGCTGGTGTGAATCGCCTTGTGTGTGGTTGCAACGTTCAGGGTCACTTCCTCCACAGGGCCTTGCTGGGTAGGATTTCACAGTGTCTAAACTGGCCCTGGTTGTTTCTGCCACTGTTTTTCAACCACTGTGCCGCGGCACACTGGTGTGCCGCGAGATATTGTCAGGTGTGCCATGGGAAGGAAGCTGGAGGAAGCCGGAGCAGCGGGCAGAGCAGCCGCACCCCACCTCACCTCGCCACCAGCCCCGCACCGCCGCCGCCTGTGGCTTTGCCCGGCAGAGAGGCTTCTCCGCTGCGCCCCTTCCCTGCGGGGTTGGCCGGCCTGTAGAGCTTGACTTGGCTTCCGCGCCCCAACTTCATGGCGCTGTGCCTCGGTGGCGGCGGGGGGTTTCCTCCAGGCCAAGCAAGGGCATCGATCTCCGAGCGGGAAGATGGCTGCTGGCTGGCTGCTCTTCTTGAGCCTCACACTTTTCCAGTCCCTGGTGATCAACCTGTCCGCCGAAGGACCCTTCCTGTCGCCCAACATGTAGGTCCCACCTGGCCGGCCGGCCGGCGCCAAGCTTGGGCCAGGGCAGGCGGGGGAGAGGAGAGGAGAGGAGGAGCAGGAGGGCTGGCGGGAGGCGGACGAGCGCCAGCTGCCGGAGCAAGCAGGAGGCATCATCTCCGGAGCAACAAAGAATAAGAGGGGTGGGGTGGCTTGTTGTCAAATGGTTGGAGGGAGAAAGTTGAGAGAGCTACGCAAAGGAGCTTGTTAAAGAAGCCTCACTTGAGCTGGTGGGTGTCAAGATCCCATTTTCTTGGGGCTGGAATAAGGATTTGATGCTGCCGCTTCTTTTTTTGAGGCAAAAGCAATAACCTTCCCCTTAAATGAAATGCCCAGTTCTGTTAAATTCTGCCAAAGGTGTGGGTGGCTTCCATGTTTTATTTGCCAGCGGAGTGATTTGTCCTGTTTGGCTATGGATTGCTGAAAACTTTTGCTGGTCACCTACTGCAAATAAAAATGGAGCAGAATAGAGAGGTATCAAAGCTAGGCTAAAGATCATTATGCCTTTATGAGCATCTGTTCTAACAAAGAAAGTCAGGATTGAGAGAACCTGTGACTAGATGGGGAACTAGGAAGGTGTGCTTGTGTATTCACATTTAATGCTGTTTTTCATGGCTGATATATTAAAACATTGATCTGAAAATGTACATGAGGGAATTCCTAGTCTTATTCTTCAATGTCAAAAAAATGCTTATATTAACAATATAACACTTATATTGTTAATATAAGCTTTTTTTCACATTTTCAGCTGGTGGTGTGCCGCGGGATTTTTTCAATGAAAGAAATGTGCCTTAGCTCGAAAAAGGTTGAAAAACACTGGTTTCTGCTGAAAAGGACATGTCCGTTCTCCACAGTGGCTGGGCCCAGTAGCCTACCCCTGAGGACCTTTTCAGATGCTGCCCTCTGCGGAAGAAGGAAAGGAGAAATCCTGTTGAAATACAAGACAGGCATAGCCTAATGCAGCAACAATCTTGCTCTGTGTTTTCAGTGGCTAGAAATATCTTTGGAAGAAAGTGAAATGCAGGCAAGAGAGACAAAAGACAAATAAAAGTTAAGGTGTATTAATCCATCCATTCCATTTTGTTACTGCATTTTGTTAATCCTGGGCCTCGTTAGTGTTTCTTAATCCTCTGTGGGATTTCCATTGACTGGTTTTTGAGATAGGAGAGTGTGTTGGAAGATCCTCAAATTCCCTTTTTGGAACATGCCTTCCTAAAGCAGAGAGGTGAGTTTTCTGAAAAAATAGGAGGAGGTGGAGATTGGATTTATACCCCGCCCTCCACTACCCGAAGTAGTCTCAGAGTGGCTTACAGTCTCCTTTCCCTTTCCCTCCTCACCACAGACACCCTGTGAGGCAGGTGGGGCTGAGAGCTCTTACGAGGACTGCCCTTGAGAGAGCAGCTCTGAGAGAACTTGTGACTGACCCAAGGTCATGCTAGCAGCTGCATGTGGAGGAGGAGTGAGGAATCAAACCCAGTTCTCCCAGATTAGAGTCTGCGCTCCTAACTACTACGCCAAACTGATTCATAAAAATTGATGCACAAAAATACACTGATACTCAAAAATTCATAAATTATCCCCCCCTTCCCCAAAGTGTTCTGTTAGCCAGAAGTGTCTGGAAACTAAGTTGAATACCTGTCTAGGGTGGAAGGGCTGTACCTGGACCAAGGTCCAGCTTCCATCTGCAAGGTCCAGGTGAGCAAAGGCAGCATCGGTCCTTCCATCAGGCTTGGACCCAAATCTTGCTGAGCCCCCCCTCCCTACTGCTCTGTGAATCGTAGTTCAGTTGATGTCTGTCCTGGTGCTAGAAGCACCTAAGAGCCAAGTTCTGGCTGAAAAATGGAATGAGAATAGAGTAAATGTTGAACTGCTGCTTTGAACCAGAAGAGGCCAGCTAGAACTTCTGACTGCCCGTTCTGCTGTCACCTTGAATAGATTCATCCCTTTAAAGGAATGTTTTTAAAAAACAAAATGCAGTTTTGGAAACTTTTTTAGGCCGTTGTCTGACCTCAGCTGTGAATTTCCCATTCCTCCAACTTGGTCTTGACCCAGTCGCCTGTGAGCTTATTTTCTTTTTGCTAAAGCTACTAACAAACCGAAGTAGCTGTGAAGGCCAGCTGGGCAATAGAGTGGATTACTGCTAAAGAGATTTAGCCTATGCTCGGAAGCGAAAGAGCAAAGAGAAATTGCTCCAGCTTGCGTGGACTAATAAATTTTTCTTCTTTTCTCCTGGACATTTGGTTTGGGAATTGAGTAGTGGAAACTTAACAAGAAGAATTTTTTATAGATCTACACGGCAAGTGTATGGTTTTATTTCTCTGGCCTGATGTAGCCTTTAGCCTTTTGTACTCAGCTATAGTGCTTTTCCAAACAGAGTGGTGAATTTATCCTTTTGTCTTTCTAGCAGTGCAGGGTGTCCGGCACTGATTGGATCTCTGTTTCTCACGTGCCGATATCCTATGACTCACTGAATGTTCAGGCTCACTCTGTAGGCTGTGAATAAAAGCGGGACACACAAAGATTATAATATTGAAACCGTTTGTTACGAGGGCCTCAAGAGGAAATCAGATAAACATATGGGGCAGAGGTCCGTCAGTGGCCATTAGCCACAAAGTATAGATAGGAACTCTCGGTCTGAGGCAAGTGATGCTCTGTATTCTTGGTGCTTGATGGGGGGAACAACAGTGGGAAGGCTTCTAGTGTCCTGGCCCCACTGCTGGACCTCCTGAGGGCACCTGGTGTTTTTGGCCACTGTGTGACACGGAGTGTTGGACTGGATGGGCCACTGGCCTGATCCAACATTGGTTTCTCTTATGTTCTTATGAGGGCCGGATCTGACATAAATATTACTTTGTCAGGCCAGGCCACGTGTGCTGTAAGACGTAATCCCAGGTACCGGAGATATAAACTGCATAAAGGACAGCCGCTGATAAGCTCTGAGTTGGTGTGTCCTCACCGCAAGGCCCCGTGGGCTGGGAGTGGGGTGCAAAGGAGAACTCACATGGGTGGGCTGGAGAGCCAGTGGTGCAGCCCTGGGCAGACACCCCCGCAATGCTTGACTGCGGCAGATGAGGTTGTTCTGCCATGCTGAAGCCACAATCAGAGTGACTCTAATCACTCCCCCCCCCCCCCCCGAGCAGTCTTTTGTTCCCTCCCTTCTACTAGTTGCTCACGGGCGGCATAAGAGCCCTGGAGGGGCCAGTCCTGCCTCCCGGACCTTATGTTTGACACCCCTGTGCGAACAGGTGGTTACAGTCAAACAGGTATGATGGCGCAGAAGCGAGATTTTGAGGCTTTTGAACAGCTCTTGAGATCTCCTGGACACAAAAGGAAATGCTCAACAAGCTCTGGGAAGTTCATTCTCCTTCACGCCGGTCTGGGTACGATTCTGTTAACTGTTTGTCTAAGCTCCCTTTCATCTTTCTTTCACAGATATTTTAACCTTAGAATGAAGAGAGACATGTCCCTCTTCAGTGATGACTTCAAACTAGAGATGTCCAATAAAGTACTTGATTATGATACCTCTCACATTTATACGGGGCACATTTATGGTAAGTTCGGTGGCCCTGAATTTAATTTTAAAATGCACTTACTTGGAAGTAGGGATGGTGCGTGGACTTTAATGGACGTGCCTGTTATGCAGGTAGTAGACTGTCTTTCAGTAACTGAAATGGTTTTGGAAAGACAACCTAAAAAACCTGGTTGTTGCCAATGATGTGGAGTTAAATTTGCAAGTCCCCCCCCCCCCCCCATTTGTTCCTTTTCTTGTATCTGGTCCATGTGGATTCTTTGATCTTCCTTTGACCTGATAGGAACTCAGATCTCTGCCTGAGGAGGGAGCATTCATCATTGATATCCTGTGCTGGGGGCTGCGCGTGAGCGAGCCTGCCATGAGATAGGTCTTTACAGCTAAAAGCCTCCGGGAGGCGGTGTGCACTGGACTCAGAAACTTGTTCCCGCCCACAGACCACGTGTGCCTTCGCAGCAGCACCCCCTATCCCTCAATTCCTTTTTCGCCGCCAAAGGAGAAGGTCGTGTTTTTGGAGTCTCCAGCCAAAGCTGAGAGGACTTCAGTCAGATTTGTTGAAGCCAAGTCAGCTTCTGAGTTCCTTCCATGGCTCAGGGGGCCCTTTTCAAGAAGTCCTTCCTCTGTAGGGCGAAGATTTATTTTTATTTATTTTCTTTGTGCAACTTTTAGCCCTCCCTCCCCTGCAAGCGGGTGTAACATAGCAGTGAAACCTATAAAAATTAATACAATTCACGTAAAAGTCTAAAACCCAACTTAACCTACACAATGGCAAGATGGAAACATATACGCCATGGGCGTAGAGCTTGTGTGTGATGCCCGGAGGGCCGTTTCGTCCCCTCCCAATGATATAAATTGGTATACTAGTCTTCGTATATGACCCAAACTGACAAACACGATCTCTGTCTGTTCTTTTTGGGTGAGGGGCAGAGTCTCTCCACTCGTAAGGCCTGCCAACTCTTCACCCCCTAAATCTCGGAAACTTAAGGCAGCGTTGTGGGAGAAAGCCCTTAAAGCCTCGGAGCCCTCATCCAAGTCGGCCCCGGAGAAAGCTCCCGATTCCGTGCCTTCAGAATTGATGCATTCAGCCCCGCCTCCCAGATCCGTGTCTCGGCGGATCCAGTCTCGGTCATGCTCCCCTCAGGCTCAGCATGCCTCTTCTGAGCCTCCCACTAAGAAGGCTAAAGGCAAGACAAAGGAAAGCATAAATCGGCTCCCCAGTGGAACCCTTCGGCTAGCTGTGGGTGGTGGAGCTGGAGGCGTTTGTACTGGAATAGACAGGAGACCGGTGTACAGACTTGAGAGAACGTGGTACTCAAGAATTTGAGGGTGCCGCATAGAAGAGGAGGGTACTGAGAACATAACTCCTGGCACCAGAGCCCAAGCCCCCCCATTTTCACGGACACACTTATAACCGGTGTGTCCATAACAGCTGACCAAAAAGCGCAGCAGAGCTGAAAAAAGGAACTGTGGTCTTCCATGCTGATTCTAGAGCAAGCCTAATCTTTGAGATTCTGGCTGTGGTGTGGCCACCCTGCCCATCAGCAGCAGGGGTCTGGCTCCCAAAGTGACCGGCCACAGCCCACCACTGGTGGAAGGAAATACCTTTGAAATTATGCAGTTGTGTGTACTTTCAACAGATATGAAGCTGGGCTGCAGTTGGAGGATACTATGGTATTTTGTGTGTTAAGAAACCCTTGCTTGATCTAATACGTAAATAGTCCATAAAAACAAATCAGGGCATTTGGCACATTTTGAGGGGGGGGGGATTTTTGGAACAGAATATTTGGCCAGAGCACGTTCAGTGGTCCTTTTCCCCCCCACTTCCTTACCTTTGCTAACAAAAACAGGGGTCTTCAGCAACTGTGTAAGGAATTTTTGAAGCAAAAAAGAAAAACAATTTTCCCCCCCTGAATGAAAACAGGGACTTAAAAGAACAAGCTAAACCCTGACTTGCTGATCACGGGATGTTAGTAGTTTCTTAAAACGGCTCTTATTTCTGGCGTCGGCTGCAATTGTGTGCATAATTGTGTGGTATTTTTCCTGGCTATTTGCCTCCTGCTAAAAGTAATAACTGGCTTCAGTGAGGCTGGTGCCCTGAACTGTTATTTTCAGGTGTTACGTTTGCGATAATCCTTTGGGCTTTTGCAAGGTCTGTAGAAAAGGTTGCGTAGCAAGCTGGCTGGCAAGCATTCCTTTCAGGGTCAGGTAGTGTTTAGCGCATGGGTCCCGGCAAAGCTGCCAATTCCCCAGGGCTTCCTCCTGCTGTGGACAGAGCTCTTTAAATGGTGGCTGAGGGAGAAGGCGGGCAAGCGGTCAGCTGCGTGGGCACCAACTGTCTGCCAGGCTGTCTGAAGACATTCACTTAATTGATGGCTAATGTGTATAAACAGGAATTGGCGACACTCCTCTCTCTCCCTAATTGGCGGCACACATCTCTTTTCCCCTGAGCTCCACGTGCTTTTTCCCCCAATAGGTGAACAGGGAAGCTTTACCCATGGATCTGTGATCGACGGAAGATTCGAAGGATTCATCCGGACTCACACTGGAACCTTTTACATCGAGCCAGCCGAGAGATACGTCAAGGACAGAGCCTTGCCTTTCCACTCAGTCATGTATCATGAAGATGATATCCGTAAGTGCTCTCATGCTGTTGTTCTCTGGGAGGATATTTGGTACAGGGAACTGGTGCCCAAGTGATGTGAAATTAGCTCTTTTTGGGAAAGTGGCCCTCGTGTGGGGCCCTCCGATACTCAGCGATGGTGCTGTGCGGAGTTCTATGACCCAAGTACTAGAAGACTGCAGTAAAGGTCATTTCTCCTCTCAGAATGGCTCTTCAGACACTGCTGGCAGTCTTAGGCCAGGTTATCATAGGTAAGGTTTCTATAAGATTTCACAAAAGCGCAGTCTTGTCAGCCTCCTTTGAGGGACTGTGTTGGCTAAAGTGTTGTATAAAGCATTTTGACTTTGTGTGTTAAGTGCTGATAAGTCACTTCCGACTCATGGTGAGCCTATGAATGAGAGCCAGTCTGGTGCAGTGGTTAGGAGCACGGACTCTAATCTGGGAGAACCAGGTTTGCTTCCTCATGCAGCTGCTGGTGTGACCTTGGGTCGGTCACAAGTCCTTTCAGAGCTGTTCTCTCGAGAGCAGACCTCAAAAGAGCTCTCTCAGCCCCACCGACCTCACAGGGTGCCTGTTGTGGGGAGGGGGAGGGATTGTGACCCGCTCTGAGACCCCTTCGAGTAGCGACGGGCAGGGTATAAATCCAATCTCCTCTTCTTCTTCCTCCTCCTCCTCCATCATCGTCATAATCAGCAGCAGCCTGGCTCAGGCCTTCCGAACGGCGGGCCACGGCTTCCTTAATGGGGTCAGTCCCTCTAATCTTTCCTGCCGCCCTCAACTTTTCCTAGCGTCATTGTCTTTTCCAGTGAGTCTTGTCTTCTCGTGATGTGTTCAAAGCACAGTAGCCTCACTTTAGTAATTCTAGTTTCTTGGGAGAGTTCAGGCTTGATTTGATCTTGAGTATTTTAGCTGAATACTTACAAAAATACCGTGCTGTACTGGGCACTGTATAGGAATGAAAACGATCAGGTTCTAGCCTGAAGGCTTACGGTATTAAGAAGCATGAAATTGAAGGGATAGAGGCAGGAGAGGAAACTTTGGGTTTGATAGGAGGAGTTCAGATGGCAGCTGAATTGCTAACCAAGGGGCAGGGAAGAAAACGAGTGGAATCCATCCTTCTCCCATGGCATGGTTGCATGCGAAGAGTTTAATTTAACCCAGAGAGATGCTCCTGTTGGCCACAGAGGAGAGGACTCACAATCATGGGTTTAAATTAGGGGTGGGAAAGTACCGGCTGAATCTTAGGAGAAACTTTTTGACAGTTGGAGTCGTGCAGCAGTGGAATCGGCTGCCCCGGGTGGTGTTGGTGAGCTTCCCCTCCCTGGCTGTCTTGAAGCAGCGGCTGGACAAACCCTTGTCAGGGAAGCCCTGGGCTGATCCTGCACTGAGCAGGGGGCGGGACTAGACGGCCTGTAGGGCCCCTTCCCACTCTGTGTGAGTCTGTGATTCTATGAACCCAACACTGAACCTTGTCCTCTGTGTCAGTTAACCCCAAGAACTGCTAGCTTGTGGGTTGCGTGTTTGTTTTCGTCATACCACCCTGAACACTATTATGAATGTGAGTTACAGCTTCCAGGGGGTGTACCAGATCCAGGTTACTTCCCTGTGGTCACATGATCTTGCTCCCAGAGGCTTCTGGCTTTCAGGTTGATATGGAAGCCTGTTTGGGGCATGGCTAGTCACTTAACTGGAGATCACGACCTTGTCCTTGCTGGTGAGAACTGCCAGCTGGTGGCTCCGTGATCGCAGTCGCTAAACTGGATTGGAATCCCCAGTCCCACAAGCATAGGAAGGGCGGAAAGCTTATCCCTTTGCAGTCCTGATTGTGGGCAGGCATAGCACAGCATCTCACGGGCTGCTTAATCTGTGGGGAGCAAAGTTCAGCTTGCCTCCTTGCTCCGGAGTGTCAGAGAATTATGGGGGACTGATGTAAATGTGGAGAATGACTTCACAACAATCAGTGAGTGTGGGTTTGAAGTTTTAAGGCCTAACTTTTCCCTTAGGTGGTAATTAGTGGTGGTATGTGTAATAATGCAGTGGATGCAACAATTCTTTCAAAAATACACTCTGTGTATCCCAATTGATGTAGCTTGGAATTAATTTAAGTCAGCGTTGTCAGTTAATGGAAGCTTTGCTGGCTTTGGGCCTTTGAAAGTAGGTGGCTTCGGTCACTTGGCCAGTACCGTTCATCATGCTTTGAGGCTGACTTTTCTGTTTAATCACCCAGTCTTCTCTGTTAGAAGAAATATAGGCAGCAGTATTTATGAGGGTGGTGGAGCTTTGGTTGCTGGCCAGCTTATTGTTTCAGGCACTGTGTAAACAGCTGGTGGGTGCAAAGAGAATGAATAGCTAGCATTTGACGTGGGGCTGTGGCAGGCCGATAACTTTTGGGGGGCTCTGCCCTCTTTCTTAAAGGCATGGCCCTACAAGAATTTCTCCTGTAAATGCTTTTTTCCATCATTTAAAAACACTTTTTAAAGGTGTAGGCTCCTTTAAGCAGAGTGGGGTGCTGTAGGTGACTAATTCCTGCACTAAGCAAGGGGGTTGGAGTAGGTGACCTCTAGGATCCCTTCTATCTCTGTGTCAAGAAACTGGTCTCCTTTAAGAGAATTTTTCTGCGCTAGTGTTAGCTTTCTTGAATATAGAAGCCATCACCCCCACCTGCCAGATTGTTCGCAGAATTGTTGCTCAGGCTGGCAGAAGTGATTAACTTGCAGCAGCTGAGAACTATCATCTAAAGTGGTTGCCAGCTTGCAATTTAGAGATTTATCCTGGTAACACCTTTGTATTGGCTAAATGGTTAAGAACACCTATGCAGAAGAGACAGCTCAAGAAGACTGCCTCAAAGCTGTCTTCAGCTTCCACCCTGCTGCTGTGCTTCCAGAGACTCTGCTCATCAGGAACGCCAGTTGAGATGCCAGAGCTACACGCCTGATAGGGGAAGTAGTGAGTAGGATAGCCAGCGAGGTTCTTTGTTTTGGATTGCATTCCTTGCTGAACTGTATACATCCTCTCTTTCCCCTCTGGGTTGCTTGTCCTTTGTTTTTGTAAATAAAGCTTTATGCGTTTTTATACAAATTGGAGTGAGTTCCCTGGCCAAACCCAGTTAAGTATTTCCAGTGCCACGCCTACCATCGACTGGGAAAAAATTTCTCCTCCCCCCCATCACCTTTCTCAGCTTGCTCTTGTCACACTCTGGGGCTAAGATTTGCCGAAGCCTCCATGCTTTGCTTTTAAAAGTCTTGAGTCCACAGTAGCTGAGTCATAATCCTCAGAATTCTGGCTTTCCTTTCTGCACTGAGAACTTCAGCCCCACCAGGAAAAAAAATTGCCACATGAGCCACAGAATCCTGGCTACAGGCCTGGGTCTTGTCTTGTCTTAAGGGAAGGATAGCAGCCAAAAAATGCCATGCTGTCTAGAACGAGGAAGAGCTTCCTAGTACCTCTAAAAGCTGGCAGTCGAAAGGAATGTGTCAAAATTCAGCCCCGTTCTTCTTGTCTCTTTGTTCACTTCTCCCAAGTTTCTTTTCTGTTGCATGTTCTCTAACGTTCAGCCACCTCGCCTCTGGATTCCCTATCGCTTAGCTTCCCAAACTACTCGCGTCTTATCCTACTCTGTCCCATAAAACTGCTATTGCCAGGGTCTGTGTGGAATAATAATCCCTGCCAAACTAACTCCTTCTCCTTCCCTCATTGAAATTGGACTACATTCTCAACTCAGAATGGCACTTTGTGTGAACATAACATCATAAGAGAAGCCAATGCTGGATCCGGCCAACGGCCCATCCAGACCAACACTCTGTCACACAGTGGCCAAAAACACCAGGTGCCCTCAGGAGGTCCGCCTTGTTTCAGAGACTTAGCTTCTCACACCCTCCCTCCAGGGGGGTCAGGGTGTTGTCTGTGCTTTCTCTCCCTCCCCTGTTTTAGCCTCACAATCACCCTGCAAGGCTGAGCGTGTGTGGCTGGCCCATGGTAACCCAGCAAGCTTCACGATCGAGTGGAAGTTAGAACCCTCCTCTTCCATCTAGTCTGCCCTTCGAACCCCCCCCCCCCCAAACTCTCAATTGTGTGGATACTTGGTAGCGGGTCGGGTGGGAAGAAGGAGGGTCATTTTGCACCGTGCAGTTTCTGTCTTGGCAATGCAGACGAAAGAATTTGCCGGATTTACACAAAGAGCCCCTCCCCCAGCTGATGCCCCTCCTCTTTCACGTGCCATTTATTAAGCAAGAAAATCAAATTTATGGGGGGGAGGTGTTGATACTGGAACAAAATGGATGCTTGGCTGTAAAAGGGCATCTGTCCCCATATTTGAAAACTCTTTACACTCTGGAAGGGTCGCAAGGCCACCATCTGCTCCAAAGACTGCTTGGGCTAAAGAAGGACTTTTGACAAGCCAGGGAGGTTGTTTGCCCGTCTCCCAGTTTTTAGAAAGGTTTCTTGGCAGCTTTTAGCGACAACAATGCGGAACGAAGTCTTATTCAGAACGTAAACAAAAGCTGGTTTTGCGAGCGGGGACCGGCTCATCCTCTTCCTGCCCAGCGCTTTGTGCAGGGGAGGCGGGGGGGGGGGGGGGGTGACTGGAGAAAGGAGTCTCTTCTATCAATATGTTCAATAGGTAGTGAATTAATTTAGAGTCTTGTGTAAGACTCACGCGCAAACACTTTGCAGAAGGGGTTGCATCATTTGTACAACACTTACAGTGTTCAGAGTAATTCACACATGTTACCTTATTGTCTTCACAATGTCTCTGTAAGGTTGGCCAGTAAGTATGATCTCCATACTGCAGATTCTGTTGCCGGGGGGGAGGGGGGCTCTGGTTAAGAGAAGGTGGTTTGCCCTGAGGCCTCTTCATGGCTCAGGTGATATTGGGGCACCCACTATTCCCACCCACCCCCAATCATAGCTCTTAGTTCATTGTGGCTGCTGTTGATTGTAATTACTTTACGAAGCTCTTTCGTCTCTGGCTTGCAAGAATCGCCTTGGTTTAGCCACCGCTCGGGCAGTGCAGAACAGCTCATGAATCATGCCTCGGTCCGTAGCTGCAGGCACCTTTTGCAGGAAATCAAAGGCTTAGCACATTGCATGGGGTGGGTGCTCAACATTAAACAGTAGCAGAAAATGGGGCTTGAAGGCGTGTGTTTCCTTTGATTTACCCTGAAATGACCTTCTTAACTCACCTGCGATTGCTTGTTAGGATCAGAAGTTAGGGAGCTCCAGTCGGCAAAGAGCCTGAAGCTGAGGTGGCATTTTGGGGATGAAATTTATCCCTGGCCACTTGCCCCAAACTGGCTAAGCAAATGCTGGCGCTTTAGTCTGGCATCCGTGCTTTCTCCAGACCTTAGACCTCCTTTTAAAAAAACCAACAAAAAAACCCTTGGTTCTGTCCTCCCTTCATCATAGATTTACTTTCTTAAAAGGAAGTTTTGTTTATAGAGGGGCCACGGTGGCTAAGGCGCTGAGCTGCAGACCAGAAGATTGGTAGTTCAGTGGTTGGAGACCCGAGTGCTGCCTGACGGAGTGGGCTCCTGTCTCTGGCCCCAGCTCCTGCCAACCTAGCAGTTCAAAGGCAAGAAATTGCAAGTAGATAAATAGGTACCGCTTCAGGGGGAAGACATTCCGTGCGCCTCGGCATTTAGGAATGCCGACCACATGACCACGGAGAAGTCTTCAGACAGTGCTGGATCTTCGGCTTGAAAACGGAGATTAGCACCGCCCCCTGGGGTCAGATTTGACTGGCTTTCGAGCAAGGGAAACATTTACCTTTACTTTGTTTATAGGTATTTTTGGTTTCTGATGCCATACCGTTGTTTCCAAATACGTATTGGGAAGTAGATGGTAGCCATTAACCTAATTTAGTGTGGAGCAGATGACATCTGGTAGATTTCCTGAGACGATGACGGTGCTTGAGCTTTTAATTCCATTGGTTTTGTTTCAGCAGTCCTCTGTTTTTCCCCCTCCCTGAGTGGAGTGTACTCGGAACAAGGTGGCGCCCAGAGTGGGAGGATGGTTTACCAGTTCATTCAACCTTGAGAACAGAATTCGCTGGTTCCCCTGTGTTCCTCTCCCCCCCCATTGAAATCGTCGTCACAGGAATCATGGGCTTCCAGGATAGCGATATGCAACCTTTCTGGAAACAAACCTGCCCCTCGCCTTCGCTAATACGCAATTTGCATCAGAAACTTATCACATGATCGTCATTTCATGAGGCTGATTAAGGCTATAATTGGATTCAAGGCACAGCCTATTTGAAGTTGTCCTATTAGTTCAGCTCTCCGTGGACAAACGAGAGGTTTAAGCAGTAACCAGAGCAACATTCCACGGCTAAGCGGGATGCCACCTGGCCTTCTCGGGGTTGTCTGCATGCATAAAGCCTCGCGGCAAGAGATGGGTGTCCAGAAGCGTGGAGGATAAAGATTCTTCCCCTGAATTCTCACCTGCAAGGGTGAGGTGGGCAGGAATTGAACTCAGGGCATGTGTAGCACCCTCTAAGGGGCAGGGGAACATCATATCTGGAGTCCATGGGGCCTTGAGACCCCAGCGTGGGCTCAGTCTCTGTTTCCTTGTGCAGGTTGCTTTATTCATAAATCCAGACCCCTGAAGGTGTGGGATTCACTTCAGCCACCTCAGAGTTACACTGCATTGTACAGGAGAAGAGCCACAAAGCTGCAACCTGCCTCTTGTTTCTGCCTTCTCTTCCTGCCAGCCTCCTTCCCTTTGCACCCTTTTTTGTAGCCCCAGCTTTGCACCTGGCCCTTGAGCGAAGTTCCACCCTCTTCTCCTCTGTTCCCTGCTTTGCCTCAGAGCACCTGGGCCCAGAGGCTTGGCTCCCTGCCCCCCACACCCTTTGAGCTTCCCTGGGCCCAGAGGCTGCACAGGCTGCCCTGTCCCTGAGGGTGCCGCACCTTTCCCCCTCGGTCCTGCCCTCCTCCGCCCAGGTGAGACTGACTGCAGGGCCCTGCTAGGCACTTCGTTCCTGGGCAGCCTGCCACGGCATGTTCAAAACGTGGAGCCGTGATTTTCCAAACCTTGCAGTGATCTGACCAGACTGCCTGCACCACTAGAGGGCTGGATCCGCAGGTGCGTGCTGTTCTGCCAGGGAATGGCTGTTTTCCACCTGGCCCCGGCGCCCTGCTTGAGAAGTGAAGCACAGCCCTCATCTGTTACAGGAGGACCCGAGGATACCACCGAGGGGTCATTTATCTCCACGTTCCCCAGCGCAGTCTGAGTCAGCCTGGGTCCGCCGTGCCCTCCGTCCGTTTACAGCGGGAAAGAGACAGACCCAAGGCAGATACGAAAAACGGGCACCATCAGAAACGGGTGCGGAGAGCCCTTCAGGTGCCTCAGACGTTGGGTAGCAGGTGTAAAAGTCGCCGTGCTTCAGCAGGCGGGTTTCAGCGGGAAGCTCCCTCTCAGAGCTGCCGGGCTGGAATTTCAGGAATAGATTCAATTTTATCCGGCTTGGGTGTGGGGAAGCTCCAGGTACGCCATGCATCGTGATCTTAGTCCATGCCCTGGCTGAATGGAGCTTTTGCTTCTTTGACTGGGTGGTCTTGTCCTCATTTGTGCTAACATTCCACGTTAAAATCTCTTAGGGCCCCGCCCGCAGGGAAGGGGGTGTCCCCCAACATGGTGCTCGCCAATTCTTTTTAGAAAGTGGGCGGAGCCAGATGGGGCTTTTGCCCAGCAGGGCTTGCCAGTGGCCATCAGAAATCGGACCGGTTGGGAAGATTTTTAACGTTGCTTTAGCAACAGCTGCAGCCACGGCGCAAAGATCTTTACTGCGTGTATTTTAAAAGGCCACCTGTTAAGCACAGCTTCTGCCTGAAACGTTGAAGGGTTAGGCGTGGCCTCACTCCGTGTGGTCAGCCCTGCCTCCTGTGGCAGCCATTTTGTAGCCGATTCCACTTCCTGCAGCCATTTTGTGGTGGGTTCCCCCCCCCCACCCCCGTGCCAGAATTCCAAGGGGGTCCAGAGGCTTAAAAAGGTAGGGAAACCCGGTCTGAGACCATCTAGCTTTTGCTGCACGCAATGATGGCTCCCTTCCTTTCTCCCCCAACAAGGTGATCAGTGGCCCCACACACAGTAGGCAGAAAGTTCCCGGTTGTTTCCTTGCCCGTTGGGCCTGCCTTGGGTTCTCGAGGGCGCATTTCCGTCAGGTTTCCCTGTGATCGAAGCGGTCTGCTGCCAGGATGTGACGTCGTTTTCAGCTCCGCGTGGGTTCTTGGCCTTGGCTGGCCTCAGAGGACTCGCCGAGTGACCGGCTCATCAAAGGAGAGAACAACCTCTGTAAACCTTTAATCCCTAGAATCCAGCAGGGGCTTGCTCGATGCAACTGTCCCCGCGAGGTGTGGAGGGCTGGAAATGGCATCACGGTTTAGTGGGCGGGCTTCAACTGGGAGAACTTTGTGAGCCGGCTCCGTGGGCAGCTAATATCCCCGACCGAGCAGTCGTCCTGTGCTGTGATGAGACCAAGCCACTGTACGAGGAGGGGGTTGCACTTTCTTTGGCAGGCGTGGCCTGACTTCTCGTAGAGATGCTAGTGTATTTCAAAACAGCCTTTTCAGAATTTGCCATCAGATTTGTGAGCGTAAGGCTTGCGAAAATTGTAAGTGTAAGCCCCCTCCACCATGGTAATCCAGTCACATGTGGTGTTTAGTCTAGTGTAAAAAAAAGCAGTGGAAGAGCAGACCTCTCCCCCCCCCCCCCCCCCCCGAGAGACTCTTCCTGGGTCTCTTGCAGGGAAACAGTGTGGAGAGTGTGGTTCCAGACAACTTGGTTGCCTGAGGCACACGTCGGCTCAGACGCTGCCGAAAGTTCCATGGCCGCAGCTCCTGGCTTCCGTCGGCATCTCCACTTTGCAGATGTCGGAGGGCCGTCTTGTTCCGACTCTCCGTAATCACCAGGCTTCTGCCAGAAGCATTATTTTAAAACCAGCCTGTAAATAATTCCGGGCCGAGTGAAGTGTGCACAGTGGGAAGGTGTGGATGAGGGGGGAGGGGGATCCTTCATTATGGGTTTCCTGGCTCTTTAGAGCCCCTGAGACAAAACCGGCATGCCTCTAGGAAACGGCAGGTCACGCTGGACAAGCAGCGGCTGGACAAAGCCTGGTCAGGGGTGCTCTAGGCTGGTCCTGCATTGAGCAGGGGGTGGGACTAGATGGCCCGTGTGGCCCCTTCCGACTCTGTGGTTCTATATCCGTCTTTATGGTGGTTCTGAGAGTCACAGAAAGACCAGGCCTGTCAGATGGGCGTCCTCATGGTGTCCTCGCTCTCACTCACACACATCTGCTTGCTGGTTTTTCTTCCCCTCCCAACCGAGAAATATACCAGAGGCAGGACAGATGCACTCTGCGGGACTCTGTGCTTGTAGGAATCTATTGCTGATCAAAATTTGAATGGGTTTTTTTCTCTCCCAAGTTCCTCTGAAGTTGTAGTTGTACTACGGCACAAATCCAGTCTCTTCTTTGTATTTCCTTTTTAAAGTAATCTGAAAAGGGCTTCTTGCAATAGCATAGACCAGTGGTGGCAAACCTATGACATGCGTGCCAGAGGCGGCACTCAGAGCCCTCTCTGTGGGCACGCACGCAGTTTGGGCACTCAGTCTTTAAAAGGAAAAAGACGACACAGACTCGAGGCTGGGCTGTTCTCAAACTTACAAAGTATGAGCCAAGGTCAGACAAATTATCAGCATGCATACAACAGCAAAAATCACATGAATTCTTCAAAAGCATGTCAAATGCAAACTTTTACCTTTCAATAAAAAGTTGTTTGTATCATTGAAAGCTTTGTTATTGTGTTTTTCTTTTAAGACAAAAGATGTTAATGTATGAGTTCTTTTTCTAAACTAAAACCTCAGTATTCAGGTTAAATTGTCGTGCTGGCACTTTGTGATGAATAAGTGGGTTTTGGGTTGCAGCTTGGGCACTCGGTCTCTAAAAGGTTCGCCATCACTGGCATAGACTGTTACAGCTCAGAAAATTCAATATTTTTAGTTTGCTGGATTTTTTATTTATTTTTTTGCCTTCTGTTTTTTTTGTGTGTGTGTTTTTTTTTAAATTAAAGTCAAGAAACTTGGTTTGCATTTTTTAGGGTACCCGCATAAATACGGGCCGCAGGGTGGCTGCGCGGATCATTCGGTGTTTGAAAGAATGAAGAGGTACCAAATGACCGGTGTGGAAGAGCCGGCAAACCAGGTAGAAAATGACTTGGAAGTTGATGTCTCTTGCTTGGTAAAGCACTGCTGCTTTCCTCTTTGCCCCTGTCCGCATCAGGTTCCTTGCAGACATGAGCCAGGGCCCAAGCAGCTGCTTGAGGGCGTGGCTGAGAGCTGGGGGGATCGTCATCTTTTGCTTTAATAGCTGACCACCTCCTTCCCCCCCCCCCCCCACTGCCTGGGACTACTCCCGGCAGTCCCCTCCCTTTAGCCGTACAGTGCGGAGGCTGCGGCTGGAGAGGAGCCAAAGCTCTCTTAGACAAGTGACGTCGGTGTACGGAGGAGATCTTTGGAACCCAGCCACGTTACCTGTGTTGCACTCATCTAAAACCGTTGAGTCCTTGGAGCTTTTTACAGAGCTGGGAACACCGATGCCATCAGCCGAGGAGATTTTATTAGGTTTTTCTGATTTCTATTAAAAAATTAATTGCAGGTTTTAAGGGCGGTTTAAATCCCTGTCAGCAGCAGCCCTAAAAACTTGGCCGAGAATGGCCACTGGCTGCAGAAACGTGTCTTTATTCATTGAAATTTCATTCATGCATTCAAGCTGGCTCGCGAGCCTGTTTTATTTCCTCTTAGTCCTTGGATAAACTTTGCGTGTGCCAGATTAATTGGAGGCAGACGTTCCTGAGTGCCAAGTTGCTGCACCAGCAAGTGCGGCGACAGGGCAGCGCACCTCGCTTCCAGCGGTTGTAATCCTGGGCAGCGCAGAGGCGCGTCAGATCCGATCTCCCGTTAAAAGTGACAGCCGTCATGGAGGATACAAGCCAAGGGTTTCGGCACACTGTTGGAAACAACTTTGTGAAAATTAACAGATAATTCGTAGCCCACTTACCCTAGCTGCCCTTTGCACATTAGAGGCCCACCTTGGAGACGCCTTCTCTGTAGATCCAGCCTCTTGTGTGACTGACTCGTGAAGGCCTGCGACTCCCATGGACAGAGCTGACTGCCTGGACCCTGCGGTAGAGAACGTGCCGGGGGAGAACCATGTGGTTAGCCCTCTTCATCTGCCTGCGGACCCTTGGGATGTTATGTCTTCACTGTAGTGTAGGCCCTACATGCCCTGGAGGATGAGGTTATCAGTGGCTGCAAACCATGGTGGATGCATATCTGTTCCCTCCAGTATCAAGGGCAGTATGGCAAGGAGGGCAGACAGAGAGTGAGAGTAGTCAGAGTCCGGTCCAAAGTCAGAGGCTCCAGAGAGCTGGTTTAACAAAGTCCAGTCTAGGGTGAAGGAGCTCCAGGTAGCAAGTCCAGTCCAGGGCTGCAGAGAAGACTTGAACATCTAGGATTTAGTGCTAGAGGATCCTGAGGAAGAGAGAGGGGGTTTTGGAAATAAGAAAGCTTTGGCACCACCCTGACCTGGATAGTCCAGGCTAGTCAGATCTCAGAAGCGAAGGAGGGTCGGCCCTGGCTAGTATTTGGAAGGGTGACCTCCAAGGAATACCAGGGGCGTGACACAGAAGCAGGCAATGGCAAACCACCGCTGGAATGTCTCTTGACTTAAAAACAAGCCTAGCTCGCCACCTAGGGGTGTATGATGCTAAAGAGCTAGAACTTCTGGCTGCCAGACTCCTGGCTATACTACACACACACACTGCCATATGATAATTAATAGATTAACTGACAAGGCCAATAACAGGGCACAGAGACTGAAGCCTTTGCCTGGTGTTGCCTCCTGGCGTTGCGCTTCAGAGGTTTACTGCCTCGGAACATGGAGAGTTCCACATTGGGGGGTGGCTGGTACGTAGCATTTCAACTATATCCACAATCCAGTCGTTCCATCTTCTTTTGAACCGAAAGGCAATATAGAAATACAGTTTAGAATTAACACAGTCCTTGGCTTTGCATGCTGCAGAAACCTTTAGCAGAACCCGCCAGACCGGGCCCCGAGAGGTTGAGAAGAAAGCGAGCCACGCAGGCGGAGAAGAACACTTGCCAGCTCTACATCCAGACGGACCACCTGTTCTTCCGATACTACGGCACGAGGGAGGCCGTGATTGCACAGGTGAGCTGTGTGGGTTGCGGCTACAAGTGCCTCTTGTGCCGCTGCCGGTGCTGAAACGGCTGACCCGGCTCCTTAAAAGCCATCTCTAATGGGCGGCTTTAGGCAACGCGGTGCCTGTTATACCAGAAGCGCACAAAACCATTCTCCTTGTTTTCGGCAGCAGGATCTCTTCAGTAGTTGAGTTGTGCTTAGGTTTTATGAATGTAAAACATGGCAATTTAGGCACCTCTAGAACAGATGATATTTCCGAGCGTGGTTTAAAAGAAGTGATATTTCACTGGGATCAATCAGTCTTCTTGCAGATAAGGATGCTTGTGAGAGGCAGAGCCGCTGTTTAATTACCACTCTGCCCATTTTGGCTGGGAATTCAAGTTTGAGACCTTGTTGATGGGAGAGGGGATGGGAATGTACGCCTTGGCCAAGATCCCAAGTGTCCTCTGAGAGAACGGCCAGCTCAAGACCGCCCTGATTCCCTTCCCATGGCCGAGAGCTCTTGCGTAGCCTGCAGAGTGGCTGGTGTCTTTGGACACGGATCCTGCAAAAAACAGAACTGGAAAGAGAAGGCCTTTGCTGTTCTTTCCTCCCTCAGACCCTACCCTTGACAACACAGGTCATTAGCAGTCACAAAGTATCTGGCCTGACTCAGACTTCCCTTGCTGTACTCTGGTGATAGTTGCGAAGGAACTGAGAGTCCCGGGGTATTCCTGGACACCCTCCGGTTAGCCTAATAAGAATTGTTTTCCTTGCCTCTGAGAGTAAATCTAGGAAACCCGGTCTTGTATGCTCTCATCAGCATCTGCATGTTTTCCCCTCTTTCAGATATCAAGCCACGTTAAAGCAATCGACACGATTTACCAGTCGACAGATTTTTCAGGAATCCGGAACATCAGTTTTATGGTGAAACGAATACGGGTGAGTGAGTGTCCTGTGGCTGGATTCTGGGCTTCTGTCAGCCGTACTTGCAATGCTCTGACCGGCGTCTCGGCTGCCAAATGAAGCTGTTTCCCTCCTCAAGTCACCCAGTTGTGCCTCTTTGCAGTTCTGGGATAAAAAGATCTGGGTACATCTCCCTCCCCCCACTTTTGGAAAAATACCAGTGACTTGAAATTCACCGAACTTTACAAAACCTGGGTTGTTGGGAAATCCCAAGAAGTGGGATATAGTTTTAGGCTTGGGTCAGGGTGTCCCAGTTTGTCTCAAGAGGGAATTTGTGGCAGCCTCTCTTGTTCAGTCTGACCTACCTTAAAGGGAAGGGAGGTGAGAATAAATGGGAAATATCTCACCTAATGGTGCTCTGAGTTCCTTGGATCTGGCTGACTAATTCAAGACCCAGCGAGGTTGAAAAATCACTGCCTTTGTCTCTGGTCTAGTGTCTTGCATGCCTCTGCCCACCCGCTTCCATCTGTTCACTCCTCCCTCTCATTCATACCAGTCCCCAAGCACGGGAGTGCATTTGGACACCACCAGCAGCCTTTGCTGTTGTTCCATAGGTGTCTGCTCTCTGGGCTGTAGGTCCAATCACGTCTGTGTGCTGGTCTGTAGCTGAGTGCAGCCTTGGTCGGTGACATGAATGCGTTGGAACAGCCATTGCAAGTCAAGCTCCAAGGCCTTCAAGCCATCTCTTGAAAGTTTTGCGATGGATGCTTTTGGTTCGCCTGAGTCATTAAGTGATCCATTGATTTGTGAGATGGAGTAATGTGTGCGATGTTTGCGAACTGGAGCTTTGAGGAATGGGCCCCTACCTGTAGTAAGACTCTTCAGAAGGCTTTTTTACTCATCTGTTGAGCCTTGTCTGACAACATGCCTCTTCCTTGTAGATCAACACCACACAAGATGAAAAAGATCCTTCCAACCCCTTCCGGTTCCCTAACATTGGTGTGGAGAAGTTCCTGGAGCTCAATTCGGAGCAGAACCACGACGACTATTGCCTGGCCTACGTGTTCACAGACCGGGACTTTGATGACGGTGTCCTTGGCTTGGCCTGGGTTGGAGCACCGTCAGGTAAGCAGAGTTTACATGCTGGAGCGTAGGTGGCATTTGAAAGGTCCGGGCCGGACGTCTCAGATCAAAAGGCCTTTCTGCCAGCAAATTCAAGGAACCTGCTCGTATCCCTCTAAGCCGTGGAGTCTTCTGAGCAACAATTCTATTTTGTGAACTCCTGGCATTAAAGCTGTGAGCGAGCGATTTGGCCACTGCATAAATTAGTTGGCTCTGGAGCCATCCCTCCTGAGCTGAGACAAAACTGTGTGACCCAGAGGCTAAAAAACTGTGGGCTAGCTCACACTTGCTCAGCTTAGAACACTGCTCGTATCGCTGGTGAGCAGCTTGCTGAGCGAGATGGGCCATACGTGGGGCTTGGTGCCTTTGCAGCTGTCTTCTGTCCTGCCTCTGTAAACTGAGTGGTTGACCAGCATTTGGAGGGATGAAGAACATCTCTCGTCCGTCGTGATCTGTGTGCAGGGCCACCCCACCCCACGGGTCCTGTGTCGGCATAGAGTTTGTTTATGTTATTTATTTGTTACATCTGTATCCCGCCCTCCCCCGCGAACAGGCTCAGGGCGGCTTACATTGCTCGGCACATGACCAGGTTCACATAAAACATTTAAAACCTTTTAAAACAATCGTACAATTAACAATTAAAGTTCTCACAGTGTTAATCAATCCTTCGTTAAGTTTAGATGGTGTGCTGTATGAAGCAGCACTCAAAATTCCTGACTCAAGCGATCTACCGGCCTCCCTGGACAGTTTGGCTCGATCTCCAAACCACAGCCAGCCCTGACCCACATGTTAATAGTGGTAGTTGGTGGTACTAGTGATGGGCGGCTCCTAGTTGAAGGCCTCGTGGAAGAGCTCTGTCTTTTGCAGGCCCTGCGGAACTGCATAAGATCGCGTAGGGCCCTGATCTCTTCTGAGAGCTTGTCCTACCAGTAAGGAGCTGCCACTGAAAGAGGCCCTGACCATAGTAGCTGTGAGCTTAGGGCCTTAGGGCCTGGAATAATTAGTCGATGTTGTGACCCCGACTGTAGTGCTTTCTGGGGTATATATGGGGAAAGGTGGTCCCTCAGGTATGTCAGACCCTGGCCATATAGAGCCAGTTTGGTGTAGTGGTTAAGTGCACGGACTCTAATCTGGGAGAACCAGGTTTGATTCCCCACTCCTCCACTTGCACCAGCTGGATGACCTTGGGCAAGCCATAGCTCTGTCCCAGCTGTTCTCTCAAGGACAGTTGTCTCAGAGCTCTCTCCGCCCCACCTGCCTCACAGGGTGTCTGTTGTGGGGAGGGGGAGGGAAAGGAGTTTGTAAGCCGCTCTGAGACTCCAAGTGAAGGGCGGGATATAAATCCAATATCATCTTCTTCTTCTTCAGGTAAGTACCAGCACCAGTTGCTCACAACCTTCTAGAGTTACAGCTCTAAAATTGCTGGATTCAAGCCCAGGAGTACCTGAGAGACCAACAAGGTTTTCGGGGTATGTGCTTTCAAGAGTCAGAGCTCCCTTCCAAAGACAAAAGTAGGTATCAGATGTGAGTACTTGTATCTGACGAAGGGAGCATTGGTTCTTGAAAGCTCATGCCCCGAAATCTTGCGGGCCTCTGAGGTGTTGCTGGACTTGAATCTGGCTCTTCTGCCACAGCCAACATGGCTGCCCTCTGAAACAGCTCTAAAATTGGAGCGTGGAGCTCCTCTCCTTGCTGTGTGTGCCTTGAATGGTTGGCCCTGGTTAGTATTTTGATGGAACACCACCGAGGAACACCAGGGTCACTGCACAGAGGCAGGCAATGGCTTTTCTCTGTATTAAAATGTTGAGTTAAGGACGAGTAGCGGTTTTTCCCAGGAGTCTGGCAAAACAAAAGCGCTGCAGCTCATGCCTGGTCAAGTGCGACATACTGAGAGAATCAATCTCTTTTTAACACCAGCGTTGCTTGTTGCAGGAAGTACCATCTGTCACCAGGCAGGAATTCAGCCCCTTTGGCTGTGTGAATGTTGGCAGCAGATATGCCGTACTTTTTAGTGCAGATCCAGGGGCAGGGATTGGGTTGGAGTGGGCGCAGCAGGAGAAGGACTTCCCCAAAGTCAGAATGAGGGTTGTTGCTACTGGTTAGGGTTAGGCCCTTTTATTTGTTTACCAACAGCTGCCATGTTTCTCCCTGCGGGTGGGTGTAGGGGGAGTGGCAGAGCGTGTTTGCACTTGGGGAGGCCTGCCTTGAGCAGGGGAGTCCCCTTTGTCTAAGTATCTGGTGGTGTTTGAGGACGAGCCTTCAGACGGCTGCTGCGGCCCCCTGTCCTTGTGTGGCTTTCACTTCCAGAAGGCTGGGGGACAGGAACAGACAAGCCTCGTCACTCACCGGCCCAAGATCATTTTAATGAAAAGCCTCAGGGCGCCCCCTTCCTTTCGCCACGGCTCGCTTTGCTTTCTCTACAGACACTTTGTAGGGAAGTGCCCCTTTGGAATGCTTTCATTTTTAAAATAAAATATTCGACAATATCTATTGCTTTGTGGGTCACCCCTTCCACTGTTTTGTAGGCTACAAGATCACTAGTGTGTGCATGCGCACGCGCGTGCGCGTATGAGAATTCCTTCTTGTTCTGGGAAAGATTATTGTGGATAGCTGCTGTGGTATACCCACAGTGGGTGTGCCTTGCCTAACTGGTACTTCAGTCCGCCCGTGGTCTCAGCCCAGACTTCCCAAAGCACTGTTCCTCTGTAAATACGCTGTGAAGAATGACTCACCCTGTTTCCTGGATAAGTGGATATTCTTAGACTTCTGAGTTGTTTGCAGAAATGAATTGTCTGCTGTTTAACCGCTTGAGACTTGGGGATATTAAAATCCAAGGATCGCAGGGCCACAAGCATTCTTAGCCAACCTCCCCTTTCTCCTGCTGGATCTTCAGATCACGTAACCGCCTGGTTATCTCCGTAGAGGTTCTTGCCTTATCTTGATTGTAGAACTCTGCAAGTCGAGAACAAGGGCAGAGATTTTCGGGGAAATACCAGCTACGTGAAAGCCGAAACAGAGAGGGAGGCATGGAAGCGTTGTTTGCACACGATAGCAAACTTCTTGGGGGCGGTGAAATTCCAAGAGGAGCTTGAAGGAAGTCTGAAAGAAGCTCTTCCAGTTTGAGTCACAAGTCTTTATTTCTCATATAACCTGGACGCAGTCTACAGGAAAAGCTTGGGGGGGGGGGGCACACAGTTGTCAGTTCATTCTCCTGTGTCATGGAGGGAAGAACCTTCAGGGTCGGAGATCATTAGGCAAACAAAACGAGTCCCCTTCCCACCTCAAAGTTATTCTAGAGCTTCTGAGCTATCCAGGTCTTTTTTTTTCCTGGGGGAACGTTCCGGAATAGAGTTCCGGAACCTCTTCGACAAAATCAGTACACAGCTGGAAAACTTCATTTCCCTCTTGAGTTCCAGCTCCTCTTTTTCCAAAAAGGAAAAAGAAAAGCCCTGGGGCGATCCAAAAGTATAGCACCTACAGAAGATATTTATTTATTTAAAGGATTTATTAGTTTCCTTTCACCCCTGCAGAAATCGAGGTGGCTTCCAGTATGATAAGTAAAACATCATGAAAAACACAAGTAAAAGAACAGTTACATAAGCCCATAAAAAGTCAAAATCTCCTATTAGATAAGTTTTATTCACAGTCATTGACCGACTCATAAAACGGTGACATTTTGTAACATGGGTAAAATATGCCACATTAAAATAGGAACAGAATTTTAAGACTGGTTATAAAAACACCATAAAAACCATAAGGGTTAAAATTAATAAAACTTGATCTTAATTCTCTTTTTGAGCTGCTGTAGATGTTCTAATTCTTAGGGCAAGCCATCCAAACCTAACCACCTGATAAGTAACTTCTGCCCCGCTATCCAATCGCAAATTTCTTAAACAGTGGATTCTTTGCCCGCACGAGAGAGGGGAATGTCTTAGGGAAAGGAAGAGACTCGTGGATGTTATTATATGCTTTACAGTAAAAAATTACATGTTCTACACACTCAAAACCACCCGCACAACAGGGGCATATCCTTTCTTCGTTAAATTTTCCTCCCAGGACTGCAGATAGGGAGTACATCCCAGCACATCAGTGTAAACGTTCTTCTGTAGTCCTGATTTAATAGACGGGAAAGGCAAGGCACAGGGATTACTCTGTTACCTGGAGCCAGGAGGACTCACCATTTCTCTACCATATTTAAATCATGTTGTCTTGAGATATCCGGTATTCTCTTGTTTCACCATATACTTGGCCTTTTCATAACCCATAGAACACAAGTATTGCTTCGACAAACCGTAAGAGGCTAATTTCTTATCCAGCACCTTAAACCAAGGAGGTTCAAAATGGTCTAACATCATTCAGCTTGGGCAGAAAAGCTAGCTTTAACTACAACGTTGTCACCACTATCCAGACTTTTGCCTCAACCGTAATCATCCCTGTCTCCATTCGAATAAGGACATTTGGAACCCCATGAGGGGCTTGTAGAATTGCTCTCAAAAATTTTGACTGAACTGTATCAAAATCTCCTATTAGGACTGTCAGTAAATAAAAACTAAATCCGTCAAATGCATTCCTAAATGAAACCCTGGGAAGGTTGTTCCGTAGTTGTGGGGCTGCCACCGAAAAGGCCTTCTCTCGTGTGCCAGCCAGTTACGCGTACATGTAAAATAGCTCCGTACATCTGTGGTGTTGGATTGTGTGCCTTGGGATGAGCTAGTTGAAAAGGGTCTCCAGAGTTCTGGCTCTTCATGGCCGTGTATCTTAACCGTCAGCATTGCTCTCTGCAAACTATGCCAGGTTGTTATAAAGATGTTCTTGATAAAAGACGATTCAGAATAAAGATGCTTATTGCAGTGTTTGCGTCGTGGGTAGTGTGTCCCTCATATTTTCTCTCCATCGTGTCCGAATGCACCCGCCGTAACCCTTTCCCTGCTGGTTTTCCTTTAATTGCAGGGAGCTCGGGAGGGATCTGCGAAAAGAGCAAACTTTATTCCGACGGCAAGAAGAAGTCTTTGAACACCGGCATCATTACTGTCCAGAACTACGGCTCCCACGTCCCTCCCAAAGTCTCCCATATCACCTTTGCACACGAAGTCGGACATAACTTTGGCTCCCCGGTGAGTACGTGGTGTTCGTTGTCTCCGGGGTTTGGAAGCACCGCAGAGTTTGGCTGAAGTCCTCCCTCCCTCCCTCCCTCCCTCAGCTGGGCCATCGGCACTGAGTTACGTTTCCCCCTAGTGGTAGGGGGCACACCGGCATACTTCAGAGCAGCCCGCCCCTCCCCCAGCTAAGCCAAATTGTTCAACTTTATCCCAGCACCCTCTGATTTTACTGTGTGATTGAGAACGTCTTGCAGTGGAGCAAATTGCCTTCTAGAAAGTGGGACCTGTTAAATAATCGCTGAAGTCTCCTGCTTTTATCTCCTAGCCAGTGGGAGGTGTTGCTGAAGTTTTCTTTGTGTGCTTCTCCAGGGCAAAGATTAACAAGGGCAGAGGCAGTGTTGTCTTGTGCAAGTTTTGGGGGCGACTTCCAGTGCAGTGCACCAGTCTGGAGGGAAGGCCGACATCTATCCTGGCACTTGCCAGGTGCTTTTAGAAAGTGGGCAGGGCCGAGTAGGGCTTTCCCCCAGCCAAGGCTTCTGATTGGCCACTGGAGATTTGATGGGTTGTGCAGATTTTTTAAAAATGCTGCTTTGGCAGCTGCTGCCGCCACAGCACAAGCATCTTCACCGTGTGGCCGAAGGCAAGCCACGGCAGCCATCTTGTGGCTGGCTCTGCATCCTCCAGCAGCCATTTTGTGGTGGTGCCTACCACGCTGTGTCAGGATTTCAGAGGTCTGTGCAGGCTCACGAAGGCTGGGGGGTCCTGCCTTAAAGGCACACCCGCAGCAGCAACTTGGCTGTGTCCGAGTGGCAGAAGTCCTTCCGCGTAATTTGGAGTGGCTTCCTTTGGGGCCTTTCTACCAGCTTCTCAGCAGCATTCAGTGTGATTTGTGTGTGGGGGGGGGGGGGCGTGTCCGTGCTTCAGAAAGAGTTAGCCCCTGCTGAAGGATTGTTGTGGCTTGTTTGGCTTGTTCGTGCTGGCCGTGAAGCCTTGGATCCAGACCGTAAAATGTGCCGGAGTCGGGAAAGCCCATTTATTTGTGCCGAACGTAGAGCTTCGTACCTGGAAGAGCAAAGCACTTGGGGGTATCAAAACTTCCCTGTCTTCTCTCCTGCTAGAGTGGTTTGCTGCTGCTCAATAGGAGGCTGGCTTCCGCCCGCATGCCGACTCTTTTCAGCATCTAAAGGAGGCCTGGGCATTACATCATATTAGCTATTACTGGATAAGCCAGGATAAAAAAACCCCGTCATTTCAGCGCATTGATTAAAAACCGTTCTAATGGAGTTGCCCAATGTTCTGTGAAGAGTTTTTAAGTTAATTGCAGGGAAAGTTGCGCAAATATGACTCTTCCTCTTCTTTCCCCCCACCGGGAATATCTGTCACGTTTTACTTACAACTGATAACTGCATGGACGTCTTAAGGTGGCAGCAAACCGGTGGTTTTCCTGAGGAAGTTGCCCCTTTTCTCTCTTGCAGCATGACTCTGGGACAGAATGCACTCCAGGGGAATCTAAAAACTTGGGGCAGAAGGAAAACGGCAACTACATCATGTATGCAAGAGCCACGTCTGGGGACAAACTGAACAACAACAAGTTCTCCCTGTGTAGCATTCGGAACATCAGCCAGGTGTTGGAAAAGAAGCGGAATAATTGTTTTGTCGGTACGTCTTTTCCTCCCAAATCATTCTTGTGCGTTACGGGTCTGAGCTACTTCTGTTTGGGAACTGCTCAGATGCGGTGTCGGCAGCCTGACTTCTGCACCGGCAAAAGAAAAACCTGTTTTTCACTCTGGTCTTCTCTGGTTCCCTTTGTTTGCTGTTAAGTAGGCCTGGCCCCTACCCCTGTTGGAGAATGCCACCCCCTAGGGCGGTCAGTGCTCTTCCCCGGGGAGAGGACAGGCTCCTCAACACGGCTGCTTCGTTTGGACAAAGCAGGCCTTCCTGTGCATTCAAGAGGGCAGCCTAAGGCGACTGGAGTTGCATCACGCGGCACCCTGTAGCCCTTCCCATGCAGCCCCTTCACGCAGGTGGGGGCGGGGGGCTTTTTCCTTTTGGCATGAGAGAGACACCTGTTCCGAGCCAAGAGGTAGCTGCAGAGCTTGGGCAGGGAGGTCTGTGACTCTGTGCGCACCCCAGCTTCTGGTTTAAACTTGTGCAAAGTGTGCCAGCATGAAGGCTGCCTGCAAGAAGGCCACCCTGAGCCTGCTTTGGTGGGGAGGGCGGGGTATAAACCGAATAAATAAAATAAAATCTTATGTACCAACTAATGTAAGCCGCCCTGAGCCTGCTTGCAGGGAGAGTGGGGTATAAACTGAATACACTGAATAAATAAACAAAATCAGCTTAGAGGGAACACTGGTTAAGGGTAGATTTCTGCCCAGACAATGCAGCTTTAGGGCCAGCTTTGGCCTATGTTGCGTATATCAGTGCCACCCTGAGTGCTGAGATGACTCAGTCTTCAGCCGGCCTGGGCCGGTTTCTCTTCCTGATGAGGACTTTTGAAAGATGTAAGAAAGGGCCACGAGAACTAAGCAGCGATGCAACCAGTGCTCCCTCTAAGCTGTGGAGTCCCGTGAGCAAAAATTCCACTTTGCCAGTGCTACTGGCATTAAAGTTGTGCACAAGCGATTTGGCTGCTGCATAGATTAGTTTGCTCTGGAGCCCTCCTTCCTGAGCTGAGACAAAAATGTGTGAGCCGGAGGCTAAAAAAATATGAGCTAGCTCACACTCAGCTTAGAGGGAACACTGGATGCAGCCCTTCCTGCCCTCCCTCTCATGATCTGCCCGAGTTCACAGAATCCGCATTGCTGTCAGATGGCCCTCTAGCCTCTGTTGGAAAACCTCCAAAGGAGAGCCCACCCCCTCCTCCCGAGGAAGCCTGTTCCTAATGTTTAGCCAGGAAACTCTTCTGATTTTAATTCCAACCCGCTGGTCCTGGTCCAACCTTCTGGGGCAACAGAAAACAGCTCCGCTCCATCCTCTATAGGATAGCCCTTCCAGTACTTGGAGATGGCGATCACATCCCCTCTCCTTGTCAGTGAGCTGATGGGCCCCATAAATCCCCGCACACCGTCTGGGTGGGTTTCCCACGATTTCCGCCTCAGATCAATCAATCAATCAGCCGCTGTGTCTCCTCAGAGTCCGGCCAGCCCATCTGCGGGAACGGCCTGGTGGAGCAAGGAGAGCAGTGCGACTGCGGCTACAGCGACCAGTGCAAAGACGAGTGCTGCTACGACGCCAACCAGGCCGAGGACAAGAAGTGCAAACTGAGGCCGGGCAAGCACTGCAGGTGCGGGGGCGGGGCGGGTCTGCGTCCGATTGGCTCCTGGGGCTTCCAGAGGTTTAAATAACAGTGGAGGGGGGGGTGCTTTGCATGTGGAGGAAACGGACCGTGTTTGGCCCAGGCAGGTTTCTGGAGCTCCGCTGCTCTGGCTTAAAGTTACCCCACCTGCTTGTGAAATGGTGCGTGATGGGGGGGTTGTTGAGGGCAGGCTTTTGTGAAGGAGAGGTCTGGCGACCAGAAGGAGGGGAACTGGACAGTGCAGGCAGGAGGCAGCCTCTCGGTGCAGCGGGTGGGAGGAAAATGCCACAGATGTTTCTCATCAGATCAGACAGGAAAGCCCAGCAGGGGGTCCCTCTCCTCTCTGCAGTGGGTGCCGATTAGAAGCAGGGTCCCAATCTGCACTGCCGACAACCTGCAGGTTGGGGGGGGGGGTCTCCTTCCGAGGAGGGCTGCCGCCTCTCACGGCTGCTCCTCTTCCTTTCCAGCCCCAGCCAGGGTCCCTGCTGTACGGCCCAGTGCGAATTCCGGGGGCAAGGGGCCAAATGCCGGAATGATTCGGAGTGTGCCAAGGAAGGCAGGTGCAACGGCAACACATCTTTCTGCCCGACATCTGAACCGAAACCAAACCTGACTGACTGCAACCGCAATACGCAAGTCTGCATTAATGGCGTAAGTCTCCCCCTCCTCTTGAGACCTGCACTCTGTGCATGAGGATCAACCCCCCCCCCCCACACACACACTCAACCGTCCGCTTTCTCGGCTTAGCCGGTGGAGAAGGCTCTGGAGTTGGGTCTCGCCCCCATCCCCTTTGCACGGGGGTTTGCAGAGGCGGGCTGGTGCGGGGAGGGGGGGTGTTCTCGAGGCTTTAGGTGGGCATCCCAACCGCACGTTTTCTGTGGACTGGAGATGGAAGGTCAAAGAGGCTGCTGCAGGTGGGTCTTCAGCTGCTTTGGGGGAGAAGATGAGGGGGGAGAACCATAGAATCATAGAGTTGGAAGGGACCTCCAGGGTCACCTAGTCCAACCCCCTGTGCAATGCAGGGAATTTACAAATGTCTCCCCCCTCACACACACACACACCCAGTGACCCCTGTTCCGTGCACAAAAGATGACAGAAAGCCTCCAGGATCCCCGGCCAAACTGGCCTGGAGAAAAATTGCTTCCTGACCCCTGCCTAAGTTCACAGAATCCGCATTGCTGTCAGATGGCCCTCTAGCCTCCGTTTGAAGGCCTCCAAAGGAGGAGAGCCCACCACCTCCAGAGGAAGCCTGTCCCACTGAGGAACCGCTCTAACTCTCAGGAAGTTCTTCCTAATGTTTAGCCGAAAACCACAGGGGCTATAGCTTCCCCTAGGAGCAGACAGACCTTCCACAGGAGCAGACAGAACAGGGCTTTGCCGTAGCTGAACTGTAACCTAGTGCAGTCCTGGCTTTCCACCCTCCATATCTCCAGCAAGAGTTGAACTAAGCTCTCCTCTCCCCTCCCGCAGTCCCTCAGCCATTCGCCTGTTGCTTTGCAGCTACATCTCCAGCTTCCATAATCGCTAGGTTTTGGGGGGGAGGGGGAGGGAAGAGGAGGAGTAGAAATGGATTTTTACTTGGGTGAAGAAGTTTGTATCTGCGGGATGCCTTTCGAGGATGCCTGAAGGCTGCTTTCCTCTGTGTGGTGCAGAAGGGGATTAAAAAGACAGGCAGTCCTGGGCTGGACTGAGCTGCTACTGAGGTGCTTAAATGTGCTTGTTCCAAACATCCGGTTCTGTGCGAGGCTGACCTTCCAAAGCAACCGGGCCTCTTTGTTATGGGACGGCACCAGGTTGCTCTCAGTTGCAGGGTGCCTGAACCGTTTTCTGGCTTCCTCTCTTTGCAAATTAGTTGCTTAACTGAGGTATGTGAAGCACACTGGGCTAAGAATGGTTGTTCCCCCTCCACTCGTAGAAGGGAGTGGAGATGCTGTGTAGCCCTAAGCGGCCCTTAAAATAGAAACTTTATTCTAAAATCGAAACTTTATTCCCTCCACAGCAATGTGCTGGTTCTATCTGTGAGAAGTACGGCTTGGAAGAATGCACCTGTGCTAGCTCCGATGCGAAGGATGACAAGGAACTGTGCCACGTCTGTTGCATGGAGAAAAGTAAGCCGCCCTTCAAGGAGAGCTGGGTGCATAGAGAGGTCCTTGCCTCCTCCAGACTCTTTCCCAAGCATGATCAAAAATGGCAGGTCGGTGGGAACGGAGGGAGCAGAGACTTCCCTGTTGGACACGTGACGCTGCCTTATGCTGAGTCAGACCCCCCTCGGTTCATCCAGGTCAGCACTGTCCACTCAGGCTGGCAGCCGCTCTCCAGGTCTCAGGCGGAGGTCTTTCCCATCCCCTCCTGCCTGGTCCTTGTTTAACTGGAGATGCTGCCGGGGATTGAACCTGGGCCCTTCTGCATGCCAAGCAGAGGCTCTTCCCCTGAGCCACAGTCCCCTCTTGACAGCTCTCCAGGGCCTCAGGCGGAGGTCTTTCCCATCCCCTCCTGCCTGGTCCTTGTTTAACTGGAGATGCTGCCAGGGATTGAACCGGGGCCCTTCTGCATGCCAAGCAGGGGCTCTTCCCTTGAGCCACAGTCCCCTCTTGACAGCTCTCCAGGGCCTCAGGCGGAGGTCTTTCCCATCCCCTCCTGCCTGGTCCTTGTTTAACTGGAGGTGCTGCCAGGGACTGAACCTGGGCCCTTCTGCATGCCAAGCAGGGGCTCTTCCCTTGTGCCACAGTCCCCTCTTGACCGCTCTCCAGGGTCTCAGGCGGAGGTCTTTCCCATCCCCTCCTGCCTGGTCCTTGTTTAACTGGAGATGCTGCTGGGGACTGAGCCTGGGCCCTTCTGCATGCCAAGCAGAGGCTCTTCCCCTGAGCCACAGTCCCCTCTTGACAGCTCTCCAGGGTCTCAGGCGGAGGTCTTTCCCATCCCCTCCTGCCTGGTCCTTGTTTAACTGGAGATGCTGCTGGGGACTGAGCCTGGGGCCTTCTGCATGCCAAGCAGGGGCTCTTCCCTTGAGCCACAGTCCCCTCTTGACCGCTCTCCAGGGTCTCAGGCGGAGGTCTTTCCCATCCCCTCCTGCCTGGTCCTTGTTTAACTGGAGATGCTGCCGGGGACTGAACCTGGGCCCTTCTGCATGCCAAGCAGAGGCTCTTCCCCTGAGCCATGGCCCCTTCCCAAGGTCTGTGTTGGACTGAAGTGTAACATTTTGGGTTGGATTGTGCGTTCAGTTTTTAAAGGGCTAATCTGCCCTGCCCTTTAAGTGGTAGAAAATCAAGAATGTTAAATGCAGATTTAAATTCAGGTAGCTGCAGGTGGAACTTTTTTTTCCAGCCAAGGACTTGGATAGTAGTGTATTGGAAATATTTTAGAATTTGGGTTTATTCCTCCGTGGAGAGCTCTTAGCTTTTACCTAGAGGCAGATGGCCGGGGGGGGGGGGGGGGGGGGGGCAAGATCTGGAACCCAGGGGCCCAATGCAACAGCAAGTTCTCTGTCACAAGATGCCCTGAAGTGAACAGGAGCTGTTCAGCAGCACATCTGTCCTCTTGTGTTCATCCTGTTTATAGAATCATAGAGCTGGAAGGGACCATACAGGCCATCTAGTCCAACCCCCCCCCCCCCCCCCCCAATGCAGGACCAGCCTAAAGCATCTCTGATAAATATTCATTCAGCCTCTTCCTGACAGCTGCCAGTGAAGGGGAGATCACCACCTCCCTAGGCAGTGGATTTCACCTTTGAGCCACTCTAACCGTGAAAAAGTCTGTTCCTAATATCCAGCCAGTACCTTTCTGCATGTAATCTAAACCCGTTGCTTCGGGTCCTCTCCTCTGCTGCCAACTGGAACAGCTCCTTGCCCTCCTCCAAATGACAGCCTTTCAGATATTTAAAGAGAGCAATCTTGTCCCCGCTCAATCTCCTCTTCTCCAAACTAAACATTCCCGAGGCCCTTAGCCTTTCCTTGTAGGGCTCAGTCTCCAGACCCCTGATCATCCTCGACACTCTCCTCTGCACCTTCTCAATTTTGTCCACATCCTTTTTGAAGCGGGGCCTCCAGAACCACACACAGTACTCAAGGTGCGGCCTGACCAAGGCAGCGTACAGAGGGCTATGACGACCTCCTGCGATTTCGATGCTGTGGCCCTTCCAATACAGCGAATTTAATACCTCAGTTATCTCTGTGGAGCTTGTGCAAGAGAACTTCCCAGTGGAATTATGGGACTGGGTGGGGGGGAGTTGCCATTTGCCTCTGGTACCAAAATGTCTTCGGCCTCCTCTTTAGTCCTAGCCTAGGTGTGGCCCCTTAAGAACCAACTGCTCTGTTGATCCTCTTCAGACGTTTTGTTGCGGTGCGTTTGGTGCCTTCTCGCTTTTCTTTTATCCGGCCTGACCCCCCCCCCCTCCTGTGTTCCGCGTCCCCCAGTGAATCCGGACACGTGTGCGAGTACGGGATCCGAGAAGTGGAAAGAGCACTTCCACAGCAAGACCATCACCTTGCAGCCCGGGTCACCCTGCAACGACTTCAAAGGTTACTGCGACGTCTTCATGAGGTGCCGGCTGGTGGATGCCGATGGCCCCTTGGCCCGGTTAAAGAAAGCCATTTTTAACCCAGAGCTCTACGAAAACATTGCAGAATGGATTGTGGTAAGTCGTGAAAAACCGAATCTTTGCCGTAAGTTACACTGAAGCGTGCCTTTGTCAGTTCATTTGAAAACCATTATATCTGGCCAAATTCTGTCTTCTTTTTTTAATTAGTAAAAGCAACTGCTTTGGCTACAATTCAAAAATGAGAGGTTGACCAGTGGGGGGAGAGAGAGAGAGAATGGATAGAACTTGGAGCCCTGGCTTCCATCTTGCAGAGCCACCGTCACAGTTTTTGGTAGATGGCAAGACTGGGGACACGTAGGAAGGTTGAGCTGAATAACTTCTAAACCCTTCCTTAACCCTGAAGCACACTAGGGGGTTCGAGCAAGTCATGGTTAGTTGAAACCGGCTCCCCAGCCAGTGGGGAAGCAAGGGTAACCGTGAGCTCTTTGGAAGGTCCCGCTCACAGCAGGGAAATGCTTCCCTGCATTCTGGGGGGGGGGGGGGGGGGCTCCGTTTCCTCCTTCCCAGAGGGGGGGGCTACTAGTCACTCTCTGCGTCTGCTTCATCGCGGTCAGAGGCCCGTCCCGATCCACCCGCCGCGCTCTGCTCTCGCTTTCCATTCCTGCCAAATTGTGACCGCTGGGCCCGTAGTCCTTGCGTGGTGCCTCTGCTGCTTCTAATGAGGCCTCCCGGGACACAGGTCCTGTGGCCGTCTCTGTGTCCTGCACGTGACTTCTCATCACATCCTCCAGTCCTGCAGCTGCTGTGGGCTTCAGGCTGAACCGGCTCCTTTCAGCCGCCCTGAGCCCCTGCATTGCGGGGAGGGCGGGGTATGAGTGGAATAATAAAATAAAAATATAAATAAAAAATAAAGGAAGGGGCCATTGTTTCCTTGCCCTTGTGGGGCTGGCTGGGACCAGTGACTCTTGGGTTCAAAGCCCCATTCAGTGGACTGGGTGTTCTGTCTCTCTGGATCTCTCAGCATAGCTGTTGGGAGGGGAGGACCAGGAAGGGGTGGGGGCGGGGGAAAGCAGCGGCTCAGGCCATGGTCCGGGGGCGTGCCTAGACCGGGTCTGGCCATGTACCAAGCCCCTCTCAATCCTTTGCCATTCCAGGCACACTGGTGGGCGGTCCTACTGATGGGCATTGCGCTGATCATGTTGATGGCTGGCTTCATTAAGATCTGCAGTGTCCACACGCCAAGCAGCAATCCCAAGCTGCCCCCTCCGAAGCCCCTTCCAGGTAAGCGCCTCTCGGGTCGGCGTGCTCTTCTCCAGGGTCGCTCCGGAGTGGCTCACATGAGGTCATGAGAGGGAGGACAGGAAAGGTTGCATCAGTGCACAGCTCTTGTGGCCCTTTCTTACATGCCCAGGGAAATGCTGGGCCCCACTGGAAGCAATTTTTCTCGGCTGGAGATCCTGGAGGGTTGTTTTTGTCACCTTCTGAGTGTGGAACAGCAGCCACTGTGGATGTGGAGGAGGAGGTATTTGTGAATTTGGCCCCACTGCTGGACCTCCTGAGGGCACCTGGTATTTTTGGCCCCTGTGTGACACAGAGTGTTGGACTGGATGGGCCACTGGCCTGATCCAACATTGGCTTCTCTCTTTATGTTCTTACAAATTTCCTGCATTGTGCAGGGGGTTGGGCTAGATTACCCTGGAGGTCCCTTCCGTCTCTATAATTCTACATCACTGAGCCGCGTCCTCTGTGTGTGTGTGTGTGTACTTGGACATGGGAAGCCACCTTTTGTTTTTGCAAACTCTGGCCGGTACCACAGGGAGAGGACGGGGTATCCTCTGGGAGGGGACAAGGTGGAGGATGGTGGCTCTTGGCCATGAATACGTGTGAGCTCTTTGGCGCTGCTTCCTCTCCCCCTGTAACGCTGTGTCCTTCCCTTTTCCTGCCCGGCAGGCACTTTGAAGCGGCGGAGACCGCCCCCGACGGCTCAGCCTCCTCCCCGCCAGAGGCCCCGCGAGAGCTACCAAATGGGCCACATGAGACGCTGAGCCACGCAGCTCGTTGCCTTGGTTCTTCCTAGTGCCTACAGTGGGAAACAAATTTCACTCCAAAGAAAACCTGCGTTTTAAGTCACTGTCCCCGGTCTAACTTTCAGCTCTCAAAGCAGCAGGAGAGAGGGGCGGGGGGGAGGTGGGCCTTCCCGGAACCCAGACAGCCGCCCGCCTCTCCCTGCCCGAAAGTGAAGCGCGGCGGCCCTGAAGCACCGTGGCTTTTCTCTCCCCCCTCGGCTCTTCGTGGTTGCCTTTTTCTCCACTCGCAGGCAAACATGGCTCTCGTGGAACTTCCGTTCACCCCACCCCCACCCAGATTAAAGTATCTATTTTTCAACTGTCCAGGCTTAGGAGACTAGACCCGCCTCAACGTCGGAGACGTTACTTTGCCAGTGTACATAGATTGTTATATGCAGACATTGTATTTCTAATGTACACCCGTACTTGTGTGTGCAATTGTAAAACAAGAACATTGCAATATGGATGTTTCTTTGTATTATAAACCTTCTGCGCTCTTAATGAAGAAATTACTGTTTAATTGACATACTCAGGATAACAGAGGTTGGTGGTGTATAAAAGTCCAGGATTCTGTATTGCTTTAGGGGCAGGAATTGTGAATCAAATCCAATTCTTTGTTTGTTTGTTTTTTAAAAAATTGTATCTATACTATGGTCAGAATTACTGAAAATGTTCATTCTGGCCCCGAAAGCCAGAGGGCTGCCTGCTCCTGTACAGACCCTCCACTTGGATATTGGAAGGAGGCAGGCAAGGGGGGTGACTTGTGCAGGAAACTGGCCTTCTGGATCGGGCCCTTCATCTCATCACACTGCTGCTGTCCTGGGGATAGCGCCGGCCCGAAGGTTCCCGCCGTGGACTGTCTGGCTTCTGAGAGCTCTCTGCATAGAAGTATTTTCAAAAAGAAAGGATCTCTGCCTATTATTCTGTTAAATGATCGATATTTTTTTTCCAGGCTTCGGTAGAAAGATAATGTCTTTTGTTATATTTTCCTCATACGGCTGGTAGTTGGTTTTCTTTGATAAGCTCTGATAGTCTTAATATGTGGTAATTAGGTTTCCCAGTTCTGACAAACTTGGGAGAGGTGAAAAACTGTGGATTATTATCATTATTTTAATTTTAACAGGTGTTTTGGTAACCTCTCAGCATGACACTGTTTTTTAAATGATAACCACTAAAACGTAATGTTGGCGGCCGCTGTTGCGAAAGCCAGGGTTAGCATTGTGTAGGTGGGGGAAGGGCCGCGAAGGCTTTGAGAGAGGCGAAGGGAAGCTCAGAACAGCATGACAGCCCCCCCACCCTCCCACCCCCGAGCTTCTATGACCAGTGTAAATAATTGGCATTTTGCAAGAGAAAAATCAAAAGCAATGTTGTGCGCTAGGTTTTACTGCTATGCAGGAAATGGAAGAGGGCATTATTCGAGCTTGTGATCCGCTGCTTCTGTTTTTCCAAAAGCAACGAGTTAATTAGAGAGGCAATGATGATGTTTCTGGCTTTGCTTAGGAATCGGATTGATTAGGGGTCCGGGCAGGTTGGTGTGGGTTTTTTTTCTTGTTCTTCTTTTGATTTAGTTTTTATTCCCAAGAGTATAAGGTTTACACACGCATTCTCACTATGTGACGCAAGCCAGCAAGGCCAAAAATGTTAAGAGAATACAATGGGATCTCTTCCTTGTAAAACTTGTACAGTATGTGGTGACTTTTTTCAAAATACAGCTTTTTTGTACATGGTTTAAGAGACAAAATTTTGTACACAAGAACCTCTCCCCTCCTCCCTCGCCCAAGACCAAGAGACTCTAAATAATTCTAAAGGATCTTAACTAGTTAGCAATCTCTGTCGTTGCTTTTAAACACATTTTTAAATGCATTTGAGTTTGCTTTTTGTTTTTTGGTTTTTTTGTTTCCAGACTGTGCGAAAGACTGAAAGCCAGGTTTGCATTTCTAAAAACAATGACTTTTACTCTGCAAGAGTTCTTAGTAACTTCTTGAGCGTGGCAGATCTTAACGGAACATGTAAATTCTTTGCTTGTCATGTGATCCTGTGGCTCGGGTGGTTGGTGGAGAGCTGGGGCCACCCTGACTGATTTTGGGGGTGGAGTGGGGGGGTCCGAGTTGAAACGTTTTCTGCAAAAGACAGAACTTGCACTGAACTCTCTGCTGTTAAGTCAAAACGTGGTGAATCGAAAACTAAACATCCAGACAAATGGCGATCTAATACTGCTGTCAGTTTAATGTCCACTGTGTTTTATACAGTATCTTTTTTTTTCTGTTCACTTTGGAAATTTTTACTAAAAAGTTGCAAAAAAATAAAGTATTGTGCAAAGAAATGTAAGGTTTTTTGAAACTTGAAATGCATTAATAAATAGACTTGATGAAATCATTCTGAAGGTTTGCATGACTCTCCGATTCCAAAAGCCAGCTGGCTGTTTCCTCCTGCTGTGCAGTTCTTCACTCTTGCCACAGTTTGTTCCACTGAACTTCCATGCTTGATTACTGCATTGTATCCTACATGGGACTGCCCTTGTGGACGGTGTAGAAACTTCTACACTTGTCAGGGATGCTCTGGGCTGAGCCTGCATTGAGCAGGGGGCTGGACTAGATGGCCTGTATGGCTGCTTCCAGCGCTGTGATTCAGTGGGTTCAAAACACGTTGGAGAGATTGCCTAGTGCCCGTCGGGAACCTTTCCCAGTTTGAAAGAACTTCCGTGGCTACCCATCTGTTTCTGGGCACCCCTTTGCCATATTCCTGGAGGCAGGCTAGTTCGAGGGCGGCCTGGGAAATAACATGAGCTCCTGCAGCCAGTGTTCCTTCTAAGCTGTGTGTGTGAGCAGCTCATTAACACAGGAAGCCCCGCTCAGCAGCAGTCTGGAGCCACAGTAGGTTCTTGCACCGCCCATTGCCCGTTTTAAGATTACAGTGGTTATATTCTGCTCAGGAAGGGAACTGCTTCACTTTCACTTCTGGCTGTTTAGCTTGTTATCTTTCAGCTTAGACATGTAACCTTGAGTAGTAGCCAAGCCTGGCACCCTCTTTCTCCTGGGAATTTGGGGGGGGGGGGGGCATTAATTTCGGCTGGCCTCTGCCTTAGAGGTGATTGGCCCTGGGCCATTAGGGTCCTGCTTGAATCAGGTGTAATTGATTGCTTCGCACGCTTTCCCCCAGTTCTAACACAGAAACGTTAAGAGTCTAGGTCCTATCACTGTCTCAATAAACTTGTATTCTTCTGAATGGCTGTTGTTGGGAACTGCTTTCTCCAGGAGTCTGACACTGTGCAACGGGAAATAAATTAGAGGAAACATTGCCTGCGACCCTCTTCTAGAGTGCCCCCCCACACACACAATTTAGGGAATTCCTTCCCCACCCAAATTATTAGCTAGCACCTCCTGTGTCGTTTTCTTGGGGCCAAGCATATCCATCCCTTCCTCCCCCCCCCCTCCCCGGGAACATCCGGCACAATTTCTGGCACCAGCTCTGCTTGGTTGTTTTAACTTGATCTTTTTTGTCTTTATGGTACTTGTCTGCCACGTGGTAGACCATTTTTGAGGAAGGGCAGGTAAGGATTCTTCCGCAAAGGGGAGCGTGTGCAGCCTCCAGACCCTCTCTGTTGCCCTTTGCCAGCGGGCTCCACGCTTGAATACAATGCTGTCTTCTCAACCAAGTTGCTGATGTGGTATGTTTCCCTTGGGGGCCTGCATATGATACCCTTTGACATTTGTGTGTTAAATGTGCGTCTTCTTGGGATCCTGGTGCTATGCAGAGCTCCTGTCTCGGGGAGTTGATTACTGAGATGTCCAGGGAGGAAAGGAGGACATGGGGGGGGCATGCAGTTTTCATGCTCTGAACACTTGAACATTATGATATGGCAATATGGGGGGGGGGGGCACAAAATGCTCCCACGGATGCTGGTTTGTTAATGGCAGCATCCACCTGTTTGCGGTGTGCTTCAGTCTTTCTGGCCGAACTGCTCCAGAGAAACAGGAACTCGTTTCTTCAGCGTCCAGGAGACAGAAATAGGTGGAATAGGGTGAAGAAACCAAGAGAGTGTGAAACATCCCTTCCTTTTTCAATATTTATGGCTCAGGGAGGGTGCGCGCTCTCTCTCTCTCTCTCTCTCTCTCTCTCTCTCTCTAATGGATTCCTGGTTCATTTTTTTTCCAGCTGTACATTTTAAATGTTTTGTTTTCCAGCTTCCAGGGTCACCGCCAAGGAGAGGAAGCCACAATACCACAAACACGACTGCAGATGCGTTGAAACTCACCTCTACGGCAGGGGGTGAGTATAAGTGAGCTTCCCTTCTTTCTGAAAAGCGGCCGCTCAATCCCCAACTTCTTGCATTGAGAGGGGGAGAGGTTCAGAAAGATGCTTAAAAGGCATTGATTTCCGAACACGCAGCCCACCTTGCTTTCCATGTTGTTATCCTGATGAAATTACCGCTCGGTATAGATTTCTGAAATGGCTCGGGTGGGCATTCAAGTTGCTTTGGCTGAAAGTGCTATTTATATTATCAGTGGGAAGAAGTAAGTGGGGGAGGAGGGTGGAGATGAAGAACAAAGCCGTAGTGACGAATGCCTCGCGAGTGTGTATTAAGGGGGGGGGCCCTCCAGAGGCGCCTGTGCGGTATCTGCCTGTCTCGTCAAAAGATATAAAGAACTGCTGGCCATGCAGTTATCTTGGCATCATTTTGCTCAGTACTTCTTGGATGTTTTGCGTTGCCATGACTGTGCTGGATGTCATAATTGAAAGCGGTTTTGATGAAGGAAGGAGAGTGATTCTGTTGGGGGCGTTGAGGAGACCTGCTGACTGGCATGGCTATGCATGCGGGCAGTTCCTGAAGCAAAATGGTGTGGTCTGTGTGGGGAAGCAGTCCCCACCTTAGCTGCCCTGGTGGAGGCAGTGAGTAGTTGACCTGGGTGGCAGTTTAAGGCAACAACCGGAGTCTGAGGTCACTTTGAGGGATCTGGTGGGCTCACTGGCAGAGCCTCTGCTTGGCATAAAAAAGGTCCCAGGTTCAATCCCTGGCAGCATCTCCAGTTGAAAAAGGACCAGGCAGGAGGGGATGGGAAAGACCTCCGCCTGAGACCCTGGAGAGCTGACAAGAGGGGACTGTGGCTCGGGGAAGAGCCTCTGCTTGGCATGCAGAAGGGCCCTGGTTCAATCCCTGGCAGCATCTCCAGTTAAACAAGGACCAGGCAGGAGGGGATGGGAAAGACCTCCGCCTGAGACCCTGGAGAGCTGTCAAGAGGGGACTGTGGCTCAGGGGAAGAGCCTCTGCTTGGCATGCAGAAGGGCCCCGGTTCAATCCCCGGCAGCATCTCCAGTCAAACAAGGACCAGGCAGGAGGGGATGGGAAAGACCTCCGCCTGAGGCCCTGGAGAGCTGTCAAGAGGGGACTGTGGCTCGGGGAAGAGCCTCTGCTTGGCATGCAGAAGGGCCCCGGTTCAATCCCCGGCAGCATCTCCAGTCAAACAAGGACCAGGCAGGAGGGGATGGGAAAGACCTCCGCCTGAGGCCCTGGAGAGCTGTCAAGAGGGGACTGTGGCTCGGGGAAGAGCCTCTGCTTGGCATGCAGAAGGGCCCTGGTTCAATCCCTGGCAGCATCTCCAGTTAAACAAGGACCAGGCAGGAGGGGATGGGAAAGACCTCCGCCTGAGACCCTGGAGAGCTGTCAAGAGGGGACTGTGGCTCAGGGGAAGAGCCTCTGCTTGGCATGCAGAAGGGCCCCGGTTCAATCCCCGGCAGCATCTCCAGTCAAACAAGGACCAGGCAGGAGGGGATGGGAAAGACCTCCGCCTGAGGCCCTGGAGAGCTGTCAAGAGGGGACTGTGACTCAAGGGAAGAGCCTCTGCTGGGCATGCAGAAGGGCCCCGGTTCAGTCCCCGGCAGCATCTCCAGTTAAACAAGGACCAGGCAGGAGGGGATGGGAAAGACCTCCGCCTGAGACCCTGGAGAGCTGTCAAGAGGGGACTGTGGCTCAAGGGAAGAGCCTCTGCTTGGCATGCAGAAGGGCCCCAGTTCAATCCCTGGCAGCATCTCCAGTTAAACAATGACCAGGCAGGAAGGGATGGGAAAGACCTCCGCCTGAGACCCTGGAGAGCTGTCAAGAGGGGACTGTGGCTCAAGGGAAGAGCCTCTGCTGGGCATGCAGAAGGGCCCCGATTCAATCCCCGGCAGCATCCCCAGTTAAACAAGGACCAGGCAGGAGGGGATGGGAAAGACCTCCACCTGAGGCCCTGGAGAGCTGTCAAGAGGGGACTGTGGCTCAGGGGAAGCGCCTCTGCTTGGCATGCAGAAGGGCCCCGGTTCAATCCCCGGCATCTCCAGTCAAACAAGGACCAGGCAGGAGGGGATGGGAAAGACCTCTCTGCCTGAGACCCTGGAGAGCTGTCAAGAGGGGACTGTGGCTCAGGGGAAGAGCCTCTGCTTGGCATGCAGAAGGGCCCCGGTTCAATCCCTGGCATCTCCAGTCAAACAAGGACCAGGCAAGAGGGGATGGGAAAGACCTTTGTGCCTGAGACCCTGGAGAGCTGTCAAGAGGGGACTGTGGCTCAGGGGAAGAGCCTCTGCTTGGCATGCAGAAGGGCCCCGGTTCAATCCCTGGCATCTCCAGTCAAACAAGGACCAGGCAAGAGGGGATGGGAAAGACCTTTGTGCCTGAGACCCTGGAGAGCTGTCAAGAGGGGACTGTGGCTCAGGGGAAGCGCCTCTGCTTGGCATGCAGAAGGGCCCCGGTTCAATCCCTGGCATCTCCAGTCAAACAAGGACCAGGCAGGAGGGGATGGGAAAGACCTCTCTGCCTGAGACCCTGGAGAGCTGTCAAGAGGGGACTGTGGCTCAGGGGAAGCGCCTCTGCTTGGCATGCAGAAGGGCCCCGGTTCAATCCCCGGCAGCATCTCCAGTTAAACAAGGACCAGGCAGGAGGGGATGGGAAAGACCTCTGCCTGAGACCCTGGAGAGCTGTCAAGAGGGGACTGTGGCTCAGGGGAAGAGCCTCTGCTTGGCATGCAGAAGGGCCCAGGTTCAGTCCCCGGCAGCATCTCCAGTTAAACAAGGACCAGGCAGGAGGGGATGGGAAAGACCTCCGCCTGAGGCCCTGGAGAGCTGTCAAGAGGGGACTGTGGCTCAGGGGAAGAGCCTCTGCTTGGCATGCAGAAGGGCCCCGGTTCAATCCCCGGCATCTCCAGTTAAACAAGGGCCAGGCAGGAGGGGATGGGAAAGACCTCTGCCTGAGACCCTGGAGAGCTGTCGAGAGGGGACTGTGGCTCAGGGGAAGAGCCTCTGCTTGGCATGCAGAAGGGCCCAGGTTCAGTCCCCGGCAGCATCTCCAGTTAAACAAGGACCAGGCAGGAGGGGATGGGAAAGACCTCTGTGCCTGAGGCCCTGGAGAGCTGTCCAGAGGGGACTGTGGCTCAGGGGAAGAGCCTCTGCTTGGCATGCAGAAGGGCCCAGGTTCAGTCCCCGGCAGCATCTCCAGTTAAACAAGGACCAGGCAGGAGGGGATGGGAAAGACCTCCGCCTGAGACCCTGGAGAGCTGTCAAGAGGGGACTGTGGCTCAAGGGAAGAGCCTCTGCTTGGCATGCAGAAGGGCCCCGGTTCAATCCCCGGCATCTCCAGTTAAACAAGGACCAGGCAGGAGGGGATGGGAAAGACCTCCGCCTGAGGCCCTGGAGAGCTGTCAAGAGGGGACTGTGGCTCAGGGGAAGAGCCTCTGCTTGGCATGCAGAAGGGCCCCGGTTCAATCCCCGGCATCTCCAGTTAAACAAGGACCAGGCAGGAGGGGATGGGAAAGACCTCTGCCTGAGACCCTGGAGAGCTGTCAAGAGGGGACTGTGGCTCAGGGGAAGAGCCTCTGCTTGGCATGCAGAAGGGCCTCGGTTCAATCCCTGGCAGCATCTCCAGTTAAACAAGGACCAGGCAGGAGGGGATGGGAAAGACCTCTGCCTGAGACCCTGGAGAGCTGTCAAGAGGGGACTGTGGCTCAGGGGAAGAGCCTCTGCTTGGCATGCAGAAGGGCCCCGGTTCAATCCCCAGCATCTCCAGTTAAACAAGGACCAGGCAGGAGGGGATGGGAAAGACCTCTGCCTGAGACCCTGGAGAGCTGACAAGAGGGGACTGTGGCTCAGGGGAAGAGCCTCTGCTTGGCATGCAGAAGGGCCCCGGTTCAATCCCCGTCAGCATCTCCAGTTAAATAAGGACCAGGCAAGAGGGGATGGGAAAGACCTCTGTGCCTGAGACCCTGGAGAGCTGTCATGAGGGGACTGTGGCTCAGGGGAAGCGCCTCTGCTTGGCATGCAGAAGGGCCCAGGTTCAATCCCTGGCATCTCTAGTCAAACAAGGACCAGGCAGGAGGGGATGGGAAAGACCTCCTCCTGAGACCCTGGAGAGCTGTCAAGAGGGGACTGTGGCTCAGGGGAAGAGCCTCTGCTTGGCATGCAGAAGGGCCCCGGTTCAATCCCCAGCAGCATCTCCAGTTAAATAAGGACCAGGCAAGAGGGGATGGGAGAGACCTCCACCTGAGACCCTGGAGAGCTGTCAAGAGGGGACTGTGGCTCAAGGGAAGAGCCTCTGCTTGGCATGCAGAAGGGCCCCGGTTCAATCCCCAGCAGCATCTCCAGTGAAAAAGGACCAGGCAGGAGGGGATGGGAAAGACCTCCGCCTGAGACCCCGGAGAGCCGCTGCCAGTCTGAGGAGACAATCCTGACCTTGATGGACTGAGGGTCTGACTCAGTATAAGGCAGCTCCATGCAGGTGCGCTCAAGCCTGCCTTCACACCAGTTTGGTGTGGTTAAGTGCGCGGACTCTAATTTGGATTTGATTCCCCACTCCTTCACTCCAGCTGCTGGATGATCTTGGGCAAGCCATAGTCCCGGCACAGCTGTCCTTGAAAGAGCAGTTTCTGTCAGAGCTCTCTCAGGCCCACCCACCTCACAGGGTGCCTGTTGTGGGGAGGAGGAGGGGAAGGAGTTCGTAAGCCGCTCTGAGACTCCGAGTGAGTGAAGGGCGGGGGATAAATCCAGTCTCTCCTTCTTCTCCTTCTTAACAGGTCTTCACCACCTTCATGATTTTCTTGTCTCCTGTCTCTGCCTCCCCTTCCCGTCTTTCTTTTCCCTGGCCCCCAGGTCTCTTCTGCGGTGTAGCTGCCTCTCCCTGCTTACTCTTGCGGAGACCTCATAAGCCGGCAGACTTTCACGCCCTGATCTGGCTAGCCTGATTTTGTCAAGACTTCGGAAGTTAAGCCGGGTCAGCTCTGGTCATTATCTTTCGGATGGGAGACCACCAAGGAATACCTGACTCAGTTGTCCCTGCCCGAAATTGCTCTTTCTAAACAGTGTCCTATTAACTGAGCTGGTGATGAACGTCCCCTGCTTAGCAGCTCTTTGCAGAGATGCATATTTTGGGGTCTGTTTAACAGCTGATTTCGCACGTCTGTATTTTTATATCCTTAGCTAACCTTCCCTTGGATACATCCAACCTGTTGTATTTTTGGGTCTTGTTTTCGTTTTGCAATTTCTTTATTTTCCCATATGCTATCTACACTTCAAAAATAAATGTTCTGTAAAAAGGCTTGGAAGCGCAGCCTGGAGAGGCCACTCTGGGTACGGGCGGATCCTGCTCACGTCTGAGTCCTCATCCGTCGGGAGCTGGTTTCACATCTCACAAACATTTTCTCCTGCCCTGGATAGAGGTGCAGATTGTCAGCGCTTTGAGAACAGAACGTCATCCTAGGTGGGAGAGAGCAGACGAAGGAAACAATTGTGATGAGCATTTACTATTCATAATAATTTTCCAGCCGTCCTCTTCTGCGAGGCATCTGAAGTGCTTCATGCTGTCAAAAGCTCCCTCCCCATTCCAGAAACATCAGCACAATAAATCAAACCTCTCATCAGAACAGCACCAGCCAGGTCAATTGCTGTGACAGTGGAATCGCAGGCCCCCCAGGGCTAGCAGCGATAGAAACAGCTGTCGATACATTGCCTCAACAGAAGCAGCCGATAGCAAAAGCAATCCAAACCAGAAAGAATGTGCAGCAGCTGATGAAACATGCTTAGTAGTTTTATCAGGCAAAGGCCCTTCAGAACACTTTCTCTTGCTGGTGGAACACACCCAAGGAGGCAGTCTTTGCTGAAGGTTTTCAGAGTGTGGGGGCCAAAACCAAGAAGCCCCTGTTCCCTCGGCCTTCCCAGTTTTATTTGAACCCTGCCATCAGAGGGAGCAGGGAAGGGAACACGCAGTAGCAATGATGTCCTAAGGGATGCTGCCCCATGGCTGCTGAGGGCTTTAAAAGATAGGGGTCTACCTAAAATTGGGCATAGTCACAAGGAGGGGCCCGCACAGCTGAGCCAGAGCTGGGAATTAAATGCTGTGTTCTGGCACCTTCCTCACCCTGTCCAGAGCCACCCTGCAGAGTTTCTGCAACAGCTGCAGCATCTGAGCAAGTTTCAAGAGTGGCCCAATGTGGGGTGTTAACTGGCTGTGGGGCACCCTCCAATGTTCCCTCTAAGCTGAGGGAGTCTTATGAGCAAAAAGTCTACTTCATGAGCTACCGACATTAAAGTTGTGAGCAAGCGATTTGGCTGCAGCATGAATTAGTTTGCTCTGGAGCCCTCCTTCCTGAACTAAGATAAAAACATGTGAGCCGGAGGCTAAAAGACTGTGACCTAGACCCTCTATTCCCTCCCCCCCCCCCCCCCCCGACTCCTAGGAGGCTTTTCCCGATGTCCAAGCCCTGGCCAAGCTTACTTCTGTTGCGTCTCTCCAGCCTTGACTTTCAGTGCCTTCACGATCAGCCCCAGTTGGGGATTCCTCTTCTTCCACGGGATGATGGTTTGCACGGTGTTCCAGATGTTTTCCCAGATGGCAATCCCTTCCCACTTCAACTTGATCATCATCAGCTCTCCAATATCGATATCCAGGGGGACGAGAAAGGTGTAGGTTTTATTTCCACTGATGCCTTCGACTCTGGGGGCGGGAGGAAGAAGAGAGAAAGGCATTTGAGATGCTGGCTGGGATAGCCTCCAATGCTCCCTCTAAGCTGTGGAGTCTTCTTCTGAGCAAAAATTCTCCTTTCTGGGCTACTGGAATCAAAATTTTGAGTGAGCGATTCGGCTCCTGCATAAATCAGTTTGCTTTGGAGCCATCCCTTCCTGAGCTAAGACAACAATGTGTGAGCTGGAGGCTAAAAAACTGAGCTCACAGTAACGCAGAGGGAACACTGCAAGTCCCCCCACACACCCCCAGTGTCTCACACAGCAGCCAACCAGGTCCTCTGGAGGGCCAACAACGGCATAGAGACCGAGGCCTTTCCCTGAGAAGAACACCGGAAGAGCCCTGCTGGGTCAGACCAGTGAGGGTCCATCTAGTCCAGCATCCTGTCTCACACAGTGGCCAGCCAGTTCCTCTGGAGGGCCAGCAACAGGGCAGAGAGGCTGAGGCCTTCCCCTGAGAAGAACACCAGAAGGGCCCTGCTGGGTCAGACCAGTGAGGGTCCATCTAGTCCAGCATCCCGTCTCACAAAGAGGCCAGCCAGTTCCTCTACAGGGCTTGCATCACAGAATATAGAGGCGGAGCCCGGCTACTCACAGAGTCATGGAGAGATTTTCAACGTCATCTTGGCTTCCTGTCAGAGAGATGGTGAATGTAGGATCGATTTGCTTCTCCTGGAATTCACTGATGAAGTGGATCTTGAACTGGTAGTGGTAAACTGTGGTGAGAAGGAGGACAGCAAGGGGAAGCGAAAGGTTAGGGCCAGTTTGGTGTCATGGTTAGAAGCACGGACTCTAATCTGGGAGAACCGGATTTGGTTCCCCACTCCTCCACTTGTGACTGCTGGTGTGTCCCTGGGTCAGTCACAAGTTCTCTCAGAGCTGTTCTCTCAGGAGCAGTCCTCGAGAGAGAGCTCTCTCAGCCCCACCTGCCTCACACGGCATGTGTTGTGGAGAGGGGAAGGTGCTCTGTTCTCTCCCCATGCCAGATTCCAAACGCTGCATGGGAGCAAGCATAGGCTTTGCTCAAAATGCAAGGCCACTTGTTTCCCCACAAAACAGATTCCCGTGACTCATGAGCAAGGTGTTGATCCTGCACAGCTCCCATTCATTGCTATAGGTCTTGCGTAGGAGAACTTATGGGCAGATCAAGCACTAACCCGCGTGCCCCTGGAATCTCCGCTGCTTTTCCGAGGTTGGAAAAAGCAGAGCTGTATAAGAGTGTGGTGGGGTTCCCCCCCTCCCACTGGCTTCTGAGTTTCTCACATGATCTTTGCAGCATGTGGGGGGAGTCAATGCCGATCACTTGATAGAGTCTGAAAGAATAGCGGCCCTGTTCCCCCAGTGAAAGACGTCTCTTGTCCTCCACGTTGACCTTTGAGTAATCTGAACATTCTTGGGATTTGTGGCGCCAGACCCAGCAATCTTGAACTTGAAATGAAGACCCAAATGTGGATAGAGCAGAGACTGGACCTCTGGGAAGGGACTCTCATTGTGCGCCCAAATGACCGGTCTGTAACCTGGGAAGTGCCGGGTTCGAATCTTGCTTGCCATCACCAATGCCTCGATAGCAGCCACATGAGACTGAGGCTAAGTTCGTCATCTGTTTCCTGGTATGGAGCCTGGGTGTGGCCAGTGGGGGGAGAGGGGGAGCCACGGGGCTCTTAGCCGTGGCTGTGAAAGGGATCCAGAACCTGGGGACCCAAGAAGCCCTGCGAGGGAAGGCTGAGGGACCTGGGAACGCTCAGTCTGGAGGGGAGGAGGCCGAGGGGGGACAGGAGGAGGGCTCTCTGGAAGTCTTGGAAGGGCTGTGTCCCGAAGAGGAGGGCAGGGAGCTGTCCCTCTTGGCAGCAGAGGAGAGGACTCACAATCATGGGTTTCAGTTAAGGGTGGGAAAATACCAGCTGGATCTCAGGGGAAAAAATTTGACAGTCAGCGTTGTGCAGCAGTGGAATCGGCTGCCCAGGGAGGAGGTGGTGAGCCCCCCCTCCCTGGCAGTCTTGAAGCAGCGGCTGGACAAACCCTTGCCAGGGAGGCTCTAGGCTGATCACGCACTGAGCAGGGGGCGGGACCAGATGGCCTGTGTGGCCCCTCCCAACTCCATCATTCTGTGATTCCATTATTCTATGGAGTGTTCGTGTTTTCAGCTGGTTGGTTCTATTTGTTTAACTTGTATCTCGAAAGCTGCTTTGCTTTCCCCATCAGGGAAAGGAGGGTGGGGTTAAAGTACCTAAAGCTCCACTTAAAGAAGCCAGCCTGGCATTTCCATGCCTCCCCCATCTCCCAAATGGGGGAAGTAACACAGGCTAACCTGCCTCTTGTTCTAAGAGTTCCCTAGACAACACCCGTGGAAATATTTTGACTGTGCCCAAGTGTTCAGTAAACACCAAATCAGGCGTCCCCAGTGCAGCTGCCAAGTGGTTCTCCCAGATTAGAGCCCGCACCAGTGTTCCCTCTAAGCAGAGTTAGTGTGAGCCAGCTCACAGTTTTTTAGCCTCTGGCTCACACATCTCTGTCTCCGCTCCAGAAGGATGGCTCCAGAGCAAGCTAATGTATGCAGTAGCCAGATCGCTCACCCACAACTTTAATGCCGATAGCTCACAAAGCAGAATTTCTGCTCACAAGACTCCACAGCTTAGAGGGAGCAATGGTCCGCACTCCTAATCACTACACAAAACTGGCTCTCTGTAGATTTTGGCGTATCTAGATCCAGCCAGTAGTTTAGAAATAAGAGTTCTGGTTCCATAGGTATATTAAAACAAGGCCTAATATAAATCCGATTTAAAACCTCTTCCCAAAATGCCGTCGTAGCCTTGCACCTCCGCTAGCAATTCTCAAATGAACCCCCTTCTCCAGACCCATTTCCCCGCACAGCGGAGCGCACAGAGGCGCTCACTTTTGAAGGGCGTGTGGGGCTGGGTCTTCAGGAACAGCTGCCTGCTGCTGGACACCCTCTCCTTCCGGATGTCGTAGCCCAGCGTGTTGCATCGGCTTTGGAGGCAGTTGAGGCACTGGCCCTTGTCGAAGGTCTGCATGTCTTTACACCAGTAGCCCGTGCTCTGCTTATCGCTGTGCTGGAGGGAGTCGATGAACAGGTGAACCGACCTCTCGTGGGCACACTTCACAGTCTGCGTGAGCCCTGGCGAAACAAAAGGGGGAGCAGCAGAACTCAGCCAGCGGTGCAGACTTCCAGGACAGCCCCAGAGACCGGGTTGCTTCTCTCCACAAGACTCCCTACGACAGTCCTGCAGGGTCGGCTAGTGTTGCCGGTTCCCTGGGATCACCCGCCACTTGGAGGGCGTGGGTGCAGAGCCATATTTGGCCCCCACCCTGGCTCCCCCTGCACCGTGATCAGGCACGCCCTCCTCCTTACCCCTGATTCCGTACTGAACGATGTGGTCGTAGACGTGCATGATGTGGCAGCCAGGCTGGAACGTGCCCCCGTTGGGATAGAAGTCGAAATGAGCCACCGGCTGCTTGATGCCAACGCTGAGCCCCATGTGTTGCTGGGTGAAGGTGTGGATGGCGTCCACAAAGTCCGCGTCATCCGGTGACAGGCGGTCTGTCGGGGACATGCCTTCAAAGAGGGGGCCGGCCGGATCGAGGCCTGCAGAAATGCCAGAATGGCAGGTTGGGAAGAGACGGGAGTTCCTGTCTGCTCTGAGTTTCTGCGACGTTTCAGGGAACGGGACTTCCCAACAAGCTTTGCTGGCTCTGGAGTTCCCTGCGGTGCAGCATCCAAGGAGACTGTTGGCCCACAATCCACCTGGCCATTCCAGGCAAGCACTGCTGATATTATCCGAAGCCATCCCAGCCCAACAGCTTTGTGGCTTCCTGTCTTACAGGTTCATTATCCCGGGCCTTTGCACACAAACTGTGGGTGCTGGCAGACTAGTGTTTTAGCCTGTCCCGCACTTCCCTGCCCTGTCCCTTTGCCCCTCCTTTTATCCTCATGGCTCTCCCTTGTCTAGATTCTAGAAGAAATCAGCCTGATACAGGATGTTCTGGTGGCCAGGGATATATTGTAGGACTGGATTCCTAGAGGGCGGCCTGCACTACACCTGGGGGATAAGGCTCCTGGCTGCTGCGAACGAAGCCACGAAGAGGGAGCCTTTTGCAAACTCTCTCCCTTGGAGAATCTGTCACACATTCAGCCTACCCTTCCTTGGGAGATTTCAGGGTGGCTTAAGGGGGTTTCCTGTCTGCCATTTTGCCCTCCTGTATCAGAGAATCCTCTGGAGCATGAGGCCAGCTGGCCTGGAAGGTTTGGGTGAACAGGGGCCAGCCGGCCTGTCTCTTCCCCTCGAAGACTGACACGTTTCGACATCTGCAGTCGTGTTCCCTCTCAGCTGAGTTAGTGTGAGCTAGCTCACGGTCTTTTAGCCTCCGGCTCACACCTTTCTGTCTTAGCTCAGGAAGACTGGCTCCAGAGCAGACTTAATTTATGCAGTAGCCCAATCGCTCGTTCACAAATTTAATGCCGGTAGCTCACAAAGTAGAACTTTTGTTCACAAGATTCTACAGCTTAGAGGGAGGATTGGCGCCTACCCCAAATGAACTCACAACTGGGGATGAGAAACCCAGGGTTTTCTAGTGTCTCATAGAATCATAGAGTTGGAAGGAAGACCTCCAGGATCATCTAGTCCAACCCCCTCCACAATGCAGGGAATTCACAAATACCTCCCCCTCCATACTTGCAGTGACCCCTGCTCCACACCCAGAAGATGACAAAAAACCTCCAGGATCCCCAGCCAATGGCTTCCTGACCCCAAAGTGCCGATCAGCATTTCCCTGGCTGTGTCAGAAAGGGCCACGAGAACTGAGCACTGAGGCAACCCTCCCTGCCCTCCCTTCTTGTGATCTGCCCAAGTTCACAGAATTCGCATTGCTGTCAGAGGGCCATCTAGCCTCTGTCTGAAAACCTCCGGAGAAGGAGAGCCCGCCACCTCCTCCCGAGGAAGCCTGTCCCTCTGAGGAACCGCTCTGCCTGTCAAGAAGTTCTTCCTAAGGTTTAGCCAAATACTCTCCTGATTTAAGTCCAACCCGTTGGTTCTGGCCTGACCTTTCTGGGGCAACAGAAAACAACTCCGCCCCATCCTCTCTATGAGAGCCCGTCAAGTGCTTGGAGATGGTGATCACATCCCCTCTCGGTTGTCTCCTCTCCAGGCTAAACGCACCCAGCTCCTTCAACCTTTCCTCTCCAGACCCCTCACCAGCCAGAACCCACACTGGGACTGCACAGAAATCTCCCGTCTATGCGTACTTAAATATCCCAGTGTACTGTCTCCATGGATCATGGATCAGATATTCCGAATTATTCACAGTAAAGATAAATCTGGAATCGTTGGCTGTTTGTGATGCAGCTGTGGTGTCCCACTGGGGGGGGGGGGCGTAGCCGCCACCACCAGGACGGGTCTGCTGCAGTTTCTCCCTCTTACCTGTGATTCTGCCGATCTTCCCCTGCCCGCCAATGAAACTGCCAGCGAAGCCGGAGACGTGTGCGCCGAGGCTGTAGCCGATGAGGTGAGCGTTCCCTCTGGAGAACTGGGCAGAGTCCTGGGGGAGGGACAGGAAGGAACAGGGCCCTCTCAGACGGAATGGCAGCTCAGGGCAAGGGGGTGATGCGTCCCCTGGCCTGGGGGTCTCCAGAGCGGAAGCCCCCTGCCCCAAGGAGCAGCACTCTCAGAAGGGGGGGTTCCACAGGGCTCGAATGACAGGTACTGCGGGGAAAGGGCGTGCCCCATGGGACCAGTGGGTTTTAAGGAAGGATCTGAAGACAGTACGGGGCATCCTGTGGCGGTTGTGGAAGGCCATTCTGGGCAAAAAGGAGCAGTTGGGGAGGGGAGGCAGAGAAGAAGAGGAGGAGGAGGAAGACTGGATTTATCCCCCGCCCTCCACTACCCGAAGGAGCCTCAGAGTGGCTGACAAACTCCTTTCCCCTCCCCTCCCCACAACAGACAGACGCCCTGGGAGGTTGGTGGGACTCAGAGAGCTCTCTCAAGAACTGCCCTTGAGAGAACAGCTCTGAGACAACTTGTGACTGGCCCAAGGTCACTCCAGCAGCTGCATGTGGAGGAGGAGTGCGGAATCAAACCCGGTTCTCCCGGATCGTAGGCCGTGCTCCTAACCACTACACCAAAGAGAGTCCTTTGGAGGGAGCAGGAGACCTTTGCATGGCAAAGGACACCCTCTGCTTGGAGGGGCTGGAGCTGCATTCCACATTGTGTTTGATTCTGCCTATAGCTTCTGCCTGGCCCCTGCCTTGGATGGCCCTGGCTAGCCTGACCACAGAAGCTAAGCAGTATTTGGGGGGGGGGGGGGGGGGGGACCACCTAGGAAGTCCAGGCAGGCAATGGCAAACCACCTCTGATTGTCTCAAGGGGGATAAATCATCCAGTCTCCTCCTCTTCCATTCGGCCTCTGTGAAACTGCTACGGTCACTGGGAAGCTTCCAGCCGCAAAGAAGTGCTGGTGCTAACCGTCCCATCGTCACACGTGTGGCTGGCACTGTCAACATTTCCCAGCAGAGCTGTCGGAAGACTGGGGTGTGCGTGTGTGTGAACGCGTGTGTGTGTTTCTCTGTGTGTGTGTCATTTTTTTAAAAGCTTCTGTTCTGCTTACCTCCAGCCATTCCAGGAACTGGGCGATTTCCTGGCCAACGTTCCGGGTATTCTGCACCGCGATGGGGTAATGCCGATAGGCGAGGGCGAGCCAGTCCGCGATGATCACGTTGGTTTGCGGGTGCTGAGATTTCAGGGCCTTGGCCAGGTTCCAGATCCAGCCTTCCAGCCTTCCGTCCACCTGCAGGCCCAGCGGAGGGAGGCTTGTGGTGAGAGCTGGCCCCAGCCCCTGCTCGGAGCCGGCTGGCCCGTCCCCAGATCCCCGGAGGGTTGCCGTTGCCTCGGGCTGGCAATGGAGAGCCTTCCCCGCCCCCCCCCCCCCCACACACACACAGGTTAGCTTTCCCGCCACTGAAATAAAGGATATTTTGACATATTTATACCCCACCATTCTCCCCGATGGGGGACTCAAAGTGGCTTCCATTGTTCTCTCCTCCACTTTATCTTTACAACAACCCTGTGAGGCAGGTTAGGGGGAGAGGGTGTGATTGGCCCAAGGGCACCCAGCGAGCTTCCATGGCACGAGTGGGGATTGGAACCTGGATCTTCCAGATTCTAGTCCGGTGCTCTGAAGGGCTATCCTGCCACGTGGAATGCACTGCCCCTGGAGGTGGTGGCAGCTACAAGCATAGACAGCTCCAAGAGGGGACTGGAGAAACATCTGGAGCAGAGGTCTATCAGTGGCTCTTAGCCACCAAGGATAGCCATTTAGGGCTTTAAAGGCAAGCACCAGCACTTTGAAGCGAATCCGGTACACTATAGGCAGCCAGTGCAGTGCCGCCAGCGCTGGTCGGATGTGCTCCCGTCTAGGGAGACCCATCAGCAACCTCGCTGCAGCATTCTGCACCAGCTGCAGCCTCCGGATTTGCGACAAGGGCAGCCCCATGTAGAGAGTGTTACAATAGTCTAGCCTCGAGGTGACCGTTGCATGGATCACTATAGCCAGGTCAGCACGGCTCAGGAAGGGAACCAACTGCCGTGCCAGCCTCAGATGGTAAAAGGCCGACTTGGCAGTGGCTGCTACCTGGGCCTCCATCGTCAAGGAGGGATCCAGGAGCACTCCCAGACTCCTAACCACCGGCACAGGCACCAATGGCGCCCCGTCGCAGGCCGGGAGCGGGAGCCCGCCCCGACCCAAGCACAGGACCTCCATCTTTGCCGGGTCCAGCTTCAGCCTGCTCAACCTCAGCCAACCAGCCACAGCATGCAGTGCCTGGTCAAGATCGGCCAGTCCAGAGCCAGACTGGCCACCCAACATCCAATAGAGCTGGGTGTCATCAAGCTGGGCAAGGGGGGGCGCATGTAGATGTTAAAGAGTATCGGGGATAAGACAGCCCCCTGAGGGACTCTGCGTTCAAGCGGGTGCCTCCGGGGCCGCTGCTCCCCTAGCGCCACCTTTCGTCCCCGACCCTGGAGAAAGGAGACGAGCCACTGCAAGGCACACCCCTGTATCCCCACGTCTTGGTGCTTGGGGGGGGGCACAGTGGGAGGGCTTCTGGAGTTCTGGCCGCACTGCTGGTGGACCTCCTGATGGCCCCTGGGTTTTGGCCACTGTGTGGCACAGAGTGTTGGACTGGAGGGGCCGTTGGTCTGATCCAACACTGGCTTCTCTTGTGTTCTTCAGGCTCACTGCAGGCGTTCAGCGGTGGCACTCTGACGTCCAGCCCCAGGCGCATTCATTAACAGCACCGAAAAGGGACTCACCGACCAGCCGTGGACGATCATCACCAGCGGGAGAGAGGCATTGAAGCTGCATCTCTCCAGAGTAGGCAGCTGCTTGAACTCGATCAGGCAACTCTCCTCCGCTGTGTTGGAGTAGAGCAGGAACCGGGTGTCGGGGCTGTGGCGGTCAGCCTTCCTCCGCAGGTGTGGCAGCTGCAGCCCCTGTGGCCCTGCTGAGAGAGAGAGAGAGAGAGAGATGTAGAAGCTGCAGGTACGGGTGCTGAGGTGACCTGGTCAGAAACCCCTTCGGCAGTTGAGCACCATCCTGTTCCGGAGGCTCGGAGACCGTGGGGTCAACCCAAGGCAGATTGTGCAGCCCCTGCCATCAGTGTTCATTTCCCATTTTTGCTTTCAAAACGGGGTTAACCAATCTTATCCCCCGCTGTACCGGCAGAGAAATTGCAGCAATACTTCCAGTTTCCTTGGACAGGCTAATGTTTGGACCTAGAACCTTCAAGAAAGAAGGTGGTCTTCTAAGATACTAGACCAGGCTATGAATAAAAGGCTTAAACCTAAGGCTCGTCAAACCATAAGGGTATGCTAGCCCACGGCATAACATGAAGGTACAGTGTGCTGATTCAGAACCTTGGTCAATCGGGGTCAGATCTCCAGGGTCTCAGGTGGAGGTCTTTCCCATCCCCTCCTGCCTGGTCCTTTTAACTGGAGATGCCGGGGATTGAACTGGGGCCCTTCTGCATGCCAAGCAGAGGCTCTTCCCCTGAGCCACAGTCCCCTCTTGACAGCTCTCCAGGGTCTGCCACAAAACCAGCTCCCAGCATCCCTTGCTGGCCTGCCTCTCCTCCTGCGCTTTGCCTCCCCTTTAATTTCTGACCCATTTGTGTGCTTTGCACCCTGCTGCGCCTTTAGCAAGACTTCCTCAGCAGCCAGGCGCTGGAGCGGGAGCTGCGTGGAGCCAGAAGGCAAGCTGTGAACCGTAAACACATCTACTCACCTCCTAACTTTAATTAAAATAAAATTCTGGGTTAGAAATGCATTTAAGCAGCCTCTTAGAGGCCAGAGCCAGTTTGGTGTAGTGGTTAGGAGCACAGACTCTGATCTGGGAGAACCCGGTTTGAGTCCCCACTCCTCCTCCATGTGCAGCTGCTGGTGTGACCTTGGGTCTGTCTCAAGTTCTCTCAGAGCTGCTTTCTCAAGGCCAGTCCTCAAAAGGTCTCTCTCAGCCTCACCTGCCTCCCAGGGTGTCTGTTGTGGGGAGGGGAAGGGAAAGGAGTTTGTAAGCCGAGACTCCTTTATGTAGTGAAGGTCGGGATATAAATCCAATCTCCTTTTCTTCAGTCACGAGTTCTTTCAGAGCTGTTCTCTCAGGAGCAGTTCTCAAAAGAGCTCTCTCAGCCCCACCTGCCTCAGAGGGGGAGGGGAGGGTGTAAGTCCAATCTCCTCCTCCTCCTCCTCTTCTAGGTTCAGGGCTTGCAAAGGTACTCACGGTGATCTTCCCCCTCCAAACAGACACATCCTGCAAGAACCCTGTTCATTCTTTCTCAGCACTGCACATACAACCGGAAGTCTGCACAGGGTCCCTGAGCCTCCACCGACCAGGCGAGGTAGACCTGCTTGTGACTAATGCTTCCTGTATGCCTCAGTGCACGTGCGGAGGTTGCAGGACCTCAGAAGCCACAGAAGTTCTCTCTGTCTCTTTCCATGCTCAGAAGACGAACGGGCTCCTTTGTGAGAGACAGCGGAACACCTGGAAAGGGGTCTTGGGACACGCCTCCTCCACTGAAACATGAAGGGAAGGAAGGAAGCTGGAAAGAGGTGGGCTCCCCCCACCCCCCCTGATTCACACACACCCCCCTTCTTGCCTCCGATAGGGAGCTGTCTGCAAAAGAGTGCCTGGGGGAGAGGGAACAGCTGTTGTGCCCCTTCCACAGAAGCAAGCTCCAGGGAGGGGCTGCAGCCATTCCCAGCTCTGCGCATGTTCTCGCACTCATGTTTTGCATTTTTGTTTTTGCATGTCACAAGAATAACAATCCCAAAACAGCCTGATATGAAATATATATATATACAGGTGTGTGCTAGGTGCCCACAGAACAATACAATCACAAAAGAGACTGGATTAAAGCCAGAACATCACTGAGTGTCTGGTCAGGGGAAACAACTACATTCCTTCACAGAAACAAAATGCAAAGGTCAGTGAAATGTCACACGGCGGTCTGCTCCCGGCCCTCTCAGTCCAGAGCCCTCTAACAGTCTCCTGTGCTCACAAGCAGTCTGCTCCCAATTCAACACTTATTCCGGATAGTCAAGTGTTTCAGACCTCTGGTCTTTCCTCAGGAAGAAATCTATAAACAAGAAGTTCCGGTAATATTACGTTGAAATGACATTGTATTACACTGGCTTGTCAGTCTCTATGAAACAGAGTGAGTATAGAAGTTGATAAGGAAATCCATCTTGCCCTATGTAGGAAGCTCACATTCAGTGTTACCTTCAAGTTGACACTTTCACTTGATTCTAAAAATACATTAACGATAGTCACTGTAACATTCATTATTGGACCTATTTAGGATTAGCCTGTAATATACTTACTATTTTTCTGCTAATCTACTTGGGCAAGGTCTCCTCATCTGTATATATATATATATTTTTTTCATATCAGGCTATTTTTTTGCATGCCAGCAAATGTCATGTGTGGGCCAGCCCTGCAGTCTTTCCCAGAAGGCCTGCCTGTTTGCCACAGAAGCCTCGGGCTTGGCCCAGCCACGCATCCCCGGCCCTCTTCTAGAGGCGAGTCCAGTGGATGTGCAACATCTGGGTGCTGGGGTGCTGTCATGGCAAGTGACAGAGGCAGCTTGTTGTGCCCCACAAGGGAAAGGAGAGCCCGGAGTGGAGATGTAGCAGGGAGGCTCTGCACCTGGGTAGGATTCGCCCCTGTGATGGGGAAGGGGAGTGAAGCAAGCCCTAGTTCAGCCTCCCCACTCTGATCTGGGAGAACCAGGTTTGATTCTCCACTCCTCCACTTGCAGCTGCTGGTGTGGCCTTGGGTCAGTCACAAGTTCTCTCAGAGCTGTTCTCTCAAGAGCAGTCCTCAGAAGAGCTCCCTCAGCCCCACCGACCTCCCAGGGTGTCTGTGGTGGGGAGGGGAAGGGAAAGGAGATTGTCAGCCGCTCTGAGACTCCTTCAGGTAGTGAAGGGCGGGGGATAAAGCCAACCTCCTCCTCTTCCTCTTCCTCTTCTTCCCCGAGGCCCCTTTCCCCAGGAGGGCACTGGGAGCCCATTTTGCTTTGGCCTGAACTTGGCGGCATTTCCCAAAGACTGTGCCAGGGCTGCCCAGGGGGACAGGCGCTTTGAGGAGCACTTTCTGGTAAGGCTGCCGCTGTCTGCCAGGCGTCGCTTTCCCCTGCGGCTCCATCCGGCTGCCTCTGAGCTGACCGCAAGAGAATCCTGTGCGGTGCCAAGCACTGGTGGGAATCACTGGGAAACCACCCGATCAGCACAAAATCTGCATTGCAGACTTGAAGAAGGAAGGACACCGATGGAGGAGGGGGGCTGTGCGCTTCAAATTGTGCCGGGAAAGGCAGCTTTTTAGAAAATGGTGGAAAACCCCTGGTGCAGCAAAGCTGGAGAGGAAGTTTTAAAAATCATGTCGGTGGCTGGTGATGGTCTCTGTATGGGTGGCGGCTGCACCGGGGCGATAGGCGAGGGCTAGCAGTGGGTGTGGGCAGCAAGGCCTAGCTGGGCAGAGGAGCCAGGACGGACCTGGACAGACCAAGTGGTGGCAAGTGACTTTGCTCGTCCTGCTCCTGCAGAGGAATTGCCCTCCTCCAGACTATTCAAATGCGCTGGCTGGGGGGTTTTTAGGGACAGGCGTTCTAATGAGGATTTTACACTGCCAAAAGTTCCAGATTGCTTTTTAAATCGCTCCTCCCCCATTTGGATGTGGCCAGAAGGTGGTTTGTTGCCCTTTTGGCTGCAGGGCTCATGTCCGAGTCTGTCTGTTTTGGGGAGGTTCTGTTGACTGTGTGAACTCTTAGGTAGTTCCTGAGCGGGAGGGCAGAAAGGGTGGCCTCTGTGCTTAGTTCTCGTGGGGCCCTTTCTGACACCCCCAGGGAAATGCTGATCACCACTCTGGGGTCAGGAAGCCATTTTTTCCCAGGCCAGTTTGGCCGGAGATCCAGGAGGTTTTTTGCCCTCTTCTGGGTGTGGAACAGGGGGGTCACTGGGGGAGGGGGGGTCTCTTGAGCAGACTGCCTCTAGGCAGGACTTGCTTCTTTCCATTTGTGTAACCAAACAAATCCCTGGGCCACATGTTCCTGCACAAAGTACTGAAATACACGTGTCCTGGTCAAAGCAATACAGGAAGCTGGGCCCTTTGCTGCTCGGGGGGGGGGGGGGGGGGTTAGCATCAAATCCTCCACAGCCGCGGGCGTCATAAACCGACCCCGAGATGCCTTTGGTTTACGGCGCTCGGAGCCTCGTTTTCCCTTTATTCATTTTGCGGCAATATTGCGAATGGCTCCGACAGCCTGTCTTTAATGTAATAAAGCAGAAGTATTTTTATGAGGTCCCTGGAATCGGGAGGCGCATGCATATTTAATTGGGCCACGTCGCAATTGCAGCTGCCGGTCGCTGCAGTCAGAAGGTTGCGGCAAAAACGTCCCAGTGGCCCTTTCCTTTTAGCAGAGTTCTGGGACTGAGGGGACCATTTGGGGTGATGCCAAACAGGGGAGGGATGGCTCGGGGTCCCATGAGAGAGCTCCAGGTTGTGTGCAGTGTATTGTGTTCAGTTCTGGGCACCACAATTTAAGAAGGATACAGACAAGCTGGAACATGTCCAGAGGAGGGCAACAGAGATGGTGAGGGGTCTGGAGCCCGAGTCCTGTGAGGAAAGGCTGAAGGAGCTCTGGGGGTGTTTAGCCTGGAGAGGAGACGACTGAGAGGGGCTATGATCGCCATCTTCAAGTACTTGAAGGGCTCTCATATAAGAGGATGGGTTGAAATTAAAATCAGGTTGAAATTAAAATCAGAAGAGTTTTCGGCTAAACATTAGGAAGAACTTCTTGATAGTTAGAGCGGTTCCTCAGTGGAATGGGCTTCCTTGGGAGGTGGTGGGCGCTCCTTCTTTGAAGGTTTTCAAGCAAAGGCTAGATGGCCAGCTGACAGCAATGCGGAGGAAGGGTTGCCTCAGTGCTTTGTTCTCGTGGCCCTTTCTGACACGCCCAGGGAAATGCTGATCGCCACTTTGGGGTCAGGAAGCAGTTTTTCTCCAGGCCAGTTTGGCTGGAGATTCTGGAGGTTTTTTGTGATCTTCTGGGTGTGGAGCAGGGGTCACTGGGGGTGTGTGGGGGGGAGGTATTTGTGAGTTTCCTGCACTGTGCAGGGGGTTGGACTAGATGGCCCTGGAGGTCCCCCTTCCAACTCTACGATTCTATGCTTCTATGATTCATGACCGGCCTTAGGCCTCTGAGGAGGGCAGGGTAGGACACAGATGGGAAATACTTCTGAATAGTAAAAGCATACCTGTGGGACCATCTCTCCCCATATGTTCCCTGAAGAGCCTTGCGCTCTTCAAACCAACCCTGTTCAACAGTCCCCGGCCCAAAAGATGTCCACCTCACCTCGACCAGGGCAGAGCTTTTTCCACCCTGGCTCCTGCCTGGTGGAACGTGCTCCCGACTGAGATCAGGGCCCCGCGGGGCTTATTGCAATTCCACAGGGCCTGTGAAACGGAGCTGTTCCGCCAGGCCTTTGGGTTGAGGCAGCGGATGTCAAAGAGCATCGGCCTCCCCTGCTTCAAGGGATCCCGGGTGCCTTTACAGCCTGGGCCCCGGGAGGGAGGGACCGACTTCTCCTCTTCAGAGCCTCCCACCGCCTCCTCTGGCACCAGGCCGGCTTGCGCTGGAACAAGAAACTATTTGCCGAGCACCCAAGTAGGTTATTATAAACCAGTGATTTCAGTTTTAATTATCATCATGAATTGTTTTAATTAACGTGCCATGGAGGCCGTGTTGTGAACCACCCTGAGTCCGCTTACAGGGTAAGACAGGATAAAAATCCCAAAATACAATCAGAAGGGAGCCAAACCGTCCTCCTCTTCCCTTGCCCCCTGGAGCTACGTGGAGGTAGGCCGAGGGTCCGAATGGCCGACGGGGGTCTTGAACAGTCACATCCATCCACTGAAGAGTCCTTTTCCTGGTTCAGAAGGCTTCATATTCTGAAGACGGGGCCCCATCCGACCGGTTCCCAGTTCCATCCCATGCGGGAGCGGACTTCCACGTTGCTCTCTGAGGCCCGAGCAGCCGCCGCCGCCGCCGCTCTCTGCTTCTTCTGGAGCACTGCAGAGCTGCAGGTGGCGGTGCTAATGAGAGCTAATAATAACTCCCCTGACCTGCCGCTTGGCACGCACAGGCTGGGCGGGCGGCACATGGGCTCCCTTTGGGCAGGATGTCGCTGAGGCGCAGGCCGAGGAGTGCCAGGAGCAGGGGCTCTCTGATGGGAGCTGGATGCGGCCGCTGGGAGTGCGCCGGCAGAAAGGTCGGGAACGGGGTTCAGCCGGAGATGCCCTTCAAGGGCAGCAGGGGCGTGTGCAAAAGGGGCTGGCTGGCTTGACAAGGAAAACTCTGGCTTCCTGCCCAGGGTGTCTCTCAGTCGGTGCCAAAGGGACGGGGTTGGGGGGTAGGGTTGCCAGCTCCAGGTTGGGAAAGCCCTGGAGATTTGGGGGGTGGAGCCTGGGGAAGGCACAAGGCCACAGAGCCCCACCCTCCACAGCATCCGTTTTCTCCAGGGGGGCTGATCTCCATAGGAGCTGTAATCCTGAGGGATCTCCAGGTCCCCCCCCCCCCCCCCGAAGGCTGGCGTTCCTATGAAGGGACACGGAAAGTGAGGCTGACTTTCAGTAACTGTCCTGAGAGCTACGTTGTAAAAGATTCACGGAGCCAAATGATACAAGACAGTTGAGTTTAATGGTTGGAACAACAGAGGCCTGTTTGGCTTCTCAGAAGACAAGGAGATTGGATTTATCCCCTGCCCTCCACTACCAGAAGGAGTCTCAGAGCAGCTTTGACCATCTCCTTTCCCCTTCCCTTCCCCTCCCCACAATAGACACCCTGTGAGGGAGGTGAGGCTGAGAGAGATCTTTTGAGGACTGCTCCTGAGAGAACAGCTCTGAGAGAACTTGTGACTGAAGAAAAGGAGATTGGATTTATACCCCACCCTTCACTACCCGAAGGAGTCTCAGAGTGGGTTACAATCTCCTTTCCCTTCCCTCCCCACAACAGACACCCTGTGAGGCAGGTGGGGCTGAGAGAGCTCTTTCAAGGACTGCTCCTGAGCGAACAGCTCTGAGAGAACTTGTGACTGACCCAAGGTCACACCAGCAGCTGCATGTGGAGGAGGAGTGGGTAATCAAACCAGGTTCTCCCAGATTAGAGTCCACGCTCCTAACCACTACACCAAACTGGTTCTCACCTGTCACCTGCAATTGCATCCCAGTGCTGGGGAAGGAGTGTTTTTTTAAAAAAATTCCCTGACTGAAACTGACGCAAGTAAGGAAAAGAGAACTGTGGGAAACTGACACTGTTTCCCTGCCAAGCATCCCCTTGCTGGGGATCTGGTCCCTTTCTCCAGTGGCTAAGTAGCTCTGAGATACAGTGTTGTAGTTAGAGTGTTGGACTAGAATGTGGGAGTCCCAGGTTCAAATCCCCACGCTGCCATGGACAGTTGCTGGGTGACCTTGGACCATTCACACACGCTCAGTCTCTCCTACCTCACAGGGTTGTTGTGAGGATAAAATGGAGGAGATGAGGATGTTATAAGCCACTTTGGGGTTCCCCTTGGGGAGAAAAGCAGTGTACAAATGAAGGAAGTAAATACATTAAAAATGCCCCCCTGATGTGGAAGAAGCCAACACGTTCCAATGTGGAAGTACCTTTGACCTGACAATTTTGTCATTCTTGTGTTGAACTTGGCTGGCCAACTCGAAGGGCATGTCCTGAGCAGAGGCAAACGTTTAGGAGACTTCTGTCTGTATAGAGTGCCCCAGCCTGGAAGGGCTACTCTAGAGGTAGATATGAGGGCCAGAGGAAAACGAAGCTCAGAAAGAGCCAGAGAGCCAGGGATCTGCTACTCTGCCCCACTGAGACCCTCGTGGGTAGGGGCTGGGGGGGTCATAGAGGGAGAACGTGATCCGTGTGCACAAAGTCCCAGGTTCGCTTCCGGCACAATTCAGTTCAAAGTTCTTGGCTGGAAGAGAAGGGCCCTCCCTGAAGTCCTGGGCAGACAACGTCGATCGAGTGGACAGTTCTGAGCTAAGCGAGATGGGCTGGTGGTCTGACTCAGGATGGGGGACACTCCAAGGACCCCTTTAGGCAGTGGGTGTCAGGTGACTTCAGAACGAAGGACAGAAACAGCCGGGCCCCTCTAGCCAGTTTGGTGTAGTGGTTGGGAGCACAGACTCTAATCTGGGAGAACCGGATTTGATTCCCCAACTCCTCCTCCACACGCAGCTGCTGGTGTGACTCTGGGTCAGTCACATGTTCCTTCAGAGCTGTTCTCTCAAGGGCAGTTCTCGAGAGAGCTCTCTCAGCCCCACCTGCCTCACAGGGTGTCTGTTGTGGGGAGGGGAAAGGAAAGGAGATTGTAAGCCGCTCTGAGACTCCGAGTGAACAACAGGTTATAAATCCAATCTCCTCTTCCATCATTTCTGGTTCCTTTGGATGGGGCCATCTGAGAGAGGGCAGGAAGTATCCAGGCTGTACCAGAATCCAGCACCACCCCAGACCTTCTCCCTGAACACCATTTTGCATTGAGCTTTAACCGTCCCTTGCGTCAAATGCTCGCTCCCTGGAGCAGAGCAGGATGTGGATGGATTGGCCTTGCAGAGCACAGCTCACCCAGCAGTCCTTTGCCTGGGCATGTGGGCGGCTGGCTTTCCTGCTGCCGGCTCCCCTGTGTCTTCTTGGGCAGGCGCAGGCTGTGGATCAGACCCATGCAGGCAGAGTTTTCTCACATGAGAAGGAATGACAATTGGTGTTTTTTGACACCTGAATGCTCCCAGAGTGAGGATGGGGGGAGATTGCACTCCGGCAAAGTGTCTCCCACACCGGGCATGCGGAAGCGTGAGCTGATCCGATAACTTCCACTGGGACATCTCTCCCTCTCCCTCTCTCTCCCCCCCCCCCTTCTCCTGGGTTTTCCCTTGGTACAGACCGTGCCGTCTTGTCTAAGTGACATATATGTCAGAGCTGGCCCTCATAACAAAGGAGTTCGATGCCTCTGGTGTAGAAGAACACACCCTCTGGGGCAAGTGATGCTCTGTATTCTTGGGGGACCACAGTGGGAGGGCTTCTGGAGTTCTGGCCCCACTGCTGGGGGACCTCCTGATGGCGCCTGGGTTTTGGCCACTGTGTGACACAGAGTGTGGGACTGGGTGGGGCCACTGGCCTGATCCAACATGGCTTCTCTTACGTTCCTACGATAACTGGATTTTCAAAAAACGCCTGCAGCTCTGGCTGGGGGGCTCCTGGAGTCTCCTCCGCTGATCCAGGCAGCTCCTGGGGTCCCCTGGCCCTGTGCTGCCGCTCCCCCTTGAGAGGCTAAGAGGTCTCGTTCCGTTCCGTGCCTGGCACCCACTGTGCCGTGGAAAGCTTCAGCGGTGTGAAAGCAGTTAGACGAGTGTCCTTTGTGCTTCAGCCTGGGTGCCAAAGGGAAGGGGGCTCGGCCGCAGTCACGACTCCTGGCCAGCAGCAGAGGAAGGGGAGACCTGGGGTGCCCCTTGGAACTTGCTTCTCGGCTTTGTTTGCGCCCCAAGGGGCTGCTGGGGGGAGGCTGCAGTGTTGTGCCCCCAAATGCTAGCCACACCCCTGGCGGGGAGGAGGCAGCAGCTGGGCACCCTCTGTCCTTGGCGGTCTATTGCCTTTCATTGTCACCGGAGTTTGCACGGAGTTGCTTTCGTTATCAAGTATTGGCTGAAACTTTGTGTTGGGAAATTCCTGGAGATTTGGGGGTGGAGCCTGGGGAGGACAGGGACCTCAGAGGGGTACAGTGTCAAAGAGTCCACCCTCCAAAGCAGCCCTTTTCTCCAGGGGGGATGGAACTCTGCAGTCTGGCTATCAGTTGATCCAGAGGAGTCAGCCAGGTGAGTCTGTTGCTGCAGAACAGTCAAAAGCCCAGCAGCACCTTTAAGACTAACCAACTTTATTGTAGCAGGAGCTTTCGAGAAGCACAGAGCTGCGTTTCTTGAAAGCTTCTGCTGCATCTGACGAAGAGAGCTGTGTTTCTTGAAAGCGTCTGCTACAATAAAGTTGGTTAGTCTTAAAGGTGCTGCTGGGCTTTTGACTGCTTTGGAGATCAGTTGTAACCCCAGATCTCCACAGCCCACCTGGAGGTTGGCAATGCTAGAAATGCAGGCTCCTCATTTGGTGGCTCAATCTATTGCCATTCCCTTTGATTCTGGATCAGGCCCTTGGACTTCTCCCCAACGCAGCAGGCTGGGAAGAGTCCCATTTCGGCAGGGTTTCTTCCCTATCCAGCTGCCTGACCTTCCCATCCAAACTGGAGAGTGCCCTGGGGTCTGGGAGTGATGGGTGAGAAGTGGGGGGTGGGGGGGTGGGGGTGTCAGCTGACTAGTTGAAGCATTTGTGAGACAGAGGAGCGGGGAAGGAGCTCTTTGGAGTGGGGCTTGTTGTCAGCAATAATTGCTGACTCTTATTAACGCAGGGCCTCCTTCCTTTTCATAAAAAGGCACCTTCGCCGATAGAAGCCCTATTGACCGGGCTGTGGTCAAGAGTGGACTGTGGTGTTAAAACAGCCCTCGAGCATGCTGTGCCCAGGGACCCCTCTTGACCTCTGCACGGCTGGCTGCACTGGAAGCACAGCTGGGATCTGACGGACAGCTGTCAGTTCTAGCACTGATCTAGCCCAGTATCCCATCTCACACGGTGGCCAGCCAGGTCCTCTGTGAAGGCCGAGGCCTTCCCCTGTGAAGAACATTAGAAGAGCCCTGCTGGGTCAGACCAGTGAGGGTCCATCCAGTCCAGCATCCTGTCTCACACTGTGGCCGACCAGTCCCTCTGGAGGGCCAGCACCAGGGTACAGAGGCTGAGGCCTTCCCCTGAGGTTGCCTCCTGTCTCTGGGTTTCAGAGGCTTAGTGCCTCTGAATGTGGAGGTTCCCCTCAGTCAGCATGGCTAGTAGCCACTGATGGACCTCCCCTCCACAGATCTGTCTAATCTCATTTTAAAGCTTTTTATTTTTGTGGCCATCACGACATCCTCTGGCAGCGAATTCCACATTTTAATCACACTCTGTGTAAAGTCGTATTTCCTTTTTTCCCTCCTGAACCTACCGCCCACCAGCTTCAATGGATGCCCTTGAGTTCTAGTCTTTAGGGAGAGGGAGAAAAAGGTCCCTTTGCCCACTCTCTCCACCCCATGCATAACTTTATAAATCTCTAATGTCTCCCCTTAGTCGTCTTAGTGTGACAGAGAGTATTGGACTCGATGGGCCACTGGCCTAATGCAACGCTGGCTTCTCTTATGTTCTCTTGTGTCTTTTTTCTAACCTGCAAAGTCCCAGACTCCTCAGCCTTTCCTCCCAGGGGAGGTGCTCCAGCCCTTTCGTCATCTTGGATGCCCCCCTCGGTACTTCTTCCAGCTCTGCGGTGTCCTTTTGGAGATAAACAGCTTGGCTTAGCCCTCGCAGTCAGAGACTGTGTGGGGCAGCACCCCTCCCGACTTTCCTGGGCAACATAGAGGGCCAGTCCTGTGCCTCCAACTGTGAGAGGGACTGTAACAACAGATGTTCTCTGAACACTCGGAGGCATAAGTGCCAAAATATTTAATAGGAATATTGTTCCAATAAAAGGATTCAGGGAGCGATTGACACTTTCCTGGGCCTTTTCGACGGAGCAACCTTTGGAATGGGAGGCTAACAATGCCCGAGTTAAAGATTAATAGCCGGCCTGCAGTGGTCCCCAGACCCTTTCAGTAGCCAGAGGTAAGGGCCAGTTCAGATAAACCAGCAGATGCTGAGCTTTTCCTGGACAGCACCACTGTAGGCTTCAAGTGTGCGTTTGTGTGTTTTTTCAGGTTGTGGTGCTTGCTTAAATGCACCCACACAAAAACACGCTCCTCCTCACAGATAGAAAGTTAGCAGTTCAAGGTCCTAGCCCTGCCTGCTGACATGAAGGACCGTTCAAATGTGGTGTTTCCCTTCGAGAAGAAGCTCTCACAATGCTGTGGTATATAAGAGGTTTATGAAATCGTGACTGACCTGGAAAGTTCTGTCAGAGCTGTTCTTGAAAGAGCAGTTCTTGAAAGAGCTCTCTCAGCTCCACCGACCTCACAGGGTGTCTGTCTGTTGTGGGGAGGGGAAGGGAAAGGAGATTGTCAACTATTCTGAGGGCGCGATCATACGCACCCATTTACGACGCAAGCGGTGCAATGAAGCGACTGCGCAAACCGACGGGATCAGACGAGCACATCTGCAAAGCGTCGTGCGACCGGCATAACAACGTCGCGAGCGCCCGTTGATGCGCTTCAAAAAGAGACCGCTAAAACAGAAGTCTTTTCCGGAAAAGCCGGAAGCAGGCGTGGGATTGCAGCAGTGCACCGATGCCGCTGTGTGATCGCGCACCGACGTTTGCCGTCCGATTCTGTGATGTACCGTGGGATCACACCGATTCTGTGATGTACCGTGGGAGCACCTTTTTATGCAGCGACGCAACGCAGGTACGATTCCCGTCCGCTTTATCGCACTCGTGTGGACGGGCCCTGAGACTCCTTCGGGTAGTGAAGGGCGGGGTATAAATCCAATCTCCTCCTCCTCCTCTTCTTCATGCACAAATATTCTGACAGCTGAAGAATGCCACTCTGACCAAAATGCATCTGGTCACAATAGGTTCAGGTGTTGTACACTTTTGTTCTGTATGGAGGCTACAACTGGGCCCATAATTGTTTTTAACTTATTGATAATAAATGCATGGTTAAATACATGGAGGTTTTTGGTCATATTTAAGTTATAATTACTGTTTTTAATCATACGTTCTTAGAGTTGGCCTTCTGAGTTCAGCTCTTTCAAAAGTCAAATCTCTGCCGTGGATTGGGCTTTTTTGACGGGGCTTTTTTTCTTGGGGGGGGGGACTCACCAGGATGGAGCTTTGGAACCTCTTTGACAAAATTCTTAGAAAAATGTTTAAAAGTTCATGAGTTTTCCGTATAGAGACTGAAAACTTCATTTCCCTCTTGAGAGTTCTGGCACCTCTTTTAAAGAACGAAAGAAGGCCCAAGTCTGGGTTGGAAAATACCTGGAGACTTTGGGGGTGGATCCAGGAGAGGGTGGGGTTTGGGGAGGGGAGGGGCCTCAGTAGGGTAGGATGCCAGAGGGTCCACCCTTCAAAACAGCCGTTTTCTCCAGGGGGAGCTGATCTCTGTCAGCTGGAGATCAGCTGTAAAAATGGGAGATCCCCAGGCCCCACCTGGAGGCTGGCAACCCTATTTTGATATGCTTGTCTCTTGCTGCCACTCTTTATGCAGCCCCTCCCGCCAGGAAAGGTTAGAGCAGTAAAAATGATGGTGGTGGATCACAGAGGCGGTTCTAAGGGGCTTGGGGCCAGGCCTGTGGGAGAAGTTCTTTCAGAGAGGGAACCATCCTTATTTGTCATTCGGCTTCGGCGGCTGCTAAACCCCTCTCTTCATAATTAACGAGGGCGAATACTTCACCGGTTCTAGTTAGTATTTCTTATTTGCAAGTTCTGGAATAATTGAATTGAGAGCCTCAAGACCGGGGGAGAAATTAAATCGCGCCATTCATAATTAACCAGGGTGAATATTTCATACTTTCTAGCTAGTACCTTTTTTTTATTATTTGCAGAGTTTGGAATAATTGAATGTGGAGTTGGGAGGCCGGGAAGGAAAAGAACTGAATGGCAAATTCAGCTGGGTTTAATTAATTCATCTTGCCCCCTCTTGCTTCTGGAATAGGAGGAGGAGGAGGAGGGTGAATTGTCAGCGTCTGAGCAGAACCGTGCGCTGCAACGATCTTCTGCTGGTTTGTCGGCTGCCTGCCACCTGAATTCTCAAAGCTGTCTGGGGAGAGGAGTCTCATATTCCAGTGTCTGTCGGCTTTAATTGTGGGAGGCCGACCCCAGATTCAAGGGCTGTGTTCATCCTAAACTGAGCCCAGGCAGCTGTGCAAGGTTGCTCCTTCCCACTACTCTAGCAGAATATGTCTCCACTTCTTGGAACCAGAATGCTCTTTACAGGTGCACGAAGCCAAGAAATAGCCCCACCGGTTGAGGGTTTGTTTCAAAAGACAGAGAATGCAGTTCAGTGATGCGCGTTTCATAAGCTACTGGGACTTCCTGGAAAATGCAGTCATCATAGCACTGATTTGAGGGCAGGGATCTGCAAGAACGCTTTCCGGTTTTTGACACATTCTGTAAAAGGGGCACAGGGTACTGATGAAACGCGAATCTTCCATCCCTGCTCTAGCACAAGGCCCACGCCCCAGCCACATTGGCCTCCAGGGACCGAGCTTGGGCCTCTGCCATTTCCATCTTGGATGCTGAATTTAGAATGAGATGTGGGGGGTGAGAGGGTCTTGCCACCCTGACAGCTACAGACACAGCAGAGGCAACATTTGAAACTTAAGGTTCACATTTGCCAGCAAGCTTTGCTGGGAGAGTTCTCTGTACTACCATGGCAGAACCATGATTGTAGCTCCTCTGTCGTAAGTCAGTCTGTGCTGAGTGATGGGTCAGGTTTCTCAGACTAGGAGCCATTTGCTAGCCCTGAGCCAGTAACTGAGCAGCTGGCTGCAGCTGGCTCTGAGCCAGAAGGAGAACAACAAAGAATCAGATTACTGGCTGATCAGGAGTCACAACCTACAGCTGAAACCGAGCCAACACCTTGTAGCTCTGAAGCAGTAAGCAAGTCTTCAGCAGCCACTTAGCTCACCCACACCCTTGCAGCGCTGACACTGTCAGAGACGTTTAGAGTTGCAAGAAAGGAGAAGAGCAGCGAGACTCATGGCCCGTTGTCAGCTGTCAACTGAAGAGACGAATGAGTAGTTTCAGGATGACTGCCAAGGAATTGGCTGGAAGTTTAGCTCATTAAGACTTGGCTATAAATTCAGCTGGGAGAAGCAGCAGTCTGTGGACACAAGTACACTTTACCACCAACCTTACTGCTACTGGGCATCCACAGCCTTGAACCTCAGACTGGACCTGACAACTGGCTTTTCAGGAACTCCTGACCTCAAACAGTACTTGGACATGCTGCCTGGACTTTCTTGACCCTATCTGGAACCCCTGACTTTTGGACTGGACTTTGGTTACTGTCTGTAACCTTGCATGTGACCTGCCCTGTTGGACCCCAGCCTGTGCCTCCTGGGGAAGCTCCATCAGCACATCCTCCCTTCCTCTTCCACTTGCAGACATTGTCATTTCCCCAAGAGCTCTTAAGATGCCATGAACATTTCCAGTCATCCAGCTGCCTTTATGCAATGCGTGTAGATACCCCCCTCATCCGAGGAAGAACAGGGGGTCTAGCAGAGATGGGGGGATCTCTCTCTTTGGGGAGGACCCTCTGCTGGCCACTCCTCCCTGTGCAGAAGCGTCCCGTGTGTTCATACCGTCCCATTCCTCAGGTAGCAAGGCAAGCATGAGCCAGCATGAGGCTCCAGACGGTACAGCCTCCCCTGCTCTGGTGGCCGCCTGCTTTGACCTGCAGTTGTTGGCTTTTTATGTAGGGGTGGATCAGGACTTGCCAAGGTGGTGCCGCTCGCTTTCTGGAGTCGAACGCATGTTTTTAATAGATTCATTTGATGGATGGACATCTTCCTTCATGCCCTGTGCCAGCAGCACATAATTTGTCCAGAGCCCTTGCCAAAGGGGTGGACGTTAGCAACCGGCCTTGGCATTTGTGGGTAGATGGGCCCTTCTGTCACTCCTGCCGCTCACTGCCAGGAAATCTTAATTATGCTGCTCGGAAATGGCTGCGAGCGGGACTACCTGCTGCCAAGCTCTTTTCCAAGACCCGGCTTAACCCCTGCCGAAACCGCTGTCTGGAATGCTGAGGAAGGGGAGGCCATCCCGCTTGCGGAGGCTGAAATCGCCAGTCCCCGATTTCCATGTGTGGACGGAGCTCCCTGTTCTGTGAGCAAAACGGGCCTTGTAACAACCTGCTGGAGACGGGCAAGAAACTGCAAGGGCTCTTCTCCTGTGTCTCCTTTGGCCCGTGTCTCACAACTGTCTGTTTCATCATCTGCATGTGCTTTTTGCCTGGGTTAAAGCTTTTTTTAAAAGCATTAGAATAAAGCCATGGCTGACGCATGCAGGCTGCTTCACAAGCGAGGACGGGGAGGGGGACGATGGCCTCAGAATGTTCCTGGCTGGCTGTTCTGCCAGTGATAAGAGGAGCCGTGCCTCTTGCCAGGCTGGTGCCAAGGGGGGGGATCGAAGCGTCACCCTGCATAAGCCGCCAGGGGGGTAAAAAAGCAGCTTTGAGAGGGGGGCTAGTTTGGGCAGGAAAAAACAAGGTGAGGTGGGGGTGAACTCTGTTCCCCTCTGCCTGATTTTCGGCTCTGAACTCCCCTCCCAAGTTGCCTGTTCGTTTGCAAACTCCCAAATGTGTCATGGAATCACAGAGTTGGAAGGGGTCATAGCGGCCATCTAGTTTAATGTAGTGATTAAGTGCACAGACTCTAATCTGGGAGAACTGGGTTTGATTCCCCACTCCTCCACACGTAGCTGCTGGTGTGGCCTTGGGTCAGTCACATGTTCTGTAAGAGCTGTTCTCTCAAGAGCAGTCCTCGAAAGAGCTCTCTCAACCCCACCTGCCTCATAGGGCTTCTGTTGTGAGGAGGGGGAAGGGAAAGGAGATTGTAAACTTCACTAAGACTCCGAGTGAAGGGCGGGGTATAAATCCAATCTCTTCTTCTTCTAGTTCAACCCCCTGCTCAGTGCAGGATCAGCCTAAAAAGGTGTGAACATGGGATTCTTGATTCTCAGGGGCAGGAGACCTAGGTGCCACACTGGCCAGCAACCCCCCGGCGTTCGGGACGTGAACGTCGCCGGCCGGGGTACTTGAAGGACTATGTTTGCAAGGGGGAACTGGACTATGGGGGGAGGGGTGTTGTGTACTAGAACCACGATCGCATGGTCTCCCGTAATGGCAACCACCACGTGGTCAGCACACATGGTCAGAATCTATCTGAGCTTCAGCCAGGTAGAATAATAGCCAGTTGGATCCTGAGTGACCACCAATTACAAGCCTAGGTCTCCCGCTGTGGGACCTATGAACTACAACCACGGACTTAAGGTCCTATCAGGACCTGGGGGCGAGGTCGGGGCATTGTCTCCGGCCAGCATAAAAGAGGGCTCTGAGCCCAGGGTTCCCCATGTTCCATCTGACCCTCAATAAAGAGCTTTACTATGAAATCACTACCACTCGCCTCCCGACTCCAATACTTTCCACACACCATGAACCTCAGGGGTTGGGGGCACAGCTAAGGATAAATCTTCCCCCAAAACCGACAGCACCTGTTTCATGAGCCATTTCCGTGCAATATTTGGTGAGAGTGTCCTTGGTTCAAGCCCCGAGCTGGATGGCCCAGGGTAGCCTGATCTTCTCAGATCTCAGAAGCTAAGCAGGGTCGGCCCTGGTTAGTCCTTGGAGGGGAGACTGCCCAGGAAACCTAGGGTTGCTGTGCACAGGCAGGGACTTGAGGGCCATTTCCTCCGGCAGACTTGGTTGAAAGGGGTCCTTTCCCTCTGCCGAACCCCTGAAGTAGCCCCTGCACACTCCGGTCCCCTCTTCCTCCTCCCTTTCCCATCAGGCCTTTGGCTGAGGGCGGACGTCCACCCATTCTGGCCTCCCCTGTCCATGGTGCCCCCCCCCCCCGGTGCCCTTGTTGTTTCGGGTATTATTTGGGCACTGGCGTTTCTTGGGCTGCCTGCTGTTCCTCGCCTGACACGAGGCACGGGTTTCCGCTATCCTCCCTCCCTGCCATTTATTGTTTGATTGTCTTTATTGTCCCATGGTCTTATGTTGTAAGCCGCCCTGAGCCCATTCGTGGGGGAGGGCGGGGTATAAATTAAATAAATGAGTAACGAACAACCACAACGCCAGGTCAGCTTCCAAGCAAGGGGGAAGCCAGCCTCCTCCGAACCAGATTCCCCCGCCAGATCGGCTGCTTGCTAGGCTCAGCTCTGTCTGTCCCCGTCTTCCGCGGACCACGAGAGAGAGCCCCCCTGGCCAAGTCCCCACTCACCTCCCCTGAGCACCCCGTTAGTCCCTGGAAGGCACCCGATCGGACTGAGTGGTGGCTCACCTTTCCTCCTCCGGCCTGCAGGATTCTCCTGGGCAGCAGCGCAGGTGAGTACCAGAAGTGCGAGAATCAGGGAGCTTCTCATGTTGGGCCTTCTCCAGGCAGGAGCCGGCGGCTTCTCTGTGCGCTCCGGGTCCTGTTCGGTCATCACCCCCACCCAGACCCACTCCATTAATGATTAACCTCCCAAAGGGACTCCACACCGCCTGGGCCTCTCTCGGCCCCCCCCAAGGAACCTCCTGGGCTCTGGGGGATGCCTTTTTCCCTGCCGAGGAGTCCGTGGGAAGGGCCGCCAGGTTCTGAAGGGTTCCTTCAAGCAGGTGTCATACAGTCCCTACGAACACTCCCTCTAAGTGGTGGGCAAAAACTCTACTCTGTGAGCCACTGGCATTCAAATTGTGAGCGAGCGATTTGGCTGTTGTATAAATTAGTTTGCACTGGAGCCGTCCTTCCTGAGCGAAGACAAAAATCTCATGAGCCGGAGGCTAAAAAACTGAGCTAGCGCAGACTAACTCAGCTTAGAGGGGACACTGGTCCCCACCCCCATGACTTAAAAGTAGGATTGCCAGGTCTGGGGAATTCCTGGAGATTTTTTTTGGGGGGGGGGGGGAGTTTGGGGAGGGGAAGGACCTCAAGGAGGTATAATGCCATAGAGTTCGTCCTCCAAAGTAGCTGTTTTCCCCGGGGAAACTGACCTCTGCTATCTGGCAGTCAGTTGTAATTCTGGCGGAACTCCAAGTTCCACCTGGAAGTTGGCAACCCTACCGAAAGCTGGCTGGCTTGTCTAGAAGCCTGGTTGGCAGCCCTGCCCACCCACAGGCCACGCCCCCTCGTTCCATTCACCACACCAATTTAACCCTGTGCTGCCAGGAAGGAGGGGTATGAACTCGGGTGCAAGATGGCGGGGAGAAACCTCCTAATGTCCACTGGAGCAGCCGCGGAGGGGATTGTTCAGTGGCCAGGGGGCAAATGAGGCAGGCAAAAGGCTGGAAGAGATTCCGCTGGAGGGCAAAGTGGGGTGACCCCGCAGGGTCCAAGAAGCTCCCTTTCCCCCAAGACTGACAGGGAAAAGTGATCCTTGGGACTGAAGGGATGTGAAAGGTGATGTTTGCACAGCCAGACAGGAGGGAAATGGATCACCGGGTCAGAAGGAGCCGGAGCAGACCGGGGGGGGGGCGGCATTTGGGGAGACGGGGGGGAGGCATGTGGGCTGGGACTTTGGCCTCCCAGGAGAGCCCTGTGTTGCCCGCAAGAGGTCCCCCGTCTAGGCCCTAGCATGGAGGGTGGGAAGGGTCCTGAGACCTGGGAGCAGTTGGAGTGGCCCCGGCCGGGGCTGTTGCAGGAAATAAGATAAGCGTGTTTGTAGTTTGCTTGCAGAGGCTTAAGTCGTGTCCTGGATCTTTCTTTCCAAAGGTTTTGTCAATAAGGAGTTCCGAGTCCTGTCTTCTCCCGGGCTCGCCAGCTACGTGGTAACAGTGTCTTTGTCTTTTTAAAAGGCCCAGCTCCCTGTTTGATGGACGTAACACCAGTTAATTTTAAGGCACACAGTGGCAGAGTGCGGAATGGCCAACCTGAAGGAAAATGTCGCTCAGTTGGGTGGGTTTTCAGGCACGTGTCTCTGTTGTATTGGGATTTCGGCCAGCCAGAAGCAATGGGCCCCACAGCAGAAACCCAAACCTGGGCAGAAACGGGCTCTGTTTCTGGCTGGCTTTGTCGGCAAATGTTCTGCTCCCCGGAGTCCGGGCTGAGGTGTGTGGAGGGGGCCAGAATGTGTGGGCTGCTAGCCCCCCATCGATTGTACGTCTTTTCGTAGCAAGAGGGACAGAATTGTGTCTCTCCCGGCAGGGCTGGTTAGCTGGGCAAACAATCCCCGGTGCTGTTTGCAGTGAATTGGCAGCAAGCGTCCTTGGCCTAGGAAAGAACTGGGTTTACAAAACCCGGTATCCTGCTTTTTGATTCGGACAAGTACCCCCAGGGGCATCTGGCCGCTTTCAAAATAAATAGGCAGGGGAAAGGCCACAGCTAAAACAGTCATCGAGGCAAGAGTCACACACATCAGCCACTCCCCAAAAAAGTCCGGCCAAAACATTTCTGTACAGCAGGAAAAGCCCAAATCCAGGCCTCTGCAGAAGGCCATGCAGCCTGGCTGAAAAGGAAGGAGCCAGCAAAACCTTCCAGGTATTCAGGCAGCTGAGGCATTCAAACGCCCCCGCAAACAGAGCTCTGCAAGGCTGCAGGTGGGGGGGGGCAACCATGGAAAAGGCCCTGCAGGCCCACTGCCCCCCCCCCCAGTGTTGCCAGCCTCTGCCAGGAGGCGCCAAGTGCCAGGAGACCTCCCCCCAGGGCTGGGCAAGCAGCAGGGCTGGTCAGATCCCCTCCCCATCTGTTTGGGGAGGGGAGCGTGCCTGTGGGAGACTACGGTCTCCTTATGGTTGGCGTGTCCTCCCTGCCTCCTTCCCCAAGGCCTTCACGGCCCTGCTCCTTTGACTCAGACAGCAGTCCCTTTGAGAGGTAGGCTGGGGGGCCAGAGGCCAGCTGAAGGCCACCCACCCGGGGCTCCCTGGGGTTTCGCACCCGGCTCCTGGGCACCTCGCTTTCCCTGCTTCTTCTTCCTCGGCTCCGTCTCTGGGCTCCCAACTTCCAGGAGACGTCCCTCTTGTTCTGCATGCTTTATTTTCCCCTTCGCCATCTTCTCTGGAAACTAGATTCTGCAGTCATTTTAAAGAGGGATGGGGCCTGGCCAAGCAATCTCGGTCACAAATAACAATCTAGTTTTTAAAAATGAGAAGAGGAAAAAAACACCACCACCCTCACATCGATTGGAAAAGAGAAGGAAGTATAATGGCCTGGAAGGCTTCAGAGGCCATCCCAGGTCCCCCCTCCCCCCGAGCAGTCATTTACTTGATGAAAACTGGGGGGGGGGGGTTCCCCCATTCCTTGTTGATCTTGCATGTGGGCTGTGGGTGTCGGTTTGGAAGAAATGCATGTTGCTCTCAGAAGAAGCAGAGGGCCTGGAGAGCCGCATGCCAGCAGGGGGACAGCACTGCCCTCCGAACTCTGGTTAGACGGTACTGACCTGGATGGACCACTGGTCTTCTGCTTGGCATGCAGAAGGGCCCAGGCTTAGCCCCCGGCAGCATCTCCAGTTGAAAAAGGACCAGGCAGGAGGGGATGGGAAAGACCTCCTCCTGAGACCCTGGAGAGCTGTAAAGAGGGGACTGTGGCTCAAGGGAAGAGCCTCTGCTTGGCATGCAGAAGGGCCCCGGTTCAATCCCCGGCAGCATCTCCAGTTAAACAAGGACCAGGCAGGAGGGGATGGGAAAGACCTCTGCCTGAGACCCTGGAGAGCTGTCAAGAGGGGACTGTGGCTCAGGGGAAGAGCCTCTGCTTGGCATGCAGAAGGGCCCCGGTTCAATCCCAGGCAGCATCTCCAGTTGAAAAAGGACCAGGCAGGAGGGGATGGGAAAGACCTACTCCTGAGACCCTGGAGAGCTGTAAACTGGAGATGCCGGGAACTGAACCTGGGACCTTCTGCATGCCCAACAGAGGCTCTGCCACTGAGCCACAGCCCCTCCCTGTAATACATGAACACACAAAGTTGCCTTATACTGAATCAGCATCTTTGTCCACCAAGGTCAGTATTGTCTACTCCAGGGGTGGCCAACCTTGCTTAACATAAGAGCCACATAGAATAAACGTCAGATGTCTGAGAGCCGCAAGACAGGAACAAATATCACACACACGTTTTTATTTTTAAAAATATGCAAATTTGCTTTTTATTAACGTTAAATGGGACTGCCAAAAATAAAAACAAACAAGGAAAACCGGTTATTGATAATGATATTACTTGTTTCCTAATGATATTGAGAGAGAGAGAGAAAAAGAGAGAGATGGAAAGAAAGAATTAAAGAAGTGGAAAGAAAGAGAGAGAGAGAAACTAGGAAAGCAAATAGATGGAAGGGAGGATGGAAGGAAGGGAGAAAGAGAGAAAAAGCATGCCTCCCCTTTGCTTCCCCAGCCGCCCTGCCAGGAGCCGCACAATATGTGTGAAAGAGTGTGTGTGGCTCCCGAGCCACAGGTTGGCCACCCCTGGTCTACTCAGACCAGCAGTGGCTCTCCAGGGTCTCAGGAGGAGGTCTTTCCCATCCCCTCCTGCCTGGTCCTTGTTTAATTGGAGATGCTGCCAGGGATTGAACCTGGGCCCTTCTGCATGCCAAGCAGAGGCTCTTCCCCTGAGCCACAGTCCCCTCTTGACAGCTCTCCAGGGCCTCAGGTGGAGGTCTTTCCCATCCCCTCCTGCCTGGTCCTTGTTTAACTGGAGATGCTGCCGGGGATTGAACCGGGGCCCTTCTGCATGCCAAGCAGAGGCTCTTCCCCTGAGCCATAGTCCCCTCTTGACAGCTCTCCAGGGTCTCAGGAGGAGGTCTTTCCCATCCCCTCCTGCCTGTTCCTTGTTTAACTGGAGATGCTGCCGGGGATTGAACCAGGGCCCTTCTGCATGCCAAGCAGAGGCTCTTCCCTTGAGCCACAGTCCCCTCTTGACAGCTCTCCAGGGTCTCAGGCGGAGGTCTTTCCCATCCCCTCCTGCCTGGTCCTTGTTTAACTGGAGATGCTGCCGGGGATTGAACCGGGGCCCTTCTGCATGCCAAGCAGAGGCTCTTCCCCTGAGCCACAGTCCCCTCTTGACCGCTCTCCAGGGTCTCAGGCACAGAGGTCTTTCCCATCCCCTCCTGCCTGGTCCTTGTTTAACTGGAGATGCTGCCAGGGATTGAACCGGGGCCCTTCTGCCTGCGAAGCAGAGGCTCCACCGCTGAGCCACAATTCCCTCTCCCATTACAGACACTACACCGATGCAAAGAAAGCAAACGGTCTTCTGCTCTGCAGCATACTCAGTATGCAAAACGTTATTTTATTTAAATGTGATGAAAGGCATGATCTGTAATTTAATATTCTGAGTATGTCGTCACTCTCAGATTCCTGATATTTTTGAAAGATAACGCACCATTCTTCTGTCATTCAGTTTTGGGGGCCGGCATTAAAAAAAAATATATCCATACCAAGTTTAGCTGGAGTCAGTATGCAAATGCTCCCCCCCCCCCCGGGGGGAAGGGCTTAGTGTGCAAGCAGGTAGGCTTTTGGAAAAGGATGCACATGGATGGGATTATGCGTGCAGAGGCCATTTCTGGCTTCTGTTGTCTTCCCGGGCATAGCAGGCCATGCCACACTGGCTGCTGTTGTTCCAGCTGGAGAAACTTCATTAAACGCAGGGAAATGTGCCGCCAGGATCTGGACCTTTAGCAGGGGGAGCAGGATTAGTCAGTTTGATGTCGTGGTTGAGAGTGCAGGCTCTAATCTGGGAGAACCGGGTTTGATTTCCCCACTACTCCACTTGCAGCTGCTGGTGTGACCTTGGGCCATTCACAAGTTCTCTCAGAGCTGCTCTCTCCAGGGCAGTTCTGGAAGGAGCTCTCTCAGCCCCACCTACCTCACAGGGTGTCTGTTGTGGGGAGGGGAAGGGAAAGGAGATTGTAAACCACTCAATCAGTGTTCCCTCCAAGCTGAGTTAATGTGAGCTAGCTCACAGTTTTTTAGCCTCCAGCTCACACATTTTTGTCTTCACTCAGGAAGGAGGGCTCCAGAGCAAACTAATGTATGCAGTAGCCCAATCGCTCGCTCACAACTTTAATGCCACTAGCTCACAAAGTAGAATTTTTGCTCAAAAGACTCTACAGCTTAGAGGGAGCATTGCTCAGGGTATAAATCCAATCTCTCGTCCTCAGCTTAGAGGGAACACTGTGTGTGACCCCAGTACAGCCCTGAGCCACAAGCAGGCCTGTGCTTCTCTTAAATGGGCATTTTTACAGAATTTGGTATGAAGTACCAAATTCTGTGCAGGCAGTAGGGGAGAGGCCCCCTCCCAGTTTCCTTGGGGGCAGTTTGTAGCACTCAGTTCCTAAAGAGATGCTCAAACTTTGCTGTGAGTTCATGGGACATGGATTCCAGCCTCTTTAGCCAGTTTGGTGTAGTAGTTAGGAGCCCGGGCTCTAATCTGGAAGAACCGGGTTTGATTCCCCCCTCCTCCTCCACATGCAGCTGCTGGTGTGACTCTGGGTCAGTCACAAGTTCTCTCAGAGCTGTTCTCTCAAGGGCAGTCCTCGAAAGAGCTCTCTCGGCGCCACCTGCCTCCCTGGGTGTCTGTTGTGGGGAGGGGAAGGGAAAGGAGATTGTAAGCCACTCTGAGACTCCCTTGGGGAGTGAAGGGCCGGGGTATAAATCCAATCTCTTTTTCTTCTTCTTTAGCAGAACAGAATTGTCTTCTCTGGGATGGGAGCAGTATAGCGTCGCAGAAATGGGGTGCGGTCATCTCATCGGCTCTGGCCAGGAGAAAAGACTGACTTTTGGTGCTGCTGGCAAGGGTTTTGGAAGCCTTATTTGGAACTCAGAGAAGGCTGGAAGAGAGCTGCTGGGACCTCAGCTTGGAACAGGAAAGGTGGAGGAGCTTTGCTTATCCTGCCTGCAAGCATGGACACCTCCTTGGGAGGATGGGGGGTCCAGGGGATGGTCCCAGCATCCTCTGGGGCATTGCAAAGGATCCTGGGGCATGCCACTTTAGTTGTGTGCTGTTTGTCAGAAACTGAACTCGCATCATTGCTAAAGGACAGGAAAAGTGCCTGCTTTCAGGGTACTTGTAGAGCACTTCCCCTGGCACGGGGGTCAGTTTGTTTTCTTAGGAAGAGGGTAGGATGGAAGTGGGAACAAAAGGCTTGTTGGGGGGGGGAGAATGCACTGAAGCAGCAGCTGCGAGCCAAAGACTTTTCTTCCTCCTCGCCTCCTTTTGTTCCCTGACAACTGGAAGGCACGTTTATTGGTTCAGAACAAATCAGGCCTTTCCACTCCTAGCGTATAATTATCCTCTGTTCTTTGCTCTTCCAGCCAGGCAGAAGAGGAACGGCAGAAGGGGTGGACAGCCAGGAAGGGGAGGGAGGGAAACGTTGGGGGTAAGGGTCTGCCAGAGGAAGGGTCCCCAGACTAAGGGACTGATTCCCTGGCCAGCTGAGGGGGCTGGAGGAAGATCCTTTTTCAGGGGTGGCTTGGAGAAAGGATGTGCACCTTGCTGCGGTTAAGTAGATTAGACATGGTTCTCTGTTTTGTGGAAAGGCTGGAAAACCTGTTTGAACTGGAAGTGGCATTGGGGGGGAGAGGATGTGTGTTCTCTCTGGCCCTTTCTGCACTGACAGCTTGCTCCGGAGAATCCGAGGAGTCAAGCCTTAAGAGTTGATTCCGCAGTCGCACGCATTCCCTCTGCATTGGTTTCTCCCCCCTCCAGTTTATTTATTTGTGTGTTCTGCATGCATTCTGCATATACAAGCAAAACCCACATTTTTTGAACTAACTGACTGCCAACCCCTCCCTCCCTCTGTGATTCTGCAAAAAGAAAGGGAAAAGAGGGAGAAATCGAGGCTCAGGCATGCAAAACTGACACATTTCGAAGAAGGGAATCCCCTAGTCCTTTATATTTACTGATCCCTTCTTATGCTTGCTCTGGATTTTTAAAAGTTTGCGTGAGCAGGAGGACACGTCCTCTTTTGTCTTTGGAGAAGGAGGGAAAGAAAACAGAACAGGGAGGGAGTGTCAACCTAAAGAGAGAGGGAGGCAGAAACAGGGGAGGGGCAGGGGGCAGTACTTAAATACACGCAGAAACAATTCTACTTTAGAAAAGATCAGCGATTTAAAAGCGGATAAGAACAAAGATTCACAGGAAAAGGAGTTCTGGGAGCTGCGGGCCAACAGTGTGCTGGAAGTGGCCTGAATGTAGATTCCTGTAAAACAAATGCAGGAACAAGAGAAACCCCTAAACAAAATGAAAGCGGCAGTGGGAGGGAATGCAAAAGAATAGGATGCGCTCAGAGACTGAGGCAAAATACGGGCTGAGAAAGGGCCTCTGACTCTAGTCTTAGAAGTTTCTCAGCGATTCAGCAGCCAGGTTTTGAAGTAGTTCTTTTTCTTTTTTTTCATCAAAAGTTTTTACATTTTCCATTTACTGAGGATGCAATTCTAATACACAGAATAAGTGTAATAGGCACATAGATCAGGAGCAGGATATCATCTCAACTCACATAAATTTCTCAAAATATCAATATACTTCTTTTTTTAATGCACACCAATTTTTAAACGATTTAAACAGTTTAATTTAGACAATTTAATATGGCGATTTTAAAGTAGCACTTATAACTCTTTTTCTAGAAATAAAAAAATGTTTACTTAATATCATTTAAAGTTTTTTAAATAAAATAGATATAGATATACTGAGTATCAAAAAGGAATAATATACATTAATAATGACTGTAATATAATGATTTCTCCCTGACTTTCAGAAGGTGCCAGCTAAGTTGAGGTCTAGACTGTTAAAAAAGGCCAATCTTAACAAGTGGGAAAGACTAAACCTAGGAAACTCCCTCTCCCTCCCTCCCTTTCTCCATTCCATCCGCGCTTCCTCCCTCCCTCCCTCCTTCCCTCCCTCTCTTCCTCCCTTCCCTTCTCCCTTCTCCCTCCCTCCCTCTCCCATGGCATTCCAGGCCCCAGGCATGAGGTCTCCCCTCCAGGCACCGAACAGGCCCAGCCTGACTTGGCTTCTGCGTCCCCTGATGGCCCCTGCCATGTTGCGGGCTGGCACAGATTACCCACTCGAGGGTCGCTTTCAGGAGGCGCTTGATACTGCCCAATCCCTGTTTCGTTATTTATTCCAGCAAATTCTATTCTGCACACCTCATTATACAAGGTGGTTCTGCAAGGATGAATAGCAAAACCATCAATAAAAGATTCCATAAAACTGTAAAAATCAATACTAAACCAGTAACCACAAAATCACAATTTAAAAGCCAGCAAATCACAAAGGAATACAGAAAACTGGGGAAGAGTAAAACCAGCCCAGAATTATTGCAACAAAACTCCCAGGTAAAAACTACTTGGGAAAGGGAGCTTTTGTGGCCTTTGGGGGCATTCTCTTGGAGTGGGCTTCACTGGAGTCCTCTGGAAGTTATTTCCAGGGTGTCTTTCTGGATGTTACGTGGGGAAACACCACCTCCTGTTGATACGAAGGACAGACGATGTGAGTGTTTATCTTTTATGTGGAGACCTGACTTTAGCAGCAAACGTGCCTTTCAAGATGAAAAATCGTAATTTTTTTTTTTAAGTCTCAGAGGTGCAGTTCTGCGGCATCCCATTCGAACACTGAAGTTATTGCTTGAGGGTGCAGTGATAGATGTGTGCCCCCCCGCCCCTTCTCACAAGAGCAGGAGAGGCGCACCATTAGTTCCGAGGATAGTTTTAATCATACGATTCAGGTTGGGTGGCCGTGTCGGTCTGAAGTGGCAGAACAAAGTGTGAGTCCAGTGGCACCTTTTAAGCCCAACAAAGTTTAGTTCTGGGTACTGAAGTTGACAGCAGGTTTCAGATGGAGCAGCGCCTCTTCTCCTGTGGAACTCATGGCCACAGTGTGTTGTGATGGCCTTAAAGGGACTAGGCGGCTACGGAGGATGGCAGTGCCATTCGTGGCAACTGGTCACGTCGGTCAAAGGGGCACCCTCCGTTTCCAGAGGCCATGGCCTCTTCGCTACCAGATGCCGCCCTGTTTGCAAACCGCTCTCTGGGGCGTCCGACAGGAAGGAGGCAGACGTCTGTGCTCAATGGACAACTTTGTCTTGTCCGACGTGCCTCCGGAGTAGGGGGAAGGAATTACTTTGTCATGAAATAATATTTGCAACTCTGAAGTGGGGCTTAAGGGGCAAATCCGGCAGCATCGATCTTTCTCAGGGCCTGGGAGACCCCCGGGGTCCCTTCTGCTCCACTTCCAACTTTGAGCCTACCACTTTTGTCTCTGAAGACCATGTCAGTGAGAACACAGTATTCAGTGCTGGAAATTACAGCACCCCTGTTCTTTCTTAGGGGTCCGAAGTCTGTAGGGGATGCTGGAAAGCCAAGACTGAAATGCTGGAGGTGCAGTTTGACCCTAGAAAACAGCTCTTTTTTGGGAATGTGTGTCTGTGTGCGTGCGTGCGTGCACGGAAGCCATGGTTGACTTCCGGTGACCCCTAGTGGGGCTTGGACCTTTTTCAGAGAGGTGGCTTGCTATTGCCTGCCTCTGCCTCCCAGCCCTGGTATTCTCTGGTGGTCTCCCTTCCAAGTCCTTGCCAGGGTCGGCCCCGCTTAGCTTCCGAGATCAGGCTGGCCGGGGCTACCCAAGTCAGGGCAAAAGCAGCTTTTGTTTTTGAGGGAGGTGGGATATGGGTCAAGGCCGGTACTGGGTAAAGGTACGTGTGGACCCTCCCCGCTCGCCTGCCACTTCCCAAATGCCATCTCCCTCCCTCGCACTCCGAGCACCAGTGGGGAGACGGGAGTGGTGGAGTTTGTGGAAGGTTTGTGAAAGAGGTGAAGAACACCTCTAAAAAGTTTAATTTCCCCAGAGCCCTTTGGCCTGGATTTCAAAGAAGCTCTCGGGGCATTAAGTAGGATTTCTTCCAAAGCAGGCGGGAGAAAAGCCCTGCAGACAAAGAGAAAGAAGAAGAAAGAGGGGCTTGGGGAGTCGGAGGCTGCTCTCTCAAAAAGACCTAGACAGGTATCTTTGGGCTTTGAAGGCTGTGGAATGTGAATTCAGGCAAAGGTGCATCTACAGGGCAAGACTTTGGTTCTTATGCCGAGTCTGCCAGCAAAACAGCAAAGGCTTATGGGACTTCGGAGCCAAGGAAACAGCTATAGCAAAGTCAGCCATATAGCAAAACCTGCACCGCGCAGAATAACAGGAAGGCCCCAGGTTCCTGCAACCCCAGACTCTGCCACGGCTAGCCCCTCTCCCTGCCTTGATAGAAGGCCATTCCTAGTTTCCGTCATCTCAAGGAACAAGTCCTCCGCGAGGGACATCATGGTTTCCGAAGAGAGCCATGTTAGTCTGAAGGAGCCAGATTCAAGTCTAGGAGCATCTTAGAGGTCAACAAGATTTTGGGGGTGTCAGCCTTCAAGACCCAAAGCTCCCTTTGTCAAATGATGGCTTAGAAGGACTTGGGGACCTCAGTTCCTGCTTTCAGAGGTATGTGTTGGTATGCAGTAGGAGAGAAGAAGGAGAGGAGGCCGGATCTATACCCAAGGGAGTCTCAGAGCGGCTTTTCCACAATCTCCTTTCCCTTCCCCTCCCTACAGCAGACACCCTGTGAGGGAGGTGGGGCTGAGAGAGCTCTTTTGAGGACTGCCCTTGAGAGAACAGCTCTGAGAGAACTTGTGCCTGTCCCAAGGTCACCCAGCTGGCTGCATGTGGAGGAGTGGAGAATTGAACCCAGTTCTCCCAAATTACAGTCTGCCCTCAAAACCACTACACCAAACTAGCCACAAGAGGGCCCTCTGTGGCTAAACCTTCGCTGGGCCTGAGGCTGTTGGGCTTCAAGCCCCGCCAGTGCCGCCCCTCTTGTTTGATAGCGATGCTCATTATATTTCCACAGAGGCTGAAAAGCACCGAGGGGGTGTTTCAAAGCAAGGCTGTGCTCGCAACGGCCAGCCCCTCTGAGCGGTGAGAGACGATTTCGAGCTGTGAAAGCAACAATGAAGCAGCAGCCGGTGGCTCCCCGCACTGAGTTTTCAGGTCATCATCAAGGGTGCCTTTTAACCAGCAGGAAGACAAAGCCCCGAGGGCTTGCTGAAGAAGAAGAAGAAGAAGAGAGCCAGTTTGGTGTCGTGGTTAAGTGCACGGACTCTAATCTGGGAGAACCGGGTTTGATTCCCCACTCCTCCACTTGCACCTGGCTGGATGACCTTGGGCAAGCCATAGCTCTGTACCAGCTGTTCCCTCAAGGACAGCTTGGGAAAGAGCTCTCTCAGCCCCACCTACCTCACAGGGTGTCTGTTGTGGGGAGGGGAAGGGAAAAGGAGTTTGTAAACCGCTCTGAGACTCCCTTGGGGAGTGGAGGGCGGGGTATAAATCCAATCTCTTCTTCTTCTTCTATAGTGGGGGTTTGGGGGGCTCCACCCCCTTTCTTAAAGGCACAGCCCCACAAGAATTTCTCCTGTGAATGCTTTTTTCAGTCATTTTTAAACATTTGTTAAAAGACATGCACTCCTTTAAGCAAAGTGGGGTGCTTTAGTTGACCAATTGCCGCACTGAGAACAAGGGTTGGAGTAGGTGACCTCTAGGATCCCTTCTAACTCTGTCTCAAGAAACTGGTCTCCTTGAAGAGAGTTTTTCTGCCTAAGAGTTAGCTTTCTTGACTATAGAAGTCATCATCCCCACCTGTCAGTTTGTTCGCAGAAAGAATTGCTGCTTAGGCTGGCAGAAGTGATTTAACTTGCAGCAGCTGAGAACTGTCTTCTAAAGTGGCTGGCAGCTTGCATTTTAGAGATCTCTCCTGGCAACAGCTTTCTGTTGGCTCCGTGGCTTTTCTTTCTGCACTGAGAACTTCAGCCCCACCAGAAGAAAATTTGCCCCACAAGCCACAAAATCATGGCTGCGGGCCCGATCCTATGTTAGCTTGTACTTCCACATCCCCCTGCCCACAGCCTACCCCTCCAATCTTGAATTCAGAACAGAGGCAGCTGTATTTAGAATGCCCCAGCAGAGGTATATGGAGTGGAGGCGTTGTCAGCAGATTTCCCACTCGTTGCAGGCTCTCTCTTGGCTTCCTCTCCCCTCCAGTGTCGTCCAGGGTCTCTTCAAGGTCGGGTTGCCAACCTGGAGACCTCCCAGAATTATAGCTGATCGCCAGGTGACAAAGGTGAGTGGAGGAAACAGCTGCTTTGGAGCAGGGGCTCCAGGGCTCTTTCTCTAGCAGGAACTCCTTTGCATATTAGGCCACGCACCCCTGATGTAGCCAATCCTCCAAGAGCTTACAGTAGCCCCTGTAAGAAGAGCTCTGTAAGCTCTTGGAGGATTGGCTACACTAGGGGTGTGTGGCCTAATATGCAAAGGAGCTCCTGCTAGAAAAAGAGCCCTGATGGACTCTGTGGCGTCACTGTGACCCTGCTAAACTCCCTCCCCGGATTCCACCCCCAAATCCCCAGGAATTTCCCAACCTGGAGTTGGCAACTCTATGAAGCTCAACTAGGGTTGCCAATCCCCAGTTGGGGGCAGGGGGCCCCATGGTTTGGAGCCCCTCCCCCCACGTCAGGGCTGTCAGAAAGCGGGGGGTGGGGGTGGCCATTCCATTATACTCTATGGAGACGTCCCCATAGGATATAATGGAGAATCAATCTGTGGGTATCTGGGGCTTGGGGGCTGTTTTTTGAGGTAGAGGCACCAAATTTTCAGTGTAGCTGGTGGTGCCTCTCCTGGAAAAAAACCCCAAGTTTCGAAAAGATTGGACCAGGTGGTCCAATTCTATGAGCCCCAAAAGAAGGTGTCCCCCATCCTCCGTTATTTCCAATGGAGGAAAAGCATTTTAAAGGAATGTGGCCCTTTTAAATGTGATAGCCAGAACTCTGCTCAATTGCCTAGTGACATCCTTGCTCCTTGCTCCACCCCTAAAGTTTCCTGGCTCCACCCAAAGTCCCCAATTTCCTAAATCGGACCTGGCAACTCAATGAAGCTCAACTTGTCCCGCCAAACTGGAGCCAGTCCAGTCTGAAGCCAGCCATATTTTTTGCAGCAACCAGGAAGGTGGACAGGAAAGAGCTTGTGGCTTTGGGAGTGGAAGGGAGTCCAGGGAAGAAGCCCGAAGAAGCCGGAAACTGGAGTCGATTTGCATTCTCACCGGAAGGTTTCCAGGTATTGCCAATTAGAGGCCAAAAGACATCAGGGATTCCGAGGAGTTAGCTGGAGTTTGTCCCCCCCCCCCCACCCACAATTGAGTAGACGTCTGAACTGGAACCAACAGCCTTTATCAATAATTTAATTGAAATGGCCATGCGTTTATTTTTTTGGTCGCAGACAGAACTGTAAACATTAATTTAATAAGGCCACGAATCATCTCGAATGCAATCTTAATCACTTGGAAACTGGGATCGTCTGCTGAACCGAGGCAAGCAAGCAATTAACTTTTTTCTCCCTTCCATCTGGAAAGGCGCATTCAGCTTCAAGAAAATTACAGTCTGAGCAAGAGCTTTATTTTTTTCCCTGGGAAAACTTTCTATTAACAAAACCAAAACAAAACGAGTTCTGTGGTGCTACTGAGGAATCTGCTGCTGCTGCTTCCAGGGCTGGCCCAAGCCAGCCTTTTCCCTGCCTGAGTCCAAGCTCACCTGGGAGGGTTGCCAGCTCTGGGCTGGGAAATACCTGGAGATTTAGGGGGCGGAGCCTGAGGAAGGCGGGGTTTGGGAAGGGGAGGGACCTCAGCCGGGTCCAATGCCGCAGAGTCCGCCTTCCAAAGCAGCCCTTTCCTCCCTGTAACCTGGAGGTCAACTGTAATTTCAAGAACTCTCCCGCCACCACCCGGGGACTACACAGAACAAGATCACAGTGGAATGAGGTACAGTTAAAGGAAAACACGGTGAGTAATGGCTACCATTTATATGAAATGAAATATCTAGAAACTGTCCTTGTAAAACAATGTAGACTCAGATTCCACAATGGTGACAGCTGATAAACAGTTCCACCTGGAGGTAAACATACAAAACCATAAACTGCTTCTAGTATTTTACAGTTTTCTATTACACAACTGTAGGAACAGTGAATTTGGAATTGTCAGTTTATTTGGATGGACTTACAGCTTTGCCTGTGGTTTTGTATGTATACATCCAATCGGAACTGTTTTTCAGCTGTAAGTTTTGACTCTGTCTACGTCTGTCTAACTCTGCGTAGGTTGTGAATAAGTTCATGATATATAAACTATAACATTGTTTTAAAAGTACAATTTCAATCAATCAATCCAGTTACCTGTATCGGCATGCAACACTCACAGACTCATACAGAAAAAGAGCAGCAGGAAACAGTCCTGGCCAAAGGGGCAAATGCCAACGGACTTGCCATGTCGATATACCAACAAAGAAGACCAGTCAGTTAAATGAAGGGCGAATAGAAATGGCAGCAGAAAGAAATGTGGCAACAATTCCCGTTATCTCAGGATCTGGATTATCAAGAAGAGTAAGAATCCTTAGACCAGTGATGGCGAACCTTTTAGAGACCGAGTGCCCAAACTGCAACCCAAAACCCACTTATTTATTGCAAAGTGCCAATACAGCAATTTAACCTGAACACTGAGGTTTTCGTTTTTGAAAAAACAACTCATACATTAACATCTTTTGTCTTAAAAGAAAAACACAATAACAGAGCTTTCAATGATACAAACAACTTTTTATTGAAAGGTAAAAGTTTGCATTTGGCCTGCTTTTGAACAATTCATGTGATTTTTGCTGTCCAATCTTGCGAACTCTGTGCTGGGGCGATGCCGTGCGTGCCCACAGAGAGGGCTCTGAGTGCCACCTCTGGCACGCGTGCCATAGGTTTGCCACCACTGCCTTAGACCATCAGAATATTCCTCCAGTTGAGTCAAAGGTACGATTTCTAGATAGTTCTTTTAATAGAATTGGTAGTCATTCATCATGGTGTTTTTCTAACTGGACCCCCTAGGGCCTGACACCTCCCCCCCCTCACACCCACACCCACACCCACAGCGTTGTTAGCACTGCCCTCCTGGCCAGTCTCCTGCACCAGCCCTGCACAGGAGGGCACGAGAGGCATGCAAGAGCCCTCCTTGGCTGTTTTTGTCTCTTGCTCCAGGAGGCGAGCAGTCAGCAGCTGGGGTGCGGATTGGGCGGCAAGTGGACATCTGGGCAGGCCGCGATGGGCCATCCCTGCTCGGCGGGACCCAAGGCAAGTGGGAAGCTCATTGACTATTTATTTCATTTATTTCCAGCATTCATCAGCCTCCTTCCTCCCTTGGGGAACTCGAGGTGGCTTGCAGCAGAAATCTATCTCAGCGGAATGAAACCCAAGCCCAGAGTGCCACTCTGAAGAGGAACGCAGTTTATTTCCAGGTGAGTTTTTGTGAGTCACGGCTCACTTTGCCAGAGAGCTCTCCACTCACAAGAACAGGATGAGAATAGCTCCACCCCCAGCCAGGGGACTCCAGCTGCCACTTTCTATGGACGGCCTTTGAATTAAAAAGCGGCTGCCCGTGCCACAGCGTTGTTGGCTGCAGTGTTCAAAGACGAGCCGGCTCCCTAGAGACGGATGTGGCGGCCTGTGCAAAAGAGGCACTTCGCCTGAGTCAGGGCAGGGACTGCGTGAGCAACGGCCTGTGACACCTTGGGCTTGCGAGTCTAACGGGGCTCACGTGTAGCGCATGGGACTCGTGCTGAGCACAAGATGACGGCACAAAGATGGGCTTTGTGGTGACTCTTCTTGACCGTGCGCTCAAATTGGGTGAGGCTCTGGGACCGGCTGAGAGGACAGCACGCCGGCTCTCCCTTGGAGTTTCCTCTTCTTGGCGCGAAAGGATCCTGGGAGGATGGCTCGGAAGGCCTCCGGCTGGGTCTCATCCAGCACGGCAACCATGTTTGCAGTCAGTCAGTTTCCTCCAGTTGAGAGCCAGTTTGGTGTCGTGGTTAAAGTGCGCGGACTCTAATCTGGGAGAACCGGGTTTGATTCCCCACTCCTCCACTTGCAGCTGCTGGATGACCTTGGGCAAGCCATAGCTCTGTGCCAGCTGTTCTCTCAAGGACAGCTTGGAAAAGAGCTCTCTCAGCCCCACCTACCTCACAGGGTGCCTGCTGTGGGGAGGGGAAGGGAAAGGAGTTTGTAAGCCGCTCTGAGACTCCAAGTGAGTGAAGGGCGGGGTATAAACCCAGTCTCTTCTTCTTCTTCTTCTTTTCTTCTTTCTTGCAAATGAGGAGGGCTTAGAATCGGGAGGACAAAGTCCCCCCAAAGGTCCCGGGGGGGGGGGTGGGACTGACGGCCCCAGCTGGCCTGCACAGGGTCTTGCTCACGCACCGGGGAGGGGGGGGCGGAGTCTTGAGGAGGGGCCCTCTCAGTGTGAGGGAGCCTCAGTGCTTGAATGCTGATTGCCCCCCCCCCCAGCATTTAAACCTTCCTGAAAAGACTCCAGCCAGGGCCACAGGGGGGTGGGGGCAGGAGAACCTTTGCCTGGGCAGGACCGTCTTTTGACTTTGGATCAGTATGTAGCAGTTATACAAGCAGTGTTGTTTGTCAAAACAAACCAACAAACCCAACAGCCGGGTCTGGAGTGCGAGGCCTTGTTTTGCAGTTGGGGTCCTGGTCAGCTCTCTGGTTTTGTTCTGGGGTCGTTGGGGGACAGCTGTCCAAAATGGCTCCTGCCTGGCGGAACTCTCTGCCAAATAACATCCGTGCCTGATCGGACATTCTGCAGTTCTGTAGGGCATGTAAGGTGGAGATGTTCCACCAGACTTGTGGTTGAAGATAGCGACGGGTACCATCTTCTCTGGCACCCCCTCCCCCTCCCCTGCCTTTGCTTGCTTGCAGGCCAGTAATGCACACACGGTATTCATTTTGGCACCATCTAATGTTTTCTAGGGGAGCTGCAGTGGCTCAGAGGTTAAGACGCTGAGCTTCAGACTGGAAGGTAGCTTGGCAGTTTGAGACCGAGTGCCGTGTGACGGAGTGAGCTCCCGTCTCTGGCCCCAGCTCCTGCCAACCTAGCAGATCGAAAGCAAGAAATTGCAAGGAGATGAACAGGTACCGCTTCAGTGGGAAGGGAACAGCGTTCCGTGCGCCTCAGCATCTAGTCATGCCGGCCACATGACCACGGAAAAAAGTCTTCAGACAGTGTTGGCTCTTTGGCTTGAAAACAAAGATAAGCACCGGCCCCTAGAGTCGAATTCAACTGGCTTTTGAGCAAGGCAAACCTTTACCTTTAATGTTTTCTAATGATTTTTAATTGTTTTCATGTTCGTAATTTCAATTTGATTGTTCTATTTTTGGTTTATGTTGGTTCTGTGTTGTTGTCAACCTGTCTGAGCCCTGTGAACTTAGGGAAGGGTGATATATAAATGGAACATATAAATAGATAAATCAGGCCTGCCCTCTTCAGCTAGCAAGGAGGAGAACCTGTCCACAAGCCAGCCGGGCCCTTCGACCAGAGTGGCAAAAAATAGAAGTTTCTGGGCCAGCTCCCCCCCCCCCCCCGGCCAGCTAGATATTTGGCACGGTTACTCCTTGGGTTGCACTTCCAACGCTCTTGTGTCTCTTCCCCCCGCCCCCAACCCATTCTTACATCTGCTCCTGAGTCAAAGAGACCACCAGTGTAGGAATTGCAATCTTGGAGAGTCTCTTGATATCTGGTGACGTCAGAGAGTTTCTCCAGAATTCGCTCTCGGGGGATGTCAGATGCTTCCTGTTTATGGGAGGAGAAAGGAGAGAACTGGCACAGCGGAACCGTTAAAAGGGGTAGACTGCGCTGTGCTTCGTGGGCCCAACAGCCTGGCTCAGTGTAAGTCGACGGCGTTTGAGACCTGCATCTAAGGCTCACACTGTGCTGAGGGGCCTGCTCACTCTGCTTCGGCTTTTCTCTCAGGAGGAGATGGGCATCCTTTGCTTGGGCAGCCCTTGATCCATCCCTGCCTCCTGCTTTCTTGAGCCCCCAAGCCGACCCCCATTGGCAATTGAGACTTAAAAGAGGCAGCCGTTCTGCTACCATGGCTGGGGACCCATCTTTCCAGGCCTGTAGTTTTGGTTGGGTTTTTTGGGGCTCTGCCCCCTCTCTTAAAGGCACAGCCCCACAAGAATTTCCCCTGTACATGCTTTTTCCAGTCATTTGAAAACATTTTTAAAGGCGTGTGCTCCTTTAAGCAGAGCGGGGTGCTGTAGTTGACTAATTCCCACACTGAGCAAGGGGTTGAAGTAGGTGACCTCTAGGATCCCTTCTGTGTTGAGAAACTGGTCTCCTTTAAGGGAGTTTTCCTGCCTAAGTGTTAGCTTTCTTGACTATAGAAGCCATTACCCCCACCCTCTGACTTGTTCTCAGAACTATTGCTTAGGCTGGCAGAAGTGATTAACTTGTAGCAGCTGAGAACTGTCATCTAAAGTGGTTGACAGCAAAGCAATTTAGAGATCTATCCTGGTCACAGCTGTCTATTGGCTAAATGGAGAATAGGCTAAGGGTGATTGCTAGCAGAAGAACACCTATGTAGAATAGGCAGCTTGAGAAGACTCAAGAGAAAGAAGAGTAGCTGAGTCATAGTTCAAGTTAGCCTTTATTGGCATAAATTGTCGATATAGTTTATACAATTTAAGAGAAGCTGAGTCTTAATTGTCAGAATTCTGGCTTTTGTTTCTGCCCTGAGAACTTCAGCCCCACCAGGAAAAAAATTCCTCCCATAAGACACAAAATCCTGGCTATGGGCCTGCGTCCTTCTCTGTCTGCATTCGGCAACACTTTTCACTTTTCCATGTCATGGTTCCTCTGCTCTTCCCCAGCATGTTGCTCATCCAGGTATCCAAACTGTGTTAACTGCCTGTGCATAATGCACCCCCTTTTTGCTTTGTCAGTCATCATGGCAGCATTCTTGGGGGGGGGGCAGTTAGAGTAGCTGTAATCGATCCCTCTTACACCTTTTCTTTTAATCAGTCTATGCCGAGTAAATAAGATTGGGCTGTTGTTGGCTGATGGTGGGCCCTCCTGTTCTCATGCTTAGCTTTCTATTTCACCATTTCCTGGTGGCATGGATATAGCCTCTGGCTGCAGGTTCTCAGGGTGCAGAGCTGGAGGCACGCACCATAAGGGTTGTGTCTCCCCCTCTGGACTATATCAGTGACTGGGGATCCATATGTGCTGCCGCTTCTCTGTTGTTTCAGCTTCTGCGTGGAATCTGGGCTGGAAGGCCTTATCTTGCTGCCATTATTTCTGGATTCTCTTGTGCAGCGTGTTGCAAAGAAGGGAAAAGAATTTTTCTTTCTGTGTCCAACTTGTATGAAGTTTGCTGGCTCTGAAGTTGGTGAGAGCTTGAACGTGTATGAAAGAAGAAACAAAGTCTTGGCGGTTGCTTGTGTGTGTCTATACTTCCAACTCTGATCTCTAGATCACAGTATATGCTGCAGAAAAGGACGTGTGGAAGAAAGACGGGCCGCATCAACCTCTTCTGTGCAGCCGCCCTTTGAACAAATCTTGTGTCTACAGGGGAGGCTGGGGGGAGGGGGGAGTATTTCCCTCCCAGACTGTTCTGCAGTTCTCCTGCCCTAGAGAGGGTGGCTGGGAGTTTCAGAGGCCCTGCCAAACTTGGGAGAGCCCCTTCCGTGATGCACTTGGTCCTGCTCTATAAATGGCACGCCTGCCGCTTAAGATGAAGATGCTGTGGAGCAGTTTTTCTGGTAATCAATTCACAAAGCGATACTTGAGCTGGTTGCTACAGAAGGCATTCTCTGGAATGGAAGCAGCTGCGTGGCGTGTTGAAAAGGACGGGAAAGACATCTGCCGTTGAGAAGGGCTGATGCAGGAGAGACGCCCTGAGGAGTGGTTCCCTTGCAAAGCCCAGGAAGGTCTTCCCTGTGCCCTCGGGCAAACTCATGGCAGACGATGGAGCTGGCTATCTCGGAGACGCCAGGGTCAGCCTGGGCACTCCCAGCCTGCGCAGAACAGGATGTGCTATAGGCCACTTCACCCCAGCTCCACTGGTGTCCTCTGTGAACAAGCACCCACCCAAAGAGCAGCTGCCAGCCGAGCGGGACAAGAAGCTGCCCTTGGCCATGGACTGAGGCCTACTTGTGGGCAGAGTGAGGTGGTGGGGGCTCCAGTTTGGAAGCCGCAGAAGGGAGCGTTGTGTGCCATTTCTGATCTGGGCAGCGCCCCCCTCCGCATGTCGGAGAAGTCTTCTCTGGGCTCTCCCAAAGACTTGGTTACTGGACTGCGGAACTGATGCTCTTAGCAGCCAGCCGGGGCCTCCTCCAAGTGGGGCGGTTCAACGGGAGCGTCTCAGACTCTTTCCCCTGCTTAGGATCTGACACGTGCGCTGACGGTTCTAAGGTGTTGCCTGCAGATAACCCAAAGCCCGGCTGACTGGAGAACACCTCAAGTTTTGATCCTCAAATTATCTTTGAATTTCAAAGAGGATGCTGACAAGGTTTTGGGGAAATGTCTCTCTCCTGAGGTGCCTTAGGCCCTTTCTGCACTGACAGCTTGCTCCGGAGAATCCAAGGAGTCAAGCCTTAAGGGGTGACCCCGTAGTCGCACACCCACAGAAACAATTCTACTCTAGAAAGGATTAATGATTTGAAAACAGATGAGAACAGAGAATCGCAGGAAAATGAGTTTTGGTAGCTGCAGGGCAACAGTGTGCTGGAAGCGGCCTGAATGCAGATTCCTGTAAAACAAATGGAGAAACAAGAAGCCCCGACACAAAGTGGAAATGAAAGCGGGAGGGAATGCGGAACAGAAGAATAGGATGTGCTCAGAATTTGAGGCAAAATATGGGCGTAGGAAGGGACACACAAAATCCTCCAAGATCCCCGGCCAAACTGGCCTGGAGAAACATTGCTCCCTGACCCCAAAGTGGCGATCAGCATTTCCCTGGGGGTGTCAGAAAGGGCCAGGAGAACTGAGCACCGATGCAGCCCTTCCTGTGATGAAGTGTTGGCCTGGATGAGCTGCTGGCCTGATCCAGCACTGGCTTCTCTTATGTTCCTGCCCTCCCTCTCATGATCTGTAGATTGTCTGAAGATCTTTTGCAAGTGACTCGAGAGTGGTTTTGTGGAGGCAGAAAAGGGCCCCTCACTCTTTCCTGTAGTGGGCAGTCAGCAGCCCCCGGGGGAAACTGGAAAGTGGGGGCATTGCTTTTTCTCTGCCACTCACTTATTCAGAGATGCACTGCCTCTGACTGTGGAGGTTCTATTTAGCTATCACAGCTCACAGCCAGGAAGTGCTGATGACGTTTCCACTGGTGGGGGAGCCCTCCGTATTCATAATGACTCTGCAGCTGTCCCAGGCTGAAAGGCAGACACCCCACCCAGCTTCAGTGCCAGTTCTCTAATTCGAGGGCACACCTCCAACTAGAAAACCCAACCCGAACTATCGCCTTTGTGAACGAAGCATTTAAAAACAGTCATGCCGGCAATAATTCTCTGCTCGTGGCTCATTGGGGGATTATTTGCATGCAGGGGCTGGGAGCTGCCCCTGTCGGTGGTTGACTGGGTGCAGTGGGGTCCGTTTTTAAAAGGGAAACTGAGGCCAGCCTCCCCAAAGCTCCCTCCATGTAGGCAGACGTGCTTCTGGAACATTCCTTCAGCAAATTTCTTCTGGATATTGATGCTGAGCATTAGCCGCTCTCGTTTCCAGAGAAGAGAAGACCCAATTAGAAACCCTGTTTATTTCCAAAAATTTGTTCAGAGCTCTGTGCATTTACAGTTGGCTGTTCCTTCACGTCTGTTCCCCCTTCCCATTAGCACTGCACACACTGGGGGGGAGGGGGGGAACACACTCCACAAAAAAAGCAGTCTTGGTCTCCACCTGTGTGTCGGGGCATCCCTTTGTGTGGTGTTTTCACCGAGGGACAAGCAGGGATCGGCAAAACACGGCACAAAAAGGGGCGCGGTGCGATCACATAAATCAAGTGTGCGGTGCTTTATCAATGCGCACGCATCAGCGACATAACCTGGGAAATGGGCAGAAATGAATGCTTAATGCTCCCTCTAAGCTGCGGAGTCTTGTGAGCAACAATTCTACTTTGTGAGCTGTTGGCATTAAAGCGGTGAGCGAGTGATTTGGGTACTGCAAAAATTACTTGGCTCTGGAGCCATTCCTCCTGAGCAAAGATGAAAATGTGAGCCGGAAGCTATACAACTGTGAGCTAGCTCACCCTCGCTCAGCTTAGAGGGAACACTTGTCCAGAGTTAATTTCAGGAATCCTCTTCGTGAAACTGGAATGGGTGCTGGGGCGGATCGCCGTTCTGGAACAAGCAAGGGAGAGACCTGGGGGAGTCCGCCCCCTCCCTACATGCTGGTGAGTTCGTATTTGTCGTGAGCCGCGTTGGCCTGTGGCGGCAGTGGCTGGGGATGGTGGAGTTCGATGAACAGCATGTAAATAGCGGCCCCAAAACCGCCCCCAACCATGGGCCCCACGAGTGGCACCCACCACCAGTGGTTGCCAGCCCTGCGAGAGAGAAAGAGAGAGAGAGAGAGAAATCAGCATGGTGCCGTTATCTGTGTTTCCTCACGGGAAGGGTCCCCGGCCTCTCTGACCCTGTGGGCACCTTGGGAACTCTGACACAGCGTGGCGGGCATGGCCACAAAAAGGGCTGCCACAGAATGGCTGCTTCTAGAGGAGGAGCTCGCTCCAAAATGGCTGCCGCAGCTTGCCCGCAGTCACAACGTGAAGATGACAAAGCAACATTTTTGAAAGACCCTTCTGGCGGCCAATCAGAAGTCTCGCTGGGCATAAGCCCGACCTTGCCCCACCCACTCTCTGAAAGCACCCAGTGAGCACCAGGAAGGTATCAGCAAGCAGCCGGGGCCCCCCCGGGCAACACAGTGGAGACCCCTGCCTTGCAGGTTCTGGGTGCTCACCCACCCCAGCCGGGCCACCCGACTCAGGAGTTCACAGGATCTACTTCTTCCGTCTCCCGCAGCGGCTTCCTGGGTTGGGGCTGGTTTGGGGTTACTCCACCATTGCCCATCTGATTGCTGGAATTGGTTTTGTTAGTCTTTGAGGGGCAGTCGAATCCCTGCTCGGTTTGGCTGCAACCTCCCTCGGACTTTAAACCCTGCATTTCTTCCAAAATAAAGAAGCTGCTGACTTCCTGCCCTGCATGGGGGGGGGGGGCATTCAGCAGTGCTTACAAGACACAGGAATGATTTTTTTAAAAGTAAGCAGCAGCCACATCTGTAGATCTTATCAGGGTCTGGGGGGGAGAGCTATTATTTTACCAATTCTTACTAGGAGGCACTACCAGTACTTGTCCAGCAGATGTCACTGTTGCAGCAGGAAGCCTCCTCCTGGCAACCTGCTCCAACCCAAGGGAAGGAAGAGGGAAAGGCCCGGTTACCAACCTCAAGGTGTGACCTGGAGATTCTGCCACTACAGAGATCAGCTCCTCTACAGGTAAATGGCAGCCCTGGAGGGTGGCCTCGGTGGCATCACAGCCTTGTAGAGCTCCCTTCTCTCCCCAAATTCCATCGTCCCCAGGATGCACGCCCCCAAATCTCCAGGAATTTCCCAACCCAGAACTGGCAACCTTTTGACGACTGCAATAGCTAGCCATGCTCTAATAATTAATAAATATCATGTGGTAGTGCGTGTAGGAAAGCCAGGAGATCCTAAGATTGTCTGGCAGCTGCAAGTTCTAGCTTCTTTCGCATCATGCACCACTAGGACTGCAGTGGCTCAAGTGGTTAAGACGCTGAACTGCAGACTGGAAGGTCGGTAGTTCAGCAGTTTGAGACCCGAGTGCCACATGATGGAGTGAGTGCCTGTCTCTGGTCCCAGCTCCTGCCAACTTAGCAGTTCGAAAGCAAGAAATTGCAAGTAGATAAATAGGTACCACTTTGGTGGGAAGGTAACAGCATTTCAAGTGCCTCGGTGTCTAGTCATGCCGGCCATATGACCATGGAAAAGTCTTTGGACAGTGCTGGCTCTTCGGCTTGGAAATGGGAGATGAGCACTGCATCCCTAGAGTCGTATTTGATTGGCTTTCAAGCAAGGGAAAACCTTACCACTAGGTGGCAAGCTAGACTTCTTTTTAGGCAAGAGACATTTCAGAGGTGGTTTGCCCTTGCCTGCCTCTGCGTCACAACCCTGGTATTCCTTGGAGGTCTCCCTTCCAAACACCAGCCAGGGCCGACCCTGCTCAGCTTCCAAGATCTGATGGGATCGGACTAGCCTGGGCTGTCCAGGTCAGGGCTTAGCCATGCTCTGTTGGGCACTAACCCAAAGGAATGTCGTCGGCCTAGCTGTTACAGGAATGGCCAGGATCAGACCGGCCTACTTTTCAGGGCTGTTCATTGTAAAAATCACCGCAGTGTGCTGTTTAAACACTGAAAGCCTGGAGTGACATTTCCAAGTTATTGCGTCAGGCTCTTGTTATCTCCTGGGGTCCGCCAGAGTGGTTTCCCTTCCAGGCAATTCCCGGCATCATCTCCGGACGTGTCCCCAAGCTGTGGCCGCAGGGGGCCCCCTGGGTAGGAGAAGGGAGAAAGCTCTGAAGAGGTTGGGGGACGGGGAGACGTTCCTTCTGGCTTGTTTTGTAACCCTGTGGTTTCTAACGGTAGGCTGCCTCACGCAGGACGCTGAAGAGGAGGCACAGAAATGCTCTAAATAAACAGACCGGCGGCCAGAGAGGGAAAGTTAATAAGCAAACAGCGTGGTGCCCGTTTTTCCCTGGCAAAGCTGCATGCCAAATGCAAAGGCTTCTTGTTCCAACAGGGCAAAGGGGCGGCCTGCTGAAGCCCTGGCTCACTGCGGAGCTTCTGGCCCCTGTGGAGAAGGTCTGCGGGTCAGTCTCCATTTAGGACGGATCAGCTAGGGAGTTTGGTGTAGTGGTTAGGAGTGGAGACTCTAATCTGGGAGAACCGGGTTTGAGTCCCCACTCCTCCTCCACATGCAGCTGCTGGTGTGACCTTGGGCCAGTCACAAGTTCTCTCAAAGCTGTTCTCTCAGGAGCAGTCCTCGAAAGAGCTCTCTCAGCCCCACCTACCTTACAGGGTGTCTGCTGTGGGGGGGGGGGGAGGAAGGAGTTTGTAAGCCACTCTGAATGAAGAGTAGGGTATAAATCCAATCTCCCCCTCCTCCTCTTCTACTTTGGGTCAGTCACAAGTTCTCTTAGAGCTGTTCTCTCAAGAGCAGTCCTCGAAAGAGCTCTCTCAGCCCCACCTACCTCACAGGGTGTCAGTTGTGGGGCGGGGAAGGGAAAGGAGTTTGTAAGCCGCTCTGAGACTCCTTTGGGTAGTGAAGGGCGGGTATAAAACCAATCTCTTCTTCTCTTCTTGGGAGTGATGCCAAAGAACTCCCCCCCCCCCACAACCTGAGAACCCGAAAACAGCTGCCAGCCAGACAAGGCAGGGTGGACGGGGGGGGGGGGGCAGGGGGAGCCAGGGGGGGACTTGGCAATAATGCTGTGTGTGTTTGTGTGGCAAAATGGTATCTAATGAAGGGAGCGTGACTCTTGAAAATTTTGTTGGTCTCTAAGGTGGTCCTGGATTCGAATGTAGGTGTTGTACTGCAGACCCCCACGGCTGCCCTCTGAAAGTAGGAATGGAGGTCCCAGAGTCCTTCTGTCCCTTTATCTGACGAAGGGAGCTTGGACTCTGGAAGGCTCCTGCCCTGGGAGTCGTTGGTCTCTCGGGTGCTCCTGGACTCGAATCCAGCTGCGTGGCTGCAAAAGGATCTCTCCTGCTGGGTTTGCACTTGCTCAGTTCAGGCGGATGCGTCAGAGATGTGCTCCCAAGGCCAGAGGGCTCTGGGGAAATTCTGGAGCAGACCCAGGTCCTACTTACGTGAAGACCTCCGGCCCCCATCCGGCCAGGAAGGTGAAGAGGCGTGGGCTGAAGTCCCTGGCAGGGTTCATGGCGCAGCCGCTGTTCATGGACAGGGAGGAGGTCAGCAAGATGATCAGCAGCCCCACGCCAATGGGCTCAAGCCCCTTCGGGACCCCCAGGTTACCCGCGTCGAAGATCGCAAAGACGCCCAAGAGGAGGAAGGCGGTTGAGATCACCTGTCGAGCGCAAAGGGAACAGAAGAAGAGGAGGAGGGGGAAGGGAGGGGGGAGGAGGAGGAGACTGGATTTATCCCCCGCCCATCACTACCTGAAGGAGTCTCCGAGTCCCCTTCCCCTTCCCCACCCCACAACAGACACCCTGTGTGAGGCAGGTGGAGCTGAGAAAGCTCTCTTGAGGACTGCTCCTGAGAGAACAACTCCAAGAGAACTTGTAACTGACCCAAGGTCACACCAGCTGGCCTTATGTGGAGGAGGAGCAGGGAATCAAACCCGGTTCTCCCAGATTGGAGTCTGCGCTCCTAACCACGACACCAAACTGTCTGGGGCCATGCTCTGCTCCAGAGTAAAGCCTCCCCCCCTCGGCTCCCAGTGGCTCCTACAGTCAGCAGAGACCCCGTGCCTGGCCACCCAGGGATGCCTCGGCCTTTCCGGAGCTGGGTGAGAGGACGCTGCTTGCCTGCCGTCCAGGAAGAGGTGCTCAGAGCTGGGGAAGAGCCAAACGGCTGCTCTCCCAATAGATGTGTCCACCGGGTTTTGCACCTGAGACACCCCCAACCGATATGGGCTGACCCTGCTTCCTCACTTGGCACTTGGTCCATCCAGGACCGTGTTGCGGGTGGAGTGAGGGGCATCGGTTCCGAGGGCGTGAGTCACCCTGGGGCCCCAGGGGATGGGGCCAGTCCCGTCCTTGGCTTTGAGGTGAGCCTCGGGCTGGATCCCCCGTGGGCGATCGTATGGCGCTGTGTGTAGTACAGCCGGAGAAGCCTATGGTTTCCTAGCAGCCAGACGTTCTGGCTCTTTTTTCAGCATTATGCACCACTTGGCAGCAAGCCAGACTTGCTTTTTAAGGCAAGAGACGTTTCAGAGGTGGTTTTGCCCTTGCCTGCCTCTGCGTCACAACCCTGGTATTCCTTGAAGGTCGCCCTTCCAAATACTGGCCATGGCAGCCCTGACCTAGATAGTCCAGGCTAGCCTGATCTCGTCAGATCTCAGAGAAGCTAAGCGGGGCCGACCCTGGCAAGTACTTGGAAGGGAGACCTCCAGGGAACACCAGGGCTGGCAGGCAGAAGCCACTTCTCTGAACATCCTCCGTGCCCCAGGAGGAGTCGCCAGAGGTCGCCATGGCTGCCAGGCACGGGAGCACACACAGGCACACACAAATGCCAAAAAAACTCCCTAGCCCAAGGTGACGCTGCTTAGCTTCAGTCCCCTCAGAAACCTGCTCTCTTTGCATTCTCGGTGCAAGCAAGCATGGCAGCAGCGGGAGACGGATCCCCTGTGCTGTGCAGAGCAGAGTTCTGGAGGTGCGATGGAGCTGGAGGCAAAAAAGAACCTCTCGGCCCTCCCGATGCCCACTGCCGCTGTTGCATGAAGCAGGCGCCGCCCTTCTGACCGCCTCTGTGGCAGAGAAGCAAGCCGGGGAGGGCTGCCAAGCAGGCCTGCCCAGGGGAATCCAGGGGCCCTAAGCCTCTCCCCAGCCCACCCCAGCGGCAGGCCCCATTTGCTGCTCCCTACCTGGTCGGCAAAGCCGTTGGTCACAGAAAGGTATTCCGATGGGTACGTGGCGAAGATCTGGGCGGTGCGGATGTCCCCCGTGACGGTCAAGTTCCCCCCGGTGTAGGACATCAGTGCATCTAGGGTATCAGTGCATCGCGCTCAGGATCAGTCGGCCCAGGCATGCTGCCTTTCAAAGCATTTCATGCCCAGACTCACAGCATGCCTTACAAGCAACCCTGCGAGGTAGCCGTGTGAGGCTATGCTCCTGTTCTCTGCTGGGTGAGGGGTTCAAGGCTGACTTGCCTGAGATCAGGCGGCTGGCTACAGCCTCTTTTTCGCTGGCTTCTCTGCTGCCCACCAACTTGTTCTCAGTGTACCAAAACAAAGGCCATGTGTGGGATTTCACAGCAGGGGAATCTGTGCCCTCATCGGCACTCGGTGATCCTGTGTAGGGACAGGAGGTGTACCTTCTAGGATCAGACCGAGGTGTATCTCTCAGGTATCCCTGGCCAGAATCGAAACACCCACAAGTTTGGGGTGGGCCACCAGGAAGTGGGCCTGAGTCATGTGCTGTCTCCCCCTGGCAAAGGCCTTGGAGGAGGAGACAGAGCATGAAAAGAGAGTTTTCCAGGGTGTCCCCCCTGGAAGGGGACAAATATTTCCCTGTGCAAGGGAAATAATACGGGTGCATCAGCAAATTGAATGCAGGGCTGTAGCCAGAAAACTTGGGGGGGGTGGGGCGTTGAGAAATCCAGGGGGTGGGGAGGGGAGAAAGAGACATCTCGTCTGCAGCCGAAGTCAGCTGCAGAAGCAGGAAGAAGACCTCCTTGCATGCCTGCCCAATTGTTGGAGAAAGACCGGGCTCATTGGGTATTCTTCCTGCTTTGGCGGCTGACTTTCGCTGCCAAAGCAGGAAGACCCAGCGAGCCTCCGCCCCCCTGACAGCCAGAGAAGCACAGCAGCTCACGTAGGCTCCGGAGGGATGGGGAAGGGGGATTGAGAGGGATGGGAAGTAAGGGGCAAGGCTAATTTGGTGGGGGGCGTTGCCCCCAAATGCCCCACCATGGCTACAGGCCAGATTGAATGGTGGGTTATGTTGCTTTCCCCCCCCCCCCCCCCCCACATGCTTCTGGCACCTTTTTTGATTTTCCAGACCATGAAAGGAACATTTAGGTGAGCAGTCTGTTCAGGTATCTCTTCTTAAAGGAGGAGCCCTTTTAAAAATTGCAACGGTGTTTGGGGGAGAGGGTGGTTCACTGTCCAGTTACGTAACCTTTAAGACCAACAAAGTTTCCATCAAGGTGTGAGCTTTCGTGTGCACGTACACTTTTTCAGACGACACACAGAAAAACTCGCACCTCGAATAAACCCCCAGCGTCGTTCAGCCAGAGCCTGAGCAGGGTTTCCCAGTGTCCGCCCCGGAGGCGGGATGTGTCGGCCAGTTCCCGAGGGAGAAACTGGCCCCTTCCACTCACCGTAGTTGACCCCATAGAGGGTGGCGGCGCCAACAAATGCTCCGACAAACTGTGTGAAGACGTAGATGGGGAACTTGGCCCAAGGCAACTTTCCGGTGATGCACATGGCAAAGGACACGGCCGGGTTGATGTGGCCACCTGGAAGACAGGGGCCGGGAAGCCTGCCGTCAGGGGGGGCCTCCTTTGTCCCACGGGCGCTTTGCTGAGCCACGGGCCACTCCATCAGGCACATGGCTCAGGAGGCGGACTGTCAGGGGAGGCATGAGGGGGGACCGCCCATTCTTAGGGTTGCCAGCCTCCAGGTGGGGCCTGGAGATCTCCCACTGGGACAACTGATCTCCAGACAACAGCGGTCAGTTCCCCTGGAGAAAATGGCTGCTTTGGAGGGGGGACTCCACGGTGCTGCAACCCTGCTGAGGTCCCTCCCCTCCCCTCCCCTCCCCAAGCCCTGCCTTCCCTAGACTCCACCCCCTCCCGGATCTCCAGTATTTCCCAGCTTGAAGCTGGGGTCGCTCGTAGCTGTGGCGCCAGGTGGATGGATGGCCAGCCACTTCTGGAGTGGGACAGAGGAGTGGCTCCACAGAGGGGCCGCGTGGCCATCCTGATGCCTGCCTGGGGTGCGCCTGTTTCTGTCTGGGTAGGAACCTGCAAGTGTTGGAACGGGGCAGGGCACCTCATCGTGTGAGCGCCTGTTGTGGTAACAGAGTCCCTGTCTCCCTCTGGGGCTCTGGGGCCAGTCTGGGTGCTTCGAGTGAGGGCCAGGGAGTGATCTTCGGCGACAGAGTTCATCCCGGGATACACCGGGGGGGGGGGGGGGGTTGAGAAGTCGAATTGTGCCCCAGGGTGCACATCTGAAGGGGCACCAAAACAGCACCGGCTGAGAAGGGCTGGATTCTGCGGAATGGGGTCAGCCGGCCAGCAGTGAAGAAGACCCAGCACTCTGCCCCAGGAGAAGGCGGCCAGTGGTGAAGAGGCCAGGGGGAGTAGCGGGGAGAGCGCCGGACTTGTTTTGGAGGGCATGGTTAAGAACGGCGGACTCTGATCTGGGAGAACCGGGTTTGATTCCCCACTCCTCCTTCGCATGCAGCTCCTGGCGTGACCTTGGGTCAATCACAAGTTCTCTCAGAGCTGTTATCTCAGGAGCAGTCCTCAAAAGAGCTCTCTCAGTCCCATCCACCTCACAGGGCGTCTGTTGTGGGGAGGGGGAGGGAAAGGAGACTCCTCTCCGCTCTGAGAACCCTTCGGGCAGGTAGAGATCCAATCTCTTCTTCTTCTAGAAGAGTTGAATTCGAATCCAGGAGCACCTTACCGCCAACAAGATTTCCAGAGTATGTGCTTTGGAGAGGTATCGGAGGAAAGAAGCTTGGACTCTTGAAAGCTTATCACGGTGGTCTCTAAGGGGCTCCTGGACTCCAGCCTAGTGTCAGACTAGAAGAGCCAGGTTCGAATCCACATTCCGGCCTGGAAGCTCTCTTGGGGGACCTTGGGCCTGTCACCCACTCTCCTCCTGACCCATCTCACAGGATTGTTGTGAGGAGAAAATGGAGGAGGGGAGAGGAATCTTAGAAGCTTCCTTGGGTCCCCATTGAGAAATATCTCCTTAAGGAAGCGCTGGTTTTGCTCACGGTGCCGGATGAGCAGAAAGAAGTCTGGGTTTGCTCAAGTGCATTTCTTGGGACGGTGGAATCTCCAGGCAAAGCTTCATCTGAGGGCCGACGGAGGCTGCCTCTAATAGCATGCTCCCGATAAGTGCGGACCTTTGTCGGCGAAGAAGGGCCCCCCCCTCTGTGCCGCTTTCTCTGTTGACTGGCGCTGGGGGTCAGGGTGTTATCTCAGGAGCCTGGACCATCTCTGATCTCTCCCGCGCCAGCCGGCACAGATCAGGCCGGTGGGATAAAGACCGGCATTGTGCGGCCGTCCAGCGTGGTGTGACCTCTGATGCCTGGCAGGAGGGAGCGAAGGCCGGCTGGCTGGCTGCTTTCAAAGTTCTCTCTGCAGAATCGCCGGCCGCTGGTGACACGGCTCCTCAAGAAAACCCGCCCTGCCTTTTTGCGGCCTTTGAATGACAGGAGCCATTTTCTCCTCTGTCAGCAATTGGAAATATGTACTTCATGGGGCCAGGAAGACGCTAAGATGGGGAGAAAAATAGATCTGTACAGTGCTGATGCCTTTCTCTTGTCCCTAAGCGGAGCTTCTTGCTGCTAGAGATCCCTGGGAGAAAACAGGTTGGAGCAAGATCCACAGAGTCCCAGGAAAGCAGTTGGCGTGGGGCCTCAGCCCCTCTGCCCCCCTTGCTGGCCCTCCAGAGCAACTGGTTGGTCATCGTGTGAGACCGGAGGCTGGACTGGATGGACCCCTGGTTTGATCCAGCAGGGCTCTATTTGTTCTTATGAAGGCCTCTCTGCCCTGTTGCTGGCCCTCCAGAGGAACTGGCTGGCTACTGCATAAGGCAGGATGCTGGACTAGATGGACCCTCCCTGGTCTGATCCAACAGGGCTCTCCTGATGTTCTTATGAAGCCCTGGGAGTTCCATTGTCCTGCGTGTTGTAATCTCCCGTTCCTGTCTGTCCCTGAAATTCCTTCGCAATAAAGCAGCTCCTCTGAGGTCCCCTGCTGAGTGCCCTGGGAGTCTGAAGTGTCCTCCAACAAGGCTTCTCCGTCTTGTGGTTCTTGAGGTCAGATCTGTGTCGATTTATCCTTTGCCGTAGGAGTGGGCCTATTTGCCCTGTGTAGGGAACGGAAGGGCACTCTTGGCATTTGGTGGCACATACCGTGGTAGAAGACGAGCAAGCGAATGAGCCTGGGATGGTCTAGTGGAGGTAGTTGAGGTCATTATTGCCACAGTCGGGGGGGGGGGGGCAGGCCCACCAGCACCACGGGGGCTAGGGATGCCAGCCTCCAGGTGGGATCTGGAGATCCCCTGGAATTACAGCTCATTTCCAGGCTACAGAGATTGGAGGCAGCATTTCTTCTGGGGTGGTGTACTGTTCCCTGACTGTTCCCTGGAAGGCCAGATCCTGAAGCTGAAGCTCCAATACTTTGGCCACCAAATGAGAAGGGGGCACTCCCTGGAGAAGACCCTGATGCTGGGAAGGACTGAAGGTCAAAGAAGAAGGGGATGGCAAAGGATGAGATGGTTAGACAGTGTCATCAATGCAACAAACATGAAGTTGAGCAAACTCTGGAGCACGACAGAAGACAGGAGGGCCTAGCATGATGTGGTTCATGGGGTCGCGAAGAGTCGGACTCAACTGTGCGACTGAACAACAACAAAAGTGGAGCTCCCAGCCCCAGAGCCGTGGCCCATTTTCCACTAGCCCCCCCCCCCATACTTTTTTTTGTCTGTAAAGAAAAGGTCTCGGATAGGGATCCAATTTCCCCACTGGGTGTGTGTCCTTTGGCCCAGAACTGCAAAGTGGAGGATGTGGGATCCCCACAGGGGCTGAGCCCAAACGGGAGCCAGAGGCAAACCCAGGCTGCTGCTTAACTTTCTAAAATCCAGGGGTGTCGAGTGAATTTTAATCATTAGGTTTCCCAGATCCTTTTGGTCTTGTTTCGCACTCTGAGCAGGCAGTTTCTCTTCTTCTGAGCTCCCTCCAGCTTTGGTGACTCGCGCTGTTGCCAGAGACGGGTTTGACCTCTTCCTTGGATTGCATTCTTCTTCTGAATGCCTCCCGGACTCATGTTTCTGGGGGTTTTCTCCAGCATCAGATTACTAGCAAATTTCTTTTCGGTGAGTCGCCTGGTGTGATTCCAGCGTCTTCCCAGCTTATTGTTCCTGCCCATCCAGCTGTGTTCCACTTCTTCTTGTGGTGTGTTTTGTTTTTCAAGACTGTGATGCGAAGGTTCGTTTTTCAGTGCCAGGGCTGGTTCTTGTAATTACTGAGCAATCGTTTTGAACCCAGGTCATGTTCTCAAAACTAGTTGCGGTTCACGCCCCTTTGGGCTTATCTTCCAACATAAATGAGTGGGGTGTGTGTGTGTGTGTGTGAGACTCTTAAATGCTTACAATTGGCAAGGAAGAAGAAGAGGAGGAGATTGGATTTATACCCCGCCCTTCACAACCCAAAGGGGTCTCAGAGCTGCTTACAATCTCCTTTCCCTTCTCCCCACAACAGACATCCTCTGAGGTAGGTGGGGCTGAGAGAGCTCTCTGGAGAACTGCTTGTGAGAGAGCAGCTCTGTGAGAACTTGACTGACCCAAGGTCACACCAGCAGCTGCATGTGGAGGAGTGGAGAAGCAAACCCGTTTCTCCCAGATCAGAGTCCACGCTCATAACCACTACACCAAACATTTGGAAGTCATCGCAACTCTCACCATCCTGCTAATATTCCAGAACAATATTTCAAAGCCCTGGGCTGCCCCCTGGTTAAAGAAACTGCAGTAAATTAATTGTATGGGTTTTAGCACGTGGATCAGTTGGGTTTGGTGTATGTAAATTTGCTCACGTATAAAGCAATATTTTTATCTATTTTATTTATTTAATTGGTGCCCCGCCTTTCTCCCCCACTGGAGACCCAAAGCGCCTTTCCTCATTTCCCCTCTGCTCCATTGTATCCTCACAACAGCCCTGTGAGGTGGGTGAGGCTGAGAGAGTGTGGGACTGGCCCAAGGGTCACCCCATGAGCTTTTGGAGCACAAGTGGGGATTTGAACGTGGGTCTCCCAGATTCTAATCCAACACTCTTAATCACTCCACGAACCTGGCTCATTTATCTATTCATTAAATAGAGGTTTACAAAATTATGCATGGGATAGCACAGTTAGAGAAAGAGGTCCTTTTCTCCCTTTCTCACAATACAAGAACTCGTGGGCACTCCATGAAATTGCTGAGCAGTCGGGTTAGAACAGATAAAAGGAAGTCCTTCTTCACCCAAAAAGTGATGAACCAATGGAATTCACTGCCACAGGAGGTGGCAGCGGCTACAAGCATGGATGGCTTTAAGAGGGAACTGGATAAACATATGGAGCAGAGGTCCATCAGTGGCTCTTAGCCACAAGGTATAGATAGGAGCTCTCAGTCTGGGGCAAGTGATGCTCTGTATTCTTGGTGCTTGGGGGGGGCAACAGTGGGAGGGCTTCTAGCGTCCTGGCCCCACTGCTGGACCTCCTGAGGGCCCCTGGTGTTTTTGGCCACTGTGTGACAGAGCGTTGGACTGGATGGGCCACTGGCCTGATCCAACATTGGCTTCTCTTATGTTCTTATGTAAAACATTTACATTCCACCTTGCCTCGTGGTCCAAGGCAGCTTGCAAGAATAGTTGGAAGCATCCCTGGCTAAAGCCAAAAAAATTGAACTCGACAATCCCAAATTGTTCTGGGGAGAGAGGCAGTCTGGGTGGCTGAGAGAGAAGACACAGCGCCTCTTTGAAGGTCGTGTCCTGCTCCCCAGCAATTTATGTGTGTGCGCTTACATTAAAAATAATGACCAATTCGGGGGTGAAAAATCACTGCCCAATTAAGTTGGGGCCCATTGTGACCCATCGGAGGGTTTTTAAGCAGTGCCTTGAACGGACAGATTCTTTCAGCCTCGCAGAATGCAGGCTGCTGTTTGATTGTCTCAGGCGTTCGCTCAGTCAACGGATTCCTGAAGAAAAGACTCGCCCATCCCATAATAACAACAACTGAGCCACCGTGAAAAAAGCAAATATCCCCAAACGCAAATCTGCAACCATCAACGGATGTCAGCAGTCAGCTGGGAAACTGCCATGACCAACCCAACCGGAAGCAGCAGCCGTTTCTGGCCCCCCAATGGGGTGTGTGCTGCACAGCGCCCATCCCGCCCCCCCCAGCCCCCAGCCAGGAGGTGGGCTTACCGGAGACGCCTCCTGCGACGTAGATGGCGATGGTGACGGCCATGGCAAAGCCCACGGAGATCACCGGTGCGCCTCCCAGCACTTCTCCGCTCAGCACTGACTGGGCCACGCACCCACAGCCCAGGGTCTGCCGGGGGGGGGGGGGGTATGGAGAGAGAGAGAGAGAGAGAAGGTTGCTGGGAACAGCCCAAGCAGGACCAGGAATGCCAAGCAGCCCGAACGGGCCAAGGAGGCCCACCTAACCCAAAGGCCCCCTTCCCAGCCAAGAGCCAACAAGGAAACCTCCCCCCACCCCCGGCTCCAGCCCTTCACTCTTTTCCTGGTGATTCTTCACCACTTTCTCCAGTGTGGAAGGGGCCCCCCAAGGGCCATCTAGTCCAACCTCCTGCACAATGCAGGAAACTCCCAGCTGCCTCCCCTCCCCACTCCCCCGGTGACCCCCGCTCTCTGCCCAGAGGAAGGCGGAGAACCTCCAGGACCCCTGGGCCAATCTGGCCTGGAGGGAAATCCCTTCCGGACCCCTAAATGGGTGCTGGGCATATAAGAAAGGATTATTAAGAGAGTAAATAGATCAGTTCAGTCCATACAACTTGAGTCACTCAACTATTCTAAAAGGCCTGTAGACTACTTGGATTATTTGATCTTCCTAGGTCACTATATTGACTTTATACAAAAACTGATAACCACTCCCTGCCCTCCCTGTTGCCACCTGCCTGCATTCATAATGAGTCACAACATCACCTTTTCAAAAAGCCTGTCAAAGGTACTCTGGGCACGATTCCCAGCCTCTTTTCAGCAGCCCCACGCCACCCCCCCACGCCACCCCCAGTCTGTGGTTTGCAAGCGTTTCCTCCCATCCTGGCTCTGCTTGGAGAAGAAAGCCCGGCCAGGAGAGAAGGGGCCACAGGCGCCAAGAGGAAGGGGGGGGGGAGCTTGAATCAGGGCACCGTTTTGGATTTTTTGGGGAGGGGGCTCTAACTCAGATGTGAATGGATCGATCCCCCCAGTCCTCAGAAGGCGCCCCAGTGATATTTCAAAGGGTGCCAGTGAAAAAGCGGGGAGATTTGCCTTTTGGGGTACCACTGAGCCCTGCCCTTCACTACCCAAGGGAGTCTCAGAGCATTTTACAATCTCCTTCCCCTCTCCCTTCCCCTCCCCACAACAGACACCCCATGAGGCAGGTGGGGCTGAGAGAGCTCTTTGAGGACTGCTCCTGAGAGAACAGCTCTGAGAAAACTTGTGACTGACCCAAGGTCACACCAGCAGCTGCATAGGAAGGAGTGGCACTACACCTAACAGGCAAGAAGAACAGTGGAAGCCACCTTGGGAGAAAGTCGATCCACGAAGAAGGCTAGCAGGGCCTCCTTTGCTCTTGGTTGACACATCATCCAGGCCGGAGAAGCCGCCTGCCGAATGGGGGACCTTCTCCCTGCCTAGTGGAGAGGAGCTGAGATTGCAGCCCTGGAGGTGCTGGGGGGGGGGGCTACCCAGGCACCTGATCCTCCTTGGCTTCTAGGCTGCCCCTCGCCGTGGGGCACAAGCCCTGTCAAGTACCGAGGGAGAGGCCCTGGTTTGAATCCCGCTGGGCCCCTTCCTGGCCCTTCTCTCAACTCCGGTTCAATGCAGCAGGGCTTGCTGGGGGGTTGCACCCCATAGCCTCGGAGGGCAGGGGCCCATTTAGATGGAGCTCCCCAGCCGGGTAAGACAGGGAGCCCTCTGTGGATCTGACCCAGCGCCAGCAGCCTACACCCCTTGGCCAGCAGCAGAGCCCCAGGCAGCCAATTCTGCTGACTTCTGTAACTCGGAATTTGAGACGGGGAGAGTCTCTCCAGCAGAGAATGGGGTTCTCAGGCTACGACATGTCTGGGGCTCCTGGGCCAGCTGGGCCAGGCCTGGCGTGCACCAGCCGTGCGGGAAGCTGCCCGAGGCCAGGGCGGGTTCAGGTGTGCTGGCCAAGCCGTGCCCAGTTCCCCGAGGCGTTCTCTGAGATGGTGTGTGGGGGGGGGGGGTGAGGGCAATAGAGGTTGCGGGCGGGGGAGGCATCCAAGATGCCCGTCCCTCCTTTTTGTTACCCAGATGTCGAACTCGGCACTTATCCTTGTTAAACGGCATCTTGTTCCCATCTGCCCACTTTCCCAGTGTGTCCACATCTTGTTGAATTCGCTCTCTCTCTCTGCTGGTGTGTTCGCTGCTCCTCCTAATTTGGTGTTGTCTGCAAATGTACGGAGTAGCCCCTCCACGCCCTCCTCCAGATCATTTATAGGAATGTGGAAAAGTCCTGGGCCCTGATCTGAGCCCTGCGGCACCCCACTGGACCCCTCCCTCCAGACACACAAAATGCCACTGACAGCTACTCTCTGAGTGTGGCTCTCCAACCAGTTCCCTCTCCACCTAACTATCCTAGATTCCAGTCCACAATCCCCCTCACAACAACCCTGTGAGGTAGGTTAGTGTGGCTGGCCCAAGGCCACCCAGTGAGCTTCCACGGTACAAGTGGGGATTTGAACCTGGGGCTCCCCGGTCCTTGGATGAGACTCTTAACCCCGACAGCACCCTGGCTCATCAATAAATAAATTCCAACATGACCAGGTTAGGAAAGCGGTCCGTGACCTGAGCCGGGCTGGCTGACGGGTACCTCAGAAGGGGTAGGGTGGGGACGACCGGGGCGGGGGTCACCTGGGATCTGGCAGCCGGGGGGGGGGAGACTCAGCCCCAGCTCTCCTGCTTCCCAGTTCTCATTAGGGTCTCTACAGCTATGGTGGGCGGGAAGACGCTGCCCAAACTTGCCTTCCCACCCCCCCAAAAGCCAGGCGGTCGTCATGAGAGGAAAGCTCCTCCGCCGGCCCCCTCCGCTAGAGCGCCTGGCCTCCCTCCCCGAGACCAGACCCCTGGTTTTGTCCACAGCATCCCCGGAAGCGAAACAAGGGGCCCTTCTGGAGCGGCCGGGCCTTGCATCCCGCTTCCTCAGAGGGGAGATTAAAGAGCAGGGGCGCCTCAGGATGTGTGTGTGAGTCTGTCCAAGAGACATAGATATATGACTTTCTGGTATAAATTGGGTTTCCTCCAAAGCCCAGGCCCTGGGCTCTGGAAACGCCTCTCCCTGACTGGGTGGCCGTGGCCAGGCTGGGGGTGCCCTTGGCCTCCGTTCCCCTTTCTGTAAAATGGAAACCACAAGATGATGGGGAGAAGGGAGCGAGGGAAGCTGCCTTCTTGACCGGCTCTTGGGTAGGGTTGCCAAGTCTGGGTTGGGAAATACCTGGAGACTTTGCAGGTGGCTCCAGGAGAGGGTGGGGTTGGGGAGGGGAGGGGCCTCAGCATGGTACAATGCCATAGACTCTACCCTTCGAAGCAGCCTTTTTCTCCAGGGGAGCTGATCTCTGTCAGCTGGAGATCAGTTGTAAAAGCGGGAGATCCCCAGGCCCCTCCTGGAGGCTGGCAACCCTACTCTTGGGAGACCTGGAGCCGCGTCAGGTGGAAGGGCGAGGGGGCTGGTGGCCTGGGTAGGGCCTCTGGCGAGAGGGATCCATGCCTGCACGATGGGGGAAGTGGCGGATGCCCAGTCCCTGAAGGGGAGGGGGGAAGAGCCCCCCTGGACCCTTGCTCCCATGTTGGGGAAATCCAGCCTTGCAGAATCTCTTGAGCTGGGGAGGGACCCTTGCTGCTGGGCGGCACCTCTGGTTCTTTCTCCCAAACTCACGTGGACATCAATAGGTCTTCCACCCTGCTACCCCTGAAAGGACAGAGGGACACATGTGCAAACCTCAGGCCATGGAAGGGCAGTCCAAACTCCCGTGGGCCAGAAGTCCCAGAGAGGGCCGCTTTCTAGCAGTCTCCACACAGGAAGCCCAGGGCAAATGTGCCCGCTGTGGGCACCTTGGTAGGACGGGGCTACAGGTAGTGAGCTTATACTTCTCCCGCCCCCCCCCCCCGGCCGCACGTGGCGCATATAACTCTCCCGTGAAACAATTGATCCGGTGACGGAGCCCTATAAATTGTTTAAAACTAAGTGGCTCTTTCTTGATCATTAGTTACATATTTATCGTTTCCCCGCTGCGTCTTACAAGGTAATCACATTTTCAGTAATAAAACGAGCCATATCCATTATTCGGCCGGTCTCCAAGGAAAGCAGTCGATACCCTTTCAGGTTCAAATGGATTTCCCTTCATTTGGTCTCGGGCCCAAAGCCTCATAAAAAGAGGGGGCTCGGAATGGAAGACAGCAATTTAAGTAATCGAAAACCGTGGGCCAAGAAGGCCCCCCAAAGAGGCCGCCTCCTGCCCAAGCCCTTCCTTTCCGACAGCAGAGCGAGGGATTATGGAGAGGTTATATTAATGTCCGTTTCATAAGGAGGCTGCCGACGTGTGTGCGTGGAAAGCTTTCACAGCGCATAAAGATCTGGCTCAAATGGCCCAGGTAAAGGGACACTCAAATAACTCAAAATACTGTTGCTCGCATTTTTAATATGAAGGCTTTAAAACTATTTATTATCGGTTTAAGCATGTGGGAAATGAAGCAGGAATAGGAGGGTTAAAGCAGAGATGTCGAACTCATTTTTTATGAGGGCCGGATCTGACAGAAATGTCACTTTGTCGGGCCAGGCCACGTGTGCTGTAAAATGTAATCCCAGGTACCGGAGATGGAAACTGCATAAAGAACAGCAGCCGGTAAGCTCCGAGTTGGTGTGTCCTCACCGCAAGGCCCCACGGATAGGGAGGGGAGGGTGCAGAGGAAAACCCACAAGGGCGGACTGGAGAGCCAGTGGTGCAGCACTGGGCAGACGCTCCCAGGCTTCTCTTACGTTCTTATGTCCTGTACTGGTACTGGCAGAGGCTGCCCCAAACTGGAAATGTGGGAGGGCATCTTGGCAGCTCTGCCCACTGTCAGTGCAAAACATGTCCTCCTGTCTCTGGCGCTGCATCTGTCCTGCTGCAGGCTGGGGATGGGAAGCCCCTGGATGTGATGTAGTTGGGGATTTGGGGGAACCATCGTACTTGCAGTGGGAGAAAGGAGGCAGGGCTTGACGCAGGGATGCCATTTTCAGCGGGAGCCCCGGGTTCAGTCAAGCGGCTCCCAAAGCTGAACCGAGTAACGTATTTCGGTTTTCTGTGTGGAAACTGAGTGAGACACACCCTGTCCCCTCACCCCGCCTTTTGCACCTTCGCCGGGGTGCTCTTCCGCTGTCTGTTACATAAAAAGGGTGTTACCCAATTGGCTGTTGGCAAAATCTGTTTTTCATTAACCTTCCAAAGCTTGGTATCCACACCCTCGACAGGCCGGGACATCCCCTCGCGTGATACCCAAAGCCTCTTTCAAGGAACGAAATTTCAGTGGAGAAGAGGGAGCCGGCCTCTCCCTTCCACAGCCGGGGCTGTCTGGACTTGCTCTCCTCCAACAGCCCCTCCGTCTGTCATTCCCCCCTGCCCCCCGCCCCCCTGTTGCCTAGTCTAGGGGGATGCCCCTGTGCAGCCGGTTGCGTCTGGCCCTGCTGGCCGGCAGGCAGGCAGTGCTGGGAGCTGCCCCTGGAGGCCAGCCCTGATGTGGCAGCATGCAGCCCCTGCGCCCCAGGGCCAAGGGGGGACACCTGCAGAGGTTGCGGGGGGACCCTCCCACTCGCTTGCTAGTGCTCTGGAACCCATGCTCCCAGCTGCACGCACTGCCCAGTGTCACCGGGGGGGAAGGGTGCGTCTGGTGTGAACATGGACGGCAGGAGGAGGAGGCCTAGTCAGAAGGCAGGTGTGGGCACACAGGGAGGTGGGGGGGTGGTGTGAAGGCATGAGCAGTGCCTGATGGGAACTCTCTGCTAGGGCCTCCCGTGCCCACAGGGCCTGAGCCGACAAATGTGGAGGGACTGGAAGGGGGGCCTTTGCTCAGCAGGCGAGAACGGCTCCAGGCCTGGGCAGAAGCCTGAAAGGCAAAGGCAGGAGGAGGCCCAGGACTGGGGGGCCCTCACCTGGAAGTCCCTGCCTGAAGCACGAGGCAGCTGGCTGCTTGGCTTTTCCTGGGCATGCTGCTGCTGGGTTTCAGACATGGCTGGGAACTGGTTCTTGGGCTACCGAAGGCAGGAACATCTCTTCTCCCAGCCTGGTGCCTGTTAGGAGGCTGTTAGGAAGTGCCGGGGTCTGGAGGCTTCCCCTGACTAGCCCCAGCCCCCTGCTTCACTCCCCGGGGGGGGGAGACTGCAGGGACCTCTCCCGGGCCCTGGGGATGGCACGGACAGGACTGGGGGTGGCATTGGGTTTCCATTGAACAGTTGTGCCTCCCTGGCAGTGCTCCTTCTCAGCTGAGTCAGTGTGAGCCAGCTCACAGTTCTTTAGTCTCCGGCTCACCCATTTCTGCCTCAGCTCAGGAAGGGATGGCTCCAGAGCAAACTAGTTTATGCAGCAGCCCAATCGCTGGCTCACAGCTTTCATGCCAGCAGCTCACAAAGTAGAATTGTTGCTCACCAGAAGACCCCGCACAGCTCAGAGGGAGCGTGGCCCTGGCCACCCTTTCCACAGCTGGAGTCCTTGGGCTCCACTGCTCTGGGTGAAGGGGAGGAGGGGGCTGCCGGGAGGGGAAACGGTGATGCCTCTGTGGGGGGGGGGGTCTCTCCCAGTGAGCTGCTGCCGGGCTGGCTGGAGTTGGCAGAGCTCACCGGGACTGGCGCGCTCCGGGGGGGGGAGGGGCATCTCTGCCTGCCATCCCAGGAGCAGCAAGCCCTGCCCAGGTGGTGCCCTCCGCCCCTCGCTCGTGTTCCCACCTCGCTCCCTCTCTGTGCTGGCCACAAAGTCCTCTCCCTGCAGCCGTCTGCTCTGCTCCGGCCTCCCCTCCACTCACCCCACCGGGCCCCACTCCTGTGCCCTCCCCACCTCCCACAGGGGAACCAAGGTCCAGCAGGGCCCCTCTGCTTTCCTGACCTTGGCCTCGGCCCCTGAGGTCCAGGAGGCATCCCCAGTCATTTTGGCAGCAAAACAGCTGATAAGAGGTCCAAAGGAAAGGAGGGGCCTGCCCCACGGAGGGAGGGGGGCACGAGGATTCCTGACCAGGGTTCCCTCTAAGCTGAGTTAGTGTGAGCTAGCTCACCATTTTTTAGCCTCCATCTCACACATTTTGGTCTTAGCTCAGGAAGGGATGGGGGTCGAGAGCAAACCGATTCATGTAGGAACTAATTCACTCGCTCGCAACTTTAATGCCAGCAGCTCACAAGGTAGAATTTCCGCTCACAGGACTCCACGGCTTAGGGGGAGCATTTGCAGGGACTGTGCCACCCCTTGCCAGAACCAGCAGCTCTTGTGCCCCACTCCCAGGGGGCCTTCAGCAGACTTTGCACACCCCTGATCTGTCAGCGATTCAGGTTGTGAAATCACAAACTTTCCTATCTAAGATCGGACTGAGCCGGGCTGATTCGTAGCTTTCCTAAATGCTCCAAATCAGAAGGGAATAATTTCCGACTTCTGGGGAACACTGGAAACCTGCCCATCTCATGGTTACGCTGGTGCCTCACTGTCTGGTTCCCGAGTGGAGTGCGGGGGCCGATGGGGAGCGCTGCGAGGAAAAGAGTCGCTCAGCCAAGTGTCTGATAGGGACGTCGTCCACCCAAAATAGCTGGCCCACCTCCTCCCTAGGGGAGGAGTACGACCTCAAAGGACTTCATGGCAGGGGGCAAGGTACATATTGAAATAATGTTTCTCGGTGAAGCCAGCGGGAAGCGATATCGGGGAACTGGACTTGGTGCTGCTGCTGGGAGGTTTGCGGTCGGTTGGCACTCATCCATAGCAGTTGCGGGCAGTTCCCGGGTCAGATGGCAGAAGGGGTACAAGGCCTGGCACTTGGTACTGATTTGGGAAAGGTCTCAGCCACCCCTCCGCTTGACTCTGCTGTTCCCCGCAGTTAGACGTTGCTTGCCCCCGTGGGGTAAACATCAGAACCCCACCCAGGGCTCTTCCACGTTCCGGGGCGGGGGGGGGGACACGGATCCAGGCTCCTCTCCCTTGCACCCCCCCCCCTTGATCTGAACTGGCGTTCTGTGGGTCTACTTGTCAGGAAGAAAAAGGCTTGCCCCTTGGCCCTGTGACCCCTCGCTCTGGTGCTGGCTGTCGCGTCCCCGGCTCACAAGTTCTCAAAATGACGGAAGTGTGCTGGGACCTGATTTTTCTTTTGTTTTGCATGCTCCATTGGGGCACTGGAGAACATGCACCAGAGTGGTCGAGTCCTATGTGCCCCGTGGAACTGCTCGCCCCATGGCTATTGCCTGGCCTAATTTGCACTGGTTCTGCACTGGCTTTTCCCTCCGTTGTTTTACCAAAACCACGATGGAATAGAAAAGGTGCAGCTCAAAACCACATTCAGTTACCCTGGGGCAACGCCGTACTGACTGCAAAATCACCCCAAATGGCCATAAATCTATGCAGAAGGTGCAGTAAAACCCGATGATCAAAGAACGTGAACACGGCATGCAATGCAGAAGGGAACTTCTGTTCCAGTGTGGGGTTGGTATAACAACGGGGGGGAAAGCCAGTGTAGGCTCGCCCGTGGAGGAGAACCGGTAGGGCAGGGTGCATTGTGAATAGCGCCTGCAGAAAAGCAGAGGCCCTGGTTTGCAGAGCGCCATGTACAGTCGCTTGGCAATTCTGCGAGGGAGGGAGGGAGGGAGGGAGGGAAGCGGCTTCCACTGACCACCATGACGAAGGTCCCCAGGAACTCAGAGAGGGCTTCCTTCACCAGGCTGTTCTTCAAGGCGAAGCTCTCCTTCCAGTTCCTCACGTTCCTCTTGGCCATTTCGACTTCTCGCTGGAGGCTCCTTGCAAAGGGGCGGCTGTGCAGTCCTTGCTGGCTTCTCTTGAACTCTGGCACCCCTCCCGATGTGTCGAAAGCGGAGGTTTGGAGAGCCCCAAGGCAGCCCTGGGAACCATCCGACTGTGCTGCCTGCCGGACGGGATCTACCGAGCCCACTTCACGTTCCCAGACCCGGCTTCCCAAGTTTCCATCATGCGCTGCTGTCTTACCCCTCTGCTGGGCACCGCTATTTATACCCAGCCTGCCCAGGAAGAGCGAGAGAGGGAGAGAGAGGGAGAGAGTGCCGGGGAGCTCTGGAGCTGGCAAACTGTTGCCTCCCTTCCACTCTCCGGCTGAGGGGATGACTCACCTGTTGACCCGCCCCCAAAGAGCTCTCTCTGGGTTGTAAGGGGCGGGGGGGGGGGGGGGAAGCCGGCAGGAAAAGGATCTCTGCTGCGAGTGGCCTGAGACCCGCGCACCGGACAGTCGGACAGGTTTCCGGCTGGCTTCCAACCAGGAGGGATGGTCGGCCACTGCGAGGAAATGCACCCTGGGAGTCGCCAGCCCAGCTTGGTCTGTCTCTGGCTCTGCCTCCTGCCTCCAAAAGGCCCCCTTGGGCGGGCAAGCAGAAGCAGCCTCGTGCGGGGCAAGGGGGCGAGGGAGACCATTGCCCCCCCCCCCAAGGCCAAGTTCACAAAACGTGCGTATTTTATTCCATTTATTGATGCCCCGCCTCTCTCCATGGTGGGGGACCCCAAGCAGCTGACATCCCTCTCCTCACCCCCGCTTTGTCCTCACAACAGCCCTGAGAAGTAGGCCAGGCTGAGAGAGCCGGACTGGCCCAAGGTCACCCGGCAGCCATCCGTGGCTGGGGGTCCAAAGTGTGTGAGGATTGGGGGGGGGGGGAATCCTGCTTCTGAATGGCACCATCCAGGCAGGTCCAGGTCTTGACTTCCCATTATGTAAAAATCCCTGCAGGTAGAAAACTAAGTCCTCAGGAAGAGGCGCTGGCTGCCCCGAGGCTCAGACCTCTGGGCTTGGGGGGAGCAGAGCACAAGCAGAATGGGGGGAGGGGTATGGGGAGGAAGATCCTGGCTGTGCTGAGTGGTCCTGCAGGCCCCAGGGCCCAAGGCCGCTCCCTGAGCGCCTTGCCAGACATCTTCCTGAAGTCAGAATGGGACGATCAGGATTGGGCCACCGTGAAACCAGGTCAGGGGCCATAAAATCAAGATAAAGCAGTAAAGAGACTTCATACATACAACGGAGGCCAAACATTTACCTCCTCCCTTCTACGTCAAAGGCCTCCCGGGCAGGCTAGGAGAAGAAGCCGCAGCCGCCCCCGGGGGTTTCTACCGGCAGATAAAGCTGGATGGAACCAGCCCCTTTCCATTCCAGGGCCAGTGGATCCTACTGGTGCTTTGGGCAAGAAGCTTTTTGGGCCTGGGAGGGCTTTGAACTGGGCTCAGAACTGGTCTCTGGAGCCTGGCCAACGGAGAGAGCAGGAGCTGCGCAAGGAGTCCTGGCCAGTGTTCCCTCTAAGCTGAGTCAGTGTGAGCTAGCTCCCAGTTTTTCAGCCTCCGGCTCACACATTTTTGTCTCCGCTCAGGAAGGAGGGCTCCAGAGCAAGCTAACTGATGCAGTGTAGGCAAATTTAACTTTTATGCCAGTAGCTCACAAAGTAGAATGTTTGTTCACAAGACTCCACAGCTTAGAAGGAGCGTTGGTCCTGGCCATGTCTGTGTGCTGTTTCTCCTTCACTCTGGCTGCATTTCATGTGCCTTTACTTCCCGGGACAGTCTTCTGAAGCAGGCCCCTGCAGAGCTTCATGTGGCAGTAGTCTAGCCACTGGGCTGGGCCTGGGGCCACCCAGTCTGCTGTCTCTAGGAATGGCTGCAGCCGAACCACTGCCCTCCGCCCTGGGCTCCAGAACGAAGGGGGCAAGACAGCCGGATGGGGCAGCTGGGGAGGGAGGGAGAAAACCTGTGGATGGCAGCCCCGCTTCTGGGACTACCAGCCCCCTTTTCATGGAGAAATCTGGCAGCTGCAGCCGAGATGCGGCGACCCCCCCCACACACACACACCTTCGCCCGTCTAACCAGGCTTTTGCTGGGATGCCAGGGAGGCAGGTTTGTGCAAGACTTAATCCTGGGTGACGGTTGCCATCTTCCACACCCACCTGGCTGTCAACGGCCTGACCCTGACCCGGCAGCCCTGGGCTGGGAAGATGAGTCAGAGGGGAGAACCGCCTGGGGAGACGCCTGTCGCCCGATCCAGGGCGCCTGCTGAATAAGTGGTGCCAGAGGAGCAGTTCCTTTCCAAGCGTGTGCGGATGCCTGGATCAGAGACTGAACAAGAGTAGACCTGCGACACTCTGCCCTCTTGAGTCATGTTTGAGCTCAAAGATTCCCAGTTTTCCTCCTAGTTTTAACACCCCCGCCTTTCCTTTGACATGACAGTTAAGACAGGTTTGAAGTGGGGGGGGGGCTGTGAGGAGGAGGAGGAGGAGGAGGAGACTGGATTTACACCCTGCCCTTCACTTGGAGTCTCAGAGCAGCTTACAATCTCCTTTCCCCTCCCCTCCCCACAACAGACACCCTGGGAGGTTGGAGGGGCTGAGAGAGCTCTCTTGAGGACTGCTCCTGAGAGAACAGCTCTGAGAGAACTTGTGACTGACCCAAAGTCACACCAGCAGCTGCAAGTGGAGGAGTGGGGAATCAGACCCGGTTCTCTCAGATTAAAGTCTGCACTCTTAACCACCGCACCAAATTGGCTCCAAAGGGCTTTTTGACTCAAGTGATGCACCCAGCCCCTGGGAGATAGGTGGCGCTGAGAGAGCTCTCTTGAGGACTGCTCCTGAGAGAACAGCTCTGAAAGAACTTAGGACTGACCCAAGGTCACACCAGCAGCTGCATTTGGAGGAGAAGTGAAGAATCAAACTCAGTTCTCATATTTTAGAGTCCACACTCCTAACCACACCAGCCTTTCCCCTTTTGATGGTGTACTCCCCCCCCCTCCCCCGAGGTCTGGCTTTGAAGGTGGGGGCTGGGTGGTTAGGCTGCTGCCCCCCAGCCTCAACCGTCCAACCACCTGTAGTCTCGATCCGTGCCCGTCGTGGCTGGTTAAGGCCAGCAGGGATGGGTTACGAGGGGCACTAACGGAAGTCATCAACACATCCCTCACTGAGGGGGCGTGCCCTCGTGCCCTAAAGGAGGCAGTTGTACACCCCCTTTTGAAAAAGACCGCTGGATCTGGCCGAATTGGCCAACTATTGGCCGGTTTCCGACTTACCCTATTTGGGTAAGTTAATCGAGAAGGTGGTGGCGGACCGGTTGTAGGGCTTCTTGGATGATGCCTCCATATTAGACCCCTTCCAGTCCGGCTTCTGACCAGACCATGGGGCAGAGATGGTGCTGGTCGCCCTCACAGACGACCTCCGGAGGCATCTGGATCGAGGCGGTACGGCGGTGTTGGTGTTGCTAGACCTGTCGGCGGTGTTTGACACGGTCGACCACCAACTACTGGCCACCGGCTCGCCAACACTGGGACCCAGGGGTTGGCCTTACAGTGGCTTTCCTCGTTTCTCCAAGACTGGGGACAGAGGGGGTGTGGTTGGGGAGCAACTGTCCCAAAGACACCCGTCAGTATGTGGAGTGCCGCAAGGGCGCAGTGCTCTCCCCGGTGCTGTTCAATATCTACATGCGCCCCCTCTTGCCCAGATTGCTCAGAGGCATGGGCTGGGTTGTCATCAACATGTTGATGACACCCAGCTCTATCTGTTGTTGGGCGGCTGGTCAGACTCTAGTCCGGGAGATCTGGACCTGGCGCTGAAAGCCGTGGCTGGTTGGCTCAGGCAGAACCGAGTGAAATTGAATCCAATGAAGACAGAGGTCCTGTGCCTGAGTCAGAGTGGCCCAAGGTTAGGGATCCCTCTCCCGACCTTTGATGGGGCACCGATGGTGCCAGCGCCAGAGGTGAGGAGTTTGGGAGTGCTCCTGGACACCTTCGTTAACGATGGAAGCCCAGGTAGCGGCCACTCCAAGATCGGCTTTCTACCACCTACGGCTGATTAAGCAGTTGGTTCCCTTCCTTGAACGCAATGACCTGGCTACAGTGATCCATGCGTTGGTCACCTCAAGACTGGATTACTGTAACACTCTCTACATGGGGCTGCCCTTGTCCCAGATCCAGAAGCTGCAGCTGGTGCAGAATGCAGCAGCGAGGCTGATATTGGGTCTTCCTATGTGGGAACACATTCAGCCCACTTTGAAGGCACTGCACTGGCTGCCTATAGCATACCGGATCCAGCTCAAGGTGCTGGTGCTTACCTATAAAGCCCTATATGGCCAGGGACCCATTTACCTGAGGGACCGCCTCTCTACCCCAGCAAGCACTTCGATCTGGTTCCCAGAACCGCCTGGTTCCTCCAGGGCCCAGGGAGGCCTGACTGGCGGCAACAAGGGCCAGGGCCTTCTCAGTGGCGGCCCCACACTGGTGGAATGAGCTCCCGAGAACATCAGGGCCCTGCGGGACCTTTTACAGTTCCGCAGGGCCTGCAAGACAGAGCTCTTCCACCAGGCCTATGAGTAGGGGGCGCCGCAATTTAATCGCCCTGGCCCGAGTACTGAAGATCGCCGTCCAGACCATCAGCACCAAATGGAAGCCGCCGAGTTCTCCCGGGCACCCAGCCCAGAGGCCAGCCTGCTCCCACCTCTGCCAGGCTCAAACCATCCTGTGGCAGGGACTGTCAGCCTGGGAGGCTGCCGTGGCCTCAGCCCTGGCCTCAGATGCGGCTCTTGGGAGGCCTTCCTCCTGCCTCCCACTCCGCCTCCCGGAGAAGGCGACCCCCCCCCCCCCCCGCAGGGCCTTGGCCAGTGTTCCCTCCAAGCTGAGTGAGTGCGAGCTAGCTCACAGTCTTGTAGCCTCCGCTCAGGAAGGGATGGCTCCAGAGCAAACTAATCTATGCAGCAGCCAGTGTTCCCTCTGAACTGAGTAAGTGTGAGCTAGTTCCCAGGTTTTTAGCCTCCGACTCACACATTCTTGTCTTAGCTCAGGAAGGGATGACTCCAGAGCAAACTAATCTTTGCAGCAGCCAAATTGCTGGCTCACCACTTTAATGCCAGGAGCTCATGAAGCAGAATTTTTGCTCTCAGGACTCCACCGCTTAGAGGGAGCGTTGGTCTTGGCTCTCCCGGAGGTTGGCCGTGCCAGGTCCCCCCCCCCTCTGTTGGCATGCTTGACCCGCACGGGGGCCCACACTTCCCCTCCCTCCCTCCCCCTTCCTGGACGTGCAGTGGGGAGGGGGGGAGGGATGGTTTCCTGATGGATGCTCCGCACGGGACCATCCAGGCAGCTTTGCGCAGCAAGCAAAAAAACCCCTTCATTCCCTTAACCCGGGTTTCATATTCATTAAGCCGTAATGACCCTATTAATTGAATATGTAAGTCGGCCTAATTAGGCCCAAGACTTATTTCTCCGGTTTAAAGGGTAAAAATAAAAAATTTAAGTGGGCCGGCAAGAGGGAGCATTTAGCGGTGACGGATGGGGTCCCGGGGACCGAGCCATCTCCCGCTCGGAATTGGTTAATGGCATCTGCTCATTAGGCGCCGTGCATTAGCCGGAAAGGTCAGTCCATTGTGGGGCTTGATGTGTTTCTCAGATAGTAAATTCTAAAGGGGGGGAGGGGGGGAAGGGAAGCACGCTGAAGGGGGAGGGGCGGCAGGGGGGTGGCAGCCCTCCCCTCCCTGCCAGCCACAGGTGTCCCAGACCCTCCGCTCGGTGCTCTTGGGGAGGACGGGGTCCCAGCACTTTGGGAAGAGCGCCAGCACCTCCTCTGTCACAGCAGGGGGCCTCTGGAACTCCCTGCCTCATGAAGCACAGGCTTGTGGCATGGGGAGGTAAGTCTAACAGGGAAGCCAGCCCTGGGGCCAGGAGCTGCATGGCCTCCCCCCCCCCCCCATGGGGTGCACCTAAATATGTGGGGGATTTTGACTACCACAAATTATGCAGCCGAGTTTCCTGCATTTGGGGAAATCACAGGGGTCAGCACACCCGGAGTGCAATGGATGAGCTTCACCCTGGGAAAACCTCCTTCGTGATCAAGGTGTCTCCCCTGTCAGGTAAGAGATTTGGGGGGGGAGGGACCTCAGCAGGGAGCAATGCCCTAAAGTCCACGCTCCAAAGCAGCCGTTTTCTCCAAGGGAACTTGTTACCTATTGGGATTGAATGATCCCTGACTGAATCACCCTGGAGACTGGCTGAGCTTGGAGCACAAGAACAATAGCCGGCCAGGACTCTGGGGTAAACCAACCAAGTAGCAGTGTTTTGTAAATAGCCTATCACGGGGAGTGGGTGTGTGTGTGTGTGTGTGGGGGGTGTTTTGCATGCATATAAGCCGAGCTTTGGCCCTGCTAGCATTGTCTTTGAGTTGAGCTGTAATCACAATTAACGGTGAGCTGATCACTCTACGCGTCTGAACCCAGTACATTTCAGGACTGATCACTGCTGCCTGGAGAACAGTTGTTAATGGCTGGAGATCTCCAGGCCCCACCAGGAGGCTGGCAACCCTAGCTGCAGCTCCAACTTCCTGTGGACCCGAGTGCCTTCTGCTCGCTGCCTTTGGTCAGCACTTGGCCTTGGATGGGATCCCCTGCCCAGGCGACAGACGTCAGGGGGCGGGTGGGGGGAGGTAAACAAAGGAACAATAACGTTATCAGCTCCTTTTCCACTCTGGCCTGGTTGCGGCTTGTGATGTTTGCTTCTGTGTTTTAGGTGTGTGTCTGTGTGTAAGTGGCCTCACCCCCTTCACCTCTCTGCCAGGCACAGCCACCTGAGCTTCAGGGGGGCGGCTAGCAAAGGGTTTCTGAGCCAAACCAGACCTCCGGCTGCCGCTGAAAATGGCAGCTTTGTGTCGGAACCCTACCTGCCCATCCCCTCCAAAGGACTGGGCCTGAGTGAGCTACATTCATTAACAACAACAGCAAAAATGACCTGCAAGGACCAGGCCGAATCTGGGATGTGTGAAAAACAGCTGACGGTTCTCTCTGTCCAGCATGACTGGGGGGATGGAGGGGGTAGCTCCCTCCCAAACCCTGTGGAGGACTGTAGCCCAACGGGCTGAAACAGAAATGTCTCCACCGGCTTACGGTGTTGGAAAGTGCTGCAGGGCAATGTGGTGGGTGCTGCCACAAAATGGCTGCCATGGGAGGTGGGGCCAGCTGTGGGGCCAGCTATGGCTGCCGCTGCTTGCCTTCTGTCGCCCAGGGAAGATCCTTGTGCTGTGGGGGCAGCTCTGCCAAAATGGTGATTTTAAACATCTGCACAGCCGCCCTGACCTGGATAGCCCCCGGCCAGTTGGATCTCGAAAGCTAAGCAGGGCCGGCCCTGGGAAGTATTTGGATGGGAGACCTCCGTGGAATACCAGCAGTCAGGAGGCGAGGGCAGGCTATCAAGCCAGTCTGGTGTAGTGGTTAGAAACACGGACTCTAAACTGGGAGAGTCGGGTTTAGTTCCGCACTCCTCCACATGCAACTGCTAGTGTGACCCAGGTCAGTCACAGGTTCTCTCAGAGCTGTTCTCTCAAGGGCAGTTTTCGGGAGAGTTCTCTCAGCCCCACCTCCCTCCCTGGGGGTAGGGGAAGCAAAAGGAGTTTGTGAGCTGCTCTGAGACTCCTTCGGGGAGTGGAGGGCGGGGGAAAAATCCAAACGCTTGTTCTTCTTTCTTCTTGTTGCTGTCGCCAGTGGCCACCAAGGCTTCCAGGCACAAGCACATGAATGTGTGCATGTGCACACACACACACACGTGCGCACAATGTAAAAATGCAGCCAGTCCACTCTTCCATGGCCCAAAGTCCCACCTGGCCCCACACGCTTACCCAGAGACACCTGTTGTGGGGCACTGGGAAAGATGGCGCTGGGTTCCACAGCTCCCCTGGGCTCCACCCTGGGGACCTCTGCCCGGATGGCTGAGTGCTGTTTGGGTCCCTTGTGAGGGGGGTTCAGGAGAAGCCATTGCCAGCCTTGCTGAAGTGGAGCCCCCCTCCAGCCTCGCTGGTTGCTGTGCTGCCGAAAGGGAGGGCCCCGGACAGGAGGCAAGCCCCACCTGGAGGACAGGTTCCCTGCCCGGAGGAGCCGCTGCCTGGGCAGGAGAGGGCCCGGCTCCGAGTCCTGGCGGGGGGGGGGAGTCAGTGCTGCCCCTGCCTGGTTTGGTGCCTGCCCGTGTCCTCCCCAGGCAAGGCGTGGAGGAGCCTCCTTTGGGCAGAGGAAGGCCCGGGCGGGGCCACGCTCCTGGCGGGCGCAGTGCCCAGGCTCATTTAGCAGGCCGCTCCGGGGCCATAAATTTGCCCGCTTTGCTCTCCGGCATTGAGCGGCTTTCAGGTCCCCCGCCTCTGAGGCATTTAAAGGACTGATCCAATTAACCCAGGTGGGGGGTCGGGGGAGAAAAGCGCTCTGGCGGGTGATTTATTCCCGCACTAAAATTAAAACACAAGTATGGGGGGGGGGAACATTTGCTGCCCTTGCGACAAAGGAGGGGAGACCCCTGGGAGGCGGGGGGGAGGCCTGCGGGGAGGCTCCGGCACTCAGACAGGAGGGGCAGCCGGAAGGGCCCCCAAGCAGCGGGGCCAGTCCTGCCCCAGGGGTTCCTTGGAAGGGCCACAGCCGGACTCCCCCAGGGTGCTGCTCACCTCCACCCTGCTGTTCATCCCCGTCACCAGGTCTTCTAAGGTATGCTGCCTCTGAACCTGGAGGCTTCACGGAGCTGACGCACACCGGCTATCCAAGGCCTGCCCCTCCGGAGTCCTCTTCTCTTCTGAAGCCACCAGAGCATGGGGTTCCCCATTCCATCCCTTCCGTACAACTTCGTCAGGACCTCGGAAGAGGCCTGCTGGAGCTCCCCAGGGAGGGTCCGTCCCCTCCAGCATCCTGGCTCAGGCCGAGGCCTCCCCCCCCCCCCCCGGCTGCCTCCCTTCAGTCCCCGCAGAGGCTGCCAAGCAAGGCTCCCTCTAAGCTGTGGAGGCCTGCGAGCAAAAATTCTGCTTCATGAACTACTGGCATTAAAGTTGTGAGCGAGCAACTTGGCTGCTGCATAAGTGAGTTTGCTCTGGAGCCCTCCTCCCTGAGCTAAGAGAAAAATGTGTGAGCCAGAGGCTAAAAATCGGTGAGCTAGCTCACACTAACTTATTTGAGAGGGAACACTGGCTGGCCAGTTTGGTGTGGTGGTTAGGGGTGTGGACTCTAATTTTGGAGAATTGGGTTTGATTCCCCACTCCTCCTCCACATGCAGCCAGCTGGTTTGACCTTGGGTCAGTCACAAGTTCTCTTGGAGTTGTTCTCTCAAGGGCAGTCCTCGAAAGAGCTCTCGGCCCCACCTGCCTCACAGGGTGTCTGTTGTGGGGCGGGGAAGGAGACTGTGAGCCGCTCTGAGACTCTGAGTGAAGGGTGAGGGTATAAATCCAGTCTTCCTCCTTCACCAGCATCTGGCACACCTTTTCAAGCCCCCCCCTCTCCTGACCCTCCAGCTAGTCAGTCAGCCTTGGGAGCTGCAGGCCCCTATGGGGCAGCAGAGGAGGCAGGCCCCTAGCTCCAGGAGGACATCTTGGGGCTACCCCCCCACACACACACACTGACTGGCTAGGCCCCCTGACTTCCCCTCCAGCCCAGGCCCACCCCTCACCCCCGAGCAGTGGTAGATGCAGGGAAGGAGCCGCTGTTCTGCTACTGTGTTCAGCCAGGGCCCCCTAAGAAAGGTCCGTGCCCCCCAACTAAAAAAAACCCTGGCTCTGGGCCTGAGAGAGAGGAGGCCTTTTCCTATGGGTCCCCGCCGGGTTCTGAAGGAGACGGCTTGACCCACAGGCCCGCGCTTGCCAAGGCGGGGTTGGTGGTAGAGAGAGAGAGGCCGGCAGGCCACGAGGGAGCCCTGGCATTGGCTGGCGAGAGCTTGGGGGCCGGGCCGGGTCTGGGCCGGGGTGGAGGGCGGCTGCCGCCGGGGTCCCTTTCCCCGGAGGAGCTGGGCCGGCAGCCGGCGCTTTCAGAGCGAGCGGGGGGGGGGGGGGGGGGCTCGTCCAGTTTATCAGGCCGGCCAGGGACTCGGAGCTGCGGCTTGCGCGGGAGCAGCTGCCAGCCCGAGCCGCGCTCCTACGCCCCGCCCTGCCCGAGGCCTCCCCGGCGCCGCCACCCGTCCCGGTCCGCCGTCGGGTTTGCACAGGGGGACACCGGGGGGGGGGCTCCCCCAAGGCGTCTCTTTATCTCTCTCCCCCCCCCCCGCCCTTTCCGCGCAACGCGAGCCCAGCCGCCGGGTCGCCTCCGCCTCGACCGGGCAACGCCCCCCCCCCGGTGTCTGCGGGGCTGGCTCCCGGGCGGAGGCGCACAGCCGGGTCCGATCCTATAGCCGGCCTGAGAAATGGCACCGGGAGGGGGGAGCGGAGAGGCTGGCTTTCTGCCCCCCAGCGCCCGAGGCGTAGTTTTGCGCGCCGAGGCCAGGCTGTGCTTGGCCAGCAGAGGGCAGCAGAGACCCTCAGGTGGTGGCTCCGTTCGCTGGCGCGCGCCCTTCCTAACTCCCTGGGGCAGGACCCGGCCGAAGCGGAGCCTCGGAGCAGGCCCCACTGACGGCGCGGAGTGACTTCCGCGCAAGGTTGTTGCCCGGGGCGGGGAGGTGGGCACAGAAGCTGGGCAGACCTTCTGGCCTTCTGAAGCTTCTGGGCACCCCAGAAGCTGGGGTGTGGTCCCCTCCCCTCCTTTCCCGCCCGCCCGCCCGCCCGCCTTTCTTCCTTCTGGACTGTTCGCCAAGGGGAAGCGACGTTCGTCGCCAAATGGAGTCTCCCCCTCCGGCGGCAGTGAGCCCCGGGGCCCCAGGACTAGGGAGCCGCTGGAGACAGGACGGTGCGGGCGGGACTGGAGGCGCCGGGGCTGGGGTCCAGCAGGGCATCCCCCCCCCCCCCCCCCCGCCCGTGTGCCCGACTCTTGCCTGCCAGGGCGTGTCTCGGATCCCCGGACATCTCTCTGGTGCGCTCTCCAGCCGAGCCACGTGGCCCCCACCTCTTCGCTTTCTTTAGCCAGTGTGCTGGGGGGGGGGGGGGGGGGATATCCCGGTCCGCCTCCCAGGAGTCCCCGGCGGCCTCCCTTTTAACCTCACAACAACCCTGCGAGGCTGACCGAGACAGCGGCCCAGGGTCAAGCGGCGAGTCTTGCAGCTGAATGGGGACTGGCCCCACCACAGAACGGCTCGCACTGCCTGCCTCTGCCGGGGGTCATCAGGGGGTCCGGCCCCTCCTCCCTCGCTTGAGGGCAGAGAGGGCGGCTGGGCGCACGGGGGGGGGGGGGTCGAGTCACCCAAATGGCAGGCGCCTTGGGGAGGGGACTGGGGGAGCCGGCTGTCGCGGCAGAGCCCTCGGCACAGTCACCTCCCCCCCCCAGGAACCCACTGGATCTTGCCCCCCTTCTCCCCTGAATCTTTATCCCCCCCCCCAAAAATACTACCAGCCTTTCTTGATTCCCCTCATTTGGGGCGAACCCCCCTCCCCCGCGCGCCTACAGCCTGGCGGCCAAGCGGCGCTGACGACAAGGCGGACGCCCTCTCCTCGACGGACGGACGGACGGGCTGGTTGGTTTGATCGGTGCGATTGGACCGGTGGGTCCAGGCCAGTTCCGACGTGTTCCTTCGTCTCTGCTGGGATTTTTGCCTTTAACTAAAGGCTGTCGAGTGCCGAGACAAGAGCTTAAGCATATAAAGGAAACACTTCGGAGTTTCCTGAAAACGCTTCTGGACAAAAGGATCAGAGAATTCAGCCGACCAAGGCTCCCTCTAAGCTGTGGAGTCCGGTGAGGAAAAATCCTATTTTGTGAGCTTCTGGCATTAAAGTGGTGAGCGAGTCATTTGGCTGCTGCGTAAATCAGTTTGCTCTGGAGCCATCCCTTCCTGAGCTAAGGCAGAAATGTGTGAGCTGGAGGCTAAAAACCGGTGAGCTGGCTCACACCGTCTCAGCTTAGAGGGAACACTGCAGCCGAGCCGAGTCTCGGAACTTGCAGCCTGGGGCCCCCCGCCCGCCCGGTCCCGTCCCGTCCCCCCCCCCCCCCCCCAGCCATGGGCCGGTTGGTTGGAGGCCTCTGCTCCGGCCAAGGCGCGCCTCGCTGGGGATCTGCCAGTCCTGGGGGGGGGCGGGGGGCGGAGGGCCTTCCTCAGGGGGCGGCTGCTGGCCAGGCCTCGGCGAATCGGGCCCAGGGAGGCGTCAGGGGCCCCTTGGCTCCGATCTGCAGAGGGGTGCTCTGGGCCGACCCCGGTGCCCAAGAGAGGCGGCAGGCGGCCACGGGGCCCCTCAATCTCTCTCCTCAGGCCTTCGCTCTGTCTTCCCCTCCCGCGCCCTCTCGGCTCCTGCGCTGCGCCCTCCTCGGGTCTGGCCCAGCCCTGCGCCCCTCTCGGGCGCCCCGTGGGAGGGAGGGAGGGAGGGGGGGTTCTCCCAGCCTGCTGCCCAGCTCTGGGGTCGGCGAGGGGGCTCTCCCAGGAGGGCGGGCGGCCGGGCGGGGGCGAAGGTGTGCCTGGGGCCCTGCTGGGTGTCTGGAGCGGGTCTCCCCTCTGCCGCACCTCCTGGGGGGCCCCTCGGGCCCGGAGAGCCCCTTCCTCCCCTCCCTCCCGCCCTCCCTCCCTCTCCGCTTCTGGCGGGGCGAGGGGGCCGGAGGAGCAGCAGGGCGCCCCTGGAACCGTCGCGGCTGGCGTGGCTCGGGTTGGGCGCGCAGCCCGGAGGGGCGCAGGACGGGGCGGGCGGGGAGGGGCGCGGGGGGCGGCTGCCGAGGCCGGCCCTGCCTCTCCGGCCAATGAGGAGCGCCCTGCCTTGACACCTGCCTATATACAGCCGGCGGCCGCCAGGACTGCGGCACCGAGGAGGCGGCGGCGGCGGCAAGAGGAGCAGCCCGACGGCGGGGCCCCCAGCGCGCCACCATGACTTCCAGCAAGATCGAGCTGCCCGGCGGCGTGAAGGCCGACCCGGCCGCCCTGATGGCTTCCCTGCAGCTGCTGCCCTCGCCCGCCCTCAACCTGGAGGTCAAGCACACCAAGGTGAGCGAGGCGCGCCCTCGGAGGGCCCACCGCCCCTCGTGCCAGGGGAGCGGGCGTCGGGGGGAAAGCGGGCCCAACTTTGGGTAGGCTTCGTTGTCACCCAGTTGGGGAGCTCCGGAGCCCTGGCCTTTCTGACTCCCGCGGGCGGTGCGCTCCAGCCCAGTGGCGACCCCGTCGGGGTTCTTCGGCGAGTTTCTGCCCAGCGCCAGACCCTTCCTCCCCCTCGCTTTTAAGTCTGGACCAGAGCTGCGGCGTAAGGGGCGTCCGGGGCGGAGGGACTTGGGAGCGAGTCCGGATCTGCGCCGTCCGCAAAGGCGCACTCGAGGAGGGCCGGCGTGTTGCGCTGCTGGAGCGCCGCCGGTCCCGGCAGGGGTTCGGCCATTTCGTAGCGGAACTCCGTCTCTTGCACAGCTCAGTTGGTCCCGGGGCTTGCGCAGGAAATCTGCCCGCTACAGCGCGCCAGGCAGGCGTTTGCGCGTTGCGCCCGAGTTCCCCCGAAGGGCTGTCCGCCTCCTCCAGGCTGCGGGGAAGGGAACTGTTCTTTCTCGGGCAGATACAAACGGAAGGTCGGGGGGAGCCGATTTAGAATCCCCCCCTCCCGGTTACCAGTGGAGTGGTCGGCTTTCTGTTCCTTTATTCCGTGCTCCGACTTTATTCCCGGGTTTCACCAGCTCCTGGTCTCCCGTGCCGAAAGCGCGCCCGCCGACGGCAATCAGGCGCTCTCCTCAAATCTCACGCTTAAGGTATCATTCCCCGGGGGGGGGGGGGAGGTGGGCACCTGCGCCCCTCGGGAGCCCCCTCGCTTGTTGCTGGCGGCAGTGGGCACGATCCAGCCAGCGTCTGGCTACTTGACCTCCCTTCACCTTACTGTGGGACGGAGTTTTCTTCTCTCCCGCTTGCGGGAGGGCGGTGAGTTTGGAGCGTCAGTTCGGATCTGCGCTGGAGAATCTTCCCCTGAGCCCCCCCCCCCACCTGAGGGAGGCGGCGAGGGCCCGGGGGAGGTTGTCGAGGGGATCCCGGATGCTGGGGGTGTTTTTCAGCGCCTGGAAAGTTTTTGGGTTTTTTCCGACGGGAAAAAAGGGACTTAATTGAGGGCGCAGGAATGCCGCAACTGCGCCTGGATCGCCGCGCAGAATTCCGGAGGAGGACCTGTGCGATCCTGGGAATGAGCTCCATTGCAGAACGCCTGACTTAGTTCCGAGGAGACCCGCTTAAGAGTAGGAAGGTGGTCCGCTGGGCACTGAGTCCCAGTCGGCTCGCTGACCTCCGGGGCTGCCCTCCCGAAGGGCGGGCCGCATCCCTCGGCTGTCCGGTCCGGCGACCCCTTAGATGCGCACCGCTTCGTGGCTCGCGGGTCTGTCTGCCGCGGGGATCCGAAGAGCTCGCTCGCTCGCTCGCTCCTTCCCGTGCCCCTGGCGAGGAGGCACCTCTGCGCGCCTTTCCCGGGCCAGCATCTCCGCCGGCGGGGGCTGCAGCCGGACTCCTGGCGCTCCCCCCCCCCCGAGGCAGCCGGAAGGGAAGGGGGTGGGGGTGGGAAAGGAGAGGGCTCCCGGGGGAGGCGCTGCCCTCCAGAGCCCCCTCGCTGCCCTTCCTCTCTCTCGCTCCCCGCCTCGGCGCGGGGGGAGAACGCCGGCAGAGCCAGACTCGGGGCCCGGCTCGCTCCGCGGGGGCGCCTGAAGGGGCCGCCGGCCCGGGAGGGCGCAAAGCGGCGGCTGCCGCCGAGGCCGGCTGGGGGCTTCCCTTGGGGGTCAGCTGGGGACCCTTCGCTCCTCTGGCCCGCCGCCGGCCCGCAGAGGCGAGAGAGACACGTGGCGCTAGCCAGAGCGAAGGCGGGCCCGGGCCTGAGGCCGGCCAGAACCTGCGGACGGCTGGGGCTGGGGCGCGCAGCCCGAGGCTCTGGGATTGGGGAGGCCAGCGGGGCGGGAGGCCGGCAGGGGTGCGGGGGTCCCCTCGGAACAGGAGGCCGGCCGGCCGGCCGCGGACTCCGGCCTGCCCTGCGCCCTTAGCTGGCTGGCGGGGGGCGGCCGGCCGGGTCTCTTGGGCAGGGAGCGCGGAGCCAGCGGCTCCTGCCCGGTCCAGGGGCGGGGAGTCCCGCGCCTTCTTTCCGCCCGGTGTGCCGCTGGGGAGAGCTGCTGCCGGCCGGCGGGCGGGCGGAGGAGGGGATCTCGCAGGCGTGCCGGGCTGCAGTCGAGAAGAAACCCGGCCGGTGAAAGGGGGCGCGGAAAGGGAAGGAGGCGCCGCCGGGCTCGGGAATCGGGGCCGGATCCGTTGGCGGGGGGGGGGGGGGCGCCTTATTCCGACCTTGGAGGCGGCAGGAACCCAGCAGGGCCGAAGAGCCCGAGTCCAGCAGCACCTGAAAAGACTCCCACCCTTGGTGGCCTCTGCTGGTCTTCAAGGTGCCAGTAGCCTCAAGCCCTTGTGGCTGGTCACTGCTCCCCTCTTCCCAGATTGCCATAAATAAGGGAAGAGGACGGGGACGGAGCAGCACTTGTTCCGAGAACATAAGAACACCAGAGGAGCCAATGTTGGATCAGGCCAGAACATAAGAGAAGCCAATGTTGGATCAGGCCAGTGGCCCATCCAGTCCAACACTCTGTCACACAGTGGCCAAAAACACCCCAGGGGCCCTCAGGAGGTCCACCAGTGCAGGCAGGAAGCCCTCCCACCGTTGCCCCCCCCCCCCAAGCACCAAGAATCCAGAGCATCACTTGCCCCAGACCGAGAGTTCCTATCTACACCTTGTGGCTAAGAGCAACTGATGGACCTCTGAGAGACAGTCTGGTGTAGTGGTTAGGAGTGGAGACTCTAATCTGGGAGAACCAGGTTTGGTTCCCCACTCCTCCGCCGCATGCAGCTGCTGGTGTGACCTTGGGTCAGTCACAAGATCTCTCAGAGCTGTTCTCTCAAGGGCAGTCCTCGGAAGAGCTCTCTCAGCCCCGCCTGCCTCACAGGGAGTCTCTTGTGAGGAGGGGAGGGGAAGGGAGACTCAAGTGGCTCTGAGTGACGGGGGTGGGGGGGTATAAACACAGAGCTTGAGTGCTGGTGCTGTCCCGCTTGGAGGTTGATCCCCTCTTGAGCCAAGGGTCTTTGGGAGAGGGCACCGGATGCCTCTTTCCTTTTGGGGGCACACCTGCGCTGCTCCAGCTCTTCAGATTTTCCTGCACATTAAACAGGAAGAGCATATTAAAGACCTAATTTTTTAAAAGCAGAGTTTCATCTTTTGAGGCCACCTTTGTGTCCCGCAGCACCAGAGCGGGGGCATGAATGTCTCCCTTGGTCTGAGGAGCAGTTCATGTCCAGGGGAGGCCCACGTCTCTCTCCTCATAACGTCTCTGTTTGTTTCTTGGATTCGGATTAAGAAATGTCTTGGGGTGGGGCAGGAGGAGGGGGAACGGGGTGTGACTCCGCTTTCTCTTTTGGCTATCATGATTATTCTATTGATTCCAATTTCCCTAACTTCAGGCAGGGGGAGGTTTCAGATCGGCTCCCTCTTTAAATCAAGTTCACCCAGCTGCATTTCCGCAAGGCACCCTGGAGAGTGGCAAGTTGTGCGAATTTGACACCCCCCCCCCCATAAAGATGCTGAAATTTTTAACAGTGTCGCAGAATGTTTCAGGAGTGGCTTTGGACCACCACTGGCCTTTGAGGAAGCCCCTCTGTGCCCTGAAACACCCTTGAAGCTTTCTTCTGTCTTGCAAATAAGGTTAAAAACATAGCCAAGACCCTCAAGGAGTAATTGCCAGCTTTCCCCATGTTCAATGAATATCAGGATACTTTTATTTCGTTTATTTATGTTCCTTCGTCTCCACCCCGGCCTTCTCCCCAGCAGAGGCCCAGAGCTGCTTTGAGCATTCTCCTCTGTGTCTTCCTCCCAGCTACCCTGTGAAGTGGGTTAGGCCGAGAATGGGTGTGCCCTGGCCCAAGGTCGCCCAGCAGGCTTCCAGGATAGAGTGGGGATTTGAACCTGGGGCTCCTGGGCCCTAGTTTGACACCAACCCCCTATGCAGTGGGTGAGATATTCGGGGGCCTCTGTGTCACTTGTCCATTCGGAGAATGTTTTTCTCCTCCGGCCATGGATGCCAAGGCTGGGGGCGCTCTTTCTCCCGCCGCAGTCTCTCAGCCATCCTAGAGTGGAAAGAGGAGCTCATGGGGGGCCCGAGGAGGAGTTCAGGCACGAAGAGCACAAGCGCCTGTTGCAGTGCTCCCTCTAAGCCGCGGAGTCTTTTGGTGAGCAGACATTCTCCTCTGTGAGGAGCTGCTGGCATTCGAGTGGCGAGCGAGCCATTGGGCTACGCCGGCATGAATTAGTCTGCTCTGGAGGCCTCCTTCCTGAGCTGAGACACAAATGTGTGAGCCGGAGGCTAAAAAACTATGAGCTAGCTCACCCTCACTGAACTGAGAGGGAACCCTGGTCTATTGTCTTAATCGCCATGGCGTGTAGGACTCGTGCTTGACCATCTGAGGCTCTTCTTGGGCGCTTCTGCAGCAGCCATTGCTGGGCAAAGGGACCCTTGGCCCTCCCGCCCTTTTCCCTGGCCTCCCTGCCGGATGTGTAGCCAGGGGTTGTGGGATGCCCTGGGATCCTCTCCGCCTGCCCTCTTCCAGGAGGGGCTCCCGCTCTCTCGCTTTCTCTTGAGGCTGAGACAATCCAGAACCGGAGCCCTGCTTCCCTGAGCCGCTTGGAGGGAGGCACGCCCTCCTCTTTCTTCCCTGGCCTCTTGGTGCAGTGACGGCCCGGAAGCCTTAACTGTGGAAGGGATGGTCACGTTGGGCCTGTCCGAGTCCTGACTCTAGCACAGAATGCCAGCTGAGGGGGGAGCCCCCTGTCTTTGTTAAGGCGGCTCCCGCAGCTTAACGGGCGACATTAGTGGGAGGGCTCCCTGTGGCTCTTCTGGTGTCCCCCCGGGACTTCCTTCCCTGCCCACATTCTCCAGCTCCACCCGGCAACATGGGAACCGGGACTCCACAGTCGGTCTGAGCATTTTCAAGCGGATTGGCAGCGGTGTTCCCTCTCAGCTGAGTCAGTGTGAGCGAGCTCACAGTTTTTCAGCCCCCAGCTCACACATTCTTGCCTTAGCTCAGGAAGGAGGGCTCCACGGCAAGCTAATTGATGCAACAGCCAAATCGCTCCCTCACAACTTTAATGCCAGGAGCCCACAAAGTAGAATTTTTGTTCGCAAGACTCCACAGCTTAGAGGGAGCATTGAATTTGGGAGGGTGGCGTGGCTCTCTTTGGGGAAGGCCGGCCAGAGACTTCTCCCCACTGCTGTCTGCCACGGGGGAGAGAAGCCCTGCGGCCGGCCGTTCCTGTGCTCTGCTCTTGCTGCTCAGCTGTGGGCCCTGGGGATGCTTCTTGCAGGGGAGGCCGGCCCCAGCCCCAGCTCCAGCCGGGGAAAGGGGGCTGCCTCCTCCTCTAGACCGTTCCCAGGGCAGACAGCTGTGCAGACAGGGAGGAGCAGAGAGAGAGAGGGCTGCTGCTGCTGCTGCTGTTGCATCTTCCGAGCCCCCCACCCCACCCCAGCCCAGAGCCCTTCCGGAGGGGCCTGGCATTCTTTCTCGAGGAGGGGGAGGCTGAGTGTGCTTCCTCAGGCACAGGCTGTCCAGGGACCACAGGATGGGTAGCAGCAGGGCTTTGTGCAACTCTCACAAGTTTTGTGCAAGTCAACTCTTGCAGGTTTTGGACTGATGCAAAAAAGAAGAGACAAGATTGGATTTCTACCCTGCCCTTCACTCGGAGACTCAGAGTAGCTTACAAACTCCTTTCCCTCCCCCTCCCCACAACAGACACCCTGGTAGATAGGTGGGGCTGAGAGAGCTCTCTCAAGAACTGCCCTTGAGAAAACAGCTCTGAGATAACTTGTGACTGACCCAAGGTCACACCAGCAGGTGCATGTGGAGGAGGAGTGAGGACTCAAACCTGGTTCTCCCAGATTAGAGTCCACACACTTAACTTACACCAAACTGGCTCCGAAGGGCTTTTTGACTCAAGCAACGCACCCAGCAAGCACCTTGGGAGACAGCCATCCTTCACTTTAGAACTGTGCCTTGTCTGGTCCGTCCCTCAGGGGGCTGTGTGCAGTTCTTTGGCTCAGTTCTGGACCTCTCCGAGGGCGGCTGGGACAGAACCACATGACTGGTGGGCTGAAAGTATCGGCACCAACCTCAGGAGGCTAGAGTGGCTGTGCAAATGGCCAGGCCCAAACTTCTCCCTGTTTCCGGAGGAGACATCCCAGGAGTTCAGGCACACCGCTCTCGGGAGTAGGGCAGGCTGGATTGGGCCTCGTTCATTTGAAGGGGCTTTGCTTTTCACTGACTTGAGTCTGCCAAGATGAGAAGGTGGATGCCTTCAGCGTCTACATAAGAAGGGTTTGGGGGGGAGCCCCTGGTCATCATCAGCTGATCCCACGTTTGGGAGAACCGGGTTTGATTCCCCACTCCACATGCAGCCAGCTGGGTGACCTTGGGTCAGTGACAGTTCTCCCAGAGCTGTTCTGAGACTCCGAGTGAAGAGGGAGGTATAAATCCAACCCCCAGGAGCACTGATTCCTTAAAACAAGCGTGTTTGTTTGTTTACTCAACCCAAATCCCCCCCTCCCAATCGGGGACCCAAAGGGGCTTGCGTCGTTCCCCCCTCCTCTCCCTCCAGCCAGTGTGGGGGTGTGGTCTGAGTACCAGGCTAGGGTTCAAGAGTCCCAGGTTCGAACCCCCACCCTGCCATGGAAGCTTTGGGGCAGTCACACTCTTGGGCTCACCTGCCTCACGGGGTTGTTGGGAAGGGGGCATTGAATGCGAGCACATCCCGTCTGTGGGAGAAGGCCCCCAGGAGTCAGGAGGGAGCTGGGAGGGGGCCAGGCAGTCCTCTCAAGAAAGAGAACGGGCCCTCCTCGGGAGGTAGGACCTGTTCATCCTTTGGGGGCTGCTGGGAGATGGCAAAGCAGGGGAGGGAAGGCGGGAGCCCCGGGCGGGGCACTCTGTCCCCCCAGGCCAGCCTGGCCATGTGTTGGCCGCACTCTCCTCGGCAGGCTCATCCCCCTTGACAGGAAGGGTTCTCTCTCTCGCAGGAGGACGAGGAGCAGGGATCCGGAATTGTTTGAGGGGGGTGGGCAAGAGGCTGGCCAGCCTGAGGCACCTGGGGGGGGGGTTGCAGCTGGAAGTCCATCTCCGCCTCCACAAAGCCGCCCCCTAGGAGTCGGTGTGGGGCGCAACTGCCCTGAAATGAATGGGAGCTGTCTCTATCGGAGGGATTTGGGCAGGAGGCATTTCCTGGGGTGGGAGCGTGGCCGTAGCTCTGGTCCACTACCCCTGCTGGCCCAGAGCATGATCGAGAGGTGGAATTCACTGGCAGAGGGTGTAGTGCTGCCACTGGAATCAAGAGCATCAACAGGGGATTAGACAGATTCTTGGAGGTAGGGGTCTACCAAAGGCTGATGGCCATGGGGACTGAAGAGAACCTCCACGTTCAGAGACAGTCAATCTCTGAATCCCAGAGCCAGGAGGCAACATCAGGGGAAGGCCTCAGCCTCTCTGCCCTGCTGTTGACCCTCCAGAGGAACTGCTTGGCCACTGCCCAGGGGAAGGTGATCCAGTCCTCAAGGAGGATTCTCTCTTGTCTGGCTCCGACTTCACCTTGGCCTGTGCAAGCCACCCCAAGGCCTCCCCCCCCCCCCCGCCTGCAGGATGGCCTTGAAGGGGCAGGGGATGGACCCACGGCCTGCCAGGGGCTCTCAGACACCTTCCAGAGGCTGCAGTGCAGGTGTGGGATGCCCAAGCAAGGGGAGGCTGTTGCCGCCTTCCCCCCCCCCCCCCCCCCAGCCTTCCTGGGGTTTCTGGCTGGCTGCTGGTGCTTTTTAGGCCCCCGGCCTCCACGAATCCTGGGTCTGGGCCAGCAGGTCACTGGGGCATTTAGGAGGAAGGGCCGGCTGGCTCCCCACTGCGCTGCCTGGGGGAAGCAGTCAAGCCGGTGAGAGACCCTCTGTCCGCAAGTCCTGCACAACGTATTTTCACACCTTGGTAGGTTTGCTTTATGCCTGTCACCGCCCACGTCATCCGTGGCAAGAGGCAGCTGCTCGTGAGGGGGTAACCTGATCCGGATGGATCCCCCAGGTGTCCTCTTTCTGAACCCCCGTTAATGCGCTCCCCCGCTGGGTGCCGGCTGCTGGGGGGGAGGCCTGGCGAGGAGGCCGGAGCCCCACCCTGGGTGCCCCCCACCCCTGGCAGTGGCTTTGGTCCCGAGCAGATGGGGGGTGGCTGGGTCTGTCTTCCTAGACTGGCTCGCAAACCGTGGAGGGAGACCCTTGTGGCAAAGGGAAAGCAGGGGTGGATGGGGGGGGGGGGAGGGTGTCAGTTCGGGCTAATGGAAGCCACATGTGTGGAGAAGCCCGCCTCAGAAATGCCCCCTTCATCAGAGTCCCTCCCGTTTGTGCAGCAATGCCCACGGTGGTCACGCAGGCCGCTTCAGCCTTCTCCCTGCGCACTGTTTTTACTCCGCTGTAAAGCCTCGGGACATCAGGGCCTCGGCGCTGGGCTGCCTTTGAAAGGGTCCCCGAACCACGGGAAGGGTTAGCGGGGGGCTGGCTGGAGCAAAGGGCCCCAGAGCTGCCTGGCTGTGTGCTGGGGGTCCAGAGGAGGCCCGGCCCTTGGCGGGTCAGCGCCTCGGCCGTTTGTCTCTGCCCGAACGGATCTGGAGTGCTTCACATCAAAACCGGGTCTTGCTGAGCTGAGATCAAACAGGCAGGAGTCAAGGATCGGGCCGGTGATTTATTATGCCGGGCCCGGCCCCTCCCTCCGAGGGGGGGGGTCGCTGCTCCCCACGCGGCTGTCAGGCTGCCCATTTCTCATCCCTGCCCCCCTCGCAAGGCAAAGGGGGGAGGGGGGCTTTCTCCCCTCCTCCGCAGGAATAAATATGGATAGAGTGTGGGGGCCAGGCTTGGAAACCTCTTCTTCCCCCCGCCCACCGAAAAAGAGGACAGACATGGTGTAGGGAAGGGCAGAGAAGAGCCCACTTTCTCCTAAAATCAGAAGGGGGGGGGATGTGTCCAATTTGGTGTGAGGGCATTGCAAATGGCCACGGTCCACTGGGACATTCTGCTCTGCTGGGCAGGATTCCTCCCCGTGCTCAGCTGAGGGGCTTTTCTTCAAGCGCAAGAGGGGGCACTCCAGGCAACCTTCCTTTTTAAAGAAATGCCACCCACTGATGGGAAGGCAGGGATGGGCCCTGGGGACCCTGGAGGGCGGTTTGTTCTCCCCCCCCCCCCCCAGCAGCCACATCCCTTGGGGCTGGGAAGGAAGGAGGGCCCCTCCTCTGCTGCTTCTGTTCCTTGGGGGGGGGCGCTGCCCCTCTGGGTCTCATGACATTGTTGCCTTATACTGAATCAGACCATCAGTCCATCCGGGTCAGTGTTGTCTACCCAGACTGGCAGCCGCTCTCCAGGGTCTCAGGTGGAGGTCTTTCCCATCACCTGCTGCCTGGTCCCTTTTTGAACTGGAGGTGCCGGGGATTGAACCGGGGCCCTTCTGCATGCCAAGCAGAGGCTCTTCCCCTGAGCCACAGTCCCCTCTTGACAGCTCTCCAGGGCCTCAGGCGGAGGTCTTTCCCATCCCCTCCTGCCTGGTCCTTGTTTAACTGGAGATGCTGCCGGGGATTGAACCGGGGCCCTTCTGCATGCCAAGCAGGTGCTCTTCCCCTGAGCCACAGTCCCCTCTTGACAGCTCTCCAGGGTCTCAGGCGGAGGTCTTTCCCATCCCCTCCTGCCTGGTCCTTGTTTAACTGGAGACGCTGCCGGGGATTGAACCGGGGCCCTTCTGCATGCCAAGCAGAGGCTCTTCCCCTGAGCCACAGTCCCCTCTTGACAGCTCTCCAGGGCCTCAGGCGGAGGTCTTTCCCATCCCCTCCTGCCTGGTCCTTGTTTAACTGGAGATGCTGCCGGGGATTGAACCGGGGCCCTTCTGCATGCCAAGCAGGTGCTCTTCCCCTGAGCCACAGTCCCCTCTTGACAGCTCTCCAGGGTCTCAGGCGGAGGTCTTTCCCATCCCCTCCTGCCTGGTCCTTGTTTAACTGGAGACGCTGCCGGGGATTGAACCGGGGCCTTTCTGCATGCCAAGCAGAGGCTCTTCCCCTGAGCCACAGTCCCCTCTTGACAGCTCTCCAGGGTCTCAGGCGGAGGTCTTTCCCATCCCCTCCCATCTGCATGCCAAAGCAGTGGCTCTTCCCCTGAGCCACATCTGCCCTGGAGTGGTCTGTTTGACTGCCAGTTGGTTTCTGAGTTCAGTTCAAGGCCCTGCTTCTGCCCCGTTTCTGACCCACATAGGGGACCCGCATCTCTGTAGGACTGCCTCTTTTTCCTCCCTATGTGCTCCCATGCTCCGGCTCTGGTCCCTCAGCCAGACACTGGCTGCCCCCCCCCCCCAACAAGGTGGCCCACCCAGTATGTGGTCTTGGAGGGACCCCCACCCTGTTTGGCCAAGGCCCCTCCTCATGCACAGTTCATGGTTCCCCCCCCCCCCCCCGCTCCTCAGCCACAGCTTTGGACTTCAGGTGCCTGGCCTGGCCATCTTAAGGGAGGCCCTCACCCCTTCGGCCTTGACCTCCATGGGGGAGGGCTCACTCACCTTCTGCCTGGCCTCTCCCCATTGCGATGCAGTCTGTGGTGTGGTTTGGTGCTTTCTGGCACAGAAATGGTTCTGTTGGCAACCAGGGCTTATGCTCTGCCCCCTCCAACCCCAGAGTCTGGGCATTTGCTTTGCGGGCAGACAGAAGGTGCCCGGTTCAGTCCTGGGTATGGCCGTGGGAAAGATGCACAGGGGAATGGTCTGTCAGAGGCTTGGTGTGGTGGTTAAGTGCGCAGACTCTAATCTGGGAGAACCGGGTTTTATTTCCCCACGCCTCCACTTGCAGCTGCTGGATGACCTTGGGAGAGCCATAGTTCTGTCAGAGCTGTTCCCTCAAGGACAGTTCTGGAAAGAGCTCTCTCACCCCACCTGCCTCACAGGGTGCCTGTTGCAGGGAAGGGAAGGGAAAGGAGATTGGCCGCTGCTCTGAGACTCCTTCAGGTCGTGAAGGGCAGGGTATGAAACCAATCGCTTCTTCTGCTTCTTCTTCTCTTCTTGGGGGAGGGAGCTGCCAGGCAAATGAGCTGGGTGGACTATTTTATTTATTTATTTCATGGGATTTATATCCCGCCCTCCCCGCTGACAGCGGCTCAGGGCGGCTAACAACACATAAATAGTACATACAGTATCAATTAAAACAATTAAACTTATACCACAAGATCAGCAGCATATAAATGATGTATCTTCATAAGTGTATCAGAACAGCGTTCAGAGGTAATCCCTGTGTACATTCACACAGGCTGGCGGAGAGAATTGGGCCAGGGGCAAGATGTATACGTTAGGTGGTGGTGGGGGTGTCATCCTCAGACGGACAGGCAGTGGAGCTTGGCAGGTTATGGGGCTAGGGGAAACCTGGGGTCAGAACCGCCCTGTGGCTTGGGGCCAGTCCCTCTCCCTTGGCCGGAGCAGCCTCCCCGCTAACGTGTCCCCTCGAATGCCTCCCCACCACCATTCCCAGAGTCTCTTTCCACCCGATGGGGAGGCGAAGCATCCACTTGGACGCTCTCTGCAGCCAGCTGTAGGACCTGGCAGGCAGGCGGCGTCCTTCCCGGGCCAGCAGTGTTTGGGTTTTTGTTGGAGTGGGACCATGGAGCCGAGAAGCTGGCTGCAGCCCCTTGGATGGGCCCAGCCTCCCCCCCTCCCTCGCCCGCCTGCCCTCCCTCCCTCTCTCCTCTGCACTGAAGCTCTTGACAATCTTCCAAGCAAGAGGAAATGAAGTTCCCGGGATGGGAGAGGAGAGGACGTTTCCGGAGGCACAGGTGCCCTCTCTGTCTCAGCGCTGTTATGCAAGGTTTGCCCAGGGCAACGGTGCTCCGGGATGCTTGGCGTGCCTGCAGAATCGTCCCCCAAAGTGCCATTCCGGATGGGGCTCTGAGACAGGCGCTGGGGGCCAAACAGCTGGGATTCCTGCTGCACCTCTGGCATGCAGTGCCCCCTCCCCTCTCCCAGCCTGGGCCTGAGGAGTCCCTAGGACAGGGCCGCAGCCAGAACCGGCTCCTAAATCCATGGGGCTGGGGAATGCAGCAGGCCTCTCTCTCCCCCTCCTCTTCCTCCTCCTCCTCCTCCTCCTCCTCCTCCTCGGGGAAGCTGTGATTGTGTGGAAGTCAAAATCCTCTTCCTGTGCTGGGGCGGGGCGGGGGAGAGCAGGAACCCGGAGCAGCCGGAGGAGGACAAACATGCCGTTTATTAAATCCAAGGGAAAAGAATCCCCTCTCCGCGGAGCTCTCTCCTCTGCCTCCTCGTGGCCCAGAGTTCTCCCTGGTCCACCAGGGAGCACACAGAATGTCTCGATGACGCCATCGGGAGGCGAGAGAGGCAGAAGGAGGGGTCGGGAGCCCTTCCCATGGGTTCCGTTCCCCGAAAGAACTCCAAACTGCCCGGGCCAAGTCCAGTGGCTGCCCCTCATATTCCTGGCATTGCTGAGTTTTGGGAGAGGCACTGGCACCTGTAGAAATACCCTCCAACCACCGGGGTTTTCCCCATTTTTTTTGCAAGGCTCTCCTGGGCAAAACCACCCTCCCTCCACCCCAAGGAGCGCAGACTCTAATCTTGGAGAACTGGGTTTGATTCCCCACTCCCCTTCCACATGCAGCTGCTGGTGTGACCTTGGGTCAGCCCCAGTTCTCTCAGAGCTGTTCTCTCAAGGGCAGTTCTCGAAAGAGCTCTCTGGGCCCCACCGGCCTCACAGGGTGTCTGTTGTGGGGGGGGGGAGGGGAAGGGAAAGGAGGTTGTAAGCCACTCTGAGACTTCGAGTGAAGGACAGGGCATAAATCCAATCTCCTCCTCTTCTTCTTCTTCTTCCTCGCCCTCTTCTTCCTCCTCCTCCTCCTAAGAGAGCACCAGAAGCAATCTATGCCCAAACAGAAACTGATCAGTTCCTGTCAAGAACAGCACACAAAAAGAGCACATGGTTTTGTGCTACTGTGTGTGTGTGTGTGTGTGTGTGTGTGTGTGTGTGTGTTTGGGTGGGTGGGTGGGGTATATATTGTCTAATATTTCAACATGGCAAGCCTTCAAAGGTCTCCCGTCTGTGCTGGGCCCTTGGGGCTGGGGCTGCCTCTTTGGGGCTGGGCCTGCTCCCAGAACTGTGCCTGAACTCCTGCCCTGCACGGGGGCTGCCTGGCTGCCTCTGAAGGGCACCTGGAAACTGTGGCTGCATCACTCACGCTGGTCCGAGTCCCCCGCTGCGCCTTCTGCTGTATGGGCAGAGCTCCCGTTCTGTGCCGCCTTCTCCGGCTGGCTCTGGCCTGCTGTTGGGGTGTGGAGGGATGGGCGAGGTAAGCAAAAGGGGGTGGGCTCAGGTGCCCCCTCCAACCCACAGAGCCCTCCTTGGGCAACTTTCAGTGAGTCCCAGATGCTGCTGCTGCTGCTGCTGCTGCTGGGGATGGCCAGGGAGAGCAGCGGGGGAGAGACCTGCCTTCCTCATGTCCCTCTGTGACCACCAGACCTGTAATGTTGGGAACCCAGTTCGAGACACTCTGTGGTGGGGCACCCATCCGTCCAGAGGAGGGCAATGAAGATGGTCAGGGGCCTGGAGACCAAGCGCTATGAGGAAAGGCTGAAGGAGCTCTGGGGATGTTTAGCCTGGAGAGGAGAGGACTGAGAGGGGAAGGGCTTGAAGGGCTGTCATATAAGAGGATGGGGCGGAGTTGTTTTCTGTTGCCCCAGGAAGGTCGTACGGTACCAGAACCAACAGGTTGGAATTAAATCAGAAGAGTTTTCGGCTAAACATGCGGAAGAACTTCCTGACAGTCAGAGCGGCTCCTCAGTGGAACAGGCTTCCTCGGGAGGTGGTGGTGGGCTCCCCTTCTCTGGAGGTTTTCAAACGGAGGCCATCTGGCCATCTGACAGCAATGCTGATTCTGTGAACTTAGGCAGATCACAAGAAGAAAGGGAAGGAAGGGTTGCCTCAGTTCTGGTGGCCCTTTCTGACACGACCAGGGAAATGCTGGGAAATGCTGATCGCCACTTTGGGGTCAGGAAGCCATTTTTCTTCAGGCCAGTTTGGCTGGAGATCCTGGAGGGTTTTTGGCCATCTTCTGGGCGTGGAGCAGGGGGGTCACTGCCAATGCTCCCTCTAAGCTGTGGAGTCTTGTGAGCAAAAATTCTACTTTGTGAGCTACTGGCATTAAAGCCGTGAGCAAGCAATTTGGCTATCGCATAAATTAGTTTGCTCTGGAGTCATCCCTTCCTAGGCTAAGGCAAAAATCTGGGAACTGGAGGCTAAAATACTGTGAGCTAGCTCACACTAACTCAGCTTAGAGGGAACACTGGAGCCTCACTGCAGGTGTGGAGTATTTGTGAATTTCCCGCATTGTGCAGGGGGTTGGACTAGATGACCCTGGAAGTCCCTTCCAAGTCCCAACACTATGATTCTATGACCATCTGTTCCTCCGTGGGCAATGAGGTCGGCCCCCCCATCCATTCCCCTCAGCCTGCAGATGTTCTTACCAGAGGTGGAAGGGACGGGGCAGGTCAGCTAGTCCCGCCCCCTGCTCAATGCAGGATCAGCCCAGAGCATCCCTGTCAAGTACTAGAGGGTCTGCCCAGCGGCTGCTTGAAGACTGCCAGCGAGCGAATGGAATGGGGGGGCCTGCCATCAGATCCTTGTTCTGGCATTTCCTAGAGCCTTGGTTGGGCTACGCATTTCAGCATTTTTTACTCTGTAAACAAGGAACTGTATTTGTTAGGGGAACAGAAGCTCTCCTGCTCTGAGATCCAGTTTGGGGGCCAGGACCCCAGGTCCGGGGGGGGGAAGGGGGGGCTCCCCTCCTGGCCACATCAGCAGCTTTTGAGAAACGCTTTTGTGCTCTCCAAGTCACTCGCCAGAGTTAGGAAGTGTCTCCCCCCCCCCAAGCTCTGAGGGTACCCCCCCCCAGCAAGATGACTTTAAGGGCTCATAGTGTCACATAGCTGAGGCATGACACGGGGTGATCTCCCCCCCCCCAAAAAAAATCCCGTTCTCCTCTTACTTGCCAGCCACAAAATGTAACACACCGGGGTCCTAAGCCAAACAAATGACCTCAGCAACTCTTGGGAAACTGGAGTGGTTAATCAGTTACCTCCTTTGGAAGGGGAAAAAAACACTGCTTAAAGCTGAATTAAGTTGTAAAAACCCGGGATCTGATTTACGGCTGCAGCCAGCCTTAATTAACACCGACTCCCGGGGCCCAGTGAATGTGGAATGCCCCTCTCCCTGGCGGGGGGAACAATGCCCGCCCGGGGTGGGGGGGGGCCCATTGGCAGCATGCTTTGCCCTGAAGGCCCCCTCCCCTCCCCCTCCCCTCCCGGGGTCATCCCTTTTCTCATCCGGCCCTGGGGATGAGTTATAGACCATCCAGCGACTGCAACATTTGCTGTCCAATATTCCCCTTGATTTAAGGTCACCTGCGAGGAGGGTGGCTATAAATAAGGGGGGAAGAAACCCCCCGGCTTGAGGCTCTGCAGCCCTGCCTGGTCCCCAGCCGTGTGCCCCCCACCCTTGCCCGGGCCCAAGGCCTGGCATTTTTATGAACCAGCCTGTAATGCCAGTCACTCCTCTCTGGGGCAATGGGGCGGCCGGCCGGGGAAGGGACGGCCTGACACCAGCCTTCCAGGAGGGAGCAGGTTTCAACGCAAGCTTTTGGCTTGTGAAGGAGCCGCCAGCTGCCGGGTCTCAAGATCTGAACCAGTGCCAGGGGCCTTTCTGTGGGCAGGGGTGTAAATACGCCACTTTTACTGCCAATTTGAAGGCGCTCAGTTTACAGTAATGAGCTTCCTTTAGGCCCCGCTTTGTTTATGAAAAGTGGAACAGGAAGGGATGAACATTAACCATTCACAGTAGCAGTTCCTGCCGCCGCCACCTGGATGCCGGTGCGCTCGCTCGCTCCCTGGCACAGCCGGATACAACCGCTAGGGCCACAGCCCAGGTGGAGGAGACCTGAGTGAGGGGGTGGCGGAAAGGAGAACTGCTTGGGGAGGGCGTCCTAAACAGCACTCTCTTGATCCCTGGAACTCCCTGCCACTGGATGCTGTCTTGGTGAGGAGCACTGGCAGCTCTTGAAAAGGATTCACCAACCCTTGTGCTGGGCCTGGCTAACTGCATGGCCCCTCACTGCATCGGGCGACAAGTGAGCCCTATGGCTTTGTTCCGGGTCTTTGGGGATTGTCTCCCACCCTCCTCTGACGGGTGCCAGGAAGCCTCCTCCACCCGGCCCTCCCCTCCTGTCTCGGGGGCACAGGCCACGCCCCTGGCGGATCAGCTCCTGGTGCATGAAGGTGGGCACTGAGGTGCCTCCCTAAGAAGCGCAGGGGGCACGGCGCCACTCCTGTTCCTTTCAACACAACTTCTGCTGGGGCTGGATTGGACCCAGCTCTCAGAGGCAACGCAAGGTCAGCTGTGGCTCGTACTCGGATGGGAGCCCACCCAGGAATATCAGGGTTGCTGTGCAGAGGCAAGTAGTGACAAACCACCTCTCTTTCCTTCACTTGGGTGGCCCAGGCCAGGCTGATTTTGTCAGATCTCAGAAGCTAAGCAGGGCTCACTTAGTCCTTGAAGGGGAGCCCACCAAGGCAGTCCAGGGTCGCTACGCAGAGGCAGACGATGGTAAACCACCTCTGAACACCTCTTGCCTTGAAATCCCCACCAGGGTGACCGTACGTCATCTGCAACTTGATGACACTTTCAAACCCCCCCACCCCCCCATTTTCCAGCGGTCCTCCTATCCACTCGGCTTCGCCCCCCCCCCCCCCCACTTCAGTCAAAAGTCCTGAGGTTTTGATTTCCAGTTTGAACAGAGCCTTTGCGTCCAGCTTTGTGCATCACTGCAATCTTCAATTCCTGAGAAGCATTTTTAAGGCCCTTGAGCGATACGGAGGAGTCTTTGTGGAATGGGGGGGCACCACTCAAGAGGGTCCCCCCTGGCATTTGTTTCCGCGAGGCTGGCACCAGCAAACATCCCCTGGTAAGACGCCTGTGGGGCTGGAGCACGTGCCGCTCGGATTTTCCGCTGCGGGCGGCGAGGCATCTCAGGCGGGCCCTGCGCTGAGGATAAATGCCATCCTCGATTCCATGCGGGGCCCTTCCGTCTCAATCAACTCCTGCTCTCCCGGAATGAAGAGCAGCGTCGGAGATGATGTTGCATTGTCCGGCTGATTCCCATGACAAACCGGTTTATGTTTGGAGATTGGGGAGGGGGGCGGGCGTCCTCGGGACGCCAATCCCCGCTCCTTTGCCTCCCCGCCAGATAGGTGTGCAGTTTTTAGCGATTTGGGCTCTGCAGTTTCCCTTGTGGGGCTGAGAATCCCAGTTTCAATTTCTCGCAATCCACTTAAGGCTTTAAATCCCATTTCTGCCGCGAAAGGGCTGTTGATTTGGAGTGACAGATGGCAGGCAGACTTCCATGTGCAGTGGCTGGGGGGGGGGGGGGAGGGGGGAGGAGGGGGGGACATGGGTGAAATCCTGGCCCACAGCTTCTCCTTGGAAGGCACCTTCTCTGGGTGGCGGTCCTGGCTTCTGTAACTGAAGCCTGCCAATAACCCCAGCAACCCCCAGTAATAATGCACAGAGTACAAAGCTGTGGGTCTGAATTCCTCTTCAATTCCACTCGAATTCTAAGGGCCCGCGGAGGCTCTTTGTTTTGAAGGCTTCTTTGTTGTGTTCCCTCCTGCTCTCGCGAGACACACGACACAAGTAAGATGCCGTTTATTTCAAAACCCTCCAACAACATTGATGACTGACCAACAGCGGCTTTGTGGGCACGGCGAGCTGTGGGCCAACACCACGGAACAGCCGCATTAAAGACAGCCTACCTGGCAGGGGCTGCCTTTGCGCCTGAGCCAATAGGAGCTGAGCTCTGCCTTCAAGTCTTAGTCAGATGCTTTCCCCACCTGAGAGCCCCTCTCCAGAGATGTCAGAGTTTGAACCCAGGACCCTGAGCATGCAAAGCAGGGGGCTCAGCCACTGGAAACGAAAACATCTTTTGGATGCCAGAGTTGGCACTTGGCCTTGTTTAATTTTTTATTTATTTATAGATTACATGTATCAATCGTTTAGTCCCTGAGTACCCAGGGCTCTGAGCAATGAGCAACAACAGTAAAAACGTCATATTAAAACTTCCCAACTTTTAAATTAACTAATTAAAAACAAGTTCGAGGGGCCGCAGTGGCTCAGAGGTTAAGATGCTGAGCTGCAGACTGGAAGGTTGGTAGTTTGGCAGTTCGAGACCCGGATGCCGCGTGATGGAGTGAGCTCCCATCTCTGGCCCCAGCTCCTGCCAACCTAGCAATTTGGAAGCAAGAAATTGCAAGCTGATAAGTAGGTACCGCTGCGGTGGGAAGGGAACAGCGTTCCATGCACCGTGGCATCTAGTCATGCCGGCCACATGACCCCAGAGATGTCTTCGGACAGTGCTGGCCCTTTGGCTTGGAAACAGAGATAAGTACCGCCCCCTAGAGTCAGATTCGACTGGCTCTCAAGCAAGGAAAACCTTTAACTAAAAACAAGTTCATAGATAGCATTATTCAGATGGTGCTAATACATTAAATTCCAAACTGCGCCTCTGCCTCATAAAAAGGATCAGGGTGGGAGCATAGTTAAAAAGGGGGGGAGTGGGGGGGAGGGAAGGCCCCCTAGAGTGGGAGGGAGGGCGGGCCAGGGAAGAAGGTGCCCATCGCTGCCCTCAGCCACAGGCCTGGCGGAACGTCTCTGCCTTGCCAGCCCTGCGGAACTGCACGAGGGCCCGCAGGGCGCGGATGTCGTTTGGCAGAGAGTTCCGCCAGGAAAAGCCCTGGCCCTGGTCGAGGACGGCCAGATGTCTTTGGGGCTGGGGATCACCAATAAAATGTTCTCAGCAGAGCATAACGCTCTTTGGGGGGCATGCTATGGGAGGCGGTCCCGAAGGCATGCTGGTCCCAGACCGCTTAAGACCTTGAAGGTCAGTATCAGAACCTTGGATCTGACTCAGTGCTCCCCTGGAAGCCAGGGCAGCTAACACAGCACAGGTTGAATATGTGCTTTCCGTGACGTTCCCCTCAGGACCCGGCTGCCGCATTCTGGATCAGCTGGAGTTTCCAGGCCAGTGTCAAGGGCAGGCCAGCATAGAGTGAGTGCCAGTAGTCCAACCTGGAGGTGACCATTGTATGGAATACTGTGGCTAGGTCAGGGAGCAGCAGGAAAGGGGCCTGCTGCCTTGGAGGGGAGTGGGTGGCGGAGTCCAGCTGATCCCCCCGAAGAGGGGCTTCCTCCAGTGGGGGGGTGTGGGCCCTCCTCACCCAGCCAGCTCTGCCCTCTGGTCAACCAGAGCAAGGCCCAGAAGGGGACTGGAACTTTGCTCTTTGGACAAATCCCTTGATGGGGACCCCTTTTCCCCCCCAGATTTTTATCAACAACGAGTGGCAGAATTCCGAGAGTGGGAAAGTCTTTCCTGTGTACAACCCGGCAACCGGAGAACAGATCTGTGAAGTGCAGGAGGCGGACAAGGTAAAGATGCGGTGGGGAGACGGGCAGGAGTTGCTTTGCTTACCTCAAGAGAAATGTCCTCAGCTTGTGATGCACCTGAGGACTGTCCATCTACCTATCGAGTGCATTTTTCAACAATCCTGCCCTCCCCGCAAGGAACTGGAGGCGATGTACATGGCCTTCCTGTCTACAGTTCATCCTTGTAACAATCCTAGGAAGTAGGTTAGGCTGAGAGAGCCCAAGGCGAGGAGGCTTCATGGCAATGTGAGGATCTGAACTCAGGTCCCTTAGTCAGGTGCTGCAGCCATCACTTTGCATTGGCTCATTATGAGCTGAGCAAGACTAAGTTTGAGGGTTGGTAAATATAAAGGTTTAGGTGGCGGTGGCTTAGAGGTTAAGATGCTGAACTGCAGACCGGAAGGTCAGTAGCTTGGCAGTTCGAGACCCGAGTGCCATGTGACGGAAGGGAACAGCGTTCCGTGCACCTCAGTGTCTAGTCATGCCGGCCACGTGACCATGGAAATATCTTCGGACAGCGCTGGCTCTTCATCTTGGAAACGGAGATGAGCACCACCCCCTAGAGTCAGATTCGACTGGCTTTCGAGCAGGGGAAACCTTTACCTTTACCTTTAAATATAAAGGTTAGTGATGTCACCTGTCATGGGTCTTGTGGAGGAGACTGTCCCGGTGGGCCTGATATGCTTCTGCCCTCAGCCAACCCCAAACCAGCTGCCCGGAATCTCTCACTCGGAGGGTTCACCTCAAAGCAGCGGGAAGGAGCATGTTCCGGAGGCTCTGCTTAGCTCTGCTTTCACTGCAGACCCCTGGGGGCAGGAAGAAGGGGATGCGGACCTCAAGAAGAAGCAAAAATTTCCCTTCTGGTCTTCCAGAGAGCAATTGGTAGACAGTCATCAATCCATCCGGGACGTCATCAGCTTTTCAAAGTGGGACTCACTGCCTTTACTGCACTGTCCCGGATTTCCTTTGCAAAGGAGCCACTTGCTTCTTCCCTCCTCCCTCGACCAAAGCGGATCTTGCCCGTTATCACTGAAATGTCTGTTGTATTTTTAAATCTGTCATGATCTTGAGCAGCAGGCCCGATCCTTTTGCAAATGACGTAGAGCAATTCTGCATTGTCTTTTCCCTTCGTTGTTTTACCAAACCCACGTCGGAACAGAAACTCCCATCTGGGTTGCATGCCACTTTCACTTTTTTTGATTGTTGGGTTTTCTGGTACCCTCGGCATTGCATGCCGCTTTCGCTTTCTTTGATCATCAGGTTTTATGGTACCTTCTGCATAGATTCATGGCTGTTCAGGGGTGATTTCTCAGTCAGGACGGCTTGCCCCGGGGTATTTGAATGTAGTTTTGAGCTGCATCTTTGGTAAAACAACGGAGGGAGAATTGAATGCAGACTTGCCCGTAGAAGCAACCCCACATTTGCCCTTGAGCTGCTCTCCCTGTTCCTTCTGGCCTCACGACTCCCCAGGGAGAGAACCATGACCCAGGTAGGGGCTTTGGCCTTGACTCTGAGACCCCCTGCCGGCGCTTTCTCCCTATGGAAAGTTCCCGATTCCCCGGTGCTGTTCCCTCCCTGCCTCCTGTTTGTGCTGCTGCATCCAGGCGGTGTGTGTCTTTCCCCCTCGGCAGCTGGACACAGACAAAGCCGTGCGGGCGGCTCGCCTGGCCTTCTCCCTGGGCTCCGTGTGGAGACGGATGGACGCTTCGGAGAGGGGGCGCCTCTTGGCCCGGCTGGCGGATCTGGTGGAGAGAGACGGAGCGCTCCTGGCGGTGAGTTGCCCGGGGTCTGCTCTGCTTCCTGGGTGTGCCACAGCCTGGCAGTTGGGAGTCCAGCACGAGATGTGGCCACGGTTGGGTCTCTGTGGCTTTCTATGCTGGTCGTTATCCGACTGTGCTCGGGGGAGCCTGGGCAGTTCTCTGGGCCCCTCAGTGGCTAGGCCAGTAATGGTGGGTATTCCTTCCCTGGCCAGGGCAGATCTGCAGGAGGCCCATGCGAGACATGGGGAAGTCCATGACAGGCCCAGTGCTCTAGAAATGCTGCCTTTTATTTGTTTGTTGGGACGCATGATGCTTTAGGGCACACTCGACAGTTGTGCCTGTCAAGAGCCAGGGGCATGCATCACAGTGTGAGAGAACAGCGGCTGCATGGGCCAGTGCCCGGTCTAGGTTTGTGGGATTTATTCCCCACTCTTCCACATGCAGCTGCTGGTGTGACCTTGGGTCGGTCCCAAGTTCTCTCAGAGCTGTTCTCTCAGGAGCTCTCTCAGCCCCACCTGCCTCTCAGGGTGTCTGTTGTGGGGAGGGGGCGGGAAAGGAGATTGTGAGCTGCTCTGAGACTCCTTCAGGTAGTGAAGGGTGGGGTATAAATCCCCCTCCTCCTCCTCTTCTTCTTCTTCTCATGATTTCATGGCGACAGTGGCGGGGCCAGAGTCCAGCACACAACAGAGAGGCCCTCGGTTAGTGCAGGGCAGACTGCCCTTGTCCAGCACGGGAGGGCCGTGGGTGGGTCACCTGCAGGTCGAGAACGGGAGGATCCATTTTGCGCAATGCAACTCCCCCTTTCCCCTGCCTGCTGTGCAGTCTGGGCACAGTGTGCGTTAGCTCACGTGGCCGGCACGGACACGGTGGCCCTGCTAATGTTATTTTCCACATGTCAAGTGCTTTGAACTAAGCCGGCAAACATCTTAATTCCCGCTTTGTCAACACTTAAATCATCTTGCCACCAGCGGATGCTGTAAAATCGCTGCAGGGAGAAGGGAAGGGCTCCACAAAGCGGGACTCTGCCCACCACCGGATTTCTGATTCCAGAGCCAAGTTCTTTTCTGAACAGGCCCTGCTGCGTCCAAAGCCGTTGGCTTCAGCGGCGGGATGGAGGCAGGGGGAGGAAAGAAGCCTCTTGCTCCTGAGTAGATCAGTGGGGTTTATGGCTCACAGCCATTATGTGCGCGGATACCTGCTTGCCTGCTGAAATGCATCCCCCCCCCCCCCCAGGAGATAATAATGCCTCTTAAAAGTGATTTAAGCAATTGGTGGGAATTTTATGGGGCCCCTTAAGAGGATCTTTAAGACTCTCCCCCCCCCCCCACAGAGAAGGGGAATATGCCAGTGAAGGAGAGGCCCCCCCAGCCCCCCTGGAGAAGGGTGTGTGTTTATTGGACAGCAGTAAATAAGAGGCTGTGAGCCGCAGATAGGCCGGCTCTCCGCAGGGGTCCTGGCAGCCCTTTTGAAGGCTCCTTCCAGTCCGGGAGGTGTGCACTCTCTCTCTCTCTCTCTCTCTCTCTCTCTCTCTCTCTCTCTCTGGGTCCTGATTAGGAGGGAAAGACATCCAAAGAGCTGATCCGGAGAACCACAGGGCCTGCAGGGGGAAGGAGTCGGGTTTTGGTCTCTAGAGAAAGGGGCCCCTCCCAGGCGGGGTGACGGATGGATGCTGGGCACCAGTGGGGAGGGGGGTGGCAGGGCGGGCAGAAAGCAGATCCAGGGGTTGAGCCACATGCGTCTCCCCATTGTTTCTGTGGGTTCTGCGTGGGACAGTGCCCAGGCACATGTGTGCTCCGTCAAGGGGGCTTCTTGCCTTGTCTCACTGGTTCCTGTGGCTCGAGGTTCTCCATGGAAAAGAAGGCAGGGGAATCAGCCCTCCTTCTCCACATGCAGCTGCTGGTGTGACCTTGGGCCAGCCATAGTTCTCTCAGAGCTGTCCTTGAAAGAGCCGTTCTCGAAAGAGCTCTCTCAGCCCCGCCTACCTCACAGGGTAGTCTGTTGTGGGGAGGGGAAGAGAAAGGAGTTTGTAAGCCGCTCTGAGACTCCTTTGGGTAGTGAAGGGCGGGGTATAAACCCAATCTCCTCCTCCTCCTCTTCCTCCTCCACCCTCCTTTGCAGGGATCCTCATCCTCAGTGCAGTGGGGGACAGTGAGCGACAAGGGTAGGACCCCCAGGGATTTGGGGTGTCTCCTTGACTTCGCTCCTACACTGTGGCTCTGGTTGCTTGTGCAGTGGTGTTGGCCTGTCTTTGACAGAGCTCTGGGGGGTCCTTTGGTGTCTTTCCACCAGCCTGGGCAGAGGATCCCCTCTGTTGACTGGAGCGGCCAGTGGAGAAGGCCTGCCTTGGCTGATGACAACCCGGCTTGTCCGGCTGGGGTCCCTCAAACCCAGCGCCTCTCCTTGGGCCCTGTCCCGAGTGCAGTGAGCCTCCCAGGGGGTGTTCTGGGGATGTTCTCTCACTCTTAAGGTGCCAGCTCTGCTCCAAGCGTTTCCTTTTGGTCTCCCTCCCCAGACCATGGAGTCGCTAAACAGTGGGAAGCCCTTCCTGCAGGCTTTCTACGTGGACCTCCAGGGCGTCATCAAGACCCTGCGGTATTACGCCGGCTGGGCAGACAAGATTCATGGGACCACCATTCCTGTGGGTGAGTCAGATCCTCTGCAGGGATGACATCCGTCTCGCCCGCCTTCCTGCATTTTTATCCCCTCTTTTCTCCAAGGGGCTCTGGGTGACAGACAGACGGGTTTCCCCTACTGGATTCTCAACATGACTCTGAGCAGTGGGCGGACCCGTTATCCTGATTCGTCCACCGTGGAGTACCCAGGTTGGGTACCGCGCGTGTGGTGCCCAATCCCAACTGGGACTGTGGGGTGTGCAGTGAGGGGCATTCAGGCTCCGTCTCAGCACGAAACATCCAGGAGGGTGTGATTTGGCTTCTTGGGAAGGCCGATGAGCAGATGGGAGAGTGCCTTGGTGGAGGGAGGGCGGCTGCTCTGCTAGAGAGGGGAGAGAGAGCAAGAGGCAAAGGGGGCAGCCCCGGAAAATGCAGAGAAGTACCCCGGCCTTTTCCTGCCCTTCCTGGAGGATCCTTGTCGACACCGGAGACTCCCAAAAGAGAAGGGGGAGCTGTAAAAGTCCCAGGGCCGCCTGCTCGGTTCCAGAGTCCAAGGGGCTCCCAGCTTCGCAGAGGCCGTGGGGCCCTTGATTTGTCAAGCTCAGTTATTTGGGTCTCACAAACGCCCGTTTTATAGCAAGTATCGGGCAGGCGAGCAGCAGATGGACGCGGTGCTCTCGGCATTCTGGCTTTAATCTCCGGCCCCCGTGAAAGGAGAAGCTGAAGCTCCTTGCCAGAAAAGAAGTCTAATAAACATCTCTGTAACCCCCCCCCCCTTAACTGCAAATGCCGAATGCAGGGCGGAAGGAAGGTGTGGAGAAAGGGTGACTGTTCCTGGACTCTTGAGCTGGAGAACTCTCTGCAGCGTGTGTGTGGGTGTGTGTGTGTGGGTGGGGGGGGTGATGGAGGGAGACCCTCCTGAGCAGCCCTTTGGCAGTCTCTATGGATCTGGGTGAAGGGGTCACATCTGTCTGGCTCGGTCATGAAGCAGGGGGGGGGTGAGGAGTGGGGGCAGGTGGCCATCGCCCACGTGAACCTGATAACAGCAAGTCAGGTTGTAGGCAGTGTCCCCTCTAAGCTGAGGTAGTGTGAGCTAGCTCCCAGTTTTTCAGCCTCCAGCTCACACATTCTTAGCTCAGGAAGGATGTGGCTCCAGAGCAAACTAATTGATGCAGCAGCCAGATTGCTTGCTCGCAACTTTAATGCCAGTAGCTCACAAAGTAGGATTTTTGCTCCCAAGACGCCACAGTGCTTAGAGGGAGCGTTGCAAGTCACCCAAAAACAACGTGGGCGAGAGGACGGCCAAAGGGGAAGGAAGGGAACTCATCTCCAAACAGGGTTGCCAGCCCTAACTCTGGCCTGGGAAATGCCTGGAGATTTTTTGGGGGGGGGGGTGGTACCTGGGGGTGCCAGGGAGCCCAGCGGGACGTAATGCTCTCTACAGCTGCCACCCGGGAGAACTCCAGGGGCCCCACCCCCAGAGCTTGGCAACCCTCCCCCCAAATTGCCTTGACATTCCCCCCCAAAGGAGATGGTGCAGGAGACTCTGGACAGACTCTGGAGCCAGGGACCGTATCCAGTGCCCATGGGGGAAAGAAAGGGCCGCCCGGTCGCAGCTGATATCGGGTGACCCGGCAGGGTTTTCGAGGCCAGGAATATGCAGCCGTGGCTTGCCATTGCCTGCCTCTGTGCAGCAGCCCGGGACCTCCTCGCTGGTCTCCCACCCAAATACCCAAACTGTGCCTGAATGGCTGCCCGAGAGGTCACAGGGTTTCCCTAGGGTCCTCGGGTCTGGGTTGGGAAATACCCGGGGACTTTGGGGGTGGAGCCAGGAGAGGGGAGGGTTTGGGGAGGGGAGGGGAGGGGCCCCAGCAGGGCACAATGCCATAGAGTCCGCCCTCCAAACCAGCCATTCTCTCCAGGGGAGCTGATCTCTGTCAGCTGGAGGTCAGTTGTAATAGCAGGAGATCCCCAGGCCCCACCTGGAGGCTGGCAACCCTAGATTTCCCCCTTGGCATGGAGCAAAGACAGGGGGGTGAGAAGCCCAGGGCACTGGAGAAGGTTTCTCTCTGCTCAGAGTCAGGAGGAAGCCAGTGTGGGGTGTGCTTCACTTGGCCTGGCCCAGATGACCCCAAAACAGGGTTGCCAACTCCAGGTTCAGAAATACCTGGAGATTTGAAGGTGGAGACTGGGCGTGTGGTTTGGGGAAGGGAGCGGAAGGCCCCCCTTCCAAAGCAGCCGTTTCCCTAGGGGAACAAATGCTTTCAATGAATCAATAATAAGTCTGCTGTTTATGTCTTCTGGAGATCAGTCGTAATTCCCGGAGATCTCCTGCCTCCACCTGGAGGTTGGCAAGCATACCCCAACACCACTGGTGATGCAGCTAGCAGGATGGTTGCTCACTGGTGCGAAATGTGTGGGGCAGCTTCCCCCAGCGGGAGTCCCCCCCCAGCCACCAGACATCTGCTGGGGAAGCGCGAGGAAGCGTCCAATCAACATTCTGCCCGGACTCGGCACCAGAAGCCACCGGCTCATCCCCCTGCAAAGAGAGCAAGCCAGACTTATCTGCTCTCTGGTGGGGGTTGTCTGTTGTGTCTCTGTGAGTCCCTGCCCTGGGCTGGCTTCCTCCCGGTCATTTGTTCCACGGGGGCAGTGGTGGTCGGATTGCTTAGGGGCTCCTGACGCAGAGGTGTGCCGCAAAAGGGTCCTGCTCCTCAGAAGGGGAGTCCGCCAGGGCGTCTCTGCATGCCTGGAACAGTGATTCACGGAGACGCATAGGGAGAGCACGCCACCAGAGACGGTGGGTGGAGGGACAGCCCCAAGCTCCTGGGCTACAGCACCCCATTGGCCAGCCCTGGCCAGCTCTTGCAAAGGCAGCCAGCGGGCTTGTGTTTCCTGGCGGGCTTCCACTGCCCAGTGACGAGGACTCCCGTGTCTTCCTTCCTGGTGGAATCCAGGCAGGTCTTTGGGCTTCCCTTCGGCTGGGCTGGGCGTGAACCAAGCGAGCTCCCATTTCCGCTGGTGGAAGAACTGCCAGGGGGCCCTGGGCTTCTGTGCTCACGTAGGCCCAGAACTGGGCAGTGGTGGCTCGGAGATTAAAACGCTGAGCTGCAGACCGGAAGGTCTGTAGTTCGACAGTTCATGACCTGAGTGCCCCGTGACGGAGTGAGCTCCCGTCTCCGGCCCCGGCTCCTGCCAGCCTAGCAGTTCGAAAGCAAGAAATTGCAAGTAGACAAATAGGTACTGCTGCGGTGGGAAGGTAACAGCGTTCCCTGAGCCTCGGCATCTAGTCATGCCGGCCACGTGACCACAGAAAACATCTTCGTACAGTGCTGGCTCTTCAGCTTGGAAATGGAGATGAGTAGCTTTTGAGCAAGGGAAACCTTTACCTTTGCTAGGCCCAGAACACACTTTGGAAACCAATGCTGATGGCGGCTGAGACCCCCACCGGGGGAGGGGGAGAAGGCTGAGACGTCCTCGTTTCCCCTGGGGGCAGGCCCAGTCAGGGACAGAGGAACCATCAGGCATTCTCTGTTAAATTTCCAGAGAGAAAGATGCAGGAAGCCCCACCCATGAGGAGGCTTGGAGCGCCTTTCCTGGCTAATCCTGGTTGAGAATGGAAGGCGGGGAAGGGGAAGGGGATGGAGGGGGTAGAAGGCGTGGGGAGATAACTTTTCTCCCTCCCCCCATAATGCTGGACATGAAAGTTGCTCAGTGAAGCTGAGGAGAACAGGAAGCCCTTGCGAAATTCACCCCCTCAGGGTATGGAAACACTCCACCCCCCCCCCCCCCATGGGCTTAAAGGGGGTTGAGGAGAGGTCTGTTCCTAGCCACGTTTGCCCAGGGAAATGCTGATCGCCCCTTTGGGGTCAGGAAGCGATTTTTCTCCAGGCCAGACTGGCTGGGGATCCTGGAAAGTTTTTGTCATCTTCTGGGCATGGAACAGGAGTCACTGGGGGTATGTGTGTGTGTGGGGAGGTATTTATGAATTTCCTGCTTTGTGCAGGGGGTTGGACTAGATGACCCTGGAGATCCCCGTTCCAATGCTACAATTCTATGATTCATGTCCAGAGCCAGGATATTTCTTGATTTAAATACTGGGGACTCAAAGAACCCTTCTGTTCTTCGGCTCTGTGAGTCGCTGGGGAAAGGGCCTCTCTGGAAAGAGGAACAGGCCAACGCTGGACAAGTATGTGGGCTTGAGACCCTCTGGAGATGGTGGGGGGGGGCTTTCTGGCTTTCCTTTTCAACTCCCCCCCACACACACACACACTCAAGTGCCTTGGAGAGTAATCGGGCTTCCTCCTGTCTTTCAGATGGGGATTATTTCACCTTCACCAGACACGAGCCAGTCGGGGTGTGTGGACAGATCATCCCGGTGAGTCGCTCCTCTTGTGCCCGGCCTCTGTGGCCACAGGAGCTGGTCATTCTAGTGTCCCGGGCTGCCCCAGCATGGCATGGGGGTTAGAAGGTCAGACTAGGATCCTGGGAGACCCAGGTTCGAATTTCCACTCTGACCTGGAACGGAAGGTCACTGTGTGTCAGTGTTCCCTCTAAACTGAGTTATTGTGAGCTAGCTCACAATTTTTTAGCCTCTGGCTCACACATTTTTGTCTTAGCTCAGGTAGGGTGGCTCCAGAGCAAATTAATTTTTGCAGTAGCCAAATTGCTCACTCACAACTTGAATGCCAGTAGCTCACAAAGTAGAATTTTTGCTCACCAGACTCCACAGCTTAGAGGAAGCATTGACTGTGTGTCCTTGGACCAGCCACACTCTCTCAGCCACACCCACCTCAAAGAGCCACTGGTGGGAGGACAAAATAGAGGAAAGAAATCTAAGCTGTTTTGGGTCCTTGCTGGGCACAAAGGCCAGGTATGAATGAAGTAAACATCTGAAAGAGCCAGAGTCCAGGAGAACTTTAAAGACTAACAAAACTTATGGCAGGGGATGAAAGCTCTTCAGAAGTGAGCGGTGACTCCCAAAAACTCCTCCCCTGCCACAGGTTTTGTTAGTCTTTAAAACAGTAAAAAGCCCAGTAGGTAGCATAAGCTTTCGAGAAACGCAGCTCTCTTCATCAGATGCATCTGGTGAAGAGAGCTGTGTTTCTTGAAAGCTTGTGCTACGATAAAGTTTGTTAGTCTTAAAGGTGCTACTGGGCTTTTTACTATTTTGCAGCAGCATACTAACACAGCTAGTGCCTCTGTTAGTCTATAAGGTGCTCCTGGACGCTGGCTCTTTTCTGCTGCTACTGAGAGACTAATACAGTGACCCATCTCCATCTGTAAACATTTCGGAAATTTTTGAAGATACGCGTGTATGCTGTCAGCCTGCTGTTATCCTAATACAGCTGCTTCCAGGCTCATATCTCGGAGATGGGATTAAATGGCACGCACGTGCACGCCTGTCTGCTGACACATAAACACCCCCCAGAGAAGAGGGATTGAGCCGTCTGGGGAAAGAGAGGCCATTTCCTGTGGCTCCCCCCCCCCCGCCAGCTGGCCAGCGGCACCCTTCTAAGAGTCTCCAAGGTGCTTTTCGTTCGGGTTGCAGAGGCTCTCAGGCCCTCTCTGTAGAGGATGTTGTTGCACGGAAATCTGTGGTCCGCTCTCTCAAGCTTGCCTGGGTTGCTGGCCTGGGGTACCCCTTCTCGGATAGAACTGCCCTTGCCCCAAAGGTACAGCCATCACCCAAGCTGCTGCCCCGTCCCCACGGGGACCAGCTGAAAGAAGTCAGGTGACCCTCGCAGACCCCTCCTGACACAGGTGGTGGGACCCTGAATCCACTTTCTGGCATGCAAGCCCTCGGAGGAGGCCAAAACTCCCTGACGGTCCTGCTTGCTTCAGACAAGCCAGAGAGAGACTGGCCAGGAGTCCAGCCTGTTGACTGACAGGGGCCATGTCTGATGGCCCTGCTGCCTGCCAGAGCCCTGCTGTGCCGGTCTCAGTGTTGCCCGGCCTGTGCTGCAATGACTCAGTGGGAAGCTGCTTGTTTTGCCTGCCTGAAGGCCCGGTTCAGTACCTGGCACCTCCTTTCAAGGGGCTCGAGTGGCGGTTATTGGAGAAGACCCTTCACTGTACCAGGAGGCATCGTATTCATGACTCAGTGGGCAATGCCCAGTTCTCCATTGGGGAATGGAGGAGTGGGCGTGAGCATGGCGATCTCTACCTCAGCGTGTGGACAAACCTTCCCCTCCCCAGAATAAAGATGGGAGGTGCGGCCCTCTGCCCCTGATGAACCCCACTGAAAAATAAAGTTTGGGACATTGCAGAGAAAACTGAGCCATTTAAAACCAACCCTGCAAGGCAGAATGCTTCCAAGCTAAATAGAAAGAGAGACACAGTATGTTTTAACTGCTAGGAAGAGGGACACATGAAAGTCCATTGTCCAAAATTAGACAGAGGAAGACAGCAAACCTCAGCCAAGACTGTTAATTTAGATAAAAGGACTGAAGAAGTTACAGAACTCCCACTTGGACCCTGTACCATCAGAATAAGCCCAAACAGAGGGGCCAGCTACAGTCTTGTATGTATGGAAAGTGCAGGGAGACTTAAACAGGGAATATAAGGAATCTGTAGACACAGACCGGGAAGTAACAGGCTGGGGAGATACACGGGCAGAAGTCACTTACCAGGAAGGACGTAAAGGATTAAGGGAAATCAGTAGCCCAGAGTTTGAAGTGAACTTGGCAGAACTCCCAATTAAATACAAAGGATTCCCGGGCAAATTGATAATGGGAATGTGAGGGAATTGGAAGTTACCTGTTCATACATATAGGTACAGGGTGAGCAGCAAATTAGCATACAACATAATGAAGATGTTTAACAGATTCAGGGACCAAACAGGAATAACAAGCTATCAGTGGAATGGCAACTTCCATTTCAACGTATCTGAGGAAGTGTGCTTGCACACAAAAGTTTATGCCCAGAATCAAACTTTTTTGGTCTTAAAGGTGCTACTGGACTCAAACTTTGATCTGCTGCTTCAGACCAACATGTCTGCCCACCTGAATCTATCATCGTTGGGAGAATTGGACGTTCCAGTTGTATTGGGGGACGACTAACATAGTTAACACAGTGACCAGGGGTCGGCCGCAGAGTCAGGCTTCAGAGCCGCGGGCTAGGCCTGAAACTCCAGTGGTTGCTACGGAAACCAAGTCTAGTCACTCTGCCCATGACGATGACTGCTGCCTCCTCTCCCCTGCAGTGGAACTTCCCCCTCCTGATGTTTGCGTGGAAGATCGCTCCGGCCCTCTGCTGCGGCAATACCGTGGTCATCAAGCCGGCCGAGCAGACCCCCCTCACAGCGCTCTACATGGGAGCCCTCATCAAGGAGGTGAGCCTGGAGCAGGAGGCGTCCTCTGGCCCATCCTGGAGGCGGCTGGAGAGGTGCCGTGACTTAGAGTTGCAGTCCCATCTCGCAAAGTGACCCTGCCTCTCCCTCGCTTTATTTGACAGGCTGGGTTTCCACCCGGAGTGGTCAACATTTTGCCAGGATTTGGGCCCACTGCGGGCGCAGCCATCGCTTCTCACACGGGCATCGACAAGATCGCCTTCACAGGGTCCACCGAGGTAAGCCGATTTCCAAAACAAAAGCTGTGGCCTGTAAGAAGATCTTTTACTTGGGAGCAAACGGGTGGTGGTGCCCAGAGGTGGGAAAGGGTGTCCAAATGGCCTCTTCCCATCATCCCAGGCAGATTGGAGGGTGCCCCTGGGGATTGCATGGAATGCGCTGGGCTTCTCTGTTTTTGCCTCTGGTGCCCTTGAGTTATACCCCGCATCTGCCCCATTGGCTCATGCCCAGGCCAGGGCAGCGGTACCTCAGGGGTGACCCATCAGGGTGAGTCTTCATGGATAGATCCCCGGGACATTTGTGGGCTTTGTTTGGATCAATCCGTTTTCCCCTGCAAGAGGCCGCGCTGGGTAGGGAGAGGGCAGAGGACAGGCAGATGGCCTTCGTTTCGGAATGGTCTCTCATAGCCAAAATAAATGCTGAGCCTCATTCCAGAGGGCTTTTGATGTAATAGGCATTTCAATTCAAAAACTGCGGGTTTTTGTCCTGGCTCCATACCTGCCTTTAAGAGCCTTACTAATAGGAAGTGAAAAGCATTGCTGAGATGGGGCGGGGGGTGGGGGGAGAAGGCAGTTCTCTAGGATCCAGAAGTGGGAACAGCTGGGAGGCTTTAGTGCAAGGGGAGTGTAAACCGTTCCATCTTGGTTTTGATTTCCTGTGCCGCGGAATTCCTTCTAACAGCAGCTCAGCAGAGCAACACTTCCAAAACCGTCTGCTAAGATCAGCTGGGCCCATGAAGGCAGCCAGGTTTGGCCTCCTTGGAATTGTCTGCAGGCTTTAAGAGAAGAAGTGTGGGAACGGGCTGCCGTCTTCGGCCTGTATCGCTTGCACGCCCCTCTCATAAGAATATAAGGACATCAGAGAAGGCAGTGTTCTGCAGGTGGAAAGCGCCGGGTGCTCTCGGCCGCCCAGAGCTGGCAAAGCGGCCTGGAGAAGTGAGCGTGGCTCGTCTCCTCTCCAACTTCCATCTGACGCAACTTGGCCCCGGAAGGCAGTTCGGCTCCCTGGAGGCCAGGGGTGGGGCTTGGGGCTCTGGGGCCTGGGTGAGGTTTCCTCCCCACACCTCCCCCCTCCTCCAGGGCAAGGGCTGGGTGGCTGTTTTCTTTCTGTGCTTAGAGGAACAAAGCCAGAGCACAATCATTCCTTAACCGGAGAAGCCCAGGCGAGAGCATCAAAGCGAACTGCGGGGGAGGCCAAGCAAATGTTCGGCACAAAGAGCTGCGGGAGCCCCGCTTGGATGTGCCAGGGGGGCCGGATCCAGGCCTCCTCCTCGCAGCCCCCTCCGGCAATCCTCGCTGGCTTGTGTCAGCTGGGGAGGGGCGGGACGCGGCCCAGCCCCTCAGACAGCTGAAGTCTCTGGGCTTCCCTTAGAAGTTCCCAGAGGGGCTCTGGTGGCTGCGTCCACAGCCTCTCTCTGGGGGGCAGCGGGTAGACCCTGCGCAACAGCACTGTCTTCCTCCCAGGGCCAGCACAGGAAGAAGAAGAGGAGGAGGAGGAGGAGGAGGAGATGATTGGGTTTATACCCCACCCTTCACTACCCAGTGGCTGGCTTACAATCTCCTTTCCCTTCTCCTTGGACAGACGCCCCATTGAAGAGAGCCACCGAGTTCTTGGGAGCCAGTTTGGTGTAATGGTTTAGAGCATGGACTTCAATTTGGAGGACTGGGTTGGGTTCCCCGCTTCTCCACATGCAGCTGCTGGGTGATCTTGGGTCAGTCCCAGTTCTCTCAGAGCTGTTCTCTCACGAGCAGTCCTCGAAAGAGCTCTCTCAGCCCCACCTAACCTCACAGGGGACACAGGGGAAGAGGAAGGAGATTGTAAGCTGCTCTGAGACTCCGAGTGAAGGGTGGGGTATAAACCCTCCTCCTCCTCCTCTTCTTCTCCTCCTCTTCTTCTTCTTCTTCCAGAAGAGCAGCCTGGGGAATCACACCCATGTTACCTTGCACACAGGTGGGGAGTGGGGTGGGGGGGTGCCAGAAGAGTCTTCCCCCTCAGATGCTAAACGCCGCAGACCAGCCGCAGTGAGCTGGGTCAAGCAATTCTGTTGACTTCGTGAAAGGAGTTTGGCTTCCCAGCAGCCTGGCTAGGAGAGTTCACCCTGCACATGAGCTTCTGGGATCTTCTGATGGTATCTCAAGCTGGCCCCAGCTCTTAAGGTTGCCAGCTCCACATTGGGAAATACCTGGAGGTCTGGGGGGGTGGAGCCTGCAGAGGTAGGGTTTGGGGAGGGGAGGGACCTCTGCAGGGTACAATGGAGTCCAGCCTCCAAAGCAGCCATTTCCTCCAGGGCTGGCCCATAGCTAGTATGGGGCCCACGGGGGCCTGGCCCCGTAGTGTTTCTTCTCGGGCCCCTCATTCCTGGGCTGCCCCCAAAGTGCCCCAGCTTACCACCTGCACTGTGCTTTGATGTAATTAGCTGGTGGCCCTCCCGAGGCCCCCTCCTCCCAAATTCCCTAGCTATGGGGCTGCTCCAGGGGGACCGATCTCTGTCGTCTGGAGATCAGTGGCAATAGCAGGCGATCTCAAGGCCCTACCTGGAGCCTGGCAACCCTAAGTGCAGACAACCAAATTAGTAAAGCATTAAAATAAAACCCCAAAGCAACGAGAGGGGCGGGTACTCACTCCAACGTCATGGCATGGTGGGCAGGCCTTCCTGGGGGGATCCTTCCTCAGAGCTCCTCTTCAGGTGGGATGTTCGGGGGCACAGCCCCCCTGTCTGTAGTTTGCAGAAGGGGGGAGGAGGGGTTGTGTGGGTGTATCGGAGTCAGGTGCGAAACACAGCTTGGGTTTGGAAGTGTAAAAGCTGCTGGTCTTTTGGATCTGTCTCCTGCATTTCTCGCAGTCGGGGGGGGGGGTCAGTGATCCCAGTCCCCCCCCCCCCTTTTGCAAGCTGTGTGGAAGCTCCTGAGAATCTGAGCCTGCAGTGCTCCTCACTGGGCTGTCTCTGCAGGGCCCCAAGTTCCACTCCCAGGGGGGGGGGGTGCTGTCAGGGCTGACAGGCGCTGTGATCTTCCCTCCGGGTCAAGCTGTGTTTGGATAACAAACCAACCCCCCCCACCCCCCCGGCCCCCTTCCCAGTGACTGGTCGAAGGCTGGCAAGAGCTGGAGAGTCCATCGTTTGGGAAAGGCCGGCGATACCTACAAGCTGCTGGCCTGTTTAGATTTCACTCATTTCTGTATCAGTTTCAAGCCTCTCCCTTTCAGCCACAACGGAGCCCCCCAAAATCGGTTGTTGTAATTTAAGATAGAGTCCTGGGGGAAAAAACCTGGCTTTTGCTGAGGCAAGGACACCTCTGGCCACTGAGGGACTGGCCGATGTGAGTGTCCCCCCCACCCATCCCGGTTCTGGGAGCTGCCGGAAGGTTGGGGCTGGAGGGCTTCCGAGCCCTTGGAGGATCTGGGGTTGTCAACCTCCAGATGGAGGCTGGAGATCCCTGAATGACAGCCCATCTCCAGACCACAGAGGTCTCTTCTCCTGGAGGAAAAGGCAGCTTTGGAGGCTGGACTCCCTGGCATTACACCCCCCTGAGGTCCCTCCCCTCCCCAAACCCCGCCTCCCCCAGGCTCCACCCCCTGATCCCCAGCCCAGAGTTGGCAGCCAACCTTACGGCTCCTCAGACCATAACATAAGAGAAGCCAGTGTTGGATCAGGCCAGTGGCCCATCCAGTCCAACACTCTGTGTCACATAGGGGCCGAAAACACCAGGTGCCCTCAGGAGGTCCAGCAGTGGGGCCAGGACACTAGAAGCCCTCCCACTGCTGCCCCCCCATCAAGCACCAAGAAGACAGAGCATCACTTGCCCCAGACTGAGAGTTCCTATCTATACTTTGTGGCTAATAGCCACTGATGGACCTCTGCTCCGTATGCTTATCTAATTCCCTCTTGAAGCCCTCCATGCTTGTAGCCGCCGCCACCTCCTGTGGCAGTGAATTCCACGCGTTAACCACTCTTTGGGGAGAAGAAGGACTTCCTTTTATCCGTTCTAACCCGACTGCTCAGCAATTTCATGGAGTGCCCACGAGTTCTTGTATTGTGAGAAAGGGAGAAAAGTACCTCTTCCTCTACCTGCTCTATCCCATGCATAATCTTATAAACCTTGATCATGTCACCCCTCAGCCGTCGTTTCTCCAAGCTAAAGAGCCCCAAGCGCTTCAACCTTCCTTCACAGGGAAAGTGTTCCAACCTGTTTGTCCTGCTAGTTGCCCTTTTCTGCACTGGCCTGTCTCCCAGACTGCTTCTGCCTGAGATCTGTTGGGGGTCGGGGAGCTGTCAGACACAGGGCGGGGTGTGTGTGGAGGAGATCCAACTTGACCCAATACCTGAAATCAAAAACCACAAGGGTAAGAGAGAAGCTTGATAAAGGGCCAGTCTTAAAACCCTAGCGTGTAGTTGTTATATACAAAAAAAATGTATTTATTAGAAAATGAGTTAAGAACATTAAAGGGCCCAATGACAGCCTTGTTACAAAGTGGAAGTGACCCGTACCCAAGGGCCAATACAGTATGATGTGACCCGAACACCAGGGCCAGATCTCTGCCCAAATGTGAAGCACCCAGAAAGGCAGGCCAGGGGCCCCTTCGGAGAGGTGCCCCCTTGGCAGAGGCTCTGGAGGGCAAAGGCCACTGCTCGGGCCTCCAGGCTGCAGAGGGTGGGAGGGGGTGGGGGGGCCCTTCTGGGTCTCACTTGGCATTCACCCAGGGACCCCCCCCCAACTCTTCCTCACCCAGCAGCTGGGAAGTGGTGCCTGCTGGTGCCAGCATTCCTGCCTCCCTTATCTCTTGGGAGGCTGCTGCCTCTCCCCCGGGGCTCCCGAGCCAGGCCGTGCTGCCTCTCCGTGGCCGAGTGGTTGGCACAGCCAAGTGCACCTCAGGAAGGGGCCGGGAAGGCCGATGCGGTTGGTCCAGAGCCAGGATTCCTTCTAGCTGCCTCTTCCCTCCTGCTTTCTTGAGGCAGGAGAATCAGGGCCACCCCCAGGGCGGCCCTTCCAGCTCCCCCCTCTGCTGGGTGTGCCTCCCCAGGCTTGGAGCCCCCGGCCTCCCTTGGTGGGGGCTAGAACAGGTGGGTGCAGGGCAGGATCACTGGGGACGTTTGGGAAGGGGCTGTGCCTCAGAGGCAGAGCCGCTGCTTGGCATGCAGAAGGTCCCCAGTTCAATCCCAGCAGCGTCTCCAGTTAAACAAGGACCAGGCAGGAGGGGATGGGAAAGACCACCACCTGAGACCCTGGAGAGCTGTAAAGAGGGGCTGTGGCTCAGGGGAAGAGCACCTGCTTGGCATGCAGAAGGGCCCTGGCTCAGTCCCCGGCAGCATCTCCAGTTAAACAAGGACCAGGCAGGAGGGGATGGGAAAGACCTCCGCCTGAGGCCCTGGAGAGCTGTCAAGAGGGGACTGTGGCTCAGGGGAAGAGCCTCTGCTTGGCATGCAGAAGGGCCCCGGTTCAATCCCCGGCAGCATCTCCAGTTAAACAAGGACCAGGCAGGAGGGGATGGGAAAGACCTCCGCCTGAGGCCCTGGAGAGCTGTCAAGAGGGGACTGTGGCTTAGGGGAAGAGCCTGTGCTTGGCATGCAGAAGGGCCCCGGTTCAATCCCCGGCATCTCCAGTTAAACAAGGACCAGGCAGGAGGGGATGGGAAAGACCTCTGCCTGAGACCCTGGAGAGCTGTCAAGAGGGGACTGTGGCTCAGTGGCGGAGCCTCTGCTGGGCACGCAGAAGGTCCCAGGTTCAGTCCCCAGCAGCATCTCCAGTGAAAAAGGACCAGGCAGGAGGGGATGGGAAAGACCTCTGCCTGAGACCCTGGAGAGCTGTCAAGAGGGGACTGTGGCTCAGTGGCGGAGCCTCTGCTTGGCACGCAGAAGGTCCCAGGTTCAGTCCCCAGCAGCATCTCCAGTGAAAAAGGACCAGGCAGGAGGGGATGGGAAAGACCTCCGCCTGAGACCCTGGAGAGCTGTCAAGAGGGGACTGTGGCTCAGGGGAAGAGCCTCTGCTTGGCATGCAGAAGGGCCCCGGCTCAATCCCCGGCAGCATCCCCAGTTAAACAAGGACCAGGCAGGAGGGGATGGGAAAGACCTCCACCTGAGGCCCTGGAGAGCTGTCAAGAGGGGCTGTGGCTCAGTGGCGGAGCCTCTGCTGGGCATGCAGGTTCAGTCCCCGGCAGCATCCCCAGTTAAAATGGACCCGTGGCAGTAGGTGAGGGGAAAGACCTCCGCCTGAGACCCTGGAGAGCCCCTGCCGGCCTGAGCAGACAGAACTCAACCTGATGGACCAAGAGTCTGATTCAGGAGAAGAGAACTCCATAAGAGGAGCCCTTTTGTCTCGCGATAGGATGCTGGTTTCTTTGCTCCATGGTTGCCTCAGTGCAAACTTTCGCTTTCTCTGATACACTTCAAGACTAACACAATCTGTGGCAGGGTGTGCACTTCTGGGGGTCACTGCTCACTTTGGGAGTCACTGGGCACTCTTGAAAGCTCCTGCCCGGCCAGCAAATCTGTTTGTCTTCAAGGCGCTCCTGGACTCTGGCTCTTTTCTGCTGCTCCCAGACAGACTGCCTGTCGGAGCTTCCTCTGCTGGCCTCCTTTCTCCTTGGGCTGCTGCAGGGAAGCTCCCAGTCCTGATGCCGCCCCTGTTTTGGGCTTTGCATCCCACGGCCTTTGCTCCCTGCAGAGCTGGCTGATGCTTGGAGCCGGGCTGGGGTGGCAACGGCTTCTCCTTTCCCTTCCAGGTTGGCAAGCTGATCCAAGAAGCTGCCGGGAGGAGTAACTTGAAGAGGGTGACCCTGGAGCTGGGGGGGAAGAGCCCAAACATCATTTTCGCAGACGCAGATTGTAAGTCAGCCACGGCACCCCTCTTGCCTTCGATGCGCGTCCTGGGTGCTTGCGTGTGTGCATGCGCTTTACTAAGCAACTTTTGGTGAGGCAAGGGCACTGTTGTGAACATGCTCCAACTCAGCAGTCCAGCCAGAGGCTGCTAACGACAATGTTGAGCGTGGAAGGAGCAGGCCAGTGCGTTCGGGAGGTTCCGCATGACAGCCCTGCAAGGTAGGCCAGGGTCATTACCTGTCCCTTGCAGCAGAAGGGGACGGAGGCTTTGGAGAGCAGCTCTTGGCTAAGGCAAGGTTGAAGCCCCAGTGCTGCTGCTGGCCTCTCCGCTGGCAGGATCACGTTTGGAGCCGCCCAGTCCGGGGGTGCCAGATCTGGGTTGGAACCTTCCTGGAGATTTGGAGGGCAGGGAAAGGCTTAGAGCCTGGGGAGGGGCGGGAGCTCAGCAGGAAGGTGGTGCCGCAGAGTCCACCCTCTGGAAGGTCCCGTTTTCTCCAGGGGAACCGATCCCTGGAGTCTGGAGGCCAGTTATAACTCCAGGGCATCTCCAGGCCCCACCTGGAGCTTGGCAGCCCTGCCTGCTGCTTGCTGGCATATGAGAGAACCACAACTGAGTTGTGTGTTTTTGTGGTTCTGGATGGTCCTGGGGGAGCGGGGGGGGGGGGAGCTCCAAGCAGAGGTGTGTCCTAGGGACCCCCCCTCTCCTGCCGCCGGGGGAGGGGGAGTGGTCCAGGAGGACACGCTGGGGCCAGGGCTCCCTCTCAGCTCAGCTAGTGTGAGCCAGCTCCCAGTTTTTTAGCCTCCGGCTCCCACATTTTTGTCTCCGCTCAGGAAGGATGGCTCCAGGGCAAACTGATTTATGCAGTTGCTAAACTGCTCGCTCGCAGAGCTTCAGTAATGCCGGTAGCTCACAAAGTGGCATTTTTGCTCACGAGACTTCAAGGCTTAGAGGAAGCATGGGTCTGGGCACCAGTTTTCTGTCCAGGAGGGGTGGAGGGACTGCTCTAGACCCTCCCAGCCCCCTCTGGGCCCTGGTATATACAATGGGGAGCCACGCCTCGCCTCGCCTCGCCCAAAGGGCAGCTTTGCTTTTCCAGAGGCTGAGCTGTCTGAAGCTCTGAAGCTTCTGATCTTGGGATGCTCCCGCTTTTCCCTCTTTGTTAAGGACGCACGTCCCCCACCGAGTTCCCCAAACATTTGGCTTCTGGCCACACCATGGGGGTGGCTTGCAGATTTCTGGCGCATGGGGTGACGCACGCCTCACCCTGGGGGGAGGTCGACTCAGGGGAGGGTTGAGAAGTTAGCCCTGGGCTCTGATGCACTGGAGGAAGGAACTCACCCCTTGCCTGGGGGCATTCCACATGCTGTCCCCGGTCTTTCTCCTGGGCGTTCTGAGGGCCACCACGTGGGGAGCCTTCTGGGCCACCGGCCAGGGTAGCTGACCACTAGTCCACACGTTTCTCCACGGAAGCATCTCTCTTGTTGTTGTGGTTAAGAGCCATGGACTCTAAGCCAGTGGACCGGGTTTGATTCCCCACTCCTCCTCCACATGAAGCCAACTGGGTGACCTTGGATCAGTCACAAGTTCTCTTGGAGCTGTTCTCTTAAGGGCAGTCCTCGAAAGAGTCCTCTCAGCCCCACCTACCTCATAGGCAAGGCTTCCTCCAAGCAGTGGAGTCTTGTGAGCAGAAATTCTACTTTGTGAGCAACTGGCATTAAAGCTGCGAGCGAGCGATTTGGCCACTGCATTAAAATTAGTTTGCTCCGGAGCCGTCCCTTCCTAAGCTAAGGCGAAAATGTGTGAGCCGGAGGCTAAAACAGTGTGAGTTAGCTCACGCTAACTCAGCTTAGAGGAAACACTGCTCACAAGGTGTCTGTTGTGGGGAGGGGAAGGGAAAGGAAATTGTAAGCCACTCTGGGACTCCCAGTGAAGGGAGGGGTATAAATCCGATCTCCTTTTCTTCTTCTTCTTCTTCCTCCTCCCCCCCCCCCCCCCCCCGTGCTACCTTGTTCGTATTCCAGAATGTGGAATTGGGCAATCCAATCTGAGCAGAAATACGGAAGCCTGGTGCATCCCCCCTCCCCCCCAACCCAGCCAGTCATTCCTGAAGGAGTTCTGGTCCGTGGCCTCAGATGCCGCCAGGAAGCCCAGGAGAATCACCAGGGACTCGTTCCCTGTCCTGGCCGTGGTCATCTGTCAGGGTAACCAAGGCCATTCCTGCTCCAGGCCTGGATTGGGTCTGAGGCTGTGCTGCCCTGTTGCCTTCTGTCTTCATTTGGAGTGGGGTTTCTTGGGTTGGCACCCTGAACCTTTCACCCTTTGTCAAGGTCATTCCTCTCCCGTGTCTGCTGCTGGGGTCCCTTTCACACATTCTCTGTCCAGGAGCCACCTGTAAGGAGCGACAGCCATCCCAACCAGTGCTCCCTCTCAGCTGAGTCAGTGTGAGCCGGCTCACTGTTTTTCAGCCTCCAGCTCACACATTTTTGTCCTAGCTCAGGAAGGGATGGGGCTCCAGAGCAAACTGATTTATGCCGCTGCCAAACCGCCCCCTCACAGTTTTAATGCCAGCAGCTCACAAAGTAGGATTGTGGCTCACAGGACTCCACAGCTTAGAGGGAGCATCGATCCCAACTCTCTGCAAAGCCTGTGCGTTCTGGTACTTGTTTTGTCCTGGTTTCAAAGGGCAGTTGTGTTGTTCTTCAGCAGAAGAGCCGGATTTGAGTCCTGGAGCACTGCAGAGACCAACAAGAGTTTCAGGGTGTGGGCTTTCGAGAGTCTCCCTGAAACTCTTGTTGGTCTCAAAGGGGCTTCTGGACTCACTGTCTGGCATTGTCCTGCTTCTGGTGTCGTGGTTAAGAGCCGGTTTGGTGTAGAGATCAGGAGCGTGGACTCTAATCTGGGAGAACCGGGTTTGATTCCCCACTCCTCCTCCACATGCAGCTGCTGGAGTGACCTTGGGTCAGTCACAAGCTTGCTCAGAGCTGTTCTCTCAAGGGCAGTCCTCGTAAGAGCTCTCTCAGCTCCACCTGCCTCACAGGGTATCTGTTGTGGGGAGGGGAAGGGGAAAGGAGATTGTCAGCCGCTCTGAGACTCCTTCGGGTAGTGAAGGGCGGGGTATAAATCCAATCTCCTCCTCCTCTTCTTCTTTTGTGTGAGTGAGCGACCCACAAGCCGTAATGTGTGAACAGTCCCTTAGAGGGTCGTAGGATCCAATTGCTCACATATGGTCCAAAAAGAAGTTGGTGACGCAAGGGTGTATTTCAGCTTTTCAAGCACTCGGTGGCCCGCCTGCGTGTTCCGGCTCTGACCGTCTTTCGCAGGACCTTTCCCTCTGGAGAGGAATTCTCAGCACCTCCGTTTGTAGTTTCCACAATGGGCCGAGGTCTGAGTTGCGCCTGCGGTTTTACCCCCGTGTGACGCCTGAGCCGGGCCGGCCGAGAGCCTTCATTACTCCATGGTTGGCTCTAATGTGACTCATCCCCCACCGGGTGTCCCCCAGCCCTCCTCGGCCCCTGAAGTCCTTTTGATCTCGGCCCCCATCCTTACAGGAACCCGACGTAAAATGCATGAATCATCCTTGGCCGCAGCAGGGCCCACTCGGCACATGTGTGGGGATGTTTTGATGTCGGCACCCCCTCCCCTCACGTGTCCAGATGCCCGCACAAGGCTTTATTTGCTTTGAAGTTGGGCAGCGCCCTTCCCAGGCGGCCCGGGGGTGATGCTTCTGCGGTGGGTGCCGGCGTGGCAGATGTGGGATGGCGGGGCTCAGCACGTGGCTGCCTGGTTTTTGCAGTGGACTATGCCGTCGAGCAGGCCCACCAAGGGGTCTTCTTCAACCAAGGGCAGTGCTGCACAGCCGGCTCGCGGATCTACGTGGAGGAGTCCATCTACGAGGAGTTCGTCCGGAAGAGTGTTGAACGGGCCAAGAGGAGAGCGGTGGGGAGCCCTTTCGACCCGGCCACGGAGCAAGGGCCGCAGGTACCAGAAGAGCCGGAGAGGGTGGGCCCTTTGCTGCCTGGGGGGGGGGGGCCTGGTCTCCTGCTGCCTTGGAGGGGCCCTGTGGCTCAAGGGAAGAGCCTCTGCTTGGCATGCAGAAGGGCCCCGGTTCAATCCCTGGCAGCATCCCCAGTTAAACAAGGACCAGGCAGGAGGGGATGGGAAAGACCTCCGCCTGAGGCCCTGGAGAGCTGTCAAGAGGGGACTGTGGCTCAAGGGAAGAGCCTGTGCTTGGCATGCAGAAGGGCCCCGGTTCAATCCCCGGCAGCATCTCCAGTTAAACAAGGACCAGGCAGGAGGGGATGGGAAAGACCTCCGCCTGAGGCCCTGGAGAGCTGTCAAGAGGGGACTGTGGCTTAGGGGAAGAGCCTCTGCTTGGCATGCAGAAGGGCCCCGGTTCAATTCCCGGCAGCATCTCCAGTTAAACAAGGACCAGGCAGGAGGGGATGGGAAAGACCTCCGCCTGAGACCCTGGAGAGCTGTCAAGAGGGGACTGTGGCTCAGGGGAAGAGCCTCTGCTTGGCATGCAGAAGGGCCCAGGTTCAATCCCCGGCAGCATCTCCAGTTAAACAAGGACCAGGCAGGAGGGGATGGGAAAGACCTCCGCCTGAGACCCTGGAGAGCTGTCAAGAGGGGACTGTGGCTCAGGGGAAGAGCCTCTGCTTGGCATGCAGAAGGGCCCCGGTTCAATTCCCGGCAGCATCTCCAGTTAAACAAGGACCAGGCAGAAGGGGATGGGAAAGACCTCTGCCTGAGACCCTGGAGAGCTGTCAAGAGGGGACTGTGGCTCAGTGGCGGAGCCTCTGCTGGGCATGCAGAAGGTCCCAGGTTCAATCCCCGGCAGCATCTCCAGTTAAAAAGGACCAGTGGCAGTAGGTGATGGGAAAGACCTCTGCCCGAGACCCTGGAAAGCGGCTGCCAGTCCGAGTAGGCAATACTGACCTTAGTGGACAAGGGACCTGATTCAGTATCAGGCAGCTCCATGTGTTCATGTATTATAAGGGAAGGGCTGTGGCTCAGTGGTAGAGCATCTGCTGGGCACGCAGAGGATCCCGGGTTCAATCCCTGGCATCAGGGAGTATTAAATTATTTATCTATTTCATTTGGCTTCTAGTACACCCTACCCTGCAAGCCGGCTCAGGGTGGGTTACAACAGATAATAAAGGCATGATCCAACTCCTTAAAACTACAACCCAAGCCTTAAGACAACAGTAAAATTACAGTAAATAACAATTATAACAGTTGACGGCATCAGCCAGTTATTCCCTGTCTAACTGCTCCCGTGTAAGTTCTCCAGATGTGTGCAGATGTGAAAGACCTCTTCTCTGCCTGAGACCCTGGAGAGCTGCTGCCAGCTTGAGTGGACAATCCTGACCTTGATAGACTTGGGGGGAGGGGGCTGATTTAGTATAGGCAGCTTTGTGTATCATAGGGGAGGGGCTGTGGCTCAGGGGCAGAGCACCTGCTTGGCATGCAGAAGGTCCCAGGTTCACTCCCCGGCATCTCCAGTTTAAAAAGGATCTGACGGCTGTGTTCCCTCTAAGCTCAGTTAGTGTGTGCTATCTCACAGTTTTTTAGCCTCCAGCTCTCACACATTTTTCTCTTAGCTCGGAAAGGATGGCTCCAGAGTACACTAATTTATGCAGTCGCCAAATCTCTCACTCACAGTTTTAATGCCAAAGTAGAATTTTTGCTCACAAGACTCCACAACTTAGAGGGAGCCCTGTTTGGCGGTAGGTTTTAGGAAAGACCTCTGCCTGAGACCCTGGAGAGCCGCTGCCAGTCTGAGTGGACAATCCTGACCTTGGTGGACCAAGGAGGGGGCCTGATTCGGTGTCAGGCCGCTTCTTGTGTGTCCACGTGAGCTGTCTGGGGAAGGGGCTGCACAGCATCCCACACTTCAGTGTCCACGAGTTGTTTCCCCGGGAGGAACCGCAGAGAGCTGGGGGCTGAGATTCCTGCCCTTGGGGGGCAGAAGGCCAGAGGAGAGTGTCCACTGGCATGTTTCTTTGGTGTCCCCCCCACTGGAGTGGCATTCCCCTGAAGCCCCCTCTCCCTCTCCCTCTCTCTCCCCTCTAGATCGACAAGAAGCAGTACAACAAGATCCTGGAGCTGATCCAGAGCGGCATCACCGAGGGGGCCCGGCTGGAGTGTGGGGGCAAAGGCCTGGGCCGGAAGGGCTTCTTCATCGAGCCCACCGTCTTCTCCAATGTGACCGATGACATGCGCATCGCCAAGGAAGAGGTTAGCATTCGGCACCGCTCCTCACCCCACCAACACCCCCCCCCCAGGCCTGGCGAGACCCCAGAGCAGGGCCGTCTCCTTCCAAGCAGAGCTCCTGCCCAGTTCCACACGTCAGTCTCTCTGTCCCGATTTGGACGGCCCCGGCTAGCCCAGTCTGGCCAGGCCTCGGAAGAGAAGCAGGGTCGGCCCTGGTCGGTATTTGGAGGGGAGACCCCCCGGGAAGCCCAGGGGGCGGTTGGGCAGAAGCCGGCAACGGGAGACCTCCTCTGCTTGTCTCCGGCCTCGGTCCGGATGGCCCAGGCTGGCCTGACCCCATTCGATCTCGGAAGCCAAGCTGGGTCGGCCCCGGTTGGTGCTGGGAGGGGAGACCCCCAAGGGAGTCCAGCCAGGGTCCCTGTGGCAAACCCCCTCTGGACGTCTCTGGCCTTGAAAACACCAGGAGGGGCGGCCAGAGGTTGGCTGTGACTGAATGGCCCTTCCCACCACCAACCACCCACCCCCTCGAACGGCTCTTCCAACTCAATGCAGTTGGGGGGGGGGCCTTCCGAAGGGAAAATATCCAGGGCCCGTGCCCCCACTGACATTCTCCATTGCAGTCAGGCGATGAAAGAAATCCTCACCGATGTGTTGCCCACCTTTGACTGGGGCGTGTGGGGATGGGCAGCAGTGAGAGAGGTGCAATCTGCCCATGCTCAGAGGCATAGTCTTCTTTCTCCCACGTTTTCTAGGACTGAGGCAAGGGAAACCAGTCCCTGGTGCTCAGCCTGGCAGGCCACCAGAGCTCTGATGAAGGGAGCTTCAGCTCTCGAAAGCTTATATCCTGCCACCACCCCCCCCAAAAAAAATCTTATCGGTTTCCAAGTTGCTCCTGGATTTGAATCCAGCTGCACTGGAACTCGGGTTCTGCTGAAATCCCAGCAAGACATCCAACCTCTTTGCCAGGCCACACTTCTGTCTCTCTTGCAGATCTTTGGGCCTGTCCAAGAAATCCTGCGGTTCAAGACCATGGACGAAGTGATCGAGCGAGCCAACAACTCTGACTTTGGGCTGGTAGCCGCTGTCTTCACCAACGACCTCAATAAGGCCTTGACCGTCTCTGCGGCCATGCAAGCGGGGACCGTCTGGTGAGGCTGCCGTTCGGGGGCTCCTCCCCAAATCCCGCTCCTTCGACGCTGTGGTCCTAAACAGGGCTATGCCCTTCTATACCCATTGTCTTCAGTGGCTTTAGAAGGTTCAGTTCTGCCTAGGATGACACTGCGCATTTCTTCCAAGGTTTTGGAGTTCCTGGTCTGGTTTGTGAGGCAGAGCTCATGTGCTCACCATGTTCCCCACTGTGGTGTATCTCACACAGCACTCTGCGCACTAGAAATCTGCCATAGATTTCAGCACAAGGCACCTGCATGCTGGTAAAACAATGCAAAAAAGCAAGCTCCATGCAATGATGCAGAAGGGCTGGGTCAAGATTCTTTTTGTGTGCCGTTTTCCGAACAGGCAGGGGTAGAGAGCCAGTTTGGTCTAGTGGTTAGGAGCATGGACTCTCTGGGAGAACTTGTTTTGATTCCCTACTTTTCATCCACATGCAGTTGCCAGTGTGACCTTGGGTCAGTCACAAGTTCTCTCAGAGCTGTTCTCTCAGGAGCAGTCCTCGGAAGAGCTCTCTCAGCCCCACCTTCCTCATAGGGTGCCTGTTGTGGGGAGAGGAAGGGAAGGTGATTGTAAGCTGCTCTGAGACTCCTTTGGGTAGTGAAGGTCAGGGTATAAATCCAATCTATTCTTCTCTTCTTCTATACGTGCACATAAGTAAATACTGTGGTGCAAGGAGATGCACCATCCCAGCAGTTTGCTTCTTTGCATTGGTTTTAAGTGATGTCCCTGTGTGCACCTGGTAACATGGAGGGGGAAAGCCAGTGTTCGTAAACTGAAGAGAGCACGAGCCGTTGCAAACAGCACACATGGAACTGATTTTTGGAAGTTTCCTAATAGAGGAGGAAGAGGAGAGCACAGCCCTGAAATAAATGGGGAGGCTCCCTGGGTGCTCAGTCTTCCCTCCATCACTCTGTCTGGCTGCAGTGGCCAAGGAACGCCTGACCACCCTGGGTGGGACTGCAGGACTCCCTGACCGCTGCCTTCTCTTTTCTGGCACAGGATCAACTGCTACAACGCCTTAAATGCCCAGAGTCCCTTTGGAGGCTTCAAAATGTCTGGCAATGGGAGAGAAATGTAAGCAGGCTGCTGTCCCTCCCGGGCTTTTCTGGTGGGCTCTGCTCCTGTGCTGTCCCCCATCCCCGGGGAGAGGGAGCCGGGCCACATACAAGGTTTGGGTCTCTACAGACTGGCAGAGCAGAGAGCCCCTCCTTGGAGCTGGATGGGAAGGACACCCTGGCAAGGCAAAAGATTGGCATGGCTGGCAGTGTGCAAGCCGGGTCCCACAGGAAAGGCTCTGCAGGGCAGGGGGGGAAGCCAACCCTCCCCTTCCCACAAAGAAGTCCTGCGCCAGCATCACAGGTGCACAAGCGCAGGGCTGACCCCTTGCAGTTACTTTCTGTGGGGTGGGTGCAAGAGGCATGCCTTGTTCTCTGTGGGTCAGAGCCCTCCCTCCTGGAATAATGTGCTCCCCCCCCCCGACCTGCCACTCCCCCCTGTCTCTCAATAGCTGCAACCTCTGGCTGCATCCTGGCTCAGGAAGCCCTTTTGTGCTCTTGCCAATGATGGGTGGGGGGCAATTCCACCTGTTCTCTGCTTGGCGTAGAGCCAGTTTGGTGTCGTGGTTAATTGCACAGACTCCGATCTGGGAGAACCGGGTTTGATTCCCCACTCCTCCACTTGCAGCTGCTGGTGTGACCTTGGGTCAGTTGCAAGTTCTCTAAGAGCTGTTCTCTCAAGGGCAGTTCTCAAGTGAGCTCTCTCAGCCCCACCCACCTCCCAGGGTGTCTGTGGTGGGGAGGGAAAGGAGATTGTAAGCCACTCTGGGACTCCTTCGGGTAGTGTAGGGCGGGGTATAAACCCAATCTCCTCTTCCTCGTCTTCTCTTCTGGTCTCCAGGGGCGAGTGTGGACTGCGGGAATATTCGGAAGTGAAGACGGTGACGATAAAGATCCCCCAAAAGAACTCGTAAGGAGGAAGGCGAGGGGGATTCCCAAGCGGCCCCCCCTCCCTCGGGAGCCCTTCCTTCACAGGGACATGTGCACTCAGGAACTGTAAAGAGAATTTTTAAGAAACCCTGGGATCGCAGCCGGGTTCAGAAGTCCAGTCTGCTTTGGGCCCTCTGCAGCCCAGGAACCACGCGTTCGGACAGGCCGGTGGGGAACGGCTTCACCCCTGGCCCAGCCTGGCCGGCTGCCCTGCCCTGGTCCACGCACCCCCCTTGCCTGAGAAGGAAGGCGGCGCTGGAAGGACCCAATCCACCAGGAGGGCTGCCGTTTGCTCCGCAGGAGGACTTACTGGGGGTGGGGAGTGGGGCAGAGGCCCTGCTGTTCCCTAGAGAAACCTCAGCCTACGGGGTGGGGGGTGGGGGGGGAGAACCGGAGGGGGATTATTTCCACTGACGTTCTAACAGGGATTCCCAAGGCACCGAAGCATCTGGACACGCTCTTCTCTCTTTTCTTCTAAAATATGTTTTCGGGCATTGTTCCCTCTAAGCTGAGTGAGTGTGATCTAGCTCACAGTTTTTTAGCCTCCGGCTCACCCATTTCTGTCTCAGCTCAGGAAGGATGGCTCCAGAGCAAACATAATTTATGCCGTAGCCAAACTGCTCACTCACAACTTTAATGCCAGGAGCTCACAAGGGAGAATTTCTGCTCCCAAACTTAGAGGGAAAGGAGACTGGAAGCCACTCTGAGACTCCCTTGGGTAGTAAAGGGCAGGGTATAAATCCAGTCTCTTCTTCTTCTTTTGGAGCCACGCCCACATTTGCCTTTGGCCCCTCCCAGCATGCAGTTTTGCATCCAGGACCCTCCTGCCCCTTTCCAAAGCACTGCTGGTCCAGGCGCTTCTCGAGATTGCCGGCAGCCGGCTTCTCTTTCCCCGGGTGCCCTCCTCTTTGGGCTCAGCTGCGTTCATCGCTCCTCAGCATGTCTTTGGGAGGAGGATTTGGGGCCTGGTCACCCAGCTTCCTGCTGCTGCGGTGGGCCTGCTGCTTCCTCGTGTTTTCTTCTCACCCCACCCCGGCAAATTGGGGGGCTGGATCGCAGGGGCCAAGTCCAGGGCCTGTTGTCAGTCTGGACTCCCCGAGAGCAGCTTTCGGACACTGCTCACCAGGTGACGGGCCCCTGCTCAGAACTGCCCAGACGACAGTGTCCAGAATGCAAATGACAGCAAAAGTTGCACTCTTGAGGGATCTGTGGCATTTGCTCAGACGAGATGGACAGTTGTGTGTGTGTGCGTGTGCATGCGTGCTCAGCTGTGAGCGTGCTTGGCAACATGCGTACACAACATCCACACAGAATGAAACTTCCACACACAATTTAACGAAAATGGCATTCCCCCTCCTGGTAGGGGGGCTCCGGGAATCCGGGACCGAGACTAGGGGAGGGTCTGTCCTCTCAGCCAGGAGGACCCCTCTCACACGGTCAGCAGCAGGCAGCATCGACTGGCCACCACAGCTGGCCCAAGACCACTTTGGGCCCTGCCTAGAGACCCTAAGGCCAAATGGCACCTGTCCCTCCACCCAGCCCACTAACTGACACTGGGCACAACCAATCAGGAAGCCCTCCTGCTGCCCACGGCCAGTCGAACACAGCAGCCTGTGTCAGGAGGTCTTCCCATGGGTTGCACCCCACGGACCGGCCCTGTCTGGGCTCCCCTTCTGCATAGAACAGCACCTCGACCCTCCCTTTGCTCCGTATCTCCGTTTCTCTCCAGGATCCCTTTACTAAATGCACCCAAGCTTGTTCCTTTGCGAGCAAAATGATTCCTGAGCTTTCTGTGACATGAATGTCATGGGTTCGTACTGTAGTGTTGAGGCATAGGTGGTTTTTTTTAAAGAAATGTGTGAAGAAATTAGTTTTCTTGTTTTCTCCAATATTCATTTCAGAAGATCTTTCTTTCTCTCTCTCTCTCTCTCTCCCTCTCGCTCTTTCTCTTGTTTGTGTACTCTTGCAGGAAACTGGTGCTAGCACGAAGCATTCACCCAGTGTGTTCCTCTGTATGGTATGCGTGTTGTCTCTCTCTCTGTGTTGATCCCCATAAATTCTGGTAGCAGTTGAAGTTGCCGCTCCCCCTCCTCCCCCGCCACACCTTCGGTGCACACGTTGGCGGTGCAATGCATCCTTGCAAAACAACAACAAAAAAGACGCCAAATGCATGCCACTGACTCTCTTTTCCATCTGGGAAGTTTGTCGTTACCGTTTTAATCATGTATATAGCTATGAAATTAGTGCCCCCCCCAAAATAAATAAATCTGGAGTATTTTCTATGCAGCTTTCCATTAAAAACTTTTCCGAGCTGAATGTCAGTGGTCCCTTGTGGTTCTTGGGCTCCGGACGGCGCATGTCCACACGGAGGCAAAGCCCTCGCAGTAGCCGTGTTTTCATTTGCAAAATGAAAGAGAGAAAGGACTGCTTTTTTATATATATTATTTCAGCTGTATTTTCCTTCTTTAAAAACCAACAAACCAAACCCTCTGCATTGTGGATTCGGGTCAAGGGCAGGGCCTGCCCCCACCCACTGGGGCCATGTCGACTCCAGCGATCAGCGAGAGCCCAGAATCCTCGGCCTCAGCAGACTTCTCGACAGGCGTCTTGGATCGAGAATTAAGGAAGGGATGGTTTTTATTTCCTCTCCAGATGAATCACAGATAGAGCGAAGAACACGCCCAGATTGTTTGCAAGAGAGACAACACCGGCCCTTTTGAGCAAGACTTGGAAGCATCCTTGAAATTAATTGGCCTTCCCCCCTCCCTGGTCAAGTGACCTGAGAGCTGGGCCACCAGGAATGACTTCCTTGGTGCCCGTTCCCACTCATCAGATCTGTACTCCCTCCCCCCCCCCGCAACGCAGTACATGGTCCTGGTATTTCCCCCAGCATGGCTTGCTTACAGGACAACGTGACTGTGTCTCACTCGGCATCATGAGGTGGTCGGTCAGTGCACAGGTCCTGTCTTGGCAGTGATGGGAGCAGCCCAGTGAGCCACCCCTCACGCTATGCTGGGACGTTATTCAGGGCATCAGCCACGGAGCGTGCCCAGCACCATTCCCAGTGTGTCCAGCTGAAGTGACACAAACCGAGCCTCCTCCTTATCCTTCAGCGCCTGTGGAGGAGGACCAATGGTCCTGGAGCCGTGCCTCAGGGGTTGAGCTTCTGCTTGGCATGCAGAAGGGCCCCGGTTCAATCCCTGGCAGCATCTCCAGTTAAACAAGGACCAGGCAGGAGGGGATGGGAAAGACCTCCGCCTGAGGCCCTGGAGAGCTGTCAAGAGGGGACTGTGGCTCAGGGGAAGAGCCTCTGCTTGGCATGCAGAAGGGCCCCGGTTCAATCCCTGGCAGCATCTCCAGTGAAACAAGGACCAGGCAGGAGGGGATGGGAAAGACCTCCGCCTGAGGGCCTGGAGAGCTGTCAAGAGGGGACTGTGGCTCAGGGGAAGAGCCTCTGCTTGGCATGCAGAAGGGCCCCGGTTCAATCCCCAGCAGCATCTCCAGTTAAACAAGGACCAGGCAGGAGGGGATGGGAAAGACCTCCGCCTGAGGCCCTGGAGAGCTGTCAAGAGGGGACTGTGGCTCAGGGGAAGAGCCTCTGCTTGGCATGCAGAAGGGCCCAGGTTCAATCCCTGGCAGCACCTCCAGTTAAACAAGGACCAGGCAGGAGGGGATGGGAAAGACCTCCGCCTGAGACCCTGGAGAGCTGTCAAGAGGGGACTGTGGCTCAGGGGAAGAGCCTCTGCTTGGCATGCAGAAGGGCCCTGGTTCAATCCCTGGCAGCATCTCCAGTGAAACAAGGACCAGGCAGGAGGGGATGGGAAAGACCTCTGCCTGAGACCCTGGAGAGCTGTCAAGAGAGGACTGTGGCTCAGGGGAAGAGCCTCTGCATGGCATGCAGAAGGGCCCTGGTTCAATCCCTGGCAGCATCTCCAGTGAAACAAGGACCAGGCAGGAGGGGATGGGAAAGACCTCTGCCTGAGACCCTGGAGAGCTGTCAAGAGAGGACTGTGGCTCAGGGGAAGAGCACCTGCTTGGCATGCAGAAGGGCCCTGGTTCAATCCCTGGCAGCATCTCCAGTTAAACAAGGACCAGGCAGGAGGGGATGGGAAAGACCTCCGCCTGAGACCCTGGAGAGCTGTCAAGAGGGGACTGTGGCTCAGGGGAAGAGCCTCTGCTTGGCATGCAGAAGGGCCCAGGTTCAATCCCTGGCAGCATCTCCAGTTAAACAAGGACCAGGCAGGAGGGGATGGGAAAGACCTCCGCCTGAGACCCTGGAGAGCTGTCAAGAGGGGACTGTGGCTCAGGGGAAGAGCCTCTGCTTGGCATGCAGAAGGGCCCCGGTTCAATCCCTGGCAGCATCTCCAGTTAAACAAGGACCAGGCAGGAGGGGATGGAAAGACCTCCGCCTGAGACCTTGGAGAGCTGTCAAGAGAGGACTGTGGCTCAGGGGAAGAGCCTCTGCTGGGGCCCAGGTTCAGTCTCCGGCATCTCCAGTTAAACAAGGACAGTATTTATTTATTTATTTAATTCATTTGTATCCCTCCTTTCTCCCCAATACGGACCCAAAGCGGCTTGCATTATTCTCCTCTCTTCTGTTTTATCCTCTCAACAACCTTGTGAGGTAGGTTAGGCTGAAAGAGCGAGTGACTGGCCCAAGGTCACCCCCAGCAAGCTTCTGTGGCCCGAGTGGGGATTCGAACCTGGGTCTCTCAGATACGAGCCAGACACACTTAATCACTACCCCACACTGGCTCTCTCATAGGCAAGGGGTGATGAGAAAGACCTCCCCCTGAGACCCTGGAGAGTGGCTGCCAGCCTGAGCAGACAATACTGGCCTTAGATGGACCAAAGGGAGTCCTGATTCTGTATCAGGCAGTGTCATGTGTGTCCACCAACTCCTGAGCAGTTTGCATTGTTTGGGACCACGCCCACTCACTCTTCTGGGCCGCTGAGGGGTGCTCAACGGCCATGCACCAGGGGTGCGCTTGTCTGGCTCTCCTCTGCTGTGCAAGAGATCAGGTCAGCTCCTCTCAACTCCGGGATTATACGATTTCGGGAGTGGCAGTGGTGTGCACTTTCTGATGGCAGCCAAGGGCTCTGGGAAAATGGCCCATTTTGGCTCGATTCAGGCCTGTTGTTCAGGGCAAAAAACTGGCTTGCGTGAGTGATTTGTCTTGTGACAAGCCAAAAGCAACACTGCAACCATCTCCTGTTCTTCGTAGCTTTAAAAACCTCTCCCCTGCCCCCCGGCAAGGTGTGGGTAGGGAGGTGAAGCCCCTCAGAAACCCAAGTATAGAAAATGGGGCACGTGGAATCCAAAATAAACCGGAGGATCCTTCAATTATCCCCATACTAAACATGAATGCAGCTGTCGGAGCTTCCTTAATCCTCAACACTGGAAAGAAACCTTTTCCCCGGATGCCGATGTCTTTTCTGCAGGACGGTTGGGAAGGGATCGGCAGCCTTAGTTAAAGACCAAAAGCACAATCGCCAACACCACCACAACCCACCTCTGAGTCAAGTGCTAAAGCCCAGTTATTGCTACAGGTTAAAGCATGACAAGAGTCCCTGGAAAAGACAATCCTGCTAGAAGTTGAAAGCAGAAGGAAAAGAGGGCGACCCAACATGACTCCGTCCAGGAAGCCACAAGGGCCCTCACTGGGCAAGACCTGAGCAAGGCTATGAACGAGAGGAGGTTTGGGAGGTCATGAACTCGAATTATCACTAGAAATAACTTGACAACACTTAAATTAACACACGCACATACACACACACGCAAAGCATGCTCAACTCTTGGGGGCAGGGTTGCCAGGTCTGGGTTGGAAAATCCCTGGAGACTTTGGGGGTAGATCCGGGGAGGGGGGGGGGGCTTAGCATGGTTTAATGCCATTCAAAGCAGCCATTTCCTCCAGGGGAGGTGATCTCTGTCAGCAGCTGGAGATCAGTTGGAGATCCCCAGGCCCCACCTGGAGGCTGGCAACTCTACTTGGGGGGAGGGTGGGAATTGTGCCTCAGGTACCGTGCCTGTAACCAGGATGCCACGATGCCATTCACACACAGAAACCAAGCCAGATTCCAATACAGCCGTCCTCTGGGCATCAGTGCCTGCCGGAGGAGCCCGTTCAGTTGCATCTACACAGCAGAACAAACCAAAGACCCTGTTTTTTTATCCTGCCCCGAAGGAGTTTATCATTTCGGTGCCGCCTTTGGTGGGAGAGAAGTGGCCCAAGCAGGGGAGGGAGGGAGGGGGAAGCCAGCCAAGCAAAGGTTCGTGGGAGCCCGGGGGGGGGACACACACACACATTTATCTTCCCTCGGAGGGCTGAGGGCGGTGTCCAGGGATGTCTTTCTCCGACTGTCCTGCTCGCCGTGGGCTCTTCAAGATACCTTCCCTGTCTCGGCTGCCAACCATCCGGTGCTTTTCCTTCTGACCCTCCTGGCCTCCGATGCGCCATCTGAACCCCCCTTGGCAGCCAAGGTGTGAGGGAGGCACAATTGGGCTCAGGCGTTTTAATGATTTTTTTGCAAGCCCAGAGAAAGGGTTTTTGGATGCCGGGGGAGTCCCGCAGGCAGCTGGGGTTGCCTCTGAAGCCCTGGGGAGGCGAGCGGGCCTGAGCGGGCCTCCTCCGGGGTTTGGGAACGCCCCCAGCTAAGCAGGAGGAGGAGTGGGGAGTCCTCCCAAAGGGGAGGCTGCAAAATCCAAGCTGGGAGCCCACTGGGGCCCTCCCGCCTTGGAGCTGCAGCTGAGCCAGCCAGGAGACTCAGGAGAAAAGCTCAGCCCGGCTTGGAGAGCGGAACCCATCCCCATGCTGGGAACCAGCCAGCCTGTTGCCAACAACAGGAGGAGGAGGGCGGCCTTTGCCTCTGGGCAGAGCAGCAGCCGCAGCGGGCCCCAAACGGGCCAGAGGCCCGGGCTGCAGGGCAGCGTCTTGACTGGAATCCTACCCCGCCTTTCCTCCCCAGGGAGCCCTCAGAGCGGCTGACATCATCCTCGCAACAACCCTGCGAGGTAGGTGAGGCTGTGTGTGACCAGCCCAAGGTCACCCAGCAGGGTTCCATGGCAGAGTCAGGATTTAGAACCAAGGTCTGCTAGCGCTTTGTCTGGGACACTAACAGCTAAACCACACTGGTTGTCAGGACGTTCCCAAACCTGGGTGCAAAAGAGTAGGAGGAAGGGGACGTGGCTAAGTGGCAGAGCCTCTGCTTGGCGTGCAGAAGGGCCCAGGCTCAGTCCCTGGCAGCATCTCCAGTTAAACAAGGACCAGGCAGGAGGGGATGGGAAAGACCTCCGCCTGAGACCCTGGAGAGCTGTCAAGAGGGGATTGTGGCTCAGGGGAAGAGCCTCTGCTTGGCATGCAGAAGGGCCCCGGTTCAATCCCCGGCAGCATCTCCAGTTAAACAAGGACCAGGCAGGAGGGGATGGGAAAGACCTCCACCTGAGACCCTGGAGAGCTGTCAAGAGGGGACTGTGGCTCAGGGGAAGAGCCTCTGCTTGGCATGCAGAAGGGCCCCGGTTCAATCCCCGGCAGCATCTCCAGTTAAACAAGGACCAGGCAGGAGGGGATGGGAAAGACCTCCACCTGAGACCCTGGAGAGCTGTCAAGAGGGGATTGTGGCTCAGGGGAAAAGCCTCTGCTTGGCATGCAGAAGGGCCCCGGTTCAATCCCCGGCAGCATCTCCAGTTAAACAAGGACCAGGCAGGAGGGGATGGGAAAGACCTCCGCCTGAGACCCTGGAGAGCTGTCAAGAGGGGATTGTGGCTCAGGGGAAGAGCCTCTGCTTGTCATGCAGAAGGGCCCCGGTTCAATCCCCGGCAGCACCTCCAGTTAAACAAGGACCAGGCAGGAGGGGATGGGAAAGACCTCCACCTGAGACCCTGGAGAGCTGTCAAGAGGGGACTGTGGCTCAGGGGAAGAGCCTCTGCTTGGCATGCAGAAGGGCCCCGGTTCAATCCCCGGCAGCATCTCCAGTTAAACAAGGACCAGGCAGGAGGGGATGGGAAAGACCTCCACCTGAGACCCTGGAGAGCTGTCAAGAGGGGATTGTGGCTCAGGGGAAGAGCCTCTGCTTGGCATGCAGAAGGGCCCCGGTTCAATCCCCGGCAGCACCTCCAGTTAAACAAGGACCAGGCAGGAGGGGATGGGAAAGACCTCCGCCTGAGGCCCTGGAGAGCTGTCAAGAGGGGATTGTGGCTCAAGGGAAGAGCCTCTGCTTGGCATGCAGAAGGGCCCCGGTTCAATCCCCGGCAGCACCTCCAGTTAAACAAGGACCAGGCAGGAGGGGATGGAAAAGACCACCACCTGAGGCCCTGGAGAGCTGTCAAGAGGGGATTGTGGCTCAGGGGAAGAGCCTCTGCTTGGCATGCAGAAGGGCCCCGGTTCAATCCCCGGCAGCATCTCCAGTTAAACAAGGACCAGGCAGGAGGGGATGGGAAAGACCTCCACCTGAGACCCTGGAGAGCTGTCAAGAGGGGATTGTGGCTCAGGGGAAGAGCCTCTGCTTGGCATGCAGAAGGGCCCCGGTTCAATCCCCGGCAGCACCTCCAGTTAAACAAGGACCAGGCAGGAGGGGATGGAAAAGACCACCACCTGAGGCCCTGGAGAGCTGTCAAGAGGGGATTGTGGCTCAGGGGAAGAGCCTCTGCTTGGCATGCAGAAGGGCCCCGGTTCAATCCCCAGCAGCATCTCCAGTTAAACAAGGACCAGGCAGGAGGGGACGGGAAAGAACTCCGCCTGAGACCCTGGAGAGCTGTCAAGAGGGGACTGTGGCTCAGGGGAAGAGCCTCTGCTTGGCATGCAGAAGGGCCCAGTTTCAATCCCCAGCAGCATCTCCAGTTAAACAAGGAACAGGCAGGAGGGGATGGGAAAGAACTCCGCCTGAGACCCTGGAGAGCTGTCAAGAGGGGACTGTGGCTCAGGGGAAGAGCCTCTGCTTGGCATGCAGAAGGGCCCAGTTTCAATCCCCAGCAGCATCTCCAGTTAAACAAGGACCAGGCAGGAGGGGATGGGAAAGACCTCCACCTGAGACCCTGGAGAGCTGTCAAGAGGGGACTGTGGCTCAGGGGAAGAGCCTCTGCTTGGCATGCAGAAGGGCCCAGGTTCAATCCCCGGCAGCATCTCCAGTTAAACAAGGACCAAGCAGGAGGGGATGGGAAAGACCTCTGCCTGAGACCCTGGAGAGCTGTCAAGAGGGGACTGTGGCTCAGGGGAAGAGCCTCTGCTTGGCATGCAGAAGGGCCCCAGTTCAATCCCTGGCAGCATCTCCAGTTAAACAAGGACCAGGCAGGAGGGGATGGGAAAGACCTCCACCTGAGACCCTGGAGAGCTGTCAAGAGGGGACTGTGGCTCAGGGGAAGAGCCTCTGCTTGGCATGCAGAAGGGCCCAGGTTCAATCCCCGGCAGCATCTCCAGTTAAACAAGGACCAGGCAGGAGGGGATGGGAAAGACCTCCGCCTGAGGCCCTGGAGAGCTGTCAAGAGGGGACTGTGGCTCAGGGGAAGAGCCTCTGCTTGGCATGCAGAAGGGCCCCGGTTCAATCCCCGGCAGCATCTCCAGTTAAATGAGGACCAGGCAAGAGGGGGTGGGAAAGACCTCCGCCTGAGACCCTGGAGAGCTGTCAAGAGGGGACTGTGGCTCAGGGGAAGAGCCTCTACTTGGCATGCAGAAGGGCCCTGGTTCAATCCCTGGCAGCATCTCCAGTTGAAAAAGGAGCAGGCAGGAGGGGATGGGAAAGACCTTTTCTCTGCCTGAGACCCTGGAGAGCCCCTGCCAGTCTGGGTAGGGAATCCTGGCCTTGGTGGGCCATGGGGCAGGGGTCTGATTCAGTACCAGGCAGCTTCCTCTGTTCACAACGGCCGCGCCCTTCTGTGGACTGGCACCAGAAGCGGCTGTCAGGAAGCAGCCCTGGCAAGAGCGAGCCGGATACTCGTTCACAGGCTGCCATTCCAGCCCCAAGCCGAGGGACGGGGCAAGACCCCCCCCCCAGCCTCGTCTCTTGACAGGGGGACATCACCCCCATTCCACCGGACCCGTTCTGCTGAAGGCTCAAGGGGTGCTTTGCCCTGCCCAGGGCACCCGCTGCCTCACCCCCTGGGGTCCAGCTACTACTCCCGATGGGGGTGGGGTGGGGTGGCGCTCTTCAGGCCCTCTGTCTCTGCAGGCACTCCCTGTTCTCAGGCGAAGGGTGCAGGGCTGGGTCCCCCAGGAGCCCCTGCCTGGCGGTGGGGTGGGTCTCAGCCTCTGGCCACCTTTGGCCCAGCCTCCCCCCCTCCCCACTTGGAGGCTGTTGGGCTGCTGCTCGGCTGCCCAGATAAATGGCCAAAGGAAACACAATCCAAACATTATCCACTTCAAAGGCCAAACGGGAACCTTCAGGGGAACTCGTGGGACTTTAAATCTGTCCAATAACCCGGCAGAGGCTGTAAAGCGATCCTGGCTCGGCAGCGGGGCTCATGCGGTTCGGGGCAGCCGTTCCCATGCTCCCACCCCGGCCCAGCTCCATTTGATGTGCTAATGGTGTGTGTGTGTGTGTGTGTGTGTGTGTGTGTGAGCTCACTTGGCAGCACAAAGGGTTCTGCAGGCCCTCCTCCTCCTCCTCCTCCTCCCCCCCCTCTCGGGAGCCCTCCCAGCGGACAGACAGCCCTCCTCAATGGAGCCCACCTGGCAGGCGGATGGAGCACTCCCTTGGCTCACCTTGGAGGACACGCAGGCCTCAGTCCACACAGGAGGGCCTGAATGCAAATGCCAAGCCTGTCTCAAAGGGCAGCCCTGCTGGTCCAAAGCAGAAGAGTTGGGTTCGAATCCAGGGGCACCTTAGAGACCCACCAGGATTTTTGAGCATGGGCTTTCCACAGAGTCAGGCACTGGGACAGAAGGATTCAGGGATCTACGGTCAGAAGGCGGCTGTATTGGTCCTCGGTAGAACAGCAAGAGTTGGCCCAGGTGGGCAGCCGTGCTGGTCTGAAGCAGCAGAACAAAGGGGGAGTCCACTCAGGCACCTGGTGGAAGACTGTTAAATCCGGGGTTCCGTGGAGCAGCAGACTCACGGCTATTGGTCAGCTCTGCTTTATTAGTGATTTCAGCAAGCACTACGAGGACAACATCCTGGGCTTGCTGCCCTGTTTATAAAGCATGCAAAGACCACACCCTCATACACCCCCACTGCCAACGATAGGCTATTTACATAATACTGCATCTCTCTCGGCCCTCTCCAGGATCCTGGCAAGCTACTGTTCTGGGGTAACAAGCTCAGCTAGTTCCAGGTGCTAGCTCAGGGATGACTCATGGCTCAGTACACAACAAAGACCAACAAAGTTTTGTTCTGGGTATAAGCTTTGGTGTGCGCGCGCAAAGTGCATTCACACAAAAGCTTATACCCAGATGAAGTGTGCATGCACTTGAAAGCTCATGCCCAGAATAAAACTTGGCTGGTCTTGGTGGTGCCACTGGACTCAAACTTGGTTCCATCTGAAGAAGTGTGCATGCACCCGAAAGCTTATACCTGTAACAAGGGTGTGTGCACACCAAAGCTGACACCTCGAATAAAACTTTGTTCAGTTAGATTTGACTCCAGTAGCACCTTCAAGACCAGCAGAACTTGTGAGTTCATTCACAACTTCAGAACAATGGAACCCTCCTCAAGGATGAATGGGGCACTGAAGAGCCCCCTCCCCCCTTCTGGCCTGGGATATCAGGACTCAGTTGTCTCCCTTCCAACTTGTATCTGATGAAGGGAGCTCTGAAGCTTAAAAGCTTATGCCCCGAAAATGCTGCTGGTCTCCAAAGTTGCTGCTGGCCTTGAATGTATAGGGTCATGGCAGTGTTCCCTCTAAGCTGAGTTAGTGTGAGCCAGCTCAGTTTTTTAGCCTCCGGCTCACACATTTTTGCCTTAGCTCAGGAAGGGTGGCTCCAGAGCAAACTAATTGATGCAGCAGCCAAATGGCTGGCTCACAACTTTAATGCCAGTAGCCCACAAAGTTGAATTTTTGCTCGCAGGACTCCACAGCTTAGAGGGAGCATTGGTTGCCAGGTCTGGGTTGGAAAACACCTGGAGACTTTGGGGTTGGATCTGGGAGAGGGTGGAGTTCGAGGAGAGGAGGGGCCTCAGCATGCCAGAGAGTCCACCCTCCAAAGCAGACATTTTCTCCAGGGGAGCTGATCTCTGTCAGCCGGAGATCAGTTGCAGAAGCGGGAGATCCCCAGGCCCCACCTGGAGGCTGGCAACCCTGTGAATGTAGAACGCTAAGCCAGACTCCAAAACAACACCGGATCGGAACAGGTGGAGTCCCTGAAAGAGGGTGGTGGCCAGTTTGGTGTAGTGGTTAAGAGCATGGACTCTAATCTGGGAGAACCATGTTTGATTCCCACTCCTCCACTTGCAGCCAGCTGGGTGACTTTGGGTCAGTCACAAGTTCTCTCAGAGCTGTTCTCTCAAGGGCAGTCCTCAAAAGAGCTCTCTCAGCCCCACCTGCCTCACAGGGTGTCTGTTGTGGGGAAGGGAAGGAGATTGTAAGCCACTCTGAGACTCCGAGTGAAGGGCGGGGTATGAATCCAGTCGCATCATCATCATCACTTTCAGGCTGAAGCCAACTCTTCTCTTCTGCATTGCTCTTGGCTCCTTGCTAGGGATGCCAACCTCCAGGTGGGACCTGGGGATCCCCTGGAATTACAGCTCATCTCCAGACTACAGAGATCAGCTCCCCTGGAGGAAATGGATGCTTTGAAGGGCGGACTCTACAGCACTGTGCCCCACTGAGGTCCCTGCACTCCCCAGGCTCCACCCCTCCCAAATCTCTGGGAATTTTCCAGCCTGGAGCTGGCAACCCTACCCCCCACCCACTGCCCATGGCCTGGGGGGGGGACTTGCTGGCCACCAGACCATTTCTGCCTGGGGTGGGCAGAGGGAGAGAAAGTCCTCCAAAAAGCTGGCCTAGCCGGCTTTTTCAAAGATCTGGCTGGGGGGGAACCCCTTTGAACTGGTGGACTTCCCCCCCCCCCCCCCCAGGAACCAGAAGACACACCAGCAGGCCACTTTCTCTTTTTGCAAGCATGAAGTATCGCTGGAGGAAGACAGAGTCATAAATCTCCTCGACTGCCTTGGCATGAGAGAGAGTGAGAGCAAAAAGTTGAAAGGCTGGGGGGGGGGGGGGGCTCCAGCTGAGTCAGGCATGAAACAACCCCCCACCCCGCTTTTCCAGGGTGGAGGAGGCCTACCCCCGCGCTGAAACTCCTACGAGGAAGATGGACGTCTTCCTTGTCTCCACCGGCCAGACAGCTGCGTAGCTGGCACGGCTCAGGACGCCCCAGGTGTGGGCAGGCGGGGCAGGAAAGCCCAAATGGTGCCTCTCTCCACTGCCAATCATGACTGGGGAGAACAACCCCGGAGGCGGGGCTCCTGTCGAAATGAACAGGGCCTGCAGCACTCACAGGGTAGCCAGCTCCGGAACTCTTTGGGGGTGGAGCCTGAGGAGGGCGGAGTTTCAGGAGGGGTGGGACCTCAGCCAGGGTATAATGAAGAAGAAGAGGAGATTGGATTTATACCCCGCCCTTCACTACCCAAAGGAGTCTCAGGACATCTTACAGTCTCCTTCTCCTTCCCCTCCCCACAACAGGCACCCTGGGGGGGCCACTGGGAGGGGACCTCAGAGGGGAGGGGGAGGGAAGGGTGGAAGCCCTGAGGAAGGCGGCAGATGAAGCCCAGCTAAACCATGGCTGGTCGGCTGACCTGAACAGGCAAAGCAGCAGACCCCCGGCCCCGGGCAGAAGTGGGCCTGCGGTCCATGCTAACACAAGCCCAGAGCCGGGCAAAGCACGTTGGGGACCCTGGCCATCCGCTCTTCCCCGGGTCTTCTCTTCTAGCCTCAGCCCCCCCTCTCCAAGGGGTAGGTGTCAGGCACGTCCAGGGTTCTGTGTCTGTTGATTCAAGAACGCCCCTTCCCTGGTTCCTTCCCACATTTGACACATCTGAGCAGAGGCCTCTTTTGTACCACCGCGTTGAAGCGCCTCACAGGCAAAGAGGCATTGCCAGTTTCCAGATGGTGGCTGGAGATCTCCCGGAATTACAACTGGCACCCAGACGACACGACAGAGCTCAGTTCCCCCGGAGAAAACGGCTGCTCTGGAAGGTGGACTTTATGGCACTATACCCTACGGAGGCCTCTCCCCTCCCCAAACCCCACTCTTCTCAGGCACAACCCCACAATAATTTCTCCTGTAAAGGCTTCTATCAATCATTTTAAAACATTTTTGTAAAGGCCTGCACTCCTTTAAGCTGAGTGGGGTGCTGTGGTTGACTAATTCCCACACTGAGAAGAGAAGAAGAGATTGGATTTATACCCTTCACTATCCGAAGGAGTCTCAGAGCGGCTTACAAACTCCTTTCCCTTCCCCTCCCCACAACAGACAGCCTGGGAAGTAGGTGGGGCTGAGAGAGCTCTTTCGAGGACTGCTCCTGAGAGAACAGCTCTGAGAGAACTTGTGACTGACCCAGGGTCACACCAGCAGCCATGAGTGGAGGAGTGGGGAATCAAACCCGGTTCTCCCAGACTGGAGTCCACACACTTAACCACTACACCAAACTGAGCAAGGGGGTTAAAGTAGGTGACCTCTAGGATCCCTTCTAATTCTGTGTCAAGAAATTGGTCTCCTTTAAGAGAGTTTTCCTTCCTAAGTGTGCAGTTTCTTGACTATAGAAGTCATCACCCCCACCTGCCGAATTGTTCTCAGCATTGTTGCTTCGTCTGGTGGAAAGTGATTAACTTGCAGCAGCTGACAGCTTGCAGTTCAGAGCTCTATCCTGGTCACAGCTTTCTATGGGCTAAATGGCCTTTCTTTCTGCACTGAGAACTTCAGCCCCACCAGAAAAAAAATTTGCCCCACAAGCCACAAAATCCTGGCAACGGGTAGCTTCTGGATAACGTTGTGGGGGGCTCCCCACAGCCTGAGTGGTAGATCGTAGGCCGAAGGTCCCAGCTGGGAGAGGGGGGCATCTCGAGAAGGCCCTGACCTGGATAGCCTCCTGCTCTCGGAGCTCAGAAACTAAGCCGGGTCACCCCTGGTTAGTCCTCGGATGGGAGACCACCCAGGAAGCCCAAGGTTGCTGCGCAGAGGCAGGTGATGGCAAACCACCCCCGAGACATCTCTTGCCTGGAAAGCTCTGCAGACACTTTCCACCACTATGCAAGCCCAACCTAGCCAGATTTTGTCAGAATCTCGGAAGCTAAGCAGGGTCGGCCCAGGTTGGTATTTGGATGGGAGAACCACCAAGGAAGGCCAGGGCAGCTCTGCAGAGGCAGGCAAGGGCCAACCCCCTCTGTTTGACTCTTGCCTTGAAAACCCCATGAGGGGTCTCCCTGCACTGGCTGTTACTTACCTTCCACCCCCAGCGTCTCTAGAAGGCGTTTTTCAGCTGACCGGGAAACGCACAGCAACAAGTTGACCATGGTTTCCCACCAGTGTTCCCTCTAAGCTGAGAGTGTGAGCTAGCTCACCATTTTCTAGCCTCCGGCTCACACATTTTTGTCTTAGCTTAGGAAGGAGGGCTCCAGAGCAGACTAATGCATGCAGTACACCCCGACTTTTGGGACATTTGCCAGGAAGGCCTGGGGTAAGGTGACCTGACCTGCCTGCCTGCCTGTCTTCTCCACCTGCCTTCATTCTCTGACGGACTCTCGTGGCAAAATCCGCATTGCTTTCCAGCCATTTTGCTGCTGTTTTTGTCAAAAGGCTACAGGAGGAGCCGAGCCCCAAAGGGAAGGTGAAGTGTGAGTTCCTGGCATCAGGCGAAGACTTCTTAAAATATATTTATTATTTTCACAGGTGAGGATTCATTTGTGTGAGTTTTCTTTTAAGTGCCACTAAAAAAACTGTTTAGAAAAAAACACTGTTTTCCAGCGCTTCCAACGACACCATCAGTGAGTCTGCCAGCATCTGTTGGCAGGTTTTCTGGGTCCCTTTCCTTTCTGGTGTGTTTGGAGATTCTGCCTGATTCTCTGCTAGATTGGGGGGGGGGGGGGGGCAGGGAGCCTGCTTCCTGAATTTTATCCCCCCTACCTGGAATTAGATTCTGGGAAGGATCAGGGCAGCTCAAGTTCCTGCCTCCGGGTGTCGGATCAGCCCAAAGATGGTCTTCCCTCCTCTCCACCTTGACAGGCCTGACATCTGCAATAAAACAGACACGAAGCTCTCCGCATTACATTCGTTAAAGGCAGGGGCTCCCCCCGCCCAATAAAAATACATCTGTTCGGAAGTGTTAAGATCCTGCTGAAAAACCTCACGCAGTTATGGGCAGAGAGCCACGCTGCGGAACAATGGCCTTGTCCAAACAGCCTCCCAAGACTGACTCGAACATGAGCACTTTGGCAGAGGAGGGTCGGATGGGGATGGGGATGGGATCCCCCCCCCCCCCACGTGCAGTTGAAGGGCTGGCCAGAAAAGCTGGGTTGCCAGTGTCCGGGTGAAGGCTCCAGATCTCCTGGAATTAGAACTCATTTCCAGACTGCAAGTTTACAAGGGGGGGCTCCAAGGCTTTATATCCTCACTAAGGTTGCACCCCTCCCCAAATCCTGCTCTCCCCAGGCTCCACCCCAAAATCTCCAGGAATTTCCCAGCCTGGAGTTGGCAATGCTACTTGGAGAGGCCAAAAAGCTCAGAGGCAGCACTGGGCGCCTTTGGATACGAAAAAGGTCTTTGTGCCCCTGGATAGATCTACGAGGCAGCCTTATTTGGAATACTGCGCCCAGTTCCAGTCACCGTATCTTAAAAAACGACACGGCAGAGCTGGGGAAAGTACAGAGGAGGGTGACCCAGACGATTTGGGGGGTTGGAGCACCTTCCCTAGGAGGAAAGGCTGAAGTAGAGTCTGGGACTTAGATTCCTGGAGGACAAGTCTATCAGTGGCTACTAGCCATGGTGACTGAGGGGAACCTCCATGTTCAGAGGCACTAAGCCTCTGAATCCCAGAGCCAGAAGGTAACATCAAGGGAAGGCCTCAGCCGCTATGCCTTGTTGCTTGACCTCCAGAGGAACTGGTTGCCCCCCGTGTGAGACGGGCTGCTGGACTAGATGGACCCTCACTGGTCTGATCCAGGAGGGCTCTTCTGAGGTTCTTGTCAGGGGAAGGCCTCGGCCTCTCTCTGCCCTGTTGTTGGCCCTCCAGAGGAACTGGCTGGCCAGTGTGTGAGACAGGATGCTGGACTGGAGGGACCCTCACTGGTCTGATCCAGTAGGGCTCTTCTGATGTTCTCCTCAGGGGAAGGCCTCGGCCTCTCTCTGCCCTATTGTTGGCCCTCCAGAGGAACTGGCTGGCCCCTGGGTGAGACGGGATGCAGGACTGGATGGACCCTCAGTGGTTTGACCCAGCAGGGCTCCTCTGATGTTCTTGAAAAAATAATAACATAAAATAAACAGAAGAAAGTGCTGCAAGGAGGGGAATAAAGCCTGCCCCCACTTCCCGACTGCTGGTATTCCACAGAGGTCTCCCATCCCAGTACTTGCCCTGGTCAGCCCTGCTTAGCTTCCGAGATCTGACAAGATTCAGCTTGCCTAGGCTATCCAGGTCAGGGCTTGGTATTTCCTTGCCTTGCCAAGGGACTTCAGTGCACTGGCAGGAAGTCGGCATAGAAATGTAAACAAATAAACACAACATACTTAAAGAGGTCTTCTGCTTGGAAAAGACCATTGTTCGTTTGTTTCATTCATTTGTACCCTCCTTGTCTCCCCAGTGGGACCCGGAGCGGCTGACATGGTTCCGGAAGTGTCTTTCTCTCGCTCTGAAAGGGCTGAGCAGGAGCCGAGTTCTGAAAAGGGCAGCTGGGAGGAAAGGTCACGAGTCACGCTCCCCGTGGCTAGCCCCGGCCACCAGGCCCTTGGAGGTAGACTGCCCCACTACACAGAGGTTCAGGCAGGCCGCTGTGGCTCGTAGCCTCCACGCAACACCGGCGCAATGTGCCCTCCAAACCTGCCGCCGCTGCCGTCACCGCTGTGTACAAACGGTGTCCCGGGGCTTAACGACGCGCTGCGTGACAAAGTGCTTCCTGTCCGTCTGCTGGCCGCCTCAGTGCAACTGCGAGGGGAGGCATAATGGGATTCCTGGCCAGTCCCAGGATGGGAAAGCAGCGGAGCCGATTGCCGAGCGGAAACGCCGCCACCTGCGCTCGCAGCCATGCTTGGCTGATAAAATGGTGTGAACACCATTGCGAGCAAACACGGCCGCTGCCGGGGCCTGCAGGCGCTCCCCGGGCCGGGCCCTCCTGCGCTCGTTTTGGCACGGGAAGAGCGGCTCACGTTTCCTGACGGCCCTCGTAAAGGGACCGGAAGTGCCTGCCCAGCGTGAGGCTCCATGTGCTCCATCCCGGGAGTGGGTCCTGGCTCTCCGCCCCTCTTCCTCCTCGCCCTGCATCCAGCAGAGAGGCTTCACAGCCAGCCGCCTGGAGTTACTGCCTCTCTTTCCCTTGGGCCTGAAGAAGCGTGGGTGCGCACAAAACCGTGTGCCTCGAACAAAACTGTGTTCGTCCGAAAGGTGCCCCAGGAGGAACTTGCTTCAGCTCCTCTCTTGTGAGGCTCCAGTGTGTGTGCGTGTGTGTGTGTGTGTGTGGGGGGGGGGGGTTCTTGGATGTTTCCGAGTTTGTCCATGGCCATTTCACAAACATCCATACCTGGATGTTCATGGGGGCATGCGGGGTAGGTCCCCCCTCCCTTGGCGAGAAACGATCCTCACACGGGGGCACTAAACAATCCACTTTCAATCCACTTTCCAACTGGGTTTTGCTAGTTCACACAGTAAAACCCAGTTGAGAAGGGCACTGAAAGTGGATTGAAAGTGGATTATTTTGTGCGTGTTACGGCAGCCCAAGAGTAGGATCACCACGGCACCCTGTTTATGGTGCTGCCCTTGAAGGCTGCCCGGAGGCGTCAGGAGCTCCAAGATGGCGGCACCGCTGAGGGGTGGGCAGCCGGTCCACCTGCAACGGTCTGAAGAGATTTCCAGTTTGTTTCAGGGCACAATTCAAGATACCCGTTTTAGCCTCCGGCAAGAGAGGCCCCTGCACTCGACCGGCCCTGCCGGAGCATTCAGATCACCCAGTTTGGTGTCGTGGTTAGGAGCATGGACTCTAATCTGGGAGAACTGGGTTTGATTCCCCACTCCTCCTCCACATGCAGCTGCTGGTGTGACCTTGGGCCAGTCACAAGTTCTCTCAGAGCTGTTCTCTCACCTCAGGAGAGCTCTCTCAGCCCCACCTACCTCCCAGGGTGTCTGTTGTGGGGAGGGGAAGGGAGAAGAGTTTGTGAGTCGCTCTGAGACTCCTTCAGGGAAGTGAAGGGCGGGGTATAAATCCAATCTCCTCCTCCTCCTCCTCTTCTCCTTTTCCTCCTCCCCCCTTTGGGGCTCCCTCTTTCCACGCCGTTTTCTGGAGCATCTCCTGCAACGCTGGACAAATGTCCTGTCCCCACCTGGCCATGGCCCACAGGGCCGGCCCCGGCCTCTCATCACCTTCCTTTCTTACGTAGAAACAACTGGAAATGATTAGCAGAGAAAGAGGGGCAGATCTTATCCCCCCACCCCCCCACCTCAGTCCAGGCTGGACTCCAATTTCACAACCCTCTCAGTGAGAGTGATGTGCATGAGGACGGATCCTGCCCGTGCTCAGCATCAGCAGACCTCAGGATGGATGGGCGTCCTGTGGGCTGCAGGAGAAAAACTGGAAGGGCAGACCAAAGCAGAAGAAGAAGAAGAGGAGATTGGATTTATATCCCGGCCTTCACTCACTTGGAGTCTCAGAGCGGCTCACAGTCTTCTTTCCCTCCCCCTCCCCACAACAGACACCCTGTGAGGCCGGTGGGGCTGAGAGAGCTCTCTCGAGGACTGCCCTTGAGAGAACAGCTCTGAGACAACTTGCAACTGACCCAAGGTCACACCAGCAGCCACATGTGGAGGAGTGAGGAATCAGAACCGGTTCTCCCAGATCAGAGTCCGCGCACTTAACCACTGCACCAGACTGGCCCTTGCCGAGCGCCATTTCCTCCTCCTCCCTCGCTCTCTGAGACACTCAGTGGATCTTGGAGCGCTCCTGCTGCCTGCCAGGAATCACTGCCTGGTGTGAAAGCCAAAGGGCTGCTGCCCCTTTTGAGTCAAGGGAGCTCTGGGTGCAGAAACAGAGATCATGCCCCACACTCTGACTCCCTGGCGCCTGCTAATTATCCTTCTGCTCTCTGGGGAATGAGCCCGGGGGCTGGTGGCCAGAGTGAGGATTTGAGCCCAAGCATTCCCATTTCCTAGCCCTGGGCTCCAACCACCATGTCTCACTGCCTGAGTGAGTTGTGGCCACCACCCCCCCCCCTGACTGAGCTGTGACTGCTAGAGGCCGGGTGGGTGGGCCAGAAACCGAAAATGTGGCTCTTTGATTTTAAAAAAAGGTCTGTCTCGAATGTCCATTGAAATGACCGAGGCAGCAAACAATTCTTGGAGTCAGTCACTGGTTTCCGAATACAACCAGTGCAGAACGGAGGAGGACCCGGGGGGGGGGGGAGCTCAGATCCTGGCTCCAGTGCTCAGCTGGCTTCAGCGCACATTCGAGCTGGCAGGACAAGGCAAGGGCCCAGACTCACAGGCCCCAAGAGGCCTTCCCTGCCTCCACAAAACGGTGCCCCAGTGGTGAAGGTCCTGAGGAAGGCAGCTCAGGGGTTCCGCTCGTAGGATGCCCCCAGTGAGACCTCTGTGGAAGAAGAAGAAGACGAAGACGAAGAAGAAGAGGAGGAGGAGGAGGAGAAGGATGACCACGACTACACTACCCCAGACTACACCATGGAGGTCAGGGGGATGAGAGGCGAGGTTGGGTGGCCCTCACTCTGGCAGTGGGGGGCAGAGAAAGGACAGGCCGGCTGACCAAGAAGGCTCAGCTCTGGCCGCTTCCCACCCTGCCACCCAGAAGGGCTCCCCAGCCTCTGGGGAGGGGAGGGGAGGGGACGGGACGGGGCTCCCCTGGGACGGAGCTCTTCTTTGCAAGGGGGACGAGGTGGGCGGGGCACCGGAGCCCTCCGTCCCCAGCAGTGGAAAGGGGGGGGCGGCGTGTGCAGAGGAGGGCCGTGCGGGTGGGAGGGTGTCGTGACAGCCAGACCGAGGGACCAGGCTCTCTCTCTCTCTCTCTCCTCTCTCTCTCTCTCTCTCTGGGCGCAAGGCAGCTTCAGGCGCAGAGGAGGAATTCCCGGCAAGCAGCAGCTGTCAGCCGGGCGAGGGGGAGGCCAGAGGATGAAGCAGAGACGCTGCGCAGATGTGAGGGGAGGGGAGGGGAGAGCAATAATATTTTTCAAAGGCTGTCGGGGGGGGGGGCAAAATCCTCAGCTGGACTGGATTAGCAGTTCCTTCTTCCCTCTCGCTTGGACTTGGACTTGCCAGGGGGACCCTGAGCATAACCATTTCCATCCTCTTTTATTTTCTTTTTAAAGGAGAGGCGTCCCTGAGAGAGAGACGGTGGGCACACCTTGCCAACAGCACTGCTTGGCAGGAGCTGCTGCACAATGGCCATGTGGCCATCAGCCGTGGCAAGAAAGTGGAACCTCCCTATTTGGGAGCAGTCTACCTCTGAGGGCTTGTTATTTTGTGGCAAAGAACGGGGGTTGGGACCAGGACGCAGGTGGTCTCTCAGTGGGCCTTTGGTCCCTGCTAGGGGGACGTTCCTTACATTCCTAGGGAGCAGTGTTCCCTCTAAGCTGAGTAAGTGTGAGCTAGCTCACAGTCTTTTAGCCTCCAGCTCACAGATTTTTGTCTTAGCTCAGAGCAAACTGATTCATGCAGCAGCCAAATCGCTGGCTCACAACTTGAATGCCAGGAGCTCACAAAGTAGAATGTTTGCTCACAAGACCCCACAGCTTGGAGGGAGCCCTGCTGGGGAGGGGCATCAGCTGGCCGGCCAGGAGCCAGAAGCAAGAAGGGTGGCAAACCAGGCCAGATTCTCAGGAGGTTTTTCTTACAGAGACGTAAAGTCGGTGCTTTGGGCTGCCCAGGTTTTCTGCCCTTGTCCCCTTCCAAAGTGCTGCTTGAAGGCTGAGGAAGCCGTGTCTGCTCTGTAGCTCCACCGCACACACAGGGGGCAGCATCCCTTCTCTGGGAGCCAGAACTGGGCCGGACAGTCGGGGAAGAGAGAGGACTTCCTCCCTCGCTTAAAAAAACCCCTTTCAGCCACAGCTGTGCATTAAAGACATTCCTGGCAACAGAGTCGCCCTCTGACCTTTCGTCTCTGCCCCAAAGAGTGAAGTGCAAGAGACGCGGAGGAATGTGGCAACTCATTTGTCTGGCTTTCGGGGCAGGAGTGTGGCTCGCCAAGGCGTGGGAGGCGGCAGGGTGAAGCTGGCTGAGACGGGCCTTCTTGTCAGGGAAGCGCCTCCCCGACCCTTCCCACTGGACCATCCCAAACTGTGCATCCCGGGCCCCTCGGGTTCGAGTGATAAATGGGGAGCACTCTGGCATGGAGAGGGGCCTCGCTTGGTGGCGGGTGAAGGGACTCCTGAAATTACAGATGATCTCCACACTACAGAGATCAGGATCCAGTTTGGTGTAGTGGTTAAGAGCGCGGACTCTGATCTGGGAGAACCGGGTTTGATTCCCCTCTCCTCCACTTGCAGCTGCTGGATGACCTTGGGCAAGCCATAGTTCTCTCAGAGCTGTTCCTGAAAGAGCCGTCCTCAAAAGAGCTCTCTCAGCCCCACCTACCTCCCAGGGCATCTGTGAAGGGAAAGGAGACTGTAAGCCACTCTGAGACTCCACGTGAAGGGTGGGGTATAAATCCAATCTCTTCTTCTTCTTCTTCTAAATGGCTGCTTTGGAGGGTGGACTCGATGGTATCATACCAGCCCCATGGCCAGAACTTTTTTGCTGGGGGGACAAATTGGGGGCAGCTCCATCCATGCAGCGGCTCACTCACTCCAGTGGCAGCCTGAGCCATGGGGGAACTGGAACTCAAGTGCCTCGGCAGCTCAGGCTCCCATCAGAGGAGAAGGGGGGTGGGTCCACTGTGGGCCCTCGCCAGGCCTTCCTGCCTCTGCAGCTGGCAGCAGGAATCCCAGTGAAGCTGTGTCGTGACTACGGCTGAGCAGGAGACCCAGTGAAGCCACCCCGCTCCTTCCCCTGAGAGGGCTAGGCATATTCGGGGGGGGGGGCATCGCCCTCATCATCCCCACCCACCCCTAGCTTTGGGCCTGTATGAGGCTCCTGTATGAGCTTATATGCACAGAAAAGCCTTGCCCCCGTCCACACCCACACTGTGGGATAGGTTAATCTTCCCATCAGAGATTACATTGGTTCATTTGAATATGCTAAGCCCCTGATAGGTGGATCTTTAGGAGCCCAGTGAGGTCCCTCCTGTCCCCGAACCTGTCCCTCACCAGGCTCCACCCCTCAAATCTCTAGGGATTTCCCACCCCACAGTCAGCAACCCTAGAGGGAGCATCTGTGGTGGGGGTGTGATCTGAGACCCACAGAGCTAGAGGGGCCAGAGGGGCCCTGGGCTCTTGGGGATTCCAGGGTGGGAGAAACAGGGCCTTTTCTGTGCTGGCCCCCTCTACCAGAGCTCCTCCCCAAAGGGCTCTTGCCTTTCCGGAAGGGAGGGGCCACTTCCCTCTCGAGGCGCAGGAAGCTGCCGGGAGTGGGGGTGGGGCCTGTTTCAGACCTCTGCTTGATGCCGGCTCCTGAGCCGGTCTGCCTGGCCTGAGGCGTCTGGTGTCCTGCTGGCCTCTCTGAGCAGCTTTGAAGGCTGGTGAGAAATCAGGCAAATCAGGACGTTCTTGCTGGCGGTAAGAATGAGCCCCATGGAGGGAGTGTTTGCGCTTCCGAAGCTTCAGGATACTTTCAGAGGGGAGCTGTGTTGGTCTTCCACAGAAGAGCCAGATTCAAGTCCAGCAGCACCTTGGAGTCCAACCAGATTTCCTGGGGCCTGAGCTTTTGAGAGTCAGAGCTCCCTCCCTTCGTCAGATACAAGTCGGAATGGAGACCCCGGAGTCTTCGTACCCCAGCCAAAAGGCAGGAGGGGAGAAGGCCTCTCTCCCGCCTGGGAGTTGTTGCCAAGAGAGGGGTCAGGAGGCAGAGGTGGGAGGCACCTTGTGACTAGCTTGATCAGAGCAGAGGAGAAAAGGCTCCGGGGCAGAAAATGAGGTAAACTGGGTTTCAGTCCAGGAGCACCTTTGCGAACAACAGGACTGAGGGAGGGGGGTCAACGAGTTTTCAAGAGTCATAGGAAAATAAGAACATAAGCCAGTGCGGGATCCCGTCCAACGCTCTGTGTCACACAGTAGCCAAAAACACCAGGAGGTCCAGCAGTGGGGCCAGGACACTAGAAGCCCTCCCACTGTTGTTACCCCCCCCCCCAAGCACCAAGAATACGGAGCATCACTTGCCCCAGACTGAGTCCAAGTTCCCTTCATCAGAGACAAGTCAGATCGGCGCTCTCTGACGCCTTCTTTCCCCGTCTGAAGGGGGGAGGGGCTTTGCAGGGAAGAGACTCCGGATGCAGATCCACAATGCTGGGTGCAGACTCACCGAAGCCCTTCCAATCCACTCCCCACCCCCAATGCACTTTGCAACTGGGTTCTACTGTCTGAGATGGCAAAATCCCCTTGCAAACCATGGCTGAAGTGGATTGGAACTGGCTTATATAGCGTGTGTGAAAAGCACCAGATTGTAACGTGACTAGAGTGGAGGAGAAATGCTCTGGGGGCAGAACATTAGCATCTGCACTGAACTAACCTGGATTAGACCAGAGGGATTTCCACAACGCCAGCTTTCCCCCAGTGTAGTGAGATGTGACTCCTCCAACCCTCTTCAGCTTCTGGGGAGTGGGGAGGGGCGGTTCCCCTCCCCCCCAGGTGCTATGGGGCTCCAATCCCACTGGAGGCTTCAAGGTGACCCTCCCCCATCCTGCCCAGAGCTGTCTGCGGCCCATTTGGCCGGGGACAAAGGCAGAGCTGGGCGGGCCGGGGGCAGGGCCCACCCTGGGAGGGGGGGACTCCTCTCTGTTCCTGTGTCAAGAGGGAGTTCTTCTCAAGTGACCAGAGGAGAGAAACCCCTGGTTTTCACACCCTGGGAGATGGATGCCTCACACCTGGCGGAGGAGGAACCTCCTGATGGCAGCCATGGGGCTGGGAAGACTCCCGGGTTCCAGTCAAGGCCTTTTGCTTTCTTAACTAGGTGCAAAGGGGGTGGCGGGTTCAGTGTGGGGGGGGAATTCCCGGCCCCCTGGACTGGGCTGCCCTGCAGAGTGACCACAGGGTTCACCGGGGAGCCCCTGGGGGGGGCTGCTTTTGAGAGGCCACCCCTCCCTTTGCTGGGGGTGAGCTTCTTTCTCGAAAGATGATGGAATGATAGAGTTGGAAGGGGGACCTCCAGGGTCCTCTAGTCCAACCCCCTGCACAGTGCAGAGAATTCACAAATACCTCTGCCCCCCCCACGCCCCCAGTGAGACCCCTGTTCCATGCCCAGAAGATGGCACAAAACCAGAGAGCCAGTCTGGTCTAATGGTTAGGAGCGCGCAGACTCTAATCTCGGAGAACCAGGTTTGATTCCCCACTCCTCCACTTGCACCTGCTGGATGACCTTGGGCAAGCCATAGCTCTGTACCAGCTGCTCTCTCAAGGACAGTTGTCTCAGAGCTCTCTCAGCCCCCCCTGCCTTCCAGGGTGTCTGTCTGTTGTAGGGAGGGGAAGGGAAAGGGGACTGTAAGCCACTCTGAGACTCCGAGTGAGTGAATGGTGGGATATAAATCCAACCTCTTCTCTTCTTCTTCTCTCCTGGGCAAACTGGCCTGGAGAAAGCTCCAGGTGGTCAGCCGTGTTGGCCTGAAGCAGTTGGGCAATTTTAGAGCCCAGCAACTTCCTTTCCAATGTATTTGACCAAGCGTGCGTGCACACGGAAGCTCGCCCCTTGGATAAACCTTGATTGGCCTGGAGAAAAATGGCTTCCTGACCCCGCAGTAACGCCAGGGCAAAGTGCTGACTTAAGAGTGTGAGGTTGGGGCGGGGGTGGGGGGGAGAGTACTGGACCTTGCCCGTAACTTTTGGGGTTTTGTTCTTCATTCCTGACAAGGAAGCAGTTCTCAAGCAAGCATCTCTCTAATAAAGCCTTTTAATGAAGAAGCTGTAGAGAGTGCCTTCACTGGGGGTCTGTCAGGGGCTCCTGGGCTTGCATCCAGCAGTTCTACCGTGACCAACATGGCTGCCCTCCGAAAGTATCCATACCCCTGTGTAGGGCAGCCTGAAGCCTTTGGACATGATCTGGGGACACGGAGAGATGGTGGCCACCACAGCCCCAAGCAACCCAGCCCAAGTTGAACCCTCCCCGAAGCCCTCTCCATTGATGGTCAGTAGTCTCCGACTAGTCTCTTCTTTGACCTGCCAGACGCAAGGCAGGCCCAGGCTGGGCCCCGACTCTGGAGATCATGGCCCCGTGGGCTCCTCTGTGGGGAATCAGCGGAGTGTGTCGGGGTGAGAGTGTTGGGCGAAGACCCGGGTTCAGGTCCCCACTCTGCCTCCTGGGGAAGACGGAAGGGAAGGACCAGCAGCGAAGGGAGAGCGGAGAGGGGCCTTTGAGCAAAGAATAAAATGGATCATTGATTTACTTACTTCATTTCTGTCCTGCCTCTCTTCCCATGGGGATCTGATTAGCATGCATTTGCATAAAGATGAGGGAAGAGTGGCCTTGTCCTGGGACCCTGCATGCCTCACGGGGGACATCCCTTCCTTCCTGTGTGCCCCTCTCGGTGTGTTGGGGGGCTGCGTGTCTCTCCCTCCCTCCCCCTCTCTCCTAAGGCCCCTGCAGTTTTATGTTACAAGCGCTGATGTTAGGAAATGAGTTTTTCCAAGCCTGTCCTCTGATTAATCAGGCACACTTCCTAAATCAATCACATTTTATGAAGCCACTAAACCAGGCAGCTCTCGAAATGCTTCATTGTGGCAGGACTGTGCCCAGGTTTCTTCATTTGGGCAGAATTGTGTCCTGATTTACCACACACAGAAAGAGAGAGGATTCCCCTTGTTCGAAGGCTAGTTGAATCCAATTCTAGTGGGCGGTGCTCATCTCCGTTTCTAAACCGAAGAGCCAGCGCTGTCCGAAGGCTTCTCCGTGGTCATGTGGCCGGCATGGCTAGACGCTGAGGCGCACGGAACACTGTTCCCTTCCCACCACAGCGGTACCGATTTATCTGCTTGCAGTTTCTTGCCTTCGAACTGCTAGGTTGGCAGGAGCTGGGGCCAGAGACAGGAGTTCACTCCGTCACGCGACACTCGGGTCTCGAACTGCCAAAGTACTGATCTTCTGGTCTGCAGCTCAGTGTCTTAACCTCTGAGCCATTGTGGCTAGATAGATAGATAGATAGATAGATAGATAGATAGATAGATAGATAGATAGATAGATAGATCGACATCTGTATAAATGAAAGCTGTAAGAGCGGCCCAGCACAAATCTCAGAAGAGGCCTTCCCCGGTGGGTGAGGGGGAAGGAGGAATTGATTGATTTTATGTACTTTCTCCCCTGCTGAGGACTCAGGGCGGCTCACCCCCTTCTCCTCCCCTCTGTTGTATCCTCAGGACAACAGCTCTGTGAGACAGGTGAGGCGGGGAGTGCGGGATGGGCCCAAGGTCACCCCGCCAGCTTCCCTGGTGCCTGTGGGGGTCTGAGCCTGGGTTTCCCAGCTGCCAGTCTGACCCTTTACCCGCCAGACCCCAGCACACCTCTTCTAAGGTGCCCCCTCTCACCTGCGGCTCTGGGACAAACAGCCCGCCTCTTCCTCCCACTGCCTTTGAGTTCTGCCTCCAGTCCCCCCGCCCCCTCGTCCTGCCCCCTTGTGTCCCTGTTCTGGGCAGTCATCCCTTCTGGGCCAAGTCCTTAACTGTCTGGTTGTCTGGCCTCTTAATTGGTGCTTATTTGGTAAGAAGGCTTTCATCACATGATAGCTCAGGGGGGCTCAAGAAGCTGCAGTCATCCCAGGATGGCCCCCTGGACTGGTCCTTAGCCAGAGGAGTGTCTCATGCTTTTTTTGGCCAAGACCCTCCAAGAAAGGGCCCCCGAAGCAAAATGTAGCTCTCGCAGAGGTACGCGTGTGGATTTCCCACGACACGCCAGTGCCCCATTTGTGCTCCCTCCTTCAGACCTCCCCGCCTTTGCTTCCGGGACTCGGGTGGAGAGGAGAGGAGGAAAGCGCGGAGGGAGAGTCGCCCCTGACAGGCAGGGCCGGCCCCTTGGGAAGAGTGGGGGGACCCTGATGAGAAGGACGGAGGAGTCTGAGCCCAACAGGGGGACCCCCTTGGGGCAAGAATTAAGTCAGTCCCCCGCCATCCTTCCTGAGCGAAGACAAAAATGTGCGAGCCGGAGGCTGAAAACTGTGAGCTAGCTCACCCCAACTCAGCTTAGAGGGAACACTGGTCCCCTTCCTTTTTGGCTTTCCTGGTGGTGTGGACGAAGAGTGTGGCAGCGGGGGGGGGGGGGAAGCTTAATTCTTAGCTAGGGTTGCCATTCTCCAGGTGGGGCCAGGAGTTCTTCCAGAGTTATAACTGACCCCCTGGAGGGAAGGACAGCTTTGGAAGGTGAGCTCTATGGAACCCCCTCGCTGCTGAGCTCCCTCCCCACACTCTGCCCCCCCTCCCCAAATCTCCTGGGGCAGAGCTGGTTTTTCGCAACGGGACCCATTCTGGACGCTCAGACCTGGTTGGGAAATGGGACTTCTCATCCTGCCCCCCCTTTCAAGTATGCCCCCTCCCTCCCCATTCGCATACTGGTTTGTTCGGTACCAAGCAAGATCCGTTTCTCGGGTCTGCTCACTGAGGAGTTCCTCGCGTGTGAATCCAAAGCTTCTTTGTTGCTCCCCCCTCGTGGCTTTCGCCATGCAATGATAAAGGTTCCTGGGCCGGCCTGGGTCAGAGGGCACCAAACTTCGAATGACGACAACGTCCGATAGCAAGGCTCCCCCCCTCCCCACACTCCCCCCATCTCCACGCCAAGCAGGGCCAGCCCAGCCTGCGCTTTGGCCCTCTGGAGCCCGGCTCTCTCATTCCCTTGCAAATCCGGGCGGAATGGCTTGCAGGTGTCGGCCGGCCATGGAGGCTCTGCTCTTCCCCGACAGCTGGAGTCCTCGTTTGTGCACCGAGCCAAGCTGGACAGCCCGCTCTGCTTGGAGACGGTTGACGGCGCAACTGCCGGTATTCCTTTGGGGAGAGATGGAGCCACATAGCAAGCCGGGTGAGTCAGGCAACAGCTGGTGAGCCGGCCCGTGGTTTCCCCCTCTGCACATACCTGCCTTGTTGATTTATAGTAATCCCCCCCCCCAAAAAAAACCCCACCAGTGCAACATACATCCCGTGTCACCCCAAACATGCAAGGTGGACCACAAGAAAGCGGCTGGGTGCTGGAAGAGTGGGCCAGCCGGGCTCTGGGGCTGCCCCGTGGCTGCCCTCCCTGCCCTCTTGGTCCACCAGGAACGGCTGCTGCTGCTGCTGCTGTTGGGGGGGGGTGTCTCTGATCCTCAGGTCTCAGCGATGTCACTGACTCATCACCGTTCTGTCCCTGAACACCCAGGCCGAAGGAATCGGGGGTTCTTCAGTGTGCCCTTGTGGGGCGGGATCCTGCACTGCTCAAAATACCCCAACTAAGGTGGGGGGTGGAAGGGGAGAGGGAGGGGGCAGAGCAAAGTGGGGTCTGAGGGCCAAGCCAAGCTCATGGGGAAAAGGGGTCTGTGCCCAGAGGGGGGACCGAATGTGGGGCCGGTGCTTTCTCCAGGGCCTCTTCTTCAGACTTGGGGGCCTCCCTGACTAAGACGGTTTCCTGCCCCCCGAAGTTCAGTGGTGAAAGTGGACGAGGAAGAGCTGGTTGCTGGTTCTCACTCAGCCAGGAGACCTCAGGCCATTGTGTGTTCTCAGTCTGACCCTACCTCGCAAGGCTGTTGTGAAGATTGACTGCAGAATGGAAGAAGCACGACCACCATCACCCCAAGCGGTGGGGGAAAAAAACACATTTTAAAAGGTTCAGTTGCCTGGGTGAGGAAGATAATTCCCTCCTCTTTTTTGCAGAGGGCGACCTGAGCCCAGAAGGTCTGGGGACAAACCCCCCCACCCCCCGGTGAAGCCACCGAGCACCATCTGAGCTCAACGAACCGAGCACCATCTGAGCCTGCGAATGCGGGGAGAGCGGCTTAGCAATTAAATAATTAAATAAAGAAATAGCGTGTCCCTTGTGGGGCCTGCCTGACAGCACAGTCAAGTTGCCTGGAGAGTCCTGCACAGCCCTCCCCTCATATCTGTGGGGCTGATGGGGTCTTTGAGCCAGTGGGCCTGTTGGCCTGAGGATCAGGTTTCTGGATTTATACCCCACCCTCCACTCCCCAAGGGAGTCTCAGAGCGGCTGACAAACTCCTTTCCCTTCCCCTCCCCACAACAGCCACCCTGTGAGGTAGGTGGGGCTGAGAGAGCTCTTTCCCAAGCTGTCCTTGAGAGAACAGCTGGTACAGAGCTATGGCTTGCCCAAGGTCATCCAGCAGCTGCAAGTGGAGGAGAGGGGAAATCAAACCCGGTTCTCCCAGATTAGAGTCCACACTCTTAACCAGGACACCAAATTGGCTCCAGTTTTCAGTTGCAAATAGCCTGGTTAGAATTGTGCTTTGCTTCACTGTGCCCCAAGAAGCAACCTGCTCTGTCATTTTTGAAAAGAAGTTAGGATAGTCTAAGACTTGAGGCAGAACAGGAGAGAAATGCTGGCCCTTGTTGATTTTTCAGGCAGGAGGGAAGGGAAAGGAAAGCCTCAAAAGTCCTCCTTCAGCACTCAGGCCAAAACCCGGCATTTTGTGGATTGCAGATAATCCGTTCAAGAGGAGCTGGAGCCCGGGGACACTGGCGTTTGACTCGGACAGGTCCTGCCAAGCCAAACAGGGCCAGCGGGATCCCAGATTAACGCACACGGCAGAGGGTCTTTGCTTGTACATGACAGATGAGACGTGCTTTTCCTAACGGCGGCCCTCAGCGGGAACTGGAAGCACCAAGCAGGGGTTGAGCCTTTGCAGCTTGAAAAGGGGGGGGAAATCCCTTAATCCTAAACAATCCACTACAGGAAGGAGTCCTGTTTCCCAGAAAGCCTTTCTGAAAGAGGTCGAGAAAGGCTTGGCCCGGCGGCGGGGAAATGGCAGGGAGCCTCCACCCCATAACCACCAGTGGCCAGAACTGCATCCCCTTGCTTGCCCCCCCCCCCCCCCGCAAAGGAAAGAGGCCGGCTGGTGGTGACTTTGCCCTCCATCTGCCTGGCAGAGTGGTGAGAGCAGGGACACAGTCTGGTCTAAGCCCAAGAGGCCCCGATTCAGGGGCGCCTGCCCTGCCCAATGGCAGCCAGGGGGCATGCATCTGGAAGGACAGGGGGCTTTCCCTCTCTCCAGATGTTTGCACCCCAGGCAAGGCACTATTTGCCACCTGTTGGACATAGCGAACTGATATGGGGCTGAAGACACCAGGCTAAGGAGGGCCCCCACCTAGCCAGCCCCCTTTGGCCACCAGGCTCTTGCCTGCCTCGCCCATCCCTTTCGAAAGAGACATGGGATGTCCCTTTTCCGCCTGGCGAGGGGGCAGCAGTGCCTGGGGAACACGGTGTCGGGAGAGCTAGATCTTCCTCGATATCTCCCTCCTCTTTTCGAGCACCATTTTTCCCTCCTCCATTTTATCTTCACATCGACAACCCTGGGAGGTGTAGGTGAGGTTGACAGTGTGTGATTGGCCTGAGGGTGGAGATTCGAACTTGGGCCTCCCAGGCAGCTGCTGTGTGTTGTGCTGGATCCGGGCTGGACTATCCTCCGTCTCAAGTTTGTTCTCTTCTTGAGCTGCCCCTCCTTCCATGGGTGACAAGTCGGACCCCTCCCCTGCCGGCCTGGGCTGCGCTTTGCTCCCTGGGGGAGAGCGGGAGGGGGGAGCGCCCATCCCCACCAGGGGGAGGGTCCCTTTGGGGTGGGCCTCTTCAAAGGGCTTCCCTCCCCAAGAGTGGCGGTGGGTGCCAATGGGAGGGAGGTGTGAACGGAGGGGCCTCGGATGCCCCCACCCTGGCCCTTTTCCCAAGGCCCGCAGCTGGCACCTTCCCCTGGGCGCTCCCCGCTGAAAGGCACCTCATCCATCACCCACCTGACAGGGGAGATGAGTCTCTTTTTGAGGAGGAGGCGGCTTTGGGGTGACACTTTTGGTGATCTTGGAGCAGCTCAGCAAATGGCGGGGAACGTGTAAAAGCGGTTTGCATCAGCTGATCCATCATGCCAGAGGGGGATCCTGGGCCTGGGGGGGGAGGACCAATTTCAGCCCTTAGGAGGGGGGGGTCTGCGGGACTGGCCTCCTGCACTGCAGAAGTGTGGGTGTGCGGGGGAGGGAAGAACCCCCTTTCTGGTCAGCGGAGGGCCCAGCAGCAGCTCCCAGCCTCGAGCAGGTGGTGGTGGTGGTGGTGGTGGCTCTCTTGGCCTAATCCTGGGGGGGGGGGGGGAAGGCTTGCTAGGACCCTCTGCACTCCCAATCCTGCTTCCTCCCGTGCCGGTCCCAGAGGAAGCCAAAAGGCGAGGTGGGCCTTCGGGTCTCCCAGTCCAAACCCACACAAGGCCTGGAAGGTCAGCACCGGCACTTGGAATTGGGCCGGGGGTGGTGGTGGTGGGTGAGGACAATTGGGGACAGCAGAATCTCTTTGGGGCGGGGGGGGGGGGACCCAGGCTGGGTCTGGCTGCTGGATGGGAGCGCCCCCGACTGCTTGTCCCCCTCTTCTGACTGGCAGCAGCTCCCTGCCCAGCAGCAAAGGGCCTTCTCCCCCCATGGCGGCCCCCCCCAGCTCCTCCAGCCGGAAGGGCTGGAAAAAGAAGAAGAGGAGGTTGGATTTATCCCCCGCCCTTCACTCAGAGTCTCAGAGCGGCTTACAAACTCCTTCCCCTTCCCCTCCCCACAACAGACACCCTGCCAGGTAGGTGGAGCTGAGAGAGCTCTGAGACAACTGTCCTTGAGAGAACAGCTCTGAGAGGACTTGTGACTGGCCCAAGGTCACACCAGCAGCTGCATGTGGAGGAGGAGCAGGGAATCAAACCCGGTTCTCCCAGATTACAGTCCAGGCACTTAAGCACTACACCAAACTGGGAACGGTCGGTCGCAGGATGAGCTGGGCTCTGCCAGGGAGCCGTGTTCCTCAGACCAAGCAAACCATGATTTTCTCTGCCTGGCGTAAAGGTTGCGATCCTCTTAGGAACTTGAGTGGTTGCACAGCCCATTCGGCAGGCCTGCCCTGAAATGGTGCTGGCTGCAGAATGTGTGTGTGTGGGGGGGGGGGGGGGGCGCTTCTTTCCAAACAGAGTTATCCCCAAAACCACAAGAAGGATGGAAATGAATTCCACCAGGCACCTTAAAAATCTTCAAGCAATTACATAAACACAGCTGCGTAAATGTTAGCTTTTTTTATTTAAGAAAAGGAAGGGGGGGGTTAAAACAATTAGCACGCGTCCCTGCTACAGAGATGGCTCCCTGGCCCTCCCTTCCCTGGGATTGCTGGAGAGGGGGAGGACCCCTGCTGGAAGGGGGGGGGGGGAGTCTGTGTCTGTGGGGCGGGGGGACTGGCTGTTCCTCTGCAGGCAGGGCTGCATTTGCTTTGGGACCCGGGCCCTAGTGGGAGCTTCGAAGCAGAAGGTGGGGGACGGACAGACGGATGGGCGGAGGGGGGGGCGCTCTGCTTTCTTGGCACCGGATGCCTCCTTGTTCGGCCTGCCGCATCTCGAAGAAAGCAGCCAGGCGGTCCTTGGTCTCATCTGCCCCCCCTCCAGGCGAGGGCTTCTGCAGCCAACACCTCGCTTGCCTCTAATCCTCCCCACTGCTGCTGCGGGGACTTGGGCGGACACGCAAAAACGCTTCCACGCCGCTGATCGGATTTTACGAACTGTCCAACGTCATTATTATCAGTCAGGGGATAGATCCGGCAGCCCCCCCCCCCCCCCCCGGCACTGCTTTTGCACGGTGATTGGCCTAATTATGTGTTGACATTTTACGGGGGGGGGGGGGAGGGAGATTCTCAACAAGCCTGACCCTCCAGGGAGCTCTCCATCAAAACTGCAGCCAGCCAATTCAATGGACATGTCTTTCCTTTTCATTCCAGTATGGGGTGAGAGTGAAAAGGTCCCGCAAAGGGGTCCCAGAAGAAGAGAGGACACACAAAGAACACACACAGGAAGTCCCCTTCCCCATGGCCAGATCCCCAGTGCCCCCCCCCCCCCCCGGACAGTCTTGTCTACTCACTGGACCACCCCAGGGGCTCAGGCCCTTCCACATCACCAGTCCCCTTTTTAAACTGGAGATGGTGGGGGCTGAGCCATGCCAAGCAGAGGGTCTCCCCACAGAGCCCTGGCCCCTCCCCCAAAAGGGGGGGAAGGTGCTTTCAACTGCATCAGACTCTTTGTCCACCCAGGTCAGTATCATCTACTGGCAGCAACTGTCCAGGGCCTCAGGTGGTGGTCTTTCCCATCCCCTCCTGCCTGGTCCTTGTTTAACTGGAGATGCTGCCGGGGATTGAACCGGGGCCCTTCTGCATGCCAAGCAGAGGCTCTTCCCTTGAGCCACAGTCCCCTCTGGACAGCTCTCCAGGGCCTCAGGCGGAGGTCTTTCCCATCCCCTCCTGCCTGGTCCTTGTTTAACTGGAGATGCTGCCAGGGACTGAACCGGGGCCCTTCTGCATGCCAAGCAGAGGCTCTTCCCTTGAGCCACAATCCCCTCTTGACAGCTCTCCAGGGTCTCAGGCGGAGGTCTTTCCCATCCCCTCCTGCCTGGTCCTTGTTTAACTGGAGATGCTGCCAGGGACTGAACCGGGGCCCTTCTGCATGCCAAGCAGAGGCTCTTCCCCTGAGCCACAGTCCCCTCTTGACAGCTCTCCAGGGCCTCAGGCGGAGGTCTTTCCCATCCCCTCCTGCCTGGTCCTTGTTTAACTGGAGATGCTGCCGGGGACTGAACCTGGGCCCTTCTGCATGCCAAGCAGAGGCTCTTCCCCTGAGCCACAGTCCCCTCTTGACAGCTCTCCAGGGTCTCAGGCGGAGGTCTTTCCCATCCCCTCTTGCCTGGTCCTTGTTTAACTGGAGATGCTGCCAGGGATTGAACCGGGGCCCTTCTGCATGCCAAGCAGAGGCTCTTCCCCTGAGCCACAGTCCCCTCTTGACAGCTCTCCAGGGCCTCAGGCAGAGAGGTCTCTCCCATCCCCTCCTTGTTTAACTGGTCCTTGTTTAACTGGAGATGCTGCCAGGGATTGAACCGGGGCCCTTCTGCATGCCAAGCAGAGGCTCTTCCCTTGAGCCACAGTCCCCTCTTGACAGCTCTCCAGGGTCTCAGGCGGAGGTCTTTCCCATCCCCTCTTGCCTGGTCCTTGTTTAACTGGAGATGCTGCCGGGGATTGAACCGGGGCCCTTCTGCATGCCAAGCAGAGGCTCTTCCCCTGAGCCACAGTCCCCTCTTGACAGCTCTCCAGGGCCTCAGGCAGAGAGGTCTCTCCCATCCCCTCCTGCCTGGTCCTTATTTAACTGGGGATGCTGCCGGGGATTGAACCGGGGCCCTTCTGCATGCCAAGCAGAGGCTCTTCCCTTGAGCCACAGTCCCCTCTTGACAGCTCTCCAGGGCCTCAGGTGGAGGTCTTTCCCATCCCCTCCTGCCTGGTCCTTGTTTAACTGGAGATGCTGCTGGGAATTGAACCGGGGCCCTTCTGCATGCCAAGCAGAGGCTCTTCCCTTGAGCCACAGTCCCCTCTTGACAGCTCTCCAGGGCCTCAGGTGGAGGTCTTTCCCATCCCCTCTTGCCTGGTCCTTGTTTAACTGGAGATGCTGCCGGGGACTGAACCGGGGCCCTTCTGCATGCCAAGCAGAGGCTCTTCCCCTGAGCCACAGTCCCCTCTTGACAGCTCTCCAGGGCCTCAGGCGGAGGTCTTTCCCATCCCCTCCTGCCTGGTCCTTGTTTAACTGGAGATGCCGGGGATTGAACCGGGGCCCTTCTGCATGCCAAGCAGAGGCTCTTCCCCTGAGCCACAGTCCCCTCTTGACAGCTCTCCAGGGTCTCAGGCGGAGGTCTTTCCCATCCCCTCCTGCCTGGTCCTTTTTCACTGGAGATGCTGCCGGGGATTGAACCGGGGCCCTTCTGCATGCCAAGCAGAGGCTCTTCCCCTGAGCCACAGTCCCCTCTTGACAGCTCTCCAGGGTCTCAGGCGGAGGTCTTTCCCATCCCCTCCTGCCTGGTCCTTGTTTAACTGGAGATGCTGCCGGGGATTGAACCGGGGCCCTTCTGCATGCCAAGAAGAGGCTCTTCCCCTGAGCCACAGTCCCCTCTTGACAGCTCTCCAGGGTCTCAGGCGGAGGTCTTTCCCATCCCCTCCTGCCTGGTCCTTGTTTAACTGGAGATGCTGCCGGGGATTGAACCGGGGCCCTTCTGCATGCCAAGAAGAGGCTCTTCCCCTGAGCCACAGTCCCCTCTTGACAGCTCTCCAGGGTCTCAGGCGGAGGTCTTTCCCATCCCCTCCTGCCTGGTCCTTGTTTAACTAGAGATGCTGCCGGGGATTGAACCGGGGCCCTTCTGCATGCCCAGCAGAGGCTCTGCCAGTCAGCCACAGCCCCTCCCCTGTAATACATGACCCTATGAAGCTGCCTTCTACTGAATCAGCCCCCTGGTCCATGAAGGTCAGTATTGTCTCCTCAGATTGGCAGCAGCTCTCCAGGGTCTCAGGGAGAGAGGTCTTTCCCATCACCTACCGCCTGATCCTTCAGACTCTAGATGCCTGGGATTGAACCTGGGACCTTCGGCGTGCCAAGCAGGGGCTCTGTTGCTGAACCAGGCCCCCCCCCCCACGGCTTCTTCAAAAGGATCCCGGCTCACATGTATGTCCTTAGCCAGAAGGGGCTTTCCCTCTGGGACCGTGTTAGCCACTGTTGCCCCTTTCCTAGAGAAGGCGAGGCGGCTGGTGAGGGACCTGGGAGCAACGGCAAAGGAAGGCGGGCAGGCGGGGGGGGGGGGGATGTGCTTCTGGTGGGGCTCTGCATTGGGGGAGAGAAGCCGGACACAGCAGCCCAGGAGCCCCCACCCCCCTTAGCCCCCCAGCCTTCTTCTTTTCAAGGGTTGATCGGTCCGATGAACAGGAAACTTTCGAACAGGCCGACTGACTAGCGAGAAGGAAGCGCACCGCAGATGCTGCCTGACTACAGACTTGCTGGGCGGCAGGTCAGCTCCCAGGGAAACCTGGTGCTTTCTCTTTGACAGCTCTCCTCTGGGCAACCGGCTCTTCTGCCATCATCTTTGCTTTAAAATTGTAAAAAAACCCAGGCTGATGAGCTGCGTGGGGCACCCAGTTCTTTCCAAGCCGCACATCCCTGTTCTTGTGCTGCCCTCTGCTGGCCGCCTGGCAAACTAGCAGGTCAGTTGGGAAAGGGTGGGCGTGCCTGTATCCTTGAGCTTGGGCTGCCCAAAGGGCAATGGGGCAGGGGACAGGACAGGGGCCAGGGAGCACCCTGCCGGAAGGGGGCGGGGTGGGGACAGAGAGTCTTTCTTGCTTTCACTGCTTCAGAGTCCTTCCGCCCCTTTCCTGGCCTCTGGGTGTCCCCCCCCATGCCCACGCTAAACAGCTGGACAAATGGCCTCTATCCTCTCAGCCCCAGGAGGAAAGAGGCAGTTTCCCACCCCCCACTCTATGGGGCAGAACACATGCTCCTACTCTGTGCCAGTCCATGGCGGTGGGTGTTTGTGGAGGCCTCTGCCAGTCCTCCCCCCCCCCCCCCCCCCGCAGGCAGGCAGGCAGGCAGGCAGGCTGCTTTCTCTTCTCCTCCTGGGACTGACGGCCTTTGCAAGGGTCCGGGCGCGGGACCAGCACACAGTCACCGAGACAGGAGCAAGGGAGGAAAGGGGCCCGTCCAGAGACGTGCAAACTCCTTTGCTAGATCCTCTCTCCCTTGGGGCTCTTTTTCCCAAGCCAGGCATCAAGAGGTTTTAAAGAAACAAGAAAGACGGGGACCATGTGTGACGGCTCTGTTCGGGGAGCCCTGCCGGAGCTGGCCCAGGAACGCCTCTCTCCTCCACCACCCCGTGTCCCACGTTCCCCCCCCCATCCCTCTACAAGGACCACAGACCCAGGCATGAAGGCCAAAACCAGCTCCTCAGTGAAGGTAGCCTGCCACTGGACAAGGAGGCTCCTGAGCCCCCGGTGGGCCTAACCCTGTGGGACCAGAGACTGCCACGTCCTCCCTCCCTCCAGGTTGGAAAGCTGACTTTTAGGTTCACCAGAACTCTTCTTCAGAGGGGGTGTTAAGCAAAATAGAAAACGTGGTTGGGGGGAGAGAACACCGGAGGGGAGCTGCTGGGCCACCCCCCACTCCAGCTGAACCAGGCCGCTGTCTCCTACGGCTGCCCCCCCCCGCCCCCCGTCAGGGGAACTGACCCCACCTCCTGTCCTGGGCCTGAATTCCGCCTTTTGACCCCAACCGAAAATAACCCCTTGCGGCCCAGAAGCTGCTTGTTTGCAGGGAAGTGGGGCCCTGCCCTTCCCGACACTGGGCTCCCCTTGACCCAGCCTCTTGCCTCGACGGAGCAGGGCAAACACCCAGCTGTTGGTTTGCAGGGCGAACAAAGAAAACCTGATCCGGCTAACCTGGAGAGAAAAAGAACCGACATTCAAATTCAGTCGGCTTTTGAAGACGGCTGATTAGCTCTGATGTCTTCCTAAAGAGGATAATTGAAAACAGGGGTTCTAAGCGGATTTGCGGGGGATTCTGGGCAACGTTTCTTCTTGCCAGCCCAGAAGGCCTGCTGGAGTTCTGACACAGGGGATGGGGCGGGTGGGCCCCCACTTGGTGTCCAGATGTGGGGCACGGCTGCTCTGAAGTGCGCTCGCTGGGGTTATCAGGGAGCAGGGTGACCGAGCGTCTTGGGCCAAAAGTCTCATCGCTCTGGAATCTCTGGTGTTTTCTTTCATTAACATTCCCGGCCCCTTTTCGCTTGCAGACATGACAGACTGGGGGAGGGGGCCAGGGGGAGCTGAGAAAAGTGAATTGTGATCATGAGCAATGTTCCCTCCAAGCTAAGTTGATGTGAGCTAGCTCACAGTTTTCTAGCCTCCGGCTCACACATTTTCTGTCTTAGCTCGGGAAGGATGGCTCTGGAGCAAACTGATTCATGCAGCTCACAACTTTAAGGCCAGTAGCTCACAAAGTAGAATTGTTGTTCACAGGGCTCCACAGCTGAGAGGGAGCATTAATCACAGGGGTCTCCGAAAGCCTTGCTGCCAGGGGGGCTGGCAATGGCAGAGGGAAGAGGACCCAAAGGGCTCTGCTGTGGGAAGCACAGACCTGCAGGCGCATTCAGAAGTGGGCCCCAAGAACGTGCCTCCGTGGGACAGGAGGTGGGAACTGCCAGGGCTTGAACTGCAACAGAAGGCTGTAAGGGAAAGCCAAGGAGGGCAGAATGACTCTGGGTGGTGGAAGAGGTGGGCAGCCAGGCTTGAGCCCTGGATGGGGTTGGGGGAGGCAGGGAGACAGTGCCTGGCTCCCCCTGGGGGGCTATGCTGCAGCCACCTCCACCGCCCCGCTCAGAGAAGAAACCTCTTTTCTTTCCCCCACGGAGGTATTAAAAATACCAGAGTCTGTGTGCGTTCCACTGGTGAGGGAGCCCAGATTTTTGCTTACAGTTTCACCTGCAAGGGAACACAAGGATCTCCCTGGCCATCTCTGGCAAGGGGGCGCGCTCTCTCGAGCACACGATGGGCGGGCAAAGCAGCAGCAGCCACCCACCGCTCAGGAAGCACCGTCCCCTCCGCAGCCTCACCTCCTCCCAAGCCCCAGAGCTCTAACCATAGCCTGCCTAGGTCTGTCCCATTCCTGGCAGTTTCAGAGGGAAGTCAAGCAGCTGGCTTGGAGTCCCAGAGACCACCAAGGTTCCCAGGGTACGGCCGCCAGGCAGTCCAAGCTTCCTTCCTCGTGTGTGAGCTTCAGCTCCCAATAACTCTCCCCCCCACCCCCACCCCCAAATCTCATTGGCCTCTAAGGTGCCACGGGACTCGTATCTAGCCACACCAACCTGGCAGCCACGGATCCCCGAGACCAAACCCTTCAGAGAGGACCGGACTGTTCCACCTGCCAGCCAGAAACTCTCTGCGACACCAAGAAGGCGGAGCCCCTCCTGCACAAGGCCGGCGTTTATTCCAGGGACCACGCAGGGAATACCGTAGAAAAACAGAGAAGCACAGCTTCCAAGAGCTGGTGGTAGAAAGAAGTGGGGAGCAGCGAACACCACCCTTTTGTTTGCCAGTGGCCCGCACTCCACAGCCGCTATCACCGAGACAGGACAGCTGCGGCCCGGCGGGCTGAGAAGGGCCTCTTCCGTGGCCTCCGAGTCCCAGAGAGCAGCAAAAGAGACCTGCAGACCTCCGCTGTGTTCTGGCCTGCACCCTTGGCGGGTACTGATGCTGCAGATAGCCGCAGATCCAGGCTTGGACTCAGTCTTCCGCCGAACTGTAGCCCTCCTCGTCCTTCGCCTCTCGGTAACTGACTCCTGCTTCCCCCTCTGGCTCGAAGGCGACCATCTGAATGCCAAGCTTCTGGGCCAGCTTCTGGGCAGCAAATCTGGCCTGCATCTCCTGCGACAAAGAGGGAAGCCACCCCCTTGGGATCAGAAACACGGCAGCCGGCTGCCCAGCAGGCACGAACCAAGAAGCCAAAGCGAGCCAAGAGGCACACTGAGGGCTCTCAGAAGAGCTCCGCAGACTGTACAGAACGTTGGACTAAGTTCTGGGTTGATCTGAGCACAAATCCCAACTCGGCTGCAAAGCGCGTTTCCACGTCCAGCCTCACCTCCCTTACAAGGGTGTTGTGGGGAAGCAACAGAAGAAGGGAAGCATTGGTTCTTATGCCCCGCTCTTCTCTTCTCTAAGGAGTCTCAGAGCGGCTTACAAACTCCTTTCCCTTCCCCTCCCCGCTGTGACTGTCCCAAGGACACCCAGCAGGCTTCCTGTGGGGGAGGAGTGGGGAATTAAACCCCATTCTCCCGATTTGAGTCCTGCTGCTCTGAACTCGGACACCATGCTGGCTCTCTGAGGTGACGGCCTCCTTGCCCTCAGCTGTTGCTTGCCCAGCACTCTCGATGGCCAGAGGAACCCCCCCCCTCCAGCCCCGCAGCCCTCTGAGGAAGAGCCAAGCCTGGGCGAAGCCTCGGCCTGGTCAGGCTTACCTCATAAGCTGCTTTCTGCTGGACCTGAAGGGCGAGCGATTCCTCGATGGGGAGGAGCTGAGCCGGGGTGTGGTGTAGGACGGGCAGCCGGGCGGCTGTGATGTCATCCAGGTGCTGCTTCTCCCTGTGGAGTCTTTCTTTGGCGGAAACGGGCAAGCGGCCACCTCCGGGGGAAGGCGCTTCAGAGGAGCTGCAGGACGATCCGCTCAACTCGGCCGGGATCCTGCAAGAAGCCAAAAGGGAACATGAGAACCCCCTCTCCCCTCTCAACCGCCCACCAAAGAGGAAGACCCTCCTCCTCCTCAAGCACTGGGCGGGAACTGCAGGCACCGGGAGCTGGCTTTAGGCAACTCACACAGGAAAACTTCCCAGAGGATTGGGCCCCCTGGTAACACAGGCCGTGCCAGTTGGATTTCCTGCCTCAAACACAGCACCATCTCTTGCTTGAGCAAGCTGCATCCAAAGTAACTACCAGGAACACACCAGGAACACACCTTCACATTCCCCCCCACCGACACACATGTTAATGGAGACTTGTTAGCCGCTCTGGGCCTGCAAATAGCAGGGACAGCGGCCTATAAATAGAACAAATAAATAAATATAAATAAATAATATATCCAAAGCCAGAAGCGGTTCAAGGTGGGATGGCTACTAGACTCTTCCTCTCAAAAATGGGCAGAAAAAACGACTGCATGGCTCACACTGACCTGTGCAGCAAAGGCAAACCTCTCCCCAGGAAAAAGGAGGAGGAGGGGGGGGGGGCGAGGGCAGGAGGAGAAGGAGATTGGATTTATACCCTGCCCTTCACTACCCAAAGGAGTCTCAGAGCAGTTTACAATCCCTTTCCCTCCCCCTCCCCACAACAGACACCCTGGGAGGCAGGTGGGGCTGAGAGCGCTCTTTTGAGGACTGCCCTTGAGAAAACAGCTCCGAAAGGACTTGTGGCTGACCCAAGGTCACACCAGCAGCTGCATGTGGAGGAGGAGTGGGGAATCGAACCGGCTCTCCAGATTAGAGTCCACTCAGTGGCAGAAAAGAAGAAGAGGAGATTGGATTGAAAAAGGGGAGGAGGAAACTGGATTTATACCCTGCCCTTCACTACCCGAAGGAGTCTCAGAGTGGCTTACAAACTCCTTCCCCTTCCCTTCCCTTCCCTTCCCTTCCCCACAACAGACACCCTGTGAGGCCCTTTTGCCAGCACTGCTGCTCACCTGTTGGGTTTGAAGGCACTCTTTTTCCTCACGGGGTTCTTAGATCTTCTTTCCAGCACGTCAATGTAGTGTGGCATCTTGGGTGTCTGTTGGGGAAGGATTGAAATCCTTTCCAAGGCCTCCGCCAGAGCCTCACCGCTTCTACCCACAGACTCGTGCGGACTGTGGTGCGGAAAGCCCAAGGGGGCCAATGCCTTGGAAACACCCTCCTTCTCTTGAGGAGTACTGGAGTCCCCGCAGACTGGCTGTGCTGGTTCTGGTTCATTTTTTGCCCTCGTTTTTGTGGCCCAAATGCTCGGCTGATTTTGCACAGCTGCCCCAAGCTCCTCACTTGCGTGAGAGGCAGGAGTCTGAGGCGCATCTTCACAGGCCGAGTTCTCCTCGCTGGCAGCATTTCCACACTGGCTGGAGTCAAGCCGCTCTCGTCTTTTCTGGAACGCGAGTCTAACCGTAGACAAAAGCTCCATTCTCTTTCTTTCCTCTTCCTTTTGTGTTATCACCATCTTCAGTTTCTCTGCAAAAGCAGAGATCTTTTTACCTTTATCCGGAAGCCTCAATATAAATTTCCTGAAACAGACAACAAGAAAAATGGTAGATTCCTATTCAAGAAATACAGCGGGAAGGGCCTAATTCTTCTTTATACTCAACCCTAACTCCTAAACCAACAGCCTGGGAAACATCTGGAGGTCTCACTACCAGCCAATCTGGTCCCCTCTGCTCTACCATGCAGGCAACCCTCCTCTGGATTCCTTCCAGACTAAAAAGAGATTTCAAGCAGGGCCACATGTGAACAGGCGGGTGGGAGAGAATGATCCCCTTTGGAGAAAGAGGAAGAAGAAGAAGGGGAGGAGGAGGAGGAGATGATTATTGAATTTATCCCCCACCCTTCACTACCCAAAGGAGTCTCAGAGCAGCTTACAATCCCCTTCTCTTCCCCTCCCCACAACAGACACCCTGTGAGATAGGTGGGGCTGAGAGAGCTCTTTCGAGGACTGCTCCTGAGAGAACAGCTCTGAGAGAACTTATGACTGACCCAAGGTCACACCAACAGCTGCATGTAGAGGAGTGGGGAATCAAACCCGGTTCTCCCAGACTAGAGTCCGCACATTTAACCACTACACCAAACTGGCTCTCAGAGCTTTGGGGAAGGAAAACTAGATGCCCAGAAATGAAGAAGGGAAATGCTTGGGAGCAGAAAATTAGTACCTGTCTTGAGCAATGTTCCCTCTATGCTGTGGAGTCTTATGAGCAGAAATTCTAGTTTGTGAGGTACTGGCATTAAAGTTGTGAGCTAGTGATTTGACCACTGCATAAATTAGTTTGCTCTGGAGCCATCCTTCCTGAGCTAAGACAAAAATCTGTGAGCAAGAGGCTAAAAAACTGTGAGCTAGCTCACACTAACTCAGCTTAGAGGGAACACTGGTCGTGAGCTAAGAATCCGGTGTCCCTAAGCATTTCCCCCCTGCTCTAATCAAGCAGACTACATTTGGCATTGTACTTTTCCATCCTGACGCCTTTCTTTGCAAAATCCTTTCCGACATCTGAGTAGGGTATAAGGACTCAGATCACCATTCCCACTTGTATCTGACCACAGGAGATTTGACTTTCAAAAGTCCCACAGGAATCTGGTCGGTCTCTAAGGTGCTCCTGGACTTGACTCTGGCTCTTCGACTGCAGACGGACACGGCTGCCCTCGGAAACTGTCTTCTTTGGGGAAGGAAAGACCTCTTTCTCTCCCCTGAACAAAGTGTGAGTCCAGTGGCACCTATCAGACCAACAGAGTATTATTCAAGGTATAAGCTTTTGGGTGCAAGCACTCTTCCTCAGTGTTCATACACACAAAAGCATGTACCCATAATTCAATTGCGTCGGTCTTAAAGGTGCCACTGGACTCACACTTTGTTCTGCTGCTTCAGACCAACAGGGCAACCCATCTGAATCCCTCCACTGGGGAAGAGATCCTTGCGGAGTCTGGCAGATGCTTGCCCCATCTCCCCATCAAAGCTCAAATGGCTTTTCCTCCCAAAGGAAGAGAAACGTGAAGCAGTCTCTGGGCAAAGGGCACAGTCGTTAGGCATACCTGGATGTGCTCCTCCCTGGGTTGGTGCAGCTAAACTGGAAGTTAAGATGCAGGTGCTCTTTGGGCAGAATCCAGGTATTATGCTTACATGGCTCTCCGCTCTCCCCTCCCCCCAAATTCTGGTTAGGCGTGGGGGAGATTAGTAAAGGTGGGTGGGGCATGCCACACCCCCTCTGGGTTCTGCATTCCAGCACTGCAGAGCAAGGACCACGACTTGGTTCATCAGTGCATACTGGGAGTCTGGCATCCCTGGAGAGGGGAAGGTTTTAGGAGGGGAGGGAGTTGGGGGTTGAACATAAGGAGTTCAGTGGGATACAATGCCACAGAGTCCACCCTCCAAAGCAGCCATTCTCTCCAGGAGAGCCGATCTCTGTAGCTTGGAGATGAGCTGCAATTCCAGGGGCTCCTCAGGTCCCACCCGGAGGCCGGCATCCCTAGTTCTCAAGACTAGGATCCGGGAGACCTTGGCTCGGTCGTTTCATCAGCCTGCCCCACCTCATAGGGTGGTCGTGCAGACAAAGCGGAGGAGGAGAGGGAACTACGCAGGGCACCCTTTGCTCCCCGGAGGACGAGCAGTGTGAAGGCTTCCGAGAGGACGTCGCATCGGCTGCGGTAGCAGCCCGGGATCCGGCCCCCCGAGGCAGGCTCCTGTCTGTCGGCCTGCGGCACCCTCTGCCCCCGCACGCTCACCGGTTGCCCAGCAGCTTCTCCTGGCGCCCCAGCATCTCGCGCAGCTCCGAAACGCTCTTCCCGCGCAGCGCCTCCAGCTCGGCCATGCTGCCGCCCTGGGGGGAGGCGGGGGAAGACCCGCATGGCCCGGCCGCCGCGGAGAGACGTAGAAGAGCAGGAGGAGATCAACTGCAACGCAGCCACTTCCGCACCCGCCTGGGCGCCGCCATTGTTCCGGAAGCGCGCGACGGCGGCCCGGCGGGGTCAAACTTCCACGCCCGTGGAAAAGCCCCTGGCTTCCCTGCCCCGTGTCTGCAAAGCGGTGGGAAGTTGTGGGCGCCGCTTCTCCCCTCCTGCAACGAGCACGAAGGAATCGCTATAGAGATGCAAGTAGCCGCCTCCCCCCCCCCCCCCCCGCAGCACTGGCCTCTGGGCGTGTGCAGTGTGCCATCCACGGTTGCCAACCTCCAGGTAGAACCTGGAACAGTGTTCCCTCTAAGTTGAATCAGCTTTTTAGCCTCCAGCTCACAGATTTTTGTCTTAGCTCGGGAAGGGATGGTTCCAGAGCAAACTAATTTTAGTGCAGTAGCCAAATCGCTCGCTCACAACTTTAATGCCAGGAGCTCACAAAGTGCCATTTTTGCTCACAAGACTCCGCAGCTTAGAGGGAACATTGAACTGTCTGGAGTGGAGATCTCCCAGGATCACAGCTGGTCTCCAGGCGACAGAGGTCGGCTCCCCTGGAGCAAAATGGCTGCTTTTAGAGGTGGACTCCATCATGGCATTGTATCCCGCTGAACTCCCAATGTTCAACCCCACAACGCTTCGGGGATTTCCCAACCTTGAACTGGCAACCCCAGCAGTCCCCTCCAAAGAGAAGTTGCTCAGAGTGGTGTGACCGCTAAATATTGGAACTCTGGGTTACTTACCGCAATTTTGGCCCGATCAAAGCGCCTGTGCTGCCATCCCCCCCCCCGATGAATTTCTAGGAGGGGCAGTCCGCCTTCAGGCCCTGTGGCGACTAAATGGGTCCTCCATGTACAGCAGCAGTGTACCACTGAATACCACCACAAGCAATAGGCCCTGCTGGTGCACCTGCTGGGGTTCTAGGAAACAGGATGCCGGGGGCTGGGTGGCCAGATCCAAGAGGGCTACCCTGACCTCCCCCCACCTGACAAATCCCACTGACCACCCACTGGCGTGCTTCCCATTCCTTTTAAAACCAAGCGTTGTCTGGGCTGGCCCGCCCTGGGTTTTCCCCAGGTAAACTTTTGCTGTTCTCCTCCTCCTCTTCCAGTTTCCCTTTATTAATTAGAAGCCAGGCGGGCTGCAGCTTGTGTGAAGTTCAGGGAGCAGCCTCGGCTGTTCAAAAGGCAACCAACAGGGATGCTGTTAGTCCACAAAGGACCCAAGGTAGACGCTGCAGCCTGCCTGGGGTCAGGAGGGCCAGGCCTGCCTTCTGAAGGGCCGGGCCGGGGGCGGGGGGGCACCCAGCACCTCAGCTCTCATTCAGACAGCTGCCTGGCGCTGCCCTTGGCCGAAGGAGGAGCTGGCTACTGGCTGAGAGGGCTGCGTCAGGCTGCCAGGGAACCACTCCCTGCCCAGGCAAGCTCCCAGCTGCGCCCTTCCACCCCATTCCTTTGGGTTACACCTGTCTCTTCCCTCCTACACCCTCAAGTATGTCTGGAGGCAGGATAAGTGCACGCGCGTGTGTGTGTGTGGGGGGCTACATCTAAAAAAGGCATGTCAAAGCCTGAACTTGGCTGTCAGCAGCAGTCGACTTCCTTTCCCCTCACTTCTTTGCGATTGTTTAGCACAAGGGAAGAGGAACCAGGGGGCGGTTGCGGATCTTTTTCACAGGAGAAGCTCTCCGTTAAGGTAACTGACTAAGAGGCTGGGGCTTTCGAGCCACCGGGAATTTCCACAGACCCTCTTCCTGCTGAGCCAGGCCCAGTCTGACAACAGGGTCTGAAGTTCTCTTTTCTCCTAAGGCAGGCCCAGCCCTGGTGGTATATTTCAGCCCTTTCAAGAGGCTGGACAGAGAGCAAAAGCAGGCCAAAGGCAGAACGGGAAAGCTGCGTATCTGCTCTGTCAATAAAGATACATTTCCTGCAATATCTGGAGCCCCACGGGACGAGCGGCATGCTACAGGGCATTGTCTTCTGAGGTTCTCCTCTCTGTTTTATTCTGACAGCCACCCTGTGAGGGAGGCTAGGCTGACAGCATGACTGACCAATGGTTACCCGGGAAGCTTCCATGTCAGACTGGGGACTGGCAGCTGGGTCGCTTAGGTCCTCGTCTGCAACTCTTTAGCCACCACGACCACAACACTGACAGTCACAAGCGAAACAGCACTTCTCTGTCTTCTGTTCAGAACCCAGGTGGACTTTTCATTTAAAATGGGACACCCAACGAAAAGGAGATACAGAATTTCTTTAAAGAAAATAAAAGTCCATCCTTAGTCACCTCCAGCGGGACCAGAGGTGGCAGGGACTCTAGTCCACCCCCCTGCACAACACAGGAAATCCACAACTACCTCCCACCCCCTGGTGACCCCGGCTCCATGCCCAGAGGAAGGCAAGAAACCTCCAGGGCCCCTGGGTCAGTCTGGCCTGGAGGAGAATTCCTTCCTGACCAATGCTCCCCCTAAGCTGTGGAGTCTTGTGGGCAAAAATTCCACTTTGTGGACTGCTGGCATTGAAGTTGTGAGCGAGACATTTGGCTGCTGCATCAGTCAGTTTGCTCTGGAGCCCTCCTTCCTGAGCTGAGATGAAAATGGGTGAGCTGGAGGCTAAGAAACTCTGAGAAACTGTGAGCTGGCTCAAACAAACTCAGCTTAGAGGGAGCACTGTTCCTGACCCCAAAGTGTTGATTGGCATTTCCGTGGACATGGAAGAAAAGGCCACGAGAGCTGAGCCCTGATGCAGCCCTTCCTGCCCTCCCTCTCACCATCTGCCTCAGAGTTCCTAGAAGCCGTATTTGCTGTCAGATGAGTGGCACCTTGTGATGCTGGGCGCATGTTCTCTGCCCACACTCACAAACACAGACATTGTCAGTGCTGTTCTCTCAGAGACAACTAAACAACACACAGGTCCCCCCCCACTGTTTCAAAGTCCAGGGGTGTCTCCTGCTGCATTTTGGGAGGAGCCCCCAGCTAGTGGTTAAAAAGAACTGGGGGAAAAAACATGCACGTTTTGATGCTCTAACCAACTAGTGAAATTTGATGTGTTTCCTCATCCAGACAGATAATGCAAATTAAAAATCTTGAAGCATGGGAAAATATACACTTCAGATTTATTACGTTTTTCCTTTTTAAAAACATGGAATATACACAGTGCAACTTCCATACACAGCATTTATTCAAGGAGGCACCCAAAAGGGAGATGACATCACTCAAGAGACATTTTTAAAGCAGTGCAATATGCAGACATTTGTAAATAAAAGAGGAACCAACACAAAACGCATTCTGAACTGGCAACTTCTTTGGCTGAGGACTGTTAAGGGCTGTGAGGCACAGTCAGAATAAAACTGTTCCTGCTATGGATGCAGGAGCAAGAAGCACATTGCTTGGCTCCTGCAAAGAAGGAAAGAGTGTCCGAAAGAGAGGGAAGCACCACAAACAACCCTAACCCCCCCCCCCCGAAACAAAAATGGAGCACTTCAGACAGGTGCCAAAGGAAAACTGAGTAATGCAAGGAAGCCGTGGCTTGCAGCTTCTCAACAAAAGTCTCCCCTCATCCCAGAGGAAGACCTTTGTTCAGCTGTATTGGGCAATTCATTTGCATTAATAAATTCTTCTTTCGTTTGTGCTTTCAATTTGCTTTGCTTTCTGCGATGTCTGTTGGACTTTGTACTTCCTCTTCTGGGAGAAGCTGTATTAAATCGCGTAAACTGCAGATCATTTAGGCTTGCAGACTAGCGGGGTGGGGTGGTGGGGGTGGTATCTAAGATAACACCCCATTCCAGTTCATCAGTATTTCACATCTCTTCCCACTCATCTGTCCAATACCAGCCTGAGGTCTGTTGATGCTTTTTAGACCCAAACCCTGAGCTGATCAAATCATAAACAAACATGCCAGTATTCAGTGCTCCCTGAAGGCCGCTCCCCTAAAACTCTTTTCCTGGTACCAGCTGAAGCCCACAACTCAAACCATCATGAGGTCAAGACATGAAGAGTGGTGAACACTGGCTATGTACTGGGGAAAGGCACTCAGTTCTCAGTGCAGGTTGATTCAAGTGAAATACATTCAGCTAAGGAGGATGTGGCTAGCACACATTCCGAGGGAAATGAAGGTGGAGAAGAGGGCGTGGATGGACCCTGTGGCCAAGCAACCACAGGGTGCCTAGTCGTCACAGGCAACAGGGCTAGGACAGTTTCCCATGGATTTTGCCATAATTTCTGGTTGGTTTTGCAAGTCCTCACAGTACTTCAAAAGCTGCAACTAACCCTCCAGAAACGCAGCGGGTGCTGATCCAAGGGGCAGGGCCTTCTCAGCCACTGCCCCACAATGCTGAAAACATCCTTGGATGGGCAGCTGGTTGGGAATGGTCTTTCCCAACGCTCCACAAACAGGCAGTGGCTGTCCTTTTCAGCTTGCTTCAGTGGGCCTGGTGCCTTGGTTCTGATGTTGTTCTTCTGACCGTCATTCTGACGTTCAGTCTTATTTATTTTTGGATCTTCCTTTTAATTATATTGAATGTAGTTGTTTGCAGTGATGTGATCTTTTTTAAAAAAATTCTACATTTGATCTTCACCACTTTGAAAACATGTCTGAATAGCATATGAATCTGATAAAGAACCGGGGGGGGCGGGATTTCCGTTTGCAGCCTCCCTAACAAACTATGGCAGGCAATTACTCAAGTGCTGAAGCAACTCCTTGGCACCCACACCACACCCAGGGAAGATTTTGTTCATTTGTGTGAAAGTGTGTGTGTGTGTGTGTAGGTGGGTGCACAGATGGCATAGGCACAGTCACACAAGAAGCTCAGGTAAAAAGGGCGGAAAAATCACAAAGTTCTCTTTGGGATAAATCCAAGCCATCAGTTAGTCTTGTCATTCATACAACTCCACCGACTTATGCGGGATGTGGCATCAGGAGTCACACACAGCTGTGGGTGGGGAAAAGGCAACCCAAGAAATCCGAATGTCACCATACACACACATTATTAACGGGAGCGGCAGCAACTGGTAACAGATCACCCAACACTCATCAGTCCTCTCATGTGGCTGAGAGACACAAACGGATACTGCTCCGAAGAACAGCTTAGGGCCGGCTGCCCAAGCAAGCAGCTGTGCATTTCTGGTCCCCAGCACCATCCTTGCTTGTACAACTCCATGGCAGGTATGATGGGGGCAGGCAAATGAGGTGATGTCATAAACGAGATAGCAGTAAATGCATCCTTGCTGGTTCTGGAGGCAGCTCCACGGTTAGCACAAGGTTTCGTTTGGTTAGCACAGTGTTTTGGGATCACAAGGGAAACAACTCCCCTAGGCAGGCAGGCAAAGTCTCCCAGGGCTGCTAATTCCACCCCAGCACGGGATCAGAAAGGATGCTGTCCCCCCAGCAGCAACACGGGCTAGACAGCGCGCCCTCAGGCCTTCTCCAACAGTGCAGTCTTAGGGAGAGGGATGCCCTTCTAAGCCCACTGAAGTCACGGGGCTGGAAAGGGTTTAACTCTGCACAGACGGCACTTCAAGCGACCTGCCGCGAACTGGATTCCCTCCTGCTGAGCGCTCTCTTCCTTTTGCTTATCAGTTAAACAGGGCAAGTTCATAAAGAGAGCAAACTGTTCAATCAAGGACAGAATAAGACACAAAACACACAAGGAGGATGCCCGAGGGACGGCTGGCCCTTCTGTCCAACGACACCCAACACAACACAGGACTATACAAAAGGCACTGGCGTTATCGAAATCCAGCCAAAACTTCAGGACAAAGGATTTTTAACTGTACTTCAATGGATCACTATGACAAAAATTTAAATATATGAAGCAATGTGTTTTCTTAAATAGGAGGAAAGTTAAATGCGAGTGTGTAAAACCTTTCATTTCTTAAAATACCTGAAGAACTGATACTACATTTCCTGGGGATGGGTGGTGTAGGAAGACAAAAGGATACAAAAATGGGAAGCGGGGGGGAGGGGGGACCAGTGGCAAGGCTTTAATAGGGCAGCGGCCACTGTGAGGGGGCTGGTTGGAGATATATACGTGAGGAGAAGGGGGTGAGCTTCCTGGCCCTGGCTCCCCCTCTCAAAGCGGCTGAGGTCTCCCTGTGAGCCCAGGAAAGAAGACACTCCAAGCGCAGGGGCCCGCCCCTTCCTCCTTCCCAGGCCAGCAAGAGTGCAGGAGAACAGAGGTCTAACTTGATCAGGATTACAACAGGATAAACAACCTTTCCCTGTACGGTCTCTCCAAACCAAATCAGGGCACTGAGCAGTCGCTATTTCCTTTTTTAAAAAAGACAACCCCCTAAGAAGATGCATTCACGAACATCTAATTTGGTCTTCGGGGGAAATCTCGAGGTTACTGGCCACAGATGTAAACTTGGCCATTAACACCTTGGCTGAGCTTAAGGTTGGAATCTGAAGATCGAGGACATCCGTTTCCCCAAGGCCTGAGGAGGGGGAGGGTGGGGTAAGGGGCTGAAATGTAAGGCAGGTGCTCAGACGGTGGCCACCCTGGCATCTTAAGGGGGACCACAACCCAAGTGAATGTTCTCTGAACCGGAATCGGAAAAGCCTTCCAGACTCCCCCCCCCCCCCCCGGCACCCATGCTAGACCAGGATCAGCTACAAAATTGTCTTTAGCAGTTGCGCCACCCCCTTTCCAAGCGAGACAGAGCGCTCTGGGGGAGAAGGAGGGATGCCACTCACCACCCTCAGGAATATCCTAAAGTTAACATTGTTTCCCCTCCCAGTTTGGGGAGGGCTGCACTGTTTGGCACGCTGCCCCAGAGTCCCGCTCTTCAAGAGCGCTTAAAAGGCGGCCCTGCTGAGGCCAGCGCCACTGCTCTGCTCCGCTTCTGCTCTCTCGCAAATGAGCATCCGTTGAGAGCACCTTCAAAACCCAGGCTGACCCAGAGGCTCTAGGCAGCTCCACCTGCATACTGCGTGGCACTCCTCCTCCTCCTCCTCCTTTCCAGATGCAGAAGAGGCACGAGAGGCTCGCTCACTGGTGAGGAAGGTCGGGGTCTGCCTGGTCGGTGGCGGATGAGCCTGTTCTTGAGGAATACTCCAGGACTCTCTTGAACGGCGTGTAGTTCCTTGCCGGGACGGACACCAAAGGCCTGCCGCTCTGTTCAGCGCTAGGGGCAGAGGGAAGGAGCACAGGTGGTTGGATGCTTTGAGGTTCAACCACACATCGTCGAGGATGCAAATGGCTGCACTATGTGTTATGCATGATTCCCAGACAGCTGGCTGCCGACTGCAGATTTGGAGGGAGAAGATTCCTGGGACAAGCTCCCACTCTTCCTGGCCACCATGGCTACCTGCCCCCAGTATCTGCTACCCCCAGGGAGATGGGGCAGGTGAGCATACCCTACACCTTGGGGGCCCTCCTTGCCCATCTCCCTGCTTCCATCCAACCTATTACGCGGCACTTGAGCAGTTCTAACAGCACGGAAAATGCCTCCAGGTTTCTTTGCCAGAGAGTGCCAAGTCACAGCTGGAAGCATCTGCCGTGGTGCACAAACAGACTCCTCGTTCACCCCACACAAAAATTCATTACCTTGATTTCCATATGAAAATCAAGCGAAGAAATAAGGAGCTCTGCACCTTGACCTTGGTAGCCCAGGCAAGCCCCATCTCTTCAGATCTTGGAAGCTAAGAAGGGCCGATTCTGGCAAGTACTGGGATGGAAGACCTCAGTGGAATACCAGAGGCTGGGGCAGACTCTATTCAGCCACCTCTCCAAATAGCCTTCAGGCCCCCAGTAGGGGTCAGTCACCAGAGGTCACCATGACTTCCAGGTGCACGCAAACACACCGACCAATTCCCCACAAGCAGTTGTGCAGCCCTCACTTCTCCGTTTCCCCTGGTTGCGTTGGTCAATTTAACACTCTTTGCTGTGTGGCTGCATTTTGACCCTCATCTCCCTGATTTCCTCCATGTCTTCTCGATCCTTGTTTTTTGAGATAGAGAAGACATGGGGGAAATTGGAGGGAGATGCAGGTCAAATACAGCCATGTAGTGAAGAGTGTGAAATTGACCAATGCAACCGGGGAAACGGAAGAGCGAGGGCAGCACATCTGCTTGTGGGGAATTGGTTGCTCACACAAACACACACATGAAAAATATAAAAAAATCCCCCCCCCCAGAGAAAAAGAAATAAGGAACTCTGTGAAGTGAAGCAGAGTCAAGGTCAAGGAGAACTTTCCAGTCTAACCACATCAAGATGCTTTGGCACCTCCAGAGTCCCCAGGAAACACAGTGTGACTGCCGGTCAGCATGCTCAGAAACTTTCATAACTTTTCCAATTAGCACCATTCCAATAAGGCAGAAATCCTGCCAGCCGGCATAGTTGGCTATTACATTAGGAGGGCAAAATCAGAGCTGAGTTATTTTGTTGATGCCTCGTTAAATGGCTCCAGTGAAAATTACTTACTCTGCACACTTCTAAGGCACCTCTGGCAAGTGAGAACAGCAACCCTATTAAAATTCATTACGCAATAATTTCCTTCTCGTTCTCCTTCGAAGGGGCAGAGCTTCCCCCAGGGGAACACACACTCAGGTTTCTCCCCTCCTCCAACTGTCCCTGGAACTCTCAGAAATACACAGGGAAGAGGAGCTGCAAGCACTCCCCTTGGGCTCAGCCTGTCAAAGGGGCAGGCTAGGAAGGAGGCACCCCAGAAGAGACTCAGGCCCAGATACCTCAGCAGAAGATCGCAGCCAACTCCAACGTCTCTGGTTTCTACGTCAGTCTTCGGATGCGTTTCCATCAAATAGTCCAAACGGTCTTGCAGTTCTTTGTTCTGAAAAAAACCCCAGCAACAGAAAGTTCTCAGCACAACTCTTCCGGCTACAGTTTTCCAGCACAATCCCCGATTATTTCCCCCCTCTTTTTATTATTTATTTATAAAGCATATATGCTGCCTCTCCAGAGAAAAGAATGCATTTCTCAGTTGGGAAGGGCCATGGCTCAGTGGTAGAAGAAGAAGAAGAGAGAAGAGATTGGATTTATACCCCACCCTTCATTCACTTGGAGTTTCAGAGCGGCTTACAAACTCCTTCCCCTTCCCCTCCCCACAACAGACACCCTGTAAGGTAGGTGGGGCTGAGAGAGCTCTTTCGAGGACTGCTTGTGAGATAACAGCTCTGAGAGAACTTGTAACTGACCCAAGGTCACACTAGCAGCTGCATGTGGAGGAGTGGGGAATCAAACCCAGTTCTCCCAGATTAGACTCCACGCTCCTAACCACTACACCAAACTGGCTCTGCTTTGCATGCAGAAGATCCTGGGTGCAACCCCTGGCATCCCCAGGCAGTGGGCAATGGGAAAGACCTCTGCCTGCGACCCTGGAGAACGGCTGCCAGTCTGAGTAGACGAGAGTGAGCTTGATGGCCTGATTCAGTCCAAGGCAGCTTCATATGTTCACATAATATGTCTCCAGCAGCACCAACCTCTCAAACCGAACCACTAACAGGTGCTGTGAGAATACCCGCACTTGGAATGTTTACAAGCCTACATTTGGGCATCAATGCTAGCTTGTGCAACAGATAATCCTGAGAGGCTAATATTTATTAGGCGTTGAGCTCCTAGAACCTAGGCGAGGTACAGGCTGTGTAGGAAGGTGGGTCCTGCCCAGGCTGCCTTGCAATTTGATGTAAACCACCACAACAAAATACAAAAGAATTTTAAAAAAGCACCTGGATGCACACAATGCCAATGAAGGAGAAGACGGTATATGTGGGAGGGGGGTGAGCCAAAAGAGAGAACAGAGAAGGAGAATCGATTGTCCAAAGAACCAGCAGCAATGACACCTCTTGGAAAATCAGCCAAGCACAAGGCTTACCTCTCCTTCCAGGAAAGATATTTTTTCTAGAAGCTGCAATATAAAGAGCTCTTTCTCCTTCATCTTCCTCTTCTGCAGCTCGATCTAGGAGGAAAAGGAAAGAAATGCTGTAAAGCTGTGCCACTGAGCTACCCAAAGGAAGCATGCCATTTTTCAGGACAAGGACTGCATTACCAAGCTGTAATATTTAAGCAGACCGTAAAAGAAGTGCGCAAGTTGCAGTGAGAAGCCAAAAACTTGTTCCTGGATCTGGAGCCCTGTATCCCACTGCAGGCACCCAGCAAGTTTACTTTCAGATTCCAAAATGGTAAGAGCTGGTAAAGAAGGTAAATATGGTCATAAATGACAGAATGTGGATAGACAGACTGGCACTGTGGAGACCAGGGTTCGAATGTCTTTCAGACATCACATGCTGAGATCTGGTAAAGGAGGTAAATATGGTCATAAATGACAGTGCTGTCAACAGACTGGCACTGTGGAGATCTGGGTTCAAATCCTATTCCTGAAGTCAGTTGGATGTTCAATCAATCAATCAATCAATCAATCAATCAATCACACACTTGTTTTGAGGGGGGGAAACAGGACCACACCCAGCCATGTTGCCCTGAGCTCCTTGGGGAAAGGCTGGGACGGAAAGGTCATGAGTAATGACTCATTTGCAGCCTGAACCTGATGCTCAAACGTTTCAGCCCAATGAATTCACTGCCCTCCCAGACAAAATGCCAACAGGAAGAGCTGCTGCTTCACAGGGCAGCCATCAGCCTGGCCGCTGAAATCCTTCAGTTCCCCGGGGCAACTCTTCACTGCGCTGTCAGGGCAAGCATCTCTTCCCCTTTTGCTTTTGTCTTTGCCGCTGCACAGATGCAAGATGTGGCAAACAGCAAAGGGGGATTTATTTAATCACAAAAGATGAACGAGAGGTTCTAAAGAGGAGGAAGCAGCACAAAAGGTGACTCTTCCTTCCACAACAGGGCCAGATCTGGGTTGGGAAATACCTGGAGATTTGGGAGGGGGGGGTGGAGCCTGGGGACGGCGGGGGTTGGGGAGCTGAAGAAGAAGATTAGATTTATACCCCGCCCTTCACTTGGGAGTCTCAGAGCGTCTTACGGACTCCTTTCCCTTCCCCTCCCCACAACAGACAGACACCCTTTGAGGTAGGTGGGGCTGAGAGAGCTCTGACAGAAACTGCTCTTTTTCAAGAACAGCTGTGCCAGAGCTATGGCTTGCCCAAGGTCATCCAGCAGGTGCAAGCGGAGGAGTGGGGAATCAAACCCGGTTCTCCCAGATTAGAGTCCATTATACCCCACTATAGGCTGGCAACCCTACTGTGACCCACCTGATCTCTCCAATTCAGAGTGGGTATAATTTATCGGGACCACCGCCTGCACAAGGCTCTGTTGCCAGGAACTGTGGCAACCCAGTGGGGCCTCCTGTTCACCTCTACTGGGCTTATGTGAGGAACTGCCCCAGTCACATTCTGCCCTGTGGCTCCAGTCCAGTAACCATTTAGCCAAGTCCCCCACCATCACAGCTGAGGAGGAAGGGCCCCAGGGTTCCAAGGGAAACGGCCGCCTAGGGAAGAAGGGCTGAAGGAGAAGTGGGATGACACTCCCTCCTCCTCCTCCTCTCCAGATCTGGGACTCCACCTGCACAAAAGGAAATGCTTCTGTGGCCATAAACAGGAAGCTGGCTGTTGACGGCATTCCAGGCTGGGTCCCGAAAGCCATATAATTAAGGACTAAGTGGTCATTAGTTTGTTTTGTTTCAGATAGAAGCCTGTTGATCTAGTGCACCTCAGAGCAACTAGCAACAGCTTCGTCTTTGATCCCCACTTCAAGACAAGCCACTCTCTGTCTGTCTGTCTCTCATCTCCCAAGCCAGCCAGTGACCAAATGAACCATTTCTGCGGCCTACCAGAGGCAAACCCAGGTTTCAAAGTAGGGAGGAAAAGGTTCCCAAGTCCCCAGCTTTCCTGCTCAGATCATTCTGCAGGAGGTGTAAAAGAAATGGACGTTCCCCTTCTTGGTCCCCGGTTGGCATGTTTGGCGTATTTGACTTCCTGTGTGTTTTTATACGCCATCTGCCACTCATACTGCATATGTTACAATACAGAGGAGTGAACCCATAAAACTTAGTAGTTTGGGAAAATAAATTCAGCAACAGGGGATGTGGGCCAAAGAAAATCATAACAAGCAACTTTTACTGTCACTCTAAGAAAACTGGTAAAAATAAATAAATCCCGGAACAATATAAACAGGAATTTTCAATAAATACACACTCAATTAAGTAGATTGCTGAATGGCTCTCACCTTGGCTTGTAAAATATTCTGAAATAAACAAGGGAAACTATAGCAAGGGGATTGTTTCTTTTAATGAACTCTTGAGAAAGGAGGGGTTTCTTATTCAGGATATATCAAGTTCCCACCGAAAACTGTCACAGCGCCTTGCTCATGCGTATAAAAAACGGCTCTAAAGCGTTTTTGGATTGCGTGGCTGGTGTTTTAATTCAGTCCAAAACAGATGTGTAATTAAATGAGTTGGCTGTGCTAGCAGCAAAAGTTTTGAATCAGCCTCAAAACAAGATACACATTGAGGCGATAAAGTGAGAAATTTTTTTTCTAGTAAAACACTTCTGCTGGCACTGAAACCTTAAAAAAAGCCATCCCACAACTTCTGATTTCAGGTTTACAGAAGACCAGTATCTGATGCAACTGCTGCCAGTGCTTACATGTTTAGACTAAAATTTCTGTATTGGGAAAATGTGGTGCAGGGAAGCCCCAAATCCACCACTGGAACAAAGAGCCCCGTTTTTCAGTTCAAGGGCTGACCCATTACTCGTTTTATTTCATTTATAAACTTTTGTTTTAAAGGAGTAAAGTGATACAGAACCAGCCATTACAATGCAATAAACACAATGGGCTCAATCTAGTGAGTGTTCCATCGATTCCAACATGTCTGTGTTAACTGCTGCCAAGTTGCTTCCCGCTTATGGCAGCCTGACCTCATTAACAGCCTTGCTCAAGTCTGGCAAGCGGAGGGCCCTCCTGGCTTCCTGGATGGATTCATTCCCTCTCACCTTGGGCCTTCCTCCTTTCCCGCTGCCTCCAACTGTTCCTATCTCAACAGCACTGCTTAAATTTCAGCTGAGTCATGCCCCCAGAGAAACTGGGGCCCATCAGACAGCAACCTGAGGCAGGATCTTATGGCCACACACTGAGGGAAGTTATTATCACTGAAAGGGTTCTTGGAGAAGTGCAAATCAGTGTCCTGAGTAAGCATGTCCTGTTACTGGAACAGGGAACAAGGAGTTGGTACCATAGCAGCATTTAAGGTGAAGTAAGAGTTGACCTGGATGGCCCCAGCTAGCCCGATCTCCTTAGATCTTGGAAGCTAAGCAGGGTCAGCTCTGGTTAGTGTTTGGGTGGGAGCCTGCCCGGGAGACTGCCAGGGTTGCTACGCAGAGGCAGGCAATGGGAAACCACCTCCAAATGTCTTGTGCCTTGAAAACCCTCCAGGGTCACCACCAGGGTCTAGGAAAAGGCCTGCTCCTTCCCTTAAGACTCCGATATTCCCCTGCCAACCTCAGCCCCTAGCGCTTCCTAGCGGTTTATTTCAGGCTCAGCATAAAGATGTGCTTTGTTCTTACACCTTGTATCTCAAAGAAAAGAAAAAAGGAATACAACTTTAAGTTATTACAAAAGATTTATTAAAATAAAGCACATATTTTTAAAACAAAACACTACATCAAAACACACATTTTTAAACACAGAACTGGCATCACAGAACAGTCATTTTTAAATAATAACACTGTACAAAACAAAAAGTGCACGGATTGATTACGAGCACTGGCTCATCTATGCATTGTTGTGTTAGAAGTTTTGGGTTTAAAAAAAAATTAAATACTTGTAATGTTTACAAGGGCAGAGACAGCTGTACTTCAGCCCCCTCTTTGCCTAGCTACAACGAGTCCAGGGGCACCTTTAAGACCAACACAGTATTATTCTGGGTATAAGCTTTCGTATGCACGTGTGACTCACGCCTTGTTCTGCTGCTTCAGACCAACATGGCTCCCCACCTGAAACTATCTCACAACAAGAGCTGCTACTGGTGTTTTGGTTTAGTTCCTAAGGCCCTCATCCACACAGGTGTTTGTCCTGCGCGTGCAACTTCTGGTAGCCCAGCAAAAGAAGCCCTTTCTATTACCCTTTTGTGAACCTGTATGGAACAGTGCGGAGAGGCCGGATGTGAGGCAATATACAGGAAACGGCTGTTACTATCATCAGGCCGAGATGATGTTCAGCACCCATGGAACAAAGTGCGTCCATAGAAAGTACACATGCAGCAAAAATAAGGAGCAAAACCTAGGATACCTGGAAATACAGCCAGTCGCTTTTCTCCACCCTCCACAGCTCCCACCCTCCACTTCCTTGCTTCTGCATCACTTCCACTACCTCTGTTCCAGCTTCAGCAGTATTCAAGATCTCCAAAGATTCCAGCCCCTCTCCCTCCAATGAGGTCTTTGCCAATCCCCTCCCCTACGGGAGACCAACAAGTTCTGTTTGCCAGGTCATTATCCATGAGCCCCTCTCCAATACATTCTTGCAAGGATAGCAAGAGGAAGACTGCCGAATCTTCTGTCTTCTAGAAAATATATTGGTTCCTACAGTCTAGTCCAGAGATCATGACCTCCATGTGAAAAGTCCTGATCTTCAGTCTATTGTTTAATATAATCAAAGGAGGACTTAATTTTTCCCTCTATACCCCCACTCTTCATTGCTACTAATGCCAATCATTTTTGTCTCTGATCCAGTCTCTCTTTTCTTTAATATCTTTTCACAACAGATGCAATGTCTTGTAACCTCCTTCACTTCCAAATCCACGACATCCTTTCCTATTTAATCAGGACAGCTTATTCCGAGCACCACAGCCCAGCCTTCACTTGAGACTCCGATATTCCTTCCCCAGCAACTGGTCCCTCAATGCGGATTGAAAGACAAATTACTCCCTTTACCAAAATGCACTCTCCTACTATATAAAATGATGAAAAGCCAAAGAGTAAAATAAAAAGAAACAATAAAAGGAAAAAATTAACCATGAAGCCATGGTGTTCTTTCTGCTCATCAGTGTGTCCACATAACCTTGCTGGCCACCTGTAACTTCTCCTGCATCAGTAGCTCCAACATGTACATTGGGCCCCTGATAACAGATGGCAGATCCATACTCTATGAAAGAACATTTTCCATTACTTTACACAATGCGATCAGAATCTTGATTTTCCTTGTTATAAACATCCATCGTGTTCTGAATCAGACTCTCGGTCCTTTTCACTCATTTTTGCCTATCCTGCCGGACGGAGGCTCTCCAAGTTCTCAAGTCACCAAATACAGAACGTGTGCCGTATCACTCGGCCCTCCAGTGCATCAATTTGCGAAGTGTGAAAAAGGACATCATATATAAAGGACACAACCATCAGAAGTGTGTATAAATAACGCAAACAGACTGAAATCTGACTTTTCCCTCAGAGTATGTCTAGCCAGTTATGAGCTCAGTCATAAACACACTGATTTTGTTGCTATATCTGTTAAACTGCTGCCAAGAGCTCAAGATACATTCCCAATAATGTACTCTTTGTTGGTAATTATAACGATCCTGGCATATGCAACAAATTTCTCAAGTCCATCCAAAAACGGTGCACAAAGTCTGTGGCTTATTTTCATCTTCTGCTGTGTACAGCACACAATGGGTTTTTTTGTGAGCCTGGGGCTAGAGTCCGCACTTCGGTGTTTACAGTCAGATTTCCAAGAGGTTTAGATGAATACCATCTCAGTGCTGCCCTTGAGTTTTCAGAGCAGCTACTAGAATCAAGGTTCAGGTTTCCCCACGTAGCCTCATGGAGTGCGCTGGCACACAGTCCTTGGCAAATGGCGCATCCGCAGTCTTTCTCCCCCACATGAAAAGGATACAGGGCTTTGGGGGGAGGGAGGTTGTTTTTTCCCCAAGCGGTCACCATTTATCATCTTCCAATGAATCTGAGACTAAATGTGGAGAACAGCTCATGTGCCATGACCTAGAGACAGTTGAATTCAGTAGGTTAGGGGAATGTCACTCCATGCCTCTACTCCGCAAACAGCTTCCGCCCCAAGGAACACGCTTCCTTTCCCCCCCGCCCTCGGCATCTCTTTCATGCTCCTTTTGCAAACCCCCACCTTACCAGCCCACCCTGGTCTTGCTGCTCTCTTCATGCCGACGAGGGAAAATTTGTGCTATAACAGAGAAAGCGACTAAGGATCGTGCCAGAGAAGCAAACAGTTTTTGCTCTCCTGCTTCTCACCTGGCAGCTCTGCAGTGCATAATTTATCAATCTAAATATTTTTTTATAAAGGTAACTAAACTTGATGGTTTATTTTGCTTCCACTTATTCTGTATGACAGCTTAATAGCGGGCCTAGGTAAATACATTTATACAACCCCTTCCCCCCACAACCCTTGCCACATCTTAAGAAAGATCAGGACAAACGCCTCCCCCCCCCCCCAGAAGTGTGTTTTGGAGCCTTCCAAAGGAAGCGTAGCAGTGGTCTGGTCCCAAATGTCCATCACTTTGCCACACCTGCTGCTCCCGTTCAGTGCCTTTCCAGCTCTCACTGGCCCTTCTAAGAAAAGTAGGGACATCCCAGCAGGTTGATTTTTAGGGCTGGAATGCTGCCCACCATGACTTCACCTGGGCAGTCAGCAAGACAGCCAGTGATCAAAACTCATTCTCTCTCTTTGCCTGGTTCTGTGTTAACCTCTGCATTAAAAGGGGACGAGCAGGAAACTCACACTTGGAAGTAGCTTGGAATTCATTCCATTAATTTAAAGCTGTGTACACAGGCAGAGCAAAGTGGTTACCACAAATTATACCACAAAAATGAAAGCCAGGGGCATAAACACGTGGGCTCTCACTGCTATTTCCTTGCAACTGGTTCCCACACCACTTTAGCAGCGTACGAAGCGGGATGCAACTGGGATGGGTGATGCACTCTCCCTGCCAGGCCCAACTTTCCCTAAGCAGAAGTCAGTGCTGACGTGACCACAAAAATGTCTGCTTTTTCCATGTGGTCCCTACAAACCCAAACCTTATGGGAGTGGTGTAGGAACTGACCATGAGAAACTGCAATCCCGCTGACTGAGTGGGGCCAAACACACTCTTAAGTTTGATCTCCATCTGAACTCAAAATCATGGCAGTTGATTCCCTGGAGTGGATCGTCACTATGGCTCTTTTAAATCATACTCTGAACTCCTTTCCCCCCTTGGTTTCTCAGTTCTCTTTCTTCAAACATCTCTACTTAAAATTTCTTGTTATTCATACATGGCTGGTTAAAGCAGTCTTCACCCAGAGGTCTTCCTCTGGTCATTTCCAGCCTTGTACTGCTGTCCCTACAAGTACTAACTCACAATTTCAGGCTCGTTTTTCAGGTCTGCTATATGTTTAGTTCCTTTTGTACACACATACACCTACACCCCTGCACAAACATTAATTCTGCACAATTGCTTAACATAAACTCAAAGCCGATAGAAATTATATGCTGCCTAACGCTGTGAAGACACACACAAGGAAAGAAGACGAGGGGCAAGAACTATCCAAAACCCTGAGAATGTGATGGCCTCATCCAGCAAGTCTAGTTGTTGCTGCCCAACTACCAGACCTGCCACAGACAGGAACAGGGGAGAGGAAAACCTGCAGGAGCCACTGGAGACTGGTAGCTGGGCCCTCCTGCCACAGAAACCAGCAGCGGGCATCGCATCGACACTCAGGTTTCTTCCAGGATTCATTCTAAAAGGTCTTTTGAACTATAAAGTCTCCTGAGCCATCAAAATATTTAAAAAACAAGACTCTGGAGCTCTTAATACGTGAAGTTAGTACATCAAGAAGCTGCACTGACATCTGTTGCCATTTTCAAAAAAGCAAAGTGTAGTACACCTTATGTTATTCATCCCTCAAAGTATCTTCAGGAATAAAGTCTAAAATAAACAGTAAGTGTTTGGAGGTGAATCCACTGTACTGCTCTGGGGCTTAAATCTCCTCCCAAACAACCACCCCCTCCCCCTCATTTGGTTTAAGTGGATACATGTTCTGAAGAAACACAGATCAGCCAGACTTGCCTAGTCCCTCTCCACTGTTTCCAATTTACCAGCAACACTGGTTTGCGGTCACATCTGAATGGCAAGCGCTTGCTCTCCACAGCAGAAAGTCCACAATGCGTATTTCAGGATGTAATCACAATCCATGAAATTAACACACAGCCACACCTGTCCTCAGTTAGACTGTCTACCTTTACATTTTATCCTCGGATCAAAAAGTCACGAATTGTCTGTTCCAAGCCATTTTCTAAATTAGGCCCATCGATGAACACTGGCTTAAGTTCACAGAGTACTTGTTAAAGTAGGAAAGTGTGGCTGACTCTGAGAAAGGGACTTGTGCTGGTATTCCTTAGCCCAGCTTCTCAAAAGTGCTGCCTACTCCAAATGATCAGCATAAAGAAAACAGTTGGGGATTCATAAACGGTTATATTCACTCAGAGCAGTTTGACATAGTAAAATTCTTGGTGCTCACTCAGTACAAAATGCAAAGCTTGTTGGTAAACAAGTGGGAAATACTGCCTAGAACGGGGAGAAAAGATGAAACAGTACATCGGTTCATTTTATGCACACACAATATTCTAGCATATGACAGATGATAGGCTTGTGTAATGGACAAACGTAAACAAAACGGCCCGTGTTGCATTTCGTGTAAAATACCACTGTAAAAGGGTTTCTTTAATGGAGCCTCATCCACTGGACACTGAGGATGGCACTCGGAAGAAGCACCCTCCTGCCTCGTGCTCCTACCATATCAGGTGCCCCCCAAATGTTGGTGCTATACTTAGGAACTCATTTAGGGAATTCATTATTTTCCTTTGGACTGCTATACATTTTAGTTCCTGCCGTCCTTTCAACCCCCACCCCCAGTCCTTGCGGCACAAAACACAAAAAGATCAGCAGCATGTTGATTTTAAAAATTATTTCAAGATCTTAATATTTGTTTCAACCCCCGCCCTACGACCTCTCGACTTCAGGGCCCTCTTGTTCCGCGCCCGCGCTGCCAGACTCACCTCCTCCACCATGTGCTTGACCTTCTTCTGTTGGCAAAGAACCATGTCGTCCAGGTGTCTGATACGTTCGCGCAGACTGGCTGTCGCCTCCTCCAAGTGGTGTGACCTGCAATAAGAAGACGATGCAAAAATACGTCAATGTCACTGAAACCACCTCTATGGGAGTCCAACATGGTTAGATGGGGAGTTACCTGAGAGATCTGCAAATGATAGAACACTTCCCTTTTATGTATGGTTTGTTCCATGTAAAAAATAAAGCTTTCACACGTTGTTAAGTAATGCAGTTTCAGTTCACTTCAGTGACCATTTGCAAGCGGATTTTGCCACTTCACACAGTAAAACCCAGTTGCAAAGTGCATTGAAAGTGGATTGGAAGTGCATTATTTAGTGTGTGTGAAAGCACTGTGATTTTAAATTTTGGTTTTATGTATCTTTAATGACATCTACTTTGACGTATACTGTTTAAGTCGCCTTGCCGGTTCTCCCAGATTAGAGTCCGCGTGCCCTTAACCACTACACTGAACTGGCAAAATGTACGATTCAAAGCAAAGCTCAGAAGTCTGTATTATCTCTGGAATCCATCTCTTTTATTAAGAGGGTAGCAGTCAGGTTTACTTCTACAGGCCTCTGCCCCTTTTTCTATGCAAAGTGTGTGTGTGTGTGTGTGGCGGCATTTACTTTTAACACCAGGAGGGGTCCATGTGGAAGGGGAGGGGAGTCACCTGACCTGTGACTCAATGCTGCATGTATGCTTTCTGCCCTGCCCTGAGTCACCGCTGGGATCAAAGCCAGGTCAGCTGGTCTACTTGAGTAGGGCAGACTCCCGCACAACCACAGAGCGGCTGCTGTCACTGCAGCCAGTACAGCCCAGGATGTCAGCATTACTGCTCTTGCCTTTCCCTTTGAATACCCTGACAAAGCAAATGTCCCAGTCACTTTCCCACACAGGCTTAGACTGGATTTCTAGCTGACTTGAGCATCTCTCACCAGCTCCCATTGCTATCAAAGTTCCCAGGCAAGTATAAACAGTTTTCAAGAAGGATTGGACAAAACAAACAAAGAAGGAGATGCTTCCTCCAAATTATGAATCCATACAGAACAGATCAATCGTTTTGACCATGCCCAGGCACCCAAGGACAGGGCCAGAAGAGGACCTGGCATTTCCCCCCAGGCTAAATGGAAAACATCCTGCAGCACACCCTACCCACCCACAGGCCCTTCTTGCAAATGCGCTAACGGTTAACTGCTGTCCTCATGACCAAATCCAGAATTTTCAGGAAAGGGAAAAGCTGCATGAATATTCCTCCCAGACAAAAAAGTGTAACAGGGCAGTTGGATAACCCAGGCCAGCCTGATCTTGTCAGATCTCGGAAGTTAAGCAGGGTCATCCCTGGTCAGTGCTTGGATGGGAGACCACCAAGGAAGTCCAGGGCTGATATGCAGAGGAAGTTAATGGAAAACCACCTCTGAATGTCTCTTGCCTTGAAAACACTACGGGGTGGCCATAAGTCTGCCGCGACTTGACAGCGGGGGGGGGGGGGGGGGAAGGGCAGTTGCCTGCATGAGGAAATGAGCTGGGGCCCTGTGAATACCCCTCCCAATCTGAAGTTGATTAACTAGAGTTGGGGGCAATGCTCCCTCTAAGCTGCGGAGCGGTCAGGTTCCCTGTCATATTTTGGGCTTTACTGTTGATTGCATTTGCAGGTCCTCCAGTCGGGAGACTGGCAGCCACGTTCCTCCCTCCTCCCTCCTCCCCCCTCCCATCCCGATGTGCCGTCTTCCTGTGCAGGCTCCCCTTATCGCTGTTGCTACCAGTTAACCTTGAGCTGTTTTCACTGTCTGCTCTTCCAGGTGTCTTTTGCGTGGGAATGCAAGGAGTATTGTACACAGTGGCGAATGGGGGGAACTTAATTAGCTTGTGCGCCTTTTTCATGAGAATGTAACGGTTCGGGGTTTTTCGCGCTTCAGGTTTTTACACTGATTGGTGCCTGTCATTTCTATCCCATTTGAATACTGTATAATAAGTCACACCCCCTACCCCCTGGTATCCCTAACAAAGCAAGTGTTCCTGAAAAGACCATTAAGACAATAAAGGACTTTGTTTATCCATAAGGCCTGACTTACTGGCTCTTATCAGAAGTCTCACAGGAGTCTGGTGAGCAAAAATTCTACTTTGTGAGCTCCTGGCATGAAAGTTGTGAGCAAGTGATCTGGCTGCTGCATAAACTAGTTTGCTCTGGAGCCATCCTTCCTGAGCTTAGACAAAAATGTGTGAGCCGGAGGCTAAAAAACTGTGAGCTAGCTCACACTAACTCAGCTTAGAGGAAACACTGGTTGGGGGCATCTTAGCAGCAGCAGCAGCAGAAATCCTAGAAAGAAGCAGGATCTTACCTCTGCCTGCCAGCCTGGCTGTGAAGGTTTGCTCCATGCAGTTGCAGTTCATACTCCAGTAGCTGTTTTTGTAATTGGTGACGTTCCTAAACAAGTAAATGATATGATGCTCTTATTCAGCTACCACTAGATGCACGTTGGAATGAATGCACTGATAATGGCAATCCAAGCACCTGGCTCCCAAAGAACCCATTTCCTGGTTCCCACGGCAGACATCATGTCTCTCTCAGAACCTCCCATGGTGCTTTTTTGCAGCTGCAGAGTTGCCTCTTTCTCAGTTCTTTTTCACCTTGGCCTTCTGGTGGGCTGAGGGCCCCAGCTCCTCCTGCCTCCCCCCCAGGTCCTCTTGGCTCTTTTCCCTGTCGCCCACCCAGCCCTGCCTGTATTCCTGGCCAGCCTTCTGTTCTTTACTCCCTCTCACAGGGCACGCGGCTTTTGGATGCTGACCTCTGCTTGGCCTGACTGTGGCTGTTGTCCAGAACCTTGTAACTAATGGGAAAATGAAGGCCTCACCTACACAGGCAGCAGGATATAGTGGTGGAATTGACCACACTGTGCTTGTAGTTGGAGGACAGCCTTTTGAGCCAGCCCCATATCCTGTAAGCAGAACACACGAGGGGAAAGTCTTCTAGTCCAGCAGGGAGTGTGTTGGACTCCTTTTCTGCCTGCAGGGAGGTTGTTGTCAGTTTGCCTGCCTTGCACAGGGGAGCATTCTGCAGTGTGGTCCTCTGCCTTCAGATGGCCCATTCCACCACTTCATTGTGCTGCTCGTGTAGAACAAACCTAGATCTCCAGCACCTGACCCCAAGCACCAGCTTCATGGGCTGGACTGCCTTTCCCTTGCTCCCTCCCTCCCTCCCTTTCTCTGAACTGCCCAATCCCTGAATATGCAGGGGTCCGGGCAATTTACATCAGTAAAAACACATACACATATATCATAATCACTAGTTAAAATACAATAAATATAATATTACAGACTTAAAATTAACCCCCAGATGGCGTTAATAGTTTACTATTGACCTTTTAGAACATCATTCTGTTGCTGTTATAGAGCACATCACAGAACATGCGTATAACAGACCCATAAAATAAGGAAGATACGGCAGGACTGTAGGAAGATGACATCTTATGGGCGTCAAAACTTTACCAGCATTTTATTAGAATTCTTGTAAAGTTTCCTGTTACAGTCATGGTGCTTATTAATTTGAAAACGAACAATAAAGTTTAATCACTAAATAAGGAACAGTTCTCTGAAGTCAGAGACATGGGATGCGCCTACCCCTCTCTCACGACAGGGGCCCTATCCGCAGGTCCTGTCACACTAAACAGATTTAGCCTAGTTCCAGGTGGTCAGCTGTGTTGGTCTGAAGCAGAAGAACAAATTCAGAGTCCAGTGGCACCTTTAAGATGTTGAATAAACCTTTGTTGGACTCTAGATTTGTTCTAGATTTAGCATAGTCAGGGTCCCTGAATGCCAGCTTCCCAAATAAGATTATTTGACTTGGGGCTGTACAGGGAGCATGTTAATCACATACCAAAAAGGCCACCACCTGAAAACCCGCATGGTGTTCACCCTGGGGCAAAGTCCATGGAACGCACAGGGCAGGGCAGGTGACGCAAGACAGCAGGAGAGAATCAGCTATAACTCGTTCGACAGCAGTACTGTAGAAGTTACAGGAGGCATGTGGGGGATCAGGAAGCTACAGTTCACTTGGGAGCAGTTTAGCAGCTAGAAGGAAAAGGGTCTGGAGGACGCGTGGAATGGAAAGCCTGGATCAGGCCCCTGGAAAGACTGATGTCTTTGTGCTCCGATGACCGGACTGTGGAATGCAAGCCCTGGCGGGGGTTACCCCCTTCCAGGGCTCTCTCTGTAAAGCCAGATTTCCCTGAAGCAGACTGACTTCATGGCAGCGCCTCACCTCTTCCATACGCTGAATGAACTGGTCCAGCTCACCAATTTTCTGGTCTTTTTCTTGTAAACTCGTCTCCGTCAGCCTCATCCTCTTATTTGCATCTTCAATGGCCTTGAGTAGTCTATTCGTCTCAGCCTGCCAAGGAAAAGTTTACGTTCCAGCCAGCAAGCGCAGTGATCCCCAAAAGCAGCCACCGACTGAACATTGCACTTGCCTCAGATTCACTTCTCAGAATCATCCCTAGAAATCTCCTCTCCCAAAGCATGCGTTGCATTTATTTATTTATGTCCTGCTTTTCTCCCCAGTTGGGACTGAAAGAAGAAGAGCTGGATTTATACCCCACCCTTCACTTGACGTCTCAGAGCAGCTTACAGTCTCCTTCCATTCCCCTCCCCACAACAGACACCCAGTGAGGTAGGTGGGGCTGAGAGAACTCTTGAAAGAACAGCTCTGAGAGAGCTGTGACTGACCCAAGGTCACCCAGCTGGCTGCATGTGGAGGAGTGGGGAATCAAACCCAGTTCTCCACATCAGAGTCTGCCACTGTTAACCACTACACCAAACCACTACACCATATCATTCTCCCCTCCTCCATTCTCTCACAACAACCATCCTGTATGGTAGGCCACAGTGAGAGTTTGTGACGGGCCCCACGTCACCCAGCAAACTCCCCTGGCAGATGTGGAGATTCCAGCCCAGGTCCTCCCACAACCCTTGTCTGCCACTCTATCCACTCAGTTCACTGGCCCAGTGACCACCTGCTCCTGGCCCCCCATCCCCAAGATCATTCCTGGGCACAACCCTGGACAACCAGAATACTGAACGACAGCCTTGCAGACACAGCAGACACAATTCGGGTGTTGCCACCGGCCCAGCATCATGAAGAACAGAATTCCCATGGGACTTGGTTGCGAGAAATTTAAACTCAGGAAGCAAACAAACTATTACAACCCAGCGCTATTGTTTCAAAGGGTAGCTGTGCTGGTCTGCAGCAGCAGAACGGGATCCCAGGACTCGAATCTAGCCATCCAACCCAAACCTACGTATGTTTGCTTCAAAGGCCTGCTGAGTTCAAGTGGGTTTCCTGCTAGGCAAGTTGCTCTCTTGGCAGTGTTTGGTCAGATGTTTGGTCCTTTATGTCTGTTATTTCAGTTATGTCTGTTTCCCCATCTTATGAGAGGTGTGCATTTTCAAACAGAGAGAGAAAGACTGGAAATAGCAGGTACTAGATTCTGCAATTACCACTTTGTATTTCGGAGGGGCCGTGGCTCAGTGATAGAGCTTCTGCTGGACACGCAGAAGGTCCCAGGTTCAATCCCCGGCATCTCCAGTTAAAAGGACCAAGTGGTGAGTGATGCGAAAGATCTCTGCCTGAGACCCTGGCGAGCTGTCGCCATTCTGAGTAGACAAGACTGACTTTCATGGACCAAGGATCTGATTCAGCAGAAGGCAGCTTCATGTGTTCATGTGTGCCTTTTGGTGAAGGGATTGTGGCTTGGTGGTAGAGCATCTGCTTAGCATGCTGAAGGTCCCCAGTTCAATCCCTGGCAGCATCTCCAGTTAAACAAGGACCAGGCAGCAGGGGATGGGAAGGAACTCTGCCTGAGATCCTGGAGAGCGGCTGCCAGTCCGAGTAGACAATGCTGACCTTGATGGACCAAGGGGGTCTGATTCAGTAGGAGGCAGCTTCCTGTGTATGTGTGATGCACATTCCAAAGGTACATCTGCAAGGCCTACTCACAAAGCCAGGCCACAAGGGCTTGAAGCCATCACTAGGTTTCTGGTGGCCAGCTTTCCATTCCAACCCACCCAACTGGGGGCCATTTACTGCTGGCTGGGTTGGGGTAGGCACAGCTGCCTTGTGAAAGGCCCACTGAACCGCCTCAGCTGGGGCACTTAACATTAAAGGAGACACCCCCTCTTCCCATGCTGTCCAGAGAGTGTGCAACAGCTACAGCTTTCGGTTAGTCCACTTACGATGAGGGTTTCTTTCTCAAGTTTATGTTTCTGTTCTTCCTCTTGCAGCTTTTCTTCATACTGACTGTACAGCTTTCTGGTCATCTCTCTCATTACTTCTGCATTAGCCGCTTGTGAACATTCCACCTGCAGGAGAATCAGGGACATTTGACCCAGCCAAAGAAACCCCAGGCAAGGAAGGCGGCACAAGCCCCAGATGCTCCACTTTCGGCCAGCAGGAGCGGCCCAGGACAATTCTGCACCCAAGGAGGCTGAACCTACAGAGTTCCCCCTGCCACTAACAACAGGACAAAAGCTGCACAAAATGCTTTCCAGCCATTCCTGCTCACTTCAGCGCATTACACAACAGAAGGCTGTCCCACCCGGGGACCAGTTCTGCTGAACACAGGTGTAGCTCAGCCCTACTTTAAGAAGGGGAGAGAACCAAAGAATCAGATCTTCAGGAAGTCCGTGGGCCTGTCAGGGACACTGCTGTTCTAGTGACTGAGCCGTTCGTTTTACTTATTTGTGTTATGGATAGTCTGTCTTTCCCACTGGGACTCAAGGCAGATTACGCTGAGTGAGTCGACACAATTTACAGGATGGGACACTCGATGAACATCGGCACAGGGTTTGGGTTGTGGAACCAACCAGAGATTTAGAAAAACAAAACGAAAACCAGAACTGAGGCACAGCAAACTGTTTGCATGATACATTAAAATGATGCAAAATTACACAGGGCCCACCCTACAGCAAACTATACAAAGTGGCATAGACAATAATGGTTTATCCAAGTAACTTTGTGAATTGTTTTGTGCAGTGCTACCCCTAAAGCCCTCCTGAAAAATTCAGGTTTGCAGAAAGCCCAGAGAGTGGAAGCCTCTCTGATCGCCTCAGGCGGGCCGTTCCACAAGGCGGAGGCCACAACAGAAGGCACCGCGTAGGAGCAGTTGTTGATCTTGCCCATTTGCTGGCTGGCACCTGCAGAAGGCACCTGCTCAGAAGAGTGGAGCTGACATGGTGGCACATAGGAGGAGAGAGAGTCTTGCAGGCGGGAGGGTCCGAGGCCACGTCTGTGATGGCCAGGGCTTTAAACTGAGCCCAGGACCAGGTGGGCAGTCAGTGGAGTGACTCCAGAATGGGAGTCATGTGCACACCTGCCATCAAGCTCCTGGTAGCAGCTGAGCTGCAGCATTCTGCACCAACTGGAGACCCCAAACTGATTTCGAGGGGAGACTAATGTAGTGCGCATTACAGTAGTCCAGTCTTGTCACAGTGACATGGTTGACAGATCAGATGAATCAAGGTAAGGGGCCATTTTCTGAGCTAGGGTGAGTTGGAAGAAAGCCTTTTTTTGCAACTGCATTAACTTGCTTTTCTGGCAATAATGTTGGGTCCAGTAGACCCCTGAGGCTTGTTCAAAGGTCACATCATGACATTCCCTCATGCTGGTAACTGCTGCCCCCAAAACCCCAGAAATGAAACAACACATGGCCTCCGCTTACTTTCAGCTTGAGCAATTCATTCTTCACCCGGGCCGTTTCTAGTTGTTTTTGCTTCTCCTTCAGTTTTTCCATAGACTGTTCGTGCGTTTGTTTCAGACTCTTTATCTGATCTCGTATAACTGTGTTCTCCAAAGTAACGTCGACTAAGGTTTTCTGTAAAAATAGGCAGTAAAGTATAAAAATAAACTCCTCATTACTTGAGAAGCAGAGCAGAGGTTTACTGTTTTTCTGTCACCAGAAGGAGATTTTTATTTTTTTCTTACTCGCTGTCTGGTAAGGCCCAAGCAGAACTAGGCTGTCTGTTCTCCAACCCAGCCAACACACATTCAACAAAGCTCAAGGGCCACAAGGAGGAGACACTGTTCACAGGGCCTCTGGCCAAATGGCAGTCCCTGCATGATGACTGGGAAAAAACTGTGGTATAAATCTGCCCAAGAAGCACCAAGGACTGTGGAATACCCAATCATTAATACTGAAAGGCCAGCTACACGGCCAAAAACAAGGAAGCCAATGAAATAAAGTAACATGCTATATTAAAAGGCACTGAAAGAAAAGTATGGCAGGTTACCAATATTAAAGAATATAGCAATCTGCCCTAACTCTATTGTCCTACAAATGTGTTAAAACCAGACATTTTATACACCAGGAACTTAAGCTCTTAAGATATACATTTATTACTGTAAAAAACAAAAAAAATCCTCTGCCATTATCACATTTTTCTTTTCAGAAACAGCATCTGGTGTGACACTGAAGGGAGTGCTACTTTACTGTACGCAGCTGCGTCTCTCTAAAAAATGTCAGCCATTTGCTTTAAGATTCACCATCCCTTCCTCCCACTGGGCATTTGAAGGAACCAACCCCTTGGCTCCGAACGTTTATCTAGTTCTCCTTTTGTCCTACCCATACTTTAAACAAATGGCGCAAGAGTGGGGATGTTTGCCAACCGAGCCAGGTATCTATGGCGACAGTGCTATCAGCAATTTACCTGTAACTCAATGGAGGCCGAGGTCAAAGAGCTGTTCATTTCACTAAAGCTGTCCAGCGCTGCTGAGTGCACTTGAATGTGGTTTTCCAAAGATTCCTTTTGAGTGCTTGATACCTGGAGAAATAGAAGCAAGAGGGCATCCCTCCATGTTTAATGTGGCCCACAACATAAAACTTGACAAGGATTCACCTCAAAGTCACCGACAAGGATTCACCTCAAAGTCACCGACTTATATGATGCATTTTGAAAGGTGTCTGAATCAGAATTAAGAAAAGATGGACATCTGGCTTTGCTTGTTGCAAGGCTGTCACAGTGTGGATACCTCCCAAGCCACGTGGAGCTGCATTCTGTGGCAGGCAACGAACTCCACCACACTTCACCCCAACAGCCCTCAATGCCAACTTGACTTGCAATTCCCCTCCTCCCCTCTCACACACATATCAAGGGTCTGCTGATGTATCCATAGTCCCTCTAATTGCTCTTAGAAAGAATGCCATGCTATGGGCTGAGCCCACAGATGGAGCAGGCAGAGAAAGAGGTAATTTTCTCCCTTTCTCACAATACAAGAATTTGGGGGCACTTCATGAAGTTGCTGAGTTGGGTTAGAACGGATAAAAGGAGTGATTAACACGTGGAATTCACTGCCACAGGAGGTGGTGGCGGCTACAAGCATGGACGGCTTCAAGAGGGAATTGGATAAACATATGGAGCTGAGGCCCATCAGTGGCTGTTAACCACAAGGTACAGATAGGAACTCTCAGTCTGGGGCAAGTGATGCTTTGTACTCGAGGTGCTTGACAGGGGGGCAACAGTGGGAGGGCTTCTAGTGTCCTGGCCCCACTGCTGGACCTCCTGAGGGCACCTGGTGTTTTTGGCCACTGAGTGACACAGAGTGTTGGACTGGATCATGGGCCACTGGCCTGACCCAACACTGGCTTCTCTCTGGTGTTCTTATGTTCTGATGTTCACCAGTGCCCAGGAACAAGCGGTGCCCTCCCAGCGCCAAGGGCTGTTCTGCACACAGGGGTCAACTGAGGGCCAGTCCTAATTCTAACCTTCGGAGGAGATTGATGTTCATGCAGCTCAGAGGATTAGGGTTAAATCCATTAATTAATGTACACAAAAATATTGTGATGGGTGTATTTTTAAAAATATATATGCTATTTTATAAAACAGGAAAAAATGCAATTATGATAAGTATTTTCAAGCTCCACAGTTCAATTATGAAGAGATGGGAGTTTGGAAGGCAACACCGTTGACTAATAAGATACTAGGAAATATTAACAATTGTTCAGGAGTCAAAGAAATACAAGAACATTCGTAACAAGATATACCTCGGGAGGAAAAAGTTGCAGGTTCAAATTATTTTGTGGCTTTTCCCACAAGTACATTTCACCAGCAGGCAACATGCCCACAGCTCAGAACCAGAGAGCCACGAAACTCTGTGTGCCAGTGGCGCTTGTGTCTCAGGGTTTCTCACGGAACAGCCTCCCGCGCCAAAGAAGCATGTGAAAGGGCACAAGGGCCTATGATCCCACTGGCCACACACTCAAGCTCTTCTAGGTGCCTGATGGAACTCCGCTGATCATGGCCACACTAATGAATTTTTATAACCGCATTTTCCCCCTACTTCTGAATGGTCTGTGGGCTGTAATAAAAACAGACTGACTGGCCATGGTAACCATCTTTCACATACCATTGTGAAACTACTCAGTGGTTAAAATACTGATCACAACATTCGTTAAGCTCCTGATCCAGAAGGCCTCCTGGTACAGGCAGCCAAGTACTTCAATTAGAGCCGCCACTTTAAAAGATGGGCACGTAAATATACACCTGCACAAACTGTTAGGGTGAAGGTGACTCCCAGAATGCGGGCGGCTGGCTAGGTCTTTGGAAAGCACAAAGCAATAACTGAAGGCGAGACAACAGTTACTTTAAAGAGCCAAACCAAAGGAGCTATGATTTGAAACCGGCAGCCCGGCTAAGAGGAGGGCGCAGGACACTGATCAGCACATATAATTATGAATTGGGGGGAGGGACCCACAGAGTCATAGCACTGAAGTCAATTAACCTGGAAGATCTATATTTGCCAGCAACAAATGAGACCCACAGCTAGATAAAACAAGTACACAACAAAGTCCATAAATATTTATTAGCCAATTACTCAATAAAATGTTTACCAACCAGCCTGGGCACCTACAGAACTAGGCCAGCACATGCAGAACTTACAGGTATTCTAAGGGTCCATGTGCAGAATACCCTGGGCACATTTTATGAACCTGCAAGGATGAGGGAGGAGCTGAATAAAGAATGTTATGGAGTGAACGAGCACCCTGCAGTCTCCTGCTCTTTCAAGTGCAGATGATAGTTGGAGGAAGGATCCCGGATGATAAAAGGAAGCAGCAGGCGCACTAGGCAAGGAAATGCCCGCTGAAGAAACAGGGCGAACTTTTTCATGAATTAGTCATGCTTCCTCAGAGAAAGCACCTGCGGGCCATCAGGACCCAAACGATGTCCAACGCAGGTATTCGTCAAACAGTACTTTCAATCCACCTCAGTTACTTCACTGTCAGAAGTCACAGACTAAAGGTGACAGAAGCACTGAACTGAATGAGATACAGGAGTACTTACTGCCAGTTCATTTGCAAGCTCTTGGATTTTGCGTTTCATCTCATCATATTCTCCATACATTTTCTTTCTTGCCCTTTCTAAAGTTAATCTCACCTAAGAACAGAAAAATTACAGTACTTAGTATCATGAGTCCTGAGTCAGCTCTGCTCAGTACGGCACTGTCTACAGCCCCCCATCCCATTTGCAGGCTTCCTCAGAAACTCAGAGGAACAGCCTCTGAGAAGAGCTGAGGGGAAACCCCCCCCCCCAATGGCATTTCAGAGAGGCAGCAAAACTGAGCTCTTCAGGAGGGCTCTTAACATTGGACACGTTGGTCTACAGGCTTATAAGGAAACCGGATTTTGAGCTGGTTTTAGGAGACTGTCATTTTGTTAAGGTTTCTTTTAATTTTTGTGTCATCATCACTGGTGCATGCTGTTTTTATTGTTGCCCTCTTTAGGTCCCAGGTACCGGGAGAAAGGTGGGCTTGCAGTCTTTTAAAATGAACCATTTAAGCAGGAATCACAGTACTCACATCCCTTATGTACTTCATTTCTTCTTTCAGCTGGTGCATTGACCACCCATAGACCACCATTTCTTTGTTATGGTTATTGTCGGATCGATGCACTACACCATAAACCACACCCTGCGATAAGTTCCCCGCAGGCAATCCATTGGGGACCTGGTAGAGATGCTGCATAAAAACAAAAAGACTTATTTTTATCCTCAATAAATGGAAAGGCAAAAGCAGAGATGTGGTACTATGTGACAAATACTGGAATATGGGAGGTACTGTGTAGTGTTTAAAGAATGTCTCAACTACCTTGAATACACATGGAATAAATGCCAGATATGGATCATTTGTCTGCCTAGCTGCAGAATCCCTCTTGCTCTGCTTGGCACTTATGCACAAATATTTTGCCTACTCTGAAATACTGCATAACTGAAGCCTGACTTACCTCTCATTTGAAATGTATTGTTTTGTTTACAACACAGGGAAAGAACAGTCAGTTTCAATAGGAGCTGGGTGGGGATCCACATTTTAAAAAAACAATTTTTCATTTCCTGGGTTAAATATTTCCCTTTGGTGGTTTCACCACTCCCCTACATGATTATTCACACTGGAGAATCATCTCTGTGAAAGGCCAAAGAGAAAAGTACTTTGAATTGGGAATAGCTGCTTCAACAGTGCATCTCTTTCAAGGCGAGGTCCCGGAACTCCTCTGGAATCAGTCACAATGCAACATTCAGGCATCCTGGGCAGATTCTGGGGAGTGCAGGATATCAGCCTTTAAAATAAATAAACTCCACACTCTTAAGACTCTCAACTATCACTCAGCAGCCTGCTTGCACAACTCTGGAAAACACTGAAAAATGCTGCCACTATAATGAAGGATGTCCCATCAATGGACTCGCTGTAAAGTTCGGCTGTTTTGATTGTTGTGAGTAGCACTGTTGCTATAGTTTTGGCTAAGCTGATCGGTGACTGGAGAGGGCGGGTGGGTGGCTTACAAGAAGTACTGGATGGTCTCCAATGCCCTGGAATTTCTCACTAGCCTTTGGAATGCAATAACCATCCCAGTTCAGGCGGGGGACGCTAAGACAGCTGGAAGCACTTTTAAACTGAAGACAGGAGTGACAGAGCTGAGAGCCTGTTATCTATAACGAGCTGTTATAATGCTAATTGGAGCTTTAGAGTAGACCCCCTCCATCAGATTGTGTGTTTACTCTTGCAGCAGGTTTCTAAACAGCCATTTGCCGACTTGGCCAAGAAACAATGACAACTAGGCAACTAGACAGAAACATTTCTGTAAATTTTACCTCAGCTGTTATTGTGGCACCAGGAAATATGTTGTGTGTAGAAGGCCTAGAAGCTTCACGGTGCAATCCTAAGTAGTTATAGCCAATGGGCTCAGACGGGTGTAACTCTGCTTAAGACCTCTAATACAACACCTTTAATCATGGCCACAACGAGGCACGCAGGGTTTCAATAAAACATGACTGTTACAACCTGTTTGGCAGGGTGATCCAGATAGTGCCAGAGCAGTGCCTGCTTGACCCTATGCCTCCAAAGGAATGGAGCCCAGCACCATTTCACCTGCACTGGGTCATTTGCGGACTGCAGCTGTTTTCTCATTGCTTCATGGAATTGTGGGTGTGATCATGGAGCTGTTACTAAGCTCTCAGCGTTGCCTCCCTGCTTTGCCAGCCCCGCTTCACTGTAGATGCTGCTACAACGCGGGAGGGGGGAGGGGGGAGAGGGAAGTCCCCCCCCCCATGCCTGGTATATGCAGTATCCTACTTGTAGCTGCAATTAAAATGCTGAACCAGAATCATGTGTATCGCTTCCTGACAAAGGGTACAACTGGAAGCGATGTTGGAGAACTATGGTGTCTCCCATCTCTTTTTCATTTCTATACATAGGAGTTGGGGAATTGGGATGGTGCCAACAGAAAGAGGAAGGGAGTTTAACCCCACCCCCACGCATGCCAGGAGCCACTATCTGTAGGACTGCCAAGTCCAACTTGGGAAATATCTGAGGACTTTGGGGGTGGAGCCAGGAGACTTTGGGGGTGGAGCCAGGAGAAAGGAAGTGACATCATTTTGTGATGTCACATCCTGTGATGTTGCTTCCACATGCTGACACATGAACTCATGAAGTTTCCTAATACTGAGCTTCTGCTGCTGCCTTGAGCTTTATAGGCTTGCAAGCAGCATTACCCAGACTGTGACTTTTATGCCACTGTTTTTTGTCGCTGAACAAGAGTCAGTGTTATGTAGCAGTCAGTTTGTTTGGCTGGGATCTGGGAGAGCCTGGCTCAAAACCCTGCAGTGCCATGGAATCATTTTATTTAATACTGAATCAGGCCATTGGTCCATCAAGGTCAGTATTGACTACTCAGACTGGTAGTGGCTCTCCAGGGTCTCAGGCTGAGATCTTTAATGTCACCTATTACCTGATCCTTTTTTAGCTGAAGAGGCTGATACCTCCTGCATGTCAAGCAGATGCTCTAGCACTGAGCAACGGCCCTACTGAATCCTTCCTCATCTCGGCAGAATATGATTTTCATATCATAAGAACAGGAGAGAAGCCACAGTGGATCAGGCCAACAGCCCGTCCAGTACAACACTCTGTGTCACACAGTGGCCAAAAATACCAGGTGCCCTCAGGAGGTCCAGCAGCAGGGCCAGAACTCCAGAAGCCCTCCCACTGTTGCCCCCCAAGCACCAAGAATGCAGAGCATCACTGCCCCAGACAAAGGGCTCCATTTAGACCTTGTGGCTATAATAGCCACTGATAGACCTCTGCTGGATGGGGACAGAGAGAGACAGACAGACAGACAGAAAAAAGAAAGAAAGGGGGAGGGGGGGAGAGAGAGAAGGAAAAGAGCAGGCAGACCCCAGCAGCTTACCCCAAGCAGCTTACTCCAGCAGCAGGCCACATGCAAAAGCAGGCCCTTCAGCAGAAAGAGCCTCTCTGGGCGGGACTCTCTTGCTCTTTCTTAAAGGGGAAATGTCTGTTGAGGCTTTTTACTGCAGGGCAGGCTCTCTGCAGACATTTCCCTTTTAAGGCAGCCATTTTGTCCCCCCGGTGGGCAACTTTGGAAAAGCGGGAGGGAAGGACTAAAAATCAGTGTTTCCCCCACCCTACCGGAGGACTTGGCAGCTCTAACTATCTGCCTGAGCAGAGAAAACATAAAAGTTTGAGTCCAGTGGCACTTTTTAAGAACCAACAAAGTTTTATTCAAGGTATAAGCTTTCGTGTGCGTCTGATGAAGTGTGCACGCACACGAAAGCTCACACCTTGAATAAAACTTTGTTGGTCTTAAAGGTGCCCGACTGGACTCAAACTTTGTTTTGCTGCTTCAGCCCAACACGGCCACCCACCAGAATCTACCATCCTGGGAATGTTGTTCCTGCAAAATGCCCCTTGTCCCAGCACTGCAGATCCCAATCCAGACTGGCCACTCCTCTTATCTGGCTGCTATTTACGAAGTGTAACAAGATAGGAGATCAAGAATGGGGTGTGGCCCAGGGGAAGAGCCTCTGCTGCGCATGCAGAGGGCCGCAGGTTCAATCCCCGGCATTTCCATTTAAAAGGGCCAGGAGAGATTCTGGAGAGCTCCTGCATAGTTGGTACTGAACTCAAAGGACCAAGGGTCTGATTCAGTAAAAGGCAGCTTCATGCACTCATGTGTTATAGAGAAGGGGCTACGGCTCTGTGGCAGAGCATCTGCTTGGCACGCATGAAGTTCCCAGGTTCAGTCCCTGGCGCCTCCAGTCAAAAGGACTCTGCAGAACTGCCCGCAGCCTGAGGAGATGAAACTGACTGACTGACCTCAGTGGACTGATTCAGTAGAAGGCAGCTTTATGTGTTCAAAACTGGAAATTCTTACTTCTGTAATAAAACAGGGCCATGGAAACTATTCAAGAACATCACCAGCAGAAGACAAAGAGCACCACCAGTATGAGTGACAACACAAGTCTACTCACTCTCAGAGAAGTCAGCCCAGCAGACCCATCTTAAGTGGAATCAGGGGAATCACCCATTTTAACTAAATTTTAAGTGCAAGTGAATAGCCAGCAAAGGCCTACCAGTGGCAGATCTGAAGAAAAGGAGGGATCATACAAGGTGGTACTGATACAAGGACTGGCTCCTTCGGACAGCCAAGTAAACAGCTTTGATCTGAACGGTTATTAGGGCATGGCTCTTGTTCTGGGGCTTTAGAAAGTGTCCGGATCGCTGTTTTTAAATTCCACTCAGTGCCATGGTTTGAAAAACAAGGTACAAACAGCAGACACAGCAAACTCCAGTTAGTATTGTAGCTAGTGTCTAAGACTTAGCCAAAGTTAAGGCCAAAGGAGCAAGTTCACACTGGACTGAGGAACCGCTGCAGGGGAGAAAAGTGTTCACTCCTCTTAATGACTGCCAGAAAGTCAGGGATGTTACATCCGCACCAGCCCTTAGTTACTACTCTCCATCACAGTGCGAAACGACGACAACAAAGCACAAAATTTTCAGCTTTACCCAGAAGGGTGAAGTGGGAATAAACTAAACCAGGAAAAAAAGTATCTAGAGGTATAGCACACATTTCTAGTGCACACACGTGTTTTGGGGGTTGATTTTAACAGTTTTAAAATGTGATTTTTCTCATGCGTGTTTTGAATCGTTAGCTGCCTTAGTACCCCTTGGAAGGGCAGGAAGGTGGGATACAAGTTTTGTCAATAAATAAAATTCCAGAGCCTTTCTTAATGCACAATTAACAGACTGATTTTTTTATGTTAAAACTGCACTTGATATCTCTCTCCTGGAAATCATCTATGCAAGAGCAAGGGCGAAACAACCACAGCACTGATGCTCGAGTGAACATCCCTGGGTGTGGGGTCAGCAACCCCCCCCCCTTACCTTTCTGGTTCTTTCTGTTTTACTTTTTCCTTCCTGAGAAATCGAGCCTTCTTCCGGGGGCAGGGTTAAACGCAGTCGACAAACATTGGCCTAGAAGAAAGACAAAACTTTGCTTTGTTTTAACAACATTCCATTCTTTGTTAGAGAATAAAAAGTTACTTTCAAATAGATAGTTCGTTTGTGAAGGGGCAAAAACCGACACTACAGCACAAAGTGAAGGATAATTTTATGTCTCAAATGACCCAATGCTGTTGAAAGAAGTGAGGGGACCCAACACACACACATACACACACACGGACAACCCATGAGTTGCAGTTTCCCCCCATCTCAGGCTCATTCACAAATAAACTGAAATCATCATAAAAGACTTGAATGGAGCCATGTGTATTTCTAATTTTATAAATAAAAAGTCATGCTTTATGTCAAAGCAACACTTGGAAAAAAGAACCATGGCGATCAGTTAAGTGGTGCTTTATTGCGTGACTTCAAAAGCGAGGTGCTCCCATACTGCTGTTTTGGAAAACTTCTGGACTGTTTTGAACCATCTGTTTTCAGCACAGTAGAAGCCTTAAGTTTTTGGCCTGAGACATTCCCCCCCCCCCCCCCCATTATCCTGGTGAAGAATTGGGTTAGAGAACCTTGAATCTTGTTTGGTGCCACTTGAATTTGCCCTGATATAAGGAATTACAGGGCTTTTGTTTTTAGATTTTAAAGAGAAAACTAAACACTAAGAACTACTGATACTGGAGAGCTGGTTCAAAATCACATATATCTGAGGGGACTAGGATAGCCTGGGTCAAGGCAAGAGACAAAGAGAGGTGGTTGGCCGTTGCCTGCCTCTGTGTGGCAACCTGGGACTTCCTTGGAGGTCTCTCATCCAAAAACTAACCAGGACCTACCTACTTTGCTTAGCTTCCGAGATCTGACAAGATCCAGCTAACCTGGGCCATCCAGATCAGGGCATGTTTTAAAGAAACAAATAATAATGAATAAATTTATAATACCTCCGTATTAAGTATGGTTGGAAAATACAATAAATATAATATTAAATATAACAAATCAGTTTCCTGGGTCTTACTATATGACAAACTCTGCAGTCTCAAAAATAACCACAGTTTAGTGGTGCCTGGATTTTTTAAAACTCTACCCTAAGGTTTTGCGAACAAGAGCATTTTGGTCACATCCTCATGAGGGAAACATTTTTAAACAACGTTGCAGGTGCTGAATGGATTACTTCAGTGCATGAGACAAATGTCAACCTCCCTTCCTATTTTTAGCATCAGTCTGTTGCATGGTCCCATGTGTTCCAAAAAATGCCAGAACCACTCTATTCCAAAGACAAGCATTATCAGCCAATCTCCAAATTCCATCCCCCTAGGGCACGCAAAGAATGTGCACTCTTGCGTGATAACAGCCTGTGTTTTCAAGCTAGTGGAAAAGCTACTTAGAGACAGATGACTGAGCGAACACTTGTTTTAATGAGACCTTTCCAGAGTTTTAATACAATGCGAACACAGCCACCAAGATCTTATCTTAATTATGAGAGTTATCAAAAAATAATTTAAATACTTTTAGGTGCTTGACTAAAGTTTTGATAACTGCCAGTATCCAAAGTGGCAACAGAACACATCATGGTTACTCATGCCTTCGGGCTATTTCACACATTAGACAGAGACTGACCAAGAGCCACTGTGGCGTAGTGGTTAGAGTGTTAGACTTGACTAGAGACCCAGGTTCGAATCCCCACTCTGCCACAGAAACTCAACGGGTGACCTTAGAGCAGTCATACTCTCCCCCACATTAAAGGGTTGTTGTGAGAAGAATTATGTAAGCCACTTTGGGGCCCTGCTGGGGAGAAAGGCAGGATGTACATGAATCAAATAAACAAACAAACCCAGGTCACCTCTGAAAATGAAAACCACAGCCAACCGTTTCCTGGAAAAACTGCTGGAAATAGCATCAGTGCTACAGCAAAAACAAATATGCTTTCAACCCTGCCCTAAAAACACTGCCTAAGCACTGGTTGTTCAGTCGCACCATCGAGTCCGACTCATCGCGACCCCACGGACCACATCATGCTAGGCCCTCCGGTCTTCCATGGTGGTCCGGAGTTTGCTTAATTTCATGTTTCCGTGCACTACTCTAACCCAATGGGACTTGAAATACAATCATCCACAAGCCACTTAAGCCGGTATACCTAAATTCAAACCACTTTGCGGAGCAATCCAAAACAGAGTTACACCATTCAAAGCCCACTGATTTCAAGGAACTTGGAAGGGACTAACTCTGCTTAGAATGGCAGCATTAAGTTCTTCTGACTTCAGCTATGAATAAAATAAAGCCCAAGAACAGCTTCAGGAATTTAATTTAATGGGCAGACTCACTCATTTAATAAAGAAGAGAAGAAGCGACTGGATTTATACCCTGTCCTTCACTATCTGAAGGAGTCTCAGAGCAGCTTACAAACTCCTTTCCCTTCCCCTCCCCACAACAGACAGACACCCTGTGAGGTAGGTGGGGCGGAGAGAGCTCTTTCCAGAGCTGTCCTTGAGAGAACAGCTCTGAGAGAACTTGTGACTGACACAAGGTCATCCAGCAGGTGCAAGTGGAGACTCAAACCCAGTTCTCCCATATTAGAGTCCACACACTTAACCTCTACACCAAACTGGCTTAATGATGTGCTTTGATTACAATGTTTAGACTTGCAGCTAAAAATATAGATTGGGAAGAGTCAAAAAAGCTTCCAGATGAAACAGGGAATATGCAAAGCTGTAGGGCAGGGGTGTCGAACTCATTTGCTATGAGGGCCAGATCAGACATAAATGGGCCAGACCATGTGTGTTGTAAAATGCAATCCCAGGTAGTGGAGGTATAAACTTTATAAAGGACACAAACACAAAGATTTCTTTTTTACTTAAAATAAAAACATGCTTAAAACATTACCATTCTTGCAATATTTTGTTTATTTAACAGTCTCTGTTAACTAACACCTCTTGCTCTGAATTACTGCATCAAAATGTCTGTGCTGTTGCAATCTTGATTATGCTGTTCAGGTGTGTATCTGTAAGCTGCAAACCTACTTTTGATTTATTGACATTCACCACAGAAATCTCATTATCAGAGTTCTGAGTCGAGGACCCAGGGGAAAAGATGAAATAGTTGAGCAATTGAGAGTCTGACGAAGCAAGCTATGATGCAGCAGCAACAGAACTGGAAGCAGGAGATGGCCAGTTCCAGTGTGGGCCTGATAGAAGCACTCCGGGGGCCTGGTCCGGCCCCCGGGCTGCATGTTTGACACCCCTGCTGTAGGGCCTCGATCCATCTAGCTCCTGATGTGTGCATTTGGTAGCATGTAGCAATCAGCATCTGTGTCAGTACCACAGACAGAAATCTACCACAAACAGATTTCCTTTCCTGGATCAGGCACAGTCCTCTGGAACTTTTCCTGTGCACTAGCCCCTCAGAAATTAATGGGAGATGCACAAGAAAACAGTAGCCATTCATTTCCATGGAGTGCACACAGCAAGATTTTCCAACAGATTATATCCCAAGTCCTCAAGAAGCCCAACAGAGCTCACGAATTTTTCTTCGAAACTGTTTTTCTTTATCAAATTACAAGCAACACGTTGTGTTTCTTAAAAGATTCCCTTTTCCATGTAAAGTTTTACTGGCAACAGTCTCTTCAAAGGAAAAATAATTTGTAAGCCATATGTCTCTGGTTCTGCATAAGTGGGAAATTAATAGCTCTGGGCCGACCTCCTGTTTGGTGAGATGCTTTCCATTTTTGCGCAGAGATTAGGGTGTCCCTTAAAGCGAGTCTTTGTGAGGAGTCAGGGCTGCTACACAAATCCTTGCTGATTTGGTTCGGTAGAACAGAAGCAGGGGAACTTAAGCCTGCTTTGATAAGGGAATGCGTTCAGGATATGCTCCTTAGAAAGGATGATTGTTGCCTTCCCCCTTTGGTTGTCCTTTAGAAGGAAAAGTCACAAAAATTAATAAACGTAGCAGGTGCTCAGGGGTGGTCTTAGCCAATGAACAACATGGAAAGCTGCCCTGGGATCTGCCCAACTGCTCTAGGTGTTCCCAAAGGCAGGGGAAAGAAGAGTCAGCCTCTGTCACCACTTGGACCTGCCTCACCTGGGGTACAGCAGCTGGCTTCAGGCAGCAGCAGGGGCACCCTGCAAGGGTGGCAGTGATTCTGGAACTCCCCCCCCTGGACCTTTGGCCAGGGCCCCAGAATCCTTACGACTGCCCCTGGTTAGTGCTAATGGCACACCCACCACGTTAGAAGTCTTTGTTAAGGTTCTGAAAGGCAGATACAGGGAAACCTACACACGGTTTTGAGAAGGAGTAGCTGGCGGCACAAATACAAGTACTGTCCTGCCTCCAGAAGCAATGCACCTTTCCGGGGCAGCAATCTTTTGGGGGACTCCAACAAAGACACCATGTGGCAGTCCGACAGTGGAACCCAACGCACTGCAAGAGACCCTGTTTCTCAAACTGCAAAGGGCATCTGCTTCCTGGTAGCAAGAATAAACACACACATCCCCTCTCTCAGCATTTTTGTTATCTGCTTCTTATCTCATCCCAAGGAAGAAGCCCATAGTAATTTGCTCTCTGCAACTTTACTTGCTCTAATCAGCGAGTATTAAGCTGCATGCCAGAAATGAATTTAGAATTTGAGAGAGGGAGAAGTATTCAAATCTGCAACCAGGATGCATTTAGATTCCATCTAGTAAGAGGGAGAGCACTTGAAGCCCTGGGAGAGAAAAAGGTCCAACATTTTGGAAGGGAAGGGCAGTTCCTTCCTTCCAAGGAACATAAGAGGAGCTGTGTTAGAACAGGACAATGGCCCATCTGGTCCCACACAGTGGCCAAAACCCAGGCGCCATCAGGAGGTCCATCAGCAGGGCCAGAACTCCAGAAGCTCTCCCAAACTTGCCCCCCAAGCACCAAGAATGCAGAGCATCACTGCCCCAAAGTGTTCCATCTATAACTTGTGGCTGATAGTACCTAAGAACACAAGAGAAGCCATGCTGGATCAGGCCAGTGGCCCATTCAGTCCAACACTTGGTGTCACACATTGGAAAAACCCAGGTGCCACCAGGAGGTCCACCAGCTGGGTGAGAACTCCAGAAGCCCTCCCACGGTTGCCCCTCAAGCATCAAGAAGAGAGAAGAGACTGGATTTATACCCTGCCCTGCATTACCCAAAGGAGTCTCAGGGTGGTTTACAATCTCCTTTCCCTTCCCACAACAGACACCCTTGTGAGGTAGGTGGGGCTGAGAGAGCTCTTTTGAGGACTGCTCCTGAGAGAACAGCTCTGAGAGAACTTGTGACTGACCCAAGGTCACACCAGCAGTTGCATGTGGCGGAGTGAGGAATCAAACATGGTTCTCATACATTACAGTCTGTTGCTCTTAACCACTACACCAAACTGGCTCTGGCAGGGCCAAAACTCCAGAAGCCCTTCTGCTGTTGCCAATCAAGCACCAAGAACACAGAGCATCCCTGCCCCAGAGTGTTCCCTCTGTAGCTAACAGCCACTGGAGGGTCCTGCCACTGTACTCTCACACCAGCCCTGTGAGGCAGGCAGGGCTGAGAGACTGAAGAAGAAAAGATTGGATTTATACCCTGCCCTCTCCAGAGAAAATAATGCATTTCTCAATTGGGAAGGGCCGTGGCTCAGTGGTAGAAGGAGAGAGAAGAGATTGGGTTTATACCCTGCCTTCACTACCCAAAGGAGTTTCAGAGTGGCTTACAAACTCCTTCCCCTTCCCACAACAGACACCCTGTGACGTAGACAGGGCTGAGAGAGCTCTTTTGAGGACTGCCCTTGAGAGAACAGCTCTGAAGGAACTTGTGGCTGACCCAAGGTCACACCAGCAGGTGCAAGTGGAGGAGGAGTGGGGAATCAAACCTTGGTCCTCCCAGATTAGAGTCCGTGCCCGTAACCACTACACCAAACGGGCAGCCCAAGGGCACCCAGAGAGCTCGGAACCCAGAGCTCCACAGTCTAGGTCCAGCACCCCAAGAACCACACACAGCCAGCTGCCTGGGCACCCCAAATGGGCAACAAGGTCTTTCCAGACACCGGCAGAGGCAGGCAATCCACTCCCCCCCCCCGCACAAACCACCCTTTCAGAGGCGACCAGAAGGGTTCCCTCTCAGCTGAGCGAGTGTGAGCCAGCTCGCAGTTCTTCAGCCTCCGGCTCACCCATTTCCGCCTCCGCTCAGGAAGGGATGGGGCTCTCCAGAGCGAGCGAGCTGATTTATGCCGGAGCCCAATCGCTCGCCCGCGGCTTGGACGCCAGGAGTCCGCAGAGGGGGATCTCTGCTCACAAAGAAGAACCCCCCCCTCCCCCCCCCCCCCACACACACGGCTCAGAGGGCGCGCTGGAGGCGGCCCCTTCGGAACCCACTGTTTTGTTCCCTTCACTTGTACGCCCCCCCCCACCTTCCTCCCCTGTGGGAGACCCAAGGCGGCTCAGCATCACTCTCCTGCCCTCCATTTTGTCCCGCACAACAACCTTGTGAGGTAGAATATTCGGCGGAGAGAGAGTCTGGGACTGGCCCAAGGTCTCCCACCTAGCCTCCATGGCCGAGCGGGGACCTGAACCCGGGGTCTCCCAGCCCCCAGCCCCACACTCAACCACGAGGAGGCGCTTAGGGGAGGCGAGACTCTCAGGGGCGACCACAGCCGCCATCCCGCGGTCCCCCTCGAGGGCACTTCTCCCCTGAGCCCTGCGCATGCGTTGGGCGCCCGACGCCCCCCACACGCCGCCGCGCGACCTTCCCGCTTTTTTTCTCCCGCTGAGGTAAATTGTGCCCCGCGCATGCGCCTCGCATATCTCCCCCTCAAGACGGCGTCGTCCGGCTGAGGAAAATTCGGTTTCCCGCCTTCCCGGTCGCCCACCCCGGACCCCTGCGAGCGAGCGAGCCTCCTCACCCGCCTCCTGCCCGGCTCGCCCTCCTCCTCCGGCTTCCTGGGGGTGGTGGTGGTGAGGCTGACGCCGGAGCTGTAGCGCAGCATCGCTCCCGCCGGCCCCGTCCGAGGGCTCGCCGCCAACTCCTCCGCTCCGCCGCAGCTCCGGGCCGCGGGCGTCGACTGAGGGCGGCCGGCTGGCCTCCTCCCTCTCTGCGCCTGGCGGGGCCGGGCCTTGGCGGGGAAAGGACGGGCCTCGCCGTCCCCGCCCTTTTTAAAGGGCCCCAGACGGGGGATGGCGGCGGGGGTGGGGGTGACCGAAAACAATCCTGTTAGGTATATATATAGATAGATAGATAGATAGATAGATATATGTGTGTGTGTGTATACATATAAATGTATTGTATATGAGTATAAATATGAGAGCATATATAGATATGTACCCATATGGGTGTGTATATCTTGTGTATATGTGTGTGTATATACATGTTTTTAATATCTGTATGTGTATATGTGTGTGAGAGAGTATGTATGTGTGTTTATATATGTGCATATATGGGTGTGTATATGTGTGTATATATATGTGTACATGTTTTTATATCTCTGTGTATATATGTATATTTGTCCGTTTGTGAGTGTATATATGTATATGTGTGTATATGTATATTTTTGTGTGTGCGTGTGTGTCTGTAAAATACGGACTTTATGGATCGCCCCATCCCTGAGTCACAAGGCTCTGGGTGATGAACAACAATAAAATACATCATGAAAAACTGGTAAAAATATAATAAATACATCATTACATTCTTTATTTTTTATTAATTACTTATGCAGAACAAAGTTCGAGTCCAGTGGCACCTTTAAGACCAACAAAGTTTTATTCAAGGGATAAGCTTTTGTTGTGCAAGCGCACCTCTTCAGATTTATGTATTTATTTACATGTTTTAGAGTCTGCCTTTCTTACTGAAACTCAAGGGGAGTCAAGAAGACAGTCATCAGGATGGGACATTCAGTGAACAATGAAACAGGATTTGGGTTGCAGAACCAGCCAGAAATGTAAAAACAGAACTGAAGCAAAGTGTAAGTGTTAACACAACTTACTTATTTACTTATTTATTAAATGTATGAATCATCCAGAGCCCTGCTACAAGGCGGCTCTGGGCGATGCGCAACCATAATAAAAACATCAGAGCATAGGATAAAAGATAAATTAATACTAGTACCACAAATCTAAAGAAAACAGATGGCAAATTTCATAGTCAAATCAAAGCACTGAAATTGACACAGATAACAGTTGCACTAAACTACAGAGTTTGTATACGAATTAGAACCTTAAAACATAGAATAATGAGTCTGCACTTGATTACGACAGTGATTCACAAAATTTCCAAATGTAAACAAAATAGTGTCTGAGCATGTACAGATAACAAGATGAAGGCTCTAGATTCCGCTCTTTGTTTCGTATTCTTCTTCAGAAGGTAGCCTAACCAATACCTTCCACAGAAGAGACTTCAAGCAAGAAACTCAGATTGATTTATAGATTCTCCCCAACCTCTGGGGCATTTCTTATTAAATACAACTCCTATAAGAGGATACATGAAATAAATACTGTCACTGTACACTCTTATTTAACCTTTGTAAGTTGTAATGTAAAAATATGTGAGAATTACAGCACTCACGTCAAGAGTCTTAAATCTTTACTAACGTGCAACCGGTCATTAACACAGGAACTAATCTCCAAAATTGGTTCGCCTTGAGGTGTGTCTGGCTGGTATCTTGGTATACTCCAGTCAGGTTTAACTATTAAAGAGTCATAGACTACTATGAAATAAAAGACCATACGGACTTTGTAGAAAGGAAGTATATTCCAAGGTTTGATTAAAACCATGAGGGTTCAGGGTTTTTAGTGAAAAGTCCAATAAGCCTCACGTTGTCTAAGTCGTTTCTGAATATCTCCCTGACTATACTGAGGTGCATTTAGAGTTTCCAACATGGCAAACATCATAGTTACTTCCCAAATGCCGACTGCCGACTACCTCACGAGTAGGGGGAGAAGAGGAGCAGGGCAATATGGAGAGCAAAGGAGGGTGGCAGCCAGAATGAAAACTATCGCTGTCCTCAACTAAAAGCCTGGCAGAACATCTCTGCCTTAACATGCCCTGTGGAACTGCATAAGATCCTGCAGGACCCTGATGGTGTTTGGCACAGAGTTCATCACGGTCAGGACCAGAAAGGCCCTGGCCCTGTTCAAGGACAACCAGAAGTCTTTGGGGCCAGCGACCACCAGCAGATTACTATCCAGAGAGCGTAATGCTCTCCTGGGGACATACTGGAGGAGACGGTCCCATTGATACTTCATTTATACACTACCTTTCTCCCCCAATGGGCACCCAAAGTTGCTTACATCTTTTTGCTCGCCTCTTGTTTTATCCTTACAACAACCCTGTGACGTAGGCGAGGCTGAGAGAGTTTAACTGGCCCAAGGTCACCCTGAGAGCTTCCATGGTGGAAGTGGGGATTCGAACCTGGTTCTCTCAGATCCACTACACCACACTGGCTCTCAGCAATAAGACACTGGCGTGGCAGGGTTAATACAAGGTAGCAGGTGATGGCAAGACATTGGAATTGAAAAAAATGCAGAGGCTATTTGTGGGGAACCATTACAATTTTACAAAATGCAAGGCTGTTCAATATTATTACTTACAAAATGTGAAACCCACCTTTCTGCCCTTACAATGGCCACCAAGGTGGTTTAACAATTTAAAACACATGATAAAAAACACATTTTAAAATCAATGCCCCTTCCCAAATGCACATCATTAAAACAACTAAAAATGGAGTAAAAGTACATACAAAACATAAAGACAGTAATTAAAACATTGGTTGGGTAGGAGGGATCATTGAGGGAATGCTGAGCGAAACAAAACAATGTCTTCACCTGTCGCTGGAAGACAGCAAGAGAAGAAGAAGAGATTGGATTTATATCCCGCCCTTCACTCACTTGGAGTCTCAGAGCGGCTTACAAACTCTTCCCTTCCCCTCCCCACAACAGACACCCTGTGAGGTAGGTGGGGCTGAGAGAGCTCTTTCCCAAGCTGTCCTTGAGAGCTATGGCTTGCCCAAGGTCATCCGGCGGGTGCAAGTGGAGGAGTGGGGAATCAAACCTGGTTCTCCCAGATTAGAGTCCACGCACTTAACCACTACGCCAAACTGGGCAAACAAATCTCCCCCCGGGGGGAGAGAGGTCCTGAGCATCCTCTTCCCCTGCTCCATGGTCTGTAACATCTGTATTGGGGGAGTCAGTTTTCCTACGGTAATGGACAGTGACATTGAAGACTGTGTTAAGCACTGTCAGGTGTGCCAGGAATCCAGACCAGAACAACCCTGGGCTCCGGTGCAGCAATTGGAATCCTCCCAGAAGCCATGGGCCCAGCTGCACCTCAACTTCACAGGTCCCTTCTAGGGGCAAATCTTCTTCATTTTGGTGGACTCATTCTCCAAGTGGCTAGGGGTGGTGCCGGTCCCATCTACGTCGTCCTGAGCAGCCATTTGCGCCATGTGGAGGATCTTCAGCACACACAGCAGTTACTGTAGTTCAGATATACTCCCGCACATGCAGTATTTACCACATGTAATAGTTTTGTCCCGTCTGACGAAGGGAGCTGTGCCTTTTGAAAACTCATACCCCCAAAATCTTGTTGGTCCAAGAATTTCGATTGGAGCACTCTGTGGCTCGGTAGTCTAATCATCAGTTTAATTTTTCATGATACCATAGCAGTCCCCCCCTCCCCCCTCCGGTGCTTCATGCATTCCTTTATAAATATGGCTAGAATTGTCTTCTTTGTTAATTCTGTGTGGGCACAAATTTAGCCACAGATTTCCTGAAAGAAGTTCTCAACATGCAGAAGTACATTGCTGCATTATATGCACGTGTCATTCAACTTGAACAATATGCCATACAGGAATAGCAGCATTGCTGCATCATGGCTACGATTTGTCTTAACCGCATGAATTGAGTCACTAAGTCCAATGGAAAAAAGCAGAAAAGAGGCACACCTCATGTCACAGTTAGAAAGCATGCAACAAAATGAAGCGGATGTGAATTGCGCAGTTGAGGCATGATTTCCTATTTGACCACCTCCACAGTGTGGTGACTTATTCCCGACTGCTTCCTCATGGAGGCAATTCTTGATGTAGCTCTCATGCCTGTTGTGAATGCAAAGGCATTTGCAGCGGCCATGGAGCATCCTCGTGGGGGTCTTCTGCCCTTGCCTCTGCCCTTAGTGGCTGCCATGCCCACCCACCCTTGCCACTGGAGGACTTTTTCTGACCTTTTGAAAAAGAAATTGGCATACTGAAATCACTACACTGTTACACACAGACAGCCAGTATCTCTCTCAACTCAAAGGAAAAGGGCTAGAGACTTTTTTAAATGAAAGGTGGGAACTACAGCAAAAGCATAATAGGTGTGAGTTCAGATGATGCTGTTGTGTGCATCAAAATGTACCCTGGGTGGCACAGAGTGTGTGTCATCAGGTAGAGGGGATGGCTAGGGCAGAAAGCAGAGCTTGTGAGGGTGACATTAGCTTTCTTGCCGTACTTAATCAGCTACTTAAAGTATGTCTCAAGGTTGGTCAACATTCTTTCTCCTTTATCTTGGAACTTTCCAAGCTTGATGCACGTGGCCCTGTTCAGAGTATACGCAAGCTCATTGTGTCAATTACTTGCTGTTATGAGGCCACCTTGGCCCTTTATAAATTGTTGTGAGCCTGGTTTAGACCAGTGTTTATGTTTTTACAAAACTACAGTCTGCACACATTCATTAAACTCCGTAATATATCCCCACAGGAGCTGGGGAGTTTGAAGACTGACAATAGAAGCCCAGAAAATTTAATGATCAGTTTCTGAAAGGAAAAACAACACCAACTCTGTACCCATTTCCATTCTCAGCATAATAATTTATGTACACAGCCCACACTCAGGGTCTTGCACTCACTTTCCAGCTTCTGGGGTGGGGAAGGGTCCTGAGCAATGTTCCCTCTAAGCTGTGGAGTCTTGTGAACAGAAATCCTACTTTGTGAGCTACAGGCATTAAAGATATGAGCAAGCTAATTGACCACTGCATAAATTAGTTTGCTCTGGAGTCACCATTCCTGAGCAAAAACAAAAATGTGTGAGCCAGAGGCTAAAAAACTGTGAGCTAGCTCACACTAACTCAGCTTAGAGGGAACACTGGTCCTGAGCATCTCAGGGTGAGGATTCTGGATCTCCTCCACTGGTGGGTGAGCCCCCAGGTTCTTCAGCCTCAAGGAAGTTTCAGATAACTCCCGATGATCTGCTTGGTTTCTCAAGTGAGAGCTGAGACGGAAAAGGACCTTCCTAGTGCCTCTGAGCCATGCCAGCTGTGGTGACCTCCGCCTGTCTGTAGTATAGCATGCCTGTGTGGTTGGATGTTTACATTTAAAACTTCCAGTTTTCCTTTAGTCCAGTGATTTCCAAACTGTTTCGGGCTACCATCCCCTTGGTTCCATAAACTCATCCCCAGTGTCCCCTGCACTACCCTATAAAAAGCATTATTCAGAGTAGTGGTTAGCACGACCCGCTAAGGAAGATAACAACAATAAAATTCAAAACAGTAACAATTAATTGCACATTTATTCAAAATTCAATTAAACTTTTAAGTTTATTTTATTCAACCAAATTGATGGACTTGATCCAACGATACCAGCTTTTCAAAGTCTGATAGTCATTTTGCAAGAATCTTAAATACCACATTTAGATACCACACTACTTCTCTGTTCTGTAAATTCTTAGTGGAATGGATGGACTTGATGAAATGATACCAGTCTCCCAATGTCTGATTTAAAGTCACTGAGGAGGAGGCTTAAATCACCGCATTTAGTAATCTATAGTTAATTGCTTTGCCTGGAGAGAAGTTGGATGACCACACTTAAGACCATGTTCCACCAAAAAAAAAAGGAACTTCTTAATCACTGTACATAGTAAGGTAAAGTTTTTCCTTGCTCGAAAGCCAGTCGAATACGACTCTAGGGATGCTGTGCTCATCTCCGTTTCTAAGCCAAAGAGCCAGTGCTATCCAAAGACATTTCTGTGGTTGTGGCCGGCATGACTAGATGCTGAGGCGCACGGAACACTCTTACCTTCCACCAAAGCTCTCGGGTCTCGAACTGCTGAACTACCAGTCTGCAATTCAGCATCTTAACCACTTGAGCCACTGCAGCCCCACTGTACATAGTACAGGTTAACGAAGTTTGAGTCCAGTGGCACCTTTAAGATCAACAAAGTTTTATTGCGAGTGTAAGCTTTTGTGTGCAAAGCACACTAATTCAAACAAAAAGAATTAAATCTCAAGGGTTACAGGAAAAAAAGAGGGTGGGGGGGGCAGCCATTAGAAGGGGCCACAGAGCCAAGATGCATGTGCTGAGATGAAACTGGATCAGTTGATCATTGAGAACATGGACTTTAATTTTATTCACTGCAGTAATGACTTATGCAATTGATATCACTGAGGATTTTTGCAGTCATGTTGACCATGAATGACACAGTGAATGGCAAAGACATTTGGCACTCATTGTTTCCAGTAAGCAACACACCCACGGTAGCAGCTAGTCATTGTTGGTGCAACATCAGTTGCACAAGCAAATATGTTAGTAAGCAGAATTTCCTTGTCTTTGAAGAAGTGGTCAACAGCGTCTCCAGTGCCTCCCTGCTGCCCCTTGCCACTTACCACCCCCTCTAGGTAATCCCATGTCCCCACGGGGTGGTACCACCCACTTTGAAAATCACTACTGTAGCCCTACTATGTTCAGCAAAGGTACACATGTCCTGCTTTCATTTGAGAACTGTCTTCCAGTGTCTAATGTTACATCTAAGTGGGAGCCCTAAATTTGGTATTCTGAACAGGAGTCATCAAACATTTTTAGATTTCAACAGTAATTCACATCACTAGAGATTCTGTCTGCCAGTTTGGTGTAGTGGTTAGAAGCTGGGGGGACCAGCTTTGATTCCCTACTCCTCCACAAGCAGCTGCTGGTGTGACCTTTGGCCAGTCACAAGTTCTATCAGAGCTGTTCTCTAAAGGGCAGTTCTTGAAAGAGCTCACTCAGGCCCACCTACTCTCACAGGGTATCTGTTGTGGGGAGGGGAAGGGAAAGGGATTGTAAGCTGCTCTGAGACTCCTTTGGATAGTGAAGGGCTGGGTATAAATCCAATCTCTTCTTCTGCTTTCCCTGTCTGCCAACTGTAAAAATGCAAATAGGGTGGCAAGGATGATTTTAATAGCATGTACTTAATACGAATGCTAGAATTGTCATGCTGTACCATGGAAAGACATTGTTTATGGACAGTGGCCATCCCTGGGAGCTCTTGGGCAGGGTTTTACGATGATGGCCATCCTTGCCTTTTCCCCCCAGCATCTGGTATTGCAGAAGTACACTGCCTCTGAGCATGGAGGTTTCACTGTTATAGGCATTCAGGCCCCACAGTTTCAGAGCATGCCAATTCTGCCTAAGAAACTTGTTCATACAAATGCAGTATGATCCAAACTGGAAATGTTTGTTATTACATATTCATTTACTTATTTTTATAACCTGCCTTTCTCTCTGAGACTTTGCTGCCATGAATTTGGCAACTCTTTTAAAAAGCTATCTAAGTTTATCATGTCCTGTGGCACTGAATTTTGGAAACTACTTGAAGTACCTTTTCTGTTTTGAACCTATTGGTAATTTACCTAATTGTGTAAACCTGAATTATAAGTGTAACAGAAAGAGATTTTTTTTCTGTTTTCACTCTGTTCATCCTGTTCAAACTTTACTTGAAACGAGTGTTTGGTTACTAGATCCACTTGGGGAATATGTTCAGAAGGGAGGACTAGAGAGTCACTGCTTGCATGATTTACTAATAGACGTGTAGGTGGAATAATTCAATTATAATTAAGCTCCAGAGCACAGTGCAGCAGCCACCTTTTAATTGGAGAGCCTGTTCTGGGCAGGACATGGAAACACACCCACCTACATACTTTGAAAATACTAGGAAGAAAAGCTCAGATGGCCAGATAACGAATGTACACAACATATTTTCAAACCATCATTCATCTGACACCACACTTAGGTTTATCTTGCATGTAGGCACTTAAACCCTTCAGCTGTAAATCAGTGGTGTGGAGGAAATACATCCTGATCCTGGCACTGAGGTTAATGACCAAACCAAGAGTAATCACGTAAACTAATGAAACAGGATTTTCCAATGTATGCATATCTGAGAAGCCCTAAGAGCCATAAAGCCTGAGGCTAACATTCTCCAAATCTGGGGCTGACCTTCCAAAGGAGACACAGTCATTCCATGTTTTAATTTGACTGTCTTCCTTAATCCAGGAAGCCTGAATCCACCTGTTCCTTCACACACCCAGCTACGTCCTACTCCGTGTAGATATATATGACACTTCCTTACACAAAATCGGATCATTGGTCCACCTCGTTCTGCATTGTACATTCTGACTGGCTGTCCAGGGTCCTAGGCAGAGAAAGGTCATTCCTAATAACAGTAACCCTGGGATCCTTTTAACTGGAGATGTCATGGGTTGAACCCAATGCCTTCTGAATGCGAAGCATTTGCTTGCCCACTGAACCAGAGCGCCTCCCAAATGGATGCCGCTTTGCTGCTCTCAGTTGCCATTGCTGCAATGCTATATTGCATCTCTGTAGTATCTTAGTATCACTTTCCCCTGCAGCCCCTCTTCTCCATCTCTTTGCATCCGTCTGAATGCTGTCTGTCAGCTATACCATGCATTTGTATTTCTGCATTACGTACTAATGATAACTTGCTATGTTAAGTATCTTTGTATACTTCGAGTAATGCTTACCAACAACTGGGTACCATTGTGAAACATGACTGTTGCTTGAGTGCTGTAACAGTGTTACATTGGCATGCACAAACATACAGGATTGTTGTGTCAACTGTGCATTAGACTGAAATCCCATTTGCACTGTACAAGGCAGGAAAGTTAAAGTGATGTGTGAATTCAGTGCTGGAAAGGCTTATTATCACAGTCTTGTCAGTGCCTTAGGGCACGCAGTAAAAGGTGTTACTTAGTGTTTTGAAAATGACACAGCAGCAAAAACAATGAATGATCGCGATCCACTGAGTTCAGAAAGCCTTGTTTCATACCATAAATCTGCTTCCTTTTGGGTCTGCTTTCCTTTGTTTCGTACCATAAATCTGCTCAGCACTCAAGCTGTTTACAGTTACCACTTTCACTCCTAACTGTCTGTTGTCCTCCTATGACAACTTCAGTGATAAATTATTTGTTCCTGTGCATTCAAGAGCAGACACACGCATGATTTTCCTGTTTCCCATACTCTGTTTTCTCATTTCCCACTTCAACCCCGGAAAAGTTGCACATTCTCTTTGTATTAGGCGAAAGATGTGCAGGTGTTACATTTGAAAAGGACATTCTGGCCAACTACTTCTGGTTAGAAAGGTAAATGCCTGTTATAGTCTGAACCCGCAAAACTGTTTGGTGTGTCATCCATTTAATGGTGTAAATTGGCAGAATATGCGTAGATTATTTTCACTCCACCATCTGGGACCTGCTTTCTCTTTGTGGAATTATGTAGCCAGTAATCCCACAGATCTAGGCTAAAAGTTCACCACAAGACCTCCTGCACTGCAATCTATGACTCATTCAAGGATTCAAGCTCCCAAATGATTTTTACACCCTGCTCATTGAAGAAGAGTAGGTTGTTATACCCCATTTTTCTGTTTCTTAAGGAGTCTCAGAGTGGCTTACAATCTCCTTCCCTTCCTCTGCTCACAGCAGGCACCTTGTGAGGTAGGTGGGGCTGAGAGAGCTCTGAGAAAACTAGACTGGCCCAAGGTCACCCAGCAGGCTCCATGTGGAGGAGAAGTGAGGAATCAAACCAGTTCTCCAGATTTGAGTCCACTGCTCTTAACCACTAAACCATGCTGGCTCAAGACTGAGACTGTAACTTCCATAGTATTTGCTTAATTTTGGACCAAGGTGACTCAAAATGACTGGAAGAGAGCCACAGTGTACAAAATAATGGCCCAAGTATAGGCAATATATACCACAAAATCCTTTAAATAAAACCATTTGGCTCACCAGTAGTATATATAATCTCCCCTTATTATAGCTGCCATCAAGTTTGGTGCAATTCCATGGGCAAAATATTTATTCTGTCCTCTGTACTGTCATAAAGTGTACTTTTCCTTGTATATGTGTGTTTCCTTTTTAACTCTTTGTATAGTAGTTGGGGAACAAAACATTATTATAAAATAGGCTATTGTCTGCTTTTAACTGAAAAAAAATATTTTAATTAACAACATTGTAGGGAAAACAGTACACCAAACACCAGTGTATCCAAAAACAGCATGCAAAAACAGTCTTACAGGGTAGATTCAGGTAATCGTGTTGGTCTGAAGCAGCAGAACAAAGTTTGAGTTCAGTGGCATCTTTAAGACCAACAAAGTTTTATTCTGGGTAGGTATAAGCTTTCATGTGCATGCACACTTCGTCAGATACCGAGTGTCTGTGAGTGGGCAGAGGCTTATTTTAATTTCCAGCAAATTAAATCATCCTCAAGTTTCCACCAAAAGAAAACAGGCAGAACCCTGGCAACCACATTACTAATATTTGTTAGAATGCTTCACTCATTGCTGTGATTCCCAGAGTTCATTCATGTTTCCTGGTTAGACAGGTTTTTTGTATTATTCTTCAAAACGTGTTCTTCCAAAATCCACTTCCCTTAGTTTCCAGTCATTGAGACATCACCAGCACAATGGGATATTCTTCTCTCCATGGTATTCTGAGAGTATTGAGGTGGGTTATCTGCAGCTTGGGTTTTGACCAAGTAATATACCGTATTTTTCGCTCCATAAGACGCACCTGACCATAAGACGCACCTAGCTCTGCTCGGTGCCGTGGCTTGGGAAAGGTGAGGGGGGTTTAAGATGCACACACTTTCCCCCCCACTTTTTTTGGGAGAAAAAGTGAGTCTTATGGAGCAAAAAATAGGGTATTTTAGAACACAATAAATCCACTGGAGTTAGACTGGACCCTTCCATTTGGAATGCCAGTATGCAGTGAAATGCCAGTGCAAAATGGCCCAGAAGTGTAGCAGCTCCTATTAAGCCTTGTGTCCCTCCCCATCCTGCAGCACTGTGGCTGAAGTTCAGGGTCCGACAAGAAGAAACAAAAGTCTTTCAGACTCTTCCCTCAGTGCTCTTAGAAGAGTAATAATAGCTGGGAGAAGGGGACAAAATCCAGGCACCACTGTTGGTAGGGGTCATTTTTGATGTCCAGATTGCTGAATACAGACTTTTCATACTTGTAAGCTTGGGGCACATCCTCCTCTTTGCCCCTGCTTCCTCCCTTTACTAGGTGCACAAGAAACCTATTGCTATAGGAGGCACAGCACTTTGGTCACTCTGCTGGTAACTGGACGACGGATTCCAGAAGGTGGTGATGGGGGGACTTTAGCTATGCCTCCAGGCAACTGTACTGTATGATCTCCCTGCAGGGCAGTGTTCTGCCTCCCATGGCCTTTAATATGGACATGAAACCATTGGCTGAGGTTGTCAGAGGATGTGGGACAGGTGAGGTCCCATCAGGTTGCTGAATTATGCACAATTTATCACTTTAGGACAGACTAGGACTCCTGCTAAGGGAGCAGATTCACCACTTTGTGGACACTCTTAGATCCAGCCTCGTCTCTGGATATCCTGGTGGCATCCCCTTCTGCTGCCTTTGGCTGGTGTGCAGCTGTGCCCTTTGCCAGGGAAAGATGACTCTGCTACAGCTATCTGCACTGTCATTAAGAAAGTCTTCATTACTGTAATGAGCTCTGTGTGGGCTGCCTTTGAAGAGGTCTCAAAACCTACAATTAGTTCTAAATGCTCTGACAAAGGTTATTAACTGGGACAGGCCAGGGCAGCTGCATTAGTACCACTGGTCACGCCATTCATGCTGCTGGATTTGAGTTCCAGTGTCCTGTACCGTAAGGACCATCTCCTACAATGGGAGCCATCCATTTTTATTTTATTTGTATCCTGCCCGCCCTGCATAGCAGGCTCAGGGCGGGTTCTGTCATACATAAATGTCCAAAATAACAGTTAAAACCAATTAAAATACATCAGCAAAATTACAGATTATATTTCAGTGCTTCTAACCAGAGCCTCAACAGATGAAGTCTACCACAAATTGGGGTTCCAAATGATTACTCAGATCTGGGTCACTGGAGGGGAGGCCCTCCAGCCTGGCGGAAGAGCTCCATCTTGCAGGCCCTGTGCAACTGTAAAAGGTTCCGCAGGGCCCTGATCTCATATGGGAGCTCATTCCACCAGATAGGGGCCAGGGCTGAGAAAGCCCTGGCCCTAGTTGAGGCAAGAAGGGTGTTCCATGGGCCAAGGACCACCAGGAGATGCTGGTTCATAGACTATAATGTCCTACAGGGCTCCTAGGGGGAGAGGTGGTCTCGAAGATATGCAGGCCTCTGGCCGTACAGGGTTTCGAAGATGAGCACCAGCACCTTGAAACGGATCTGGTACTCAGTAGGCAGTTAAGTACTCAATAGGCATCAGTTGAGATTGTCTGCAGGGGCCTTCTCTGGATGACCCTGACTACTTAGAGGTGACCAAGGGTTAGGAGGGTAATAGTGGCAGAAGTGCCCCTGTGGAATTCCCTCCCCCTTGAGGTCTGCCTTCACTCTCTGTGTTTGGGCAGCCGGTGGAGAGTTAGATGTTCCCTTCCGCTTTTGACTCCACCAGTTACTTATATCCCGATGGTGACTTTGTTCTGGTCCTCTCTGGAATCTCTGGGTTACCCTCATGTTCGCTTTTAAGGTTTACGATGCTGCTGTACGTTTGGGTTTTTAATTTTTGTTCATTTAGTTTATTTAAATAGTTTTGCGATGGTTGCTTAATATGTTTGCAAACCAGTTGGAATGATGGGAAGAGTTTTCCTTTGTGGAACAACAGGGATAAACAAAGGGAATTATGTGTTTATTTCAGTTACACATACTTTGGTTTAATTTTAGAAGGGAATAGGGGACCTGAGTGGGGGTGTGGAATGGTACTGTGTAGCCAGATCTCGGAAGAGCTAAGCTGGGTTGGTACTTGGATGGGAGACCACCAAGGAAGGCTGTGCAGAGGAAGGCAATGGCCAACCACCTTGACTTAATTAGTTGCCTTGAGAAACCTGTGGGGTTGCTATAAGTTGACTAAGACTTGAGAGCACTTTACATACATACAGGGGCCCTAACATGAAATGTGGGTTTTAGTGGAGGGACTTGAAGAAAAGAGGCAGGGTGGCATTGCACAGAAGCTCCGTCAGTAACAAGGCAGAGGAGACAAACACTACTTGAGGGAGGAGACGTTGAATTATGTCACAGAATTATGCAGAGCATTGAATAGCAGGAAGGGGGGGGGTGAGGTTGGGAGAGCATAAAGAGAACTGTTTGATGGGAAGATTAGGAGCCCCCCCTGTGCCCGCTTGGTCAGGTTGGTGTTTGCGGCTTTGCAAAATATTTTGCAGTTCTTGGTGTATGGAGAGTCCCGTAATCCTTTGGGAGAAAGTCTGGCATGGAAAACAGGATACTGAACTAGGGGACAATGAGTTTGTTCCATCATAGCTCTTCCGGTGTTCCTGCTCTCTAGGACGGTGTTTACTGTCAGCCTAATATAGTAACAGGGCCTGCTCTTGCTCCAGTGAGATCAGCAGCCACAGTCCTGTTGACATCTATGGTTCTCTCCCCCCCAGTTCCTGTATTCCCGTACAGGCCATGGGCCTTGGGAAGTTCACCACAGAGACAGGAAACACCTGTTGCCTGTTTTCCTCCAGTTTCTTGATATTCTTGATAGGAATAATTGTTACGGTGGTGGTTCCTTTTTGTTTGAAACCCTGCAAGTTAAGTTGTTTCTACAAAACCTCTAGCAGTCGCTTGGTCTGCGTGCAGTCACTAATATGGACAGAAGGGGCCCTTGGAGGGTATGTCACGGCCCCTGAAGTACATCCTGCCCTCCTCCTCAGTTTGGAAACTCCGCCTCCTTGTCAGGCACGTTGCCATCAGGGCGTTGAATTAGATGAGAAGAAAAGATATGTGTGTGTGGGGGGGTGTTGCAACGATAAGAGCAATTATGAGCAGCTGAAAACCCCAATATGTTTGGGTCATGAAAACCATTCAGTAGAGGCAGCCTTCCTATTCCATCACAAAGTTAAACTCTGCAGCGGAATCATTTTTCTCTACTTTTGATTATAAAGGGACCTGTAAATTCCAATAACAGTTAGAGGAAAACTGGTCAGCTGCTTGCTTTTATAACTGCAAAGGAACAATTGCTGCTGCTTCTTTGTCCTGGCATTCCTTGTTGCTACCTGAGATTTTTTGCGCTGGGTACAAACTAACCTAAAATACTGCTAAACCACCATTTCCTTCCCCTTTTCCTTGCCAAAACATTAGATTCAGGTGGGCAGCCATGTTGGTCTGAAGCAAAATTTGAGTCCAGTGGCACCTTTAAGACCAACGAAGTTTTATTCTGGGTATAAGCTTTCATGTGCATATATATAGTTTCATGTGCATGCATACTTCTTCAGAAGTGTGCATGTGTATGAAAGCTTATACCCAGAATAAAACTTTGTTCCCCAAAACATTTTACAAGTCTTATGTGTCTTAGCTTGTAATAAAGGTGATATGACATACTGGGATTTCCCCCCCCCTAATTGACTAATAGGGTTATTATGCTGCCCTCTGGTGGAAAACAGATAGAACTTCCATTGTTTCAACTGCAACCGCATCCTTAAGACATCAAAAAGCCCTGCTGGATGTGACCAGTGGTTCGTCTAGGTTCAGCATCCTTTTTCACACAGTGGCCAACCAGTTCCTCTGGAGGGCCAACAAACAGGGCATAAGAACATCAGAAGAGCCCTGCAGGATCAGGCCAGTGAAGGTCCATCCAATCCAGCATTCCATCTTACACAGTGGACAACCAGTTCCTCTGGAGGGCCAACCAACGGCATAAGAACATTAGAAGAGCCCTGCAGGATCAGATCAGCGAAGGTCCATCCAGTCCAGCATCCTATTTCACACAGTGGTCAACCAGTTCCTCTGGAAGGACAGTAACAGGGCACAGAGGCCAAGCAAGGCCTTCCCCTAATTTTGCTTCTACCACTGGGATTCAGAGGTTGACTGCCATGGCTAGTAGCCACTAATGGACATCTCCTCCATTCATTTATCTAATCCCCTTATAAAGCCAAAACCCCTTAAGCGTGACAGATTCCTGTGTCAGATGGTTGCAGCAATGATACTTTCTCACAGGTCTTGGGTGACAGATTGCCCATAATCTAAGGGATCTTCTCACCAACACCCATGAACCACTTTGCAATCTTCAGTCTGGGGGCTAAGCTGTCCAGCAGCTCCAGATGCCACTGATGTCCCCATATCTACTCAGACAATACCATTACCATTCTAAGTGACATGAGCTGTACTATCAGGGCTCATTTATCTAAGTCATCCTCCAATCTGATAGATGCCCCCATCATCTCCTTGCAATTCCTTTCTGCTGTCAATTTCCTTTTGCATTTCTTTACTGTATGTTTAGATGGCAGGTTTATCAAGGCTGGGACCTATTCTTTCTATGTTTGTTACTCTAAAGCAGGGGTGTCAAACATGCGGCCCGCGGGCCGGATCAGGCCCCTGGAGGACTCCGATCTGGCCCCTAAGGCCCTGGCTGTTTCCTACTTCCTTTTCCAATTCTCTTGCTGCTGCCACATCACAGCTTGCTTTGCCAGTCTCTCTCAATCGCATAGGAGAGATAGATAGGCAAACCTCTCCTGTGCAATTGAGAGTGTCTGGTAAAGAACTGGCTGTGTCCTTTGTAAAGTTTATATCTCTGCTACCTGGCATTACATTTTATGACACACATGACCTGGCCCAACAAGCTCTCATTTATGTCAAATCTGGCCCTCATAACAAATGCGTTCGACACCCCTGCTCTAAAGTGCCATGTATTTACTTATTTACTAGATTTAATATGTTGTCGAAGGCTTTCACAGCCGGAGTTCATTAGCCTGTTGTAGATTTTCCGGGCTGTATGGCCGTGATCTTGTAGTCAGGTACTGCAATGCCAAGACCACAGCCATACAGCCCGGAAAATCTACAACTAATTACTAGACTTAGTTTCTTCTATAATATTTAAACACATTTGTTAGAAGTGAAATAACTATTTGAAATCAGCTCAGCTCAGAATCAACTGGACAAAGGTTTCTTAGCTAAATATTCAGGCCATGAAGTAAAGGTCATGGACAGTCCATCCTATAGAGAATATACAGGACATACTGCATGGTCCCTAAAAGTGGGAGCTGGTCAGGACCAACAGTCCAGTGAACAAACCTGAGCCAAAATTTCACCCCAGGCCATATGATCTAAGACATGTACCCCAGCCATGCTCAAGGGATTCCCCAGCTGTGCACTGACTTTTCACTACTGCTACACTTACGTGGGCCAGCTGCACCAGGTGTGTGCTTTTGGGCAAGTCAAGCCCAAAAGAAAAACTGTTGCTGGATACTCTTTGGACACAAGGAAATAGAGCAATTACCATGGCAATGGCTAATCAGTTCATTAACCAAGATTTTTTTTAAAAAAAGATTAATAGTCTTTTAATAAGTCTAAAGTAGCACCTCCCCAATTAATTGGACAATTTTGTTGGTTTTTTAAAAAGAATACAGGTATTTACGGAAGCCTAGTTGCCCTCCAAGAGCCAGTACTCTGCCTTCTCCTTCAGCCAACAGTCAATACTTCTAAGGTGAGGTTGCTGTATGTGAGTATTATCTGAGTATGCTTTTTCTTCAGACTTGCTTATTCAAATGTAAATTTATGCAGATTTAATTATCAAGGTAACCTAAAACCCATGTGATCAATTTCTTTAAGCAGGTGATAAAAATCAAATAATAGCTGCTATTGGGCACCAGAAAGGTACAAATGGAAAGGGTTGTCACCATTCCAGACAATTTATTTATTTATTTATTTATTTGTTCAATTTATACCCCGCCTAGCCAGCGAACCGGCTCTAGGCGGCTAACAAAAGCCATTACCACAAGGGTTTACATATAAAACCGTTAAAACATTTCAATAAATTACAGTAAAAAATCTCAAAAAACTTTCAATAAACTAAACTTTCAAAAAACTAAACTTTCAAGATGGCGACCTCCGAGTTATCTGTTAAGCGGAGGCCGTAGGGGTACCTTCCCCAAGACCAAGGCGATGTTAACGGCCGGGGGTGCCCTCCCCAGGACCAGGACGATGTTAATTACCAGTTCTCCACCCGATGGCGGCTCCTATTTGAAAGCCTGGCGGAAGAGCTCCGTCTTACAGGCCCTGCGGAATTGCAATAAGTCCCGCAGGGCCCTGATGTCATCCGGGAGCTCATTCCACCAGTAAGGAGCCGCCACCGAAAAAGCCCTGGCCCTGGTACAGGTCAAGCGGGCTTCTTTTGGACCGGGGCAAGTCAGGCGATTCTGGGTGCCTGACCTCAGTAACCTCTGGGGCTGGTATGGGGAAAGGCGGTCCCTCAAGTAGGCCGGCCCCTGACCATAAAGGGCTTTAAAGGTTAACACCAGCACCTTGAACCTGACCCGGTATGCTATAGGCAGCCAGTGCAGCACTCTCAGCACAGGCTGGACACGGTCCCTCAGAGAGAGACCTGTCAACAACCTGGCCGCAGCATTCTGCACCAGCTGCAGCCTCCGGATCTGGAACAAGGGCAGCCCTAAGTAGAGAGCGTTACAGTGGTCAAGACGTGAGGTGACCATAGCATGGATCACTGTGGCTAGGTCTTCGCGTTCGAGGAAGGGGGCCAACTGCCTAGTCAGCCGTAGATGGAAAAAGGCTGCTTTGGCAGTGGCTGCTACCTGGGCCTCCATCGTCAAGGCAGAGTCCAGGAGCACACCCAAACTCCTGACCCTCGGAGCTGGCACCAATGGCGCCCCACCGAAGGATGGGAGTGGATGCCCCAACCCCGATCCGGTCCGACTCAGGCACAGGACCTCCGTCTTCTGAGGATTCAATTTCAGTCGGCTCAGTTGGAGCCAGCCCGCAACCTCCTGCAACGCCCGCTCCAGGTCATCTGGGGTAGAGCCAGACCGGCCGCCCAACAGCAGATAGAGCTGGGTGTCATCCGCATATTGATGACACCCCAGCCCATGCCTCCTGACAATCTGGGCGAGGGAGCGCATATAGATGTTAAACAACATCGGGGACAGAACCGCCCCTTGAGGAACACCACACACCAGTGGGTGCCTCTGGGAGGTCTGTTCCCCGAGCGCAACCCTCTGTCCCCGATCTTGGAGAAAGGAGGCAAGCCATTGTAAAGCAAGCCCCCGTATCCCCGCATCGGCAAGGCGGTGGGTCAGCAACTGGTGGTCGACCACATCAAAAGCCGCCGACAGATCTAACAACACCAGTGCCGCCGTACCGCCTCGATCCAGATGTCTTCGGAGGTCATCCGTGAGGGCGACCAGAACCGACTCCGTCCCATGACCCGGTCGGAAGCCAGATTGAAACGGGTCTAGCATGGAGGTGTCATCCATGAAGCTCTGCAACTGGATCGCCACCGCCCTCTCCAATACCTTGCCCAAATAGGGCAGGTTAGACACCGGCCGATAGTTGGCCAATACAGCCGGGTCCAAGGATGGTTTTTTGAGGAGGGGACGGACCATCGCAACCTTGAGCGCCTCTGGGAAAAGCCCTTCCAAGAAGGACTTGTTAATAATCTCCCGAAGCGCACCACACAACCCCTCGCGACAGGATTTTATAAGCCACGAGGGGCAGGGGTCAAGGCTGCACGAGGTTGGACGTACAGTCAAGAGCAACCTGTCAACCTCCTCCAAACTGAGGGGGCTGAAATGATCCAAGATGGAACCAGAAGACGTGCATGGAGCCACAAGTTCACGCACTGTTTCAACTGTGGCTGGGAGATCGTGGCGGAGCCGCAAGATTTTATCTGCAAAATAGCTCGCAAATGCCTCACTGCCGATTTCCAATTCCCTATCATTTAGTGTGCACTGAGGCACTTTAGTTAGAGACCTAATAGTTCTAAATAATTGGGCCGGGCGAGAGCTAGCAGATGCAACCTCAGCCGCAAAGAATCTCCTCTTAGCGGCCTTGATTGCCATCTCATAGGATCTCATAAACGTCCTATAAGATGCTCTTGATACTTCGTCGCGAGATCGCCGCCACCGTCTCTCTAGCCGTCTGAGTTCCCGCTTCATCAGCCTCAGCTCCCCGGTAAACCAGGGGGCCAGCTTAGAGCGGGGGCGCAGAGGGCGTCGGGGAGCGATCTCATCGATGGCCGCCGAGAGCCGGTTATTCCAGTCCTCGACCAACCCATCTAGTGAGTCGCTGGAAGGCATGGGATCCCGCAAAGCTGTCAGGAACCGCTGAGGGTCCATCAGGCTTCGCGGGCGAGCTAAAATATGCTCGCTACCCAAACGGAGTTGGGGAGACACCATCAGACGAGCCTTCAGGGCATAGTGGTCAGACCATGGCACTGCCGTAGCAGTCAACTGGCTCACCGTAACCCCCGCCGCGAAGATCAAGTCGAGCGTATGCCCGGCCTGGTGTGTAGGAACCTGTATAAATTGGGTGAGCCCTAGTGCCGCCATGGAAGACACCAAGTCCCTCGCCGAAGCAGAGGCCGCATCGTCGGCATGGACATTGAAGTCACCCAAGACTACAAGCCTCGGGTGCTCCAAGGCCCAGCCCGACACAGCCTCCACCAGCGAGGACAGGCTATCGGCTGGTGCGTTGGGAGACCGGTACACCAGCCAAATAGCCAACCTCTCCCCAGCTTCCCACACCAGGCCCGTGCACTCTATGCCCGCAAGCCTCAGCGGCGGGAGTGCCCTGTAGGAGTAAGCCTCCCGAATGAGCAGTGCCACTCCTCCTCCCCGGCCCTCAGTCCGTGATTGGTGGAGGACCGAGAATCCGGGTGGTGCTAACTGGGAGAGAGCCACTGACTCTCCCTCTCGCACCCAGGTCTCGGTCACGCACGCCAGGTCAGCACCCTGCTCTAAAAGATATTCCTGCAGGGTTGCAGTTTTGTTGTTAATAGACCTGGCGTTACACAACACCAATGACGGAGGACGGTCCTTCCCAGCCTCCCTACCGGCCACTCTCGGGATGGGACACAGGCAGGAAGGAGGTCGAGCTTCCACAATCCACAGATAATGGTGGGATACAGGAGACATTAGCAAATAAATCAGATACCATCAAAAAAAGTCCTTTGGCAGGCCATGTTGGTCCTCACAGTTTATACCTGATTGATTCAGGCATTTGGAAGTAGCTCCACCATCAGCCAAAAGGTGTGGAAAAAAAGCCTGACCTGGATAGCCCAGGCAAGCCCGATCTCGACAGATCTTGAAAGCTAAGCAGGGCCAACCCTGGCAAGTATTCTTTCACCAAAGAATACCAGGGCTAGGAGGCAGAGGCAGGCTATCAAGCCACATCTCTGAACATCCTCCATACCCCAGTAGGAGTCGCCAGAGGTCGCCATGACTTCCTGTTGGATTGTACCCAAGGCTCAGTTCTCCCTTCTCAAAGATGCCCCAAATCTCCTTCAGCTTGCCCCAGGATAGGGGCTATCTTTGCAGAGTGGGTGTCCTCCTACTTGGGAAAAAGGATGCAAGAACCGTTCAGTGAGGCTCAGAAGTTAAAAAGAAGAGGTTTAACCACAGCAGTTTATTTCAAAAAGTCTTGTCCTTACAGAGTGGTATATCTGGAGGTAGCTGCAAAATTATTTGATCTTTTCCCAAATAGCTTTAGGAGTCTCCATTTATGGGCATGATCCATCAGAAAGTTCTCCTGCAGAAGCTCTTGAAGCAAAACACAGGCTCTGTGCAGGAGAACCAGTGGATTCTGCCCTACATTTTATTTAAGGCAGGATGTGGAAGCAGATCTCAGGACTATAACCAGGTGTATAAAATAAAGTCTCAGAACAAAAATACTTCACAAGAGATAGCATCTCACTGATTGTCATCGCAAAAGGATTCCAGTTTCTTTTCCCCTTCTAAAACTGCTGTCACAGGAGGGTGTATTCACAGGAGAGGATCTGTATTCCTCAGACGTTTAGCAATACATTTCCTTCTCCTGATGGCAGATCCAGACTGCGACTACAGGGGAGAGAGGAGGTAACAGCAGGAGCCGTGGGCAACAAGGGGGAACGAGGCGCATTTCAGAGATAAACCATTCCTTTGTATAGGGATTTCCCTAAAGCGATTCTTATAGTGGTACAACCGGTTGAGAGGTCCCTGAATTCAGTAAATAATAACAATAAATGTAGATCTATAGAGTTACCTTTTCTCAATTTGCCATCTTTACAAACCGCAGGAGACAAAAGAGGATCCTGATAACCAGCGGCTGCAGCCCAGGGCCTCAGCATTCATACTGAAGAGCACTGGTGGCTGCGTCTGCATCTCAGGAGCAAATATCTCTTCCCTTCATTAAAACCGTACAAGGTCAGACCTCACATGATAGTTACCAAGCCACGCTGTGGAAGGCAGGGTCAGGGCATCCCTGTGCCCAATAAAGCTGGCGCTGACCATCTCATTGGCATTGTGCACCTACTGTTTTACAGAGGACTCGAGAGTAAAAGCTTCTCTGACCCTTCCACTGGGTCATCCTAGTAGTCACCCTGAAAGCTAAAAGGTGACTTGCTAAACATAAACAGAATACAAGATGTTTCCGAAGATTGAAAAACAGGTCTCATATGCAGTACAGATTTCAGCACTTAGTGTGTGTGTGTTCTATAAAAAAATAGGAAGCTTTACAAAAATGGCAGTAGAATGATCCATAAAAGTGTCTAATTTAAAGTATATACATTCTATACATGGTTTCCTCTACTTACAGTGATTAAATAATAGTCTTCACTCATATTTTATCCATCACTTGCCTTTAAAGACAAACTTGGCTTGGAGTTGCCCGCAAGACACAAAACTCTGGCTCTCTAGGAGAGCTCCTGGTTCTTCAGAGGAACTTGACCAAAAGGTGTCGGGTTCACAGGCCCCTGTGGTGTGGCTAGAGGGTTTGGAAGACAAGATCTTTATGCTGTAGGATATTTATTGCTGAAGTATCTGTAAAAACTGCATGCTATGGAGGGACAGGTAAAATCCCCCCCAGCTCTAACATTCCCGCAGCCTTTGACTTCCTCATCTGTGTGTGTTTGGAACTCTTCTGGAGTTGTGGGGCTGCTTCGTTTCTAGCTTTTGGCCTCGCCATCCTTTAAGAATTTAAATCCTGAAGGTGCTTCGTAAAGGCTGTCCCCATCAGTGCTGAGATTGTCGTCATCCTCATCATCCAGGTCACTCAGCACTTTATTTGGCGGCTTCTTGTGCCTGCTGAAGCAATGAGATATATATATTCAGACCAAGATGGCTACCCACCTGGATCTATCTTCATGGAAGGCACCACATTAAGCCGCATGGAATGAATACCTTGAAATTTTTTTTTGTTGGTCTTAAAGGTGCCCCTGGACTCAAACTTTGTTCTACTGCTTCAGACCAACACGGCTGCCCACATGGAATTATTGATATATGTTCTGCTATACAAAACACACCTCAGGCATATGGGCTGCTTCTACATTGTGCCTTTAAAAAGCCGCCAAGTGAGTCACTCCTGCATCTGCAAAAACTCCAAAACAACCTGTTTGTGCAAGCAAGAGGTGCCAGCTGGGCTCTCCTGCAGTCTTGCAAGCAGAACGGGTGCTGTACTTCTGTGTGTAGAACGCTGACCAACACAGACATATGGAGCGTGTAACGTGTAGTCAAGGCCCTCAGTCTGAGCATCTGTTTGGTCCCTGGGAGTGCTGAGTGTTGGGGGTGGGGTGGGGGAAATCCATCACACAGAGCTGTGGCACCCAAGTCACCTGAGCTCCTTTCTGATGGCTTTCAGTTGCCCCTGCAGTTGGTCGTTGACGTCCACTTGCTCTTCCAGGTCCCTCTGAAGTTTCTTCTTTGCGCTCTCCAACCTGTCGATTTCTTCTTCCGCTTCCTCCACTTGGCGCTTCATCGCTTTCAAGCGCAAGCTCAGCTGCAGAATGAAAACCAAGGCCAATTAGAGCCAGGGCAGAAATGAGACTCTTAGTAGTCCTTAACCACCCACGACATTAAGCATACAGCCTCTTTACAGGAGCAATCAAGTCATTTCTATGTGTGGAGAAAGGCATAAATTCCACCCATTGTTTTGCAGCTGCTGTGCAGAAGCAGCTATGGTTTCTGAGAACCTTTCCTGGAGCAGTTTCGGAGGGCAGTCTGCAGTGGAACACACAGGGGTCGAGTTCAGGAGCACCTGAGAGACCAACGAGACTCTTGTTGGGTATGAGCTTTTGAGAGTCCAAGCTCTGTTTGTCAGATACCAAGGGAGTTTTGTACACCTGAAAGCTCACACTCGACAGCTTATACCACCACCCTGCCCCCCAAATCTGGCTGGTCTCTAAGGCGCTACTGGACTCAAATCTCACTGTTTTCCTGGAGCAACTGCTCTTAACCATGTGAAGCCAAGAAAGCTCTCTCCTGGCCTCTTTACTCCTCACAGTGTGCCTGAACAGACGGAATGGGGGAGAGGAGGGCATGGGAGCTGGGGATGGGTGGTCAGGAGGGTCACACTGCCTGAGCTTGGGAAACACTGGCCAATCCTGTCTGATGTGATCCAAGTCTTCTTGTCCAGATACGATGCTGAGAGTACAGTGTCAGTAGAGATGGTACAACCACATACACCAAGGCCTGGCTTGCTTCAGGGAAGGGAGTGTTTAATCTTACTGGCCCTCTTTCTAGTGTTATTTGTTCATCTGTTTTTGATTGAATTATTTTATAATTTTAATTGTACTTGTAACTGCTTAGATGCTTTAAATGTTCATATGTTTGCTTCCCTGATCAAGTGGAAAGGCAGCATACAAATGTTTTGGATAGCCCCCTGACCTGGCAAGCCCGATCTCATCAGATCTCGAAAGCCAAGCAGGGCTGATCCTGGCAAGTATTTGGATGGGAGACCTCCAAGGAATACCGGGGCTGGAAGGCAGAGGCAGGCTATTAAACCACTTCTCTGAACGTCCTCCATGCCCCAGTAGGAGTTGCCAGAGGGTGCCATGACTTCCAGGCATGGGCACACATGCAAAAATACCAAAAAAAGTTCTAAATCAATAAAACCATTCCATTTATCCTGTTTCTGCCTCCACCACTGTCCAGAGCTGCATGACCCACACAATCACAGAAATCGGGGGCGGGGGGGGGGGAGGAACTGAGGAGAGGGAAGGCAACTGGCCGAGGCAGATGTTCCCCTCCTTTCTCTGATTATAAGTGGTCCCCTTCCAGAAAAGCACTTTAGGCAAGGAGAGAGCATAGTTTGCCTCTGCTAATGGTGGGAGTGAGGCCGTTCTTGTGGCTCTTGTTACCGGGCTGATTTCATTAGATTTTACTCATCTGGACACAACAGGGCCTTCACTTTTTCTACAAACATCAAAGAAACCATTTTTTGAACTCTGCTCTCCTGAAAGAGCAGGGTGAAGTGGCATTGAGAGCAAAAGAAAGCAGCCTGCACGGAATTTCCAAAAAAAGAAGCAGAAGTTAAGTGCAGCATGAACTACAGAAGCCCTACAGAGGATCATTCTTGTGATGTGAAGCAATTTGCCAGCTCCTTCTTTACCTGGTCTTTTTGGTCCATCAAGGACAGGTGTTCATCATCCACCTGCATCATGAGTTCCTTCACTTTCCTTTCAAGCCTGCGGTTACTCAGCTGGAGATTAGACCGGTCCCTAGGAGATCAGGGAGGGAAAGACAGATGTTTGCAATCAGGGAAATTGGGGGAAATGAAGTAACAGAGATGGGCATGCACACACTCTCCTGCCTTGAATCAAAAAAGGGCCTGCTGCTTACAAGTGACAGTGGAGAACTTTGGTGGGGAAACTGCCTCCTCTCCAGTTTCTCTAATGGCTTGACACAGGGACAGATGAAGCTGCCTTCTACTGAACGTCAGTATCGCCTACTTCAAGGTCAGTATCGCCTACTCAGACTGGCAGCAGCTCTCCAGGGTCTTTCCCATCGCCTAGTGCCTGGTTCTTTCAAGTAGAGATGCCAGGAATTGAAGCTGGGACCTTCTGCATGCCAAGCAGAAGCTTATAAATGTGCCCACAGGTCCCACCCGTGAACTCAGTGCCAACTGGACCCCCACCTCCCCTTACTGTTGCTGCTGATGGTGGCCAGCTAGCTCACTGATGGGCTGCTTGGTCAGGCAAGCAGATCAGCCAACTAACCGGTGGGCAGTGAGCTTTCCCCTGCTGCCTTTTGCTCCCCTTCCCTGGCACCTCGGATACTGGTTCAGCAGCATGGTGCTGGATGTTAAGATGACACCCCCTTGGAGACTACATTTCTCGGGGTGCACTGAGAGAGGCTCTCTGCTTCCCTGCCTGCTTACTGTAAAGGGGCATTCTCCTCTTGCTGGAAATAAGATCTGAACCACAGAAAGAATATTTATTGAGAAATATTTCTGTACTGCCTCTCCAGAGAACCTACTTGAGGTGGTTTGTAATGCTCACCCTTGTATTTGAAGGTAAACATTACCTGAGACACCTGGTTTCAAGAGGTAATATTTTGGAACAAGGAAAAAGACCCTCTAATATGTTCTCCACACCATGACTAATTTTGTAAAGCCCTATCAACATCAAAAAAACTGAGATCACTGGAGAAGACCCTGATGTTGGTAAGGATTGAAGGGAAAAGAAGGGGACAGCAAAGGATGATATGGTTAGTATTATCGATGCAACAGACATGAAGTTGGGCAAACTCTAGAGGACGGTGGAAGTCAGGAGGGCCTGGCGTGATGTTGTTGTCCATGGGGCTGCAAAGAGTCGGACTTAACTATGCGACTGAACAACAACAATCCCATTTTCCAGAGGGAGACCACCCCTGAAAATGCAAGGGCCATTTAGCTGTCTCAGTATTCAGAGGAGTCTCTCTCAGAGTCGCTGGATAACTCATGGAGACACAGATTTCACAGGGTCCTGTCATTTTTTTTTTTTTACCTCTCCTCGTTCTCCAGCCGCTCTTCCAGCTCCATGATCCGGGCTTCCATCTGAACCAGCAGCCCTTCTTTACTGGACCTGTAGGAGCCTTCAAGGTGAAGGATTCGACTTTTCAGATCTTTGTTCTGCAGTAAGAATATGCAGAGTAGCTTTAATAAAGGCGTTTGTATAAATTAGGAGGCCAGACGAAGACATTTTGGTGCCCAAGGCATAAAATCTCAGCAGAATCCAGCAGGGAAGTGTGTCTCCTTGAAACAAATGGAAACATCTAGTGGATTGTAGCCCATGTCTCAGATCCATCTGTCCCTGATTCCTCCACCTCTGGTGAACAAGAGCTGCCTGGTAAAAATATTTCACCAAAACTAGAGGACGGAGCTGCAGGAGAGGAGTCAGGTAATGGGAATGAGAAGTGGACCAGATCTTATTAATTAATAAGCTACCTTTTAACCTTCCAGATCAGCCTGCATGGTAAATGAATGAAGCAATATAAATACTTCAAAGTAACACAGTACACAGCTTACCAGTCATTAAGCAATAAAGCGTTCCAGCAAGCAAAAATTAAGAGGCTCGACTGTCAGAGCCCAAAAAAGAATCAAGAAGGAACAGGACAATTCTTATGGGAGAGGGTGGTCAATGAGCCTAGGGCCACTACCAAAAAGGCTCCACCAGTCTGATTTCTCTGCAAGTAAGAGAAGGACCAAATCACAAGGAGGCTCAGACCCCAGAGCAAGAGTGCAAGTTTAATCCACCAAATAACTGGTGGTGGGAGTTAGAAGACGATAGTGCGTCTGGGCATGTGTAGACTTGCCTTTGCTTTACTACTGCAATCATTATCGTTCTCCTGCATGTTGCAGGAACGTAGGCATGGGGAGGCTGGAAGCAGCCCTGAACCCCAACTCATCTCCTTTTAGGTATTAACCACTCTTGACTACCTTGACAGGTTAGCAGTGACCCAAATCTCACAATATTTAAAGCTATTTAGAAAACCTCAGTAAATTGGGAAAACGTGAAAGACAGAGTTAGAGGCTACAACATAACATGAATTTTCACATGCAGGTTAAATTTTTTGTACAGATTCCTTAACTCAGGAATAGCCGAATAATGTTCAAGACCAGTAGCACCTTGTAAGACCAACAAAGTTTTATTCAAGGTATAAGCACACACAAAAGCTTATACCTTGAATAAAGCTTTGTTGGCCTGCCCACCTGAATCTTATCAGGAATACGATCCTTTTGAGAAGGAAGCATATCATTTGGGATAATTAAGATGCATTTGTTCACCACCAGGGGGCACTGTGCTCCTTCAGACTTGGGTAACTCGGAAACAAGCCGGTCCAGAGAAGACTTCCCCCAAAAGGAGGCCCAGCTCTCTTTAATCCTGCAGGATCCCAGCCAGAACAGGAAGGCCTTCTTGCAGAAGCTCCACTTCACCATCGTTCTGGTGTTCAAAAAGTTGCTCAAAGGAAGCTGGAGTTCTTACCTGCCTTTCCAGGGAAATCTTGTCGCACTCCAAGTCTTGCCTCACAGCCCTTTCTTGAAGCAGTTCGTTTCTCATTTGCTCTATCTGGGATGGGGGGGGGAAAGGGGAAAAGTCACCAAATTGTTATCCATGCATGGCCTTCCTTTCAGCACCTCTCACTTGAAAGACAGCATTTTGGTGTAAAGCTGCCTCACTTTTTAAAAAAATCTGTGGAATCTAAAATTTTGTCTTTACTGTTTTTTTTGCAACCGGAGTCATAAACAGTTAGCATTTCTACAGCGTTTTCAGTGTTCAGGTGCTTCACACTCTAATCCTGACAATGATCCTGTAAAGCAGGTTAGTATTGCAGCCGTATTGGAGACAGTGCACGATACGCTTCAGGCCTCTGAGTGACCATGTGGCAGATGTTCGATATGAGCATCTTATTTATGGCTCAGAGGCTCTTAGCCTCTACAGTACCCCTGCTATCATTTATCCCAGTTGTGTACCTTACTTCTATTCTACAACTCCTGGAAGTGGTTTAGAATGATATCACTGCAGGGTTCAGCACAAGCGTTTAGTGTCAAGTAAAAGGACAAGCAGAAAAACATCTACTTCTGCTGCATGGGAGTACCAGACCACCTTATATATCTCTTGAGAAACCTGTATAAGGGTCAAGAAGCAACAGTTAGAACTGAATATGGAACAACTGGTTAGTTTAGCATAGGAAAATGAGTACTACAAGGATGTATACTGTCACCTTGCTTATTTAATTTATATGCAAAGTACATCATGTGAAATGCTGGCCTGGATGAATCACAAACTGGAATTAAGATTGCCGGGGAAAACATCAACAACCTCAGATATGCAGACAATACCACTCTAATGGCAGAAAGAGAGGAGGACCTAAAGAGTCTCTTGCTAAGAATGAAAGAGAAGAGCGCAAAAGTTGGCTTGGAACTCAACATCAAAAAAATTAAGATCATGGCATCCACCACATCATTCCTTGGCAAATAGAAGGGGAAGTCATGGAAGCAGTGACAGACTTCACGTTCCTGGGATCCAAAATCACTGCAGACAGTGACTGCAGCCGTGAAATTAAAAGACGCCTGCTCCTTAGGAGGAAAGCGATGGCAAACCTAGACAGCATGATAAAAAGTAGAGAGATCACCCTGCCAGCAAAAGTATGGTCAAAGCAGTGGTATTTCCAGTAGTAATGTATGGCTGTGAGAGTTGGACTATAAGAAGACGAAGAAGAGATTGGATTTATACCCCGCCCTTCATTTGGAGTCTCAGAGTGGCTTACAAACTCCTTCCCCTCCCCATAACAAGACACCCTGTGAGATAGGTGGGGCTGAAAGAGCTCTTTCCAGAGCTGTCCTTGAGGGAACAGCTGTGACAGAACCATGGCTTGCCCAAGGTCATCCAGCAGCTGCAAGTGGAGGAGTGGGGAATCAAACCCAATTCTCCCAAATTAAAGTCCACGCACTTAACCACTTCACCAAACTGGCTCTATAAGAAAGGCCGACCACTGAAGAATAGATGCTTTTGAATTATGGTGCTGCAGAAGTCTCTTGAGAATCCCTTGGACTGCAAGGAGATCAAATCAGTCAATCCTAAAAGAAATCAACCCTGACTGTTCCTTGAAAGACCAGATACTGAAGCTGAAGCTCAAATACTTTGGCCACCAAATGAGAAGGGAGCACTCACTGGAGAAGACCCTGATGCTGGGAAAGACTGAAGGTCAGAGAAGAAGAGGACGGTAAAGGATGAGATGGTTAGACAGTGTCATCAATGCAACAAACATGAAATTAAGCGAACGGAGAACAATGGAGGACAGGAGGGCCTAGTGTGATGTGGTCCATGGGGTCGCGAAGAGTCGGACTCGACTGTGCTACTGAACAACAACAAAAAGGACAAACAAGTGGACCACAGGTCAAATCAAGTCTGAACTCTCCTTAGAAGCTACAATGACTAAACTGAGGCTATCCTACTTGGTTACATTAAGAGAAGACAAGACTTGCTGGAAAAGACAATAACGCTAGGAACAGTTGAAGACAGCAGAAAAATGAGATGGATTGATTCAATTAAGGAAATCAACATGAGATGGAGGGACTCAGTCAAGGAAACCATGGCCCTCAGTTGGCAGGACCTAAGCAAAGCTGTTAACGATAGGATGCTTGAGAAGTCATTAATTCATAGGGTCACCAGAAGCGACTTGACACACACACACAAAGGGATAGATTCAGGTGGGTCACCTTTTTGGTTTTAAACGAAGTTTGAGTCCAGGGGCACCTTTAAGACCAACAAAGTTTTATTCTGGGCATAAGCTTTCATGTGCACGCACACTTCTTCAGATAGAACCAAGTTTGAATCTTGACTGATGGACTGGAAAGGCCCAGTTACTGGGTCATGCAGAAAATGCTACTATAATTACTCTGTGAGGCCCAGACAAAATAAAGGAACTTTCTGAATAATGAGCGACTAATTAAAAATGCCACTTTAAAAATGGAGTGTTTTCGATTGAGCAGGTCACAGTGCGGTCCCTCACAGTGAGCCATTGTGTCTTTGGTGTACTCTGAGGCTGTGGAAAATGTGTGTTGCCATTGCCCAGGTCTCATGTTAGGACAGCCAGTCCGTCTATGCTCAGGTGACAGCTGCGAGGGGAAAGGTGTCATAATTTATTTATTTATTTATTTATTGTATTTATACCCCGCCCTCCCCGCAAGCGGGCTCAGGGCGGCTAACAAGGGCTAAAAAAGCCATACGTATCATAAAACAATTTAAAACAAGTTAAAAACAATAACAACAATAACACTCCGTTGTTCAACAACATAGCTACATTCCTAAACTATCATCCCAATTAAAGTGCTTCTGATCTCATCGAGATGGCATCCTATCAAATAGGGGATGGAATAGATGGAAAGGAAAGGAGTGTTCTTGAGAACTTCTCCACTTCCCCAACAGGCAAAAGTTCTGGTCAAGTACTGCAGGAATAAGAATCCTTTGGTTGAGAGCCCAGGAGGTATCCTGGACCTTTGTACAAATTGCTTCAGGATCAACACTATAACAGCAAAAAAAAGTGGAAGCAAGAAGCTTCATTTGAGCTGATGAAGATTTGGTTTTTATACCCTGCTTTTCTCTTAGCTAAGGAGTCCCCAAGTGGCCTACAAGCACCTTTCCCTTCCTCTCCCCACAACAGTCACCTTACGAGGCAAGTGGGGCTGAGAAAATTCTGATAGAACTGTGACTGGCCCAAGGTTACCCAGCAGGCTTCCTGTGGGGGAATGAGTGGTGAAGAGGAAGAAGAAAAAGAGGAGAAGATTGGATTTATACCCCGCCCTTCACTACCCGAAGGAGTCTTAGAGTGACTTACAATCTCCTTCCCTTCCCCTCCCCACAACTGACACCCTGTGAGGTAGGTGGAGTGGAGAGAGCTCTCCCAAAAACTGCCCTTGAGAGAACAGCTCTGAGAGAACTTCTGACTGACCCAAGATCACACCAGCAGCTGCATGTGAAGGAGTGGGAAATCAAACCCGGTTCTCCAGATGAGAATCTGCCGCCCTTAACCACGACACAGTGCTGTCGCAGAGCCTGTATCCTTTTTCCCTGCATCCTAGCTCAACCAGCTCCAACTAAACATGCTGCTTCTCCCTTTTCTCTGCCAGTTCATACCCTCAACAAGTGGATGGTTTTCCCCCCCCAAAGCAGGGCCCTGAGTGCTCAGCCCTGCAGGGGAAGTGCCCATTTGAGGAGGGGGGGGGGCTGCAATCAAAGGGGCATCACAGTCCTTTGTCCAACTGCTGGACTTGGAAGCTTATCAGGCTGATGCTAAGGATTCACAAGAGTTTGCAGCCCGTAACAACAGAGCTCTGAAGTCACCCACCACCTGATACCGCCACAGGGAGCAGCCCCTCATCCTTACAGGGATCCAGTGTTCTTTCTGTAGCTTTTAGATGCTTTTACACAGGACAAAACAAAAAAGGGGAAGTTGCCGACCCCTGCAAAATCCTACTCTGAGTAAGCCCTCCCTCCGCATCTCTTATTTGGCACCTAAGATGGCTGTGCTATTGCCGAGCTGTCCGTGAACACAGTCCCCAATTATTTACCAACCGCGCTCCCATGGGCTACTGTGCTTATTCTGGATTGGTCGTCAGAGAGTAAATCATTGCTGGTTTCCAGCCTCGTGAAGGACTCCTATTTAGCCATGACTTCCTGCCGGTCTCTCTGCATCACTAATCGAGTCACACTCCTCTCCTCCCTGGCATCTCCAGTTAGAAAGGACCAGGAGTAAGTAATGGGAAAGACCCCTCCCAGTCCGAGACCCTGGAGAGAAGCTGCCAGTTTGAGTAGTCAGTATTGACCTTGATGGACTGAGGGTCTGAGTCAGTGTAAGGCAGCTTCATGTGTACATGTGTAATAGAGGAGGGTCCATAGCTTAGTGGTACAGCCTCTGCTTGGCACGCAGACGGGCCCAGGTTCAATCCCCAGCTTCTCAACTGAAGAAGACTGGAAGCAGGTGATATGAAAGACCTGTGCCTGAAACCCTGGAGTGCAGCTGCTAGTCTGAGCAGGCAATACTGACCTTGATGGACCAAGGGGGTCTGATTCAGAATAAGGCAGCTTCATGAGAGTTCATGGGAGTTCTTAAAAGCCACAGATGCCAGTTTTCAGTCCTGTTCCTTGCAGCTTTGGGAAATTGGGGGTTCATGACCATGAACCTGACCCACTGTAGGAACCCCTCATAACTGGTGGGGGCTAAATGTACCAGTTATGGGGAAAGGGAGGGAGAGACGGGGAACAAAACATGAACAGGGGTTTGGAAACCAATTATGAAGCAAGTGCGGGGCATCTCTGGCCATGAGAAGATGAAGAACCCCCTCACTCGGCCTCCTGATCCATCTGGCTCTGCATGGCGTTAGTGGGGAGGAGTGTCGGGCTAGGCTCTGGGAGACCCAGCTTCGAATCTCCTCCACTCGTGCTGTGGATGGTCGCTGGGTCTGACTCTGGGCTCTCTCAGCCTGACCTGACTCATAGGGTTCTTATGAAGATACAGTGGCAGAGAGGAGAATGTAAACTGCTTTGAAGAGAAAAGCAGAGTAGAAATGAAATAAAAAGAAGTACATGAATTAAAAAATAAAGTGGGCAGCCTATGGCTGCTGGCTGCCCAAAATGACTGCCTTCCTTGCTGGATGCTACCTCTGAACTTGAAGGTCCCGTTGGATGGCCATGGCTAACATGACATGAACATGTTTAATTTGCCCCTTAAAGCCCTTCTTATGACTGTGAGTGCTGTATGTTCCTTATGGCAGGCAAAGCCACAAGACTGGATGATGCCCTCAAGTTTAGTGGAGGGGCAGGAGGGCAGGGACTGGAGGCAGAGGGTGAAAACAAAGTCCCCTCCAATCTCTGCTACAGCTCCTCTCCACGAACTGGGCGCACTGGGCAGAAGGAGAGCAGCTGCTAGTCTTTTTTAAAATTATTATTATTATAGTTTATTTTCATTTTCTATAACAAACCATTGACACATTATAGAACATCCATATTTACATTTAACCATAAAAATAACCTCATTAAATATTCTCCATAACATAACTTTGCTTGTTTCATATTTAACAAACCTTTATTTCTAAATCAATTTCTAACCCTATATTTAATCTGAGGCGGGACCCCTGCAAGCTGCCGCCACAGATATTGCTTTACTATTTCCTATATATGAAAGCAAAGTGTCCCCCCCCCCAATCTCTGCTACAGCTCCTCTCCACGGACTGGGCGCACAGGGCAGAAGGAGAGCAGCTGCTAGTCTCCTCCCCAACTCATTCTGTTAGAAGAGCCAGTCTCTCTGCCACTTCAGGCAGACGCTATCCCAGACAGCGAGAAGATGTGGCAGGAGCAAGAGGGTCAGATGCAACGTGGCGTTAATAGAGGCAGCATGACTCTGGGCCTGTTTTAGGGTGAGCCGCAGCTGGGGAGCCGGTCATCAAGGAAAAAGTAATTTGATTTCTAATAACCGCGCGGAGAGCCGGCTGCAGCCGCCGTTTTCCATCTCCCACTGGGCACCCACCTTCCGTCTCTCTCTCTCTCAGGAGGTCTTGAGCCAGGAAAAGGCAGAGGGACAAATTAAACCCTCCTCCTCCCCTGTGCTGGTTTCCCAGAGCGGCTGACTCAGCAGAAGCGCTCAGCTGCTCAATAAAGGGAGCTAATAGAAATGTGGCTGCCTGGCTGGCCGAAAAGGATCCTTCCCTTCCCACATTTTCGTTTGCTGGCTCAACGCACCTGCGCCAAGAGAGGAGCAGGTGCGCACCATCCACTGGGACCGCTTTGCCAAAGGAAATGAACGACACTGTCAGTGTAACTCCATCCTTTGCTCATTTACTCTGCCATTGCCATGGAAACAGCTCTCTCTCTCATACAGCAACTTGAAACGGCTCTGAAGTCAATTAATTCATGTTTGGGGTTTTGTTGTTGGTTTTTGTTGCTTCAGAGGTGGCGTACCGAGAGCGCTCCAAGGCAGCAGAAGATGGGAAATGACAGAACAAGAACTAATTCCTGCAAATTGGGAGTGAATACAATTGAGCTGTAGACTGTGCACTCTATGCTGCCGAGACACGCCAGATGTGCTTCTTGTCGGCATCCTCCATGTTTTGCAAGTTCTGACCCTGGCAAGACCAGGCTGCATCTGCCAGGGACCACCACCAGAATCCAGCGTGTGCCCCCTCCAGGAGGGTCAGCCGCTGAAGCTGGACCCAAACTCTGTCTGACCTGCAGCTCGTGAGGTGGCTGCTCAGACCCAGACAGCAAAATCCCTGACCGATCAAACTGACGTTAGTAGTTATTAAGCTCTACTACAACACTCCTTTGAAGGCCCATAGGGTTGCCAACTCCAGGTTGGGAAATTCCTGGAGATTTGGGGGTGGAACCCAAGAAGGGAGCTCAGCAGGGTATAATACTATAGAGTCCAGCCTCCAGGGTTGCCATTTTCTCCAGGGGAGATCTTCATCTGGAGATCAGTTGTAATTCTGGGAGATCTCCAGCCCTCTTATGAACCGGAACAACTGTGACATAATGGCAAAGGGGCATGGCTGGAAATGACAACGGCCTTGTAAATCCACAGTTAACTCTGGGAATTCACTGCCCCAGGACGCAAAGATGGCTACTTGGGAGTGGCTTTTAAAAAGGACTAGCCACATTCATGGAAGACAAGTCCATCAGTTACTACTGGCTATCAGAGGTAAATGAAACCTTCATGTTCAGAAACAGGCTGGGGACAAACCCAAAGGGGGAGGGCCACTGCCGGAAGTCTGTGTCTAAGACCACTGAAAGCCCACTTCCGGTCAGAACAGAAAACACCAAACTGGGTGCACCAAGCCTGCCTCAGTGTAAAAGGCTCATAAGCCTCATATTTTCACTGCACAGAGGGAGTGGGGTCCAACTTAAAGCTACAGGGTTGTCAAGAATCCTGATCTGTAACACAGAACTTTGACCACTCTATGCAAACCTTAAAATGAGGACCTCTTCTCTTTTCTACACCTCAACAAATGGCCAGAAATACCACAAAATAAGACAGAAATACACAGACCAGTACCTGCTCTCTACACCTGCTGATCCTTTCCGACAAAATGTCTGAATTATTCCTCTCTTCGTCCAGCTCCAGCTCCAGCTGGGACATCTTATCCTGAAAGGAGAGAAGCAACACGAGTTCAGTCCACTCCGTCTTAACATGCAGCTGCCAAGTGGCTCTTCCCAGGGCTGCACTGCCTCAAGAAAAAACACAAAATACGTGTACGATTTCATTATATACATTATTTTCAAGCTGGCACCACTGGGTCCATAAGATCTTATTGGTCTGGGCGACGTTGAGGTGGTAGGCTTCAATTTCAGCATTCATTTATTACAATATTTATATCCTACCTTTTTTCAGGGTTCAAGGAAGTTTACAAGTCATAATTATAAACAGTACCATTTAAGAACAACATAATGACCCCCCAGTAACCCAAATTCATTATTTATCACAAAGCGTCCTCTGGGGCCATGTATTGGTGCAATCAGGGCTAGCATCCACGCATCGTAGACAACACTCTAGTAGCGCTGACTGCTGAAGAAGGCCAAAGCTCTGCATCTCACATCTGCCACAGAGCCTTTGTCAGGCACAAAGCACAGGCTTTGGCATTCCTTTTTCTGGAAAAGGGGAGGGGGAGAGGGTCACCAGCTGCCTGGAAGTACAGCAGCTGATCGGACAGATGCACCAGGAGCCCACACAGTCGTTCAGGGCAGCAACATCTGCTGTGGGCTCAGTGAAGTAGTGTGACAGAGGGGATTGAGGAACAGGTTGCATATTTTGCTCTGCATCCTCGTGCCAAGGCACTTTTGCTCTCATTCACAAGACAGCCAGAATAAAGGGAAAGGGAGACACCGTGGGAACCTGGGCCCTGTTCAGTAACAGCCAGGCCTGAATAACATCAGTGTGTCCAACCGGGACCTCTTTGAGAACATGTGAGGCCAGAAAGGAGGCAAGGAGACAGAATGAAGTTGTCTTGCATGGCAGCAGAAACCGATGCAATCTGGGAGAAAAAGATGTCACCAAGTCTGCCTTCTCTGCCGTTTTGAATGAAAAGCAACACGTGAAGAGGATTCAGCAAGCTGTTCAAGTACGGAAGCCAGAACAGCAGGCCAGTCCTCTTCACAATTCTAGGAGTTAAAATATAGGACAACCCCATCCCCAGAGTTTGTTCTCTACCTCCATGATCTTGGCCTGTCTTGCCCGGTCCTCCTTCAAGTGGTTTTTGGCCTCCAGTTCATACTCCAAGGCTTTCACAGTCTGTTCCAGAAGCTGCGTTTTTGTAACAGCCTCGTTCTGGGCTCTTTGATGGTCCCGTAACTCCTCTTCCATAAAGCGCACCTGAAACGGAGAGAACATAGGCTTGCAGCAGGGAGCTGAGTCCTTCTGTGGCCCATGCAGCATCTAGCAAGCACACTCGGGGAATCTACTGGCACCATGAAGTCCTGGTTGTGTCCTGCACAGGCCCAGCTGCCTAAGGAAATCTGCTTTCTCCCAAACCAAACTCAAGGAGGCAAAGGACTATTGCTGCACCCAAAGTTGGCTCTGTGCCAGAGCACAGGTCTAGCAGGAAGTAAACCCAGAACGCCTCCTCCCATACCACCCTTCCCACCTTTAGAGGCCCTTCTGATGACGCCTCCATCTTCCAGGACTTGGCTGGCAGTGAACAGGGAGTGTTTTCTGACGTTACACTCTATTTCTGAACTACCCTCCGGAGGAAGACCCACCTGGGGCCTTCTCTGCTTTGTTTGAGGTGCACTGCGAAGTCCATCCTGGACTTTTGACCAGGAAGTTTATTGTGTTCTTTGACAACATATTTCTTGTGTTCTGTTTCCACCCTGCCCTGTTTTTAGCCACCTGGGGCAAGATGGATGTTTTGATTCATTTGGCCTGATTTTGAAGCTTCAGTTTCAGTGTTCTGAGCTTTGGACCTATTTTACATCTTTGCTTTATTACTTGTAAGCCACCTTAGAACCCACCCTGAGCGAAAGCTGACAAGAGGTAGTTCCAGAGGGGAGCCGCGTTGGTCTGCGGTAGAACAGCTAGAGTCGAGTCCAGTTGCACCTCAGAGACCAGAGAGATTTTTGGGGTGTGAGCTTTTGAGAGTCAAAGCTCCCTTCCTTAGGCATGAATACGAATGGCTAGTTTCAAGTCCAGCACGGCCTTAGAGACCAACAAGATTTTCGAGGTATGGGCTTTCGAGAGTCAGATTAAGGGAGTTTTGAATCCCAAAAGCTTAAACCTCAAAAATCTTGTTGATCTCTAAGGTGCGCCTGGACTCTTATCTAGGTGACAGTTAAATAATTATGAGGTTTCAAGTGTCCAGCCAATGTGGAAACCTCTTAGCCATTTTGGGATACAAGTTTCATTTTGCAGGAAACAAAGAGGAGACTTAGGACAGGGGGGAGAAAGAAGACCAGGCACAAGAAGGGAAGAAGAGATTGGATTTATATCTCGCCCTTCACTTGAAGTCTCAGAGCGGCTTACAAACTCCTTTCCCTTCCCCTCCCCACAACAGACACCCTGTGAGGGAGGTGGGGCTGAGAGAGCTCTCTCCCAAGGTGTCCTTGAGAGAACAGCTGGTACAGAGCTATGGCTTGCCCAAGGTCATCCAGCAGGTGCAAGTGGAGGAGTGGGGAATCAAACCCAGTTCTCCCAGATTAGAGTCCACGCACTTAGCCACTACACCAAACTGGCTCTCCAAACACAAACACAATCAGAGAGAAAAGACTTGTGAAGATCTGATCACATGGCCTCTGGCCACATCGCTGCAGGAATGGCATCACACTAGGCCTGCAGGTGACAAGCTCACTCCAGTGCTGGGAGCAAAGTGGAGTCTTCAGGCAACAGGAGCATGGGGGCAAGAGACGGATGAGAAAGCCAGAAACAGAGGAACACACCAACAGTTCTGTGGAAAGACGGCTCCTTTGCAGACACAGCACGCCACTGGAGCTGTGCCAGTAAGCCCAGTTAACCTTATTTTAGCTTCCACCATTACATCTGGTGCTTCCGACCTGACTTGATGAGGGAGTTTTATAAGACAGCACCTTTGCATGCAACATTTTAAAGTGGAGGCAACTTCATGTTCAGGATGGATCCACTAGGAGGACCAGAGGTCAGTCAATGCCGAAACATCCAACAGGAGAGAGACTGATGGAGGAGGGGAGGGGGAGGGAACTGAGGGCCCTGGGTTTCTCTCTGATCACGTTCAGAGATGCAGCTCTAGAAAAGCTGGCAGATGACTAACCCCATGCAGAGTTTTAACACAGTACTGTTCACAAGGAAATACTTCCAGGCGGGTGGCTGTGTTGGTCTGCAGTGGAAGAACTCAACTCGAGTCCAGGAGCACTGTAGAGACCAGCCAGATTTCCAGAGGGTGAGTGTTCAAGAGTCAAAAGTTCCCTTCATCAGATGCTTGTCTCTGATGAAGAGCTCTTTAACGCTGGACAACTTCTACCCTGGAAATTTTGCTGTCTGGAAGCAGAAAATGTTGCACAAATCTCTGTGACTCATTGTCAATAATTTCCAAGCCACAAGATGGCAGCATTCCAATAACACTTATGGGGTGGGGGGGTGTTCTCACACTGAATACGCATTCGGACTAGTTCATTTCCTAAGTGAGGATGGTTTTAGTAGGCTTGCCAGCTCTCCCTGGCCACTGGTTGCCAGATCCAGGTTGGGAAAGTCCTGGAGACTTGGGGATGGAGCCTGGGGAAGACTGAGGCCACAGTGGGGGTAACAATGCCATAGAGTCCACCCTCCAAAGCAACCATTTTCTCCAGGGGAACTGATCTCTTTAGTCTGGAAATGAGCTGCAATTCTGGGGGATCCCCAGGTCCCGCCTGGAGGCTGGCATCCCTAGGTTTTAAACTGTCCTAATTTCCTACAGCTTGTTTCCATGGCCCCATTATCTTGGGACAAAAGACCCCATAATCTCTGCCCAGTCTTTACCTGGTTGGTTACTGGAAGAGGCTGTGAGAAATAGAGCTTCCCTTTATGTGGAGGCTCTGCTTCTATGACTTATTTATGGGTTTTATTTACATCCTAGATTTGTTAGTGACTCATTTTTGAATCTGAATCAGTCATAGTCTTTTACTCCCTGTCTGAAAGAAACAGGCAACTGGTTTCATCCTCCTTCTCTCTAGCTCGAGCCCGTCCCCCTTTGAGTTCATCCTTCCTGCCCATGGGGGGCCACTCTCCCCCTTCCCAGAAAGCGGCCAGGATGAAATGTTTAAGGATGACACCTGGAATTTCTTTTAATCTGGCTTTTAAAAATTTGTAATTTTAATGTTGTTATTCTGAATTCTTAATGTTTTGTATATTCATTTTATGGCTTCGTGCCTCTGCTGTACATTGCCCAGGGCCTGGCGCAAGCTGGGATGGGGCGATTATTAATAAATAATAATAATAATTTGCCAGTAATGACTCTGAAGGACCCAGCCCACATGAGAACATGGCCTGGGCTTGCTCATTCTCTCTCTCCCATATGCAAGAACAGACTGGCACCCAGAGAGCCACCATGCCCCCTCCAGATGATCCCAAGTCATAGGTTAAAAGAGGGTCAGACCCATTTCAGAGCCGTTTACCTCGTCCTGCATCTTGAGGGCCATCAAGCGCACTTTTTCCAGCTCCAGGTTCTTCTCCTTCAGCTGCCTCTGCGTCTCGGAAAGCTCCCTGCGATTCTTCTCCTTGTATTCATCCAGCTGGTTCTGCAGCTCCAGAGTTGATGCTCGCGAAACCTCCATGATTTCAGCCATCTAGGAAAACGTAAATGTGGAGAGGGGAGTGTTCAAAGCATTTGCCAGGTGTTATTCCAGCCTCTCAGCTAGAAAAGCGGCCTCTCCAAATCCCTTTGGCAAAATGTGGGAGCCTGGAGGACAGGAGCTGCCCTTAGAACAAATGTAGAGTCCAGTGGCACCTTGCAGACCAACAGAGTTTTATTCAAGGCATGAGCTTTCGTGGCTGGTAAGTAAGGTCCAAACTTATGGACAGGGGCCAAACAGCAAATTAACATGTAACATGATGAAGATGTGCAAAGACAAAATAACAAGCTACGATTAGTAATAAATATGTCAAAAAAAAGCTGCCCTTGCCACTCATCAGCGTTTGGCTTCTGTCCCCATGCAGTGCCCATTTCCACCTTGGATGCTCTTGACTTGAGCTGCTGCCTGCCTACCTGCAGGTGCCAAAGAGTCCAGACAGAGAAGGAGCGGGTCCAGCCCCATCCATCTGCACAAGAGGACAGGCATGGGGTTTTTTTTGGGGGGTGGGGAGTTCATTCAGTGAGGGGGAGGTCTCCTTTATGCAACTCGCGCCTCTGGCTACTGTTTGCTATAAAATCTTTTGATCGCCATCCATTTTTGTTATTTTTGTTTCTTCCCCTTTCAGCCACCCCTGCCTTTGTTTGGGGGGGGGGGCTTGTCTGTGCTTCCCCCACCTGGCATGACCTCTGACTCTGACTCACCTCCTTGTGCAGCTTCTCAATGGTCTGATCCAGCTGCTGGCGCTCCTTCTCCAGGTCGCTCTTCGTCCTGCTCAGCTGCTCCTTCTGGTCCGCTTCCTCTCTCAGCCGGTCAGTCAACCGCTGCTGCTCCTGACTCAGGTGGGTGAGGTCCCTCTGCAGCCAAAGGGGGAGAGGAAGCAACCACATGGAACTCGGACAAAGGTTGCCCTGCAGTTTTTCGATCCCAAAGAGAACTCTCCCAGTCGGGGAGAAACTGCAGGTAAGGTGACCCACACGGGTAAAAGGGCACCGAGAACAGAAGGCTCTTATGGCAGAGGTACGGTTGCCAACTCTGAGTTGGGAAATTCCTGGAGATTGGAGGGTGGAGCCTAGGGAGGGCAGGACTTAGGGGGTGGCCTCAGCCAGGGTGTAAGGCCATGGAGTCTAGCCTCCAAAACTGTCATTTTCTCTAAGGGGACTATCTCCATAGCCTGGAGATTAATTGTAATTCCAGGAAAACTCCTGGCCCAACCTGGAAGTTGGTGACTCCAGGAAGGGGCCAGTCCCTGCTTCTCTGTAAGGCACCATGTCCACTTCTATCAGAATAATAATCAAGTTCAGGGAAAAGACACCCCCCCCCCCAAGTCCCCATCCCAAAACACCGCCTCCCCTGTGGTTGCCATTTAGCACTAGGCAATGTGCAGAAGATTCTATCATGGCCTCTCGGGAGAAGGGCCGTTCTCACTCTAGAAGGGTCTTCTCTTTACCTGCGCCTCCCCCAGCTGAGCTTCCAAAGAGCTCTTGGCTGACGCCAGCTCCCAGCTCTCCTCTTTGGCATGTGCCAGGGCATCCTCCAAGTGCAGCTTGTCGTTCTGCCACCAGAAAACACAAGTCACCATCAATCACGTTCTCCCCCAGGGAGCTCAGGGCAGAACACACAAAGCTCCCCGTCCTCCACCCACCCCACAACAGCACAGCAGAGCAGGCTCAACTGAGAGAGAGAATGATTGGCCCAAGGTCACCCAATGAGTTTTGTTGCGGGGATTCGAACTCTGGTCCCTTCCCTACCCAGTCCAAATCTGACCTGCTGATCACTGCACCATTTTGGCTCTCTAGTTACACTTGAAAAGGATTCAATACAGTTCTCTCCTCCTTTGGCTTCCCAACGATGGAACCTGGATAGAGGAGAGTTTCCCAGGGGAGGGCCTGTCTTTCCCTTGGAGCTTCCTGGGCTGAAATACTCCTGCCTCCTCCCAAGCACACGGCAGACCATTCCTGTCACCCACAAGGCCAGGACTGGCTCCTCTCCCCAGTCTTCTTCCCCCAAGCGGCAACCACAGACCCTCCTTTCCTGCAGCATGCCCCTCCCTAATCTCTGGGGCCCTCGTCCTCCCTGCCAGAGAAAGACTTTCCAGCAAGTCCCTCCTCATTCCCTCCAGCCTTGGCTACCTCCCCATCCCTCCTTTTTTTCCCCTCATACAGCCAGGCCTGGGAATGGCAAAGGGGCAGAGTGGGTGGGTGGGCTGGCCTTGGAGCTGACCTCGCCTCTTGCTATCCTGGCCTCCAGGAGAGCTGCTTCTCCTCTCAGGCGTTCGTTCTCCCGATGAAGTTCCTGCCTTTGGCTCTCGAGCTCTGCCAGCCTTTCCTTCAGCTGCCAGTACTGATCCTCCAGCTCCTTCACACGCTCCTCGGCACTCCTCTGCATCTCCTCCACACCAGCCTTGGCACCAGACAGGGCATCAACTCTCTAGGGAGGCAACGCGACCCATCAGTCAGGGCTCAGCAGCGCTAAGATTCTGACAGGGGATGCAACCCCCTAAATTGCGCATCTCGGCATGTGTGCCCATTCCTCATTGACACTGGCGTACATCTGGAGCCATGAGTGACATTGACACACAGCTGTTGGGCACCTCAAGGCACCACCCGGGCATCAAGCGCCATATCTGACAGAGCCCTTCCTTAACAAAAGGGGTTGGTGGTCCTTGATTTAAAGTGGCAGGGGTGAACACCCCCCCCCCCCCCCCAGCTGGCCACTAGAGAGATGGCCTCCTCTCCTTGAAGAGACAGACAATGCTGATCACTGGACGGCTGAGTGTGGCAGAGGACTAGAGAGGAGGGAGAGAGCACAGCTTAGCAGAAGAGGGGTGGGAATCAGTTTTAAAACAACTGCGTATTTAAAATGTCATTTTAAACCTTTTTTAAAACTTTGAATATTGTTAAATTTCTGGGTGGAAAACCATGTGTGGAATGTTCTGGATCTGGAAGGATACATGGCCTGCAAGAAGCAAAAAGGGAACATGTGAAGCTGCCTTCGACTGAATCAGACCATCCAGGTCAGTGTTGTCTACTCAGACCGGCCGCCGCTCTCCAGGGTCTCAGGCAGAGAAACCTCTTTCACATCTCCTACTGCCTGGTCCTTGAAACAGGAGATGCCGGGGACTGAACCTGGGACTTTCTGTGTGCACAGCAGAAGCTCTACCACTGGGTCATCACAGCCCCTTCCAAGTCATCACAGCCCCTTGGATTAGCTGCTTCATTTCAGGATTGCAAGATGGACTGGAGCAAGACAGGAGAATTCAGTGATACAGGAAGAGGAGGAATCACCGCAGTGAAATGGAAAGCACCGGAAGGAAGGCCTCCCTCCCAGGCAAGCAAAAAGGCCCTTTTGACACACCCACCAACATGGCCACGGAAGGGTCAGGTGAACAAACAGCATCACTGTTGAGAAAATACAGGGCTGGGGAGGGTATTTAAATCACTGAACTCACCTCAGCCCATTTCCCACTAGGGATTTAGATAATTTTCTTCTAATGCAATTTTTAACTCCTTCCTCAAAGGAGCTGAGAACAAGATGGATAGTCCCATGGTTTTATCCCCACAACAACTCTGTGTGGCAGGCCCAAAGTGTCCCGTTATCTTCATGGCTGAGGAGGAACCTGAACCCAAGTCCACCGGGTCTTAGTCCAGCACTACCTGCAAACCTGCAAGGTTGGCGTTACTGATGTACAAAGCTCTCCTTGATTTAACGCCAGCCCATTCTGTGCCTACAAGAGCTGAGAGATGATTGGGTTTTCTCAGCAGGTTGCTGGCAGCGGCTTCTCTGTTGACTGCCTGGATTTTGCCAGTGCCTTTGACTGACAGATGGGAGTCGGGTCAGCAGATGGCTAAGAGGTGTCAAAGAGCCTTTAAAGTGTGATTTGATTATTGTGCTTAAGTTACCTTCTGGGCATGGACATGGCTGCAAGAGACCCTCTCCTGGGACATCAACAGGAAGGGCCGCTGAGCAGAAGCTCAAGAGGAGGAGGAGGAGGAGGAGGAAGAGATTGGATTTATACTCCACCCTTCACTACCCGAAGGAGTCTCAGAGCGGCTTGCAATCTCCTTTCCCTTCCCCTCCCCACAACAGGCACCCTGTGAGGTAGGTGGGGCTGAGAAAGCTCTCTCAAGGACTGCTCCTAAGAAAACAGCTCTGAGAGAACTTGTGACTGACCCAAGGTCACTCCAGCAGTTGCATGTGGAGGAGGAGTTAGACTCCGAGCTTTTAACCACTAAACCAAACTGGCTTAACCACTACACCAAACAGTGGTTCCCCTGTTTTCATCTCTGCTTCTTGCTAGTCATTTGAGCCACCAAGCTCTGTACTAAGATGCTTGTGGACACACTCTGGGGCTGAGGTCCCCAACCTTTTTGAACCTGTGGGCACCTTTGGAATTCTGATATGGCATGGTGGGCATGGGAATGAAATGGCTCCCATAAAAGGCGGAGCCAACCACAAAATGGTTGCCATCGGTTGAGTCACCCAGTGAAGACCCTTGTGCTATGATGGCAGTTGCTGCCAAAGCAACTTAAAAAAAAACCTGCATAGCCAATCAAATCTGCAATGGCCAATCAGAAGCCTTGCTAGGCAAAAGCCCCACCTGGCCACGCCCACTTTCTAGAAACACTTGGTGGGCATCAAGAAAGGTGTTGACAGGTGCTGTTGTGCCCATGGGCAGCAATTTGGGGACCCCCTCGCTAGGTAAACAGAGCCCTAGGAAGAAGCTAATATACTGAGAGTGTTCTAAACGCAAGCTGACCCAAACTGGCTCACTTTCCTTTGAGTGTTTTACATTCAGTGGAACAAAACAGAGCTGAAAAGTGGACCAAGTGCTCTGCACCCAAAGCCCTCTGTATAAAACTGAGCCTGTTTGGCCAGGGAACAGCCTTGGGCTGGCTCCCTCTGTTCAGGGCGAGCACCAGCCCCTCCATACCAATCACCCTGCCCTTTTCAGCCCTTTCTGAAAGCCCATCTGGAGGAGCCCGCTAGAGAAGAGAGCAAGAGGTTTCAGTTTTTCTTTAATCCAAACCACACCATGAAATTAGCTCCCAAATCTTCTCTCCCCCACCAATGTTATTTAGAATTGCATGATTGCCCAGGGCGGGGGGGGGGGGGGGGAGCACTTAGGAATATGAACAGAAGCTGCCCAGGGCAACCCAAAGCTGTGTGCCAGCTCTTAACCGCCAGCCCCTGCGGGTCACCAAAGACCTTGGCAGCGGCACAAAGAGTGGACTTGCTCTCCCATGAATGCCCACTCCCAGGCTCGGCCAGGCATGAAAGTGCAAAATGCTTTTCCATCTACCTGAGAGTGGAATTCCCCACCCCCACCCCCAATCTCTGCCCACCCACCCCAGCAAAAATCCTAATGAAGAAAACCCTACTCTGGGCATAACCCAAAGCTTACAAATACGGAGTTCAGAGCTAAAAATTAAATGGCTGTTTGGTTTGATCGCATTTTTGCAAGACAGAAATGCACCCCCCCCCCGATCTGCCACTCCTTAATGATCTCTTCAACTACTTTTCCCCCAGAAGATAGTTCCAGGTGGGCAGCTGTGTTGGTCTGAAGCAGTAGAACAAATGTAGAGTCCAGTGACCCCTTTAAGACCTATAAAGTTTTATTCAAGGTATGAGCTTTCGTGTGCAAAGCACACTTTTTCAAACGGACCTTTGTTGGTCTTAAAGGTGCCACTGGATTCTAAATTTGTTCTATCTTTTCCAGTGTTTTTTACAAAGGGAAGCCATACAGATGAGATAAGAAATCTTAACCCGTCCTGAAACATCCATCAGGGATCCATCATCACTTTCGAATATCTCTGGAAATACTCCGGAATGCTTTGATCCATGATTTTTACCCCAGTCACAAGCTTCACACCGAGTTCTCTTAGGTTAGCCTCCAGGAGCACCTCAGAGACCCACAAGAATTTCAGCCAGAGCACCAGCTTCCAAGAGTCTGTGCTCCCTTCATCAGGGATAAGGCAGGATGGAGCTCCCAGTGCCTTTATAACCCAGTCAGAAGGTGGTGTGTGTGAAGAATGCTGGCATTCCTGTCCTCTATCTTGCTACCTAGCCTAGAGTATTTGTCCTCCCAGCAAGAAAGCCCTAAAGTTACAGATGGTTTAGGTTTATGGTAAAACCTAGAAGCTAGCTACTGTGTTGTGTGTCTTCTTATTCTTGGATGATTGTGCTCATTCCTATACACTGAATCTACTGAACAGTATCAACTTAAGCCTCAGTTATGACTTGTGATTTATATGACTGTGATAAGTATTTAAGTATTACTGTAGTATATCAGTAACAATGAATGTTAAAATTCAATAAAATATTGATTAAAAATGAAAGAAGGCTGGCAAAGGCCCCGTGCACATTGCAAACAGCTTGACTAGGCAGAGGGGGGAGATGCTTGCTCGGCTCAAGCTGATTGCAACATGGTCCCTCCCTCGGCATCCTCTGCGAGCATCCTTTACAACCCGCCCCCTTCCGACTAGGATAAAAGGATTCAGGGATCTCTGTTCCTCCTTGTGTCTGAGGAAGAGAGCTTGGATTCTTGGAAGCTCATACCCCCTAAAACAGCTGCCCTCAGACTATCGAGTTCTCCGTAGCAGCAACTGTGTCCTCTCTTCCATAGAGCATCTAGAAGTCTGCTCATGATGCACAGATCCAAGTTGCTAAACTAATACTTTAGAGTAGACCATACAGTACATTTTTAAAAACAAATCTGACTCTTTAAAACAGGTACTTTTGTACAACAGGAATCCGGGAAAGCTCCAACAGCTGATGGCTTCCCTCATCCTTAGGAAAACATCTGATCAGTGGGCAGACATATGGACAGGAGTGTGGGGGGAGGGGAACTGAAGGACATTCCTCCCTGGAGGCCAGGCACAACCAATTTCCTAGCCAGCTTCGATCACTTACGGCAGGAATGATACATTCCCCAGGACGCACGCCTCTTGGCCTATAGCTCAGGTCACCTTAAGCAAGAATGCCAGCCCCATGCTCCTTTCTCAGGATGCCTGAATGTCACCTGCACCAAGGTATCTGAGAACTAAACACGGTTTGGAGAAGGATCCCTTTGAGGAACTCAAGGCAGTACTTCCAAGGGTTAATGTGCCAACAGCTCCCACAGAGTACAAGCAACAGAACTGGCTGGGTGAGATTCCTACTGTACTGAGACTGGTAATACCAGATTACTTGCCTGCCTGCTTGCTCTCTCTCGCTCTCCCTAGATATGCTTAGCGTGCCTGAGGAAGGAAGGAAAGCCCTGGAAGGTTGGCCTGCAAGGCCTGGAATCCCAGTTGCTGCTTTCCCAGTCTGATTCCCAGACCAGGATCCTTGAGAAAGGAGGAGGAGGATGGCTGGGCTGAGCCACAGCACCGTCTGCACTGTCCCCCAGCATGCTTATCCACACTCAGGTCACGCAAAGGGTGCCAATGGCAGGGCTGGCCTGCCTGAAGGAGAAACAGAAGCTGTTACCTAGGAAAGCCACCCTTTTTTTTTTTTTTTAATTCTGTTTATTCCATTTTCTTAAAGATTTTCTATTCCAAACAGTATTTACATACATATCTAGTACAAAGGAAAACAACCAATTTCAATAAACTATTTTCTTTACCTGTCCGGCTAATTTCTATTTCTATTTTCAAACCAATCATAAAATTGATCCCAAGTCTTGTAAAAAACATCTTCCCGTTTACCTCTTAATTTCATTGTTAAAATGTCCATTTCGGCGACTTCACACATCTTTTTAATATATTCTTCCATTTCTGGAATTTTATCAGATTTCCAATGTTTAGCGTAAAGTAAGCTTGCTGCCGTAAAACCATGTATAATCAATTTTTTCTGCTCTTTTACAATTTCTTTGGGGGTCATATTAAGTAAGTATATTTCCGGTTTCAGTGGTATTTCAATTCTTGTAATTTCTTTGATTATTTTCTGAATCCTAAGCCAAAATTTCCTCGCTTTCTGGCACGTCCACCACATGTGGTGGAACGTACCAGTATTTATTTTGCATTTCCAGCACACCTTGGAACCTGTTTTAGAATAGTTAAAAAGTCTGTCCGGTGATAGGTGCCACATGTAGAACGTTTTAAACAAATTTTCTTTGTAGGTAGTTGCTCTTGTAATTTTTGCGTTCTCTGCCCAGATAGATAACCATTTGTCCAGACCAATATTATAGCCAATATTTTGGGCCCATTTCACCATGTTTGGTTTTACCCATTCGTCCTGCATTCTAAATTCCAAAAGACAGTCATAAACTTTCTTAATTGTTTTTTCATTTGAAATTAGCCAAATTTTATCTAATTCCGTAGGTTTACTATAAAATCCTTGTCTTTTATCTATGTTGTACCTAGACTATAGCTGGTTTTGTTCCCACCACGTTAAATTTATTTCCTGTTCCTGCAATTTTTCTTTCACTTTGAGTTCTGACTTTTTATCCAGTAGATCCTCATATGTTACTTTTTTTTTCTTTTGTTAATAGGGTGGGCTTTATAAAGGCCTCTAACGGAGAGACCCATTGGGGTATTTTTTGATAGAATTTGTATTTAATTTCTTCCCATATTTTTAGCAGTGAATCTCGTATTACATGTTGCTTGAACACTTTATTCTCATACCACATTATTCTATGCCATCCTGTTTGGAGATCATGGCCTTCTAAAGATAGTATCCTTGTGTTTTCTAATTTAGCCCACTCTTTTATCCATACCATTCCTGATGCCAGATAGTAATTATACCAATCTGGCAGTCCACAGCCTCCTCGTGTTTTCTTGTCTTGTAAAAATTTTAGTTTAACTCTCGGCTTCTTGGATTGCCAAATAAATTTTGTGATACTTTTTTGTAGTTCCTTAAAAAATATCTGATTTTTCAGTATAGGAATATTTTGGAATAAAAAAATTATTCGGGGTAGAATATTCATCTTCGTTAAGGCTATACGTCCAAATAAAGAAAGTTGTAATTTTTCCCACAATTCCAGATCTTTTTTAATTTCCGATAAAATTTTCACATAATTATCTTTGTATATGGAGCTACATCTTTTTGTCAAATTAATTCCCAGGTATTTAATTTTTTTCACTACCTCGAAGTTCGTCATTTCCTCTAAGTATTTTTCATCCGCTTTTGTACAGTTTTTTGTTATCATCTTAGTTTTTTTTCTATTTATCCTGAATCCTGATACTTGACTATATTCTTCTAATATGTTTAACAACTTGTCCATTGAGTTAAAGGGGTCTTCTACTATAAAGACTACATCATCTGCAAAGGCTAGAACCTTGAAACATTCTCCTTTTATCTTTAAACCTCTAATATTACTTTCATTTCTAACTACTTCGCACATGGTCTCTAAGGCAAAAATAAAAAGAAGCAGGGAAAGAGGACATCCCTGTCTGACCCCTTTCTCTATTGGAAAGTTCATAGTAGTTGTTCCATTAAACATAACCCTTGCTTCTTGTTGTTCGTATATTGCTTTTATCATCCTATAAAAATTTTCTCCACAATTCCAAATTTTTAATTGGGACAACATAAATTCCCAATTCAACCTATCAAACGCCTTTTCTGCATCTGCAAAACATAATACTACCTGCTTTTCAGGATGCGTTTCATAAAATTCTAAGGTATTCAAAATTGTGCGTATATTTTGTCGCATATGTCTTCCTGGTAAAAAGCCAGCTTGATCATCTTGAACTGTCTCAAGTAGCACTTTTTTAAATCTATTGGCGAGGATTGTGGTGTATATCTTGTAGTCTGAGTTTAATAGGGATATTGGCTTATAATTTTTAATCTCAGCTACATCTGCTTCTTGCTTTGGGATCAGGGTTATAATTGCTTCTTTCCAGGATGTCGGCATCTCCCCCTTTTCAGACGTCTGTTGTAATATCAATTTCAAAGGCTCTATTATCTGGTCTAGGAATATCCGATAGATTTCCCCTGGAATCCCGTCCGGTCCTGGAGCTTTTTTGGGTTTTAATTTTTTGATTGCTTCTGATATTTCTATCACCGAAATAGGCTCATTTAATATTTTTTTTTGTTCTTCTGTAAATTCTTTTTGGATATACTTTTTAAAGTACTTATCTATATCTATTTTATTGATATTTTCTTGTTTGTATAGATCTTTGTAAAAATCTTCTATAATTTTCTTTTGTTCCTTTGTGGTCGAGTGCTCTTTACCCTGCTTGTCCTTTAAGAGTTTAATATTTTTATCTGCTCTTTCTTTTTTGATTTTATACGCTAACCAGCGTGAGGGCTTATTTGCATTTTCAAAACTATTTTGTTTCATGTATAACATTTTTTTTGCCACCTCCTCCGTTAGATTACAATTCAGTTTATGTTGCAGTAACCTCAGGTTTACTTTACTCTTTTCATTCACTGGATTTCCTTTCAACTTAGCCTCTTCTACTTTAATTTGTTGCACTAGTGTTTGATAACTCATTCTCTGTTTTTTCCGCAACCAACTTTCCTGACTTATCATTTCCCCCCTAAGATATGCCTTAAAGGCATCCCATACCACCTGAATGCTGGTTTCTGAATTTATATTCCTGTTAAAAAAATCTACAAAATCTATTTTACAACTGTTGATAAAATCCTCGTCATTTAGCACCCACATCTTTATTGACCATCTGGCAGCTTTTTGCGTATCTTGCAATGTCAGCATTATTGGACTATGATCCGCGAATGTTGCTGGAAGGATTTTCACTTCTACAATATCAACCAACATCGACCCTGAAGTCCAAATCATGTCCAAACGGGACCAAGATTTGTGACTGTGAGTAGAAGGTGTAATCTCTTTTCTCTCCATTTTTGAGTCTCCATACATCTGTAATACTGAATTCTTCCGTAAGTTGTGCAAATGATTTCGGTAAAATATTGCTTCTTGTGTGTTTTGCATCCGGCGTTTTCCTGTCTAATTCTGGGTTCGATACCGCGTTAAAATCACCTGCTAGGATTAAATCATCAAATGTTTGTTTGGCTATAATATTGTGCAGTTTTACATAAAATTTTTCTTGAACCTGGTTAGGCGCATATATATTTACCACTAATGTGGTTTTTGCTTGTCTCTTAATTTTAACCATTAAAATTCGACCTTCCTGATCTTCATATACTATTTCAGGATACAAATGCTGCTTGACATAAATTGCAACGCCCGCTTTTTTCTTTAATTTATCTGCTGCTACAAAGTTTAATCCCAATTTCTTTGCAATCAATAGATGTTTATCTTTTTGTTTGATATGGGTCTCTTGAACACAAATAATATCCGCTTTTAGTTTTGTCAGATGAACAAAAAACTTTTTCCTCTTCTGAGGTACATTCAGTCCATTAATATTTACAGACAGTATTTTGACAACATTTTTATTCATGACTTAAATTTTTCTCCTCCCCCTTCCTCACTTGCAATCTTGTTATAATTCTTGATGTGGGGTATTTCCTGATTTTTCTCCCTTTTTCTGTTTTTTTTATTTCTTGACCTTTCCTTTTTGTAGTTTCTCCCTCACCCATTTCTCCTTCAGATATAATTTGATTTTCTTCCTCAGAATCTGAATACTCCTCATCAGGGATACCTAAGTCTCTGCCAAATTTTTTAACAAAATCTTCCAGTTTAAATACCGATGTTATACTATGCCTTGTTCCTTTGTAGTAAAAAGATAAACCTTCCGGTGCGAGCCATCTATATACAACCTCATTTACTCTAAGGGCTGTGGCAAGTGATTGGTAATCCTGCCTCTTTTGTCTCACCCTCCAAGGGATGTCTTTTAATATACGGATCTCGTTTCCCAATATTTTCAGTTCCTCCGTTTTTGCTTTTTCAATAATCTTCTCCCTTATAGATCTCCTGTAAAACCTCATATGTATTTCTCAAGCCACACTTGACGGGGCACCAATGGAGCAGGTGCACCCAGGGATGTGGCAAGATCTGACAGGGGAGTCCGGAGAACTCGCTCCAGATTGTTCAGGGCAGTCCCGTGTCTCTGGCCTTCAAGGTGGACAGCATGTGGTTCACCAGCATCATGTTTTGAATTGCTGCCTCCTTTCAAAGGGTCATCTCAGAAGCAGTGGCTTCTGAGCCCACTTTTCCAGCACACCTGCCCGTGCCGCAGCAACACCGCTGAAACAAACACTGCAGAGAGCTCTTGGGTAGCTCTGCTTTACCAGCCAGTTGTGATCTCTTTGTGTTGGCAGCATTTCCTCCAAGCCCAGTACAGCCTGGAGGCAGCTGGCAGCTTGTTCCCAGTGAACTTGTGGCTGAATCTTCTGAAGAGACTTAATGCTGGTGGTGAAATAAGCAGGTTATCGTAACTGGATGTAAGAAGGTTGCTGTCTAAACATCTGACACCCAAACAAGTGGATCGTGTACCCAGGAAAACAACGTCAAGTGCCGATCGAGCCAGAGGCAGCAGCCCAAAAGGAGGAAGAGGTGCTGCTGAGGTTCCGTTCCAGAGGAGCTGCAGCAGACACAGCAGCAAGTCTTCCAATGCCCCAGATGGCTGGCAACATGACCGGCATCACCTTGGATGGGCCAAAGCCCGCTTCATCAACTGACAGCTCCTGCTGAGGGGTGGGGTGGGGAGGCTGACCCTTCTTATCAGCACACTGAAGGCTAAAGCTGGGCGGCCTCTTCGCCCAGGCATTCTTCTTTTGCTCCTTTTGTCTTTGCAAACATCTGAAGCAGAGTTGATGCTCACAAACAGCTCACCAGAGCCCCTCTTTGCAGCTTTCCGGAGCCCTCCTCCCATTTGTCACGTGGTTCCTATCACCAATCTGAATTCGGCCCACAGTTGCTGAAGTCCAGGAAGGGAGAGGCTACGTGCAGTGCTTGGGAGTGGATTGCTATATACTTAGCCTTGGAGAAAGGCTATATACTCCTCCTTGGAGAAAGGCATGCCCATCACAGGCAGTTGGGGCTGACTAATTCACAGGCACTGTGTGGCTCAATATTACAGGACAGCAGGAAAGCAGATCACTGCCCCTGCCTCATTCAGACAGCTTCAGATCAAACTTCGCATGAACACAGCCCACTCTGAGCCCAGCTGGCCCAGAAACCATGCTGCACTGATTCCAGGAGGGGTCCTATCCAAGTCAGTGTACTTCAAATGGCAGGGATGGCTTGCATGTGCAAACAGGTGGGATCAAGCATATAGACAAGGCTTGTAGGTCACACTGTGTCTGAGTCTCAGGCACGGAGCTGTCCAGTGCACAACCAGGTGGAAACAAACATGTCGATTTGGAGCAACACCAGACTGTGCTGCCTTGGCCTAGGTTAGCAGTTGTGCCCGCAGCTGCATTGTGCTCTGAATATCCAGACGGTGCTAAACAAACAGTTTGGTTTCCCAGTGTACACAGGCCCCAACACCCCAGGCAAAGGTGGACAAGAGAAGCCGGAGCCGAGGAAGGATTAGCCTCTCAACAAGCGATTAGTTCCATGCCGGGTGATCCTCTTAGCTGCTCGGCCTGCCTGGCGCTGCAGTGCCACCAAGGTCAGAAGAAGCAAGTAGAATATTAACTCGTGTTCCCAGTGTGGACCGAGTCCCGTGGGACAAGGTGAGTTTCTGCCACCGTGACCTCAACCTGTGGACTTGGCAGGCCTTACATGGACACACCGGAGCTTCGACTCCACCAGCTGAGGCTGCAGCGTGCTGTCGCCAGAGAGAGGACCCTCTGCTTGCTTCCATAATGCAACAAGCAAACCGGGCCCAGCATGAGAAGGAGGACGTCCATGCAGCAGGGATCAAACCACAGAGTTTGGTGGCCAACGCAGGGGATCCAAGCAAAGCCCTTCACCAGTCAACCAGCACAGAAGTCTTCCTGCAGGGGCCTCACTGAACCAAAAGGGAGACACAGAAGACTCTGGGGGTGGGGGTGGGGGAGGAAGGAACTACTCTACAGCTGAGGTCAGTTTCTCTCCCAAATGGGGGACACAAATCTTGCTGCGAGGAAAAACAGACAGGACCCAGACAGAAGCCAAAGACCAGAAACATTGGTGACCTTGGACCAGCTGATAATATCCTGATTATTGAAAGGTGAAGGATTCCAGGGGTGGCATGAGCTAAAGGGTGAGTGTGATTGGTTCTTCATTTCATTTCATTTCATTTAATTGATTTATACCCAACTTTCTCCCCATTGGGGACCCCAAGAAGCTCACGTTCACTCCTCTCCTTTGCTTGATCATCATAACAATTCCCCTGTGAGGTAGATTAGGCTGAGAGAGTGTGCCTGGCCCACAGAGCTTCCATTGCATGAGCGGGGATTCGAACATGGATCTTCTGAGTAGTAATCTGAAACTTTTAGCCACTACACAACACCAGCTCTCTAGAAGATTTTTAGAAGTCTGAGCAAGACGTCCTGGCAGCAGGGTCTGGAGGCAAGAAGCAGGACTGAGTCCTGGCTGAGAGTCAGAGGTCAAAACCAGGAGCCCAAACTGAAGGGCCCAGCCAGCAGGCTCTGAAGCCACAGGTTTAAGCAATTCCGCTGCTTGAGTTCTGCATCCAAGAGCTCCCAAGGGATAAGGGAAAGATGCCAGTCAGAAGGCACTGGGCCTAGGCTGGGAGGGGTCCTGGTTTACAGCACATTATGACCAAAGCACAAGCACTTCCTGACACAGACTGAGTTCATTTTGAAAAGAGGGAACCTGCTAGAGCTGGAGGGGGTGCTATGAAGACACACGGCCCCTTGCCCCTCTATTCCCCAGCACAGGGTGGACACAGCTATGGGTCCAATGGGGGAGGGACCGGAAGCCCTCCAGCTGACTCTTTCCCCTCCAAGTAGCCTCTTCCTAGGCCACAGCACACAAGACACGAATCACCTGCACTGAAGACCAGTTGCAACACTGCAAAGTTCCAAAGGGAAAAGGGGTATGCACTCTGAATGAAATGGGAAGAATTCTGCACATGTCCAGTTTGAGGAACGAACTGGGGAGGGGAGAGTCAAGGGGAGGTTCCAGTCCTTGAACATTCATTGTCTGTTTAAAAGATACAGACCCTCTAATCTGGGCCTTGCTGGCTTTGCGTCATGCCTTGCCAAGATTGCTACACAGATTTGTACATGAATGTGGACTCCATTTCATGAGGACACAAATCTGTTTTATGTTCCAAGCAGGCAGGACAGATGGAACAAACCATTCCCTTTAACACCAGGCAGGACCAGCAAAGGCTAATGTTTCTTTGGCTTTTCTCCAGTCCAGGCAGAGTGGAGAGGCACTACTAGACGCATGGAGATGTCCCATGGCAGTGGGACCCATGACATGCTGCATATGAAACACGTGCTCTTGAGATAAAACCACATCTCTTCCTCATAAGGCTGCTTATCCCTTGGGCAGGGCATGTCCAAGATTTGAACACAGGCCTCATTGTATCATCCCGCAATGCAGGATAGAAATTTCTTCTGCATTTTTTCTCGGAACCCCAGGCATACCCGAGCAGATGGCTGTAGCCTGTAACCCAACCTCGTTTTCTCAGACAACACATCTTCCCTCAGGACATACTGGGTGCAGCGGGCTCCTGGCCTGCCATGGGGAGAAAGGCAGCCTTGGCAGCCCTACAGAAAAATCTTGCCCTGCAGACTGATGGGCCGCTATCTCATTTGTGTTAATTTTACTAGACCTTTCGGCTCTTCTACCACAGCGCTCCATTAGAACTTGTCACCCATTTTGTAATCCAGATGAAAGCACCATTTTAAGCGGACTGAAGCTGCTGAATAATGTTCCTAAGACCCCCTACACACCTTCAAAAGGCCCCCATCTACACCCTTTGGGAGTAGGTGGGGCTCATCCTGTGAGCTACTCTAAGTTGGGGGTCCCCAACCTTTTTGTGCCTGTGGGTACCTTAGGACAAAGGGTAGTGGGCACAATCACAAAATGGCTGCTGCAGGAGGTGGGGCCAACTACAAAATGTCGGAAAGTGAGGTCATCCAGAACTTTGGTAGTAACTGCTCAATATCTGAAGCAGAAGATCTGTTTAACAGGATACCTTTTAATCTGCACAACCAATCAGAAGCCCCCCTGGGCAAAAGCCCCATCTGGCCCCACCCACTTCCTAAGAGTACTTGGTGGGTGACAGGAAAGAAGAAGAAGAGATTGGATTTATACCCCACCCTTCACTTGGGAGTCTCAGAGCACCTTACAAACTCCTTTCCCTGCCCCTCCCCACAACGGACACCCTATGAGGTAGGTGAGGCTGAGAGAGCTCTTTCAAGAACAGATCTGAGACAACTTGTGACTGACCCAAGGTCACACCAGCAGCTGCACATGGAGAAGTGGGAAATCAAACCCAGTTCTCCCAAATTAGTGTCTGTGCACTTAACCACTACATCAAACTGGCTCCTACCCCCCGAGTGCCACGTTGGGGTCCTCTGCTTTATGTAATGTGGCTGACAGCCAAAGTAAGAACATGAGACATGTGGTGTTACTACAGGATGGAGCTGTGTCAGCCGGAGGATCTTCTCTTTGTCAGTCACCGAACCTACTCGGCTTCATTGGGGGGCTGTCCGTTTCATCCGCCTGGAATTGCTCTGGATCAGGGAAGGGGGAGGCGTCTAGACAAGCCACCAGCACCCAGACAGGTGGAGGGGCGCAGAGGTGCCCTAACCCATGGCACACACCCCACAACTTCAGGCCCGTCCTGCCAGGAAACAAAGAGCGGGTGTTTCTAACTCTCCACCCACTCGGAGCCAGTCCTCTTTCTCCCGAGACTGGATCATTGTTGCTTCAAACAAGCCCCTCTTTCATTTCTCCTCATTTGTAATTGCGGCTCCGTAATTGAGGAAAAAACAGTCAATTACCGGGGAACGTCTGAGAGACAGTTCATGGGGTTGAGCCTGAGCTATATCTGTGATTACTGAGTCATAAACAAACTTTTCCAAACCCTGGCAGGCGCTTCCTCTCTCAAGGCACTCCCCTCTCCAAACCAATTGTTCTTGTCTGAATGAGGCAGGCGGGGAATGAAGGGTAGACCAGAGTACCCCCATGGGAATCAAGGGGGGGGGGATGACCCAGTCCGGCAAATGGCACCTCGACACACATACGTCAATGTCAACAGCACGGAAGGCAGAAACAGCGAGACTCAGAGCTGGGCCTCCGGGAGGATAGACAAATGGCAAGCAAGGCCCACAGCTGAGCAAGAGAGTGGCCATTGCTCACACGGACACCAGAGCCACCCAGGGCTGAGGAGGAGAGGAAGGAAGGCTTGGGCCATGGCTGGAAGACAAGTCCTGGTCAGAAGGCTTTCACACAAGCGATGGCTTCCCCCCCACAGCAGTTCCCTCCTGTCCCCTGCCTACTCAGCGCCCCTCAGCTCCAGCTGACCCCACACTGACCTTTGTTGCTTCTGCCAAAACCTGCCTCAGGGCCCGGAGCTCCTCCTCATGCTGCTCTTTCAGCCGGTCCATCTCCTGGTCGTGACTGGAGACCTCCTCCTTTAGGGCCCCCTTCAAGGCAGTCAGCTCCCGCTCGCGCTTCCTTAGGACGTCTTCCTGCTGCTCTTTGGCCATCAGGAGGGCCTGCAGGTCCTGCTTCAGCTGCATCAGCTCCTAGGCCCACCAAAGGCAAGAGACAAGCAGAGGCGGCCTTTAGCCGGAGGAGCCCCTCAAGCCGTTCTAGTCAAAGCTCCTTTCCAAGTTGGGGTCAGGGAGACGGAGCTGAGGCCTTGGAGCCTGCTGGAGGCCCAGGAGGTGCACCATCAGCCCCAGCGCTTGGCAAGCGGTTGGATGCTCCGGACTGGCCAGAAGCAGTCTCTCTTCAGATGCAGATGCCCTCTGCCTTCCACTACCAGGCCTTGTTGCCCACCGGGCTCCACTCAACCCATACTCCAGCCCAGGCCAAACAAGAAGGCCCAGATGAGAGCAGAAAAGCAAGGCAGACATTTTGCAAACAAGATGGGGGAAAGGTGCACCTCCTGACTTCTTAAATACCTAGCTGCAGCCATGGGGCACTTCTATTTTGAAACATGCAGAAGTGCACATAAGGGGCAGAAGGTACAAAATCACCTCAAGAGGGCGAAGATGCTTAATCTACAGATCTTTTCTCCAGGGTGAGAGGAGAGCCACAGGGGAGGGGAGAGGCAGCCATCAGGAAAAACTACTCTTGCTCCTTTTCTCACCACCTGACCCTGGAGACGCTTTCTTGTAACGCTCTGGAAGTTGTCCAGAAAGCAGGCAGCCATTCAAATAAAGAGGGGAGGGTAGTCAAGCATGGCGGTTTGCATGAAACTGCTTGCCTCTCCTGACTGCCCCTCCTCGGGAGCTTTCCTGGCCTTCTGGTCTTTCCCAACCAAATGGGGAACACCTCCAAGAGGTACGGGATTCCCTCCTCACTCACACTCTTCCATGGGCAGGATCCCTCAAACGAGCCAAGAACTACCCAGAATAACAAACCTTGCCGATTTCTCTGGTGACTCATGAAAAATAAACGCCTTTCCCAAAAGCAATTTTTGAATCTCTTTGAGACCGGCTTGGCAGCTTTTCCATCCCACAGCGGTCCTTGCAGCTGCTACTCACCTGAATGAGGAGCTTTCTCTCCCCATCTTCAGTACATTTTGCATTGTCCAGTTCATCGTGCATCTCGGAGAGCTGATCCTGCAGGTCCCGGATTTCCGTCTGGTGCTGCTCCCTTTCCATTTTCACTTGGAAAAGCCTCAAGAGGGAAAGAAAGAAAGAACAATAATGTGTGTGTCAGGGGTGGGGAAGGAGACTGACACCGTTCCAAAAGCAGCCCCGTCTCTAACTTCTTCCTAGCTTCAGAGGAGGAAGAAACAGACCCCACAATTCCAAGGCAAAAGCTCTCAGGCTTTCTCAGTGGCGGCCCCCTCCGCATCTGAACCTCTCAAGCCCAGGAAGGCGCACACTGCCAGTTCTCTCCCAATACTCCAAAAGATGCAGTTTATTCACTAGAGTTTTCGGGCATTGTGGTTGCAGTTGTACACTTGAAATCAAAGCAATGATCTAAGATGGATTCAGGTGGATAGCCATGATGGTCTGAAGCAACAGAACAAAGTTTGAGTCCAGTGGCACCTTTAAGACCAACCAAGTTTAATTTAGGGTATGAGCTTTCATGTGCCACTTAAAGGTGCCACTGGACTCAAAAACCCTGTTCTAATGATCTAAGACGCAGTTAGTGGCTGCTCTCAGGGACCTATTTCTAGAGAATTAGTAACAACAAACAACAGAGAAGAATGTCAAAAGCAGAGAAAGGATTTCAGCCATTGGTAGAAAAGCTGGAGCTTCCAACTTCTCCCATAAAGCAAGAAGAGGAAAACGGATTCCAGAGCCATTAGCAGAGTTTTCTACAGCCCAGAATTCTGTTGGACTTAGAACCAAGGGAGAGAAACGAAAATCCAATCTGTGGAATTCTGGAGTTTTTCCAAAAGGGGGGGAGAATAACCACAAAGACTGAGGGGAGAGAGAGAGAGAGAGATTTGGTTCAGAGAACACACTCTTCCGTGCTTTGCCGGAGATCCTTCTCACTCTCCTTGGCCCACTTATGGAAGGCTTCTTTTTCCTCCAGAGCCTTTTCCAGCCGTCGTCGCAGTTCCTTCAGCTCTGCTCTCAGTGCATCTCTTTCTTCTTTGAGGTTCTGTTGATTCTGTATTGTGAGCATCAAAAATTCATTATGGCAATGGCATTAAAAAAAATGGGAGAGGTGGGGGGGCAATTAGTTGATACACGATAACAAACCAGCAGGGGCTGCAGCTCACTGGGAGATTTCATGCGTGGCCAGATAAAATCCCTGGCTCCTTCATCTGAGCATGGGTACAGCAGTGACCTATCCCTAGACTCAAGGGCTGTGGCTCATTGTCCAGACACCCAAATCACATGCAGAAGGCCCCAGAGTCAGTCCAGTGTAAGAATCTCAGGTAGCAGCAACTTTGACAGGTTCTTCTCTGCCTGGAAAACCGTTGCCCGTGTGTATCTGACGAAGGGAACCTGGACTCCTGAATGCTCACACCCCAAAAATCTCGTTGGCCTCTAAGGTTTTCCTGGGCTGGCATCTTGTTCTTTGCACCTCATGAAGGCAGCTTGGATTCTCAGAAGCTGAACCCCCCCCCCCCCCCAACTCTTATTGGTCTTGAAAGCGCTGCTGGACTTGAATCCAGCTCTTCTGTTGCAGACTAACACAGCTGCTCTCTTAAACCACCCACTCGGAGCAGAGCTAGATGGATTCATGAGTCTCTGAGACAAGCTGTATTTTCCACTGCTGATGTTCTTTGGAACAGCAAGAGAGCCCTTACCTTGACCCCCAGCTCCAGAGCTCTCCGCAGTTCAGAAACCTCCTTTTCCAGCCCCTCCTTCTGTTCCACCAGAGTTTTGACTTCGGCTGCATTATCAGCAACCTGCAGTTAAAACAACATGAGTTTGTTTGGAACACCCTTACTGGATTTCCCTTTGCAGGGCTGAACAGTGTGTCTTTTTTTTAAAAAAAGAGAACTAACATTAAATTGCAGCACAAAACAGAGTGTTTAATCAGTGAGCCCATTCAGGCTGGGGCGGTCTGGAAACCGAGCAATGGGGAGAAGGAAGAGGGAGCAAGAAGAGCTTGGGGTGTCTGTGGTTGTGGGGCAGAAGCACATGGTCAGCGCATGCCAGACTCCTGGCACACACCCTCAGAGGGATGGGGTTTATCATCACTACGCACCCTTCGCAAGGCTGACAGCATCCTTTAAACAAAGAAAAAAACACATCCTGCTCCAATCGCAAGCTTTGAAAAACCATTTAAAGCCAGTTCCTAAATACAGAAAATTAAGGGAGTTCCGCCCAGTTCCATTTTTTCCCACAGTCTTTTCGAAGGGACTTGGGCCTCCAGAGAACAAAATCCGAATCGAATACTTGGATCTGAACTCGTCTTGGCCCTCTTGAACCCAGCTGTTCCCAGGAGAGAGTAGTGTGTGGGTCACGGATACACCACAGATCTCCCGAGCACCTGTGGGTCTGCACTGGCTAGGGCTTCCCACTCCTTGGGATTTATGCACAGAAAAATGTCCAGCTTGGAAGAGAACAGGGGAGCCCCTGCTAAGTTCAGACAAAGCTCCACATGCATCTCCGAGTCCTCAGGGCCCCCTAACGACTCTGCCCTCCTCCAACAATAAAATGGGTCTGGATGAATCAGAGATCCACCCCCCTCCCCATGCATGGAGTCTTTCACCTGTGTGCTCCCAGCTGCTCGAGACTTCAAAGTCTGGATTTTCTCAAACACCAAGTTGACCTTCCTCTTTGTGGCATCATCGTTTTCACTGCTCCTAAAACACAAACCACGTCAGCCCGCCGGGTGGCGACCTAGGCCCTGCCGCTGCCCCTTGCCAAACCCCTCACATCCCTCTGGTGACCCCCAGGAAGCCCCTTCTTATGGAGGCATGTTCAAGCACAGACACTGGCCAGAAGGGTCAGACGGCAGAGCCTAGGTTGCATGTATTTAAAACATTTATAGCCCATTTAGAGACAAATGGAAGGCAGCAAACAAAATTCAGTGACCAATCATGGGAGAATATGGCATTCACAAAAAAGCACACCCCCGTCAGCAATGGACCCACCAAAGCAGTGGTCGAGCACAAAGATGAGGAATCAGAGGATCCCAAGGACTCCCAAGGGAGAGCCATCTTTTCATGGGACCTGAACACCAGAGTGTGAGAGTCCTACAGAGTCAGTCAACAACTGTCCTTAAACAGGAATGCTTTATTGAGAAAGGTCTGCTACGGTCATCTCCACTTCTTGTGTTAGTAATGGCGGCCACTATTGAAACCAGGACAGTTATACAGAATTCAAAGAGTCATGGGGCAGTGCATTGTGACCAATCATTAGGTAAAGAAAAAGGTGCTTAAAATACTGGTTTACAGTTCCCAGGAAATAAGTGGGAAGACTTATAGCCAGACAGAAAAAAAGATACATAGGCCGGCACCAACAGTCTCTCAAGGTCGGAGCAGTAGGGAGAATGATAAGTACTATACTATAAGTACTATAAGCAGTAGGGAGAGTGAGAACTATAACATAACATTCCACAGTATTGACGTCATGGGGTCAGCCATCCCACCTCCCAGGCAGCGGATGGCAGCATTAGCTGACACAGGAGCATTGGGCCCACTAGATCACTGGAAAGGCTGAGGGACTTGGGAAGGTTCAGTCTGGAGAAGAGGAGGCTGAGGGCGGACAGGATGGCTCTCTTGAAGTCTTTGAAGGGCTGTCACTTAGAGGAGGGCAGGGAGCTATTCCTGTTGGCAGCAGAGGAGAACACTCACCGTAATGGGTTTAAATTACTGGTGGAACGGTACCAGGTGAATATTAGGAAAATATTTTTTTCCAGTCAGAGTTGTACAGCAGTGGAACCAGCTGCCTAAAGAGGCAGTGAGCTCCCCTTCAATGGCAGTAGCTGGACAGAGACTTGTCAAGGATGCTCTAGGCTGATCATGCATTGAGCAAAAGGTTGGACTAGAGGGCCCCTAAGGCCCCCTCCAACTTTTATGATTCTATGCTCTGAGGATTCAGAAATGGGGCCAGGGTGGTGGTAGAAGGGGGCACAGTGGACCCGCCTATGTCAGTCCCCCATCTTTAAGCAAATGCCCCTCCCGCCATCATCCTTTCACACTACTGACCCCTCCTTCAGATAGTTGAAGAGAATCTGCTTGGCGGTTTCCTCACTGGTTTGCCGTGCAAGTTCCTGCTGTCCCTTCAGCAGATCCGGAGTAACCTAGAAAGACACAGCAGAGGCCTGAGGAAGGAACCCGCTTGCTACCAGCTGGGCCTCTGCAGCCGACAGGCTCCACCCCAGTCCTCTGGCAGCTGCTCCACAGAATCCAAGGGGCTTGAGCTCAGGACTCTTTGCAGCCAACTCAGAGCCCAGCGTTGTGGCCCCCGCATTACAAGAGATCCCAGGTCACAGGCACCTTCACGGGTCCCCTGGAAACTGACTGGGGAGGGGCCAGGGAAGAAGGCAGGCAGGCAGGCAATCCAGTCTTGGCCCTTGGTGAGATGGTCTTTCTTTGCTCCAGTGTTGCTTATTTGATGCTTTGCTTTGAGAACAGAGATTGCTCTAGTGCTAACATCAAAACATCTGCTCTGTCCTAATCTACCGCCACAGAGAATGTTCAGTTGGAAACTCCCCCCCCCCCCCCGCCCCTGCCATACACATGCAACCGCTAGATTGGAGTCCAGGAGCACGGAGCACCTTAGAGGCCAACAAGAGTTTTGAGGCACACAAGCCTTCAAGCATCAGAGCTCCCTTCGTCAGATACAGCTCTGACTCTCAAAAGCTCAAGCTCTGGAACTCTGGTGGGTCTCTGAGGTGCCCCTGGATTCAAATCAGGCTGTTCCCCTGCAGAACAACATGGCTCTGCCCTCGGAACCATTTCACGCAGCAGCCCCTCTGCCCTGAACAACGACTGCAGTAAGGCTCAGGTGTAACTGGCCATTTGTTTCCTATTTGCAAGTGTTGTGATCTTGGAAACCCTGCACGCCCTCACTGGCTGGAGCTGACATCCAGTATTCCGGCCAATTACCTGTGCATTTGAAGCAGAAGCAAAAGATTTGGTGGAGACTTTCTTTGCTCCCAGCTCAGGTGCTGCTGCAGTCTGGTTTGCTATCAAGAGAGTGGAAGTCACAGTTTTCTTTTCACTTTTGTTAGTCTGGACCGGAAGCGTGGATGCCTTATGAGTCAAGCTCTCGCCCATGAGATTAGCCTGGGGAGGACGTTGCAGGGAATTAAAACAGCTGCCATGAGCGTCCCTAGCTGTGGCCTGGAGCTTGCCGACAGTCCGAGGGATGCTCTGTTCCCCAAGAGAGGGGGACTTCTGGTCTCGAGGCACTGGTTTCTTTAGACACAACTGAGATGGTTGCAGCAAGTGTTCGGACGACTTCCCCAAATCTTGGCTAAATTCATCTAAACCCTCTGAATTCACTTGGAGGCCGGCGGGCAGGAGGCTGTCTACGCTCCTTGACCGCTTACGGTCATCGGGGTGAATTCTGCTCCGCATCCCCAGCCGACCTCTCCTCAGGTGACCGGCCTTTTTGTCAAACTTCTCTATCAGCTGATCGACGGCAGGGATGGAACCGGTGTCGATATCACGGCCGGTCCCAGGCAGAAACGGGATGTATCTTCTGTTCTCATGCCGGTTCACGTGGTCGGCATAAATAGCACACTCTTGGTCATCTAAGAAGAACCGGTACAAGGAAGCCACAGACGTTGGTGTTGTTGATGAAGTGGATGACCGCCGAGAGCTGTTTGGTATTGATCCCGCTGAATCTTGCCTGCGGAAGGGGAGGAGGTCGGGTCGACTTTTCCTTGTTTCCTGGCAGGTGGGAGGGCTTCCTGCATGTGCAGACCCACCGCTGGAAGAAAGGGATTCGTGAACCCCGTTAGGACTGTCTGAGATGCTGGTACTTTCCAGTTTCGGCTTGCTTACGCCCTCCCCAGCTGCAGGCTTGCTCAGAGTGACAGTTTTCATGTTCGCTTTGGCCAGTTCAGCAAACTGGAGACTCATTTTATCCGACAAAACAGGCTTCAGTGGTGAACTCCAAGGTTTGGCCTCAGGTCTCTCTTCATCTGCAACAGATTTCAACTTTTGGAACAAAGAAGTCTGAAAGGTGCCCAAGTTCAGAAGATTCTTTTCGGGATTGTAGGGCTCCAGGAGCTCAGGATGCCGCTGAAAATTCAACAGGCTAGAGGCTTGGGAGGCCCCAGGACTGGAATGAGACACTCTCTTCTCTCCCTCCCCTGCACTGGCCAGTTTCAGGCTTGGAAGCACACCTGGCAGTGTGTGATGAAGCTCCGAACACTGGCTGTCCTCGCCATTTCCCCCCTCCCACTCAGGAGCAGAACTGGAATCTGGCACTGCTCTGTTAAGGGTCAGAGATGTTGCTGGCTGACCATTTTCTGATGCCGGGAGGGGTTCTGGGGAATCCCCTTCTGTGTTGTTCAGCACAATGTAGGGGTGCCCGTCAATCCCTTGGACCCGAATGCTGACTCCGTAGGACCCCCCTGCTTTGGAGGAGTTCTGGCTGTTCTTGGCCTTTGTGGCCTCACTGTTTGCAAGTGTCGGGGGGACCCCGCAGTCCTGCTGCTGAGGCTGGAGCTCCACGTGCTGGAAGTGGCCAAAATAGGGCTCCATGACTCACTCAAGGCTCAGCTCTGCAAAGAGGAGAGACGGACCATCAGACGTCACATGGCGACGAACCCCCGGCATTCTCAGAAGCAGGAACTACCCTGGGAAAACTTCCCCTCCCACAGCCCCAGAATATTTTGTCCAGGTTGTCAGGGTTTGCCAAGATGAGCAGATAAAAGCCCATCACTGCCTGCATGTCGGGAGTGTTTTGTCTGTTCATCGCTGGCCACCAGCCCCCTCCCCCCCAGGCCTCCACAGTGAACTGACAGCCCACCGGGGTGGGGGGGTGGGGTGGAGAACATGTGGGAGGAATGGTCTTTCAGCACACCTTTGGGCCTGCTGCTCTCCACACCCCACCTCACCCACCAGGACTCATCCTGGCTCCTGTTTCTAACAAGGAATCCCTTCACTTTCCCCGCTAACACCCAAGACCTGCAATTTGGTAAGGCTGGGTCAGAACTGTACAAAATATTTAGACTTGACAGTCCTTTTCCTGCCATATCAGCTTCTGGGTCTGGGCCAGGAAACTTATCTTCGACACCTGGCAGTTTGATTTTCGACTGAACCAAAGGGACGGGAGGTGGGGAACGGCTATGCCAAGAGCCCCTGTTCTAATCACTCTGCATTCCTGAGAACCAGCTATTTTCTTCCTTCCAGCATTTAGAAAAATACCCAACTATGAGGGACAGGAGTTGTCAAGATGAAGGGTGCTTTAATCAGCAGAATATACAAGAAAATAAAGTCTTGCAACCTGGGGAGGAATGGAATAATTTCAGAGTCAGATGGAAGCACCACACCCAGGGGAGGAGACCAAATTCTTGGCATAGCAGCGAAGGCCAATTCACCCTCTCAGCTGAAGAAACACCAGAGGACTAACGCTTTCCAAGCACACGCCAGATTCACCCTATATTCTTCAAGATTAATTCAGTGCCGTGCTACCAAGAGATGTGCCCGGGCTTCTATGCCATGTTGCCAGAGGTCCTGCTGACCCATCAGTGTAGGCCAGGTGTTTCAAAGCCCCTCCATCACAACCACATAGGAATTGGCCCCCACTGTCTCCATGTTCCGTGGGCCCCAGGATTCCTTCCCATCTGCCGCCTCAGTGGTGTGCAGATCTCTCCTGTTTTACAGCAGGAACTAAGCAGCTGGAGGACACAAAACCCTGAGAGGAGCCTGCCTGCCAATCGCAGAGGCCATACAGCAGTCCAGGGAGGGGGAAAGAGCCTCCTTTGCTCTCCCTTCACACTGGGGAAGAGGAGCCCATGCAACCATGCAGGCATTCCCCCCCCCCACTAAAGCTTCCAGAATGGGAGCCACAGAAGAGGAGGGGTATGTCCCCATGGACAAAATATCTCCTTAGCTCCAGGAATGGACATCCTTGAATACCTGACTGGAGATCCGATGGCTGGTAGTACCAACCTCCAGGTGGCACCTGGAAATCTTGCACTATTACAATTGATCTCCAGATGACCAAGATCAGTTCCCCTGGAGAAAACAGCTGCTCTGGAGGGTGGCGATTCTGGCATTATACCAAGAGGAGGAAGAAGAGGAAACTGGATTTATACCCTCCTTTATACCCTTCACTACTTAAAGGAGTCTCAGAGCAGCTTACAATCCCTTTCCCTTCCCCTCTCCACAACAGACACCCTTTGAGGCAGGTGGGCTGAGAGCTCTTTCGAGGACTGCTCCTGAGAGAAGAGCTCTGAGAGAATTGACGACTGACCCAAGGTCACACCAGCAGCTGCATGTGGAGAAGTGGAGAATCAAACCTGGTTCTCCCAGATTAGAGTCTGCGTTCCTAACCACTACACCAAACTGGCTCCCCTCCCCAAACCCTGCCCCCCCCCCGGGCTCCACCCCGACCAAATCTCTGCATATTTCCTAACCCAGAGCTGGCAACCCGAACACCTGGCTTGAGGCCTTAAGCCTTTGAGGGTGCAGCGGCTCGGGCCCTGGTTGGTTCCTGGTACAGCATGCTCAGGGCATCAATTGCTGCCCAAGAACAAGGTCCTGCCCCATTTGGGAGTTGCACCAGGCCATGCCCTCCCCGCAGGCTACCGAACACAGGCACCAACTAGAAGCTCAAAAGGTCAAGCCAAAAGAGGGGGGAAAACAGCTGGACACACAGGTGGAGGAAGCGGCTGTCCACTCCTCCCACTGCTGAGTGGGCCAGGCAGCCCACAGACTTCCCCTGCCCCTGCCAACTTCCCTTCCTCTGCACAATCGTGTCTCCCAGTAGCCACGCAGAGAGAGCTTCCAGGAATTATACGAGGGGACTGTTCAGAAACAAGGTCTCTCTCCTAATCACAAGGATCCAGATCCAGCAGCAGCAGCCTCAGGGAGAAACAATCAACGGACAGGATGAGGGATTTTGACAGATAGTAACAAGAAACAACCTGGAACCCTGGCTGTCAGCACTTTTCCTAACCGAGGGGAAATGACATCACTCGGCCTGAGTGAGCAGCAGCCATTGAGGACGGGATGAACCTCTCTGCGGATGTCTGGGACTTTCCCACTGCGAGCACTGGAGGCTGCCCCCCCCCCTTCCTGGTTGAACAGCTGCCTACAAAGGCCACCAAGACAGCAGAGAGATGCCCCCAGAGGACTCTGCATGAGTTTTGCAGCAACAGCATCTCAAACATTTGCCTGCAGGAGGCCTCTCCAGAAAACGCTGGGCTGTCTTGCGAGCGGATGAGACAACCTGCAACTTCCCCAGGAAAGGACCCACTGAAATGCCGAGCCCTGAAGCTCTTGCTAAGTGGGACTTTCTGCCCACAAGGCAGGTAGCTCACCCCCTGGCCCACCCTCCTGAGGAGGAAAGCACTAATTATTTATTCATCTCCTTTAAAATATTTTTATGCCGCCTTTCCACCAAAAGACAGTACAAACATTAAAAATACTGAAAATACAGCTAAAATCACAAGATTCAAATTAAAAACACATAAAAGTAATTATTCTGCTGGGCAGGGCCATCCATCCAAAACATATACTATCATGACATTCACTTGGAAATTCCTCCTGGCAAGAATCACGGCCACAACAGACAGCTGGATGTGGGCCAGGGGCTGGGGATCAAGGCTCTGCCCCCTTAATGCTTCCCACTGGGCTTCACAGACCCCCCCCCCTTTGGGTGCTGGAGTTGAGACGGGAGGGGGCTAAGCAGGAACCCTGGACCTCCTCCCTCTCTCCAGCCTGGGTCTTTTCAGCTACAGGAGTGAAGGTCCGGCACCTCCTGTTGGGTCCGATCCCACCCATCAAAGGCCCCCTTCCCACTGGCAACCTCCCCCAGCCCTGCTCCAATGATGGCCCTCCCAGGGGGGGCAAGCTTCCTAGGCCTTATGGCTGGGAGTCCCTCAGCCCCCCAGCATCAGCTCCACCCCACCCCCATCCCGCTGATGCCCCAGCTAATTTGCTCCTGCCCACTGATTGGCTGTGATGCAGACAAGGGATCAGAGGGCTCCGCATCGAGGAGTCAAGCAGCAATGAGTCCCGCTGGCTCCTGGCCTGCTTCCCATGTGGCCGCCTGCGGCAGTACTTCTGTGGCAGCTGCCCATTGTGGGGGTGGGGCATGGGCAGTGTCTCCTGGCACTGTGACTTCTGAAAGAGGTGGTGTTGGTGTGGAACTCTGCCCATCAGAGAATGCAGGGTGATAAACGCAAAGGGCGATCCCTGGGCTTGGTCCAGCTTCCCCGTGCCTTCTGGGTCCCTCTGCCAACCCCGCCTTCTATCCTGGCCTTCTTCCAAGGAGCTCAGCGTGGGGTCTAGGCTGAGAGTGTGACTGGCCCAAGTCCTCCCAGTGAGCTTCATCGATTTAAACCCCCATCTCAGTCCAGCACTCTTGCCACTATACCCACCAGCCCTGTGCATGCCTGTTGACTGCCAGCTAAAAGCAAGGAGGGGGGTAAGGAGCTGAGGGCACCCCAGGTGGTGCTTGATCCAAGTGCCCCCTCTCTACTCAGTGTGGGGCCCAGCATTTGAAAGAACGGGGCAGTGCCCACGAGTCCCTCGGAAGGGGCATTAAATGCTCTTCAACATTTTCAAGGCTGGAGAGAAGAGGGGGCTCCTTACAAAAGGCTTCTGTGGCCCCACCAGCTCCCTCCTCCGGACTCCCAGTGTTCCAGACGCCTGGCTTCATTCCTGGTCAGAAAGCAGTCAGGGGTGCTGCAGGCCCCAATTCAGCCTCTCATGAGAAGGAACTGAACTGACACACATGGCTTTCTCAGCTGCCCAGGCATGAGCATGAATACTTCAGAGACAAGTCATACAACCCCCAGAATTTTAGGCCCTGCAACAAAAAGCCAGCCTGCTGGAAAGGCGGGATAAAAATGAGAAAAATAAATAAATAAATACAAATGTGCAGCAATTTGAGAAAGGAAAAAATCGTTGTGCTGTTCTCTGCCGAGGAGGGCCCTATATCCCTTGCTTCATCCTGTGCCAAGTCGGACAGGAGCACGAAGCTTCCACCTGGCCAGTCAGAGTGCACTGTCTTAGACACAACAGCTGGGTTTCTTCATGCCACAAGCCCTCCAAAGCCCATGACCGTCTCAGGTGTGCCAGGAGGACTGTAAGAGAGGCTGGCTGAAAGAAGGGAGGCCGTGATAGCTGCCCTCTTGATCCCCGGACTCCGACTCAAGAGGAGGAACGCTTCTCCCCAGCTCCTGCACTCACTCTCTCTCTCTCCAGGCTCTGGAATGCAGCAAACACCCCTTTGTGGGCAAGGGCTGGAGGGAGGGGTGAGAGATGCAAGCGGAGGGCAGGAAACTTCCAGCCAGGGGATGTGGCACAGCGCCCCCTCCATTCCTGTGTCTGCTGGTTTCCAAAAGGCTCCACTGTGTATCTGTAAACAGAGCGAGCATGACAAGCCCCACAAGGCTCCGTAGGAACTGAAACCCCTTCAGCACCGCCCTGGATGGATGGGGGGGGGGGGGGGCAAGCCCAAGCCCACGTGGAGGTCAGTCAAAAGGCTCAGCAGCCAGGAATCACATTTTTGACCTTCAAATTGAAACCAGCAGGCAGGAGCTAGAGAGGTCACTGTGGAGCCCTGTGAGCAGAAATTCTACTCTGTGAGTACCTGGCATTAAAGCTGTGAGCAGGTGAGTTGGCTACTGCATGAATCAGTTTGCTCTGGAGCCATCCTTCCTGAGCGAAGACAAAAATGTGTGAGCCGGAGGCTAAAAAACTGTGAGCTAGCTCACTCTAACCCAGCTTAGAAAAAACACTGGTTTCCCAGTACCAGAACATCCCCCCCGCACCCCACAAGTCCAGATGCACACAGAAGCCCCTGCTCAAGCAGACTGGAGGGGAGGGGACAGGAGAGAATGGCCCCTCCCACCGCCTGCCTCCCCTGGCACTGCTTCCGTGAGAAGAGGAGAGGCAGGAGGCGGGGACCTTGCAGTGGCTTCCCTGCTGGAAGCGGTTTGGTCAGCTGGGAATCCCTCTCCGGACTATGGTGTCAGGCTCCACATTCAAATCCAATTTTCCAAGGATTAAAACCCAGCTGTAAATATTTTAGGGTCTCACGGCATCTTTTTAAAATAACATTTTAAAAAAGAAAAGAGTAGACAGTTGTCAAAAAGCCCAAGGCATCATGACAAAGAAACCTGACGGAGCGTCCAAAAGCAAAACGCCACACTCTTTGCCGTCCGATTTTTTTAGCAACTTGGGGGATGGGGGGTGGAGAGGCCTGCATCCCTGCAAGGCAGAAGGAAGCACAGACAGCAGAGAGCCCCAGCAGGCTCCTCTAGAGCAGGGCAAAACTTCCCAGGCTTCAGGATCAGTTGCTTAGCAACCAAAGCCAGGAGGAAAAATGCAAACATTCGGAGGTGCCAACCAAGACGGAACTTTTCAGCCCAGCCCAAGGATCGGGCCAGCCCTGCCAGTCTCTCATCGGCCCAGGCAGCTGCCCTGCCCTGCAGGAGAACCTCAGACCCCACATCCCTCCAGGCATCCTCCCCCCGAAGTTGGCTTCTGTCCACCAAAGAACTGAGGAGGCGGCCAGCCAGTCTCACAAACCCCTTTGGCTGGGGCACAAGTTTGGGGGAGCCATCTCTGGGTCAGGCAGAGGCAGCCAGCTGTGCTCCCAGGTTTCCCACACACACACACACCGGAAGCCACTCAAAGAGGGGAGCCACTACCAGGCCCTCCCTCAGGAAGCAGGGAATGCTCCTGAGGGCAGATTCAGGGGCTGCCAGGCCTCAAGTCAGGGGGGTGGGGGAGAGCAAGTCTGATTCCAGGGCAAACCAAAAGAACCGGCTGGGGGCAGGTAGGGGATGGTGGAAAGAGACCTCCCTGCCCTGATGCTGCAAAGGGGGCAGCTGAACGGCAGTGGAGAAGGAAGCTTGCAGGAACTTGGGGCAAGCAGACAGACCAGAGGTTTGAATCTGGAGATGGAAACCATCCTCCAGGACCAATGGCTGTGCCAGACGCATCCAAATATCTGGACATCAGAGAGCATCAACCAACCCAGCACCTTATCAAGGCACCATTGGAAGCCTCAGTATCAACAACAACCCATCCTGCATTTGTCGGTCTCTGCCTGCCAGGGCCTGACCCTGGAGCTCTGAAAGGCCCCCTCCCAGCCCTGGCCAAAGGAAGGAATGGCAGGGGGCGTGGCCACCCCAGACTCCTGGTGGGGGGGCACCCACCTGCCTGAGGAACCAACCAGCTTCTGCCGCAGCCCAAGACACTTAGATACATGAGGAGGGAGATCCAAACAACCTCTTGGGCCATTTGGCACCCTTGAACGGTCAAGCCAAAATCGTCTGTCTCTGTCTGCAGGGGGGGGGACCACTGGCCCTGCTGGCTACTGGCTCGCTCTGCCTGGCCTCCCCCCACTGCCAGCTTTGCACCAAATGCCATTTGAATTCTGCACCCAGCATCCTTTTTGGGCTGCCAAGGTATAAACACATGCCTGTCATCTGCCAAGGTGGAGAGGCGGCAGGGCTCCCCATGGCCTGCCAAACCAGTTTCTGGCAAGCGGCTCCCCTCTGCCCCGAGTGGCTCCCTGCCAGCCTCTGTTTTTTCTTTGGGACTCTCAGAGGAAGAAGGCCAAGACTCTCTCCTGTTTATTATGCCTCATTAAAAGAGGACACCTCAGAATGAGAGGCCCTCAGCGGGCAACAGTGGAGAGAAGCCGCCGGAGGCCTGGCAGAGAAGGGGAGGTCAGAGTGTCACGTCGGAAACTGGAGCAGCAAAGGAGACCAGGGTAGGTTCACGTGGTTTTCCAATGTTGGGCTGAAGCAGCAGAACAAAGTGTGAGTCCAGTGGCACCTTTTAGACCAACAGAGTTTTATTCTGGGCATATTCCTCCATGCCCATCAGGGCTGCCTGAGCCCTCCCACATCAAAGCTTTCCCTGTGTTGCCAGGAATGTGATCTACAGGCTCAGAAAAGGAACTTCAATCCCCTTTGACAGACATCTCACAGGCTCTCCTCCGGCTGATCCTTCCACTCAGCGGGACAGGAGGCCCCCAGGGAGTCTGTCCCTCAGACCAGCTCTGGTCAGTGAACATCCTGGTCCACCTCTGCAGCCTCTCTCAAAGGAAGCCCCCCTGAAGCTGGCCTGCTGGGCCAACTCCCCTCCAAGTCCTGCCCCATCTCTGGGGCTGGAATCTGGACAGGTCCTACTCCGCATTAATGTCCCCAAGGAGGACTCATCCACAGAGATGGAGCCCACCCACTTCAGTGACTCACTCCAGGGATGCTGGTCTAAGAGGCTCTAGCCGGGCGTTCCCAGTTCCTGGCTCATCTAGCAACTGCTGGCAGACCCACTGAGCACCGGCCCCATCCATCTTCCTTGGAATGGACAAGTACAGCTGTTTAAGTTCCAGAAAGCAAAGGGAAGAGGACGGGAGGGATAAACTGTGGTGCTCCGAGGAATGGGAGCAGCATCAGACTCCTACCTGCGCCTTGTGGAGCGTGGTTCTTCAAACAGAGGTCATGGGAGGGGAGCACCCCATTCCTGGCTCTCACCTGAAACCGCAGGAGGCAACTCGCCTCCTTCCACACCTGTGGCACGCCTCCCCTCCCTCGCTGGTGTGCTGGGATCCAACAGGATGTGAGGCATACTGAGTAGTCCTGGAGGAGCAACATAGCCCTCTTCTGCCCTGTCCCTCACAGGTCCTTCCTGGAGGCTATGCAGCTACAGGAAGAGGCTTAATCCACCTCCAAACAGATGACAGGTGACACGCAAGACAGGTGTCCTAAAAACAGGGAGGCAACCCGGCGCCTCTTCCCTGTTAAGGAGCAAGGAATTCCTTTTCACAAGGCAGTGGAAGGGAGCGAAGGCAGCCCAGTCCTCAGTCAACCACCGCAGCCTGGCTTCAACTCTCCAGGCGGGCTGCAGAGCCCCCTGCCAGTGCTGCTACCGGGACCCCAGGAATGGGAGGCGAGGGAGGGCCAGGGCAGGTGCCAGCTGGTGGGCTGGAAGCAGTAGGACAAGATGGGCAGCTCTTCACCACCAATTTTGCCCCCCTCTCCAACGTCTTCCTCTGCTCCTTGCTTGGGGCCACACCCTTTGCCCACCTCTCCTTGCTCTTGACCTGCCCTACCTACGGGCAGAGCAGAGTGATATTGCTCGGCCTCTTTCCCTGCACCACATGCAGGGCAGCCTTTCAGAGGGACGGGCTAGGTGGGCATGTTAGTGTCACATGAAGCAAAGCTCAAACGGCACACCCCTTACTGTTTTACAGAAAATACTGAGTCTCCAATTTTCTGACAGACCACAGTGCTCAGCTGTACCCCTCTGCTCCCAGGCAGCCAAGGATCCAGCTCTCGAGGCTCTCAGGGCCCCTACAGCACCCCCCACCCCACCCCGCAGCTGCTCGGAGCCACTTCAAGCTGTGGACTGGCAGCTGGACAGCATGTTTTTGAGAGAAACCCTGTTTCACTTTTGGATACCATTCGTCACCACGCAACAGCTCACAGAATCACAAAACACATTTTCAAACCCAAACATAAGTTAGCCAAACTGCAAGTCCGTTTGTACGTCAAACACCCCCCAGGGACAGGGAAACCGTTATCTCAGGGAGCCCCTGTACCTTACCTGCTTCCAAATCTTCTGCGCTACGTTGTCCTCTTGCTACCCCCCCCCCACACACACACACACTAAAGCAGGCCAGAAAAGACCCCCAAGGCCGACTCCCGGGTTCCCACTCAAAAACGAAGGAGGCCGTCTCTAGAAGCCATGACCGAGTCTTGGCCGACTGACAACGGGGAGCCTTCTCCGCTTCCAAAACACAATAGCTGGTTTGTGTCCAAGCATCTGATAAGAGCCAACCCTTTCTCCACAGGAGGTTCTGGGTTGTTTGACTAAGTTTTCCTCCAGCTGAGACTCCGGAAAGCCTTTTATCTCCTCTTAGAAGAGCTTCGTGCAATCCCAGCGAAGTGGCCCATTGTTCTGGGGAACGGAACGCAGCAGCCAACATTCTGATGTCCGACATTTCCAAGTCATAGGGTTTCAAAGGCACCCATTTGCACACTGATCGTGCTTAAGACTGTTTGACAGCTCAGCCCGACAGCAGCAAGGGGTGCTTGGGTGGGACAGGACCGCATCCGTGCCACTCCGCACCCCTGGTGTGGCCCTGAGTCCAAACTTGACTGAAGCCGCTTAGGAAAGTTACAGGGAAGCGGATCTCAGCCTCCTACTGCACTTTTACAGCACAGTCATCATGGCCCAGAGGAGCCGGGGAAGAGAGAACCCCAGCGGTATAAACATGACCATGATGGCACTGCCACCATGGAGCTCGGAGGGGCCTACATGGCTCTTGCTTCTCCTAGAAAATAATGGGAAGGGAATCCCACTACCTCTGCTGCCCTGAGCTCCTTGAACGAAGCAGGGGAGAGAAAGGCACCATTTCAGGTTCATCAGCTTTTCCTCTGAAGACTGGCTGAACAGTGCCTCAGGGCTTCCCCCCCCCACTTGCCAAGTGACCCACAGGGTGGAGCTGCAGGGGGGGGGATACTGGCAAGAAAAAGTTCTAGCACATGAAAAGGCCTTTGAATAAAAGTCCCCTGATTTGCTTCCAACTTCCTACACACCTCTGTTCCTCTCCAGGATTCCCCGACAGAGACTTTGGCCCCTCAGTGGAATGCTATTAATGGAAAACCTGCATTTTCCCCAGGTGAAGGAGACAGGTTCACAGTTCACCCACCCCACCCCCAGCTGCCACTCCATGAGCCACTGATGTGTGATTGTGAGCGGTCAGTCGACCTCCAGCCTCCGCTGGCAAAAGGGCACAATCCGCGGGGAGAGGAAAACTGCCGCTGCTTGCCAAAGGCCAGCCAAACCCACCTGGCCAAACAGCCCTGAACTTCCCTGGAAATAAGGAACTGTTTGAAAAGGAAGACCCCAACAGACAGTGAACGAGTCCATCAAGGAGAAAATGAGGGCGGGGGGCCCTTCTGTCTGGTACCCCCTGCAACCTGGAACTGACCAAGTACTAGGGGAAGAAAGATGCCTGCTCCCCAGCGATCACCCAGTACTATCTTAGGACAGATAAAGAACGCTGCAAAGATGAACTGAATTGCAGGTATTTCCTCTCAAACCAGTGGTGGCAAGACCCAACGCCTTCTGCTCTAGACAGATAAGAATGTAAGAACCTAAGAGAAGCCAATGCTGGATCAGGCCAGTGGCCCATCCAGTCCAACACTCTGTGTCACACAGTGGCCAAAAACACCAGGTGCCCTCAGGAGGTCCAGCAGTGGAGGCAGGAAGCAGATCAAGTAGGTGTGCCCCCCTCATAGAATCACAGACTCACCGAGTTAAAAGGAGCCCTACAGGCCACCTAGTCGGACCTCCTGCTCAGTGCAGGATCAGCCTAGAGCATCCCTTACAAGGTTCTGTCCAGCCACTGCTTCAAGACTGCCAGTGGGGAGGGGGAGCTCACCACCTCCCCCTAGGCAGCCCATTCCACTGTTGCACAACTCTGACTGCAAAAAAAGTTAGATCCAGCTGGCACCTTCCCACCCTTAATTTAAACCTCACACACACAAGCCTGAGGCCAGCGTGGTGGGATTCAGGAGCTGGTGGGAGAAGAGTTCTGTCTCTCTGGACACTCCGCCACTGACCTGGCAGGTGAATCGTTCCTTGACAGTGGGGGTGGGTTGATTGAGGATGTGGTTGTCTCAGCCCCTCCCTCTGGGCCTTCAGTTAGTGCTGCAAACCCATAAAGAGTGTGCAGTCTCCCCTCAATGCCCGTTGTTGCAACCATCATAGAGTGATAAAGTTGGAAGGGACCTTGAAGGTCATCTAGCCCAACCCCCTGCACAATGCAGGGAACTCACAAATACCTCCGCCCCATGCCCAGCAGTAACTACTGTTCCATGCCCAGAAGATGACCAAAAACCTCCAGGATCCCTGGCCAAACTGGCCTGGAGAACAACTGCTTCCTGACCCCAAAGTGGCGATCAACATTTCCCTGGGCATGTAAGAAAGAAGACCCCTATAGACAGCAAACAAGTATGTGCTGCCTGTACCACAGGCAGAGTGTGACACATACCATTGCATTTGGGTCCCATGGTTTATCACACATTTCTGTGCCCGAAGGGGATTTCCTGCCAACAGAGGATGTCACTTGCGCATCACAGGGGTTTGCTCTACACGCCTGTTACCTCGTTCCGCTGCTGCGGGATTCCCTCACCTTCATTTTCCTTACCTCCATTTGCAAGAGACCTGTGACCTGGACCTGGTTTTGTCCCAAGCAGGAGGGCCTGACAAACAGCCGGAAAACGGGGAAGTGTCGGCCTGTTACCCTTCAGTCCAGCAGCTGGCAGTGCTTCCCAGAAGATGTGCCCCTGGCAGAGCATCCCAGGTCTGGACCAGGAGAGCGTGGCAGATTCCAAGCAGGAGACGGAAACATCTGCGCTACAGCCTCGAGGGCTGGGCAGGAAGGGGGGGGTCAGGTTCACCCGGGCAACAAAACAGCTGGGATGGTGCTGAGAAGGGCCCCCCCCCACTCCCTTTCCCCTTTGCTGGGAGTCACGCACCCTCCGTCCAGACATGGTGCCCTTCTCTCTCAGCTAAAATCAAGCAAACAGCACTCCCTGGCAGATCCCATCGTGATCCCAGGCCTGCATTGCACACGACACACAAAAGCAGGACAAGGTCCAGCCTGACGCTACTTTTCGGAGCCCAGAATAACAAGGGCGATGAGCCCAAATTCGGACTCCCATCCTTGCAACGTGTGGCTTTCCACCCCAGTCCTTGAGCCAGGTGTGGCGCCAGCCTTCCCGGTGGAGAGGAAAGGTGTTGTGAGAAAACCCTCCAGACAGCCCGGGGAACAAAGGGCCGTCCGTGCCCCCTCCAGCCCCCCTCATGGGCCCGCAATGGCTTTTGCAAGCCCTGCTTCTGATGGCTGAAGCTCCCTGCCCAAATACCAGGGAACAGCCACCGACCCAAGCAGAACTGTCCGGGAGTGAAGCCAGGGAGAACTGCTCCCCAAATCCTCAGGCAGCTCTTTTAAAAGGGGCCTTCATCTAAGGGGTCTTTCCTCTGACATGGGGGCTTCCCTTTCCTCTGCTTCTCTGACACGCTCTGAATGGCAGGTCAGTCTCCCCCCCCCCCCATCCCAAGAATTCCCAACATGTATTTTTCTCCTACGATCTGAAGAAGGGGGCTGTGACCCACAAAATGTCATCTGGAAGAAAAAAAGGGGGGGGTGTCTTCCAGCTGCTGCTCTGGACTTTGGTTTTGTCCCATTAAAACCCGGCCAGCATTTATTTCCACTGCTGAAATTCCCCAGCCACTTCAAACAGCCCGTCATCCTCCTTGCCCCAAACGCTCTTCCCACTTTTGTCCGAGGACCTCAAATAAAGAGTTTTTTGGCTGTTGTTTTTTTAAAGCCGGGAAAACAAGCGCCTGACTTCTCTCTGCCTTTCCGTACCTGGCCCTTGCTAAAAACATTTCTCCGGGCTCTTGGGCAATGGATGGGTGGGGGAGAGAAAGTGGGGAATGTGTGCCAGGGGTCAGGCTAGTCACTCGCAAAGTCCCTCTCCCTGCGGCCTCCAGGTGAGAAACGCTGCCAGAGCCCTCCGGAGCCTGGTGTGTCTTCACACAGCTTTAGTTTGTGGCTCTGTTTTTAACTCTCAAGCTTCTGACCTGTAACCACTCCCCGTCAGAACGGGAAATCACACACATACAAGATTCATCCCCGTATGTACCCTCATCTCTTTCGAATAAAGCACAAGTCATCCCTATGTAAACTCTTCAGAAACAGACTCTATACCAAGATCTTCCTGCCTTCCCTCCTTCCAGGGGTGTCCTTCAAAGAGTAACCTGAACTCCAGAGGCAGGTAGAGCTGCCAGAAGCTGAACTCCCCGTCTGACTCACAGAAGCAACTCCTACCTCTCCCCCCACCCCCCATTTCAGCCTTCAGACCCCATTTCCTGACTGGCAGGCATTCACAGTTGAAGCACCTGAAGATCCAGTGAAAGACAAGAGCCTGGCTTGGCAAGACAAAGCAGAAAACAAGGGTCTTCTGGGTGCCCCCCCCCCCCTCAACACAAGACAAGCACCTTGTTGCCTCCAATTTATGATGCCGGGGGGGGGGGCGCTGCAGATCAGCACACACCACTGAAGCACACCCCAAAAAACAGTGCGAGCCGCATCGACATGACATTCAGCTAGAACCTGAGCAGGAGTGACAGAATGCCAAGCGCGGCATTCCAAAATGTCCTTTGCTATAGATGGGTGTCCTTTAATTGGGAGACACGGGGGACACAGAGATTTATACATCCCCACCTGGCTCACATAATCTCCCAGACAAGAATTATGGCTGATGGTGGCCATAAAACCATCTACTTTTGCTGCCTAAGTAGAAACACGATAAGAGCATAATCCAAAAACCAACACTGTCTTCAGCTGCCCTCAAAGTCTTTCAAGTAACAAGTGTTCTCACTGCCCCTCTGAAAGCACCACTACTGAGACAACAACAGACCCCACATGGGAGCCACCATGGAGAGGACCCTGCTGGCCACATACTGGGCCCTGCAATAAGAAGGGAACCTTGAGCAGGGATGTCTGGGGCCGGCGGGTGGGCGGGGGAACCTGCAGGCTTCCCTCCAGCTGGCCCCCCTATGCAGCAGCACCTGTGGTGCAGTTTGCCACCTGGCAGATGTGCCTTCAGAAGTGCCAGGCAAACCATAATTCCACCCTTCCTGGAGACTCCTTCCAAGGTGTCTATTAACAGCAGATGTTATAGCAGGCCTCAGAACAGAAGCTGACCCCCCCCCCCCAAAGCAGGACTAACCACTGTCCCAGTCAGTGTTCCCTCTAAGCTGAGTTTGTCTTAGCTCAGGAAGGAGGGCTCCAGAGCAAACTCATTTATGCCATAGCCAAATCGCTTGCTCACAACTTTAATGCCAGGAGCTCACAAAGTAGAATTTTTTGCTCACAAGACTCCACGGCTTAGAGGGAGCATTGGTTCCGGTAGAAGTTGCCTCAACAGGTGCCTAGCAGAAAGGTCCAGGTAAGAGTTCGAAGCAGGACCTTCCAAAGAGTGCTTTCCAGCCCAAACAGCCCAGGTGCGCTGCAGGGAAGCGGGCGGGGGGGGGGGGCGGAACGGGTTTTGAAGTTCCCTGGCGCCCAACTCTCCCTTCCCCTGGCCAAGCATTCTGACTTTCCTCGGTGGTCCGCCCAGCCGGTGGGGCGCGGGGTTTGAGTGAAGCGCAGCCCCTTTTGACGGGGTGGCAACAGCTGCCCCACGCGAGGTGGGCAGATAGGCCCTTTGGGTCAGGGAGGGGAGCCGGCTGGCAAGAGTCCCAGCGGCCCCTGCCTTTAGCCCGGCCCCACCGCGCCCGCAATTCGGGCTGTGGCACTGCACTGCACGGATCTTGAAGACCACCCAACTCCCCCTCTCCGACACCGGCACGTGGGTCCCCTCTCCGGGTGCCCCCACGGGAGGCGGCCGACCCCTCCAGGCCCGGCGCCGGGTCACCAGGAGAGGCTCTTGCCGCGCGACCTCTTGTGCCTCTGGAAGCGCAGGGGGAGGCGCGCGCGGGCAGAACCCGCCGCTCGGACCCAGGCCCTGGGAGGAAGGAGCGCGCGCGCCCGGTCTGTGAGCGGACAGACACCCCGCCGCCAGGGGCCCCGCTCCCCTGTCCCACAAGAGGGGCCCTCGGCCCGGCCCGGCCCGCCGCGCCCACTCACCGTGTCCCGTCCCGTCGGCGCCCGGGCGGGCTGGCAGGCTGGCAGGGACGCTCGCTTGTTCGCTCTGCCGGGCCAGGGCCGGAGACAGCGAGGCGGCCGCCGGGAGCAGCCCGGCCGGGGGCGGGGCGGAGCGCCAGTGGGCGAGGCGAGGGAGGAGGAGGGCTGGCGGGCACTCTGCACGCGGGCCGGCGAGCGCTCCTGGGCCGGGGCCGGCCTGCCTGCGGGCGGCGACGACAACCCCTGAGCACGTGCTGGGCCGGGCGCGCTTGGCCAGCCCCTTCGAGGCCAGGAAGGGGGGAGCTGGGAACCCTGGGCCTCCCCCGCCCCCCGACTCAGACCCGCGTGGCGGCGCTACCGGGCACGGCGAGGAGGCTCCCCCCAGCCCCCCTCCCCGAAGTGGGTTGGGCTTCACCGCTGCCACTCCCCCCCCCCCCCCGTCCCAGCTATTGTGGCGCCCCCAGAAGAACGCGGACGTGAGCCCCGGCCCGCTTTGCAGAGGACTGTCGGAAGGACTTCTGTCCACATGCGGGAGCGGCAGGGCAGTGAGTCCCCGGCAGCCGCTACCCTCTCGCTTGCGGCAGGGCGGGAGCCGGCTGCACTGAACCGCCGTGGGCTGGTCGTATCCCGCGATGGGACTGCTGCAAAATTCTCTCCCTGGGGCTGCTCCCAAAGACTGGCAGTTTCAGCTGGGGGCGGGGCAAAGCACAGCTGCAAGACTGCCGCGCGGGGCAAGTGTTGGGGACCAGCGGCAGGGGCACTCACCAAAAGTGAAGTGGGGCTTTTACAGTGCATGTAAAAGAAGGCTGCTTTCTTCCACCCTGGGGCCTCTTCCTGCAAGCTGCTGGTCTGGGTGCCCAGTTTGCTGAGGTTTCAGTACCTGTTGAACTCCCCCCCCCCCCCCCCGGTGTTTATTTGCGACTTCTTGGCTTGTAAGAAGATGGTTTTAAGGGTTTTTACATTTGAGGCTGTCTTCAGCAACTGTTCCACAGCAGAAGTTTGTCACTACTGGCTTCGAAAGAAAATGTTCTAATCTCTCAATTTAATGGCGAGTTGTTACTTCTTTTATTAATTTTGGTTGTTTTTAGTAATCCGATTAGAAGCCACCCGGAGGGGTGGGGGTCACAACCTCTCCCTAAGCCTCACCCCACAGCAGCTCTGCGCTGTCATTCCTGTTGGCAACAGCAGGTGAGAAGGTGGGGCTGGTCCACCTTCACCCTCTCCCCACAGTGGAGTCTGGGCCACGGCCAGCCAGGCAGCCAGCTTTCCCCTTCCCCTGGGAAGTGGCCTGGAGACAAGTGAGGCAGCCCTTCCCATGTGGAGCAGGGCCTCCTTAAGCTCCCGTGCGGGCGGGCTCAGCCCCAGCCCCGCTCCAACAGGGCAGCCAGAGGGAAATGGCATTCCCAAAGGTGGGGTCCTCTGGAGAGGTGGTTTCCAGAAAAGGTGTGGAAGCTCAGAAATTCTAAAGCACAAACCTGGAGCTGAGACAGCTGCAGTCTGTGGGACAGGATTGCTACGTGGCCCCAAAGGAGACGGGCTCCCTCGGCACCCTCCAGCAGGCAGAATATCCTGCCAAGATTGCACAGTGTTAAGACGGGGGCGGGGGACACACAACTCTTGCCTGGCATTTGGAAAACTGCTGGAGGCCAAAGAGCCCTTGGGTGTCCCCTGCAAGATCTGAGCAGGTGACCCAGCGCCTCATCTCTTCCGGGCACCCTGGGGAAACAGGCTTGGCTCTCTTTCGCGCTGTGACGAGGGCGGCCAGGCCAGGCTGCAAGGGTGGGGGAGGACAGCTGAGAATCCAAGGCCACCTCCAAGGCCAGTCTGGCCAAGCGGGGCCCTGGCTCACAGCCCCTTCGGACAAAAAAGGTTCCTCCCTCTCTGGGTGGGGGGCTGGGGTTGGCTATTAGCCGTCAGCACCTTGCTACCAAAGGGGTTTTTGGGTTTTTTTTCAAGCCACTGCTTTGCACCATGAAGTTATAACAAGCTATTCTTCTTATTATTATTAATCACCCAGTCCCTGCTACAGCAGGGCTCTGGGCAATGTACAGTGAGGATAAAAACATTCAAACCTAGAATAAAGCATCTGAGGAACATTAATATCACTAACCTAAAGGACTCAGATGGCGAGTCACACACCTGGGTGATGCTGGTGGTCCCCCGCCTGTGGTGGAGCACAGAGCCCACGAAGCAGCAGCTTCATCCGCCTCCTGAGCTGGAGCCCTTGGGCCCAGGATACAATCCTCCAGGCACTGAATTAGCCCGCAGCGACAAGCAGTGCAGAGCCTGGATCCGTGCAAGGAGTCGTTTCGGAAAGCAAGTGGTGGGAGATCGAAGACAAAGAGGTGTGTTGGGAGGTGGGGGGGGGGGTGCTTCCTTGGGCAGGTTGCATTCAGTGCTCCCTCTAAGCTCTGGAATCTTGTGAGCAAAAATTCTACTTCGTGAGCTACTGGCATGAAAGTTGTGAGTGAGTGGTTTGACTACTGCATAAATTAGTTTGCTCCTGAGCCAACCTTCCCAAGCGAAGACAAAAATGTGGAAGCTGGAGGCTAAAAAACTGTGAGCCAGCTCACGCTCACTCAGCTTAGAGGGAACACTGGACTTGCATTAACTGAGTGAGTGGGGGGGGGGTCCAGTCTCCTGTTCTCTTTGTGAAGTTCTTCCCAGACAATGAGGCAGTCCTGAGATGCCGCCTCCCTGGGCTGGCCCTGCCGGGCCCCCTCTGCTGCTCAGCCTGTGACAGCCCACCGAGCCTGTCTGGGGGGCGGGAGGACAGTGCCAACACATTCCCTGTATCTGTGCTGATGAAAAGGCCTTGCCTGGTGGAACTGCTGGTGGAACTTGAGACTCAACTGCACGTTTGAGCGCAAAAGAGTTTTTTGGCTTCCTGGTGTCTCCTTGAAAAGGAGGCGACCAACTCAGGAAAGGATGGAAGGGGACTGGTGGGGGCTCTGGCCCAGGCCAGCTTCCCAGGGGGGGTGTGGGTGTGGGCAGGGGGTATAAGATGCAGCACTCGAAGTTGTGCAATGGCGCCATCTGGTGGGAAGACACACTTTCATCTGATTTTGAATCCCGCCGTTTACCCAGCCATGACAAAACGTGTACAAAGCAAAACAGGTTACAGGTGAGGCATGAAGCATAATTTCTCTAGATTAAGGCCACGCTATACTCACTGTTGCCCACAACGGAATGAGAGTCCCAAGACCTTAGCATGGCTCTTTGGCCGTCTCGGTGGAATTCATGTGTGCCGTGTCCAGAGTTGTATGTCCCAGCTAGGCAAGGTTTCAGGCTGCAGTCCAGTGTCAGTCCTTGCTGCCAACCAGTTCAGCATGAGGCTCTTGTGATAGTCAGGTCCAGAGGAGGCACAGGGTGGGCTCAGGCAGCCAGAGCATGTGGCCCCAGATGCGGCTGATCAGACTAGGCCACTCTGCCAGACAAAAGCTTAGAGAAAGAGTTGGCCTCTCACTTCACAAGAACACCTTGCTCTCCTCCTAATCATAAGAAGGCCTTGCTGCAAATGGTGGGAGGGTTCCGTGTGTGTGTGTGTGAGCGAGAGAGAGAGAGAGTTTCCTGGGAGAGCTTGGGGCAGAGGCAATGCAAGGACATCAGAGCCCTGCTGGCTCAGACCAAAGGCAGCCACCAGGTCCAGCATTCTGTTCACACAGGGGCCTCCAGGGAGCCCAGGAGCAGGACGACTGGAATGGCATCCTCCCACCGCTGCCCCCACCGTCACTGATCCAAAGAGGCATCCAGCCTCAGGTACTGGAGGGCATAGATCTCCAGCGTGACTAGGAGCCATCAATAGTCCCATCCGCCATGGGTGCAGTGTTCCGAAGTTAGTGGGAGCTAGCTCACAGTTTTTTAGGCTCCGACACATATTTTTGTCTCAGCTCAGGAAAGATGGCTCCAGGGCAAACTAACTTATGCAGTAGCCAAATTGCTCGCTCCCAACTTTAATGCTAGAAGCTCACAAACTAGAATTTTTGCTCACAGCTTAGAGAGAGCAACATTTAAAAGAAACCTTCCAAGTTGGCAGCCGTGACCACATTCTGTGACAGCGAATGCCACAGTTTTAACTGTACTCTGTGTGCAAAAGTATTTCCTTTTGTCAGTCCTGAATTTTCCACCCTTCAGCTACAGTGGGTGGCTCCAGGTTCTTGTATTTTGGGTGAGGGAGAAAAGCTTTACAATAGACTCCCTCCCCCCCCCCCCCGGCACACTCGCAGAGCCAGTGTGCTGCAGTGGTTAAGTGCGCGGACTCTAATCTGGGAGACCTGGGTTTGATCCCCCACTCCTCCACAGTGCAGGACCTGCTGGATGACCTTGGGCGAGCCATAGCTCTGTACCAGCTGTTCTCTCAAGGACAGCTTGGGAAAGAGCTCTCTCAGCCCCACCCACCTCACTGGTTGTCTGTCTGTTGTGGGGAGGGGGAGGGAAAGGAGATTGCAAGCTGCTCTGAGACTCCGAGTGAGTGAAGGCCGGGGTATAAATCCACTCTTCTTCTTCTTCCTCGGTTTGTGACTCTTACAGTCTCAGGTTGGAGATTGATGGGTCCAGTTGCCCAGATGTTCCTTTTCTTGTAAAATGCTCCAGCACCGGCACGTGGGAACCGTATGTTTATTCCCAAAATATCCCAAAGGGTTCTCCAGAACAGGCTTGTTTCTGCAGCCAGACTTCCGTCCAGCACCAGTGCCCCCGGGGGCAGAATGACATGGTCTGTCTCTGGCACCTCTGCTTGAGATAATGAAACCCCAGCAGAGCCCCAGGGGTCTTCCGTCTCCAGAGGGAGGTCCCCGGAGCCCTGCCACCCAAGGCTGTGTCCTCCGTGGTTTCCAGCTGGCAGCATTCCACTCCTCCTTGCCCCCCATGAGCCGTGGCTCCGTCCTCCTGTACGTGTGTCTGGGCATGCGGGCGCTATCACTCGCTGAGCTGCGAGAGGGAAGACGCCAACTGAGTGTCACAGAAGAGCCCCAAGTGAGAGTCAGGAAGACCTGATGGCACGCCAAGGGGCTCAGCAAGTGTCCGTCTCACAGAATGGCAGAATGTGTGTCGCCCAGAAGGAAGAACCCTGGGGTCGCTTGCTAGACAGGCGCTTTCTCCAGCACAGTCTCCTCGATGGGAAGCTAAGTTGGGGCGGAAACAGAGAGCAGGCCACGGTGCTGGCTGCTGCCGGATCGCTGTGAATGCGTTTGGCCTTAGACAGAAGAGTGTTTGTGGCCCAGTGGCCTTTGCTGGATGGGAAAAACCTGCAGTTCTGGAGGATGGAGAGGAGGCGTCAAGCCAGTTGGCCAAGGGAAACGCTGCTTTTGGGTCCAGTTGTCTTGCCCCCTGGAGATCTTATGGGATGCGCTGGATCGGCAGCCCTGGGGGGGAAAGCCTCTGTGTCCACCTGCGCTGTAAAGGTTTCCCTTGCTCGAAAGCCAGTCGAATCCGACTAGGGGGCAGTGCTCATCTCCATTTCCAATCCGAAGAGCCAGTGCTCTCCAAAGTCTTCTCCGTGGTCATATGGCCGGCATGAGTAGACACCAAGGCACATAGAACGCTGTTACCCCCCCCCCCCCGCCCGAAGCAGTACCTATTTATCTACTTGCAATTTCTTGCTTTCGAACTGCTAGGCTGACAGGAGCTGGGGTCAGAGATGGGAGCTCACTCCGTCAGGCGGCACTCGGGTCTCGACCTACCGAGCTACCGATCTTCTGGTCTGCAGCGCAGCGTCTTAACCTCTGCGCCATTGCAGCCTCTGTGTCCACCTGTGCTGTACTTGTCAGTAAAACGAGCTCTCAGCTGAAGGGGCCCAAACCACCTCCGAAGCTTCTGTCTGGGGGAGCAGGGAACAGCAGAAGAAAAGCAGTGTCCAGGTGTTTGGAGCAATTATTTTAAAATACTAGTCCATACCCAAACTAAACAACTACTTTTTGGATTCCAAGGAGGACTGAACTGAAAAATCCCTCCTCCTCTCCTGTCTTTCTCCCAGAAGGGCTGCTGCCAGTGGGCTGCAGCACAGGCGCATTTGGGGGGTGATGTAAAAAGACAGCTGGAAATTTGCACCAGGAGATTCCAAGGGCAAGTAATTACGAGCAGATGACCATGGAGGCTTTCCCCCACGCCCCACAGAACGGGAAGGAAAGAAGGAAGGAAGGAAGGAAGCCACAGGTTCTAATGGGGAGAGGTATTTTAGGCAGGAAAAACCAGGGAAAGCGTAATGCCTGCTCTCGTCAGACCAAGACGCTTGCACAGAAGAACTGGGGCAAGCGTGGATTATTGTTTCCTTAAGCCTTTGACGGAGATTTCGTGGCTGCCTCTGTGATGCAAGTGGGAGCCGACGGAAGGCTGGCGACTGTGGGCAGCGGCTTCTGCCAGCCGTGGCTCACCAAGGGGAAGAGATTTGCCCAGGCATCGGCTGCACACGGGCATCTGATGGGACCGAGTTCCCAGGCGAGGCTCACCTTAGAAAGATGGCCCACTCTAGTTAAGGGGAGAGGGAAGGTGGTTAAGGGGAGCTGGACCCCATCCTGTACAGCAGAGGGGGCAGCAAACAGGTGTGAATCCTGGGGGTTCTCTCCACCAGGAACTTTTGGGCACGCCCGTGGAAGGCCTTTCCCCACCCCAGAAGGTTCACCCACGTCTCTGCATGCTAAGATCTAGTTCCTCAGGGCGGCTGCCTCCTCCCCTCCTTGGCTAATGTTGCGCTACCCTGAAAGGAAAGCAGTAGAGAGGACCAGAGAGTCAGGAGAAATAAACATGATTTGGAAAGCGTCTGAATGCTATTTTCGCACTTTTCTGCACCTCCAAACTATTTGGGCAGCTTCCTTGTTGCCAGCTTGCCCAGGATACTGATTGGAAGCTCCTCAGCACCCACCCCCCGCGGGCCCTCGGTCTTGGCAAGAGGCAGGAAGGCAACTGGAAAGGGCCACCGCACACAAAGGCCTGCCCAGCAGGTTCACTGCAGACACTCACGCCACCCTGAAGAGGAGCTCCAGAGCAGAGAGGCACACCGCCAACATGGAGGAGGAGAATGGCAAAGCTCCACCCAAGCAGGGCTTCTCTGTGGGGAGATACAATCTCGGCCTGTCCACAGCGCCCCACCTCCCAGCCTCTCCAGTTAGAGGGCAGAGGTGGAATCAAAAAGAGGCAGATTTGGGGAGGATCTGAAGGCCAATTGAAAAACAGCCACCTTCACCCAAGATTCCTTGGAGCACCACAGTTTGAGTCCAGGAGCGCCTTTCAGACCCACACTTCGCTTAGCCCCGAGTTAAACTTTGTTGATCTTAAAAGTGTCGCTGGAGTCAAGCTGTATTCTGCTGCTTCAGACTAACACAGACTAACACAACCTAGAACTAAGATTTCTTGCTTCTTGACAGATTTTCTCAGCAGACCTGTTTCTAATCTGAGGGCTCCTTGGAGGACTGAGAGCTGGACGTGCCCCAATATTTCCAAGGGCTCAGCTCTCTGAAGCAGGTTTCCCGCAGAGGCACCGGCATTTCAGTGCCTGAGCGCCTTGTGTGGACAGAGAAGGGCTAGCTAAGACGTGGGGGCCTGCAAGCTAAGGCTAAATTATGCCCCACCAGAACAAGCCAGCTGCTGGGCAGACAAGCCCCAGAAAACTGCTGGAAGGCGGAGACTTGGTGCGGTGGATCGAGCCCTGCAGGCCTCGGTGAAAGCCAGTACTGGACTCGGCGGTGCCGCCGAGGTGGTTGTCCTCTCGCTCTCTCTCTCTCTCTGTTTCCAGCTCTGGCCCTTCCCCGCCAAGGCAGAGCTGGCCTGGGAGTTTCTCCGCTGAGGGGGGCCACAGTCCCCGGGAGAGCAGCTGCCTTCTCCGGAGAAGGAGCCAAACCGGTGGGGCTCCCCAGAAGGGCCTCCTGAGCCAGACTCACCGGCGGCAGGGGACCAGGGGGCAGGCTGGAGAGGGCCCACTGGCTCTCAGTCCAGGTGGCCGAAACAAGGCCTCCAAAGAGGCCCCAGACCATGCAGGCGAGGGCGGGCCTGCCTCAGCTCAGCAGCCATCTTGGACTGGGGCCCACCCACCCACTGCCTGGCCCGGCTGAGGGGCGGGGGGGCTGGCTCCCCCTTTCCCCTTCTCCCAGTGGGAAGTTGAGGCTCCCCAGCCTCCTCTTGCCTGCAGCCACTCCCCCCCCCCCCCAATTTCCTGTGCTTCACATCTTGCTCTCCCGTGACTGGCCACAGGTGCCTGATCATTCCTCCGGACCACGATGCCTCTGGCCCCAGGCCTGGCTTCTGGGCACCGAATCCGGACGGGAGCAGCAGAGCACCCACTGCACTGACACCACTGCTGTGGTCACTCTGAGGTAGACAAAGGAGGCGATCGTCGCTTGAACAGGCCCGGCTTCATTTCAGTTTGTTTGGAGACCAGAGTGCACGTCTGAACTCCCCCCCCCCCCCGCCAACTAAGCCTCTGAAAGCGGAAATGGCAGCAGGATTTTGGAGATGAAGTGATCCCCCCGCCACAATCCTTGTGCTCGCCCTACCGCATACCTGCTGGCTCTGTTCTTATCCTGCTCAGTCCCCAAAGAGCAAAGAGAAGTGTGCACGGCTCCACCCTTCCCTTGACCCTGATCACGCCACCCACTCTGTCTGAAGGCTGGCCAAGGGATTTGAACTTCCGCTCATTCCAACCTAGCCACGGTCATCCAGACACCAGAGAGAGAGAGAAGTATTTGAGGAGGAGAGACAAGGAGCTGGCAGATGTCCGAGGGGCAGCAGAAAGGGCCCCCAGGAGACAAGCTAGCCAGGGAGGGCACTGGCCACCGGGGGGGGGGGTGTGGGGTGTGGGGGGAATCTCTGGTTGGGACCCTGAACAAAACCTCACCTTTCAGACCACCACAGTTGTCTTCTGGGTGTCAGCTTCTGAGTCCACGCACACTTCTTCAGAAGACCCGGTCAGAGCTGCAATTCCCATCTGCTGTGGGAGAGTGGAGAGGGCAGGAAGCTGTGCCCCCCCCCCCCTGTGTGTGTGTGGCCCCGCCACAGGCCCCGCCAGCAGGCAGGGGGAGATGCAAGGCCTACCTTGGGCAGCTGCCAGGACTGCAGGGGGTGGGACAGGGGCAGGAGGCCCAGCTCTTGCTGCTGCTGCTGCTGTGGGGTTTGTGTGACCTGGGAAAGCCCCCCCCCCCCCCAGGCTGACCTGAGGCTGGCCGGCCTGTTGAGCAGGGCATAGCTCTCAGCTCCTTGGAGGGAGGAGAATCTGGGCAGAGGCAGGCGTGAGGATCCGTTTCTGTCCTTAATACAACTTTTTTGGGGGGTGGGGGGGAGGACACAAGGAAAAGGACAGAGGAGGGGGGAAAGGGGGAGAATATTCAGCAACACTTCAGGTAAAATTTAGCACCCTCCCACCTGCTGAGTTTTTGGAAGGAGGGGGCAGTACCACCAGAGGGTTTACCCTCTGACTCCCTCCACGTATTTGGAGAGGAACCAACAGCCAGCCTCTGCTCCGCCCCCCCCCCCATTTCCTCTTGGAGAGAGGAAGGAAAAGGGCCAAGCCTCCCAGGGCCGGGGGGGGGGGGGTTATCCCCTCCCAGCTTCAAAGCTTCCCCACAGGGCCTGGCTAATCCCTCTGCCCCTCAACACCCCCCCGTACACACACACACACTTCAAGGCCCCACAAAACCCTCCCGCCTGGGGGAGGGCCTTAGCGGGGGGGGGGGGAGAGGGCCCTGCAGGGTCTCTTGGCAGGCCCAAACAACAGCTTTAAAGAGAAGTGAACGCGTGGGCATCGTGCACCCACAGGGCCTGTCTTGCCAGCTGCTGGAAGGAGTCGGAGGAGCAGGGGCAAGGGGCACTGCCTTGGCCAGCAGGCAGATGAAGGGCAAAGCCTTGGGGGGGGTTGGGGGGACGACGACACATTCTCCCCTTCTGCAATCGAAGACTGAGGGAGCACACTTGCCAGAGACCTGCACCACAACTTAACAGCAAAAGGCACAGCTCCTCTGCTGCTGCTGCTTGCTCTTTGCAAGAGGCGGGACAACACCACAAAGCCCCCCCCCCCCCAGCAATGGTCCCCCTCACTGAAGCCCCCAGGCAGTGGAGGCCCCTCCCCAGAGCAGGCAGAAAGACCTCTCCAACCAGAGGCCGAGCAGCTGAACCAAAGGGCAAGTAAGCATCCAACATGGGTCCACGCTGGCTCTTAATTTTGACCTCTGTCCTGTCTGCAGGAGGTCTCTGCCAAACACTTCCTGTGATTTCTCTGAAGGAAGCGGAGCGGCTGGTCTCCCAGCACTGCCCACCACAAGCTCAGCTCCCTGAGCCAGCCCCAGGGGGCTCCCTTCCCCTCAGAGGAGGCGGGGAGATGTTCCAGAGCAGGGAGGGAGGGAGGGAGGCTCAGTGTCCCAGGGAGAGCAGGAGCTGGGGGACAAGCGCTGCCTCCCCCCCCCCCCCCCCCCCGACACAGGCAGGTCTCCCTGGCCGGGCTTTGATGAGGAGCTGCAAACCTTCCTGGCTGATCGTCAGAGTGGGCGTCTGCCTCGATTCTTGGTACTTGTAAAGAACAAGGAATGATGATCACAAGTCTGAAGGATTTAAGTAGACACATTTGTGGTTTAAAGGCAGGTGACACTTCAGGTCAAGCTTTTAAAGGTTAGAAATAAAACCGCTGTCAAGGACAACGCCTGGAGCTGCACACCGGAGAGGACCCCTGAGCTCCTTCCTCCCTTTCCTTCCTCCCTTCCTTTCTTTCTCCTGCCTTCCTCCCTCCCTTCTTTTCTTCAGCCCACCTGTGGGCTCAGAACAGCTTGCAACATGTAGTAAAACAGCAAAACAGTAATCTGTGCAGATCCACGTCAAGGATGAGGACAAGGGAAACGTTAAAAACTGACCGATGGACAAAGTTTAAAAAAAGATGGCACATTTATTGCTACATAAATGTTATATACATAGTGTTTTCTGTTACACTGACAGAAAAAGGATTGATGGACTTCTTGCTGCTGGCTGGGAAAAGTTTCTCAGTAATATCTTGAAATTTGACACAGGGTACAAATCTGCAATAAACCCACCATGGGAACTGGAGAAGGTGAGAAGCCCTTCCCCTCGGACAAGTAGCTCTTACAACACTCCATAGGTACTACGACAGAATGCTAGCATCCTACTCTGCTCTTACAAGGCGGCTGGAAAGTCCTGGTATTAATGAACAGGTTATGGTAGAGAACCCTACATTTTTACTACCTAATATAGTAAAATAAAGTAAGAAAATTTTTACTGAAAACTTTTTTTTTTCAATTTCAAAAATCTAGAAAGAGTAATATTTAGAATTCAAGAAACTTTCTTACAAGATTATTGTATAAAAGACTAGCTACAGTGAAAAATAAACCAAATGATTTATTCTCTCTCTCTCTCTCTCTCTCTCTCTCTCTGGAGGAAAGCTTCTGAGCATACTGGAAAAGCCTAATGTAGCCAAGAGACAAGAAGCTGGGAAGGAAGCAGGCCAAGGCAGTGGCACGGGACTACTTTCACTCATCGTAAGCGTCAGTTCACTGAGCCCAGGAAACACTGAAAAGCGAAGAACAAGGCCACAGATACTCATCTCGTCGGGCAGGACTGGAGAGAACTGACGTGAACCAAAGTCCAGTTGGTCACGGCACAACCCAGTGATGTCTTAGGAGCCGTCTGAAGCACGACCGCAAAGCCAGAGGGGCCGTGTGGCGCCCCAGGCCTTCGTTCTTTCACATGATCAGAGCCTTCTGTGCACGCAAGCAGAGTGCCACCGGGAAGAGAGACCCGCCCGAGAATCGGGCCGATGGCCTGGCCTTGGTTGGCTCCTCCCCGCCCCGCTCCCGTGGGGATGTGACAGTGGAAGACAGTTTCTAGGGACGCTGAGAGGCACTGGGATCGCCCCAAGGGCACAGAGGCATGCTTGGGGACTCCCACCTGGGCTGGATGCAGCCGAGGCACCTGGCCAGCCGTCCCACCCGACAGCTCCCCCTCTCTGCCCTGGCAACCCAGACGAAAAGGACAAGACGCAAGAGAAGCCATGAGAGAACAGACTGGCGACAGTCACTCTTGTGTCCCAGCGGTGTGGAGCTGGTCCAGCCTGCTACCCGTTGGGGTGATCTTTGGATCAGACTGTTCAGACTAGAGGGTGCGACAGGGAAATGAGGAAAGGCCTCTATGCATTCTCACACCTTTTGTGCTTAGCATACAGCTAACGTCGGATAAGTACTTGCTGCTCAGAAGACAAAACGATGATCCTAGGGGAGCCAGTTCTCCTCACCCAATTGAGAGTTTGTGTGACAAGCCTTTCTGTGAACCCTAAAAGGGTACTCGTTAGAAACGAATGCACGTCTCAAGGGATGAAAACCTCCCCCCCCCCCCAAAAGCTGCTGCCTGGAACAGCCGCTGCACGAAGGTGCTGCGACCACGAGCATTTAGACAGAGAGAGACTGGGGGGGGGAGGCCCACACCAGGCTGGTGGCCAAAATGAACCTCTGCCGCCCCCCCCCCCCCCAAGACACTGATTGGTTTGCTCGAAATGCTCTGGGTGGGGGAGTGGTGGCTGTTTCCGGCTCTGTTCTCTGGACACAAAACCGCTTTCTTGAGCAAACGCCAGCATCAGGTGAAATTTGCCATCAGCTTCCAAGAGGCTTAACTTTCTCCTTCATAGGTAGACCTTTACAGTTCCGTTACAAATAAATAAACTCTTGTCGTTACAATGCATGTGTCAATTCAATTTAGGCACAAAGCAACTCCCACAGCCTGTGGAGAGGAGGAGTCTCTGATTGTGCTGGAGCGGGGTGCGGCAGGCAGCCCAGCCGGGAGGGGAGGGGGGGGAGGAGAGGCTGGTGGTGCCGCCCCCCCCCCCAGCCGGCCAGGTGACTGCTTGCTTCTCTGGTCGGATGTGTCTCCCCTCTTTAGTGCTGCTTTTAGTCTGTGTCCTTCGGAAGGAAAGGTCGTCTTTTAGGCTTCCTCCCCGCAATTCCAGAATTCTGTGGCAAAACCAAAAGTTGTCAGCAACGCAGTGCCGGCGCCTCGAATGCCCCCGCTTCCCAAGGGTTGCCCCTTCCTCCCCCCCCCCCAGTGGCTGGGCCCTGACCAGTGATGCAGGGTCTGCTCCAGGAGCACCGGGGGGGGGGCTGGAACCCCACCGCCCAGCCCAGCCGAAGGAAACCACGTGGGACTGGAAGGGACCGCCATTCTCCCTGGGGGGCCGGCTGAGCCAAGCTCTGAGTCCCCAACACTCTGTGGGCGGCCTGCCCACAAGACCCACTCTCTGCAAACTCAGAAGATGCAGCTGCCTCAACACAGACAGGCTGGTTTTCAGAGCTTGGATCAGAAGAAAGGCAGGCAGGGCTGGCCACCCAGAGAGCCCCCCCCCGGACTCCAGGGGCCTGTGCCTCGTGCTTGGCTCCACCTGCCTTGCCCCCCCTTCCCCCTCCCCCTGGAAGCAGAACTGATGGGCGTATGGGTTCCCCAGCAGCCCCTCCACCAAGGCAGCTCCACGAAGTCAGGTGCTGCGGAAATCAGCGTTTGTTCCAGACAGGCTCCCGAGGGACACTGCTTTACGCCCGCAAGTCCCAAGCCACCCCCCGCCCCCAGCTGCAGTGTGGCATGCCCAGCCAAGGCAAGGCTGGGTGGCAGCCCTGAGACAAGGAAGGCAGCCCCCCCCCAAGCCAGTGCCCCTTGCTAGCCAGCCCCACCCCCAGGGAAATCCCACCCAGGGTCCCTCACAGCAGGCGGCAAATGCGGACCTCCCTCACCTGGCTGGTGTTCACATGTGACCCATAGGGTTGGTAGCTTCACTAAGCCCAGGATGGCTTCCTGGATGCGTGGGTGGCGGCTCTGCCGATACGGCAGGCCCTTTCTCCTCTTCCCTCCTTTTAAGGCAGGCTGCTTTCGGGTTCAGGTTTCTCTCTAGGAGCGGGAGGAGGAGGAGGAGGAGGAGGAGGAGGAGGAGGAGGAGGAGGAAGGCCGTCAGAACGGGAGGAAGCAAACCTCAGAGACCTGGCCAGTCAGGCCCAGCAGCCCCACCCTCCCCCACAAGTGGGCTCAGGGTGGCTGACAACATAAAACCACCAGACGATCAAACAATAAAGGGCAGGAACAGATGAGAACAAAAACCCGTGCCTCATGTCAGGCGAGGAACAGCAGGCAGCCCAGGAAACGCCAGTGCCCAAATAATACCCCAAACAGCAAGGGCACGGGGGGCGGGGGGACTGTGGACAGGGGAGGGCAGAATGGTCCGCGGCCTCAACCAAAGGAGAGCTGGTGGGACAGCTCTCCTTTGGGGCCCCCGCACCACCCCTCGCAAGTCCCACCCTCACAAGATCCTGAGAGGGAGCCTGTTCCACCCGGCCGGGACGAGGGCTGAAAAGGCTCCAGCAGGCATCCCGGGGGTGGGGGGGTGGGGGGAGAGACCCACCAGGAGGGGCTGGTCAGAAGAGCGGAGAGTTCTCTGGGGCTTGTCTGGGGAGAGGCGGTCCCACAGGTACAAAGCTCCCAGGCTGCCTCGGGCTTCAAAGGTCAAAGCCAGGACCTGGGACCAAAGCCAGCATTCAGTCGGCAGCCAGGGCAGTCGGCGCAGCATGGGCTCAGTGCGTGCCCGCGGGTGATGCCGTCAGCAGGAGCGCTGCTGCGTTCGGCACTACCAGCAGTTTCCAGATCCGGCTCCAGGACAGCCCCGCGTAGAGCGAGTTACAGTAATCCAGCCTGGATGTCGCCATTGCATGGGTCACCGTCGCCCAAGGCCTGGGGGGTGGGGTGAGATAGGGAACCAGTGGCCCGATTAGCCGAGGAGACCCCAACACCCTCCCAGGTTCCCAGGTGCCTCGACAGGCAGAGCCAGACCAAGCCAGCCTCCGGCTCCTGCAGGCAGAGCCCTGGGTGCGGCTTCCAGGCCAAGGGTCTTTCAGCTCAGCTCAGCTCAGCTGGTGAAGCGACACCCCCCCCCCCCCCCAGAAAGTGAACTCTCCCCGGCTGCAACTGGAGCAGGTGGAAGCAGAGGCTCCCAGAGTCCCCCCTCTGGCCGCACAGCCAGGCCAAGCGCCACTGCCACCACTGCCACCGCCACTTCATCCCCGTGTCCCCCGGTGACCTGGCCGGTCTCTCCTCTCCCGAAAACAATTCCCAAGGAAATCATCCAGGGCCGGGCTTGAGGACAGGGGCGCCACCTGCCCGCCAGAAGAGAACTCCAGACTCCTTCGCTTCCAGCCGGCTGCCTTCCTCGGGCACGGGGAGAGGCGAATCCGGGAGCTCCTGAGACCGGCCAGACTTTTGGAGCCTGAGCTCTTGGGTCAAAGCAGCTCCCTCCATCAGATCCAGGCTGGAACCGGTACACCGATGGAAGGCCTCTCCTGCTCCTTCACGGCACAGGAGTGAGCGTTTGGGGGGGGGGGGGGCAGGGGGCGGGATCGCCTTCCTTCCGGGCCAGCAGGGGCCTTCACACCCACCTCCCAGCTGACCTCTACAGATTTGCTCCATTCAGATTGGCATGCTGAGCCAACTGGCGTGGGACTAGTACCGGCCCCCGGCCCACACCCAGACCAGGACCCCTCCCAGGGAACTGGTGGCAGGAGGTCAGGCAGGGCCTGGGGAACCCTTTCGGCAAGGCCACCAGCGTGGCTGCCTGCAGGCCTGCCGCCGCCCCCCTCCCTGCTCCCTTTCTCTGCCCCCAGTGCCTTGGTCTGGTCCTTTCCCCCCCACCCCAGCTGGGAGCCGAGAAGGGAAACTGCACCCCCCAGAGGCTGGCAGGAGTGCCAGAACAGGCAGGACACCCTCCAGGGCTTTTAAAGCACTGAGCAGATATTCATGCTGACACCCCCACCCCCGGTGCGCACTGGAAATACATCTGATGAGAAAGCACAACACCGAGCACAGCTGTGCCTGCTTGGCCCACGGGGAGAAATTTAAGCGGGGGGGGGGGGGAGTGAGAGGACGGGATCACGTGTGTGTTTGTGTGTGTGTGTGTGTGTGTGTGTGCAGGACTCCCCGCCCCGGCCCGTTTGATGGGAGAGGGGTGGGGGCTCCGGTGCCTCTCCCCCCACCCTCTCTGTGACACAGATCTGGAAAGGCACTTGCCCGTCGGAGGGAGGGCAGCCACTGCCCCGCTCGAGCGGAGAAGGCGACTGGGAAGAAGCGGCCGTCTGTGTTGCAAGCCGACCTCTGGAGAGGACGTCTCAAGGATGACAGGGTGGGGGGAGATGGAGCCGCGGAGGAGGAGGGTCAGCCTGGCTTTCCGCAGCAGCTGGTGCCCCTCCGAAGTCTTGCCAACCCCACAAGGATTATGATAAATGGACTCGACAGGATGTAATTTAAATAAGAAATTATCGCCAGAGGTGGTGAGCCAGAGCCCCTGGGGCTGCAGGGGCAGAGAGGGCTCCGCGTGAACATTCTCCACATGGAATGACAACGGGGGGGGGGGGGGGGTCCTGGCTCCAGAGGAGTGCTCCCAGGGACCACGGTGGCCTCCTTCTCCTCCAAGAGTCAAGAGCACTTTCTCCCTTTGGCCGTCGAATCAGGCCACGAGAACCGGCACAAACAGCGAGCCCTCTTCTGCACACACACCCCCTTTCATATCAACATGTTTCAGGCAGGGGCAGGCAACAGGCAGCCCTGCCTGGGTGAGGGGCACCACCTGGACCATCCCCACCAGGAGCCGCCCCCCCTCCTGGGCCAAGCCCCCCCCCCGCCACGGACCGGCCACTCAGGCCCTGGGCCAGCTCAGACCGATGGCGGCAAAACCCAGGCGCCCAGCCCTTGGGGGGCGGAGGCGGGGAGGGGCTCACCTCTGACTTGCTGCTCCAGGCTGAGGATGACGGCCACGGCCTGGTGGAGGATCAGCAGCTTGGTCTGGGGCTTCTCGCTCTTCAGGTGGAGCTGGCACATCCGGCCCAGCTCCTTGAAGGCCTCGTTGATGTCTCGGACCCGCAAGCGCTCCCGAGCGTTGTTGGCCATCCTCCGCTCCCGCTCCCGCTCCAGCTTCTGCTCCGGGTTTAAATCCTCGTCTTCGTTGGTGCTGCTGCAGAGGCACAGGAAGGACTGTGAGCCACAGGAGAGGCCCCGGAGCAAGCACAGCACGACACTTGCCCGCAGCCCACCGTGCACCGCCCCCCCCCCCCGACTGTATCCCCCTCTTCTGGAAGGCCAGGAAAGGGCTCCTGGCGACCAAAGGGGCAGAAGCCGGCTCTCCTCAGGCAAAGGGGGCTGCCTCAAGTCTTGCATCAACAGCATGACCCACGGAGCCCAGCCAGGCCGGTGAGCCTCACCTGGAAAGCCTGCTCTGGAAATCCTATACTACGGGTAAGCTCCTGCCTCCCAGTCTACACCAGGGCCCCACAAATCCCAGATGCCAGGTCACCGTGGCGCTTCGCAATTTCACTGCGGTGCCCCGTGTATTTTCAGCACCCATTTAACTGTAGCATCTTTTGACAATTTGCAGTGGAAGCACAAAGGGCTGGATCCAACCAGCTTCCCACTGGCAAAAAGGGGAGAAAGTGCCCCCCCTCCCCCCGACCACCAAAGAGGCCACGTTTGGGATCACTGGACTGGCACCAGTGTTCCCTCTAAGCTGAGTCAGTGTGAGCTAGCTCCCAGTTTTTTAGCCTCCGCCTCACACCTTTTTGCCTTAGCTCAGGAAGGATGGCTCCAGAGAGCAAACTAATTTAAGCAGTAGCTAAATCGCTCGCTCACAACTTCAACGCCAGTAGCTCACAAAGTAGAATTTTTGCTCACGAGACTCCACGGCTTAGAGGGAGCATTGACTGGCACTAACAAAAGCCCCCCACCCACCGCGGCCGCAACAAAGAGGGAGTCCTGTCCAAAAGTGAGGGGGGAAGACACTGGCTGGATCCAAGCCAAAACTTATTCATAATTTTAAATCAAACTATTGTACTGTATGACACAAAAAGAAGCGTGCCTGAAGTTCCTGCCGCTGGCTGCACGTCCGCGAGCTCAACTGCGGCCATTCGGGGGGGGGGGGCGGTCAGGAGTCCTTTCCTCGCATTTCAAAGAAGTGGAAATGTACTCTGCCACCATTCAGTGGTAGTAGACCAGGGCATTCCTTAACCAGCAGCTGCCTATCCTGGCTCTGATTTTCAATTAAATGGAGCTTTTTAAAGCAAGACTGGGATTATGAGAAATTAGGGAGAAGTCAGGCTAGGGTTAGAGGTTAGCTTTTCATTGTGACTGATAACAATCAAGATTCCCAAATAATTTATCTACTACAACACTTTTATCACAGCTTTTAAAAAATTATGAGACTCTGGGAAGAGGTGATGATTAGGGTCTGTGGTAGCAAGGATTTGAAAATTCAGCCACTAAAATACAAAACCCTGAGAGGCTGAAAAGTAAGTAAATCAGTCCAGGCCCAGCCTTGTGTGAGTGAAGGGGATGTCCCAGAATGAACACGAAGGGCCACCGTAGCAGTCAAAGAGGAAAGAAAGAACCCACTCTGCCACTTTGTTCTTCCCACTGCTGGCCGGCCAGCGCCTTCTCGACCGGCCAGCGGGGAGCTCAGCTGCCCACAGACTGGGGGCCGGGGGCCTGTGTGAACCATGTAGGGAAACACCACATTCCTTCCACAGTGAACTACACGAACGGACATGGATTTGCAATCCACACATGTTATTTTTAATGAACCTCCCCCAGGATCTCGCTGCTCCGTCCGAACTCGTCCTCATTAGAGGCAGGAAAGTGGCCAAGACAAGCCGCGCGTGGAGCAGGCAGCTGCTCTACCTCGTCCTGCCTCTGGAGGACAGCTTGATGTCTTTCTGGGAGGACTCGTCATCGGACTTCATGTCATCGGAAGAGGCCGGGTCGTGTGTGTTTTCGTCCTTCTCCTTGTGCTCCGACTTGATTTCGGCTGGACCCAACGCGACTGACTGGCTCAGCAGCCCCGCCGACAGCGCTGCGTGCAAAGCCAACAGACGGTCACTGCCCCTCACAGGACCACCAGACCCCCTCCCCACCTTTTGTTTCATTTATCCTGCTAGGAGGAGGGCCAGGAGAGTCACAGCCAGCAGCTGAGAAAAGACAGAAGGCGGCGGATTTTCTGCATGTCAAGAGCGGAGACTGGGCTTTCCGGAGCCTTCCTGTCTCTGTCCCACAAAAAGGGCCAGATTTCCAGATTCCCTCAGATGGAGCCACGTGGGATATTCTGAGGGTCAATCTGGGCAGAGGTGTTTTCGTATGGACTGGTCTGGCTACAGGAGAGAGTTACATTCACAAAGAGGGTCCATACTGGGGGGAGGGGCTGAGATGAAAAATGACAAGCAGGGCTTAGGGAGGGGCCGTGGCTCAGCGGTAGGGAGGAGAGCATCTGCTTCCAACCCCCCCAACCCCCCCCCCCCCCGGCAGCATCTCCTGCTACAGGATCACACGGTAGGTGATGGGAAAGACCTCTCTCGGCCTGAGATCACGGAGAGCTGTGGCCACTCACAGGAGACTTTAACAGGCTATTCGCTACTTGGTATAAGACTGTTTTGCATGTTCAAATGACAAATAGAAAGGTTTTTCTTCTCGACTTGAATGACCCCTGTGATGCTTATTTAGCAGCCAGCTGGTTAGAGACTATTAGAGAATTTTCAGCGTAAGATCTGTCACTAACTAATGCCGTCACGGCAAAGGAAGTCGCTACATCGGCAAAGTCTGCAGGAGGACCACAAAACGCCTCCCCTGGTGGAAACCCATCCCCCGGAGACAGGGGCACAGACCCAGAGGGCTCTGCTCAGCCACACAAGGGAGGTGGGCTGTCTGCCCCTACCAGCAGGCCTAGAGGAGGGGCCGGGGCTCAAGGGTTGGCACGCGGAGGGCTCCAGGTCCAATCCCTCGCAATGCTGTGGGAGAACTCCAGGGGGCACTGGCAGGTGTTGGGGGGAAATCCGCCCTCTGCCTGCAACCAGAGAAACCTCCAGGCATCACTGTATGTATAGCTGGATCCTCAACACTGGTTGCTTGCATTCACGTAACACATCACCCTCCCCACCCCAATTATCCTCTGCGCCAAGAGCAGCAGCAGCAGCAGATGCCCCAGGCTAAACGTGCCAGCGTGACTCACAGAACCGGTGGCCCAAGAAGCCTAGTCCCCCTCCACCCGAAACGCCCAGCCGTGCCCAGGACCAGTCACAACAACATGCCTACGAGCAAACCAGGAGAGTTCAGGGCCTGAGGGACGGGGTGACCCGGAACCCCCCAGGTTCACAGGAAGGGCACCCTACAGCTTCCTTCAGGAGACAGCCAGCTCACCAATGCTGTCATGGTGGAAGCGCCTGTCTGTCCCGGAGAGGCACCCTCAAACAAGGCAGGAGAAAGAGAGTGAGTGGCGGGCGCTCATGCAGACAGGGGCGGGGCACTGCTCACCTCTGTAGCTTTCTTGTGCTTTACGGCTGAGCTCTGCGTTCTGAGCGGGAACGGTGCTGGACAGGACAGAGTGGCTGCTCCCGAGGCTGACGCTGTCTTCCCGGTGAGAGGCACCCTGGAACACACACACACACCGGCTCAGCCCAGGAGAGCAGCTGACTCTGGGACAGAAAAGCCCATTCCGCCACAACCCTGGCTGCATGGGAATACTTCCCAGAGAACTGTGCCCCAAGCAAAAAGCATCTGGGTCAGCAGGGCCACTACCGTTACGCTGAGAAGTCCGAAGTCGGAGCAGTCTCTCAGGAGAGAGCCCTGCCCATGCATCCCAGGGCCCATCGTGGGAGCCTGCAGGAGTCCTGCAAGAGGAGCTCTCCCCTCCCCCTCCCTCCCGGCAGGCCGCAAGCCAGAGCCTGGTCTGGTGGCACAGCAAGAAACGGGGGGGCCACTTCCCACGGCCTCCTTCCCCTCCACCCGCTAGGGGGGCCCACGAGGAAGCAAAGGACACCCTGTAATGGGGCTCGCTTGGGGCCCGTTCCAAACCTCTCCACACCAGGAGACCCAGGCCATTTGAAGAACTGTAAGGGAGAACCAGAGCGAGGCAGTGCAGAGTTACACCACGCTGGTGCAGAGGGGAAGCGCCAGATGCCTCCTGCTAGGGTCCCGCGAGGAATACACCCACCCAGGAAGAGCAGCAGATTACACCCGCAAGGAAAGAGGTTTGCTGCCCTCAGTCACACACGAGAAACCCTGTTTTTCTTTTTGTATATTTGCCATGTGTGTGCGTGTCTGCCCGTGCCTAGAAGTCATGGCGACCTCTGGCAACTCCTCCTGGGGCACGGGGGACGTTCAGAGAAGTGGCTTGACAGCCTGCCTCCGCCTCCCAGCCCTGGTGTTCCTGGGAGGTCTCCCATCCAAGCACTTGCCAGGGCTGGCCCTGCTCGGCTTCCGAGATCTGGCGAGAGAAACTCAGTTTCTCAAAAACTCTTCCAATCCTAGGAAATGGCTGAGCTCAGACTCCCCTCTTGAGTCATTCATGCAGCTCCTCCCTTTTAACACGCTCGGTATTTTGTCCCCACCGTGGCCGAGGCACCGGACCCTTCTGCAGGTTCTTCGCCTTCGTCACTCTACACTGTTCCCCATAAACTCCAATCCACCCCAATTTGTTGTACTTATTGTCCGCAGGCAAACCCCCCCCCCCCCCCCCCCCCGGGACAGTCACACGGGCACTGGTCTGTGTTTTCTGGGTGATGCTCCCATCTCCTCCCACACTGGCCAGTGTGTTCGTGTCGGTCTTTGTTCTCTCAAGCCTGGTCAGGAAGGAGTTTGGCTTCGGTCTCACTGGCAGCCCCGCCTCAGATGGCTGGAAATACAAACCGCCTTCTCCCCAAAGGCAGCATGAGGCTTGTTCCGGGGGAAGGGAGAGGAGGAGAGATTTCAAAAATAAAGCCTGCTTGCTTCTGCCTGAGAGGTTTCATGTTTCAATATTCTAGTTCCATGGGGGCCCAAACACAAGCATGCTTTCATCCAAGCCGTTGAGGGCTAAGGGCTTCAGGACATCCCTGCGACACGGTCTTTTGAGCCATGGTTCAAACCAGGCAGCTGTCAAACCTGTGGAAACGTTCAGGTCAGGGCCTAATCTAACCACGACAGGCCAACAGGTAATTTCTGAAGCTCAGCAAGCAGGCTCTCGAAGCAAATCCAACTGCTTGCTCTTTAAGCCTCCACGGATCTTGTTCACTCCTTGGGGGGGGGGGGCTGAACTGGCTGCAGCTCAAAGCCCCTCCTCCCCTTCCGGCTCCAGTCTTGTGGTGGCCTTCCAGCACCTCATCCCACCCCCCACCCCCCGCCCATATCTCCTTGATCCTCTGGAACTGCCTCCCAGTATCTAAACAGCCCTCATGTATCATAATGTTGCTGAAGACCCTCTGTGTGGTGCTCCCTGTCTGGTTGTGATCACTTCAGCCCCATGCCTCCTTGGGGAGGCCCTCCCTCGGCCCCAGGCGGGGGCTTCTCTGCGGCCGACACCAGCAGCCCTCTGCCATCTGGGGAAGACACACTCTGCGGCCGGCCCTGGGAGGCCAGTACCCGGAAGCTTCCAGGGAAAAGCCACACAGAAAGACAGCAGGGCAGGATCAGCTCGCCATGGGACCCCCAGGCTGGAGGTGTGCTTGGTCATCCTCACCCCAGGCCCCCCAAAGAGGCCGAGGCAGAATGGTCCCACAAGGACATCCCCCCCCCCCCCCCCCGGTCGTGAGGCCCAGAGGAGACGCCCGGCTTCGGCACCTGGTGCAGCAGGGTCTTCGCAGTGGCTGCTCCAGAGCTCTGGGATGCCCTTGCTCGTGAAGCTAATTTGAGCCCATCCACTCAGAAGGAAGGGTGTTGGGTGTGTGTGACAACTTTCTTGTTCGCTACCACCACCTTTCTGCCCCCAAGTCTTCTGCCCACTCAGTCGCGCGGCTGTTCTTACCATCACGCTTCACACACAGGGCTTATTAAATGAACCTTTTCATTTTAAGTGTTCACCCGTTTCTTTAAGCGGCTTTCAAGCATGTCGTGTGCCACTTCAGAACTGTGAAAGGCAGCTTCTAAGCCCCTGGTCTACCAAGCCCTCCCTCCTCTGTGGCGAGCACCCACTCCTTGGCCACGGCGCGCCTGGGGACTCTTGGCCTGGCCAGGGAGTTCAGGCAGGGCCATGTGGTCAGGCTCTGCAGCCCCCGCCAGGCCCTTCCTGACACAGGAGAAGAAGACTCCTCCTCCTCCTCCTCCTCCTCCTCCACAGGCTCAGCGGAAGGCAAGATGGGGCAGGACTGAACATTCCGCATGGAGTAAAGAGCAGTTAAAACAACCACCATTAACAGAGAAGCAGGAAATGGATCTGGAAAGCTGGCTCAAAAATTAAGCAAGCGTAATAATAAAATTGTGCCTGGTTACGCAACTCATTAAAAATGGAGTTAAATTGCTCTTTTTCCTGGCTTCTCCTGTCAAGGACATTTTCAAGGAAATTTAATTTCTGCAAGAGTCAGTAAAGCAGCTCACATTCACTGCACCGCTTATGAATGGTCAGAAGGTACTGCTGAATCTTAACGAACATCCGCTGGCCAAGGGACTGGCCCGTAAGGGGAGGACGGCCAGTCTCGCTCAGCACACCGGGGGAGGGGGGGGGCTAGAAACACAGCATGGCACACTTGCCCCAGGGGGAGCCCCAAGCCAGGGGCCGCTGAGGGACAGGACAGCAGCGGCGGCGGCACACTAAGTCCGATCCAGGGCCCGGGGCAATGCCTGTACCCGTCCAGGGCACCAGAGGTTCAGGTCAGCCTTGCCTCCTGTGACTGGCAGCAGCTCTTTCGGGGGGGGCTATTTCCCTACCCCTTCTCTTTTTTTCACTGGAGATGCTCCACTCAGGGCCCCCCAGCAGTTTACACACACCTTTCTTCATACAGGGTGAATTGCAATTGCGGGGGGGGGGGGGGGGGGCGCAAACCAGGGAAACGCCAATAGAGGGAAGGGCTAAACGGCCTTAAATCCAGGGCCAAGTCCTTAGTTGGATGTGCTCTCCCCCTGCTCGCCCCCAGTGATGGCTGCTTCGAACGGAAACGCTTGCAGGTGTTTCTGGCCACGGCATTCTCAGCATCTGATCCAGCGGGGCTTGTGCATCTGGCCCCTGCATTTCGCAAGCTCACACCCTCTGCCTCTACACCCACCCAACAAAAGGAAAGGCTGACTGTTCACCTGAGAGGTTTTCCAGCCTCCCACCTCCCCCTGGCACGAGCTCCTTTTGCATCATACCGGCATCTCTGCAGCAGAACGGTCCTGCAGTGAACACACCCGACTCCCAAGGCCCCTGCACCTCCCCCTCCCTTGGTGCTTCACTCTCCAAGGGCCCCTCCGCTAGGAAAGCACGGGGACAGGGAGCCAGCCAGCCTCTGCCCCGCTGAGAAGTGGAGTCCTGTCGTGTGAATGGAAGGAGTGATAGCCTGCCCCCCCCCCCCCCCGCTCTCTGACAGGCTGAAACTCCTCCAGCAGTCAAGCTGCCCAGTTATGTCGGTGGTCGGGGCAGGCCTGCCCTTCTCCCCTCACACCCAGCTGGGGGCCTGGTCTAGAAGGGGAAGTGTTCTCGGCCTTGAGAGCCATGCTGCAAACATGCCAAAGTAAACCATTTCCCAGGAAGGAAGCAAATCCCCACTTTCGTTTTCTTGTATGGCGGTATCAGCATCCCTTCCTGGTCCATGAAGTTGTGAAGGAGGCTTCATGTCTTTGTCAGTGACTGAGTCTCTGATATCATGCACAAGACGTGCCTGAACTACAGCTGAACTCCCTCATGGAGAAGCCACCTTGAGTGTTTTGAGTCTGGGCACCATCCCGTTCCCCACATGCCGACACCACGCTCCCCTCGCCATCTGCTCCCGGAGGCCGGCTGCAGCTCAGAGCACAGGCTTCTCTCTCTCAGCCCAGCGCACTGGCCGTTGAGGCCTCCTCTCTCCTAGACAGCTTTCCCCATTCATTCCACTATCCTTTTTTGAGCAGGGACGGGCCCCTCCCAAGTGCCACACATCTTCCAACCCTATGATTCTACGACTCAGAAAGGCACATCCAGCAGAAAGTCTCTGCTTTCTGAACCGGTCCCAGCGACGGCCAAGGAGGGGCGCTGTCCAGCAGGCCACCCTCTCCAGCCCCTTCCCTGGCCCACCCTCCCCCCCTCCCTCTGGCCCCCTCCAGCAGGCACAGCTGCCGGCTCCTTCTTCTGGGGGAACACCCCCGACCACCAGCCCTTCCTGCTAGCAAGAGGATTCAAACCAGAGAGGCAGCAGGAGAAGGCAGAGCCAGGCGAAGAGGAAAGGGCTGCTTACCAGCCGGCTGGTCGGGACGAGGCTGGATGCGCCGTAACTGGAGCTCAAGCCACTCACGGCCCCATTGTGGGGTGGTCCCAGTAAACTGTGTATGTCTCCGTGGGCCCCAGCCAGGCTTGTTGAAGGCCCCACCGCGTGGTTCCGCAGCACGTGGATCGCGTCGTCCAGTCTGTCCAAGCGGTCCTCCATCCGGGACTGCTGTGGGGGGGGGGGTACGGAGAAGTGGGAGGGCCATTTACTGCACCCCTCTGCAAACACCACTGCCCCATCACGCTGGCTAAGAGGCCGGAACGGCTAGCAATGTGCGGAACCCGGCGGGGGAAGAAATTAAGAGGCTGCAGCAGCCCCACTGCCCCGCTTTAAAGCCAAAGCAGCCGTAAGATTCACACCACTCAGTATTTTAGGACATGGCACGAACAGAAACATTAGTAAAAATGTTAAAAACATGGGTTGGACAAGAGAAGGACTGAAACAAAAGTTGCACAGTTTTCCTAAAAGGTGGTGGCTCTCCGGTATAAAATAAGTTACAATAATCCAAAAGCCAATTTGGTAGGAGAGAATAAAGCATTGGAGGCTGAGGGGCCCATTCCCCCCCACACACACACCCTGTCTCAACTGCCCTGCAGCCTCTCAGCCCCAGGCCAGACTCGGGGGGGGGGGGGGTTCAGATCTGGAGGGGAGTTGTGTGTGTGTGTGAAGGGGGGGGGTCAGCTTTACGGCTCTGGAATGGCTGCAGACAGGGCTCTCTCCCACAGGGTTTGAGACTGGCTGTTATGGCTATTTAATTCTAATTTTGTGGCTGCTTCCTGTTTCCAGCTGCTCTCTTTGGTATCTTTGCTATTTATGTTTCTGTGTTTCTTTCAGTATTACTTTGCTTACTATATTTTGCTGTTTGCACACATATGTTAAAGTGCTCTGATTCAGCAGCTACCTTGGGTGTCTGTGTGGGCAGAAGGGCAGGAGAGGGACCTCGCAGCTTCACTACTTCTGGGGATAAGGGGAACATCGGAGAATCCACCCTGAGCCCAGTCCACGGATGCCGCGATGAGTTTGTGTGCCCCCGGCAGCCTGGGACTCTCTCCTCTTGGGCTTCCTGACCTGGGCTGAGAACCCTGCTCCATCCTCCCAAGAGCTCAGAGCATTTCCACCCTCCTCGAAGACCCAGCCGGCACTGGGGGGCGGGGGGGGGGGGCGGGGAGAGGCTGGCTGGCTGTAGGCTGCCCAGAGTGCTTTGTGGCTCACGGGGGATTCAAACTTGGTTTCCCACATCCTCTGACCATCCTTTTTATGGAGTCCTCTTTCCCTTGTTGAGATTTATTGTTGGCTTGAAATTATGCAAAGATTATTTCAACCCCCCCTTATGGGCTGATACTATAGAACGGTTGGGGAGAGGGAGGGGTCTATCTCACACTATCCTGCACTGCAGAGACGGCCACCTTCCGAGGAAACGTGTCAGCAGAGTTAACGGGCAAATCACAAAGGCACCATCTAAAGAGAGAAGAGTACCTCACAGACATCCTTTAAGAAGGACATAGCATCTTGCAAATGCTCGTGAAGCTGTTGCTCAACTCGGTTTTTCTGGCAAAGTCAAGACAGAACAGGAAGCAAAGCACAGGTTAAGTAATTATAAAGAGAGGAGGCACACAGCTGGGGGTGGGGCAGGGTGGGGCAGGGCAGGGCAGGGCGGGGCGTGTCCGCCTCAATAGTTAGTTCAGTTAATCCAACAAAGATTTCATTACACTAAGAAACAAGAAGACAAATGCCAAATTCTGGAGAGACACCGGAAACCCCAAGTTGCACATTCTGCTTCAATTCTATTATTTTATTTATTCATTTCTGTTATCTACAGTCCGCCTTTCTCCCTGGGACTTGAGGCAGGCCACACAGAGAGTGATTCAGCACCACTGGACAGGATGGGATGTCCAAATAAACAACAAAACAGGATTTGGGTTGTGGAACCAACCAGACACTTCAAAAGAGAACGGAAGCAAAGCAAATGCTTAACGTGACACATTAAATGATCCAAATTCTCTAGTTAGCTGACTTAAGGGGAAAACGTTATTTGGGGGAAGCTGACAAGATTTGTTAAACCCTGATCAGTACATAACCCCCCCCCCCCATGTGGTACCCCCAACTGCATTCAGACTCTAAGGACCATGCTCCACTGCAGTGCTACACCCTCCTGCAGGCACTAAAGAAACATAGGAAGCAAGGACTTAGCAGCAGCAACGAAGTTAAACTTCAGCCTCCTTCCAGCAATTTCCATATGTCTGCCACTCCCTCCACCCCCAATGACATCAATTCTTTGCAGAGAAAGAAACTTATCAGCAAGAAATGTTTGAATACTTGCTTTGAAAGTGCTGCTCATATCACTGCTGAATGAATAAGGAAAGCATGCGGAATGCTTTGCCACAGCTCTTTTCTTGCACGAACCTTTGTGAGAACGAGCTGGCGGCTTACCGGGGGGGGGGGGGGGCAGGATTGCGAATACGTGCCTTGCACCAGCTGCCTGGACACCGGATGCCCAAGGCACAGATGGGGAAAGACCCACCCGGCATGTTTGGTATTGTTCACTTGAAGGCAGCCATTTGTAATGCTACCCCTGCAGTTCTCTGGAGGGATGGGCAGGATTGGCAACAGAGCCCTACCCGGCCTCCAGCGGTTCTTACCAAGGAATGCAGAGAATTCTCATAGTTCGGAGACGAAGGGGCCTGTCCTCCCGCCCTCGACCACTGGCTTCCGCCTGTCCAAACCAACCAGAAGAAACTCAGGCAGAGTGCAGGCCAAAGACAAGGTTCAAAACACACGCTTCAATACAAGCCGAAGTACCAGATATGCTGGACTTTGGGAAGCAACCTGATGGCTTCCCACCCCTTTGGCAGGTTTAGACTGTAGCTGCGGTCGACTGTTTGCACAGATTTTGAGTATTGTGATACCTTCAGTGGTCAGAGGACAGTGAAGGATGCAACAGACAGAGACCAGGCACCGTGGCTAGTGGCACCTCTGCCAATCCTGCAGCCCTTCCCCCTAAACCCTCGGCACTCTTTTCTACCGCCATAAGGCCTAGGGCTCCACCGCACTACACCACCCAGCTACAGGCCTTACTGGTACACGCTGCTGGCATGTCGGGCCTAACTCACAGTTTTCACATTCAAGGGGACTGGGGAAAGTGTGGCCGGCAAGAAGATCAGCAAGCCCCACACGAGCCTTTCCATCACCCCACACTCACCCCCACCGCTGCTTCCTGTTGTCCCCCAGAGGCAGCAGAGAAGCAGCACGGTGGGAGGCTCGCTCAGCCCTCAAGATGCAGCTCTAGGGCCCTCCTCCGGGTGACTGGATCACCCTGCCTATTTCCATCCTCACCACATGGTGGGAGCCAAGAATTCCCTCCCCTTGGTTCCCGTTCCCCTGTGCTTTCCGTGGCACCAGGTTTCTGCTGCGAGAGGTGTGGCTGGATAGCACAAGATGTCCCACCTTTGCTGAAGCCGAGCAGCTCTCAGTCCGGACAGTTTTTGGAGGGGAGACCTTCTGGGTAGCCCTCTCGAGTTCCATGCAGGAGGGAGACAATTGCTGTACAGCTACTTTCAAGTGGAGGCTACGACCACCACTCTTGCAGACAGACTTTTGGGTTTGGGGCTGGAAAGCTGGTTCAGCTGTCGCTTTACAGTTTCACCCAACAGTTTTGTTGCTTGCTAAATGTGATTCTGTGCATTTACTGTTTCTAGGGTCCCCTCACAAACCCTTCAGGGCTTCGGACTGCAGGTGGGCCCTCAGATGGCCCAGCAACACTCCTCCAGGCAAGACTTCCCGGAACCTGGCCAGTTTCCTCTCCTCTCGGCAAGGGTGGCCATTAGTTTTAAACAGAGGCGCCCCTCAATTGCCCGGCCCCCACTGATTGCCCTTCTGAGCCCCCTGTTTCTTCCCTTGTCCACAGAGGAGGTGGGAAGGAGGAAGCCCTTCAGGGAAGGGAAGTACAGCAAGGAGTCTATGACGCTTCACCGCCCCCCCTTCGCCCGACCCCACTGAAGACTGGGGTAGGCACACAGCTAACAAAGGAACGCCCGTTTTGCATACCAGCTAAGGAGGCAGCACAGGCGCAGCAAGGGTTTCTTTACAGAAGGTTCTCAAAAAACCCCAGGCTTGGGTAGGGAGGAGTATTCTAAGGTTACATCACCCAGCCACAGTAGTCCGGATTCCTCGTTCAATAACACATCCGAGTCAACAGGGCTTTCAGGAGTCCTCTGTGTGCCCTGCAAGGCAGCTGTTCTGCCTTTACCAGGCCGCTGAGGCCGCGGTGGAGAAGCCACTCAGGGTGCAGCAGCAGCAGCTGCCCGGAGGACATCTCCACCCGAAGGAGGAGGACTCCCCCCCCCCTCCAAGCCGCCCGCAAACTATTACACGGAGCATTTTGTTTCCCAGGCGAGAATGCAGCTGCTCTCGCTCTCCCTCTCCCTCTGCCAGATAACTTCAGGGAGGAAGCTGCCGGGCCGCACAGAGCAAAGCCGCGATCTTGCAGAGCCTCCCCACTTTCCTGATATGGCCCTGAACGCAGGCAGATTTTAGCAAGTTATCCTACCAGCAATGGTGATGTGAAAAATAACCTCCTTTGCTTAAAATCAAGCATTTTCCATTTTTCATCAACAGTACGCTAGTTTCCAAAGCCTGATGAACTGGACAAAATACATGGGGGGGGGGGGCGCTGAGAGAGACACCAGGCCCATCCACTGGGGGGGGGGGAGGTGGTTGTCAAGGGCCTGCAGGCGTCCGGAGGAGGCCTTGTCCTGCTGCAGCCAAGGCAGAGCTCCCTCTGGTCTCTCTCGGGGTGCTCCGTCCAGAAGACCAAGCAGGCACTGGGCCTGGCAGATTCTGGGTGCCGCTGACTGTGACGGCCGTTTCCGGCTTCAGACTTAACTCCCCTCTCTGTCCTCAGGACCAACGTGAAGGACAGTTACAGGGCAGGTTTCCAACAGGATGTCATGAGCAAAAAGGTGTTGGAGCTTACCACTGAGCGGTGATGGCGATCCAACTGGTGTCGAGGGATTTGATGGGAAACTACTGCTGGTGTGGTCAGGTGAATAAATCTAAACAGGGGGGGGGGGAGAGAAAAGACAGATGCCCATCAGAACAAGGGAAAAGATCACCTGAGGAGTGGACTTGTGGCTTGTCGGCTGAAAAGATGCCGCACGGGAGTAACCGCTGACTCCACCTCGCCATCTGGGGAGGGCCCCCTTCATTCCACCGCTTAACCTCTTGCTTCAACAGCGGACCAGCTGGGTGTGATGCAAAACACCCTCCGGCTCACCTACAACCTCCACCCCCCCTCCGTCCCCCCCCCGCCCGCCCGCTTCCGTTCTTGGGCTTACACCCCCCTGCCACCGTCTCCGCTCGTTTGAAGCCCAGCTGTGGCTGGCCACGCGCCTGAACCGGCCACCAGTGCCCTCCCAATCTGAGCCGCCAATCACAGCCAGCCGTAAGCAGCAGCCCCAGCGCAAAGAGGCTGAGGCAGACTCTGCTTTGGCCTCACAGGTGCAGTCTCTGCTGGGGAGGAGGCAACGCGGAGAACGCCCCGCTCTCCCCCGCTTGCTAGGCTCGGTGTGCCCCTGGCAACCAGTCAGCAGTGAAGGGAACTGAAAACAGTCTTCACGAACACTGCCCAGTAATCATCCCTGTTCCTCACAATGTATTACTTGCTTTGGGTAGCACATGGCTTCTCATCCACAGTAAGTCACTTCTCCTACCCTGTTCCTCTTGAGGAGGCCGGATAAGATCCAACGCCAGTGTCACTGCAATCCTTACTGTGCCTTGTTAAGAAGGAGAGAGGTGTCCCTTAGAGCCCCCCCCCCCAGGACAAAAGGCAGAGCTCATTCCCCATGCAGCCTTGCCCCCCACCCATGAATCACTGGGGCCTTCAGCCAGGCTCAAAGGCTAACAGGACCCGTTTTCTCCAGGCAAAGCCCTCTGCTCCGTCATGGCCCATTCTGGTCTGCGGGGTGCCAATATGCCTGGCTCTAATGAAGAGAGAGGCCCACACAAAGGCTGGCCGACCGACCCGAGGGACTGCTGCACGGGAAGGTGGGGGGGGAGCTCCTCTCAGCCCTCCAGAGTCCCTTTCAGGGCAGCTTTTGTCATGCTAACGAGGACAGGGGAGCAGCGGGAGCAACAAAGGCCCATTCAGGAATTACTTGGAAAAGTCAGTCCCCGACACTGTCGCCTCTTTTGTTCAGGGACCGCTGTGGCCAGTTAGCTATCCTATCCGGAGGAGGCACAAAGGGCGTCTCCCCCCCCCCCCACAACCCGCCTCGGAGGCAGGAATCAAAACACAGGTTCCGACAAAGAGAGAATCGATATAATCAACAAAGTTAAACAGCCCTCCTCTTTGATCTCCTTTAAATTAAAGGCCAAGTGTTTTGATTTGGCATTAAGCGCTGAAATAAACCAGATGTTCCTCCTGCCATATAACTCTCAGTGGGCACAATCTTGAAGGGTTATTGTTTGGCAAATGTTCAGGAAAACACATCAGAAATGGCGCAAATATCCTGATTTCCTTTGCTTTCTATCTAGGCTGGTTCATTATCCAAGCGGACGTATAATCCACAGGACTTTGGGAACTGTGTGCAAACACTTTCATGTGCAATTCTCTTTCTTGCCCACTCTGAGATTAAGTCCACAATTATCCAGGCTTAGACCTAAAATAAAAGAACCTTTGCAAATGTATTATCTGGCTTTACACGTTTAATCACACAGGGATCTGCACGGTCCTTAATACTTGCAGAGGAACAAAGATTGCATCCTCAGATTCACACATGAAAAGCTTTTTCCCCTCTCTTAAAAAGATGCACACCAGCAGAGTTACACACCAGACTCCCTCCTCACTACTACCAACAATATTCACAAGCCAGGAAAAGAAAGGATCTTCACAGCCTCCGGATGAGTCAACGTGCCATGCTAAGCCAAACAACTGTTTCCCAGGGAAAAAGGGCCAGTTTCCTGAAGATCGGGGAGAGGGAGGATGGGTGGCGCTGGGGCCGCTGCAGCACCGACCAGCCGAGCAGATGGGATACATCACCCTCCTTAGGACAGAAATGATTTATGGGACCACCGGCTTCCTGCTCCTCCACGCAACAGCATCGGATGATGGGACTGAGTTGCCATGACAACCGCAGTCCACCCTCCAGTTATGCCCACTTGCTCCAAAATCCCAGCCCCCCCCCCCCCCCCCAAATCCCTGGCCCAACAGCCTAACTTTGTGAGCTAATCGGGTTCATCCCACCCAGCCAAAAGACAGACCCAGGCTTCTCTATTAAACTCCAGGCAGCAAAACCCTTGCTCTGTGATGTGAGGCGGCAGCCTCTGGGAGGGGAGCCCTCCCCCCCAATGCAACGCCAAATCCTGCCCCTGGAGAGAGGCTGCCCGCTCTGCTCAGGACGCAGGCACTGGGTGGCAGTGAGATTTGCTGCGGGGGGGGGGGGGGGAGAAGAAGAAGAAGAGAAGAGATTGGATTTATATCCCGCCCTTCACTCACTTGGGAGTCTCAGAGCGGCTTACAAACTCCTTTTCCCTTCCCCTCCCCACAACAGACACCCTGTGAGGTAGGTGGGGCTGAGAGAGCTCTGAAACAATTGTCCTTGAGGGAACAGCTGGTACAGAGCTATGGCTTGCCCAAGGTCATCCAGCCAGGTGCAAGTGGAGGAGTGGGGAATCAAACCCGGTTCTCCCAGACTAGAGTCCACGCGCCAGATTAACCACTGTGCCGAACTGGCTCTCTGGGAAGGCAGGTTTCAGCTCCCTCAGCTACGGGAGTCCCTTTGCCAAGAGCCGCCTTCTTGCTGGTGTGGTTCTTGCTGCTGTCACCCAGAGAACGGAGCCTGGGGTTCTCCATCGCTCTCATCTTGAAATGTGGACAATGTTTTTAGAAATGCATCCTGACACCACCGGGTCTTCCTCTAGGAAAGCAGTGGCCTCTTCACAAATTTTAGCACACCAAATTTGTCTGCACTTTATTTCTTAACAACCACCACCGTCTTTCTCCAACATTACTTCCGAAGGCTCAAAAGAACGCAGAGCTTCCATCACGTCCTCCACCCTGTCTCTCACATCAGTGCTGAGCCTGCTGGCACTACGGTCACTGTACCCAAAACCGCCACCTCATGCACAAGATCACTCCAGGTTAAGCTAAGGACTGCCGCCCCATGCATCTAGAAGCACTTCTTGTCACCTTGTGTCCCTGTTCGTAACCCTCAGTTCCTGGCTGCCTCTATGATTTTTTCCCTCCCATCTCAAGATTACCCTCAGAATTTAGACTATAATATCTTCCCATTATTAAATCACTCTGGGGGGGGGGGCAGGACTATTCTCAGTATTTCTACAGAGGATGAACCTCCTCTTCATTTTTAAAAAAATTACTGGACTATATGCCCCCTTGAGCTCATTCTACAACTTGTTTCATAATATTACCTGCACTCCACCCCTCCACAAAACTGCAAAAATTCTCCTATACGTCTGTGAACAAATTTTTCCTTTTGAGGTTTGAAATAAGCAAAATCTTCACTCTCTGAGTTAAAAAAAAAAATCTCTCTGGGCAGAGAACCTGCAGGAAGGGGAAAAGTTAGTTCACTTGCTTTTCAGACTTACCTCAGGCTACCTTCATACAAATGCTAAGAGGCCTAGCTAGAGACAGTTGGATGGGCCAGTCCCCCCCCCCCCCCCAAAAACAGGGAAGAGAGACTCGGAGGAATTCAGACTAGAAAGACTTCAGGAAGAAATTCCTGGAGACTTCAGGAGAAGCTTCCTTGACCTGGCCTGAATGGGTCAGTGGGAGGGGGAAAGGGAGAAGATAAAACTCCTGAAGCAAACAGGAAGGTCTCTTTTGTGCTGAGTCTCTCAGAGCAGACAGAACTCTTAACTGAGGTCTGGAGGAGGTGGCCATCAATGCATGTGCTGGCCTGGAGAGCTGGAGAAAGGTTCAAGGTAATGGCCACTCTGTACAGATCTGTAACTTCCTAAGCTAAGGAGCCTGTCCTATATTTTAGCACCTGATAGGGCATGTATAGAGAGGGGGGCAGAGGAATTGCATTTTACCCATTTCTTCTGAATCCCTTGCTCAATCTGGTGCTGTGCTAAAAGTATGCTTGTGAACATTTTCTCTACAATAAATGCTTTATAACTTTTGATGCTGGTAGTGGTTCTCTGTGCCACACAGACCTCTACTGTCCTGACCCTCCCAGCAGGCAATTCCTACAAAGGTCAGGTGGTAGCAGCAGGTTACCGGGGAGAGAGAAAAGCCTCTCCAGGTGTTGGGAAAACCTTGGAGGACAGGATGGAACAGGGCTTGCAGGCCAGAGCAGGCCGGTTCTGCCACAACATCTTAAAACAAGAATCCACAAATCCATCCAGACAACAATTGCAAAGTACCAACACACTGCACAAGTCCCAACTCTGTCACAATACAGGCAGACAAGCCACTCCCTAAGCCTTTTTGCATGAGCCCGTCTTTTCCAAGCGCCTCCCCTTCCGGCTGTGCCTGTGCCAGGCCTTAGCAGGCCTCCTGCCATACAAACAAACCAGCTTTTTTATCAGCAAGAACTCTGGTTACATGCAAACCAAAGCTTTTGTTTCTCTTGAAACACATCTACACAGAGGATACTCTGTACAAATACCTACTCACTGATATAACCATATCAAAAGAATTTTTACAGAGCCTAAATTAATCCCCTTGAACATTTTGGAAGACCTTACTTACGGACGCCAAAGCTTTCCCCAAGGCATCCCCAGTCTGTGAGCTTCCTGCAGCATTGCCTCTGTTCACTGCAAAAAAGAAGAGAGGAAAAGGGGGCAATCAGAATGCTGATTTAAGGCTGTGGGTGACTGGTGCAATCGACGACCGAATGCTGCTGCTCTGCCAAAGGGACAGAGAGAATCTTGGGCCAGGTCAAAGTGGAGGGCTGGACTCCACTCCTGAACTTCCGTTTCCAGCCTGGGTCTTCTCTGAGGGTACAGGTCTTACTCACTTGGTGGCTTCTGGGTTTTTTGTCTACTGCGTAAAAGCACAGACGCATGGACTCAGCCACGCTCAGAGCCTGCCTGTGCTGACATGGAGTGGCACAGCGAAGGAAGAGCCTCCGTGACACCAGCCAAAGGAGAGCTGGTGCTTGCCAAGGCAAAAGGAAGCAGCGTAGCTGTTGGGTGTTGGGGAGGGGGGACAAGCAGTTCTAAGGCTATTAGCCACGAAGTATAGATAGGAACTCTCAGTCTGGGGCAAGTGATGCTCTGTATTTTTGGTGCCTGACGGTCCACTGTTGGACCTCCTGAGGGCACCTGGTGTTTTTGGCCACTGTGAGACACAGAGTGTTGGACTGGATGGGCCACTGGCCTGATCCAACATTGGCTTCTCTTATGTTCTTAAGTCTGGAGACCCGGGAGCCTTCTCAGATTTAGGAATGCCAGTCTGAGAAAGAGTGACTGGCCCACTCCAACCACAATGCCACCCTGGTCACTGGGATAGGGAACCAATGAATTAATTGAAAACTTAAGAGTGCTAGTCAACCCAGAAGTGGGAAGGGCTTGATGTAACTCAATCAACCAGCCCCACCTCCCTGGACAAAACTGGAACCATGATCAGTGACGATGGCATGGCCACAAGGAGTTCCGCGTGGCAAACCCCGTTTCGGGGGCAGCACAAGCAGAGCAGCCTCTAGGCTGGCTGCCATTTTTAGGTGACCCTTCAAGGACTCCTTCAGGGCCGCCTTCTTACCCAAGATGCTGCTGCTGCTGCTGCTCTCTGAACCATTGACAGGTGGAGTGTGTGAGGCTGCGACATACGAAGAACTGCTGGCGTTGCCTCGGTGGAAGCTGGACATTGGAGGAAGACTGGTGTTGAGATCTGTGGGCGAGACTGAGTGTGGGGGATAGCTCTAGGGAGAGAAGCAGAAATGGAACCAGAGAAAGGCCGGGTTAGCGTTAATAAAATACGCAGCCATCTGCAGCATTGGGACTTCATGGGAGGAGGGCTTGGCTGGACCGGGCCAAAGCCCACCGAGCCCAGGAGGAGCGCATTCAGCCCTCGGCTGTTTGTGGCAGCAGAGAGCAGTCCAAGGGGTGGTCCTTTTGAACCCAGAAGGCGCCGTTCTTTGCTAACGTGGCCGACAGCACGAGCAGACCCAGCTGATGGATTTGCACCGTCTTCTTCGGAGCCATATTTTCAGTAGCCATTGACATAAATGGCCTCTCCTGTACCCTGCGGCCAGGACTCCCTGGTATTAGTCAGCTAACTTTGCGTTCTGGGATGAGAGGAGGCTGCACCCCACGGGATTCTCAAGGTGGCCATACCACGGCTGCCATGTCATTTTCAAATCCCATTCTTGATACTCAGTTTGTCTTTGCGGTGCGGTAGGTTTCCACTGAGCTCCCTACAAGGCCAGCCAATTCAGATGCCGTCGACATATGTAGGTCAAGGGTTTCCCATCCTGTCACTCTGCACTTACTTGTGCTGCATTTTGCCTGTCATTCTGCTGCCCAGAGTCACCCAGTTTAGAAAGTGCTCTTCACAGTCTGCTTTGGAGTTCCCCTCCTGAATGACATGGTGATACTGGCAAGCTTGACTCTTCCTCTGAGCACCCTGGATCACTGCATACTGGCCCATAGAGGACTCCTCTTCTCACACCCCTCTCTTGTGAGAACCGCTGCTGATCCTTACCCACCAGGGCACTCTCTATCACACACACATCCCGCCAAACCGCCCTTAAAATGGGGGAATCCCTCCAGCTCCAACATTGGAAGTCTCAGTGAAGGAAATGAGAGAGATCTGGCTGTTTAATCAACAAAAGCCGCCTTCAGAAGTCTCCTTTCCACTGGTATTACCAGAGTAACCCCCAACAGCCACCTCACAAGAGGAAGCACAGCCTCTACTTGCCCCCCCCCCCCCAGATGAAACCTTTATTTAAACAATGACCGGACTTGGCAGTTCTTGATTAACCCATGAAAGCTTCAGTTGAGTGCTCTGCCCATTCGGCAGCTACAAAGAGCTAAACCGTCTAACTGCACCACTCCTTCTGTTACACTCCAAGGAAGGTCAGCGTTCCAGGGCTGCCATCTTCACTGACTGGCAAGGGACAACGCAGGAGTGCCTGTGGTGGTCTTACCAAGCGATCATGCGCATGGAGGCTGCTGTAACTGCCCGACTGTGACATGTGAGATGAGGAACTTCCAAGCATTCCACCGTAGCCAGGCTGGCTCATCCCGTTAGAAGGGCTCCAGAGATCAGAAGCGCTGTGGGTCCCATCTTCATTTTTTCAAAAAAAGGGGGGGGGGGAGAAGAAAGCAAGCCAGTGATCTTACATGGCACCCCTCACCAAAAGCACGCGTGGACCGCGATTGTGATGTGTGCGGCTGAAGAGAGGGGCCGGGAGCTGTGCAGAGGGGCCAGGGTATCGGGGAGGGGGGGAGAGCTTGCTGGGGGAGGTTGTCATTCTTTCTATGCTGCTGCTTGGTGACCTGTACTGACACGGCCTACACTGATTAGACCATGAGACAGATGGGCGAAAATCAGAGTGCTGCTCCAAAGTCCTTGAAAGACAACCCAAACCAACGTAAGACCCGGTCTGGTACAGAGCTCCCCTTCACAAGCATTAGGATCTCATGCGGCACACAAAACCCCATAAAGCCAAGTATGCGTTTCTGTATTTTGGCACACAAAAAAACTGGGAAAGGAAGCAAGCGCAGGTAGGTCTTGATTTATCCCACATGCTGATCTCATGTACGCTACCCCCACCCCCACCCTCATGACTAAGCTTCTGTTAGTTTCCCGGGGATGCATTCCTCACACTGCTGCTCAAGTAGAAACTTCTCTTACCTTGCAAAAAGAAAGTGCTAGCAAACATACTGCTGGGCGGCTTAGGAGATGGGTAACTTGGCGATTCTCTGTTGAAGTCATCAGAATTAGGAGACGGCGCGTAAACCTAAACACAGGAAAGGAAGGGGAGGGCAAACATTATAATGGGAGAAAGTCACACTCATGCAGAACAAATATAAAATAATGAGACACACGCAGCATGGCCTGAAGCAACAACGGAATCCTGCAAGTGGAAAATGCTTTTTCAAGAAGTTGCCCGGGCCTTAAATAATTCAAGCAAACCCAGCCAGCCGGCTTGTCTCCGCCCTTTCCCAGTGCTCCTTTAGCCAGGTGGCTGGAAAAAAGCCCAAGGAAAAGGCACACTCACTATTTCCAACAAGAGCAATTCCTGGAAATTAAGTGCGCAACATAAAACAGAGGTCTGAATTAAAACTAACTCTATGTTTGTTTAACATTAGCTACGCTGCAATTCCAAGCGTTAGACCGAATATACCCGATCGGGGTGTGTGTGTGTGTGTGTGTGTGTGTGTGTGTGTGTGTGTGTGTGTTCATATGCCCTCCGTCCTGTCACTACATTCCGGAGTCCCCAGGGCCAGCCCTCCCAGACCTGCTGTTCACCAAGGACTTTATCAAGTAAACCACTACAAACGGGCGGACTGCTTTGAAGACCTCACTGCCCACTCACTGCCAGTATTATTGCTTCTTCGGCCAACCTGAATTTATACACGGAGTTTAAAAGTACAGGGGGTTGGGACTAGATGACCTGCAAGGTCCCTTCCAACTCTGACATTCTATGATTCTATGATAAAAACCACTGCTGCGAAAACTGGAGGCAGCTCAGCCTGCCCCTGCCCTTGTTGTAGGTTCTGGGAGGCAGAACAGAAATCTTCATGGGGGTCTGTTTTGTGGCAAGCCACGAGGATTAATTTTATCTCCCGTGTTGTTCAACAGCTGTAGGATGGCACTGAGGGAAGCTGCCTTGGGGGACTTGAGTTCCAGGACTGCCCGTGCTTTGGCAGATGGGCTCCACCAACTGCAGTGGCTTCTGATTCTTATTTCCTGGCCCAATTCAGGGTGCCACTGTCGATTTGTACAGGGAGAGCCATGCCACGTTTTCTCCAAGCTCAGAGTGGCATGCACAGATGGACTTGTCCTGCTTCTCCTCACAACTCCAGGAGTGTAGTGGGGCTGAGAAAGGGGGGGGGGGAGGGAGCCACTGGTCTCGGGTCACCCAGTGAACCATGGGTCTGTCCTGTGGATTCAACTGGTGCTCACCAGTCAGAATCACTGCGCCCCACTCTGGCTCCTGGTAACGCACCCTGCCCCCCACACAGGGCTTCCTGGCCCAGGACAATCGGAAAACAAGTTCCCGCTCTGTAAACCTTCAAAGAGAATCTCTTTGAATTTAATTCTTTTGGTGTTGGCTTTAATGTGTATGGTATTATCTGCATACATGGAAACTGCTTTCAATGTATGTCAAAAGCACAGCTATATATGTATTTTCAACAACATAAAGGTAAATAAGGTGCCCAGATGGGCATCTACTAAGATGTTGTGTCTCCCCCCCCCCCCACTGTGGTTGTCCCAACATTTATCCTGCACACACACACACACACACACACACACCGGCAAGAGGGCTCCCCTCTGCTGGGTCACCTGCACCTTTTAAGTGGCCAGTGGAGACTCCCCCTTTTCTCGGGCATTTAGGCCAGACTTTCGAATAGTTTTGTCTCCTGGTATTGTAACTGACTGTGGGTCTGACTCGGTTTTAATTGCACAAGTGTTTCCACGGTTGTTTCAGGCTCTTGCCTGGATTTCAGATAATGAAAACCAGGGGACCTGCAAGACTCATGCGGGGTGGGGGATCCCCCGCCCACCTGCAGCTCCTCCACTTGACTGGTTCATGCAGGGGCAGTGCACGATATAAACAGGATACTGCTGTTAATATTTATTGATTTGTTTGAATTTATATCCCGCCTAGCCAGCACAAAGCGGGATATAAATTCAAATACCCTTCCAATCTGATACTTGGTATGTTCTCATGATTTAAAGTGGTACTTTGTAAACCACTTTTTCTTTGTGTATAAAAAACAGTATAGGAACCACACTACTCCAGTCTTGGCCCAGCTACACTGGCTCCCAATCTGTTTCCAAGCACTCTTCAAGGGGCAGGTGTTGACCTGTAAAACTCTCTATGGTTTGGGACCCACATACTCGAAGGACCAACTACTTCCTCACAGACATATCCAGCCACTGCGGTTCTCTTCCGAGGCCTTCTGAGATTAGGCAGGTGGCAGCCCAGGTGGCACCAAAACTCTGGCACTCTCTAGCCCCCTAGCGCCATCTTCTGCCAGCAGGTGAAGGAGACTGCTTTGTTTTGTCCGGCTTTCCCTCAATGATCCTCCCTTCCTGCCCAGGGTTTTAATTGCTGTTTTTATGTGTTCGTTTGTATTTTAGCTCTGGTTTTAATGATGGGGTTTTGTTGGTTTTACTGGTTTTTAAGATGTGTTCTTAATTATGTATGTTTCAGTTTGTTAGCTGCCTTGGTGGGTTAGAAAGGTAAGGCAGATTGGATGGATGGATGGATAGATATAGATAACTATTAAAAGAAAGGGACCAGTTGTCTCCCTGCTCTGTTGGTCTAAAGCACCAGTGGCTAATTGTCTGGGCAGGTGTGTGCCACATCAAAACTCAGGAAGTCCACTGCAGTACTGAGAGGGCTGCTGGGGGGAAAGTGCCCGCAGGTCTCAGCTGAGGCAGGGTGGTCCCTCGAGGCAAGAGACGTTCAGAGGTGGTTTGCTATGGCCCTCCTCCACGTCATGAGTCAATGCTCCCTCTTTTTAAAAAAATTATGTATTTATACATTTTGACATATAAAGCATACACTGACACTATTCTTATATGAGAAGCATTCTAAAAGAAAAACATTATTCATACCATACATTGCTCATTTATAACTTTGATTTAACCAGGTGTACAACTTAGTCCAAGTTACATCAAACATATCATCCTCTTTACCTTTTAACACTTTTGTCAATTTATCCATCTCTGCAACATCTAACCATTTTTGTAAAAATTCCTGTCTATCAGGAGTTTTATCAACTTTCCAGTATTTTGCATACAGAATTCTGATGGCTGTGATACCATGTAATATCAAATATTGATCTATTTTCTTGAGAAGGAATAATTCAGGTTTAAATGGTATTTTAGAATCAATTATTTCTTGAAGTATCTCCTGAATCATTAACCAATAATAGTCAATGCTCCCTCTAAGCTGTGGACTCTTGTGAGCAGAAATTACACTTTGTGGGCTACTGGCATTAAAGTTGTGAGCAAACAATTTAGCTTGCTCTGGAGCCATCCTTCCTGAGCTAAGACAAAAAAAAAGTGTGAGCCAGAGGCTAAAAAACTGTGAGCTAGCTCACACTAACTCAGCTTAGAGGGACCACTGGTCACAACCCTGGTATTCCTTGGAGGTCTCCCATCCAAATACTGGCCAAGGCCGACCCTGCTGAGCTTCTGAGATTTGATGAGATCAGGCTAGCTTGGGCCATCCAGGTCAGGGTACTGAGAGGGCTAGCCCCCCACAAACCTTCCCCACCCTACATGTCATTACCTGCATGGAGTGAAGCAATCTGCCCTACATCTCTTTTTTTCTACCCAGGACCTCCCACAGCAGATGACACAAACACAGTCATCTGGAGAAAATACAATATTCTGCAAAGCGCAGGTAAGTTACCTGCATGACCACAGGTCTTTTACCTGCACAGAAACAACACACAGATTCTTCTTTTCCTACAGTAAATGTGAGCAGGGACTCCCGAAAGCTCCTCCCCGGCCACATATTTTGTTAGTCTTTAAGGTGCTGCTGGACTCTGCCTCTTTTCTACTGCTGCAGACAGACTAATTATGGCCACCCATCTCGGTCCTTTTCCTACTAACACATGCAGTTCTCTATACTGACATGTAAAGGAGATACAAGGAGAGAGCATTCTGTGCAGTGGAAAAGCTGCCCCCAAAGCAGTTCGTGAATCAATGCAAATGTAGCTCTGAGGCAGGAAGGGAAAACAAGGATGTCAATGGGCAAGCTCTGTTTTCAAATCGATTTTAAAAACCTACTCGAAAACTGGTATTTACAACGGAAATCCATTTAATTTAGCATGCGCCAATCTACAGGAAACACAAGCGCCCAACTTTAAATCTCCACCATCCAAGGAGGTGCACTACACCAGGCAGGGAAAACTTCGTTTCCAAGTTGAGGCAAACATTTTGGCAGATGCTACGCTCCTTTCAAGCTGCGGGAGAGACCAGGAAGTAGGCACGGAGGCAAAGGCTGATCCGGGTGCTGAATCCCACAGTCTGCTGGCGTAACTGGAATGATACACAACTGCAGTGATGTGAAGGCTTCCTGGGGAATGAGAAGCCCCCCTCCCCAATATCCTGGGCAAGAACCCCCCCGGAAAAGGAGACTGGGTTTCAAGAAACCAGCCACAACAATGTCTTCTTGCACACGCACAAAAAAAGAAAAGCGTCAGAAAAGGGCGCCTGCGCAGAGGGCCAGAAGGGTGCAGGCTGGCCGGCGGGGCTGCATAGTTTTGCTCCGCTCCAGTGTCTGAGGCACAGCCTGCACAAACAAAGCAACATCAAACTGCACTTCTCCCAGTCTGGATTCTGAAGATCAAAGAGCTCCTGCGGCAAAACACAACTGATGTGGTCTCAAAGGCTTCATCCACTCCAGATGTCGGGGGGACGGCCTGCCAAGTCCGCCAAAAGAGCAAGTCGGCCTGGGTTACAGTCAGAACCACCCGCAAATTAGAACCAGGTCTCTTGAGTCATCTGATCACCTGCAGGTGACTGCCAGTGCAGCCCCCTCCCCGTTCATCACAGGGTTTTGTGGGGGGTTTTTTGTTGCTACAAACAAAAATCTAAAAGCACAAAGGGAGAAAGGGATTACTGAGAGGCTGAGGTTAGGCGGCCTCTGCGGAACCCGCCCCGTGCGGGTACTGACAACCTGACGCTGGAGACATTTCAGACCTGGACAAGATGCTTCCATCTCGCCCGCTGCACACTCAAAACGCAGCAGGAGACCTTGACAACACTCCCAAGCAGACACAGGGGTGGGGGTGCACACGCCGTCGGGGGTGAACACCCCGTCTCCGTGTTCAAAGAGACTCCAGGAACAGCATGCTGCAGAGTGGAGGAAGACCTTTTAATTGTCCCTAACAGTGCTTCAGTCTCTCTTCGCCTGCCTGCCTGCCTTCCTTAGAAGCTGACAGAAAGAGCATCTGGGGATCCCGTTCCAGTCTCTCTGTAGAGAGAGCCCCAACAGGGCCAGGCACACCCTTCGAGCAAGGGTCTCAGGTGCATTCCCGGGGAGCCCAGTCTGTCGCGGCCTGTAGTCAGGAGCCTTTTCACAGGTGGGTGATGCGCTGCTGAGCAGGCTTCCCTTTCAGACAGCCAGGTATTGCGCCCGGCAACTACAGCAGCAGCCACTGCTCGGCTCACGTGCCGCTGGGAGCCCCAAGCTGAAACAACAGGAAGCCCCCCAAGCACATGTTTCCTGCCCAGAGAGGAAACTAGGGAGCCACACCACACTCAGGGCACAGAGCTGATGCCCTAAAGAGACTGTGAAGACCTGGAGCAAAGTTGCATGAAAGCCACCTCCAGCGCTATACCGAGATACTGACCTGACTCACTGCAGAGAACAACTAGGCGGCCAACCTTCTAGAACTTAATAATGCAACTTTTAATAAAACAAAGTACGGTATTATGTAACATGGAAATACTCGTCTTAATTTCTTTTAGTGTCTGCAGTGAAGCATGCAATACAGCAAGAAAACAAAATGTATCATGTAAATTGGCAGCAAACAAATCACAGAATGAACAAACAGACCCAAGACCATCCCACTGACCATGAAGAAGGAGCACACAGCTGCCAGGGGACCTGACGTCCTGCCAACAAACCGCTCTTTGAATGCCGACGTGCTCGGCTCTAAAATAATGTGACAATGGGTTAAACCAGCAAACTCAAACCCAGCCAAGGGCCAGAGGAAAAGGAAACACATGGAGGGGGAAGAGGAGTGAAGAGAAAGCACTCTCCAAGAGGGAGGGGGACACATGTCCTACAATGGATGGGGGAAGCTTCATGGGCTACCCAGATGTCTGCTCGCCTAGTGAGTGGCGGGGGGAGAGAGCGCAAGTCCCCGTTCTGAATTCCCAAGGGAAGGTCAAGGGGCTACTGCAGCCAGCCCTGGCTCTCTTCTCACATCCCACTGAGCTGCGAGATCTGGCGGTTCAAGGCCAGGCTGCAGCAGGATTCCTCATGGCAGGCTAAGGGCCTGGCTATGCTTGAGAGAGCAGCAGTGGAGACAGGCAGCAGGCACGCCCGACTCTCCCCGGTCATGCTGTCTTCTGTGTCCGGTGGGAGGCATCCTGCAAACAACGAGGGGCTCTTCCATGAACACAGAGAGGGCGTGTTTTAGGTGGTGGATGACACTGTGGGCAGCAGATTACTTCCCCCTTAGGCCACGACTGTTTCGCCTTCAAAACACACAAAGACGTTGGGCGACCAACCAATGCTCCCTCTAAGCTGTGGAGTCTTGTGAGCAAAAATTTCACTTTGTGAGCTACCGGCATTAAAGTTGTGAGCGAGTGATTTGGCTGCTGCATACGTAAGTTTGCTCTGGAGCCGTCCTTCCCAAGCGAAGACAAAAATGTGTGAGCCGGAGGCTAAAAAACTGGGAGCTAGCTCACACTAAACTCAGCTTAGAGGGAACACTGCCACCAACTCTAAAGTGCAGTACTTTAAGGGGATGCCCACACCTGACACAGGAGCACGCAACAAAGCATGCTGGGGAAGTCGTGGCAGTTCTGCCTGGTTCTCAGAAACGATGTTTCATGGGGTGACATGTCACCCAAGACCTCAGCCACCCCCTTCTCCCGTTACAGGAAGGGGAACTCAGAGTAGTAAATGTCTTACAAGTTCATTTTTTAATGAAGCAACCAAAAAGTAAGTTCTTCTGAAAGAACCAGCCCTGGCCTCACACATTATGGCTCACAAGAAGAGAAGGAGGGGCTGACCCCGGCATCAAGAGTAGAAAATGGACATTTCGCCGGGGGTAGTTTCCTCCAGAAAGCAAGCAGCAAGACAGATGGTGTCCAAGCCGTATCTGAGGCGGGGAGAAGAATCAGGTCCACCCAGAGGCACAACACGGAGGAGGTCCAGCTGAAAACTTCTGCGAGGCAGAAGTGATTTCAAATAATCATGTTTTGTAGCTGACAGTTTTCCAAACTAAAGATACCTACATAGAGAAGAAAATAACTCCATCTATTTTACTGCCTTTTCTCTCCACAGCAATAAATACAGTGTACTGGCCCGATTCAGAATTAGAAGACATCCTGTGTCAACATGTGGTTCTGAAATCTAAAAAGACAGTGCCTGTTTCTTCCACGGGTTGTTTCCTTCATGGTGACATTTCTAAGACGACGCCTTGCCTTGCCGCGGAAAATGTACCTTGCATCCAACATCAAAAGGAGACAAGACTAAAGACCCGGTTTCTGGGGGGGGGGAGGGGAGAGAAGGGCATTATTCCTTGTTTTGTGAACCTTCCCCCCCTCCCCATTTTAAGTCCTCAAAAAAGAAGCAACCTTTTAATCTCAGTTTGGAAAAGCTACTCAGTAACAGACTGCTTTGTAGAGAGCCGTGGAATGCTTTAGTAGAGTTAGAGTCCACAGAGCACCTGGTTCCCCACCCTGCGGTCCTGATCCACAACTCCTGAGCAGGTGCCACGATGCAGAAATGCAGCTCTGGGTGACAAGCAATTCCATATTCATTGCAATAGCTGATTACTGCCACACACCACATGGATTTGCTTCTGACCCCCTGGAACCACGCTTCTTCAGCGTTGGAACAAGCCCAGCCCAATGGCCAGAGCACAGCACAGCCAGGGCTTGCTTGCAGACCCGTTCAGCCGGGGGCTAGGGGCAAGTGACTGCCCCTGCTTCAGTGGTTGAACTGGGAAGTAGCCATAACTGATCCGACCTGTCATGGGGCTAGGAGGGAAGACCAAAAGGAGGTGCTTAGATGGGACTGCCTTGTAGTCTTTCCAAGGTCCCAAACCGCAGAAAGCAGCTGAGTTAGTGTGGTGGCAGCAGAAACAAACTGGGTCTGCATCTGAAGAAGTGGAATCTGGCCCCAAAAAGCTTATGCTGGGGAACAAAACATAAAAAGTGCACTAGATCCGCAACACTCCTGTTTGTTCTCCAGTCTGCAAATCTTTCCAACAGGGAACAGAGCAGGCTGAGGAGGAACGCTTCACACATGACTATAGTCCTTTAAAAAAATAAATACGCTCACGCTGGCTTCTGCACTGGTGCGCCCACACAGTGCCACACACGTCCACACTGGCGGCGGCAGATCCCACATTGCAGGAAAACTGGCTTCCTACACGGTGACCTCCTCTGTATAGAAAGACGGCAGTGTGTGACGCATCTGGCTCCCCACTCAGGAGAACCGTATGCAGAATCCCACACCTTCTCTCTCAGGCGTCTTCTGTTCATGGGAAACTGCCTGCAAGGAACTCTCCATGGGCTCCACCCGAAGGCTGGAATTCACTGAGAGGAACAAGAGGCAGACCATTCACACACTGATCTGATTCCAAAGAGGTAACACATGTTTTGAGGGGGCCGGGGGGGGGGGGAGGGCTCCAGGTTTGTCTGTTTAAAAGGAACCACAAATATAACAACAGCATTATGAATGACAGAAAATGTTTAACAGGAATGGGCTGCCCTGGCTAAACCAAAGGGCCCACTGAGCCAGGAACGTCTCCTGCCTGAGCCCTGCTGAAGGAAGGTGAGCCGGGCAAGAGCCTGCGCCATTAAACAACACCTGGACACAAATAATGCACAAGGAATCTGTCCTCAACAGCAGCCGATAACACTGACACTTCTGCCCAGCTAACAGGACTCATTTTGTTCCCAAGGGAGAGAGAGGGCAGTTTACTTTTCTAGTTTGGGGGGCAGCCCTGCTGCTGGTCCATAGTAGAACTGCTAGACCTGAGTCCAGGAGCCCTTGAGAGGCTGACAGAAACTTCGGGGCACGAGCTTTCCAGAGTCCAAGGTCCCTTCGTCAGATACTTGTCTGAACAGGTGAAACAAGTTTGGTGTAGTGGTTACGCGCGACAGCCTCTAATCTGGAGAACTGGGTTGGATTCCCCCTCACCCACGTGCAGCTAGCTGGGTGACCTTGGGTCAGTCACAGTTCTAGCAGAGCTGTTCTCTCAAGAGCAATCCTCGAAAGAGCTCTCTCAGCGCCACCTTACTCACAGGGTGTCTGTTGTGGGGAGAGGAAGGGAAGGAGACTGTAAGCTGCTCTGAGATTCTGAGTGATGGGAAGAGTATAAATCCGATCTCCTCCTCCTCCTCCGGTTTGAAAACTAGAATGTTCTACTGTCCTGCAAAGAGACCATTTCCTCTCTTGCAAATCAAGCTGGTTCACATTACTTCTTGCTATATGGGAACATCTTACAGCTTAACAGCAGAGGAGGCAACTTGTTTAAAAAAATATTCATCCAACTCTCAAATGATCTAATCTTTCTTTCCTTGCACATTCATCGGGGTGCCTTTGATAATGGGAAGAATCCTCTTCCACTTACTTTTTAATACCGTCCCTGACTTTTTGGTCTTTCTGTATACATCAAAGAGAATTATCCAGGTGTGACAGGTAGTTGAACAGCACCTTCACACAGGAACTAGTGAAGCTTCTGAGGCTTTTCCACCACCTTGGCTGCAACATACAAGCAGCCAGCATGCTAGAAAATGTGCTGGTATTCAGCAATAAATTAGTCTCTAGTTTATTTAAACACTTGCCACCAGACCCCAATGCTGATGGGTCAAAATGCTACCCACAAGGTGGTGGGTGGGAGGGTGGGGAATGCCCCGCAGACTGACATGGTCTCGATGCCAGATTATCTGTTTTTGACAAGTCACAGATGCGAAAGTGAAAGCAGACCTCCCGACAAATCCCTGAAAAGCACTTTCCAGCAGTAAGGGCAGGCAGCTGCTTAACAAACCCAGAGGAATATGAGGGGGACATTCACATATAAGAACAACTGAAAGCCTGCCTTATTTGTCTTTTTGGGGAATTAATCTGTGGAGTTCAAAACACTGCGGGGGCAGTGTGTGTCCCATGATGGGCAAGTGTCCCACTTCTCGAGCTCACAGAAGTGACCCCCAGCCTGTCGCAAGCCTGGGCTGTGCTTCTTTTACAGCAAAACACACACACACACACACACACCCCTTCCACCCACGGCAAGCCTGGAAATACTTAATAAGATCAAAGCTTTCCCCATCACTGCAGAACAAAGAGAATGCCCTGTGCTGAAGACAGAACAAAATCCACGGGCCTTTTGCTTCAGGGGTGACCACGGACTTAATTTTACCTCACTCCAACATGCATTTTCACATGAAATTTCATAACTGTTTCAATTTAGAAGCAGACATGAAGGGAAACAGTTTCATGTTTGAAGGGACTTCTGGCATTTCCAAAAAGATCAAGCAGATCTCTCTTTTCCACTAAAGTTGTCTGAAGTTCAGGCACATTTTATAATTAATTTAGAGATGTCTAGAAAATGATTCAAAAATATTCTATCACCCGTACAATGCCAAAGTAACTGATCACACAAACACCACGCACAGTGTTGCTAAGTCTCAATACACTTAAATGACTACACTAATAAGTCTTAATACACGAGATGATTACAGAACTTTAAAAAACAGTTTGCTAATATTTAGAAGTCAGGAATTCCTCAACATTTCTGCCAGTTTTCTACTCCTAGTTAAGACTGTTTGGCAAATTAGTAAGATCCTAGGACAAGTCAGTAAAATATTCCTTGAGGACCCTATTTGGTTGGAAAGGCAACAGAGAAATTTTAAATAAATGCTGAAATAGAAAAAATAAAAAAGCCCAACAAGCAATTTTGAATTCTGAGCAATACCCGACCCTACCAACCCTAAGGAGATCTCTCTTTTCTATCCTTAAAAATGCATCCTCCGTTTCAGTAACACCACCACCCCTCCAAGATTAATGTAAAGTCTGCATCATCCAAATAGACAAAAGGGAAGTGCCAGATTGGAACACACATCTTTCAAACACCACCAAGAATATCCAGCGTTACAACTTTAATCTTCTGAATGGGTGCAATCTATTTTTACTCACAAGGCTCTTGAAAATATTTTAGTATACAGAGCGTTCAGATTTATGAATCAAACTATATGGGCCTAGATATGTTCCAGAAAAAAAAGAAGATTCCCATTGAAAGCAGATGATAAAGACCAGTATCCAAACCCCAAAGAGGAAATGCCAGTTTTACCAGCTGACGGCTTTCTGAAACAACCCCATATCCCCACACATGCTGGTTTTTAAAGTAACTAGCCAGAATGGTTTTCATTTTCTCTTCTGGATGAAACAGAAATATCCTCCCACTTTCCAAAACACATCTCTAAACGAGTCAAGGATGTCACTCTTGCCTGCAATGGCAAAGCTGTATAAAACAAACACAAATCCAGTTAAATATTACGAGTGAAAATAAATACTTAGAAATCTAACTGCTCAACCAGTCCAGAGGTAACAAAACAACATTATCAGCTGTGCAGGAGAAGAGTTTGGAAACTCTTGGAACAAAAGGAAAGCTCCCTTACCGTCTTCCCATTGTAATAATACATCAAAGAGTTGCTGTTCATTCCAGGTACCGGGTAGGCACAATACATATTTGGTCTAAAAACAACACTGCCCGCAGTCAAAGTGCACAGCTTCCCTCCACGACATCAATCCACCAGATCAAACACAGCAGTTCTTCAGGCCGATGGAACCACACATGGCTCTACTCAAAAGGAATTTATGCAAAGCAGGACTGAACCATCTTCGGCAGGGAAACGGGGTGTGCGTGTGTGGGCGAGTGGTGAACTCGATTCGGTAATCTTCTTGCACGTTCAAACCTCATGCTGTTTTTTAGCAGCAAACAAGATTTCTATAACATTGGTAATTCTACCAAAAGAATGTTAGTTTGTCGCCACAGTCATACAGAGGAATGATTGGTTTTATAGCTAAAAAGACTATGTAACAATTATTTGTCCTGTAGCTAAAAACACTGCAAAGGAACTCAACAGAAAAGTCCTGGTTAATTTTGTAGTTTTAATTGAAGGAGAGCACTTGTGGCAACAGAGACCCAACTTCCTGCACCGCCAGCCATGCCTCCCCTCTGGATCTCTCTAAAGCTCCTTCTCACTTTCACAAATGTGCCCCGGAACACTCCTGGGCTGGATCACAAGCCGGGAGGAGGATCCCTTCCTGGTCCAAAACACACACACACACACAAAACCCCCAGTCCCCCAGGGCCTCTGAAAGAAAGTCCAGCTTGTTTTGAACCCTTGTCTGAACAAAAAAAATCCAGCATGGGGGGTTTAAATAAACTTCCAAGTCAGTCAGAGAAATCAAAAGACCGTGGGGGTTGCATTAAGTAAGCCACTAGCAGCCAAGGGAAAAAACCAAACATCCCTTTATTTATTAAGTGTTTTCCTCTGGCTGTCTTTGCTGCTGTTCTGTCCCTTTCCAGCAACAGAGCTTATCTTTACAAAAGGCGGAAAAGCAGCTTCACAGAGAGATGGAATTATCAATTCAATGAATAAAGCGTGGCCTTAAAAGAATGAATCAGTTAATACAAAAGAGGAGAGCTAAATACGAAACTTCTGTTGTAAGCCTCCATTATTATAAGCTCGCCCCTTCAATTCACATACACAGTCATTTATAAAGCCTCTGCTCTTTAAGAGCTGGTTTGGAGAATTTAAAATAGTATTAAGTGTCAAATCCACCCATTCCTAATCCGCAGAATAAAGTTAACTTTAAAAAAAAAACAACAGGAAAATGGGGGCAAAAGTTATTTAAGGGAGTAGGAAGGGAATAAAGCAGAGAGCAAAAATTAGGATGAGGTGACCAAGATCTCACAACCCTTACTGGATGAAGTGCTACGAGAAAACTCACTTAACGTAACACATCGCAGAGAAACACAGGGGGCTCCCTAAGTGTGACAGACAGACAGATTTAACCCTCACCTCCAATAATGGTTTTGAGAGAGCAACGGAAGCCTGCACGGACACGAACATCCCCCTCTTTCTCTCTTTCCTGCTGACGCCCTTGCCAATTCTCACGCCATGTCTACTTGCAACGCCCATCTCCCCACCGGGAGTGTGAGGCAGGCTAGAGGACGGCGGTTTGCCCAGTGTCACCCAGACAGCATCTTCAAGGATCAGTCCAGATTAGCTTCTGGAGCCCAGCTTCACAGGCTGCCTGCTTGTTCCCGGGCTCCAGTCGAGGCGCAAGTCCTGGCCTTTGCCGTGCCAAGAGGGCACGCTCTTCCCGCCAGCTACAGGAAGACCCACTCTGACTCTAGAACACGCAGCTGGACGACGATCTCTGACTGACAGCAATGCTGTCAGCAAAGCCTTCACGCTAATGGGCACACTTCACAGACAAGACACGCCAACACCGCGCAAGGTTTTCTAAGGCTCATCCCAAAGTCTGCAATGGCCCCAGGACTAAGAAGTTATGCAGATTATTATTCCTTCTGACCAAGTGCAACAGAAGATTTAGACCAGTTTTATGAACAAAGAAGAACACATGTAGGATTTGCAGCTCAACATCAGAGCTCCTGTTCTCAATAACCTTTCTGTAGCCAGAACTGTGTCAGTGACCCACACTTCTGAAGCTCCGACATACACATTGACTGGGGGCCTGGAGGATATTCAGAGAGGTGGCTGAGCAAAGCCTGCCCCCACCTCCTGACTGCTGGCATTCCAAAGAGGACTCCCATCCCAGTACTTGCCAGAGTTCACCCTCCTTAGCTTTCGAGATGGGGTTTGCCTGGGCTTCCAGCTTTACCTCTGTTTTCACACTACTGTGAACCGATCTGAGCCATACTTGCTGGGGGAGGGGCGCTACACAAATTGGAATAATAAATAAATAAATAAGCCCTTCCCTACTCATGTGTGAGACCCTCTGCTTGCTGAGCAAGGAGGTTTTGGCTACAGTTAGCGGTCATGAGAGTACGGAAGACACATGTGCCTCTAAACACAAACCGTGTGGCTATCCAGAGACGCAGCGGCCATCAGGGATCTTCTGAGACCGATGCACAGAGTTTTAAGGTATCTGATGCCTGTTGGCCATTCTTCCACCTAATGGACAGGCCTCCTGCTGCTGCAACATCACCTGTACCTGTGGCAGCCACTGACGCCAAGGTGGGAGCAGAGCTACCCGGACACGGCTCCCTGGCACCCAGCTCATCACAACCCCTGGGAAATCCTGGTCATTGCCCCCCATTTAAAAGAATTCAGGGGAGGTGTGCATAAATGCATGCCTGTTTCCCAAAGCTACTACTTCTGAAGGCAAATCTCCCCCCTCCAAACCCCGGTCAAAGCAACTCCTTTCCCTCCACATCCTGTCCAATATTTATATGATGGTCTTAGCCTGCAGAGTGTGTATGTGCGGGGGGGGGGGCTCATTTAACTCATTATTTTCAGTTCTTCAGTACTGCCCGTTCAAATCTCTGGCTTTTCCTCCCTTCCTTAATCTTCCCTGCCACTACCACATCCGCCAATTTCATTCCCAATAAAACACTGTTATCAGGCCAGAGAAATATTCAGGCCTGGCAGCTTCTGGGTGGATGCCTTAACTCTGCAGGGAGCACCACAGTTATGGGTCCCGCAGCTCTCCAGGCAAGGGCCCAGGAAGGCAGGTCTCAGCACGTTCTGCTATAAAATGGAATCAGTTAAAAAAAACAAAACCATCTGTAATCTGTTCTTAGGTCTCAGTTTGACAGAAATCACTCCTTCACAGAGACCTTCCCCATTTTGGGGAAAGGCGACGAAAGAGAAAGGGTCTTGCTCCTTCACTGAAAAGAGGGGGAGTCAACCAAAGAGTCCCTCTGAACTCAAACTAGTAGTAAGAGACCCACCCCCACCCCCCATGAGAGAACCCTAAAATAGTTCCTAAAATATGGAATGGGTGAGAAAGAGCTCCCTCTTCAGATGTTCTTACTTAGATGCTTTTCTTACAGCTTTGCACCCATCCCAAACCAAGACACAGAACAGGGCAGCAATACCAGAGTGCTGTTTTGGCAGTTTCCTGTAGGTGGCTGTATAATCTAACCCTTCCCTCTAATGACACTTATCTGTAATCTAGAACCTCCTCAGGGAAACAAACATGCAAGAGATTTTGAACTAGCGAAAGGAAGTCTTATTTTGCTGGAGGGCCTGCCATGGACCTCTGGCCTCCCACAGCCATGGGGAATGCTAAGGGCGGGCCCCACAATTCACATCTAGCTCACCAGAGACCACTGAGGGCGCATTTGGGTGTTTTAAATTTGGGCACAAGCATGGAGTCTTCTAGACAAGCACTGCTTTTCAGGTAATGTTGCAACAACTAAAAACGTAAGAATAAAAGGGAAGATTCTTGTCAGGGAATATCAGTTCCATCCAGAAATTTAGTAGCACTTTTTAAAGACACTAAGGGAGGCGGCTGACTTCTGAATCCCAGGGCCAGGAGGCCGCACCAGGGGATGGCCTCGGCCTCTGTGCCCTCCTGTTGGCCCTCCAGAGGGACTGTGGGGCCTTATGTTGTCCTTGTGCCCTTCATACAGAGTGGTGAAAACATGCTTAACAAAAAAACAAACAAGAAACAGTGCGTTTCCAGCTTTTGCTGTCAGTTTGCATCCTGGAAGTGTTTCCACCCCATTTGCTCCGGAGGGTGTTAAATAACTGCTTTTTGTTGCCAGAAACCATCATCACCAGCCTGAGACATAATTCACTTGAGCTCCTCGACTTGGATTCAGCTGCCTGTCAGCGCCACTCAGAACCACACCAGCCAGCCACACCTGCGAGGCCTCCTGTGCAGCCGCTGCTTGGGGAGCTCCATTCCCCGTGGGTGACCCAGATGCGAAATCACCACGTTGCACAGGTAGAGAGGCCCATGCAGACAGAACCTCCCCACACCTGAAGAGCTCAACGGCATGTTCCAGTCGGAAGATGAATGAGCGTCAGTGGAACCCTGAAGCCGAGGCGGCACACTGGACCAGTGTTCCCTCTCAGCTGAGTTAGTGTGAGCTAGCTCCCAGTTTTTCAGCCTCTGGCTCACACATTTTTGTCTCAGCTCAGGAAGGAGGGCTCCAGAGCAGACTAAAAAGCACACAGAAGACACCAGGACATCTGAGAGCCTGTGCTACATCTTAGCAAACTCTGACAGAAACTGGTGTCGAATATTGCCAAATCATCACATCCACAAAGGGGGGTGGGGGAACCTCCACCCCAACCAACCTGCATATAAAAACTTATATTGCCATAAAATGAGATGCTGCTATCAGTGACACAAAACTACAAAGTAGCTACAAACTATATCTGCTTCACGGAGGTTTCCAATGACTGTTCTGTTTCCATCACTGACTGTTAAGAACTTAAAAGAGAAAACAGAAGACACATACCTGTAGGCAGGTGCACAATTGCCACTAAAACCATTTCTAGGTAAGAAAAAGATTCTTTCCACAATTGTTTCCTCTCATCACACGTCCATGCATGAGGACTTATATGTCATTTAATCATTTGGGTAATAAATGACATCACATCTTTCAGCTTATTTCTTTCCCCCTTTTAAGCACAGAAGTGTACAAGGGGTAAAACATCAAAGCATTTTTAGCTACTGCCTGGTGGGGGTGGGGAAATGAGATTCCTGGATGTGGGAATAACAGTTTCTGGCATTGTGCTCCCGGTTTGTCAAGCAGCTATTCAGCCCCAAGTCCTCATGCAGGAAAAAGCTTTTCCGAGTGCCTCCAGCTGCCAGCCGGGCCCCTCCAGGTAAGCTGCAGGTTGAGAACACAGCAGCGCCCCCCCCCGCCCCCCCTCTCCGGCCCAAAAGTGTCTCTGGCTGACATCTGGAAGAAGCCACAGAGCAAGAAGAGGAGCCGGGCTCCTATTCTTGGGCAGATCACACAATAGAGGCCGAGGACAGACAAAATCACAGCACTGGCCCCACTTCAGAACTAAGGCCAAGCAGAAAGAACCGGCCCATTTTGCTCTCCCATTCAGCCTTTCAGCGATGACTCATCCCCAGCCTCCACCTGCGCCATGTGTTAAGTGGTGCTGAATAAAAGCCCCACACCTCCATTTACACAACAAAGAAGCCCGGCCTGCCTCTCTCCCTGCCCCCCCTCCCCGCTTGTTTGCTCCCTGAAAAGGGGGCTGGGAGGGGGGGGAGTGGAGAATTCTGCCTTCAGTTGGTGCTGGTTTTACATGCAGATTCAAGGATAAGCCAGTTTTTTTATATTGTATTAAATGTAATATCATAAAGCAACCCAAAAGTATTAGATTATCACAGTTGTAAATGATTTTTTTTTAAAAGCCAATCCCCTCCAAACCCTTTTCCATCAAAGCCCTCCTCAGTTCTCCAGGGATACATTTCTGAGCAGGAGGGATCAGCAAACCAGTTGCTTGAAAGTCTTCCTGATGCTCAGCTCAAGTTAGAAAAGGCTTAATGAAGGGCCTGCAAATCCACCAGGGCTTCCCAAGGAACATCTGACTTGGTGATTTATGCATATTAATAACGGCAGTCCTCTATTGAGGCAAGCAGAGGCCTACGTGTCCCACGAATCTTAATGTCTTCAGCTCCACTGGGATTATTACCAATGTAAATTCCTACCATTCTGGGCTATTAATCTCTGTCTGTCCTCCTGTTCGGCAACATAATGACTAATTAAACATCAAAAGAGGAGAACGGGAGACAGTTCCTGGGCCACCTCTCCTCCCCTGAGAGGAATTCACATGACAGGGAGAAGGAGGTAAATGTGTAGGAAATGTTCTACAAATCACTGCCAGCACAGTAGGAAAAAATACACAGTAAAGGTGTAGCTTGAGCAGAGGCACGCAGCTCACATCACTCAGAGGGATACTTTCCCGGGGGCTACCCACTCAAGAGGGCCAGAAGCCCCCTCCTCCCCCCCCCCCCCCCCCCCGGCCAAAAACCCTCTCAGTTACGCGCCTTTCCTTGGCCACAGTGCACATGCTCTGGCTCCGTGCATGCACGCACACGCTCCCAATTCTCTCAGGACTCTCAGCTTCCGGCTTCTCCCTCTACAGCACCCTCTACAATTCCATCGGCTCCTCCCCTCTTCCCCAGAGCACCATCTCTTCTGTCTCCCTCTGAGTCGCCATCCATCCTGCATCCCTTTCTCTGCCTCCTTATCCCACAGGCTTTTCTGCATCCCCATTTCTCATCTTCTTCTGCCTTAACCCGAAACCCCTACTGCTCTTCACTGCATTTGGCAGCAGCACACGGGTCCTTCCCTCTCCCAGCAAGGCATCTAGAAGAAGAAGAGGAGGAGATTGGATTTGTGCCCTGCCCTTCACTACCTGAAGGAGTCTCAGGGTGGCTTACAATCCCTTCCCCTTCCCCTCCCCACAACGGACACCCTGTGAGGCAGGTGGGGCTGAGAGAGCTCTCTTGAGAACTGTCCTTGAGAGAACAGCTCTGACAGAACTTGTGACTGACCCAAGGTCCCACCAGCAGCTGCATGTAGAGGAGGAGTGAGGAATCAGACCCGGCTCTCCCAGAGTAGAGTCCGCACTCTTAGACACTACACCAAACTGGCTCTATAGCCGGCCAAGCAGTATGGTTGGCTGCTGGGCCAGACTAGAAAACTGCCTCTCCAATAAGGAGCGAAAGAACACAGAGACAGCCATGGAGACATTCTCTAGTCCCTCCCCCGAGGCCAGGGCAGGCCTTAGAAATCTCTACACAGAGGCAGGAAAGGGATGCCAAGATGGGGTGCTTGGAAATCTTTTGAGAAAGCTGCTACTGACCCACCGGCCTGGTGCAACGCTAACCTCAGACCGACATTAGAAACTTGGCTTTTTGTGATCAATGTAAGTCAGCAATACAACAGTGGCCTGTCCATTCAGTTGTATTTACCAGAAGTTAAAAACAAAACTTTACTTACAGAAGAAGGCAAACCAGGGGGCACCTTCCTTACTTTCTTTGTCTGCAGAGAATCTGCACAAAAAAAGTCACAAATTTTCCAATTAGCTACACTTCAGTAACAAACAGAGATAAGCAGCAATGCTGGAGCGAAACTGCTAGAATGAGCAAAGCTCTCCAAAGAGGGCTTGAGAACAGGAGGTAGGAAATGGGCAAAAGAATCCATTACTACAACTACAGAACTTCCACATCAGAACCCATTTTAGTAAAACCAAGTCTGCAGTGGAACAAGCAAGACTGCCCCGTAACTGCACATCCACTTCGCATCCATGAGCTACTTCGCATCCATCAGTAAACCCACTCACACAAGAGTGCGCACCCAAGGAGACACAAAACTGGACGGCATTCAGATATTAGCTTTGTGAGGAAGATTATTCAAGCCAGTGCTTCTTGAAAGAACAGAAGCTGCCTAAGGGAAAGGCCAAACCACGAGGAGGATATGAGCCTGCAGGTCTGAAACAGGTTAACTGAACCAGCCCGGAATGTTCTGACCCGGGCATGACTGCTCTCCCACGGAGACTGGATGGAGCCTAGCACTCACAACGATGCTTGTTAGAATCGATTCGGAATCTACTGTGTTGGTTACACCTCATTTGTGTGCTCTGGGCCTCTTTTTTAAAATGTAAGCCTTATTTTGGGCTGGTGCCTCAGCACTGAATTCTCTGCCACCGAAGGGTAGGTGGGCGGGCCTCCAGTAAGCACCTTACCCAACTGATGCCTGCATTGTCCAGTTTCAACCACTGTTTAAGTCCAGGCACTGTATGTGCACACCCTGAGATCAAGACCAGAAGCTAAGACCCCGGGGGGGGGGGGGGCTTGGATTCCACGTGGAATCTTTTATACAAACTGTGCTCCCTCTCCCAGCATAGGCAAGACACTTTCCTCTCTACCCAGAGGACAAACTGCTGAATTTCAGCATCAATTAAATATCCAACAATATTAGCTAGAGGGCAGCTGAATGTCAAACAATATACAATTCTTAAGTACAACAAGTTCATGAAGAGACAGTTGTCCCAACTCTATATGTCCTAGAATTGAAGTACTTCCTAATGCTGCCTGAAGTATTTAATTGCCAAAAAACAACAAAGACCATCACTGCTGATTAAACAACTAAATGGTAAGCTCCAAGAGGAGGAGTGGTAACCTTAGGTATGTCATAACCTCTTTTTGTGTATGTCCACAAGACCGGCATGTCGCCTTGGGGGGAGGGTTGCAAACGGATGCTGGTAGCAATTGTTTCCCAATTTCGCTTTCAAGAGGGTCAGGGTCATACGGCTGCTGTCTTGTGAAAACTTCACCCACCCTCAGGAGCTCCAAGGTGATCACACAGAAAAGTTATATCTACACTAAGACAGATATTTCCCCCGCACCCCCCGGCCCAAACCCTTGGCCTTGTCTGCAAAGAGGAACCCATCCAGCATCCAAAAAGACAGGCTTAAGAGGAAGGCAGCAGCAGCAGCAGCCAGTCTCATGACTAGCGCTGATTACTGACCAAGAGAAGATGACTCATGAAGAGGTCTGCGTCTTGGATGTGTGGCAGAAAATGGAAAATAGGGTGTTCCAGCTTTTCCTGAGGATGACATCTGACCTGGGCTTCCAAGCCCGATATCTGGTCGAAGCAGACTGGGCTGCAAAACAAAGAACGACACTTTAAAACATCCTCTCTAATGAAACATCCGTTGCAGCCCTAAACCAGCTTGTTTAGATAAATGTTGGGGGGGGGGGGGGGAATGTGAAGAATTAGCATGACGTTATTGCCGTGGATCAGGAATGATTCCCAGTTTTTTTGGATGACAACTCCAGTCTCAAGTTTTCAGAAAGTTTTTATCACCTTCCATTTTAAAAGCCTGTCAGCTGACATAATTATACATAAGGCCTCATTCTCAGCATATCAGTTAATAAGCTAAAGTGAACGGGCTGAACTTGTTGAAGACAAAAGCAGTGCTGAATTCGGATCTGACTGCAACATTTTTATTCATGTTCTGTTCAAGCAAGGCAGACAGAGATTTCTCTGAGAAACACAAACCACCAAATTCCTAGCAGAGCATTCCCCGCCCCCAATCACCCATGGGCAAGCTTTGATCAGGTTAAAAGAACCTTACCCTTCTAAAAAAGTAATTCTTCTATATCACTGTTAGCCTTGGGAATGTTTTAGCAAAGTTTTTTGCAACTGTTCTTTGGAAAATGCAAACTCAATACAAACGCAATTAACTGATCACACTGATTTTCCTGTGCGCCAGAATAAACTGAACAAGCCCTATCAAGTTTCACCCCGTCCCAAGAGCCTCAGAGGATGACAGGATGTTGGCTGCCATGGGTCCAGCTTGGCGCAGTGGTCAGAGCAGGAGACTGTGATCTGGAAGGCCCAGTCCTGAATCCCCACTCTTCCACGGAGGCCTGCTGGGTGACCTCGGGCCAGTTAAAAACTCTCTGCCTCACAGGGTTGTCGTGAGGATAAAACAGTGAAGAGGTGAGTGTTGTAAGCCAGTCTGGATCTCTACTGGGGAGAAATGTGGGGTATTGATGAAATAAAATAAATAACCAACTGTCCTTTGGATGGATGTAAAGAAGCTTTGGATCCTCCATGTCAAGCTCTTGACCAACGGCCAAGGCCTCTTCATAGAGATCAGAGTCCTCCAGCAAGCTAGATCCTCGTCCGCTAAACTTACACCCGGTTACTAAAGGACAATCACACAAGGCAAATATACCTAGCGATATTCCATGTGGGATCTCAGTCCCCGAGAGAGAGAAGTCCATGGATACAGAATTATACCACTAAACTACGAACCAAAGAATGTCAGAGAAACTTCCCAGGTGCCAGCGTCAACTTCCAGTAGGGAATGCCTTTAATTCAAAAGGCAGGTTAGCTAATGTACGGATCCGACACTGACACGATGCTCTTGTTATTTGGTTGGCAGGTGTGAAGGGGAGCTGGGTTATCAAGTTTGTTTTGACTCAAAGTCGGTAAAAACAAATTAAGTGTATCACAAGTTAATTTTAAGTCCCAATAGCCAACACGCACTCACACAAAATAAAACTTGAATTTTTGAATATTTGATTAGGAAATTTGATTCAATCAAATTGAATATTTGATCAAATTGAATTTGAACAAATTGAATATTTGATTAGGAAAAACAAAGCACACTGAATGAGGTTTAAATGTTATATTAAATGCATTTATATGGATAATACTTTTACTAGAGTAACACTTCTAAAAATTTAAGGCAAACACAGCATTTACTGCCTCTAATGTTGGATCAGGTTAATGGCCCATCCAGTCCAACACTCTGTGTCACACAGTGGTTAGCTCCATATCAGACTAGCTATGCTGATCAAATCAAAATCAAAGCTAAAACTCTTATTTATACATTTCCTCTCACTCTGGAAAGGTGTACTGTAATCACCGAACAAATGAACCCGTAACTTTTTTGGATTGTTATGTATTTGATGTTTTCCCTTCCCAAAGCCCTACTTCTTTCATACACAATGCTTAGGAATAATCACCCCAAAAGCACTAACTACAACTTGGAAACTGCCAAGTTTGCCTAATGTTGTATTGGCAATGGCATCTGTTCATTGTTATTATAAAACAAAATCTTCAGAAATAGAAAGATTTCCACAGAAAAACAAAGCACTGGAAAAAGCTCTGACCCCCCCCCCCCCCCTTCTCTGCACGTAAGAAGAGTGCATGAGCATACAAACAAGCTGTATCCATGCCGGAACCTCTGTCATGACGTCTGAAAGCAGCCGCCAAGTACACGTTAAGCAAGAACTGAGGACAGCTCTGAATTATTGACTGGACATTGGTTTCTGACAAATGAAAATATGTTCAAACATCAAATGCAGCAAGTACGGGCACCCATGAAGCTAAATTATACTACAAACCCATTCGGTATGGAAATTTTAGAGACACTTTTACAACTATCAGCAGGTTGTTAAAGAATCCAATCTTGAGAATATCATTAGATAGGGAAAACAAAGGAACCTTGAATGAGTAATCAATAGTAACTGCCAGAAAATGAGACAGATTAGGACTCTCTCCAAGGTTTTGTCTTAGAAAGTTTTCATTAAATGCATTGTGCTAACAAGTCATTAACTAGACACATGATTACAGACCATTTTTTTAAGTGAGAAGAGGGAAGGGGGAACCAGCCACCGCCTCTCAAAACAGGTTGAGGAGCAGCAAAACATTTGTCACTGGATGAGAAACCCCAAAACGAATAGCCTCAACGCTCCCTCTAAGCCATTTCACAAGTTTGAAAAGGCAGACAACAGCGATCACTGGCAGACTCCCCACTGCATCTGACCACGGGTACGAGCCACGGCCCAAGGAGCTAAAAATGGGACTGGCAGACACGGGAGAACCGAAACCAGGAACGGTCATCTCACCAGCCTGAAGCTCTGAGAGTTGAGAATTCAGTACAGTTGTTTTTTTCTTCACAAGAAAGCCATTTTAAGGCTTGCCATCAGCTGCTTTTCTTCAGCATGTGGAGCATCTGACTTTCAGTAGCAAACACGACAGATTAAAAAGAAATGCCCAGGGCACAACCCCCCACCCACCCCCGCTATGGGCCCCGGAGGACCCCAAAAGGGCAGGAGCAGCAGATTCCTCCCCTCCCCCACTGACAGAAGCACACAGGCAGCGCAAGGCTACCCACCCAGGCCACCTCCTTTCCTGGACACAAAACGACTTGTGCTCTGAGCACCCCCAACTTGCACGGCCACCCCATCGGGGGAGTTCTCCTGTCTCAACTGACGGGGCTGGGGAGGACAACTGCCCCACTGGCTCCACCAGGGCAGAAGAGACAAGACCTGACAACTCATGTTCCTCTTGGTCTTCCTTCTTTGGCCTCCTAGGAACCCACCTCCTGCCCCGCCCCCCGCCCAGGAAGAGCAGTGGCTGCGAGCTATCTGTGCAGCCATGGGTGTGTGGGTGCCTGATGGGGCCCCCTGGCCCAGAGACCCAAGGAGGAGTGAAATCAGCTGTCCCCAAACAGCTGGAGGCGTCCCACCAACACAGCAGTCACGGCATCATTTCTTGTTATAATATCTTTTACTTTTTAAACTTTTTAATCTGAAAGCTGCCTCGGGCAGGTTCCTGGAGAGGTGGCATATTTTTTTTTCTCTAAATAAATAAAACGCAGCAGCTTTAGTTAGCCTCTGTAACTCATCCTTAAGGCTACGGTTTCCTTCCGGAACTGACTTGAACAGCATCTGGACTGTGAGACAGAAACCACAGCAAAAAAGAGAAACAGCCACTGGAGTCCTTATGGCCCAGGAAGAGACTCTGTGGCCCTCAAGAAAGGGAAACTCACAATCCCTGTCAGAAGTCTCCCTGAGGGAACCGTCATCTCTAGTTAGAACAGCCACCGCTGACCTCTGAAGCATGCCCATGCCGTCTTTTCTTAAAAGATGAACTACTTTTTTTACACACGTCCCCCGAAGTGTATTTGTAAGGGGCTGAGGCCATTTCTCCTTAACGTTTTCAAAGATTTCAGGGAGCAGGAAAAAGCTCCCTTTATGGGAAAGAGCAAGAGAATACATCTCCATGACCCTGGGGTTTTGAGGTTCCGTTTTCTTAGGGGCCTCACCAATACAGTTAAGTCGACTAAGCTGGGATCCCCTCAGTACAGAAGAAACCTGGGAGCTAAAGCACGGCAGCCTCTCCATCAGTACACCCTCTACAGAGCTCCCGGTCATTTTGTGGCTATGGAGCTACCACGACAAACCAACTACTGACTGATCACTCCAAAGATCTCCTGGTTTGAATTTAAAAGGCTACAACAAGGCTGTAATGGTTGATGGAATTAGATTTTATTCTAAATGTCAAAACAGCCCATCGCCTGCCAGCTAAGCAGCCTTCTAGATCACCAGCTCCTTCCTGCTCCACAAGCACACCATTATTCCTGGAGAACCTGAGCCACTTCTGGTCCTGCTTAGAAGGACAGAAACCTGATGTACAGAACACGGCAAATAAAAGCGTCCAGCTCCAGAACAAAAAACCCGCTCCCGTAAGGAGCGGAGAAAACCCGTAAGGAAGGGGAAAGGAAGAGAGTTAGAATTACTTGCGTGTCATCAGCCTGCCTCTCCCCCCCCCCCCCCCCCCCCGCCGGCTCCTCCAGCCATGCAAGTGAATTCCTCCCTCAACTGCACCCTGCACTTCCTCAAGCTCATTCCTAACACCTGCTGCCCACTTCCCTCCAGGATTTCTTTGCAGATTATCTTCAGGAGTCAACTCCAATTTCAGCAACACGGGCCCTCTGAGCAACATTTTTTGCTTTCTCAAATGATCTTGCCTCCAAGCACAGAATGTCCATGGTGGGGGTGCGGGGGGGGGGGGAGCAGTTTCGCTGCTCCTGCTTGAAGAGTTAAGAGCTGGCGTAGACTGGCCACGGCTCTTCCTTCGAGGATAAGAGGTCAGCCACTGGGCCGAGGAACAGCTCATCACCCCCCCACACACACACACATCCACCCACCTAAGCGCTTCCTTCGCTAGGGCTTATTCCAGGTAACATCCTTAATCAGAGGTCACCATTCTTTCCTGCAAAACCCCACAGGGAACAGCATAACGGATGTTAAGGTAACAAATACCTCTAATCCATAACCACCCTGACCTGGATGCCCCAGGGGAGCCCAGTCTCTTGTCAGACCTTGGGGGCGAAGCAGGGTCGGCCCTGGTTAGTCCTTGGGTGGGAGACCACCCAGGAAGCCCAGGGTCGCTACACAGAGGCAGGCAATGGCCAACCACCTCCGGGTGTCTCTTGCCTTGGAAACCCCACTGGGGTTGCCCAGATTCAGCTGCAACTTGGCAGCGCTTTCCACCACCAAGGCCTAATCAGCCACAAAGGCCCCTGCAGAGGCAGACGTCTTGAAGCCCTTTCCTTCTCGGGCCTGCTGTTGCTAATCCTCTTGGCATGCTGTATTATATTATCTGGCACACCTTGTTTTTGTTCTTTGTGCAGTTCCCTCCCCGCACTTCTATTTCTATGCCACCTTGAGGGCCTTAAGCCGAGCCCCATGCTTGAGAGAGGGCAGAAGTTTTTAGAACACAAGTGGTTGGAGATAGGTTTCCAGAGCACTCGGCTTGCTTCAGGTCAGTGGCTGCGCCCACCCAGGCCTGGCTGTATCCCACGCCAGCCCAATCCCCTTCCAAGGGCCCAGAAACACACGATCGAGTGAGCTCTAATACCATGTTTTACCTGGCAGCCTGACAGTCCTGGCTCCCGACCAAACAACGGAAATGGACTTCTTTCTGTTGTTTTCCCTATAAAATAAAGTAAAAATAAAATAATGAAACATCCACTTCAGACATGCTAAAAATCCTCCTAAGCAGAGAATTAAACAGAGAGGAAAGAAATGAAAGAGTGCAAATATAAGAAAATTAGCAGGAATAGTTTATGTTTGATCTGAAAAATATTTTAAAAGCATGAATTCCTCCATCCTAAATGACCCCCCCTGGGGGGGGGAGCAGAGTGTGTTGTGCCAAAAAGAGAGAAGACACCGTGCCTTAAAAATACTTGTACACCTGAGAATATGCCCCGAAAGGGACACTAACCTTTGATCTCCCTCAAGTATTAGATTATTTTTGCTGATTTAATGTTGAAGTCAATCTTGTTTACATTTGCTGCTCAAAACTGGAATGCGGGAAGGAGGAGAGAAGCGGGTCATCTGTTCTCCAGGTAACACCGCACTGCCAAGTTAAGGGGACTGACATGCATTTCACTATTACTTGCTTGGAAAGAGGTGACATTATTGTTAAAAAGAAAGAGAAAAGTTACCAATTTTCTGCTCAAGCAATTTGCCTCCAACAGCTGTCAGAGAGCAAGCAAATAAAACAGCTAGCACGCAAAATTGTTTGAAGCAGCATGAATCATGCTGCTTGCATTAACTGGACTCAGCATTTTCTTTCCTGTAAATAAAAAAAAAAGACCCTTCCACCAAATGATAAACAACTTCGACTAAGGTATGCAATATTCCAGGTGAGGGTTCAGAACAAATATTTGCAAAACAGTGGAAAAATTACTGTGGCAGAGGAGAAGCTGAAATACACACCACCGTGGGAGAAGACCTTCCCGTACCCTCCTTAAACAGCTATGCCTGTCCCAGACACGCTGCGTCCATAGAGTTTAGATGCTGAGTGTCCCAGAGAGCATTGGAAAACAACTAGATTCATTGCCTGACTTCCCAAATCAGCAGAGCTGTAAGAACATTGATCGGTTCCTACAAAAAACTACCACTGAACTGGTTCAACTGACCAATAGTCTTAATTAGCAGCAGCCTCATCAAACCCAAATTTACTTGGATGCTGAACAACTCACAATGGGTACAACCCTAAAGCTGTAATCTGAAGCCTTGGAGTGTGAACATATTCCAGCAAACACAACAGTAGTCTCAGTGGGACAGACTGACAGCAACGAACTAAGTCCTTTCTAAATCTCACAAACATACAGAGGAACCAACTCTTCAGTTCTGGAGAGTATAATTCTATAACCATTGGAGGTTTGCTCATGACGTCAGGACACTTTATGGAACTCTGCACTACCATGACCCCTGAAATCCTTTTCTGTGGTTCGAGAGTTCATAGCTGAAGTGAGTAGTTCTTTGCTCCTACAACCACACTTCGCACTTGCGGACAGTGAACAAGAAAGGCAGTCCTGCTGCTCATTCAATCCAGCTTGAACAGATCCTTTAGGAGCTCTGAACCTGTAGGGCTGCCCAACCTCCTGATTAATTCTGCTGACAAACTGGGCCACCTTATGGATCACCCTTCACTAGAGGTCAGTTATGAAATTTGTAGAGCTGGCCACTGGTCAGTCAAAACTCTGAATGCCCCAGGGAAGAGAGCAATCTCGATCTTGGCGGCCTAGTAGAGAAGGGCATCAGAGTTATGTCTTCCCAAGTACAATCCCCTCAGTATACATTAGGGAGACCTGTGCGCTCTCTGCTAAACCTGGCAGTCTTAAATTTAATAGAAAACTAAGTAATGGAAATTCTGGGACTTCTCACACCTTTCCTGGAGTAAAATGAAGAAATTACAAGTAAAATTCAAAACTCGTAAAAGCAAGAAAGCCAGGCTCATGAACCAATATGGTATATTTTCTGCAGGCTGTATAACCAGTGATGCTTTAAGAGGAATTCCAAGCACAGGCAAACTTACAACAGCCTTTTATTTGTTTTTACTCTACATTTTAAGAAAGACGGGGAACTGCTTGCTGGTTTGCTTGTTTTTTAAAACACAATTACTTCAGGAAGCCACAAAGCTGTTCAGCAGAGGAAGTTTTGAAAAGGGACAGAGTTGAAGATGCCTTTTTATTATCAGACTGCTGGTGCTGGAAGTTTAGTGTCACGAAAAACGCCAAGTCTCAGAATTAGCATTCTGTTCATCAGGACAATTTGCACAAGTCCCCATCAACTGCTAGTAAGGTACAACTATGGATATTACAACCCCCTATAAGTGAAAGATGTGTGTATAAACACATTCATTCAGCAGCAAGGTTGTGTTGCGCAGTCTCCCCTCTCCCATGTGAATGCCATGCAAGGATGGCCAGCAGGGTGGGATCCCACTCCCCCCCCCCATTCCACTGGGCCTTCGTTGCTGAAATTTTGAACCCAAATGTTTTATGCTGCTGTGATTTATGAGATGTGTAGATGTTGTCGGGGGGCTGCATTATTCGTTGTTGGGGGGCTGCAATATTCGGTTTGAACCTGGACATTCCTTTTAAATCCTTTTTTCTAAAACTTGTACTAAAATGTCGATAAACAAGAAAAACATAGTTTTCAAGTTCGCATTCTGCAGGGGGGGGGTTGTGTTCGTTGTTGCTCTTGGGAAGTCTGATGACCCTCGGCAAATATCAGAAGCTATTCTAACCCTTAAGGATCCCTGTTCCCTCCCTGGCGCAAAACCGTTTTTTATCAAAGGCTTAATTTTCCCCAACCAGTATTTTTTCTGAAGCTGGGAAGAACAGCCACTCAGAACTGTATCTCCTTTCCCTCACAGTCTCCAGTGGAACCTCAAAATGGCCCGAACCCTGCTGGGTGTGGATAACATGAGACGGTGCTGAACGTCTAAGATGACTGATTTTGCTACCTAGTGCTTGCTTGGAGTGTGGCACTTCAGCCTTCTCTTTGTGTTTACACCTGTAGATAGAACCTTTTTTTTGCTGCAATCCATGGGAGCCTGACATGGGAGTGGGGAATAATCCCCATTTACCTTTCTCTAAGATAGTTTGAAGCGGTCAGCCGTGTTGGTCTGAAGTAGCAGAACAAATTTAGAGTCCAGGGGCACCTTTAGGACCAATGCTCCCTCTAAACTGTGGAGTCTTGTGAGCAAAAATTCTACTTTGTGAGCTACTGGCCTTAAAGTTGTGAGCAACCGATTCGGCTACTGCATAAATTAGTTTGCTCTGGAGCCCTCCTTCCTGAGCTAAGACAAAAGGGTGTGAGCCAGAGGCTAAAAAATTGTGAGCTAGCTCACACTCACTCAGCTGAGAGGGAACATTGTTAGGACCAACAAAGGTTTATTTAGGGTGTGAGCTTTTGTGCACATGCACACTCTTCCCTTTCTCTAAGGGTCACTGAAAAAGGCAATCATGCTAGGCCGCAAAGCTGGAGGCAGCTGGAAAAAGAGGAAGACCCAACAGGAGATGGGTTGACTCAATCCAGGAAGCTGTGACCCTCTGCTTGCAAGACCTGAGCAAGGCTGTTAAACACAGGATATTTGGGGGGTCCTTAATTTATTCGCCATAGGTTGGAAGCAGCTTGACAGCACTTACACGCACCCTTTTTCTCTAGAGGACTGCCTTGAGGCATGGCTGCAGACTTTTAAGCGTTTGCTGGTGAAAGATCTTAAAATGTTTTCCCAACCGTAACAGTTTGGAAGACTCGGAAAGCCTCGTTTCTCCTAACCAGCATGCTGAAAATGTGAAGCGCACAGAAGTCCCACTGGCAGCAATATCAAAAGACCAGAACTTAAGATGTGATGCTTATTGCAGGAATGTCGTTTCTTTGTTTTATTCCTCCTCGATGCTGCCGATTAAGCGAGGACGAGTCCTCCCCCCCCCCGCAATGAATATTTCAAGAGATATGTTGTGCTGTTTACATTTTGGGGCTTCTGTTCACCGGCCTCCTTCCCTTGGGCCTAGGATGAGCAAATATCCTCTCTTCTCATTGGGCCTATTATCATTTTAATTACGTTCCCCTCCCAGGTGGTCTCGTTCCTGGACGGCTGCAGTTTATAAGCAGTTGCTAAATATATGCACAATGTTAACTCATAACTAAGGTATAATTATTTTTCACAGCTTAATAAAAATAATTATGGTGGTAAGCACATTGTTACTTGAATAGCCTCCTTTTGCTGACCTTTCAGTTGCGGGTCTGTTACTTTTGTATGTTATGATTTTACAAAAGGGGGGGGAAACCCCAACAACTAGTGTTTCCCTTTGCTTGACAGTTCAGAGGTCGACAGTTTCATGTCTAGGAGAGCCAAGTAAATAATTTGCCATGAATAATTTACACAGTGAATTTTTATTATTATTATTTTTCTGCGAAGCATCTGTGGACAGACTCCCATTTCTTCAAATGGAGTGCCCAGAGGCTTAGGGTTTCTTTCTTTTATTCTAGGGTTTAATTGAAAACCACTGCCCAGGAGAATGTTACAGACTTCCAGAAGCTGAGCACAAGTTCCACCGCCAAAAGAATGGGAAAGGCGGGCGGGCACACCTTGTCTACCATCACTCGACTTCAGCTGCAATCAACAAGAAGCAGCTCTTGGGTGTGGGAATCTAGGGCCGGTGCGACATGGTGGTCAAAAACGCCAGGCTACGTGCTGAGGGACCCCGGTTCAAAGCCCTACTCTGCCAGGGAAGCCTGCAGGGAGACCTCGGGTGTCACACACTTTGTGTAGCCTACGGGGCGGGGGGAATGTGAGGATAAACTACAGGAGAGGAGAATTAGGTGAGCTGCTCTAGATTCCCATTGGGGAGAAAGATGGAACATAAAATAAGTAAGTAGGTGTGGTGCCAGCAGATGCATCCAGCCCCCCCCCCTCCCCAAGTCAAGAGTGGCCCCTAGCACAGGCTCTGGAGTCTTTGCATAGGGTAACTCCCTCAGCAGAGGCAGACTGATCCCATGACTGGAAAATCCAGAGCAGTCTAGCAGACACTGTAAGCACAAGCATATAAAGTCCCAGACCTGGCACTCCTCGAATAAGGTGACAATCCTTTTATGGACTGATAGGCTAAAAAACAAAACAAAACACGAGCAGCAGAGAATAGATGGAGGCAAGCGGTAGAGCTCCCCCCCCCCCCCCGCCTCGATCTACACTGAGGGCTTGTGCCACTGAACCGTAGTCAGGGGTGAGCAGAGAGGCACACAGATCTACTCAGTTCAGTTAAACCCAAGTAGACCCTAAAGGGCTCCAAAAGGAAAACTCCAAACTAGGTACAGAAGCAACACAACAGCAGACCAGTTTCTGCGCGGTCAGTGATGAACTCCTCTGGGCTTGATTTGCAAAGAGACTCAAAAGACACTTATTAACCCCTCTGAGAAGAAAAACGCCCTCACTATACGCAAAGCACCGTTCTAAATTTCGGGTCCCCCCAGTGTGCTCCAGGTGGCATCACTGGGAAGTGCAGAGGGGTCAGATTTTAGACAGCTCTTTCTCCTTCTTCCTTCCTTCCTTCCTGCTGCACTATCTTGATTTCATTGTACCCCAATGGGAAAATACGGTTTGGATTTCAAGGAGGAGGAGGAGGAGACGGGATTTACACCCTGCCCTTTTGGAATCTCAGAGCGGCTTACTACCTCCTTCCCCTCCCCACAACAGACACCCTTTGAGGTAAGTGAGGCTCAGAGAGCTCTTTCCAGAGCCGTCCTTGAGAGAACAGCTCTGGCAGAGCTATGGCTTGCCCACGGTCACACCAGCAGCTGCAAGTGGAGGAGTGGGGAATCAAACCCAGTTCTCCCAGATAAGAGTCCGCGCACTTAACCACAACTCCAAAGCAGGAGCCAGCCTTATCGTATAGTTTGTTGTACGTACCGGTCTTCATTTGATTGTTTTTACGAGAATTCTGCAATCTGCCCTTAGGAAAGTAGATAGAATTAAGCAAGCAAATGAAGTAAAAACATTCCTCCCCCACCCCCACCGTGACCTCTTCATCTCCCCAAAGCTTCCCTGGCGACAGCAGTGATGGGAAGACCTCCCTCTTTCTCCCCGGATAGTGTAGCTAGAGGTGGTCACGCACAGCCTGCTATGGGACATACTATTTCCACGGTGCCCAACTGGTGTATAATGGATTCAGGTGGCCTGGGAAAAAACTACATTTCCTAGGGTACCTTGTGACAGAGACGCCACCATGGCAGCATTCTAGATGCCCGGAAGAGGCAAAGGGGGCAGAGGTGTCCCTGCAAACAGCAACGCTCTGGGGAAAGATAAGGAGTAGCCGGGGGGGGGGGGTTTGTCATGGTGCCAAGCACAGCCTTTTTATGTTAGGTCAAAACTTAAGCAAGATTTAGGCTCAACAGACCCTGGTATTCCGTTAGCTAGCTTTTTTTCATTTGCTGTTTTTCATTTTCATTTCATGCCCAGTAGATGTTTCAATGAACTAACTGTCCGCGATCCAAGTTCTCTTTCCCAAACACACAGACAGGCTTCTTCTAACTTGGGATAAGCAAAAACAGCCTTTACGAGCAGCAGAAGAGAGCCAGAGTCCAGCAGCACCTTAAAGACCAACAAAACATATGGCTGGGTGCGAGCTTTCGGGAGTCACCGCTCACTTCTTCAGATACCCTGGCTCACGAAAGCTCACGCCCCGCACATATTGTGTTAGTCTTTCAGGTGCTGCTGGATTCTTGCTCATTTCTTCTGCTGCAGACAGACAAACACAGCTACCCATCTTGATCTATCAACATTTAAGAGATCACACTGTCACACAGGAAAGAGGGGTAAAAGCCCAGAACTGGCTCAAAATGCTAGTCTCCCGCCCACCAGCACCTCGACAGCATCACCATGCATCTTGGCTTGGCTCCTGTGCAAACTTGGCTGCGTTTGTGACAGGCGCTCACGAACTAGCAGTCGCAGGAGGGCTGCACCCATCACGGGCCACTTCAGCACTGCCAGGATTTACCTTCTCCAGTGACTGGCAGACAAAGACACATCCAAATATGATTCATACCTCGCGTGCCACAAACCGGAAGCTTTTTTTTCCCCCTAAGTTAAAATGAAGCTGCTACCTTAAAACCTCAATGAAGTGTTGCTTGGAGATCTGTAGAAGCAGGGCCTGAAGTACTGCCCTCCTCAAAAACCTAGTACTTTCAGATCAATACAATGTCTTGTTGTCCTGACTTGGATAGTCTCATCAGATCTCGGAAGCTGAGCAGGGCCAACCCTGGCAAGTGCTTGGATGGGAGCCCACCAGAGAACACACCAGGGCTGGGAGGCAGAGGCCGGCTGTCAAGCCACTTCTCTGAACGTCCTCCACAACCTGGTAGGAGTTGCCAGAAGTTGCCATGACTTCCAGGCATGGGCGCACACGCACACGCACACGACCACACTACGAAAATACCAAAGAAACCCCATCTTGTTTACTACTGATTTTTTTCCCCCAAAAAGAAGGTGTGCTGTAAGGAGGGGGGAAATCAGAAATTCAGCCCTTCAGTCACATCCATCCATCTTCATGTTTATGACATTTTAGGCTACAGACCTGAGTCCCCAACCGGAATGAGTAAGAGTGAAGCTGCAGGGGAAACTGTCCTCGTGCACCACAATCTATTACTGCTGTCAAGTTAATGTTCCATGTGGAGCCATCTGGCGCAAGAACATATTCGACAAAGAAAATCCCTTAAAGTTGTTATCATCAGCATTTGTAGTAATTCCAAAATCCTGGCATAAACAGCTCTCGTGTATTTTGGGCCCTTCACTTAATATCCCTGGCGGATGCAGCACACAAAAAAGAGAATATAAGCAGTGAAAGTGCTACGCATTTGCCTGTACGTTTTATCATTTTTCCTAAGTGAGTTTCAGTTACCGCAAACCTGAACCTCCTGACGCGAAATCACCGTTAAACAAATGAGGGAAATACAAAGAAACCCGGAGCTGTGGTGCACGGAAGTGTACTCCTCAATCTATACAATGCGGTTCACACGAGAATACCATTAAACAAGATTTTTTTCCTAATTCTCATGTTCTTCCTGACAGTTACTGCATAATTACAGAAGTCTAGCCACGCTCCATTAACACTAAGGCAATTTAAATCAAGTATCTTTCTCTGCATGGAAGGTAGGTCATAGCTGAATTACGAGCTCCCCAGCCCCTCTGGTCCCTGGCACAACCCATCACGTCAAGCCAGAGACGAGGCTCAAAGACGAGAAGAACTTCATTGCAGCCCCCAGAGCAGCAACAATAAAGTGCTGAGAAAACACACTATCAAATCCTGAACACGGCATCAATTTCGGTTAATTACAGCCTTGTCAGCAATGTGATTATTCAAACAGCTCGTGCAAATGTTAATGAGTTCCTATTTGCATATTTATTTTTTTCCTTTGTTGAAATGTCATTATTACATTCAACAATGATGAATACTGCTGATGAAGTAGTCCGATATGTAATTAGTCATTAAGTGGAATAAATAGATCAATTATGAAAAAACCAAGATTAAGAAATATCAAACAAGACCGCCCAACAGCACTGAAGAATCTTAAAAAAAGAGAGACCACTGCATACTAATTTTGGTTATTTAGATTTCAAAATCGTAAGTTCAACTCAGAATGTCAGCAAGGTTTTCCAAGTAAGGAATCAGATACCACATAGGGAAGGTGAGGCAGAGGGGAAGGGTTAACCCTGTATTATTGCTCCAACGCTGTCGTTGCCTGGAGCCCTTTTGGTGTTAACTGTTATTGACTTCGGGCCTCCCGGGCTCAGGGGATGCACACAGGATCACACCTCTGTTTTTATAAGATCCGTGGAAATCGGAGGAAGCACAGCTTGCAATCTTAGCTTGCTTTTAAAAGGGAACATCTTGCTTAGCCCTTTGCAACGGCTGGCTACCGTTATTCAGCTGGTTCTTGCTATTTGCTGCAGAACAGGAACACACACACACACACACACACACACACACTACTGCGGGCCAGATGGGAACATTCCACATGACCAAACCAATCAATCACCTCGGTGGGGCGCAGGTGCAGCACAGCCGTGTAGCAACCCACCATTTCACAGTCTATCGGGCACAAACACATGGTCACCAATCAATGGCCCCCCAAGGACCCCCGAGGAGGGGGGGGGGCTCTCTCTCGAGCCTTACTGGTCCATGCCTGATGACTTCATAATCACACATCATTTCATTCACTGGAGGATACAAACCAGCATTCTAATAACCTCCCCACCGAAAGTGTTTCATGTTGCGCATATTAATAAGAGTGCTGTTTATAGCGAAGTCACTGACTTTACGCTCCACGGAGTGCAGGCTGCAGCAACTCGAAACCAAAAACTTCTGCCCGGAGGATTTCCTCCCCGAGTCCAAGATCAATGACATTCGCTTCACAACAAAGAACGCGTATGATGCTGTTATTCTGACACACAGAAACCGTTAAACAGCACTGAGCTCACAGAGATGAACACCCCTGCACACCCACCCCCCACCCCACAAGACAAACGTTGTGCACCAAGCACGCTACCCCATGCAATATTTACTTGGACAAGCTTCCTAAAGCTGACACTATGCAAATGGCTGAACTGTGGAGACTAACAGGTTTCTCCCACTGGCAACAGCTTACACAGACCCACCATTCCTGGGGCAAAAATCGGGGCGGGGGGGGGGGTCTTGGCAGGGCAGCTGCTGACCATGCCCACTCACGCTCTACCCACAGAGAACAAGAACTCCCCCTCAAGAAGCACTGGACACTCACTACACACCTCCTTGGGACCTTCTGCCCCCGATTCTGCAGTGTTCTCCCTTTCATTTCCAACACGCCCATACCATGAGGTGTCATCCTGCCTGCAAGCCAACAACAGACACTACACTGTACCCCACCAGAGCCTCTCTTTGCATCCTTGGGCAGCAACACGCTCTGCTGAACAGCCATTCTGAGCAAGGGAGGGGAAGTGGGTTGAGGTCCCACCCCAATACCGTTTACTGCCAAGTCCTAATGATGTTATTCCTAGAAGAGGGCATATTTCTTGTGCTTTCTTTTGCCTCCAGGTTACCAAATGGGGACTTGCGTCACTCTAGGGTAGGGGTGTCAAACATGCGGCCCATGGGGCAAATCCAGCCCGCACAGGGCTCAAAACTGGGCCCCCTCCCCAGCAACTTCTTTCTCCTGCTTCCTTTCCCAGGGCTGCTCCTACAGCCACACTCAAGCTTGCTTTTTCCCCAACTCTCTCAGTGGCTCTTTGTTTCCTGCCTCTAGCCTCCCCCCCCCACACACACATATACAGAGCGAGCAAGCTCCATGGCTGTCTCTCTCTCTCACCCACATGCAGAGAGCTTCTGCTTCCTTCTCCAGGGCTGCTGCACCTCTTTTGGGGAGGGAGGTGAGGAAGTAGAAAGAAAAAACAAAGTTGGAGTCTCATTGCAACTTCCAACCAAGAATGTTTTATTCCAGGTATAAGCTTTTGTGTGCAAGTATACTTCTTGGGAGGGAGGGAGGGATTCTTCTGACGAGCACAATGTACATTGAGGAAATTATTTTGGCTTATTCTGAAAAGTTGTGGGGTTTTTAAAAAAATGATTGGATTTTTCTGTTCATATCTGGATATATTTTCTTTCAAAAAGACCCTGATTAGGAATTAGAACATGTGGATTGGTCCTTATATCTTGGACAGTGGAGTGATTTCAGATGCCAAATGATAATAGCACACATTGGTAATGAGACAGGAAACCTAGCTCTCAATTCAGTCCAGGAAGATGCATTGTCTTGAACTTCATTATCAATTGCAATTCAGCAGTCTCTCTTTCTAATCTCCCTTTGAAATTCCTTTGTTAAGAGCACTGCTACTCTTAGGTCAGCAACTGACTGTTGTGGTTTCTAATATCAGACTTATGTCCATTTATTCTCTGCATCCTCTTGGACTGAATTCTCCTGGATGGAATTGAGACCTAGGTTTCTTCTCTCATTACCAGTGCTGATATCTCCATGCCTACTTCCCCTCTGCATATCACACTTAATCCATTCATGTCTGCTAGTGCCATTCAGCATCTGAAATACTTTTTATAAACCTTGGGTTACATTTTATAGCACACATTTTGGACCAGCCCAACAAAGTGACATTTATGTCAGATCCGGCCCTCATAACAAATGAGTCCGACACCTTTGCTCTAGGGTACAGGGCTGCTAGTTGCGGAGCCTCACCTAATGCCTTGGTTTTAACTCAGACTCTGGCCTTTACAGGAGTTGGCTGAGTGAACTCATACTAAACCTAACGAAGATTCCCATGGCTTTTTGTTTTGGTTTGATTCAGCAGACAAACTATATTGTTGTTGTTACTTAAAGCTACCCATTTGGATAACTAAGAGTTCTACCTCTTCTCAGGCACAGTCCGCTTCACTGAGAGTTGCCCAGCCCAGCTTGGCTTCTTCTCCTGTTCTACCTCAACTCCTTTCCCCTCCTCCCTCACAGAACACTCAGGGCTGCATGCCTAACTCCTCATGCAGCGGACTGTTCCCAAGGGTGCTCAGAGGAACAGGGGGCAGCTGACGGGCCCCGCAGGAGGCTCAGGAGAGCAGCAAGGCAGAGGTAGCGGGAGAGGCAAGGCTGTAACACGACCCCAGGAGAGCAGCTCCAATGTCCTTTAGTCTACAGTGCTGATGCGGCTACCTGGACACGAGGAAGACCACAACATCTGGAATTCCTAAGGGCACGTTCTGTAAGGACATTTTCATATTTGCAAGTCACCAAGGCAGCCTAATAGTTGAGGGAAAGGCTGACCAGATACATCTGGGATGGCCAACACCTCAATCTTACATTTTTTAATTATTCCACATGACACCAGCCTCTGTGTCAGGTATGCAGCATCTTCTCATCTAACTTAGGTGGAAAATACTGACATAAACTCCAGACACAACTAATTAAGCGTTTTATTTCTGACGTTTTATGAAAAATAATTCTAAACATTTTTTCAAAACAGAGCTGGCTTTGTGTCTTCTGAGCCCAGGGAAACAGCCATGCCTTTTAGATGAGGTACACATTCCTTTAAGTGCGAAGGAAGGGGGGGGGGGGGAGCCTCATGCTCACACCTGCTCCCTGTATCATTTCTTTACACTTGACTTCAAAGGCAGCATCTTCACAATGCTGAGGGGGCAGCAAGTCGGTCAGAGGGAAAGGACTCCCTCGGAGCACTTGTAAGCAAAGGCCGAAACATCAGCATGGCAGACACCTGTGACCTGTGAATTCGAGAGTCCTTCACCTGAGGGCAGTCCGGGCTACTCCGTCCGCCCCAGCTGCTAACAAGGAAGATGCTGAAGAGCTGGGGGGGGCGGGGGGTGAGAGGAGAGAGATGCAAGTGGACACCTGCTACAACCCACACCAGGGACACAGGATTCCTAGAGGCTTTCTACAGATGTATGGCTTCGTTAAGGCAGACCTGGAAAACTATTTGACTGAAACAGCCCCACAAACAGAAGGGGAACAGGGTTAACATGCTATCTGATGTACCTAAACCCAAAGATGAAAATGCTCCGTAGGCAGTGTTGGCACTGCATGACCCTTTTTTCTCCACGAAAGAAAGGGGAGGGGGGAAACAAAAGAACTAGGCACACATCTTTATTATGAGCCTCATTCAACTCATGCAACACTTGGCGCAAAATGGCATGGGCCGTGTCGCAACACCCTTCTGATCAGGGCCAAGCACAACACTGAATGGAGTCTTTTGGACTTGGTTCTTTAGAGGCAGGCAAAATTTAGAAGCTAAAATCCTATTTGAAGGATTTGGGGGGGGGCTCTTTTTCAATTAAGCAACTCTTTCAGTGCCTTAACAGACAACCCTCTTCTCTCACAATAGATTACCAATAAAGGGTAGCTTTAAAGAATACCATGTCTGTTAGTAAATCAACAGCCTTTAAAAGCCTCTGTTTTCTACCTGGAATTCTGTATTTATAGGTGAGAAATGTCTTCCTCCTAATGAAAAATGCATCAAACTCATTTAGTTTGTGCATTCTTACTCAGGAGCAACTTGACCAAACAGAGCCAGCTTATGCACGTACTAGGAATAAGGCCCATTGTGGAAATAAATACAACAGGGTCTAGAAAAAGGCTCTGGGAGAGTGCCCCAGTCTTGGGCACTCAGCGTCAATTTGCTGTGGCAACCTCAGCAGGGTATAATGACAGAGTCTACCATTTTCTCCAGAGGAACTGATCTCTGCTACCTGAAGAGCAGTTGTAATTTTGAGTGATCTCCAGCTCTCACCTGGAGATTGGAACCAATGGTTCCCCAGGAAGAAAATGGCTGGTTTGGAGGGTGGAGTCTATGGCATTGTACCTGTCTGAGGTCCAACCCCTCCTCAAACACCACCCTCTCCTGGATCCATCCCCAAAGTCTCCAGGGATTTTCCAACCTGGAGATGGCAACCCTATCTCCTTCCCAGCCAAGCATCAACCTGCCATTATCTGCCCCTCTGATTTCAGCTGTCCATCTCCTCCCCTCTCCCTCCTGGAGATCAGTTGTAATTCTGAGTGATCTCCACTCCTCACCTGGAGATTGGTTAACAGTGGTTCCCCAGGAGGGGATGACTGGTTGGGAGGGTGGAGTCTATGGCATTGCACCTGTCTGAGGTCCCACTCCTCCTCAAACCTCACCCTCTCCAGTTTCCATCCCTCAAATCTCCAGGAATTTCCCACCTGGAGTTGGCAACCCTATCTCCTTCCCAGGCAATTAACAACCTACCTTTATTTCCTCCTCACTGTTCAGCTTTCCATCTCCCCCCCCCCCCCCCCCCGAGCACTCCTGTCTCACCTGTTCAGTCACAGGAAGGCTGTCACCACCTTCTGGCCTGGCTGAAGCACAGGCAGCCAGCCCTGCACCCAGCATATGACAGCAGTCACAAAGCAAGGTTACGGAAGTCCAAATGCCACGGTTGGTCAAGTCTGACTCTTGACAAGATGATTCTGAGGTTCCACAGGTGTCTGACTATACCATCGAGGAAGTATCCAAACAGCACCTGGCAAGCATTGGCTGCTTCTGGCTCAAATCCAGTCCTTTCCCATATTCCAAGTGACTCGAAAACAGGATTAAAGCCGAAAGTCAACTTTGCTGGTCACTCAAATCACGGATACAGTAAACCACACTAGCAATCAGAGCACTCTTCAGAAGACCATAATTTGTTTCCCTGGCAGAGACGCTCTGCCTCACATACATACACACACACACGCACACACACACACTCAACACTTCCTCTAAGTTGCATCATCAACAGGTCCACTGGGAAGCCCAGCCACTATACAGCACTTCAGATTCCATTTCCTTCTCTTGTGCCAAACAGAAGCAGAACCGCAGAGTCATCTATTTAAGGCGAACGGACGATGTAGCGCAGCCTTCCACAATGACAGTCACTGAATGCGTTCTGGTATTTGTTATCTCTTGTAATTTTAATGGCTCTTTGTTGTTGCAATGTACTGGTTTTATTGTCCCACCTACATTCCATCCCAGTTTTCTGGGCCTAACGTGGGCCTATAAAGGGTTTAAGCCAAGGAATAAACTGCACAGTCAAAACTGATGCACAGCAACCAGCCCGAAGCAAAGCACAGACATTTGCTGTCTCATAGGAATGTGAGAATGACCAAGCTGGACCAGAATCAAGGCCCACCTGGACAGGCATCCCATTGCCAGCAGTGCCTTGAGAGACCCAGAAAAGCCAACAAGCAGGCTCTGCGGGCCAGAGGCCTCACTTGACTGACTGTTCCCCAGAGTCTGATCATCGAAGGCATTCAGCCTCTAAACCCAGAAGTCACATTCAGCCATCACAGCCCATAGCCAACAACAGACCTCACCTCCACAAGTTGCTCCAACCCCACCCACCCCCGCTTTAAATCCGTGTAAGCCAATGGCCATCCCCACATCCTGTGGCAACGAATTCCACAAGTGACACGCCCATTGTGGGAAGTAGTAGTACGTCAGCAGCTTGAGCCCAACTATCATCCAACTGTCAGAACTACATTAACTGTCCTTCAAAAGCAAGCACAAACACTGCCAAAGCCCAGCTGGCATCAAGTTAAACAGCAGGAACATCATTACAAAAGTAGTGTTAACACACAGCAGAATGATCATGCACCTGAACGGGCTAAGATACGAAAGGCATCCAGACATTCATTACCTTTTATACACAGCCTCAATGGGGTGGGGTGCAGTTCTGATTAACAGAACTGGATAAACTTTATAAATTAGAAAAGTTCTGCCGGGACTTTAAACCCATTTCTATGCAGATTCTACAAGTGGGGGAGCTGCGACAAAATGTAGCAGACTGCACAGCTCTTCTTGGGCAACCTGAAGACAGGTGAGAAGAGGCTCACCTCTGCACCTGCACTTGTGCTCTGTACCCAGCTTTCCAGCCCTCCCTGAGGCGTGAGAGACAAGGGCATAGCCGTAGACGTTCCAATTTCCCGGGGGGGGGGGGGGGGGGCTGGGGCTGGGCCAGAGACATTACAGGCCATTGTCTCCGGGGGAGGCTCAGCACGTCCTGGAAAAATGGGGGGGGGGGCCAGCTCCCCAGCCCCCCTGAAGTTGACACCTATGTGTGAGAGAGAGCACCTGCTGCGGCAGTCCTGCTCAGGAAGAGTGGGCATCTGACTTATTGGAGCAAAGGCATTAAGTCCAGAAGGGGCACCATCACTCCGCTTCAGATGGATTTTGTCCAAGCCCAGGTCACACTAATGGCATTCTCTGATACCAGAACAATTTCTGCGGCAACTCCTGAACTACCAGGAAACTCACTCTCTCACAGTGACAACATTCAACAGGATCATTCCAGAATTAGGAACAAACACAAATCACTTTGACATAATAGCTGTACTTCCTCTGACAAAAGCACTTCAAAATGTCTAAATGAATATTAAAATGCATGTTTCTGCAGCAAATTGTTCATTATTGAATCATTATCAACACTTGTGATACAAAATTTCTAGCTTCTGCAATGTACAATGTCATTAAAGTCTTTAAGAGCTCCATCACCAAAGGCAGTGGCAATTCATAACCCACTATCTTTCCAGGCAAACATGCTTATGGCTGAACATAATATACAAAAACAACATCCCACTGACATACAATTCCCTTTTTAATGGTGCCTGCATGCACGGACAAATGGTTAAAACCTGAGACAGTAGCATATTTAATGTAATACAATTCTGAAAACTGCAAGAAAATATTGTTATCCTTTGGTAGGGAAATGGGATAGAACAAATAAATGCAAAGCACCAGGATGGAAAAATGGGACCCTGAAAACCACAAGAGTGGGACAATACACACAACCCAGCATCAGCCTGCCAGCTGTGCACTTCCACATGTATCAGCTACCTTCCTGATTTTAAAAAAGTGAGCATTAAAACTTTCAACAAAACGAGTAGAAAGAGATATAAACAGAGAACAACACAAACCTTTTAGTACAAACAGCAGCCTGAAGAAAGCTATCCCCCAGCTGCCTAGGAAAAATACCCAAGAGCGGATTAAGAGGGGCCTCTTTAGGGATGATGTCCCCAAATCAGGGGCGGGGGGGGGGGGGGGGAGCCAGTCCCAATGATCTCAGACCGGGAGGCCGCTTGTTGAAAGGCAGTTCCAAGATGGGTTACACCCAGCCTTCAAATATATACCCAGTTGGCAGCGGGAAGCCAGGGCAAGTTACTAAGCACTCTCATTTACACACATGTGCGGGCTAAATCCTCCAACAAAGCCAGCTATTTTAATGGCAACTGTCTCTACTAGCACCATGAAAGCAACAGGCATCTAACACTATCTGGGCACATGTGCAAAATGAAATTTCGGAGAAGATACAGCTCTTTTAAAAAAACAACAAAACAACAAGTAACACAAATAAGGGATTAAGACAAAACACAAACATTAAGTTAGACGTTAACTTGAAATGGGCATGTCTTTAAAGTACTGGTCAGGGGCAAGACACCCAGGTCTCCGCCTACATACGGCTGAAAAGGCACATTTGGAGAAGCCTGCCTGGCTCTTGTCAGTGGCTGGAGGGAAGCCTGCTCCTAGCTGCCCGCCTCCCCCCCCCCCCCGCCCCCCCCGCACACACACCCCCCCCCGCCCACCATGCACCCGCTTGAGTGCTATGATCAAACCAAGGCTGGAGGTATATGAAGCAAAAGCTGAGAGTTCTACCTTTGAGAATGCATGGCCAAACTGGATTTGCTACAGGTGTTACAATGACAGAATAAATGTGGTACAGACGGAGGGGGGGGGGATTTTTTGGGTTTTGGTAGATTTAGCCCGGAAAATATCAGTCTTTTCCGATATTCCCGAATCCCAATATTGGTACAGCATCAGGATTTGGGATATTTGGAAAATGCAAACTTTTCTGGCTCCATTATATAATGGAGGATCGATCACTCGCTGAGTTGTGCTGCTGCCACTGTGGCAGGACTTGGGAGGAGAAGGAATTTAAAGAGTCCACAATCTCTTTAAATGCCTTCTCAGTATAGCTGAAGGCACCCGAATAAAAGCCAAAAAAATCAGCTTTTTTTCGAGGCCAGCTATATTGGTAGCCGAATACTGGTAAGAAATTTTTTCGGGTATTTTTCTGGCTAGGATAAACCAAATGTACACCCCTAGTGCAGATCATATGGTCGAACACCACAGATGTTCACTTAAACAGAACGCTCTTAAAAATTTAAATAGGCTTAGATTCATTTTTCATCCGGAATTAAGAAGGTGATTGCTTTCTGGGGTGTTTTTTTCTTCTTCTCAAAACACAGAGGCTGAAAATAACAGCCTTAAAAATGGCACTTGCCTAGGAGCTATTTACCCCCCCCACCACCACCCCTAGCCAGCATGCCATTAACTGGGTGCCAGCAGCAGGCTCCCTCCTCCCTCCCCAGCTGACCTCATCATGCAGAAACACAATATCCAAACTAAAATAACCGGAACTGATTTGAATGCAGGATCTCCACTGTGCCACGTACTGAACCTTCAAGAGCAAGACAAGGTTCATCACCACCCCACTTAAGAAAGATGACTTGGCATTTCCTGGCTCAGACAATACCTTTGGCACGTGATAAGATTACTGGAGGAGAAAGAAGGAGCGCCCGTTGGCTGATTTTGCCTATTAGGGATCGGCGGCAGGATTTCCAAAGAGGATACACAGTTTTACACCACTTTTGGCTGCTGGACATTCTCATGTACAAGGATAAGGTGGGCAGCTGTGTTTACAAACAGCCTACACTGTGCAGCGCAACTGTCCACCCGCCAATCCGTGAAACATTCAAACAGTAAAAAAAAGGGCCCAAGGCAGAGATCTTCAGAAGACCACTAGGATTTGAATTTACATAGCCCACGTAAGACTGCTATGGCAGTTTTCTTAAATAATAATACCAGGAGCATGACTAGGTCACAGAAATGAAAGAAAAAACTAAGTCAAATACTAGTTCAACAGACAGAGACACATTATGAGGAATTCTTAGTCCTCAGACACAAACTAAATCTATACTGCTTCACAGCTATTTACAAATCAGTACAGTTGCTGCTTTTTCCAGGCCCCTTTCCACCCAACCATAAAGAACTGCCTCCATCAAGGCAGCCCCTTAAGATAAGGAAAAATACTCTTATCGAACAGTGAAGGACACTCTCTGTGCTATTTTCAACATGCTTTATTTTCAAAAACATACAGAATCAAACCCAGAAACTAATTGCTGAAGTGACTTAAATCCACACCAAGTTACACCAATATTCTGAACAAGCACGAAGACCGAATGCAGAAAGATAAACCCTACAGGACCTAGTATTTGGAGCCTCTCTCTCTTTCACAAGCCATGACATAAACCCCAGGATAAAACTTACCTGTTGTAAGGAATATTCTAAACTTGCAGGCACCTCAACTATCACTCTAGAAAAGGGGATTGGGAAAGGTCTCTTTGGCCAAAGAAGATTTGAGGGGCTACTCACAAAGAATTACCTACTTACCCATCAGATTCGAGTTCGTGAAAGGTGTTGGGGACAATCCTTCACTGGGCCCTAATCGACCATCACTCAAATGATCCCCATAATGAGGGCTCTCTGTAAAACCCTAGGAGGGAAAAGCACAGATGTTTAAGAGATTATCTGCAGCCCTGCTGGGTGAGTTCAATGACACCCTCTGAACTAAACGCAGAGAGAGAGAGAGAGGGTCATTTCCCCTGAAGTTGGTTTTCATGTCTGCCTACCATGAAGAGAAACAAACACACCATATACCTTGCTGTCTTATCAAATTTTAAAGCCCCCAACAACAACTAGGGTATCGTGAACTGGAATTTCAAATGATGAGCCTGCAAAAAGATCAATAACACTATTTAATAATTAGTGCTTTCTCAAGAATAAAGCTGAGCCCCCTTCTACACTTACAAGCAAGATGCTCCAGAAGTTATTGGCAGTGGCAGAAAAACTATCAGTGTGAATCTGAGACAGAAGTTTTTCCCTCTTAAGATGGTATCTTGAAGGGAAAGGCTGGGCTCCTACACTCGCTATGGGCTCCTCTCCCAAAGGAAGAAGAGCACCCAAGCGCAAGGACCGCTCCTGCCTTCTCCCTAGCGACAACCTGTGCCCATGTGTACATACACACGTCATCACCTGAAGAGGGCCCAAAACTCTTCCTGGACCATGCCTAAATGTGTCTAACTGCACTGGGTGACATTCATCATTTACTGTTCTGGCCTCTCCCCTCCCTCCCCTGTCATCAAATCCTGAGCTGCACATTCATTTGGGGCAGCCATGGGCCTTTTCGCTGTGAAACTCTGAACTGCCATGAACACTTGCGGGGCCTAAGAACAGGACAGGACAGTGCCAGCCTCAAAGGATTAAACTGAGAAGCCGGTTCTACCATCTGTCCAGCCAAAAAAAAGGGGGCTTGCATTCAAATATCAGTTTTGGTTAGCCCTAGGAATGGAAGCCATAACAACAACAATAACAATAATAATTGTATACACTGCCCTCCCCCGAAGGGTTCAGGGCTGTGCACATCATGATAAAATAGGAAACTAATCAGTAACACATTTGGGCCATATTTGACAATAAAGCAAAGGAACCATCTAAAGAGAAGGCTTGGAAAAAACACAAAGGACACTGTTATCACTATTATTCAGGTCCACTCTGTGAGGTTTGGGGTTTTTTAGGTATTTTTTTCAATACCACAGGTTGGGGGAGAGAGAGGAGAAAAGAACGTTCCACCGAGTTTAATTAAACACCTTGCTCCCAGCACTGAACTCAAGAGTTTCGTAACTCTTCACTGGCGTGTCGCTTAAAAGGCCTGCTTCCTTTGAAAGTCTTTGCACCGAGGCCTCAGGAACTCCTAAGAGGGGCCTGAGCAGGCCAAGAGCACTGAGAAACTACCCAGAATCCCCTGGGGCTCTGAAGTCATCCATCACTGGGCATTTATCATCTCCCAGACGATGGGCTCGCATTCAAGACGACATTAATGGGGCTGGAACAGGCCTCCTCACTATCTTTGCAGGCGTGCTGTCAGTTGAGCCAACGGGCTAGTAACTAAGGGCTAAATATCTGTCAAATCCCTGCCACTGTTTATGGATGCATGTCACAGCTTTCCGCTATACTGCCTTAGCCTTCATCTTCTGGGAGCCCCAGAAGATTACTCACTTTACCTACTTTGGAACCAGTGATACACATGTGATAGACATCCTGAAAAAATCTTAGTGACATTTACAACTCGCTTATGACCACAAGGGTGTCCTCTGGTAACCATGACCTGGCCTCGTCTGTCAGACAGACAGCGTGTAGCAGCAGCTGCCCAGGAAACCAGACGCTCCTAGCCAAGGTCACTGCTGCAGTTTGCTTTATGTTGAACAGCAGCACACTACTAGAAGACAGTGGCTGAACAAAATATTTTACACAGATCACAACCAGAAAGGCGGAGTGCTCCAGTGACCAGATTTTATACCAAAGAAATGTGGTGCTTATTACCCAAAGTAATAAATCACTGCTCTCAAAGTTCACATGCCATCATGCAGAAGAGAGTGGCAAATCTATAACAGCTTCCAAAATCCTAAAGAAAAACCTTTCTGTTGGTGTTAATACTGAAGAATACTCCATTGGCCAGGCTGACAGCACCATTGAGTTAGTACAGCTGACACAACGCAGACCAGTTTTATACACTTAAACACAGAGGTGGGAAAAGGGAAGGATGAGGGGCAAAGGTTTTAACGGGGCCATTTCCCAAAAGTGTTGTATGAAAGTGCGTTCAAAAATACAAGCAAACCTGGCTGCTGCGCATGCTTTGCATTTCGTGCCCAAAAAGCCTTGCAGTGTGCCGCTAAAAACAAGCACACCGTTTTCTATATGCCCTATATACCAGGCACTGTCCAGGTAGAGATGATTATTCAAGGAGCAGCAGCCTGAGTGCAGAATACAGAACTCATCCAGCCTCCACCCAAAGGGGTCAGAAACTGGGGAGCGGGGAGAGAAGCTACAGGCTAAAAATCAGAAGCGGGGATTCTGCCACGAAAACTCATTTGGGCACTGAAGGCACCCCTAAAGCAAAGCTAGGGTTGTTATCACAGAGGAGCATCTTTGCAAAGCAAGGAAGCTCAGGATCTGAAGAGAAGTCCTGCCTCGTCAACCTTTTGGAGTCGTCTGAGAAGGCAAGTATGTGGATGAGGGTGCTCCGGTATTCCAAGGGGCCTCTGAGAAGGTCCCCTGCCAAAGGCTCCAGAGTAGGCTTAGAAGGTGTGGGATAAAGAGGCCAGTTCCTTTTCTAAATTCAAGGGAGTGCCCAGAGCGAGGCCCCACACCTGGCCGCATGGATCCAACCTACTCCAAACAGCAGAGAGATCTGCAGGCTGGAGCACTAACAAAACACTGGCATTAGAGGGGGGGGGGGCGCCTGCAGCAGGGTAAAAACACTTCCCCTAAAAACAGGCAGGGAGGCAGGAAGGCAGGAAGGAGGGAGGAGGCGCTCCTGTGGCCAGAAGCTCCCATGAGTTCCCTTGGGCTCTGCAGCTGCCGTGGTGAGCCCAACAGCACTGGTGGCTGCAAACAAGACCTGGGGGGGGGGGGGGGAAGAGGGTCTCCCCTCTGCAGCATCTTCACCCTCACCAGGGCTCTGCGCGCACACACACACACACACACTCTGCCCCTTCCGGGTGTCTCTAACACACCTGTTCCACCTTCCAGGGATACCGCCTGACAGACGGAGAGCCACAGATTTGGTAGCTTCTACGGTTTCGGGAAGGGGGGGGGGGAGAGATCTGCAAGCACATTTTTGCACACAAGAAACACGTCCCACCTCCTCATGTTTCAGCTTCTCAAGGGCTGTCGAGAGATCCGAGCTTTTCCCGAGGAGACTGCCGTTTTCCTGTAAGTGAGGAAATATTCAGAACCTGTTAGGACAGGATTTAAAAAGCAAATATCCATCATCACATTTGAGGCGATGTAACGTAAAACACACGGACAGACATGTGGCCTTGGATAATCGTGTTCCACTGAGCAGGGCTGCCCGCCCATTAACTCTCCTTCGGGTCGTTTCCGGCAATCTGGGGTCTGCTCCTGCAGAGGCAACCGGTGGGAGCCTTTGCCCGCTCCCCATGCGCTTTGATGGGTCTGAGGCAATGCCAGGGACCAGCAGGGAACCCTTCCACCCTCCACCCACCCCTTCCACTACAGCCACAAGAGTTCATGCTGAAGTAGTCGCCCGGCCCCAAAGAGGACACCTGCTGGAGGACCCAGTCTAAGAAGAAATAGCAGCAAGGGCCTCTGTCTTCCTCCCTGCAGCCCCACATGGGAAAGACTCACAGCGGAGCACTGGGCGAACACACTCTCCTGCCCCCCTCCCCAGGCAGGATTACTCTGGGCTTCAGCTTCCAACAAAATACGGTCCGATGTTCTCTGGCGATGGGCATGGTCAGGATGCTCCTTCACTGGAACTGGCCATGCACTCCACCCCCTTGACTGTCCTTAGCTTGAAAGCCTGCTGGGAGGGAATGGGATTGGCTTCCCAGAGCCCCAGGATGCAGTACAAGAAGTCCTGAGTCCCTTAAGATCCAAGACAGAAAGACATCTTTTCCCAGCAAAGACAGAGAGTGGGAAGAATCTGAGAACCAACACACAGAACCGAGGCTCCACCTTGAACTTGAACTTGATCCTGCTTTTATAGAAAATGTTGTTTTGAAGCCAAAGGGGATGGGAACAGGTCCAGTTGGAGCACCAAATCTCATTTAGGACCAAATTAAATATTATGCCCAGCCTTATCTATGAAGAAGAAGAGAAAGAAGAGTATGTTTCTGTGCCTTACTTTTCTCTACCCAAAGGAGTCTCCGAGCGGCTTACAATCACCTTCTTCCCTTCCTCTCCCTACTACAGGCACCTAGTGAGGTGGGTGGGGCTGAGAGAGTTCTGAGAGAACTGGGGGGGTGGGGGGAGAAATTGGATTTATACCCCGCCCTTCACTACCCAAAGGAGTCTCAGAGCGGCTTACATTCTTCTTTCCCTTCCCCTCCCCACAACAGACACCCTGTGAGGTAGGTGGGGCTGAGAGAGCTCTGACAGAAACTGCTCTTTTTCAGGAACAGCTCTGATAGAACTATGGCTTGCCCAAGGTCATCCAACAGGTGCAAGGCCAATCCTGCATTTGGAACCAGGGTGGGGGGAGGTGTTGAGGCAGGGGGAGGAAAGTGTTCAGCTAATATATGTGGAGAAACAAGGTGTGTGCACTTAACTCGCACAGAAAACTGGGGGGGAGGGGTTGGAGAGAAGCACATACTGCTGGCAAAAAGTTAAATTTCTATTGGAGTAAAGTGCTCAAAACATGCCTTCCTCATATTTGGGAGTGTGTGTGTTGAGATACTGCAGTCTTTTACTACTAGATTTTTCAAAGAAAATTTACTTGGATGAGTACCTTTCAATCCCCCAAGAAGGTCTGGAAATATGACTACTTCACGTGGTCCCACTGCTGGACCTCCTGGTGGCACACCTGCTGTTTTGGCCGCTGCGTGACACGGAGTGTGGGACTGGATGGGCCACTGGCCTGATCCAACACTGGCTTCTCTTGTGTTCTTACAGTGAACTGTCGTTACAAGGCTTTCTTAGATACATGTTTTAGCAGTTACAGTACCACCAACCATTATGCCATATGGATTCCTAGTCTTTTGTAACGACATACTATTTTTAGAAATTAGAATTCTCACTTGTTTATTTATTGTTTGAAGTATTGTGGAAATTGGGGGAAATTTTCTTTCCAAGAGGCACTAGCTCTGGAAAGGAAGTTGCACTACCAGCGAAAGAGCTTAAAGATGAATGCAGTTTTCCTTCTGTCACAGGGCTTGCCACCCCCCCCCCCCCCCACTGCACCACCTGAATTTTTTTTGCAATAAGTAATTTCTTGCTATTGCACAGTAGCATCCATTGCCATGACCTACTGTAATTCCTCTCAATTGCCCACCTTCAATTTTGAAAAGCAAGTCTCTGGCTTGTTTTGTTGCGGAGATATAAGGGGGAAAGTGCAGATGGTCTGTCCAGACTGCCTGAAAAGCAAGTGGGGAGGAGCCGCTGCAAAACAACTGGAGCAGGGAGGGGAATTCAATCCTCAACCAACCATGCAAATGCTCCATTTGTGCTGCAAATGCCTCTGCCACACAGATGATTTTCACCATGCGGTTGCAACCTAACACTGACTCTGCCATAAGCATTCCTGAGTCAGAGCTCACTTTGTGTAACAAAGTAAGCTCTGAGCCACAAGGGCACGCACCACCCCACATTCCTCAGTCTAAGAAACAGAGGCTGAGGCATGTCTTCCATCTCAGAGGCCTGTAGGCTGAGTTTGTCATGAGAGGGAGCATTAATTAATTGATGAAGGCTGTGTTCCCTTCTGTCATTGGGCCCAGCAGTACCAACAGTTTTGCTCCAGTCCACAAAGATCTAGTCAACTGAACTGTCAAACACTAGTCAATTATTTTTACAAAACACTAGAACCACAGAGGTAAGTGAAGTATCACCACAATTAATACCGATGCTAATTACGAAAACACATGAAGAAGCGACTGATTCATTACAAAATAAAACTAAAGTAGAAATCAAATAAGCTAACAGCAGCTATTAAAAAGCAAAGGAGTCCGCTTTTAAGAGACAGTTGTGCAAGACCTACAACAGTGCCTACAATCACAGCAGGTGGCCATGAAGCTCAACTGAGCCCTGAACGATGCAAGGCTGGACTGCTGAAGTGGTCACTCACTCCTGGTGATCGGCCTCTGGAGGCCGTTCGGAAACTGCAGCTTCACAAAACGCAGCTGCTGAGGGGCACGAACTGCCAGGCATCTCCTGAGTTCTGTAAACCATCTTGCTTGCCCATCTGCTTCCAGGTCCAAATGATGTTTATGACCACTATTCCCTCTAAGATGCGTTAGTGTGAGCTAGCTCAAAGTTTTTTAGCCTCCGGCTCACTCATTTTTGCCTTCGCTCAAGAAAGATGGATCCAGAGCAAACTAATTTAGACAGTAGCCAAACCGCTTGCTCACAACTTTAAAGCCAGTAGCTCACAAAGCAGACTTTTGGCTCATAAGACTCCACAGCTTAGAGGGAGCACTGGTTATGACTTTTACTGTCTGCCACCAAAGTAAAGCGCAGGCTGGTCCCACCAAAGGAGGGGCTGTGCCCCAGAGAAGGCACTTAGCATGCCGAAGGACCCGGGTTCAGTTACAGGGTTTCCAGCCATCTCCAACCAAAAGATCTCAAAGGGCAGGTGTCAGGGAAGACCTTTCTCTGCCTGAGGCCCTGGAGAGCCCCAGACACTGCTGACTTTGATAGACCAATGAATGGCCTGGTCTCCACGTAAGGAAATTCTATTTGTCTGACGTCTCATAGGAGTTTGCAGGCGTCAGGGGCTGATTGGCTTGCACCGATATTGCTTGTGGCCGATTATCCATTCAGATGTTTCTAGTGTTCTTTTCAGGGGGCAGCCACTGCAGAAGCCTCTGGCAGAAAGGCAGAGTATTAAATCTTAAAAACAGAGAGCAAGCAGCCTCCACTCACAAATGACACTAATGAATTAAGCGCGCACACAGAGTGGCCTTCTTTTGACCACCGTCAAATGATCGGCAGTCGGCTGTCAATATGTGACTGCCCAACTGACTGGCAAGCCTCCCTGACGCCTCTCGGAGCAGGAGACTCTACTGCAGAAGGAGTTTCAGTTCTGTGAACGTGCGCTGCCGGTTCACTGGCTAAAAGGTTTATCAGAGCTGCTGCCTTTAACATGTCCAGACCCCTGACTGCTCAGATGCCAAGGATCGGGGCCTCAGGCTTCCTCCCAGGTTAGAGAAGGTGACCCGAAGGTCTTGGCAGGGCTGAGAGCCATGGGGCCTTGAAGGAGCTGGAGGAGAGGCAAGGGGGGGCTGTGGAGGAGGCGGGGCAGGCTGAGGAAGGGCGATCAGGACTCATCGACAGATCTGTCCCAGCGTCCCCCGTCATGCAGGTGTCTCGTGCTTTTTCACACAGACCGGCCAGATGCAGGAGTTTCACCCCTATGACCCCCAGGCACACCAGGCAAAGTGGTTTCGTAGAAGCCTCTCAAGCCACATCTGACTGCGGGGGAAAGGATGACAAGCAGCCCCACAGAATGAAATCACAAAAGGGAAAGGCCTGGCTGTATTACTGTAAAGCGCCCAGAACAGGCAACAGATTATACACGAACTCTATAAGACATTAAATATGTAAGTCACAGTTAGGAAGACTCCCCTCTCCTGGCTTCCCACAAATTATGTGAAACTTACTACTCAGGAGGGCTTTTTAACTTGGATTATAGGGCTGTCCTGTAGTGAAACGGTTCAGAGGGATGCTCTGGTAAAGGGAACAGGGACTGAGGACAACACGACTGCGTACAGTAGGCACTGCCTGTTAGTGTGTGTGTGGTCCTACCATGTAACTGCTGCTTTCCTTAACAGGTCACGTGTTTCGTTTCAGGCCTGTTTCAGATTTCTGCAATCCAGACCCAACTGCCCTGTTTCTTGGATGCCCTGTCCTGATGACTGCATTTGACTTACGCTGGGTAACCTGTCTGAAGACTCAGTGAGAAAGGCAAACGGTTAATGGAATAAGTTAGCCAGTCAAATGAATTCAAAAACAAGAGAAATGCAGAAGTGTTAAGAGCCGCCCTCGGGAGCAACTCAGATACGTCCATTTAAGCTGCCTTAAGGTTTCACACCCTGTATGGTCAACACGTCAGCCTAACTCAGCCCAAGCCTTCACACGTATGGTAAGAGTATGGACAGGAACGCACAGGGCAACGAACGGGGGGGGGGGGGGGGGGGGGCCTGCCTTAAATGCACCAGTTGTTCTACTCCGATAGGCTGGGCTAGTGGCCCATTCCGGGAGGGATTTCAGGTTATGACCACTGATGCAACTGCCACAGCACTGTGCTCAATGGAGAGCGGTGTCCGGGGCAACCCCAGTGAAGTGCCAGGGCTGTCCATCAGCCATGCTGCCTTCCTTCTTCCCCTGAGAGCCCAGGCTCACCAGGAACCGGGAGCCTCTGGTGGCCGACCTGGAACCTTCGGGACGGAGGTGGATGCTGCGCTCCCCCCGGGGCCCCACCCGGCAGCTGCCTTCGGATCACTCAGGAACGGTCTGGCTATGGCCAGCCCTCCCCCTCCCTCTGACAAAACTGCCCTTCCTGCTTACAGTCTTATAGGAGTGGGATTCAGCTGAAGCACAAAAGCTGTCAACAACTTCATTTGCAAGGAGGAATCTTGGTGGCATCGGGGTGGCAGAGACATTCACAGGGCTGTGTTGTTTCAAGCGGCAAAACAGCGTGTGCAGTGCAGACCTGAAGCTCCCAATACAGGCCCTGGACTGAGCGGGGGGGGGGGGGGGGGCTTTCCCCTTACAAGCTGTGCGACTACTTCCCTTTGTGGTTCTCTGCCTTCTGCAGCCAGCAGCAAGACTAAGCCACACAGGCAGTTCCCTCACAAGCAGCCATTCTGCTTCACTGAAGCTGAGAAGATCATTTTTATTTATAACAATAGTGTGAAAATCAGGTCTGCTGTAGTAAGCAACTGTCATCTCCAGTTTATAATCTATTGAAGTAAGGATAAGTGCTACTCTAGTGATCATCTACAGAGTGCAGAATACTTACCACTGCAGCGTCAGCCACTGTAAGAGGGCAGTTACCAGTCAACAACAACCCTGCCGTGACACACTTTTCTGCTAGATGACAGATCACTTTCCATTTCTGCCTCAGCAGCCACTCACAGACCATTAAATGCATACTGAGTGTCTATTTAACACATGCTCAAAAACCCATCCGCAGCTACTCCTGTACCTGCATGCAATCCAGTTGTCAGACTATGCTCTTACCCTCACAGGTTCGTCTGCAGGGCTGGACTGGCCACTCGTTCCCCAAGATGCAGCACCGGTCCGTTCCTCCATTCCTGGCCGTGGAAAGAAAGAGCAGAGGCCATGTATTAAAACGCAAAGATTCAGGAGCAGAACCACACCACCGGGCTGGGCCAGAGACAGCACCGTCAACCAGAAGCAGCCTTGGTGAAGCTGGCCAGCCCCCCCTGTCCCAATGGCCCCCAGCATTTGGAAGGCAAGAGAGAAGCTGCCCCTTAATGCATAGGGTGACTTCTGGCTATCATTGCTTTTTCCCAGCAGCTGTCCTGGACATATTTGTCCAACGCTTTAAAAACTCACACTAGCGCTTCAACAGCCTATGGCAGTTATTTTTTTCATGTCTGACAAAAATACTCCATTTTATCTTTAAGCCTTTCACTTTCTGCCTGTCAGTAGACGATTCTAAGCTCTCGCCTTCAAGAAAGACTCAATTTTTGTCAATACAATGGATCCACCAAAATAAAGTGTATGATCTCAGCCGCTTCTCTGATTTTACACCTGTTTTTATGTGCTAGAACTGCCCCACATTCAGCTCTGTCGGTATGCGGATGCTATAGCTTCAAAACCACTTTTTCAAATCACACTTCGCCTTATGATTGACTTTCTCACTGCCACACATACCCTGGTGCTGCTTTTTCCCAGCAAGCTTTTCACCACAAAAATCTTTCTCCCCATCAGTTGCAGCCATTACAACCTTTCAAGGAATTCTAGTTAAGATTCCCCTCCTCCCAATACCACATTATATGTAACTCGATCCCATCAGCCGTTCTCTGGGCCACTTGCCCAGTCTGGAGAGATTCTTGGAGGTGCTGAAGAATCATGAACACATTTTCTGTCCCCACTTCAGCCTTCCCCCACCTCCAGGCCATTCAGAAATAAAAGCAGTAGATCTGAGGAGTACCCGTTGACCCCCTGCGCTTGGGACTGCTGAACTTGGAAGTATGGATCGTGAGGAAGGGGGCCGTGCGTGCCCCACCTACCGGAAGCACCCGTGTCCTGCCTCCCATGCCCAGGCTCATGAGCCACACAAGTGATATTCCACAAGAATTATGGAAATTAGCTACAGTGTAGAGCCCATACGTGTTGGATGCTCTTCATGGGCAGGCATCATACATGTGAAAGGAGCTGCTGTCAGCGGCCTCTGAGCACGCACTCCTAAAGGGAAAGGTGCCATCTCTTACCCTGCTGTCAGACTGAGACGGTCCCTGGTTTTCTTTCCTTCAACCATGTTTGAAATACTATGACTTTTATGCGATGGCCGCAACATTTTCTTGAGACTTCAGTAAGGGATTGTGGCAAAGCTTTTTCAGTTTATTTTTCTTAAAACGTATGCTTTCACACTCCCTTCCCTCCTTCCTCTCATCACAAAACACCAGACTAATAAAGACCGTGTGAGGTGGCAGCAGTGCACGCAGAGGCCTTAGTTTTGTTTTTGACCCAGATGTTCGGTTTCTGCTGTCCTGAACCCCACTGTATCCACAGCACCACCTCAGCAGAGTACCCCAGAACTAAAACAAAGTACAAACCAACACACAAGATTAGCCAAATAATCTGCTATTGGGTTTTGTTCTTTGCACAAGTTGAAATCTAAAATTTCTCAAATCCAGGCAGAAGCCTAAGACCCAGTTCCTTGTCATCTGGGCAATCAGGGTACCCAATACGTTGAACAGGTCCAAGATCTAACTATTTCAGCATGCCTCTTCCAGAAGTGGCCAGGCAGATGCTTCACCCCAGTTTTTAGAAGTCCCAAATGTTAATAGTCAACATGTTGGTTCACTTTTTTATTTACTTCATTTATACCATGCCTTTCTCTTTGAGGGGACCCAACACAGTTTACATGATTCTCCTCTCCTCCGTGTCATCCTCACAACAGCCCTGTGAGGTAGGTTAGGTAGAGACTGACATGGTAAATTACACAGTTCTGAATTCCAAGTTATTAATGATTTAGAGCCGGCGTGGCATAGCAGTTAAGAGTAGTGGACTCTAATCTGGAGAATCGGGCTGGATTCCCCACTCCTCCCCCATACGAAGCCTGCTGGGTGGCCTTTGGCCAGTCACACTTCTCTCAGATCTCTCTCAGCCCCACCCACCTCACAAGGTGCCTGTTGTGGGGAGAGGAAGGGAAGGAGATTGTAAGCTGCTCTGAGACTCCTTCAGGTAGAGAAAAGTGGGATATAAAAACCAACTCATCTTCTATTGGAAAAAATTCTCTTACCTGTTCTGAACCACCAAGTGGTTTTGTACTGAGAAAGTGTGCAGTTGGCTTAATGCTCTTATAACATTAAAACAGCTAGATCCAAGATTCTGTATCAGCAGCATCTCAGAGACAGAAAATAGTTATTCAGACAGCTTATATGTGTGTGTGTGGGGGGGATGGGACCTTAGCTTCTATCTGCTTCAGGAACTCTGCTATCTGCTCCCAACATCTGTGTCATACACACATCCATGAGCAACTTTCCCTTCTTGAACCCTTCCCATTGCCAGGGAAATCAAAAACAGACACCCAAACTCACCTAAATACTGGAGGGTTTTCTCCTACCCCCAAATGTCTGAAATAATTTTATTTAGATCAGAAGCGTTTCCGGTATGCACGAATGGGGCATGGCTCGGGTCCGCTTGCCAACACTAACACCCCAATACAGGCCGCAGTACTGTTTACGGCCTTCCATTACGGGAATGATCCCTCCACTCGCACCACCTGGATTTTGTTCTTTAACTAGCTACTGATCCATAAGAAACTGTCCCGTCCCGTCCCCCCGCCGCCCCCTGGCCCATGACTCCTATGTTTGCTCAGAAGCCTTTGGTGAGAGACTGTGAGAAACGCTTTCTGTTAAGTCCAAGTATAAGAAGCCTCATGGCTCACTTCCCTCTCTACCTGCTGACACTCAAAGGGTTCCCAAAGGCCAGTAAAGCAAAATTTGCTGAAACGGCGCTGATTCTTCCTAGTGGGGCTTGACTTCTATTTTTTCAACAATTCTAGCTTGACAGGACTCTCCACCATTTTACCTAAAATAAAACCCTAGCTAATAGGTTTGTAGTTTTCTGGATCCGGCAACAACACTTTCTAAAAAACTGGAGTCCCACTATTTTTCTTTCACTCTTCCACCAGCTTACAATTCTCTTTATTTTCTTTCTAAACTCAGCTAACTGTAAAAAGTTTCTCTCCAGCTAGCAGTCCAGACAAAGAACACCACACCCATGTTAAGACTCACAAAAGACTGGCCTAAGGAAGGTGTCAGAGAAGAATCCGAAACTAAGGAAGAACTCCACAGAAAGTTGTGCTTATAATCAGCTAATGCATCGCCTATGCAAAAGGCAGTATGAAGCAACCCCATTCAGAGTAAACTACTGATCATAACACACCACCATAAGCAACAGCACTGGAATCCCACCCAGTAATTCCAAACTGACAAGGTACAAGGGTATGACGTCCCAGCACTCTTCCCAGCACCTAAAACCTCCACAACTTTGCCACATTTTGCAGCTGGCAGGGACATAGTAATTTTATTGTACTTGATCCAGGATCTGAGGACGCATAGTGGCTGGTACTGACAGACAAAAATAATCTACTGACAAATCCCACTCTTTCCTCATACAAAAGCAAAAGTACAGGCCCCCCCTCCAAAAAAATCAGAGTGCTTTATGCCTCCCTTTACCACCCCAGAAGCAATTATGTGCTCAGGCGCATTCACCTCAAGCCCACCTCCCCCCCCCCGGCAAAAAAAAACCCCGCCACCTAAGATTCCATAAGACCAGCACCTACACGGCAGGTCTTCAAAAGGGAGCAGCAGGGTGGAGAGAGCAGGATCAAAGGACCTGGGCAGGAGAAGGAGAGCAAATACTAACGGGAGGGGCAAACAGGAAGGGGGGGGATCGGGATTTCTCCTTCTTCTCATGTAAAGATGTTCTAGCAAAAGTCTGTTAAGATGGAGGTCACCAAGAAGAAGCCACTTTTAAGGGAAGGGCAGTTACACCCTGTAAGGGACCACAGTTCCTGCAAGGAAACTATCTTCTACTTGTATGGTGGGTGAAAAGGCTCCTAGCCACACTTCTACCTGCCTTCTCACTGGATGTTCTCGAACGCTTACTGGATGTGGCTGTGAAGGCTCCTGCCAAGACAGACTCTGCTGCTGACTGCAGCCCCCCCCCCCAAAGGACTGAGTCAGCTCCTGGGGGGGGAAGGGGAGGAGGGGGAGGAGGGGGAGGAGGGGGAGGAGGGGGAGGCCTCTTCCCTCCCTCCCCCTGAAGCGGGGGGGGGGGGGGCTTCTATATCCTTTCTCCCAGGGCCCTGCCCCCTTCCCCTCCAGTTTCACCCCAGTCCAATCACAGGGTTCAGAGGGTGCCTGGGAAATGTAGGCCTCTTGTAAACTTTACACCAGGCCTCAGAGGCCTTTTTGAGGGCCACAGGCGGCTCATTCTTTAGGCTTAGTCTGAGGATCATGCTGGGGGGCCACTGTGGAGGGAGGGGCTTCTGGAGTTCTGCCCCCCCCCCCAGTGGACCTCCTGAGGGCACCTGGGTTTCGGCCACTGTGAGACAAAGAGTGTTGGACTGGATGGGCCATTAGCCTGATCCAACATTGGCTTCTCTTGGAAGCCTTATGACAGTGTTTTCGTGTCTCTTCTTGGCAGACCGGCATGCCTAACCTGAACAGGTGTGCCACAACTGGGGGCAGCGGGAAAGAGACTGAGACACACCAACAGACCCATTCTTGTTCTCTACCTCGCCTTACCTCTGTTTAAAATGGGAGAGAGAATTCTTTCAGCCACTGCAGAGCATCCGTAGACGGGGCTGGCCATGTCCGGACGGGGCTTGCTGCATTAGTAGTTTAGGACACTGAATTGCTTTAGTGCAAATTAATACCGCTTAAATAGTGTGGATTCAACCAGTCAAGGCAGCAAGTAACATTTCTGCAAGGACAGAGATTCTCTTTACAGCAGAGTTTGGGATCTTCAGCTTCCTTCTCAAAATATAACCTAAATTTATGATCAGCACAACAAGCAGTGTAATTTAGACGGGAACCAGGCACCATGGAACAAACTCCTGCCTGCCTCAGGAATTTCAACACCAACTGCCCAATTCAGTCTGGAATGCAGAATAGCTTCACGAGTAACTGTTAATGCCAACTATTTTACTCATTTCCTGCGATGGGGATTATATATATTCCCTGTTCTACGGGCTTTCCACACAATCATTCCTCTAACAACCTTCCTTAAACAACTTCTAAGAGCCTCATTTTTTTCCTATGTGCAAGAACAAGTGTCATCTCTTTGTCTTCAGCAAAAGAACTCTGCACCAGCCAACAGGTCTGCACCTACAAGGTGTCGTTTCAAGACCCACCGGCTACGTGCAACCCAGAACAGTTTCATTTTGCTTGTACTGCTTCACGGACTCGGGAGTTCGGAATCAGATTTCTCCACTGCCCCACGCAATCAGCCACTTGGAACAAGGTCTGGACTGCTGGGGTGTCTTCAGAGGATGCTACAGCAAAGGTAGCCGAAGCTGAGGGGGCTGGAACGCCTGAGGCCAGCACCAGACTCTGATGGGCCTTGCAAGATTAGAGGGAAAGCACCAACAAGCCACTGTGACCTCCAAGCAAAGTAGCGGCGCCATCGACAGAGGCTGGGCAGGAAGGAGGGAAAGAAGCGGAAGAGAAGCCTGGCAGCGGTCACCTGCCCCTACAATGACGGGACCGTACCAAGCACAGAACAATCTGATATTAAACCGGAAACTGAGCATGTAAGTACAACAACACAGATCTGTCAATATTAATTGCATTTTTCAGACTGGTTCACTTAGGAACGTTCAAACAATCACAACTCCAATGTCACCACCACGTTTGCTGGTTAGCACAGGATGTTATTTTCCTTGGCTAAGGGGGCCGCGTGCTAGGCACAAGGATTTTTTTTAAAAAAAATCAGCACTAAGACAACAGCAAACAATGGAAAAGGAATAACCTCCAGTTCCTCCCCCCTATCCTGAGAGCTTGATTTAAAAAACAAGTAACGTTCTTAGGATCAAAGTCAAACCAGCCCAACTGATCCATCTGACTTGGAATGTAGTTGTCATTCAGCATCCATACACAATTACCCACTGCAAAGAAAGGAAAACACACGTCACCCCCGAGAGTCTGCTGCACAATGGAATTCAGCATGAGAGACAGGTTGGGCCACCAGAACCTCCTCCTCTTCTTCTTCTTCTGCAGGACACACAACTGGTTCCCAAGACGCTTTTCAGTGACCCGAGAGCTCACAAAGAGAGCTGGAAAATACGTAGTTTAAAACTAGAAGTCCTGGTCCTTGTATTAGGAAAGCAGGCCCGATTTCCACACTCGTATGAATTGCTGCATGAAAGCCGGTGCAGTGCAGAGGGTTAGATGACAAACCAGGAGGAGGGAGAGCCAGCTTCAAACCCCCCCTTGTCATAAAACTTACCGGCTCACCTTGGGCCAGCCAATTCTTCTCAGCCTAACCCACTTCGCAGTGTTGCCGTGAGGATGAAATGGAGGAGGAGGAGGAGACCCATGCCCATCAGATTTAAGAGGAGACCCTTTGAAGAAGCTGCAAGGATGATCGCCCTCAGCATCATTTACTAACCCTGGAGAACCATTTACCCTCACCAATGCAGGGCTAAATCCTGCCACTGATCATGCATTTTGGCTCTCTGCAGGGCTATGTGCAGAACTGTGGGACTTGGCTACATGCTCAGACTAGCAAGGTATGGAAATGAACAGAAGGCCCCTACAAAGCCGCCTTTTGACCAGCAGGTCCTCAGGCCTGGCTTCATGACTGCACTGCAAGCCTACAACACTTCTTTTTAAGTGTTTAAGAGAGCAAGTCTGGCGTAGGGGTTAGGAGCACAGACTCTAATCTGGGAGAACTGGGTTTGATTCCCCACATCTCCACATGCAGCTGCTGGTGTGGCCTTGGGTCAGTCACAAGTTCTCTCAGAGTTGTTCTCTCAAGGGCAGTCCTTGAAAGAGCTCTCTCAGCCCCCGCCTACCTCACAGGGTGTCTGTTGTGGGGAGGGGAAGGGAAAGGAGACGGTAAGCCTTTCTGAGACTCCTTCGGGTATAAATCCAATCTCCTCCTCCTCTTCTTCAGCATTGCCTATGCTCTTTTACCTTCTGAACTTGCTCCACCATGATGCCTCCCTAACCCAATGCTAACAATCTGTTGCACAGGCGAGAAGATGCAGATTCTCACAGCCAGCTGGGAGCGACCTTGCATGCCACAGGATCTGCTGACTGGGGGTATTTCTCAAAACACAGGCATCAGGAAAGGAAGACGACTTCTGCAGCCACCTCTAATGCCAGGCACAAGGACTCTTCATTACAAAAGGCAACAACTCTTTCCGCTTCCTTCCTTCCTTCTTCGGGGGGGGGGGGGGGGGAGCAGGGGATACTGGGAATGTGGCTGTCCTCACAAGGACCTCCTGCCCGGGGGGGGGGGGGGGGTCCATTCAATCTACCTGAGTCATGGTGACTACAGGAGCAGAAAGCCCCACCTGCTTTGGAATTTTCCCTGCATTCACTGCTGCAGTCAAATACCAAAGCTATGTTTAACAGGTTTTCATACTTCTTTACTGTTAGCAACACTTATTGTTAGCAGCACAGTTTTATGCTTTGGAATCAACAGATGTTCCTGAACACAATCATTTGCATTTATTTTGGAGGAAAGCCCACTGCCTTTTGCTGCAGTCCTATGCATACTTATTCGTTGCAGTCCTATACGCACTTATTTGGGAGGAAGGCAAATACCTGAACACGGAGGAGAGTTCCACTGCGCAAACATGCAAGAGCTCCAGCGACAGAGAATGCAGTCGAGTGAACAGGAGTATGACTGCTGAGAGAAAAGGTGAAGTGCTGTTTGTTTCACTGTTTACGGTTTTCACTGGGAAAGCTGAACAAATCACTTATCGTTTGCACCGCTACTTCTATGAGCTAACATGAATTGCAGGTATTTGCCACTGACACAGAGCTTACCCATTAACATAGTGCTTTAGCCAGGGAAGTACGGAGGGGGTCTGGCCCACGCAGCTGACAATCTAGCCATATATTGAGCTAATGGCGCTAAAGCTAAGTTATGTTTCCAGTTCTTAGCCATGCCTAGAGTTCAAGCTCAAAGTTGTCAATACAGGGAATGATCCACAATTCTGCTATGTTGATGCAACAAAAACACCCGAGACGGGAACTGGGACCCTCCAGCCACCTGTCCAAGAAAACTGCTAGTGTTCGCAACCGCTTTCACAGCCTGGGGCCTTACCGTTTCCAGACCTCAGTATTTCTGGCATTTGTGGGGGGTGGGGTTTGAGACGAATGAACAGCCGAACACAATGCTGAAGCCCAAGTGCCAACTGACCCCAGCGCAAGCAAGAAAAGAAAGCACAGAGTAAACTGCCAAAGACACAGTTTTAGAAACCTGAAGTAAAACTATTAGATGACAAAAAAGCTGCTGAAGAGGTATCAAAATCTTATCCACCAGTTCAGCCGGAGACTCAAACTACAAGGTGGACTAAGCACATGAAAAGAATTGCCTGGTCTTTCCCTGGATAAATGGTCTAGTTGCAGACAGGCCAACCCAAACAGGGATTACAAAAGAGAGGAGATCTCTGTGGAGAGCGATGACTCTGCCGCTGTGTCTCCCCCACACCCAGGCTCCTGCTGCACCAGATCTCCTTCTGACCAAAACATGCTGTCATCTTCATCGGCTGATATTTTTGTAATGGCAGCTTCGTCCACAACTGGGCCACGGATTTAAGTGTTTTTATCCAGCCGTTAGCCGTGGCAACTCAAGAGGACCTCCAGAGCCAGTGGCCAGCTGCACCTGAAAGCCAGTCACAGGGGGAGACCGAAGAGAGGACTGCTGGGTTCTTCCTGGGCTTACAGACTCCTTCTTGGAGGCACCTGGCTGCCACCATGATAAACGGGGCGCTGAAACACATGGGACCCTTCCCTGATCGGATCCAGCAGGGCTCTTGTCTTATTACTGTCCAAGAACTGGGCATTCAAAAGAACATCCAGAGTGCAACACGGCATGGCTTCCCAGACAGGCTAGCAGGGGCAACGAGTTGGGAACTGTATATTACTCCCTCACTATGTACCCTGCTCTCCAAAACACCTCCCATTTTCACCTGGATGGCCTGCACTGCACGCCCCCTCCGCCAGCTGCTGGCTTGGCCAGGCACATTTTCCACAATACAGCACCAAGAGACTTTAACGTAACTGGTCCACTAGTAACTCTTGTAAGAATGCAAGGTGTCCTGGAAAAATATGAAGGGAACCATGGGGAACAAAAAACACACTGCTGCTTAACTCTCCCCACTGTTAATGCTCTTGTTCTATCACACTCTCACCAAGGCGGAAAAGATACACATGCCTGCCTCTGTTTACTGCTGGGGAGCCAAGAAACCTTTTTCGCAGACCCAGGTTGTTTCCCCATGGAGGATTCTCTCTCCCTTGGCTTCCAGACTGGAGAGCTTGTGCAAGTGGGAGCTTCCACAGGACACTGTGCTACAATTACCCTCTTTCCAGGTTTTCCTGTCCTTAAGTCTCTCTGCTCAAATCTGGTTCACTCTGACCTTTTCAGGAAGAACAGAGCCCAGCATGTCAGTACGCCCCTGACAACTTCCCTGCAAAGGTCCTGCTCGTATCCATGCCATTTTCCTGCTGTCAGTCCTTCACAAGCACCACTTTCCACCAAGAGCTTTTTAAAAAACTCAGTATAATTGCTACAGCACTCCAACAATCTGGCCACATATCTACTTCAAACCTAAACAGAACCATCACAGAGCTCGAGCACATGTGTGCGTGTGGGGGGGGAGGGGACATAAAGTCACACTGACAGCAGCATGACCAGCAAGCACCTGAGAGCCAAGGCGGAGGAGACACTGGAAGGCACAAGTGGAAGGGGTCAGAAAAAGGACAGAGAAAAGTGCACGGAAGACTCCCACGTGTGTACCCTCCTTTGCCAACACCGCTGCTGCAGCATTTGCAGTGGGGCTGAAAGCAACACTGAGAACCCTCCCCATGCAGGAGCCACTCAAGACATCAAGGAGTCCAGCCCATACAAAAGCCCAGTGAACTTTTCCAAGCCGCTGTTTGTCTATTCCTGACATATAGAATTGGTGTCAGTGCAGGGGGGGGGGGGGGGTTCCCCACCCTTTCGGCGTTTGTGGGCACCTTTGGATTTCTGAAACAGCCTGGCTGGCACAGGCACAAAATGGCTGCCACTGCTTATCTTTAGTCACACAGTGACGAAAGCAAAGCCTTTCAAAATCTGCACAGATAATCAGACTTCCAGTGGCAAATCAGAAGCCTTGCGGGGCACTGCCCACCTTCTTAAAAAACACTTGGCAGGTGCCAAGAAACATGTTGGCGGGCACCAAGGCACTGGCGGGCACCATGTCAGAGACCCCTGGCATTAATGGACACACTCTCTCTCTCTCTCCTGCCCCTCCCAGCATTTAAAAAACCCGTTAAGTCTACTCAAGAGTTGAAAAACTAAAGATTCCATTGAGCACCAAATAAAATGGGCATATTTTCTGTGAGGTAAGCTTTCCTGCTTTACACACCCAACTAATATCTGACCAGCCTCTGACATTAAAACACACAGCACAAGTACGCACAGCTGGCCTGCCTGATGAGACTTACACACCACCCTAACCGGCCTTCTGGGAAAGGCCTGCACGCAACACCTGAAAGCAGAGCAGGGAGAGCAGGTGCCCGTGTGTCAGCCGTACTCCCCTTTCTGGCTAAATCCTGAGCAGAAGCGTGAGACAGAGTTTACTGTGGCCAGAATCCAAAGTGCCGCTGAGGCTTATACAAGGGGCTTACTCTAGCCCAATGGAATCTGGCTTTATTTGAAGAGCTGACCCACACACGACATCAAACTGCTTCAGAAACTCCCTCCAGTTCCACGTGCAGTTTTGCCACACATCACTGGGGCTGCTGCTAGGGAACAGAAGTCTCGGACTCCTCGCAAGCTGACACAAAGGGAATTCAGTGGTTTAGGGACCCTGGCCTTTGATTTGGGTTGAATCCTGAGCCGCTTCTTCCTTGACAGTGCCAGGTAGAAATATATTCCAAAATATGTCTAAGCATCTGATCTTGAACGCGGCTTTCCCTGCTTAGATGCTATGTTACACCTTTCAGTCCCATGGCCTCTACATCAGGGGGGAAGATCTTACTTGCTTATTCTGTTTCATGGAGTTCTTCTATACCATCCAAGACTCTTGGGTGCAGTTGTTCCCTGCAAGCAGATGGAGACAGCAACAAAATAGATATTTTTTAATTGCATTGTCCCCTTATGCAAGGGGAGTTTACAGGCTCACAATCCTAGGTCTTCCAAGACAATAAAGAATTAAAAGATACTCAATACCCCACACAGTATACTTTTAAGTGCTTAAACTTCAGGTGATGTTGAGACAATCGATAGAGACAGAGGAATTACAAATCGCACGAGGGCCGGGCATTACCAACTCCTTCCATATCTGACAGGGGCATCAACTGCTACTAATGCCCTAGTTAGTAAAGATGTGAAAGAAGGAGGGAGCTGTAGCAATGGGAACAAGAACTGCATCCGTCACACAATTCAGTGTCAGGAGGAGGTCCAGCCTTCCAGTTACACTTGCCGCCATTTCTACAATGACATTTCTCCCTGCAACACTTTCTAAAAGCAGGACAACCCACACATTTTCCTGACTTTAAAAATGGTTCTCTAGTAAACTTAATCTGAAATCCGATTACTACAATAGTTATTGATAAAAAGTACTACCTCTATTAATAACACCGGGGTGGGTCCGTGATTTTATCTAGCAAGCAATTTCTTGCTTGTATAAATGATAAGCTTCCCTAAGTGAGACACTCTTGTATCAATTAAAGCCTTGGTGAAATATCTGGATAACTCAGGCTAGCACTCTCCAGCCCCTCCAGGCCAGAGATTCTTTACAAAAAGAACGGGGGGAGGGGGGCACAGGCACCTGCCACGAAGCCTCTGAGCGTGTTTGAAATTAGGGCTTGGATCCAGATTAGGTATTTCTGCAGGTCTAAGAATTTCTACCCACGGCATTCCCCCCCCCCTTTCACAGCAGCCCCGAATGTCCCCCCAGTTCTGTTCCTGGGGTCCCTTCCCCCCCCCCGGGAATTGCATGGGGTGTGGGGGGGGGGGGGGAAACCATGCTCGTGCCCAAGGAAACATTCCTCCAGATCCAGCCCCTATGTAACAACCATGAACCTATTAACATGCTTCTAAACCACAGCTCTTATCAAGGCAAATACATAGGACATGAGACAAGAGGCTGCTTGAGGTGGGCCAGCAATTACGTGCCACATTTGGAAAGGCATCCCTTTGGGTGTTTCATTCTAAGGAGGGGCGCTGCCACACTGGCATGAAGAGCTAATGGCTCTGAGAGTCTCTGAAGGTGGCTGCCTGCTGAGCAGGAGAACCCAGTGTGTCCTGTTGAAGTCAGAATCATCTGAAGCTGCTCAATGGGTCCGTCCTGAAATCTCAGCAAGGAGGTCAGACATGGACAGGGGGTAGACTGCCTTCTCGATGGCCTCTTGGGAGGAAGAGAGGAGCACAAACTTCCAGAAGTCTTTCAGAAGAGGGAGAACGCTCGACTCATGATGTCTGCTTAACTTGTTATGCTCTTATTAGCACTCGCTGCAACTGACTCTTCAGAGAGACATGACCTGTTCATTCATGGCTGCTGCTGGTTCTCACCTAAGTCATTAAAAGATGCTGCAGTAGAAGAGCCTATTAGGATTTTTACACTTTACAATTACATCACTGATACAATTATAAATTACAATTACACTGCTAACAAGCGCCGCCTACATTGTGGCTTAGGAGTTAATTACTTGTGGACTGAGCGGTATGTAAGGCCAAAACATGTGTGTCTATAAAAAATTAATTCCAAAGCTATGTTGGCACTAGGTAAAGCGCCAAGAATTATGTCTCACAAGAAGACCCTGAGACCAAAACAATAACTTGAATGTATAATATCCAGCTGGAGGCCTGCCAGTTGCAAACAGACTCTCATTCTTTATTTCACAGGAAGGTTATATTTACCTATGTGCATGTTTTACAGAAATTTAATTTTAAAATTGGAGACTACATAACAGTCTGCTCACACGCAAGCCTTTATTGTGGACTGGGTACTGTTCCTAATTATGGCTACAACACTAAGAGCACACGGCAAGCTCAGGCCCTCTTTCTCGCCATGGCGCACCGTCATGTTTGAAAAATCCACTCTGAGTCCTGGGGAAAGGGGAAATCCCAGTTTCCATTAGTCACAATTAGCACTCACAGGGAAAGGACAGAAGGATGTCAGTTTTTAAAACCTTGAATCCTAAAGTCCGTTGGCCTTTCATTAAAGAAAGAACAGGATAAGAATTATAATTTAACAAGGGGGAGCACTTCTAGTTAGTAATGTGGGTAAATACAGTCTGACTCTACAGTTGTCAATCATGCCAGATGGGCTAAATGTAAGGTATGAATCATGGCCAAACCCCAGTGCTCGTACATGGTTCAGGCTTCTTTTGCTAACATTGTTCAAATTCTGTTAACGCTATTTAAATTTAGCCCGTCTAACATGACTAAACTGAGGCTATCATAACTTTGGTTATGTTATGAGAAGACTCACTGGAAAAGACAATAATGCCAGGAAAAGAGGAAGACCCAACATGAGATGGATTGACTCAGTCTTAGGAGCCAAGGCCCTCAGTCTGCAAGACCCGAGCAAAGCTGTAAGCGATAGGATAGGACGTTCTGGAGGACATTAATTCAGAGGCTCGCCATAGGCTGAACATGATTTGACAGCACTGAACACACACACACACCAAAATATGTAAATTACTGGTTCAAATTTGAATAGGAAAGAGTTCAAATCCATGTTTTCCTAGAAAAGCCACATCACCACCTCCAAGTCCAAGGAGAGAGAGGGGCGTTTCCCCAAGACTGGGCACGGAACTATCAAAAGTATGGCCTGAAAGTATTCTTGGTCTATGAATAACAACCTATATGCCACAATTATTTTTTAAAAAGCTAGCTGATACTACAAAAGGAGACTCCTCACCATTCTGAACACTTAGTTATTCTACCAGAGCTAATAAGCAGTCTAGTAGCAGCAGCAGGCCAAGGACATTAACGCAAAACATCTCCCCAGACTTCCCATGGACATAATATGGAAAATGCAGCTGAAAGGAGAATGCAGTGTCTTGTCCCTTGATCTACTGAATTGATCCCTCATCCACTGAACTCCACAGGGCAAAAGGTGGGTTAGAAAAATAATGCATGACAATTAGAACCTATGACCCCATCCTTGCAGATTAAGTCCAGAGATTTTCTGACTACCCTTCCTAATTCTATTTGTTGACTGCACCATAAAAGCAAAGTGCCAACTTTCAAAAAGCTCCCCTGCTTGGCTATCAGGTGGCCAGTAAGTGGCTGTTTACCAGCCTGGATTTCTGCTTTCTTTTTTCCCTTTTTTCGGCCTCTTCCGGAAGATTCTCAAGGGAAGAGACGCCCAGAGGTGGGTTGCTGTTGCCGGCCTCTGCCAAGCGACTCTGGTATACCTTGGTGGCCTCCCATGCAAACACCAGCCAGGGCTGACCCTGGTTAGCTGGCCTGGGTTATCCAGGTCAGGGCCCAGCCGGTGATACCAGGTACCAAAGCTTAAGAAACAAAACTTGGAGCTTCTGCCATTGAACATGAACCTCAAAGAAACCGGTGGTAGCTCCAAGGACCACCAGGCATCTGCAAGCTGAACCAGGACCAGGCCATCAGCTGGGCACAGGAAGGGCGGCACTGCCATTCCAAAGTCTGGCCTCAGGCAGAATTAGGCAATCTTTGGCTCCAGTGCTTCTCTCAAGTCTCTCCCTACTCTTCCACAGTAGAGTAAATGCAAATAAAAAAGGAAGGCTAGGAATCAACAATGAACTGTGTCATGTTTAATGGGCTTTGACAAAAGGCTTTAAATAAAAACCAATCAAATATTGGGGGGGGGGGGGGGGGAGCCAGAGGTCCAGCTCTGTACCTGACAGTGAAGTAACTCTTGGAAGCTCCACTTTAATCTGACTACACCATTTCACAATGGCAAAGCACTCTGAACAGTATTTTTCTGTCACCCTCTTTTTACTGCCTCAGACCACCAATTTCAACTTCCCCATCTAACTCCAAAACCTTCTCTCAAATCCACACACACACCCATTTTTGGCAAGAAAACTAACCCTTGTTTCCATCTTATATCCTGACTCCCTTGATGAGTAAAATAGGTAATATCTCTCGGCTGCACCCAAAGTTTCAGCGTGGCACAAGCGTTCCAGAATATCTGGATTAGTATCTATAATACTTGCACAATGACTGTCACCTACTCAGTAAGCTTGGGAGAACATGGTGCTTTGCATTTTTTATAAAGTGACGCATCCCTGAATGTAAACATCTGTTTAACATTAACAAGCTTGTAAATAATGTAAACAATGAAAATAAATATTTTACTAAATGTTATGTTTAAGAAGCTAGCTCAATCAAATGAATGTTTTCCTCATTTTGCATCATTAAACCCAGGGCAGGTTTTGGAGGAGTATGTACAGGTGGCGTATACTGTTCCATGTGCCGCCATTTTATCTTCACAGGGACCCTATCAAATAGGTTAGGCTGAGAGAGAACTATTCTACCTGCTGCCATGACCATTCTACCCCCCCCCCCCCCACGGCAACCTGCGTCTCTGCCCCTTTGGGGTCCACGACCAGCCCGCTTGTCCTGTCACCTGGGAGAAATCTTGCATGCCCTCACCTAAAGAAGTCTGCAACAGGGAAGGCAGGTGAGACTCAGCCAAGAGGGGATGTGCAAGTGAGAGACAGAGGAAAAGTTAGACTGGCCAGGAGGGGGGCAGGAAGAGGAAGAAAAAATGAGACCTGTCTCTCCCTGATAGAAGGGTAGGAATAACCCAAGATGTCCTCCGCCTCAGAGTGAGAACATAAGGATTCCACAATTACTTTACTTATTCCCACTACACTTCTGGAAGATTTTTAGGCACCATACAACTATCCAGTTAAGACATATTCTGCAGAACTGATACAGATGTGCGTGCTCACTAAAGGCAGGCAACTATTCGCAATTCCTTGCCTCGGTTTATTTTAAAAAGTAACCTGAGGAGAGATGCAGTTCATTCCAGAGATCTTAAGCCTACTGCCATCATAAATCTAGGAGTTAAATCTCAGCTGTGGTTTTTTTTTTTCCACTGGGAAGATTTTTTTACATTGTCAGCAACTTCCAGCACTGCAGACTGCAACACTAAAATGGAAACTCCTTAATCAACATTCCATTCCAGGAAAGAGCAGATCGTACACATCAGGAGGAGAGCTCCCCGGCAGCATGGCTTGTGACTTCAGTACCGTCTTTGTGATTTCACACTGTACATTAAAGTAGCGAGAAATCAGAGTTTAACAGAAACCATCATACAGCTGAGTATTGCATGCAATGATCCAGAGAAATTAAGCTACTAGGAAACGTGAGTGTCCCGATACCCGCGAGGCAGAGGGCTGGGCAGGGGAGCTCAGGTGCAAGCAAGGCAAGGGGAGGGCACAAACCGGCGCGGCGTGGTCAGAGTTCAGCCCCTGGGTCATGCACGGAGTCAGCCACAGGAGCAGATTTGGAGCAACCCCAAAAGTCGATGTCCAGATACAGTCCAAAGAGTCAAAGTCGTGAGGCAGAGGCAGGGTCTGTGGCAACGAGGTCAGGAGAAATTCAATGAATGAAAATGCCATCCAAAGACATGAGAAGCAGGTGGCCAGACTCACCTTCCCGGTGACAGGAGAAGGCAAACCTATTTTCCTGCACATCTGAGCGCTGTTTTATCTTATAATATTTAATGGGATTTTTATCAGAAATACCACTGCCAGATGGAAAGGGATCTAGTAACTGAACTTGTAATTATTACACTGAAAACAAATTTTAAGTCTGAGAAAACGCTGCCCCATTCAGAACACATTACAATTCCAAATTTGTAATAATTACAGATTAGCACTTATTTTATGCTAAGATCCACACTAAAGCCCCATTCAGACCTATTCTGACACCAGAGAGCTGTAATTCCACTGTGTGGTTGGAAAAAATGCCCACAGCAAGAGAAGGAGGGAGCCGTGCTGAGAGAGGCAGGCAGAAATCAGCATCCCAAAACATCCCTTGTGTAAGCAGGACTGAAGTCCACCAGCCCCAGCCTGACACAGTCAAATTCCTGCGATGAATTTCTAATCTTGTAATATGAACTGATTATAATGTTGATAATTATTTTGGGAATAAGTCACCATGTATCAGGGAGATAAAAACAAATTATGAAATAAAAGTGAAACTGGAAATTAAAACTTAGCCATGAGTACTCCGTGCCTGAGAGAAGTCCCTAAGGCCTTGGGAGGGACCTCAGAGAAAAGGAAGTGGCACTCACAAGGACAGCCTGGCCAAAAACTTTTATCAATCGCATGTGTTTACAGGCGCATCGCAAGGTCAAGCCACACAAGGGAATTTACTGCTCAAAATGTGTGGGAAGGAAAGAATATCACGAAGAGGAATTTGGCAAGAACCAAGCATTAAGGTCTACGACGATCAAAAGGTGGCACAAGAAAAACAAGTTAGTCGGGAAGGAAAGAATGTAATGCTTTCAGGAGAGCCTTTTATACTATTTTATACTATGAAAGCTGAGAGGTGGTTCACTGAAATATTTGTTTCTTCAGACTGTACCAGAAATATTTAAGTATATATTTTCAAAGCTTTTAAAAAATCTTTCAGTCAAAGAAAATATACTGCTATAACTTTCTTTGAACGCAGCAAATTTCAGATACTACAAAGGTCTTTTATTCAACAATAAACTGAACCATGCACCACTGAATGAGACTGTCATCTGAACTGATACTTGCTTATAAACCGTTACTAAACATTCACACTATGAAATAATCATAAATTATCATGTTAAACAACCAGTGATCTGAACAAAAACATATGAATGGCTGCTTGGCTGGACACCTGTATCAACTTGTGAAATCAAACACATACAACTTACTTGTAGGTGGAATGCAAAGACAAACCCCCTCCCCCGAGCCAGTTAACACTTAACAGTTTTAAACTAATATTTAAGTCAATTTGTCCACAAAGTCAGACAGTAATTTAGCTCTGGCAATAAATGAATTATCTTGCTATTCTATGATACAAAATCAGAGGGATTATGTTACAGCCAAATACAAGTAGCTATGCAAATTGGATCCTGAGACATGGTTGGTATTTCCTTTCAAATTCAGCATTATGAACTTTCTCAGACATCCTCTCTCCAAATATTTCAATATTTGACTTTATTTTTCATTACTTTTAATGGAAAGAGCCGACTATCCACATAAAATGCCTCATTCCAAAGCATGACATAGCTCCGAGCCTAAAAGTGATGCTTAACAACTGCATCCAAGTTCCCTTTGAACAGTATACAATTTCTTGATGCCATAACGACTTAGAGACCCTTCCCACTGAGTCAGCCCCACATACACTCTTATTCTTTAAAAGCTCAAGTGTATACGGAAATTAGTTGTCGCTTTTCCAGGCTGTGTGGCCGTGGTCTTGGCATTGTAGTACCTGATGTTTCGCCAGCAGCTGTGACTACAATGCCAGGTACGACAATGCCAAGACCATGGCCACACAGCCTGGAAAAGCGACAACAACTAATGAATTCTGGTTGTGAAAGCCTTCGACAACATATTGTATAGGGAAAGTTCCCAATGCCTTCCCATCTACTTGGCCAGTACTGCCCCAGCCCAGGCTGTCATTGAACTACGGACACATACAAATCCCACCTTTAAGGATACCACCCTGCCTCCAAACAGCAGCCATCTCCTGAGTTAATAAACTGAAGCGAATTCGTTCTCTGGGTTTCTGCCAAACTGATTTCCATTCCTTTATTTCCACTTACAACAACAGTACCTCTGAAGCAGAGCAAATCTGAAGTTAGATAAGCAGCAAATGAAGACACGGGCTGAAGAGGCACAAACATGCTTCCGCTGGCAACTCAGGAAAACTGGGACAGCAGATTCTCAGGCCAAAACAGAGAGGAAGCTGTGGCTTTAGGGCAACTGTGTGCCAGCTATCACATGATGCAGGAATCTTCCACCACACCAAAGGCAACTCACCATACTTTAGGGAGTGTCTAGTTAGGAGGTGGATTATGGAAGAACACAGACCATCAAGGGCACCCAGAAACCCCAAACTTGCCAGTTATAAACGCTCTTATGCCTGGATTTACATTTGTATCTCCCTTAAGGGTTACATCCTAGACAGTTTTACTCTCCAAGTTATTAAACATTTTAGAAGTACAGGGTACAATGGCAATTCTACTCTCCCTTGGCGAGAAAAGCAGACTATAAATGAATAAATAAATATTAACACAACGCTATTTCTTGTAGTCATCGGAATACACGTTTGTCAACTATAGAAAAATGCCTTGTTTAGTTACTGAATCTTTAGACAAGTTGTTACACAATCTCCCTTGTTATTAGATCACGGTCACAAGCAAGACACTGGTATGTATCTCCAACTGTCAACATGAATTTTATCTATTACTCTCAAAAGAGAACAATGGACAAGGCTGTTTTCCAGAGGAAATTGATTTGGGAATATTTTTCCCATCTGACAAAATCTGTTTGTTGTACCCATTCCGTTGCTAAGGTTCATAAAATGATGTGTGCATATAATCTTGGAGCAAGCACATCCAGAACTTTTGTTTTCTTTTTGAACTGCAGCTGCCATTGAAAATTAAATCTCTAATTTCAAGTTTTTAAAGACTTTGTAGGGTGAGGTCCACTTTCTCTCATGACTTCAACAAGACTCCCTAACTGTTGTACTGACTTGTCCTCTGTGCTGGAAAGAGGTCCCTGAAGGTAACATTGAAGGGCCTTGGGCGAAGGTGGGACATTTGCTGGAACACAGCAGTGGCACCATACCTGTGGCACGTTCTCTGGCATACTGCTGGCAGCCCACAGGATGCAGCCATGTTCTGCCCTCAGCCACTCTCCGTTGTAAGGTGGCATCATGTACTAGGGCTGTCAACCAGTTAAGAGGATTTTTACAGTGCAACCTAAGCAGAATTACTCTTTGCTAACTCTTGTTTGTTGTTCAGTCACACAGTCGAGTCCGACTCTTCGTGACCCCAAGGACCATATCATGCCAGGCCCTCCGGAGTTTGCTCAACTTCACAACAGAAGTCTAGAGGCCTAGAAAGGAGTTAACTCTGCTTAGGATGGCACTGTTGAGGGTAGTCCTACCAAAAATCCTACTCCAGTCCATTCAACAGCGCTAACTCCTGGTGATGTGTTCTCAGAATTGCACTGTTAGATGCTTAATCGCCTGCCTTTCAACTGCTCAACCACAAATAATCAAAAAATCAGATTCTAAAGGTATAATACAACATCACAAAGCTGCCACTTTTTGTTAGAAAGGCCATCTTTAGATGTCTCATTTTATACTCCCTTACAGCAGAATGCCAGAAACGTAAAAGTGGGTCTTCAACAAATTATAACTCACACTTTAGCTGATATGATCTACCAATAAAAGTATGCAGTTAATACATATGCATACAGAATAAACACATTACAACACAAACCTCTGAACAGGCATGCTTTCCCAGAGTATGATTAATGGAGAGAATTTTATGTTCATGTTCACTTTTTCAGAAAATAAAATTCTAAGCAGTTTATTGCAAAACAAAAAATATGAAAATTTACAATTTCAATCACCTAAGAATTAGGAAGATAGGCCCAGGCCGTGGAATTGAGGTAACAACATTGCCAGAGCTGAGAGCTGCCATCTTAGTGTAGAAGCCTTGAGTTCGTTGGCATGGTAGTCTTGTAGTCTTGCAGAAAGGACAGAATAGATTTAATCTTTGGTTTTAAGGGGTCAACCCCTTTTCTCCTGCTTCACCTGACAAAGGCCTTCCAAGACGTGTTGTAGATTCTATTAGTGGATTGTTTTCTAGAAGCTAGCAAGTTGTCCATCACTTCCACAGAATAGCCTAGTCATAAGACATTGTTCCGCACAATCTCTGGGAGGTTAAACATAGCCACTCTGGATGTAGATGCCAAACTGGGCCTTGTTGAAGCATGTCCAGTCATACTGGAAGTGTTAACAATGGACATGTTGACAGTTCCCGAAGAGTGAAGAACCACGGTCGCTGAGGCCAATACAGCGCTACTACAATGATTCCTGCCTTCTGATTTTTAATCCTTCTGGTCAATTTCGGAAGAACCGGCATGGGGGGATAGGTGAACAGGAGGCTGCTTGGCAATTGAGACGTCAAGGTGTTGGCTGCTTCGGCCTTGGAACCGTAAAATCTGGTGAAATATTGGCTCACGTTGCCTCTTCTGATTAAAACATCTTGGTCTACTACTCGTGATCTGAAGTGGAGTAAGGCTAGGTAAATCCAGGAGGTTGATGGGGAGGCTTGTCTCGCTGTTTGACCACTGACCCTGTACTGGGGAGTCTTCTAGTATTGCTCCCCACCCCAGACAGACTGGCACCCGTGAAGATCTTCTTCGTTACCGGAATGCATTATATCTTGTCTTGTAGTAGACTGGGCATTCTTGTCCACCAGACAAGACTGGTTTTCACTGTCAGAGGGACTCAGATGGAAAGATCTTCTTTGTTCATAATTCTTAGTTGGAAAAGTCTTAGGAGTTGCTGTGAGGGTCTCGTGTGCAGTCGACCCCACTGGATAGCATTGATACTCGAAATCAGTAGGACCGTCAGTTTTGCGAATGTAATCAGTGATGAAGACCTGCCCTTGATGATTGGTTGTGACATCTCCTTTATTTTCTTTGCCTTTGTTAAGGTTAGAAAAAGGCAATTGTGTGTTGTGTCCAATATGACACCCAGATAATTCTAGTATCAGCATGGGTTTGTAGGGAGCTTTTCTCTAGGTTGGTCAGAAATCTGAAAACCTGTGGACACTGGATAGTTATTTCTATGTCTTGGTGCAACTTGGTTGCAGAACTCGACCTGACCAACAAATTGTCTAGCTAAGGATGGACATGAATAATTTACTCCCTTAGTTTTACGACTTGGTTTGGGGAACAAGAGCACATCATGTGTTGATCAGCCTCCCCACCGCCTCCCAATTCAGGGACCCTCCCTCAGTTAGGGTTCTAATCATCCCAGTAGGTAAGCTCCTATGAAGACCCCGCAGTTCAGCCCTATTTGGGGCATTAACAGATTAACACTGCGTATGGGGAACACCTGAAAAGAAGATGATTAGAGAACATCATCAAAACAATTTACAAAGCTCCTCTGAATAATTATTAGGGACTAATATGGCCCCTACTCTTTATGGCTTGCTGTACACGGGATCCTACTAGGTAATTTTGGATCATTTAATGTGTCATGTTAAGACACGTGCTTCACTTCCGTTGTTTTTTAGACTTCTGGTTGGTGCTGCCAGTTTGGTGTCGTGGTTAAGTGCACGGACTCTAATCTGGGAGAACCGGGTTTGATTCCCCACTCCTCCACTTGCAGCTGCTGGATGACCTTGGCCAAGCCATAGCTCTGTTACCAGCTGTTCCCTCAAGGACAGCTTGGGAAAGAGCTCTCTCAGCCCCACCCACCTCACAGGGTGCCTGTTGTGGGGAGGGGAAGGGAAAGGAGTTTGTAAATCACTCTGAGACTCCAAGTGAAGGGTATAAATCCAATCTCCTCCTCCTCTTCTTCTTCTTCTTCTAATCCTAATTTCACTGTTTACTGAATGTCCCATCCTGGTGGTTGTATTGACTCACTCTGCCTAACCCACCTTGAGTCCCTGTGAGAAGGGTGGACTAAAAATAATGTCAATAAATAAAATCATTGTGTGGAAGCTCCCCCCACCCCCATGCCAGCACTCCAGTTTGGAAGCCAAGATGGGGGGGAGCCTCTGCACGAAAGCCGCCTAGGAGGGGGTGAGGGACAGGATCCACGCAGCACATGGTTGGATAAAGGGAAGATGATGTCACCAGCTCCCTGGTTGAACAAGACAGAAGGGAAGGTAGAAGAGGAAGGAAGAGTAGAGACTGCAGCAGGTAAAACTGAAGTTATGACTGAAGGAAGAGGTCAAACCAATTCCAGTTTCCCATCTACGATACCTTAACTGAGGGGTCAACAAATCTCAAGCTGCTGTCTCTGGATGTCACAAATCAGCCGTCAGTCTGAGCATCCTTTTTAATTGCCGAGGGCCCCTTTTCCTTAAAACACGGCAATATTTACGTTTATACTCCCTGCTTCTGGTCTAGACCAGATCCTGAAGTCAGAGAGGTCTAGGGAGGGCCAGAAAAAAGGGTCTTTTTCTCTGATGCCCACCCCAACAGCCTCTATTTTTCCAAGGGGAAAAACTAGACATTTGGAGAAGCACTGAAAACAACAGTATATTTTTAAAGACAGGGGAGGGGAACACTTTCCAAGACAAATGTATGTTGAATAGGTAGTAAAGACTTTTTTTAATGTTACAGGTGGTCTTACGTGATAATGTAAGTTCCTGTGCATGATGTAGACACAACCACATTTACTCTTTAAAAGTGATTAATTTTGACCATAATAAGAATGCTGTAATTTGTATAATCCACTAATGAATCATTTTCAACTTTATAATGTTTAACCTAATACCCAAATATGACACTAATCCTATTGTAACTGAAAACATTGTTTCTGTCCACAGAGCCTGCTTTATTTTGTTTAGCACAAAATGCGTGTTTTCTATTTCTCGCTTTTATTGTTTCCTAACGCTCAGATACCCAAAACTAAGACATCTGTGGTAAGGAAGGAAAGGTCGCACCAATCTGTAACTCACTCTAATGTTACTTATAGAAAATTAGGGCATTTATAATCCTAAATTTCATGAATATCCTAAGATATAAAACACTGTAATTGGTTTTGTTAAGGCAATAAAATTAACTTAGGGTTGGTAGGCGTTGCATATATTCCAATTTTCTGGTCGTTCCTCCCCCCCCCCCCCGGAGCTCTCAGTTTCAAAACTAGCCTTTTCAGTTTTTTCCCAGAGGAAAAGGGGGAAAAAAAGCTGATTTTGAAACTGAGTCTTTCGAAATGTCCAGAGATTTCGCATCCCTACACTAACATGGTTTACCATACTGTAGACAGTAAAAATGCTGAAACCCCCCACACACAATCAAATCAAAGTTCGAATCAAATTAACAAAAAGTACAACCAACCAAATGCCTTTAAAGACAACATACACAGGCCCCAAATACCACCAATGATGCTCCTTAAACATAGCACAGGATATGATTCCCATCCCATTTTATACAAGGGAGCTCTAAGGCGTTTGTTTCTCTTCCCCGACTCCCTCCCCCTCCCCACAGCATAAGCGTACCTAACAAAGCTCAAAAGACTTGGGTAGATTTAGGCCCATGGTTAGCCCATACATAGTGCGATATTATGAAACTCAACAAAAGCTTATTTTGTTGATTTTCCTTGGTATTCAGTTAACATCTTCACCAAAAAGTATGTCCTTTATGCTTCTGAATGTTGTGTTTATAAATACAGCTTTGTTTTCCAAATACAGAAATACAAAACATTCATTCAAGACATAAAATCACCAATTATCTCATCCTACAGCAAGAAAAAACTTGACCTTCAAAACTGTTAGCAAATGATTGTGTCACTTTGCAAAACACCCAGGATAACAACCAAGCTTTTAAACCAATGTGTTTAAAGTTGGAAACCGAGACAGGCCATCTTCAGCTACAGAGTGGATTTATCAGCAACAGCAGTTGAGTCATGACTGGCTGTCAGGAACAAAGAAATACACAAGCAGAAAGCAAAGTAGCAAAGCTCCTCCTGAACTCTGACACGATCCATTGATACCTACAGAAGAAATCATTCCATGCCATCATCCCCAGGGGATTTTTAAAGACTTTTTTCTCTAGAAAAAAGAAAAGCTCCAGGTGCTGAACTTCTACCAGCCTGAGCGTTGTGAAAACAAAACTTCTAGAGAAATCTTGGTAAGGTAGGACTGCAGGGACAAAAAGCAGCTCAAAACCTAGAGCCAGTTAAAGAGATTGAACCTCCGCTACGCCTTCGAGCCATGACTGTTTCTGATGCTTCCACAGAAATTCACGCATGGCTTCCAGGCAGTCTCTCATTTGGGAAGTCTGGACGCCAGGAGTCAACCATTATGAGCTACCTGGGAATTTTTCCCATAATGCAGTTAAAACTGGAAAAAAGAGGTAGTTCCACAGAAAATGCTGCTACATTAACCAAATTAAAACCAGAGTAAAACTGCTAAGACATTATAGTCCTCAACAGAAGCCCCTGGTCATCAGAAGCAACACACATCCAATGTAACAAAGCTTCCTTACACCAAGTCGGGCCCTCGCTCTCTCTCCCAAGGTCAGCCCCGTCTCTTTGGATTAGCAGCCGCTCTCCAGGGTCTCAGGCAGAGAGGCCTTTCCCCTCACCCACAACCTGATCCTTTCCCACACTGGAGCCGCCAGGGACTGAACGGACCACATGCAGGCCATGTTGCTCTGGGAGCCTCAGCCCCTCTTGGAAGGCGAACCCAAATTTAAGGTCTTCGGGCTCCAAACTTGAGCATTTTCTAAAGACGGAAAGCAACCTGCAAGAGTGAGCATATTTATATGGGGTTGCTGTCGATCCCAGAGATCAAAATTAAACAAAATTGAGACATGAAGCAGGTACATGTGTTAACATACACCACTTTGCCTCCTCTAAAGATAGCAAAAGGTGGCACAAGCGAAGAGCAGAATACTGATGTGGTGGTGTGCTTTTAGAAACTGATCTTGCTGGAGAAGAGAAGAGTGGATTTATTGGCAGCCTTTGATATGATCGCCCACGCCATCTTGTTGAGACATCTGGAAGCAGAAGTATCAAGGGATATACTTTGGATTGGTTTAAATCGTTCCTTACGGACTGAACTCAAAAGGGTTGGTGTGAGATGAGTTGCGGTGTACTGGTTAACAGAGATGGACTCTAATCTGGAGAACCGAATTTTGATCCCCCACATGAAGCCTGCTGGGTGACCTTGGGCCAGTCACAGTTCTCACAGAACTGTCTCAGCCCCACCTACCTCACAAGGTGCCCACAGTGGGGGAGAGGAATGGAAGGAGATGGTAAGCCACTCTGAGACACCTCAGGGTAGAGAAAGGCAAAGTGTAAAAACCTCCTCCTTGTGTGACTCGTCCTGTGAGGGTCCCATAAGGCTCAGTCTAATTCCCCCACTCCATTTAACCTGTACGTAAAGCCTTTAGGAGAAGTCACTCATGGGTTTTAAGTTGACTGCTATCAATGCACCCTGAAGGCACCCAGCTCGAGGTCTCTTCATCCAGATCACCTGGTGATACTGCAGAGGTCCTGAGCTACTGCCCGACTCCTGTGCTTGAATGACTAAAGGTGTAACAAGCTGAAAATTAATCCTGACAAGACTGAGGTAATGCTGGTCAGGAAGATTAACGTCTTTAAGGATTTTCTGCTTCCCAATCGTGATGGCATTCAGCTGTCCCTCACTGACTCAGTTACCAGTCATGGGGTTATACTGGACCCAGAATCCTTGCTGGAAAAGCAAGTTAATGCAAATGCAAGAGGGGAAAAGAAATCCAAAAATATTTCTTTCTTTCTTCATTTAACCTGCAATATGGCTCCCCACCTTGATTCAGCCTATCTGGCCACAGCCATCTTAAAGCTAGGCTACTGTAATGCTCTGTACGTGGATCTGCCCTTGAAGTCAACTAGGAAACTCCAACTGGTACAGAATATCATAGCTTGGTTACTATCAGGAGTTAGACTGAGTATGCACATTACCATCTGTTCCACAGTCACTCCACTGGTTAGCAAGCAGTTACCGGGCTCTACCGGAACACTGGTTAATCACCCTTCATGGCTTTAGAAGCCTCTATCTGCAGGGCTGCCTCTCCCACTATGCTCTGCCATGACAGCTTTGCCCATCTGAGGAAAGCCTTCTGCAAGTGCCCCCTGCAAGCGGGTGGCATCAGCCGCTGCCCGTACCTGAGCGTTCCCTGCTACAGCAGACTCTCCACACCAGCAGGGTCAGCAGAAACTAAATGTAGGCTAATCCTTGTCCTCGCAGACTCTCTTCCGACTCCACTGCTGTCTTTGCTGAGACACTCACAGTAGCACATGGAGCCCAAATGTACACAGAAAGATTATCTAAATGGGCTTCTCGCTCACTGGCCTGCTCTTTTGTGACCGGGAAACTCTTAACTTAACTGGCAGCTTCTATTAGCGGATGCCAAGTGAGTTTGCTTCCCAATGTTTTGGGGCTTCTTGCCTCCACTTCCTTTCACCTGTAGCCTGTACCTGTTTCACCTCACACTCCGGTCCTCCCCTCACGTTATTCTCACTGGCACTCTTCAGGAACTCCCTCGGGTGGAACTTCACGGTCGGTGTGTGGGGAAGCGCCTGTGGGCAGCCCCAGATACTAGACTCCATCACCCATTTTTTTGTTTTAGCTGTCTTCTAGATTATCACCTTTCAGGTAATGACCCCAGGGTCACAGAAGCTGCCACTGAGTCTATTTCAGCAGCTGTGAAATGTTGTGCTACAGCTCTAGCATCTCCTAGTTAATTCAATATTCTGAACAGTTTAAAGCAGTTGGATCTAATGTTTTTATCTAACACTTGATTGCCTTGTATGTTCTGATGGCGGAAAGTGCCGTTAGGTCAAAGTTAACTTAGAGAGATCCCTCATGGGGCTTTCAAGGCAAGAGACCTTCAGAGGTGGTTTGCCATGGCCTGCCTCTGGGTAGCGACCCTGGTATTCCTGGGGGGTCTCCCATCCAAGTACTCGCCAGGGCCGACCCTGCTTAGCTTCTGAGATCTGACGAGATCAGGATGGCCTGCTGGGCAATCTGGGTCGGGGCACGTGTGTTCTACTTTCACTAATTTTATCTATACGAGAAGCACTTAATCTGTCTTAATCTAGCTATGAAATGCTTTCCTGTTTCAGTGTTAGAGAGAGGTTACCTATAATGGTAAACTAAAGTCTAACAGCCAAGTCTGCATATGAGCTCCTCCTACCTTTTGGAATGGCCTGTCCAAAGTGGTCAGGAAGGCCCCCACATCTCCACCAACACACGGAAGGAGGGAGGGCCTTTCCGCAGAGGAGGGAAGGTGATAGGATAACAGACGGGCTCAGGAGGAGCTTTTATAACAGAAACAGGATGGCAGTATACTGCGTGTACTACCTTGCTTATACCACATTATTTTCTTTTATAATCCATTCTCTATACTGCTTATGGTATCTCATATCCCGCACTGTTCTCCATTTAGTATTGCTAGCCCAGGCTTTGTGTCACAAGGACTTAGGGCCGTTAGCTCAACTTTACTGGGATTCAGTTCCTCTCTTCAGCCACACACACAGGTCCCAAACACACAAAAATCTGCATCAGATGAAACAGGAGAGAGAACTGGGTGGCAGGAGCAGACTTCCAGCCCCTGGCCCCCGAGGCCCTGCCCCGTTTCCACCACGCAGCCACACCCTGCGGAGCAGGCCAGCAGCTCTCAGAAACCCACGCAAAAGGAGACAACGGGGAACTGCACAGGGCCCCCCCCATCTTTTAGCCCTTCGCCAAGAAGAAGCAGAACTCTAGAAGAGCGCAGCAGTAAACAGCAACTCAGCCCTACGATAAACAACCAGTAGTGGCAACTGTAGTTCTTGCAGGACCAACAATGGCCAACTGGGATGAATTTCGATTATCTGCAGCTGCTGAGGAGTGGACCCAGCCCACAGAAACCACCGCACACAGACTGAACGCCTATCACGAGCCAAATACCTGCAGTATAAAGTGAAACTGATCTGCTAATATCAAAAGGGAGCTCCTGCGCCTCAGACCTCCTGACCCAATATTGAAGCTGAAAATTTCTGTCATGCCAAATTACATTACCAGGTAGAAACTGTCCTGCACATTATGTTGGGCTGCCCCTGAAGACTGAGCCTGGAAGCTGCAGCTGGCTCAGAGGGGCAGCAGCTGGATCACTGTCAGGGGCTGAGAGTCAGGGGACTGGACCCTGGCCTCCCTGAGACAGCTGCATGGGCTGGCCGTCTGCTTGAGAGCCTAAAGGACCGTCTCCTCCCGTGTGTCCCTCGCAGTGGCCACAAGATGTCTGCCCCCCCCCCCCCGCCGGTGGCCTCGTCTGGCACCAACCAGAGGCTGGGGCCTTTTCTACCACAGCTCCCTGTGTGTGAGACGGGCTCCTCAAGGAGGACACCCCCCCCCTTAGGACTCTTCAGGAGGCGCCACAAGGCCAATTCCGTTTGCCAGGGCTTCTAACCGGGGGGGGGGGACGACTACAGGCCTCTTTTGGCAGGAGGGGGGGTATCGGGAGTCTTATTTTGTATGTTCCAAATTGTTACGTGTTAACGTGTGATTTGCAAGCTGCCTTCCGCCATGAAGAAAGGTGGAATATAAATATTTTACAATGAACAAACGAAGGCAACCCACTTGCACGACGCAGACCCACAGGATGCCCTGCTGTACCCCCTTGGACACGTTTCAGGTCCCAGCACTGGACCGGAGACACTGGCATCTGCAGTTAAAAGGATTTCAGCTGGCAAGGCTGGGAAAGACCCCCGACTAAGTCTTGGAGAGCTGCTGCCAGTCGAAGCAGACAGTACCAAGCTAGATGGGCCAGAATCAGGGACATGGGGTGGAACATTTTTTAAAGTGAGAATTTTCCGGTGCTTTATTTTTCTCTTTCTAAAAACCTGTGGTTAACTGCTTGAAACAATAACAACTGGATGCCACTGCCAGCACAATATTAGACAAGACAAGCTTGGCAGCTTCAAAGCTGTAATTAATGTTCTTCAGGTGATTAGCCACAGGAATTGAGAGAGTCCATGTCTGTTGTATTGATCTGTAAACCAGGGGTGGGAGATGCACCACAAAAGCGCATATTGGAAATCAAGTTTGGAATTCACCCGATTAGTTCTGCCAGTCAAAGCAAAGCAGAAGTTCTTGTATGTCTTCTCCTGCCAGGCGGTAGAAGGAATTTCGCAATCACCGACCTGCTATGAGACTCCCAAGTAATGCCGATGTTGATCTGGCACTCAGTGCAATCCGAAGCAGAGTCACACCTTTCTGAGCGCCCGGATTCCAACAGCCTTGAAGGGTCCAGCTCTGCTGAGATGCCAACAGGCCCCTGGACCTCTGTGGGAGAATTCTGCTGAAAGGAAGGAGTCCCACCACTGAAAAAGGGCCGGTCCCTGGGGACCGCCCATGTTGAGGTGGGAACACTCAGAGCAGGTTCTTAGCCGGTCCGCAGGTTCAGAGGGGAGCAAGCAGCCCTTTAAGTACCCAGACAGCAAAGCATTCATGGACTTGAACAGTAATCGGCAGCACACGGTTTCCAGGATTAGTGCAAATTAGCAGCATGTATAGCTGACTTATGTTTCTGAAAGTGTATACCTGTTGACAACCCTGTTGTTGCATTTTGAACAATCTGATATTTCCAGTCTTCAAAGGAGAGAAAGGGAAGGAGATTGTAAGCCACTCTGAGACGCCTTAGGGTACGAAAGAGCGGGGTATAAAAACCAACTCTTCAGCTATTAACACCTTAACTCAATTGACACAGTTAGGCCACAAAACAGAATGGGTTTTGACTCTGCAGCGACTCATCAAAAAACTAAGCTTCAGCCCCAGTCTTAAGGTGTACAAAATAATAATGATGTCTTTCAAAAGAGACAAACCAACACAGACCTCGCACCCTACTGGAAGCATAAATAAAACATCTTATGAACCCATTTTCTGAATTCATCCTGTTTAAAGGGGGGGGACAGGACTCACTTGCCTGTACACCATGAGCACAACCCACAACATCCTGCTGCTTTTTGTGTAGGATGATATGAGGGTACACAAAAGCATGCCTCTTTTAAGAAGGCAGGTAAAATCCCTCACATCTGGACTTAATAGAAATACCTCTGCATAGTATTTGGGCTGGTATGTTCTAGTTTCACCCTGGAAAACAGGCAGGACTCCATGCAAACATGCAGAAGAAACAAACTCCAACTGGATAATGTTAAAATGAACGTTGTTTCTGAACAGAATTGCTGAAGAAGTTAAAATAGCTCAGGCTAAAAGATATACATATCAAGTGAAGTTTAGACAGCGCTACAACCACAGTTGTTACGAAGGTTTATGTTACGCCTGACAAGAGACTATAACTAAGAAACCTGTTTTACAGGACAGCAACAGAGAAAAAGAGTACTTCAACAAGAGACCATAAATATCCATCATATACTAAGAAACTAAAGAGTCCATCAAGCATTGAAGGTGCAAACTAAGCTTCTCTGCCCTCAGAAAACCATGCGTGTTCTTCCAGTGTTGCTGTAGAACCACCCCACCCCCAGCACTCCCAAGAAGCCAGCCTGCAAGCAAGCCAGCAGAAACCCTGCTTTCCTCCCCTTCCTAGCGCAGACCCTAAGATGTCAGCAACCAGTATACCTGACATGCAGAACTAAGCTTCAGGACTGGAACTGGGCTGCTCGTCATTCTATATACATGCATGAATCACCTTAAAATATCCTAAACCCATTTTTCAAAAAGCTTCCCTTCCATACAAGCCACACAGGCCTAGGAAGTGAAAACAAAAGATGGTATGAAACAAAACTTATGGTCCAGAAGCAAACAGAGAAGCCAGTTCATCAGTGCCCTGTGTCCTATAATGCACATGATCACCAAGTCATTTGCATACAAAAATCTAAGCTATGAATGCCTCCCGCGTGTACTAGAAATTTTATGAAACTCTAGTTTCAGATTTTACCTTTTTGAAACCATAAAGTTCTTCAGGTTAAAGTAACCAAACTTGGTTTACTTGGTGTGTCGGCACCAACAGTTGCCGGCTCTCGACATTTACAGATTAAAACATGGTGCATGCTACGCATTATGTATCAAGCATCGCAATGAGAATTCCTCGGAAAACGAGGGAAGCGGCCTGGGGCCTCAGAGGAGCATCTAACAAGACTTCCCCTGTTGCAGCCCTATCTGTTTCCCCATTAGCTGCTAAAGGAGGTCCAAGTATTGAGAATTCCCCCAGCAAGCTGCACAGGAAGTATATCGAGCCCCCCCCCATCCCTTTCCATGGCACAGCCATCTGTAGGTAACATCATGTCCACATCAATGTTAAATGCGATTCATAGCCAGAAATAGATCTGAAAGATATGATTTTGGACAAGCTATAGTTAATGTTAACATCGGTGCAGATGCGATGATAATTGCTGCCGCCTCGAACAGAGAAAGAAAAGGAAGCAAGAGGAGAAACATTCAGCCCATGACACACATTTATGTCTAGCAACGAGGCTATCAAACCAGAGCTTAAATGTTATTAAGTATCTGCTCTGCCCAGAAAGGCTTGCTCAGGCTTTGACATATCTCAGTAATGACATTCCCAATGATCTAGAACTAATAGACAAGACAAGCGTGATGCAAATATAGAAGTACCTGGTTCCTACTCAGTCAATACTCTTACACTAGAAGTGCCCACCCTGCGTCTCATGCAATCCTAATCACTGGAAGCCGGCACAATTTAGAACACAAATAACCAGACTGCTCTCCAAGAATTGCAATTTACTGTCACTATAAAATTTCCTTACCTCCCCAAATCAAGAACAACGGATTAATGACTGTTAGATTAAGAGGAAGATGAGAAGGAACACATACCCCCTTACTGGGAGGGAGGAGGTCATTCAAAACAAGCTCATAAAATATAAAAGGTTGAATTCCTGAACTCCTCAGCTAATATTTTGAGGTGCACACTATTCAGTAACCTCAAAGAGATGCAAACCCTTCTCATGGCAGGGGAAAAAAAGAAAAGGCAAACTGTTCCCCTCAGTTTTACAATTTTGTATTTCATACTTCATTAGCCAGTGCTACACCCAAATACATGCAACTTTACATGGCATATTATTTAGGCACACATCCACTAAAACATACCCATGCCACCAGGTGAATGTCTGCAGTTACTATAGGCTTGCCTCTTTTTCAGTTCTCCCTCTAGGAACCCAGTGCTTTTCACCTGCCCACCCATGATTTACTCTATTCTGACTAAAGAGGTTAATTTAAACTGTAAATAAACTAATCTTAAGAATTCCACAGTATTAAAGACACAGTAATACATATGTAACACAATAGCACTCAAAATTTGCTATTTAGATTTGGTTAACAACTGTCAAATGACACAATTTAAAATTGTAAGATTTTTTCCCAAAGAAACTGAATGTCCATGTTTTAAAAAAGAATTCACGCCCTTTCACTGAAAGAACACTCTCCACTAAATAAATCTACAAATCCATTCCGCAGTTATCAACACTTTGGTTTCTAAGCAGAAATTCTGTCAGCGGCTAAATGATTAGAAAAGCAAAACATAAATTTTCATTATAAATTCTACGTTTTGTTTGCATAAACTTCAACAGTGACATAATCTGAGATGTTAAGTTTTTGCAGATAAAACCGGATGACAACAGCATGGTTCTCAACACTTCAAACCCTGCACCTTACCCGATCCACTGAACTGACTGCTTCCTAGCGTCGTCGGTCTGGTTTTCCCACTATTAACAGGTGGAGAAAACATCTGCAAAGCAAGCAGATATCTACAGATTAGGACCAAGTGCTCCCATTCTGTTAAGAGTCAAATCTCCGTTACAGCAGTCACAAAAAGGGCACACATGCGAGAAAGGAGGTAGTTTTCAGAGGGCAGCCGTGTGGGTCTGCAGAAGAAGAGCTCCATCCGAGTCCAGGAGCACCACAGAGGCCAACCGGGACCACTTCTGCACTGGCGTTTTTGTCACTCGATCGCCCCTACTGATCCAGGGGTTCCCCCCCCCCCAATGTGTTTTGCTCTCTTTAGCAGTCCCAGAGGAAGCAAAACACATGTGGAAAAGGGGAGGGGGGACCCAAAGCAAAAGGGACAAACGAGAGACAAAAATGACAGTGCGGGAGTGAACCAGATTTTCACAGCATGAGCTTTCCAGAGCCAAACCTCACTTCCAAGACAGCTCTGACTCCCTTCCAAGGAATTTTTGGGATAAACGCTTTGGAGAACCAATGCTTGGGCGACTCTCAACACACATGCCCACCCACCCCCTAAAGAATCTTGTGGGTCCCAGAGGAGTTATTACTTAGAGCTGAGCTGTTCTGCTGCAGAGACCAGCACGGCCTCCCTCTGAAAGCAGCAAAAAAATAAATTTCTGGCTATGGAAAGTGTCTTGGCTGAAACGCTAGCTGGACTCGCATCAATATGTTCTAACTACGGCAGGCCCGGCTGAAACTCTTTCCAGGCGGTTTTCTGTGTCCCCCCCCCCCCCAAGGCTGTCCTGCTGCTGTCCAGGTGTGCCTCCAGCCCTGACGCTCAGAGCCAGTGTTCCCTCTAAGCTGAGTCAGTGTGAGCTAGCCCACTGGTTTTTTTAGCCCCCAGCTCACAGTTTTTGTCTCCACAGGATGGCTCCAGAGCAGACTAATTTATGCAGCGGCCAAATTGCTTGCTCACAACTTTAATGCCAGGAGCCCACAGAATATAATTTTTGATCACAGGACTCCACAGTTTAGAGGGACCATTGGTCGGAGCCAGCGTTCCCTCTAAGCTGAGTCAGTGTGAGGTACCTCACAGTTTTTTAGCCTCCGGCTCACATATTTTTGTCCTCTTTCAGGAAGGAGGGCTCCAGAGCAAACTGATATATGCCGTAGCCCAATCAAGCTCGCTCACAACTTTCATGCCAGGAGCTCCCCGGGCAGAATTTTTGCTCACAGGACTCCCCACAGCTTGGAGGGAGCATTGCTGGGAGAGCCCGGGTCCCCTCTCGGCTGAGTGAGGGTGAGCTAGCTCCCAGTTTCTTAGCCTCCGGCTCAGACATTCTGTTCCTGGCTCAGGAAGGGATGGCCCCAGGGCAAACTGGTTTATGCAGCAGCCAAAGGGCTCGCTGACAACTTCCGTGCCCCTGGCTCACAGAGTGGACTGTTTTGCTCACAAGGCCCCACAGCTTAGAGGGAGCACTTGCCTTGGAGCCCCCCCACCCCGACTTGCCCGCCTCCTCCTCCGGGGCAGCGGCGCACGTGGGGCGGCCGCCCGGCTCCTGCCCGCAGCGTCCCAGGCCAGCCCGGGGGGGGGGGGGGAGGCAGGCAGGCAGGTCCCCTCCCCCGGCCTTCCCCTCTCCCCGGTCTTCCCGCGGCCCTCCCCTCCCAGGCCGGCCGGCGCTTACCGCGCTGAAGTCGAGGAGGTCGCTGAGCTCCTTGTCGGTCCCGATGGCGGCCATCCGCTGCTGCTGCTGCTGCTGCTGCGGGTTCATGGCGGGCGCGGAGGGGCGGCGGGGCCCTGAGGCGGACCGAGACGGGAGGAGAGGCGCGTCACGCCCGCGCGGGGGGCAGGGAGGGAGGGCCCCCCAACAAAGGAGCCGCCGCCGCCGGCCCCGCAACTTTCTCCACACGCGCGCGCACGCACGCCGGGGACGGGCGGAGGTGGAGGCGGCGGCGGCGGAGGAGGAGGCCTGCCCCACAGCCAGCCCCGCGCCGAGGGGAAAACGCGGCCGCCGCCGCCGCCTCCTCCTCAGACCGCCCCTCAGTCCCCGCAGCGCCAGAGAAAGTAGTGCCCCTTCCCTCCCTCGGGCCTCCGCTCGCCCGCCAACTTCCACGCCCGTCTTTACCCGGTGGCGGCTGCTGGTGCTGCGGCCGAGGCCCGGGCTCTGAGGAGGAGGGGGCGGCGGCGGCGCGGGGAAGGCTCTTCAGCGGGCGGGAGCGAGTCGCGGCGCCTCCGCCGCCCCCTCCGCCAGCCTCTCTCCCCCGCCCCCTCCTTCCCGGCCCCCGCTGAGGAGACGCCAGGCGGAAGCGCGCGGGGCTCCCCTCAGGCAGGCATCTCTCGCGGCCGCGGAGGCCTCAGCACCGCCGCGGCTTCGGGTGGCCGCTCCGTAGATCCCTCCGCGCCTGGCGGCGGCAACGGCCGAGACGACGAGAGCGACCCGCGCTGCTCCGCCCGCCCGCCCGCCCGAGGGGGAAGGAAGGCAGGCCCGCCTCGGCGGTGGGCGGCTAAACCAAGAGCGGCGGTTCGGAACTCTCCCGGCAGACTCTCTGTGAGGGGACACGCAAGCCCGAGGCCGCCTCCACACGTGCGGAGGGCGGGAGAGCTAGGCGGCGGGGGTCAAGCCCCGGTTGCCCCTGGCCCAGGAGGGAGCGCTGGAGTGTGCCGCCGCCGCCGCCTCCTGGCTTCTTATTGAGGACTGACTCCCCAGTTGCGGTCTTGTGTATTTTTGTGTACCCCGCTTTATGGAGGGTATTCTTATCCTAAGCCGCCTCGAGGGCTTCCCTTTCAGCCTGGAGCCCCATAAGGAAGAAAGGGGGCGAGGAGAAGAAGAAGAGACTGGATTTATCCCCCGCCCTTCACTATCCAAAGGAGTCTCAGGGCAGCTTACAAACTCCTTCCCCTTCCCCTCCCCACAACAGACTCCCTGGGAGGGAAATGGGGCTGAGAGAGCTCTTTCGAGAACTGCCCTTGAGAGAACTTGTGACTGACCCAAGGCCACACCAGCAGCTGCATGTGGAAGAGGAGTGGGGAATCAAACCCAGTTCTCAGAGATTAGAGCCTGCACTCTTAGCCACTACACCAAAATGTCTTAAGTAGGGGTTTTTTCTTTTTCCTGGGGGAACACACCGAGTTCCAGAACCTCTTCAAAAAAATTCGTTTCAGAAATGTTTAAAAGTTGTTGAGTTTTCAGTATACAGATTGAAAAATTCATTTCCCCCTTGAGAGTTCCAACACCTCTTTTTCAAAAACCGGGAAAAAACCCTGATTTTAACTATATAACTCTGGCCCCTGGCCGCCACACTCTAATCCTGCCTGACAGAAAGAAAGTGGATTCCCGTGAGGTGTGGTGTTGGAGGAGAGTTTGAGGGGTCCCAAGGCCCATGGAGCAGACAAACCAGGGAGTTCTAGATCAAATCGAGCCTGAACCACTAAATTCAGCCTCTCATACATTGGGCACATTATGAGATGACAAGAGGACAGTGCTAGGAAAAGCGGAAGACCACAGAAAAAGAGGAGGAAGACCCGACAGGAGATGGACGGACTCCATCAGGGAGGCCACTAAGGCCCTCAGTCGGCACAGCCTGAGCAAGGCTGTGAAGGAGAGTATGCGAGGGAGGACATTAATTCATAGGGTCACTATAAATTGGGAGCAACATGAAGGCACTTCACACACACACAATCCCGCCCTGAGGGACAAAAGTCCTCCTTTTCATCCTTCGTGAATTCACTGCCCATCTATTTCTTCTTGGGCCCCCCAAATCCTAGTCTTTCAGGAAAGGAGGAAGCATCAGCTGTTTCTCTAACCACTTTCTCCTGAATGGGCAGAGGATTTTTCTTCATCTGAGGAGTGTTCCAAGTGCTCCCAAGGCCTTTTCTTTTCAAATCCCACCCTGAGGGATTTTCCACTGTGCCCCCTCATCCTCTTACAATTGTGAAATGGACGTTAGTGTCCGCAGTGACTCCCTGGTTGCACAGGGCATTTATTTAATCTCAGAGTTAGAAGAATCCCCCACCTTCATTTAGTCCAATGCCCTGTCAACACAGGAACTACAACTATAATATCAGTATTCCCTCTTTAGCCGGGAACAAATTGTTCCACAATAACAGGTCCCCCTCAGTTATTCCAGAGCAAAGACAGAGCTTCTGTGCCTGGAAGGGTGGCAGGGCACGGTGAGGCCATGCTGCCCTCTTGGCTTTGGCAAACAGCCCTTGGGCAATGGTGGAACACTGGCTGTGGCTGCTGAGTGGGACCTCTGGGTTCAGACCTCCCTGACCTGAACAGCAGGGGGCCACCCCCTTCAGGCCCTGCTTGTAACCTTCCCCAGGGTGCCCGGCTGAGGGACCTGACAGTGATCTAGCAAGGCTGCTCTTACATTCTTATGTGCATACATCCATTAAAGCTGACTAGAACCTCAGCAAAGGTGGGAGATATTGACTACTTTAGACATTTCCCAATAAAAAAGCACTGGCATTCTTAAAAGACAAAAGAGTTCCCTTTCACCCTCCCCTCCCCGTCAACAGAGCACAATGAAGTGAACCTTCATTTGCTTGTGTTAGGAAAGCCATGGAACTCAGCTCTGGTACTGCTTCGATTAGGAAAAAACAAAGCAGGCTGGGGAACCAAACCTTGAGGCTGCACGGTGGTTACTAGCCTGTCCTACAAATTTAGCTGCTCTGCAGGAAAGTAGCCCTGCTGTGCCTCAGGAAGAGGTGCTTCCTTCTGATCAGGAGCCCCAGGGGTCCCAGCGCAACCTGCCCGCAGCCTCAGAGCTGGGGGTTCCATGGCGACAGAAGTCAGGGATCCTCCAGGAGGTTTCAAAGGCTGTCAGCTGCATTCCCATCAAACCCCACCCCCCAAGTTCCTGCTTATCTGATCAGTCAGTGAGACTGCTACAGCTCTGCAGAGTCCAGTGTTCTGTGTTTCAGTTGTACCCTCTTATCTCCAGAATGTTTTTAAAGGCCTCAGCAACTGGTCCAAATGCAGTCTTTGACTTGACTGTTAAAACATAGACAAACGGAGGCCCCCAAGTTGCCATGCTGGAGAAAGGGGTTTCTCTCCCTTCTCTGCACCTCCTCCCCTCCCCACCAATGTTTTGTTAGTGGGCTAATTCACAGGCCACCTCTGCAAGGATTATTCCCAGAGGGCGGAGGCTGCCAGCCCTGCTAGGGTGTTCTGAGGATGTGAGCAACAGGCCCCTCTTTCGACTACCTCTGGAGTCCCTCCTGAGTTCAGCCACCCTTTCCCCTGCAGTGGACTCAGCCCAAGAGGGGTGTGGCTGATGGGCCAGCTTGGTTTATCTGAGAAGCCAATTCCAAGAGAGGCCCACACGGGTCAAGCAGAAGCCCCATGCAGGCCAGGAGGGCCCTCATCAGTGGGTCAAGGGTGGCCTCTTCTTCCTCCCCCAAGAAGCCAGGCACAAAGATCTTTGTTCAGGGGAGTGGGGACTGCAGGTGGGGAGCTCCCTGGCCCACTTTTAGCACCCACTCTTACAAAGCATGCATTACCTGTGGGGCAGGTGTGTGGGTGGCTTCACTTGCTCAGCCTGTGTGCTTACGGATCCTCTCTTTTCCCACATGGGAGTCCCTCTATGGCGCTTTCCTAGGTCCTGCAAAACAACCCCTCCGTGACAGTCATGACCATTCATCAGTTTAATCATCAGCCAATGGACAGCACCATTTTGTTTTCTTTGCTGACTTATCCTTAGGACAGGGGTGGGCAACTGTTTTGCCTCGGGGCATAGGCGTAGACTATGGGGGGGCTCAAGCCACCCCCGAAATTTCCTGGGGGGGACTGAGCCCCCCCCCCGGGAAAATGTAGCACCTTCCGCCGCGCCTCCCGTGGCCCTTCCGAGGCTGGCAGCTGCTGCTGCTGGTGCCTCTCCCCCCCCCCCCCCCCCGCCTGGCCACTCTTCCATCCTTCCCTCTCCCTCCCTCTTTTCCCGGTGAAGGGAGAGGGAAGGAGTGGGGGGGGGAGAGGCCCCGGCATCAGCAGCTGGCGGGCCTCAGAAGGGCCCGGGGAGGCGAGGAGGTTTCCCGGCGGGGTGGGGGGGACATCGCCCGAGGGAGCGTGCGCTAAAGAGCCCCCCCCCCCCCCGAATTTGCAAAAGTCTACGCCCCTGCCTCGGGGGCCACTTTGTGGGAGGGGAGGTTAGCAGAGGGCCACATCTTTTAAAATGATTGCATTCATTAGATAACTTTGCATTTCAGAAAAGGTATAAATTGTATCATAAAAATCAATAAATATAAATTAAATTAAATAGTGGTAGTTTGATTCAATTTATTTGTTGTGCTAATTTCATATCATCTATAGCTGCAAGCACATTTAATTTTAGAATCAGTTTAATGAGACAAATGTACCCGGAGGCCTGACTGAAACCACGTGGCTGACTGTCTTGGCAGGCCACAAAAAAACTCTGTGGCGGGCTGCATGTGGCCCGCGGGCTGCAATTTGCCCACCCCTGCCTTAGGACATGTGAAACAATACAGTAGAAAAAAGCCACTAAGCCTGCAGAGTGCACCCGCCCAAGCGTGTCAGAGCGTTAATGGCAGGGGGTCAAGAGCAAGCCTGGCACAGACTGAGTATGGGCTCAGAACAATCCCAGCCAGTTTGAACAGACAATATCAGAAAAGGCTCTTGGGTCCATTTGAAGCAACAGCCAACCAAGTCCCTGCATTCATTTACAAGTTGTACCGTTTGAAGGGATGCTGCCCTGAATAAGCAGCTGTGAGTCTGAGGATGAGGCCACTTCTCACAATCTTGCTGTGAGTCTGAGGATGAGGCCACTTCTCGAGTCTCAGCTTCCACTCCTGGAACAGAGATCCGAATGGGATTTCTATGCACTAGGTGTGCGTGTGTGCAGATGTGAGCTTTCACATCCAAAGAGCCTCTCCACGGCACCAGTGCTCTCACTCTGAGCACAAGGCAAGACACAAGAACTGTGTCGTCATCCCTCCCCCCCCCCCGAACTCCCCACACCGTCGGCTGGCCCATGCCAGAAACCCTGCCCACCCCAGCATTTTCAGGACCAGCCATGAGTCATGATGGCAACAAGAAGTTTAACGGTTTATTATATTTGACTCTGATGCAGGCAGCTCCTTCAAAAAGGATATTGTAGATTGCAAAGGGGGGGGGGATAGGCAATCAAATGTGTCACCACAGTTTGAATAGCTGTGTGTGCCAGTGATGGATGAGGCAAATGAAACAATCGATAAGTCGCTGCAGTCGTCAAATGGTGAGGTGACAAAATGTCTACAGCGTCTTGGCCACCGGCATGAACAAGTATCTACAGCTAATGAGCAAAATGGGGGAAGAAAATAGCCACGCAGCCCAGTCCCCTCTGCTGACTGAGAAGAAAGCCCTCCTAGTTTTGGAGAGGTTTATTCCCAAGAAAGGGGGCACAAGACTGTAGAACTAAGGGGCCATTTCAAGTTTACGGGCAACCAAGGAGGAGGAGAACTGGAAATATGATATTTAGAAAAAGCATTAGGCATTCCACTGTCTACTCTACTGCATAGGAGGAAACTCTTCCATGTTCATTTTTATTCCTTTACTTAATCTATACCCCACCTTGCCCCAATGGGGACCCAAAATGATTTACAACATCCTTCTTCCCTTCTACATTTTATCCTGGCCGCAACCCTGTGAGGCAGGCTAGGCTGAGAGTGTGTGATCCACCCAAGATCACCCAGCAGGAGTGGGCATCCAACCCTGAGTCTCTCGGATCCTAAGCGGACACCACTACACCACATAAGGGAGGAGGGAGTTCCACTTAATATATTCACGTAAGGATGCTTGTGTCATCATGATCATTTACATGGATTTCCAAGCAGAAGTGTCCCAGGCAAAAGTTCAGGCTGGCCCGGCCCTGAAACAACAAAACAACAACAACAATATAAATAAAAAAATACCAAGGATGTACTCATCCCAGGTCAAAAACTACCCTCCCAAATAAACTGTTCTAGACAGCATTGATTCTAACAGAACTCCGTCTTATTGACAGACTGTTTTAAAGTGGTGCCAAAAAGCTTGTGAGAGCTCCAAGTAGAGGGCTCCCTCCCTGGGAATGGTGTTCAGTCCCCCGCATCTCCAGGGAAAGGATTCTGAAGCAGAAGGGCTGACTGGCCCGGAGAGCCGCTGCCAAGGGGAGGAGACGGGATGGGGAGGGGGACGCCAGCCTGGATTCAGCCTCATGTGTTCGTCTCAGAGAATGCACCTAACTTATCCCCCAGCTCCTCACTCCTTTCCTAAAGTCCAGCTGCTCTTAACTTTACTATGATGACCACTCTTGGGAGTACTGATAGCATTCAAGAAGTACAAAATTCTGAATTTGCCCATAGGTTGAACTGATGTAGTGGAGTGGCTGCCCGCTCTGCAGCACTCAGAATGACAAGAGACAACATCCGGCTTCTTGTTGTATCAACCCAATTCCAAGTTTGAAATCTCGGCACACATTTTGTGGGACTGAAATGACCACTTGCACATTGTGTTGTCCATTAAAATCTCTAGCAGCATCATAACATTCATACCAAAGCTGCAGTTCAGGGACTTTCACAAAGCACCGGCATGGGTGTGGACACTTACTGGAGCAGGAACCTCAAAAAGTATTCTCTGTGAGGCCTCCCATTTTTCCGGCCATCCCAGATTGCTGTCTCCAGAGTTACCAATGAGCGGGTTCTCTGTTGGTTGCTCCCACTGTAACTGACCTGCAACTGAGACGAATATCTCCTTTCAGGATCTGAGACTTTGCCCACGACCCATGGCATCACTTCCATGTTAGTGTAACTGGGGAGAATGTGTAGTATCAACAGCATCTGATGTTCCTGGCAAAAGACACAAATGGAAACTTCTGCCCCGGCTCTGAGATCCTTTGCCTGGAACAAAATGGCCATCCCTTTCCACAGCTCTCTGCTAAGTGAGAGGATCTGGCTGTTTAGTTCTTGCAGGATTTCCCTGTGGGAGTCATTGCCCAAAAGACCCCCTCCCCCTTTGATATAGATCTGAAGAATACAGCATCCATATCTATTATGTGCTTCCGTTTGAGACCTGCCAGTCATTTTCATGACACTGCCGTGGGTCAGCCAGGGCTCAGCAATAACAAGGACTCCTCAGGAGAAGAGGCGCCCTGTGTAGCCGGCCTCAACAGAAGATGACCAGCAAGAGAATGAAATGCTAAGCCACTGACTCTGCCTGATTCTTGGAAGCATCCATAACCTCATTCATGGCAATAAGTAACGCTTGCCCTGAAAACAGAGATCTCCTCTGAAGGCTGATCCCATGGGAATGCAACTCTACGCGTGTTTACTCCAGAGGTAAGTCTCACTCGGCCTAATGCCCCTTGCACTGAAGAAAATGTCCAGGGGATTGCAGTTTTCCTGTGTTCCTCCTTTATCCTGAAAGTCAGAATACCTAAAAAAAACTGGACTTGTGTATGCTGTGCCATCCCACCCCCCACCCCCCGCCCCAGACATTTTAAAAGTTTCTGATTCCAGAAGGGTCATGCCTTTTTGAAAGCAAGTTCCAGTTCTTCTCCAGTGTCGTACTTCTGATAGGAAAACTTTTTCAGAAAGTAGCCCTGCCCGGCCTCGGCCGCGGTATCCTGTCACAGCTCCCTTATCTGCTGCTGAGACGTAAAATATTAGCCTGTCTCCACCTGTCAGAGAGATGCACTCTTTTTCATTGACTGAACATGGTCTTCTGAAAAAACTAATTTTGGGGATTGGCAGATCTGGTGGGTAAGCCTGGATCGCAGTCAAGTATATGAATGGTTTGCACACAACCATGGGGAAAGATGAATAAATATGACATTTGAAAGCACCATCAGACTTGGGCAAGCATCTCTGTTCCACCTGCCCAAAACCGACTCCGTGCTGTGCTGGCATTTCCCAGAGCAAGGCCAATACAGGAGGAAAGAGCCCAAGGGGAAAGGGTGCCTGCTGTTTTTAGTCACATTTACCGCCCAGTCTTGTGATAGTACTGCAGCTGGCATACCCACACACACAAGCCTGATTCTTATTTTGCAGCTCGGTGGAAGGCCCTGTGAAGAACACGGTTATAGGAGTTAGACAGCCAGGGACCCTCCCCTCCCCGCCTCAAAATGGGAGCCTCAGCACATTTGCCCTTACCACCAAGCAACAGTCGCCACTCACACAGGGGCTCAGGACGAGTGGATGTGTGGCCTGTGACCACAGCTGCTAAGGTAGGGCAGGCGATGACTAACTTATTTGGGAACACGACGAAGCCCATGAGAACTCTGTTACATGCTGTGCGTAATCCACCCTGAGTCCCTGTGAGAAAGGTGGACAATATAAATAACATAAATACAGATCAAGGTGGGCAGCTGTGTTGGTTTGAAGCAACAGAACAAAGTTAGAGTCCAGTGGCACCTTTCAAACCAACAAAGTTTTATTCAAGGTGTGGGCTTTTGTGTGCATGCACACTTTGTCAGACAATGAAATGGAATTACAGATCATAGGGCTGGCTTGATAAATTAGCATGCAAAATAGTTAAGATATTTTTAACAGATCAAAAGAATTACAAGCTGATAACCAGAAACCAAGCTTATCATTCTTTTTATGTTAAAAACATCTTTATTATTTTGCACGCTAATTTAACAAGCCACCGACCATATATACAAGTATAGTTGCATCTTGAGATACACAAACAAAGCAGCAGCAACAAAGATTGGGAGGGGGGGATCAGGGAATGCACTTGGTGTAAAATGGATGTCACAATCTATTCTGTTTATGCCTCTACGTCCCCTAGACCTGCATATTTAACAGGCATGCATTTCCACATAAACGCAGTCACGAGTCCTGCCAGATGTTATTAGGAGAGATAAATGGAACTGGATGATTTCAGAAATGGATTCAAAATGGAATATTTGCCAAACAAGCCTCGCTCTCTGAGAAGGCCAGAAGGGAAAAGAACACCAAGTAAAGCGTCTGCAGCGTTCCCAAGGCTTGCTGCATCAAGAAGCCTGAGCAGATTTCTGCAAAAGCCAAAATCGGCACAGCGGGATAATCTTGATTGCCGGGAAGAGTTCTGTGACAATTGCCAGACAGGCCTCCCTCAGTTCCCATTTCCCTTTTTGAAGGAATGCAAGGGGATTCTTGTCTTCCGTGTCTAATCATTTCGAAGGACAATTTGAGGCGTGACACATGGAGTGAGTCTTCCTCATCAACTTGCAGGAAGACATGTAAAAGACCCTGTAATGCCTTCCCAGCAAATTGCTTAAGAAGACTATGTTCCCTGTCTTTCTATCACGCCCTCTATGGTATAGGGGGGAGGACAATTTGTTGGAAGTGGAGGAGTGTATGCCCTCCCCTGCCTCGGACTTCTTCGGAGACAGCACCATAGATTTAGAGACAGACAGAGAGGTCAGGAGACCCAGCGCTCCCTTTCCTTCCTGCTATCGGATACTCTCCCTTTGAAGTAGAATGCTGCTCTTAGGGAGGAGACTTCCTTCTTCCGGCTTAACACATCTCTCGCTCTCTCACACTCACACACACAGACACACAAAGAAGGAGCACATGCTCTCCATCTCTGGCCCCATGGATACAGGAGATGCGTTCTCGATCTGCATCCATCATAGCTAGTTATTTACTTATCACATTAGGCTTATGTCCTGCCCTCCCTGTAAAAGGGGTCAGGCCAGTAACATCATATAAATATATATACACAGTTTAAAACATTCATTTAAATACAATAAATAATGAAATACAATAAAAACCATCCTATATCACACAATCGATGGCATTGATTCTCAGGCTGAATGTCTAATAACTAAAAACTGCCTGATAAGAAAGAGGGGGAGGGGGGAGCAGGGGACAGGAGGGGGGAGGCTAGTCCTGATGGAAAGCCTTCAGTTGTATGCCTGGTGGAACATCTCTGTTTTACAGGCCCTGCGGAATTGCACCAAGTCCCACAGGGCCGGGATCTCACTTGGAAGAGTGTTCCACCAGGTTGGAGATTAGATCCCATCCCTGTCTCTCAACCTATACTATCTATAATGTAGTTCCCTGAATAAAGGACTCTTATTAGTTTGAAACTGACAAGTGGCTTCCTGGAACTCTGTAATTTTACTTGCATGCCCAGTAGGGAAAAGCTGCTGCTGCTGACTCCTGGCTATACCACAGCAGTGATCGAACCCATTTGACAACACTAGAGCCCAGCATAGCACTGAGACACACGTACAAATCCTCTCTCCCCTGTGCCTTAACCAGCAAGCCAGGGAGAAACAGTGCAGTTTGGAGCAGCTGCATTGGATGGATAGGGAAAAGTTCAGGCGCTGCCTTTCCAGTCTGGGCTGTACACAGCCCTGGGGGCTTTCCACAGGTGGCGCTTTGCTTGACCTAGAAATGCCAGGCAGATGGACCAAGGATCACCCCCTTCCACTTCCTCCAATCCAAACAAAAGGACTCTGGTGGAGCCTTCCAGACTAAGGCCTAGTTCACACACGCAGGAGGAGGAGGTGCAGAAGGAGGTACCCCAAGTATGTCCAGAGTCCCACTTTGGAATGCCTTTTGTAAAAGGTAGCACTGGAAGGTGTAAGTTTGCATCCCCCCCCCCCCCCCCCCCCACACACACTTTTGCTTGCTGTGCTGGTTTTGTTTCTAACTTGCGGGAAGACCAGGCACTCCTTCCCTGAGGGGGTGCCAGCCATTCTCCTGCATGCATCAAACAAGCCTGATAAAATGTATTGTGGCGGCTGCCTAGCTGGCTGGGGCTGCAGGCTGCTTGCTCCCTCCAGGATGCCAGGCGCTGGGCTCTGGTGACCCAAGCAGGAGTCTAGCCTCCCTTTGCAGACTAGCTGGCAGGGGATCCACTGGAGGGTTGGGTAGCCAGATCCAGGCTGGGAAACTCCTGGATGAGGGACAGGGACCTCCCATGGGGCCAGTGCCCTAGAGTCCTCTGCCCTCCAAGACACCCCTTTCCTCCCGGAGATGACTTGCCACATAAAGTATGGAAGACGGGGTGATAGAGTAGGAAGAAGCTTTGGCAGTTGTGCAGACCTGTCATTTCAGTGGGGCAAAACACCAGGGCCCATTGTGGTGCCGCCGGCCAAACTATCTTCCCTCCTCAGAGGAATGCGAGTGTCGTGCTTTCCAGGGAGAGGTGGCAGAGCTCTTTGAACTCCCCCCCCCCCGCACCCGCATGCCACTGAGTGGGCTGAAAATCTAGATATCCGTGTCGTGGGGGGGGGGGGGGGAGTTTGCCCGGTCGGCCCGCATGCCCCCGTGTCCCCTTGGCCAGGTCTCTGCCATGGTTGTATTTGATCTACTCTTCGGTGGTTCGGCAGGGTGTAGGAGGAAGACCCCGGTCTGCAGGGGAAGGGGCCTCGGCGTCGTCTGGAGAGCGGCAACTCCGGGTCCGGCCCCCCCCCCCGCCGGCACGACGGCCCTTCCCGGGGCCACAGAGAGAGAGAGAGAGAGAGAGAGAAAGAAAGGAAGCCTCCCCCCCCCTCCTTTGTCCACCGGCGGCGGCGGGGGGGGGGTGGTCGAGCTGCGCCGCCTCCCCCGGCCCGTGCGGCATTCGGACGTGACGCGCGTTAGGGGGAGGGGGCCGCTGCCGCCTGAGGGAAAAGGAAGGGCCGCCCCTCGGCGGCTGCGGGGAGGGAGGGAGGCGGGGAGGGAGGGGCCCGCCGCGGCCTGCCTCTGTCTCCGCCCCCCCGCCTCAGCCCAGCCCGCCTGGGTGCCCCGGCCGCCCAGCCAGCCCCTCGCCCGCCCAGCCTCGCTTCTCCCGGCAGCCCGCGCGGCGCCCGCCCGCCCGGCCTTCCCTCCGTGGCTCTGCCGATCCGCCTCCGCCGCCCTCACGGTGAGCTCCGCCCGCCCGCCCAGGCCTCTGCGGGAGGAGGAGGAGGAGGAGGAGGCGGGCGCCCCTTCCTGAGGGGGAGTCGGGGAGGCCGAGGCCGCCATCTTGGCGGGGAGCGCGGCCCGGCCCGGCCGTGACCCCCCCTCACCCCCGCTCCTGAGGTGATGGGGAGGAGGGTGGGAGGGAGGCCGCCCTTTCCTTTCCCTCCCCTCCCGTCCCTCCGGCGCCCAGTCTCGGGGCAGGCCCAGGCGGGCGGGGGGCGGGGGGTGTCGGACGGAGGGACGGGGAGCGGGCGAGGGTGCCCCGGAGAGGGGCCGGGCCGGGCGGGGGGCGACGGAGGCCTCCCCGCCACGAAGGAGCCAGGCCGGCAGAAAGGGCCTTCGCACGCCCGGGCGGTCGTCAGCTGCGGGCTCCCCGCAGACCCTGGCGGCAGGCGGGGGGAGGGGGTGGGGGGAGTCGCATCCACACGTGCGGCCTCAGGCGGGCAGGGCCTTGCGCGTGTCCCCTCCACCCCACACACACACATAGCATTGGGGAAGCCCCAGACCCCCCCCCCTCCCCGGGCCTGGGGTGGGTATCCGGCCAGCGGCCTCCCTGGCCCAGGAGGAGGGGGGGGGGCACAGTGGCCTGCTGGAGGGCCGCTTCTGGGAGGAGAGGGCGCCCGGCTGAGCCCTTGAAGGGCTGTGGTGTCCGTCCAGCCTCCGGGGAAGATGCCCTTCAGAGCCCTCCTCCCCCCGCAGCCGGGCACCAGGCTCAGCCCTGCAGGAGGAGGAGGAGGAGGGGAGATTCTCCGGGAGGGAAGGGAAGAAGCCCGCCTTTCCTTGGGGCTGGAGCAGTCAGGAGCTCTACCTCTGGGGAGGAGATGTAACGGGTGGCTGAGATGCCTTCTTAATTGCATGCCCTTCTCATTTCCGCCCGCAGGCTGATGGGGCCGCTATGGAAAAATAAAGGCTTCGATTCCTGATCTTCCAGCTGGCCCACACACGTGGGGGGGCCACTTCCCTTCTGGGGCTTGTCCTCCATCAAGGTAATGGGGGAGCATTGTGAGGTTAGGGTGTTAGCAGTGGGCAGAGGACATGGGGCTCCAGTATTTTGCCCACCTACAAACCAACCCAGGATGGTAACTGAGCTGGAGTTCACGTGAATTTCGCTAGAGTCTCCAGCTTCACTCTGCCTGCCAGCATCATCTTTGTGAATTTGCATCCTGATGTCAATCTCTCCTCTCTCCCACCTCAGTGCATCTCAGATGTAATGTCTGTGTAGAATATTTTCCTTTAAAAACATGTCATAACTGATGGTACGGTTATCCTCTTGATTTTATTAACCCGTTGCTCTTGGGGGGTTTTTTTTTGGTATTCTGTAGCAGCAGCATGGCGGAACTCTTTATGGAATGTGAGGAGGAGGAGCTTGAACCCTGGCAGCAGAACTCAAAGCCGATTGTTGTGGATGACGATGACGATGACGACGAGCCCATCTTTGTGGGGGAGATTCTGAGCTCCAAACCAGCCAATACATGTAAGATGGCGCCTGGCAGTATTTTGAGGGAATAGGTGTGCCGGGTGATTCCTGAAGGGGTAAAGAATTGGCCGGGAGGGTCCCATGCTTCAGAAAGCAAACCTCTCCCGGAGCGTGTTTGTGTGCTTCAAAGGCGAATGGGCTCCAGAGTATAATTTGTCCTGCCGGAAATGGTGGGAAGCCCCCCAGGATGGGTTGTGCTTTCCCAGGCTTCGGCACGAACCCAGGTTTCTAGATGGAACCTTCTCCACTGTCCCCCAGATGGTACCAAGTCCGAGGGGTTGAAGAAATTCTGCTAATCTGTTTCTGTAGCTTCATCTGGCTGCTTCTGGGTTCTCTCATGCGGCTGGGCATACTTAGTTCTGTGTTTGCTAAAAACGCAAAGGAAAGGCTTGCAGTGTTTAGCTTCAGAAAAGGTCGGTTTAAGGTTCGGTCAGTTTTGACTGCTTCATAACAGCTCCTCTTCTCGTCCTTTCCTTATAGACTTCTGTGCGTGTGTATGTCAGTTTTAGCAATGTGCCTTATGTTAAACGTGTTCCCTTGAGACTTAAGTTTTTTGCCATGGTAGACTACTAACCAAGGGTGCTGTCCTTGCACCGTAAGTCTTACTGACCTGCTTAATACATAAAGCTCAGAATTGCAGGCTTAACAACCAGTCAGCAGAATAATTGTCCTTAGACTTACCTAAGGGGACAACTGCAGCAGGAACCTGGCCAGGTTTACTTGCTCCGGTGTGCACGGGAATGCATCCTTACCTTGCCACCCAAAATCCAGACTCCTGAGGGCCTCAGTTGCAGAGAGAGACTTGCTGCTGCAAGGGAGGGTGGGAGCCTAATGGTTCTGGGAGCCTAGTGACTTGGGGCATCTCTTTCCCCTTTTACAAGTTTACTGCAGAGGAGGGGAAATCCATGGCTTCTCTTTTCAGTACACTGAGGTGCTGCACAGTTAGAAGGCCCTCTTCGGGCAAAAGCATACCCGTTGTACCCATATGCTCCCTGGCTGCACTAGCACCTAAACAGCCAGGGACTGACCAGCATTTGGGTCTTGTCTGCACTTAAGAGCATAACACCTGAAGTACCCTGAAATAGTCTCTGAGCCCGTTTGCCTCAACTGCTGGCTCTTGGGTAAGGCAACCGGGCCTTGGGCGGAGGTGCTGCTCTATGGCTTGGGGCCTCAGCCAGGGTTTGCTGCCTTGGCTGGTGTGTGTAGCCCTTTTGAGTGAAGAAGTGATTCTGGGATGTCTGTGTCTGGTCAACAAAGCTTATGCATTTACTGCACAGGTGAGAGGTTGCTCAGGGTCCACTCCCCACAAAATACCTGGAGACTGGAGGGTTATGAGTAGGGAAAAAGGGGCTCAAAATAATGTTGCCAGAGATTAAAAACGCCTTTTATTTGCACTTAAAGATAACTAGTTACCCTGCTTACCAAAGAGAGCAGGGTTAAGGGCCTCTTGGATTGGATTGGTACCCATTGAGAGGTGCTCATCTGCTGCTTTTGGAAGTATGAAGATTTCCTCATGTATATTTTACAGGCTGGCAGACATTTGTATACTTGCGCTGGCCACACTTCATGGGGGCGACCTGCTGTCGCTCCCCTGATCACGTTTGTGCGAGTGTAATTTGACTTTCTCCTAAGCTTGTGGCAGAAATATCTTATGGACTTGGTGCAATCATCCCTTTCCAACAGATATATTAAACAGAGTCCACCCCAGCTCTCCACGCACAGCAGTGCAGAACGGGACGCCGAAAAGAGGTACGGCCCTCTCAGTTGGGTGAATTTAAAGCTCATTCAGTGGCATGTGGCAGTCACGATTGTATGTGATGGTTGCGGTCAGACATTCTCGCCGTTAACTGTGGCTGCTTTTTCCAGGGTTCCAGCCGATGGCCCGACCTGCCGCAAGCACGCTAGCCGTTCAGCCCCAGCCGCGGGCGGGCAGTCTTTCAGGGACTTCACCTGATCTGCAGAAGCCCCTTCCCAGAAGCTCATCGCCCCAAGAGGCAGCCAAGCCAAGCGCTGGCATCTCTCAGCCTGTGAGCAGATCTGCCCCCACGCCGTCGATATCTGGGAATCTGAACATACCTGCCATGGCTCCGTCTGCAGCCCGGCCAGTGGCGACGGTGACTGCGCAGCCAGCAGCGCTCCATCGGGTAGATATGTTCTTGTCTTGGGGTTTTTTCCGGTGTTGTTTGCTGGGTGTTACTGGGTACTTTTTGTGAACATCACCTGGGGCTAAACCTTTGAAACATTTCCTAGGTTTGCTAATGTGGCATATTTGAGCTTGAAACTAATCCAGCTGATAAGAGTGACAGGCAAATGTTTGTTCATCAGCAAGATAAGTCTTGGAAAACAAATCGTGTCGTATTAGAGGCTTAAAGTCTTTCTTTCAATTTTTAAAAAATATTAACAACAGTGTAACAGCTAGCTGTGTGGCCTACAGACCTTTGCTGCGTGGGGTCAAGTACAAGTGCATTAATGTTCCTGGCGGCCAAAGCAGGGTGAGCCATTGGCTCATTATGATCACTTCTGCAGGGAGCCACTTCTCAGTCTTGTGCAGCAGAACTCCGGCTTTCTTGCATGCTGTAAGCAGAGCAGAGGACTTGACAAGCAGGACATTTTAAAATGTTCCACAAATATATCTGTAACTGTTTCAGTGCTGAAAGACTCGTTTCAAACTGAGGTCCTAAAATATATTGATTTATTTTACTTATGCTGAATTTATTTGATTTACTGTTGAATTCTTCCAATTGCTCAGACACAGGGTATGGAACAAAAACTGGCAAATGTGTCAGTGAATCCTGGAGCATTTTGAGTATTGAATCTGAATGCTTAGACACCATCTGTTACTAGATCAGGATGGGCCGCACCATGGGATGGGCCTTCAAACGGAACCTGAACTAACCGGATATCTACAGGTTTCAATACGGCTGAAAATACAGCCTCTGGCGGTAATCACACACACTCAATAATCCACTTTCAATGCACTTTCTGGATTTTTACTGTGTGAACTGGCAAAATCCAATTCAAAAGGGCCCTGAAAGTGGATTGTTTAGCATGTGCGATTGCAGCCTCCGGCGCTTTTTGTAATCGTATCTGTGCCACCCGTTTTTAAAGCAGTATGTTAAAACCAGAGAATCTCAAAATTATTTTTCAACAAAACTGCAGTCACACCACTTCTAATATTTATCAAACAATAACTGGCATATTAAGGACAAAGTCAGTATCAACAAAAGTCAAGGATCTTATCAATTGTTTACATTACAAAACAAGGCAATCAGAACGAAATGTACTTTATAGTTCAGCAAACATAAACATAGAATATTATGGGAATATGGTATATAAAAGGTTCAGGGTAAAATCCACTTCTCCCTTCTTCCTTTAGAAAATAAAATATTTATAATCCCATTATTAAGATATAGTCTATTATACTCTTCATTGAAAAGAAGGTAATTATAATTTTTTATAGAGTGTTGATATAGTTCCAGATACTTCGTTTATAGCTCCAGGCAGAAAAAAAGAGAGAGAAAAGACAATATATTTCTAGATCACTGAAGTCCAAAAAAGTCCAAAAACAACTAAGACCAATTCTCTCCAATTTTATATTGTACAAGAAAAATTATTACAGTCTCAGACAAAAGCCTTTTACTTTTTTGCCCAGGTAGTCATTTAAAAAACACATGAAGCTTTTTTCATAGCTGCCACAGAAGGAAGGGGGGTGAGACTGGAAAGAGTTCTTCACCCCTCCATTCTGTTATCTTTTTAAACTTTAAAGGGGCTTTTCAGTGGGTGGATAGAATTTCTGTTGTTGTTGCTTTTAAGCATATGGTGGTTCTTCATTGATGATATGGATGAGGTTCCAGTTTCTTCCCCTTTGCCCGGGTAGTCATGGCTGGCTGCCCATCTCTGACATGGATGCTCTTGGTCAGCTCCTGTGTCGGGGAGATTCTCGGACTTCTGCCCGCTTGCTGCCGCTCATGGGGGGTCCAAGTCAAGACCCTTGCGATGAGCTCCTTTTCGGGGAGCCCATTGGAGTTCGGGAGCCCCTGAACACCTCTATAGGAGCCACCAACCCGACTGTCACACAGGAGCTTTCCTCGGCGCGACCATTCTTGCCGCGCCAAAACCCCACCCCCAGCACAACTCACTTCATCAGATACAGAAGTGAGCAGTGACTCACAAAAGCTCCTACCCGGCCAAAAAACCATCCCTTGTTACAGATTTTTTTAGTCCTTAAGCTGCTTCTGGACTCTTGCTTTTTCCATCTGTTACTGTCTAAATCTCGAGAACTGGGCTTCTGTTTCAACTTTGGATGCAACTGGACCAGACCATGGAGATACCCATATCTCTTTGTCCTTGCACTCACTGTTTCCTCATGTTCTCTGTTTCCTCATGCCCTAAAGATTACTGGAATCTCAGTGTGTTTTGCACTGGGGTGGGTGGGCTGCCACCTTCCTCTGTCCCTGTCCCTGTGCGACAGATGGGCTGAGTTGGGGTGGTCTACTGGTTGGGGTGGGGGGAATGCTGCCCTTGTACCCACAGCCCTTTTCTCTAGACAGTGAGCGCCTTCTGCCTTGCCAGCGAAGAGAGTGCCTCCTGGTCAAAGGCTCCCTCAAGTGGCATCTGCTGAGGAGGTTGCTGTAGGTCCTTCAGGAGGAGGAGGAGGAGGACGGGGGGAAAGTGTGTGGAAGATGTGAAGCCAAGCTGGGAGCCTGTCTTCGGGTCTGGAAACATTCCCAAAAGAAAGACGCACCAGTGTGCTCTGAAAGCCTTGTGGCATGTGCTTTGTCTCGGCCACCTCAGTCGCTTTCTGTCACTGCCCGGTGTTAACAGTTGGTTCCACCGAAGAGTTTCTTTGGGGTGCCAGTTTGTGCTCCACAGTGGCTAGAAACGAGGGCAGAGCCCGCCTTGAGGCCCTGTATTCCTGATGGGTGCAGCTGAAAGCCTCTTCCGGAAGCCCCTTGTTGTTCCACCATCAGTCCTAGCTGGTGAGCAGGGTGGTAAGATGGGTGGCTGCCCCTGGCATTGCCAGGTCCTGACTCCAGCGGGCAAGGAGGCAGCAGTGCAACGACATGAGGAGGGTTTTGAAGTGGAAATAAGGAGACCAGTTTAATTTTATGACACTAAAACTCGTTCCACTAATTATCTGGGTTTTTGAAAAGTATAATAGATGCTGAGAATGTGCTTATAGGGATTGTGAGGACAGAACTTGAAAATCTGTATGTATGCCTTCAGAGTGAAAAGACCTGGATTTTTAAAAAAGTAAACTCAGCGTTCACTCTGGAAATGCGTCAGCTGAGCTAATTAACAAAATCTTCCACAGGCTGCCCCAACTAATACTTCCAGCATAGTTTTTGGCATAAGGCAGAATTCAGGAGCAGCCCAGTGTCCAAGTGGTGCAGCAGTGACGACCACAGGTACGTGGAATGATAGATTCTGTGTTAACGGTTGTTTCACCAGTACTTACTTTTCATGCCCGTTAATACAATCAGGAAGAAGTGACCAAAATCAAAAAGCACGTATCGACTGGGAACAGCAGAAGTCTTTCACATCACCTCCCGCCTGGTCCTTTAGCTGGGGACTGAACCTGAGACCTTCTGCATGCCAGGCGGGTACTCTGCCCCTGGGCCACGGCCCCTCTCCTATAATGTGTAAAGTCGTGAAGCTGCCTGATCCTGAATCAGACCCTGGGCCCATCAAAGCCAGTACTGACTAGTCAGACCAGCAGCAGTTCTCTGTGGTCTCGGGCAGAGGTCTTTCCCATCCCCGCCTGCGTGGTCCTTCTTTATCTGGAGATGCCGCCGGGGATTGAGCCGGGGCCCTTCTGCATGCCAAGCAGAGGCTCTTCCCCTGAGCCACAGTCCCCTCTTGACAGCTCTCCAGGGTCTCAGGTGGAGGTCTCTCCCATCCCCTCTTGCCTGGTCCTTATTTAACTGGAGATGCTGCCGGGGATTGAACCTGGGCCCTTCTGCATGCCAAGCAGAGGCTCTTCCCCTGAGCCACAGTCCCCTCTTTACAGCTTTCCAGGGCCTCAGGCGGAGGTCTTTCCCATCCCCTCCTGCCTGGTCCTTGTTTAACTGGAGATGCTGCCGGGGATTGAACCGGGGCCCTTCTGCATGCCAAGCAGAGGCTCTTCCCCTGAGCCACAGTCCCCTCTTTACAGCTTTCCAGGGCCTCAGGCGGAGGTCTTTCCCATCCCCTCCTGCCTGGTCCTTGTTTAACTGGAGATGCTGCCGGGGATTGAACCTGGGCCCTTCTGCATGCCAAGCAGAGGCTCTTCCCCTGAGCCACAGTCCCCTCTTTACAGCTTTCCAGGGCCTCAGGCGGAGGTCTTTCCCATCCCCTGCTGCCTGGTCCTTGTTTAACTGGAGATGCTGCCGGGGATTGAACCTGGGCCCTTCTGCATGCCAAGCAGAGGCTCTTCCCCTGAGCCACAGTCCCCTCTTGACAGCTTTCCAGGGCCTCAGGCGGAGGTCTTTCCCATCCCCTCCTGCCTGGTCCTTGTTTAACTGGAGATGCTGCCGGGGATTGAACCGGGGCCCTTCTGCATGCCAAGCAGAGGCTCTTCCCCTGAGCCACAGTCCCCTCTTTACAGCTTTCCAGGGCCTCAGGCGGAGGTCTTTCCCATCCCCTGCTGCCTGGTCCTTGTTTAACTGGAGATGCTGCCGGGGATTGAACCTGGGCCCTTCTGCATGCCAAGCAGAGGCTCTTCCCCTGAGCCACAGTCCCCTCTTGACAGCTTTCCAGGGCCTCAGGCGGAGGTCTTTCCCATCCCCTCCTGCCTGGTCCTTGTTTAACTGGAGATGCTGCCGGGGATTGAACCTGGGCCCTTCTGCATGCCAAGCAGAGGCTCTTCCCCTGAGCCACAGTCCCCTCTTTACAGCTTTCCAGGGCCTCAGGCGGAGGTCTTTCCCATCCCCTCCTGCCTGGTCCTTGTTTAACTGGAGATGCTGCCGGGGATTGAACCTGGGCCCTTCTGCATGCCAAGCAGAGGCTCTTCCCCTGAGCCACAGTCCCCTCTTGACAGCTTTCCAGGGCCTCAGGCGGAGGTCTTTCCCATCCCCTCCTGCCTGGTCCTTGTTTAACTGGAGATGCTGCCGGGGATTGAACCTGGGCCCTTCTGCATGCCAAGCAGAGGCTCTTCCCCTGAGCCACAGTCCCCTCTTGACAGCTTTCCAGGGCCTCAGGCGGAGGTCTTTCCCATCCCCTCCTGCCTGGTCCTTGTTTAACTGGAGATGCTGCCGGGGATTGAACCTGGGCCCTTCTGCATGCCAAGCAGAGGCTCTTCCCCTGAGCCACAGTCCCCTCTTTACAGCTTTCCAGGGCCTCAGGCGGAGGTCTTTCCCATCCCCTGCTGCCTGGTCCTTGTTTAACTGGAGATGCTGCCGGGGATTGAACCTGGGCCCTTCTGCATGCCAAGCAGAGGCTCTTCCCCTGAGCCACAGTCCCCTCTTGACAGCTTTCCAGGGCCTCAGGCGGAGGTCTTTCCCATCCCCTGCTGCCTGGTCCTTGTTTAACTGGAGATGCTGCCGGGGATTGAACCTGGGCCCTTCTGCATGCCAAGCAGAGGCTCTTCCCCTGAGCCACAGTCCCCTCTTGACAGCTTTCCAGGGTCTCAGGCGGAGGTCTTTCCCATCCCCTCCTGCCTGGTCCTTGTTTCACTGGAGATGCTGCCGGGGATTGAACCGGGGCCCTTCTGCATGCCAAGCAGAGGCTCTTCCCCTGAGCCACAGTCCCCTCTTTACAGCTCTCCAGGGTCTCAGGCGGAGGTCTTTCCCATCCCCGCCTGCCTGGTCCTTGTTTAACTGGAGATGCTGCCAGGGATTGAGCCGCGGCCCTTCTGCATGCCAAGCAGAGGCTCTTTCCCTGAGCCAAAGCGTCATATTTCCACACATGTCCTGGGATTGTCGACAGACAATTCCGAGTGCTAGATTTGCCTTTCTAAGCCCTGAGCAGCTTGGTCCCACCCAGCTTCTTAAAGAGCCTCCCCCCCCCGCATCTGTCATTCTGTAATACATCTGTGAGTGTACCAAGTTGGGTGGCAGCATCTTAAATAAACTATCGGTATCTTTACAGCTGCTGAGGGGCATCTATGGCCTGGAGTTCAGGAGGCCATCAGATTTAATGCATCCTGACAAACAGGGTTTGCACCATTGGTGGTGATAAGTGTGCTCAAGGTGACCTTGAGAAATGGGGTCTTTTTGGTGGTGGGGTCTCGCTGAAAATGTGGCTCTCTCCTGAGGGGGGGGGCAAGACGAGCATGTTCTGCCTTTCTTCTGGGGGGGGGGCTCCTCCCAGTTCCAGCCTGCTCTGCAGGTGGTGTGTGTGGTTCTGAGCAGCCAGGCAGAGATGCCTCAGAGGAACCTCCTGGCAGTGAGGAGCCACTAGGATCTGGGTATTCAAGGCCCGGCAGAGCGAGGGAAGGCTGGAATGGGGAACAGGGTGACTGGCTGGGAAATGAGGGGCCGGAGGTTTTCGGGGAAATGGAGATGTCTTTAATTTCAAACCATCACAGGCTTGGCCAAGCGCCCAGCTTCCACTGAAGTGAACAGCATTAGTCCCAAAAAGGCGAAGGCTGAGGAGGCAGGATCTGGGAGCAGTTCACCTGTTGTGCCTCCGGTGAAATCTCCAAATGAGATGCCATCGCTTCAGAAAGGTAAGGGGCACTGGAGCCCTGCTGCCCGGGTGGAAAACAGAAAGGTGGTATTAAAACTGGGAAACCAAAGAGCAACACATGTGAGGAGGGACTCTAAAAAAAGAAGTGACCGGGTATCCCGATAGGGAAGCTGAGGGTTTGCGTGCAGCCAGCCTGATGCAGAGAGCGGTCTGGGTGTGGAGCTGAACTCTCTCGGGTGCAGTCAGAATGCAGGTGAGGGACCTGGTCTAATTTCCTAAAGCTATGAGAGAGCCGGGGGGGCGGCGGGGGGGGGGGGAAGCATATTCCGTACGCATCTGGGTGAACTGCATGTGCTTAGAAACAAGTCCCGTGGAAGTCCCTGTCACTGTTTCTGAAGGCAGAAGCATGTCTTGGTCGCAGTGGATCTGCTTTGCTAATATGCAGGTATCTGTTTTTCAGTACGAAGACTTAACAAAGCCATTTGTGGTATAAACCAGTTAGAAATATGTCAAAAGTTGCTTTGTCCCCCCCCCCCCCCCCAAGGTTCTATGGGGAAGTCCAGCATGGTTCTCTTATTACAACTTGGGAGCTGATGCCGAGTGGTGACTTCTCCAAAGCCCCGCAACAAGTCCCCAGAGGCCATTGATGTCCGGGCTGTCCATGATTGCAAGAGAGAGTTTGAATCTGTTTGTGCCACAGCCAGTAGGCTTGAGATACCCAGACAGGTCTTCTTGGCCCCAGATCCCTCTCCAGAAGTTTCTCAGGGTGCAGTTCCATCTGCTCTGGTCTCAGATCCTCTGCCCCCAAATGGACTTGAACTGCATATATGGTCTGCCTGCAGCACCCCTCACTTGTCTGCTTTCTTCAGTGTCTCTGTTTTGAAGGCTCCCCAGGCCCCCAAATGAACCTTCCTAAAACCTGAGACCAGCAGAGGGCCAACACTGAGGGGCGAGACTGGCCTTTATTAAGGACAGGACCTCAGCCGTAGCTGCCCCCGAGCCCTTCCCTCTGCTGTTCACTGGGCTCCGTTTCTGCTGTCTTCATAGATCAGCTAAAATGTGTATTTTTAAAGCAAAAGTTTTAGGCAATTGAGACTGCAACTGGTTGATTCTGTTGACCCTCCCTTTGCCTGGTCTTTCCTGCTGTTTACTTAATACATTTTTAATATGATTGTAGTATTGTATTTGAAACTTTCTGATGGAAAGTGAGGACATGATAGAAGCTGGTAAGATGATACATTTTGTGGGGAAAGTGGACAGAGAGAACTTCTCCCCCCTCCCAAAGTACTGGAACTTGGGGGCCTCCAATGAAGTTGACGGACACAGAGAAATACTCCTTTACCTAGTGAGCAATCCAAGTGCAGAATTCAGTGCTAGAAGACATGGTGGCCACAGGCACAGATTGCTTTAAAAATGGGGTTGAGAGATTCACGAAGCAGAGGGGGCCATCAGTGGCTACTAGCCAGAGTAACTGAAGGGGAACCTCCACATCTAGTGGCAGTGCACCTCTGGATACCACTGTGTGAGACAGGATGCTGGGCTAGATGGAGCTTCACTGGTCTGATGCAGAAGGGCTGTTCTTATCAGTGCTGGGAGGCACCATCAGGGGAAGGCCTCTGCCTCTCTGCCCTGTTCGTCTGGCTCTCCAGGGCAACTGGCTGGCCCCTGTGTGAGGCAGGATGCTGGACTCGAGGAACCCTCACTGGTCTGATCCAGCTGGGGCTCTTGAGGAATTTAATGATTTGTGTGATTTTAAACAAACCGTTTTGTTACCAGTAATGCTGGCCTTTTAAAATCTGTTTTTGTGATGGATGTGGTGTTGGTCACAATTCTGTCAGTGACAGCTTGCCCTCTGAAAAGACTTCCCTTTGGGTGGGATGGGCTGCAGTCATGCTGTGTGCCTTGCCTTTGCAGGGATGGCCTCCTGCAACACTAAGAACGGAGCCACTTTCCCACAAGCCTGCCCCAAGTGTAATATTCATTTCAACCTTTTGGATCCTTTAAAAAACCATATGAAGGTAAGGTGTCTTTTTTGTAGCAAGACAGAATTGTAAATGCGAATGATGCATGGTTACTGATGATACTTGCCCTCGTGTTTCTTGAGCACTTTGTGGCTTTGCCAAGCTGTGGCTGTGCTGAGGTTTTTGAGTGTTGTTCTTGTTCAGAAGTGAAAAGCAGCTCAGTGTACGGAGAACCAGAATGCGCTGGTTTTCTTTCACATGAAGTGGCTTCTGGGTTTGCACAGTCCTTGTTCCCTTTAGGATGTGTCCGTGTTTTCCCTGGTTCGATATAAAGAACAATTTGAATGAAAGAGCACTGAAATCAGGTGTGGCGTTTTCTGCATGCTGTGTGAGCTTCTGTTTCCAGCAAGAGACTGTTATTGAAAATCCAGGAAATAGCTTAGAAAATATGTATGAAACTCAGCCAGCGAATACGGTCAAGTGCTGTTGCTGCAGCCTGGAGCCCAATGTGTGTGCGCGTGCAAGAGAGCTTAAATGCGCTGCTGCTGCTGCTGCCGTTGTCCCTGGGCATTCCGTGAAGGAATCCTACCCGCCAACTCCAGTTTTGTTGTCGACATGCTGTCTTGTATGTGTATCTCACTGAAATCAAAGACAAGACCTATCTTGGCCGTTGCTAGATAATGCAGAGAGCAGAATGCAGATTTTTATGATTGCCAGGGGATTTGGGACTCCAGTCAGTATCTGTGCTGGCTGTGTTCTGTGGAAGTGAAGACCATGGGGTTCAAATAACAAGCGACAATAACAGTTCTAGGTGGGTGTGCTTGGAAGTAAGTCCTTTGAAGCCCCTTGCACTTGCTTTGGTATTTAACCACGGTGCTTGGTGTATCTGTTGTGTAATCAAGTGCCAGGTGCTGAGGGGGAAATTATAAAATTATAATTTGGGGGCTAACAGTTTCTTGCAGTTGCCTTCTGCTTATTGTCCAAAGAGTATTTCTGCTGGTTGTTCTTCCAGTATTGCTGTCCAGAGCTGGCGCACACCTTTCTGGGGGCCCCCGCCACAGATTCCTCAGTTGCGTCGGCTAAAATGGCTGAATCAGAGAAAGGAAAATTGATCATGTTGGTGAACGATTTCTACTATGGCAAGTACGAGGGCAACATCCAGCAGGTGCATCAGGAGCAGAAGACGCACACGACCTTTAAGTGCGCCAGCTGTATGAAGCTTCTCAAGAACAACATCCGGTAGGCGCCTGCCCTTCCCGGGGGGCGGGCGGGGTGGTCCATCCCCAGAGCCTTCCCCTTGGCCCAGAATGGAGGTTGGGAGTGGTGGAGCACGAGTGGCTGACATTTCAGAGTCCCCACCCGATGGGAAGCTGCTCCGTAGCTTGTTTGGAACTGGCACTCCAGAGAGTTCTGACAGTGGCCTCTTCCAGGGTTCCCTTTGGGAAGAGACAGGAAGCATCCGTGCCCGTGAGGGGCAAGTGCCTGTCCTCCCCACCTGGGCCCATAAGGTCCCCCTCAAGGCGGCCTGCTTGCAAGGGGCCCCGTCCACCTCCACCTCCTCCTTTTCAGTGTTTCCTGCCCCTTTCTCCCCTTGGGCTGCCAGCCCTTCAGGGGAGGGCCTGCCCTGGCCAGCGGGTACTTGGCGGGGGGGGATGTGGTGCCCCTCCGGCCGGCTCTGATCCTTCTGCCCCCCCGCCCCCCCCCCCCAGGTTCATGAACCACATGAAGCACCACCTGGAGCTGGAGAAGCAGGAGAGCTGGGAGAGCCACACCACCTGCCAGCACTGCTACCGGCAGTTCCCCACCCCCTTCCAGCTGCAGTGCCACATCGAGAGCACCCACACGCCTCACGAGTCCTCCAGTGAGTGGCCCACGCCAGGGAACGAACGAACGAACGAGTGAATGAATGGTCTCCCTCTCTCTGCCTGGGGGGGGGGCTGGTTCTCTCTCCCGGAGAGTGGCTGCCTGAGGAGCGGCTGGCTCTCTCTCCTGCAGAGGCCAGTGGCTGGGGGGGGGGGGGGGGGAGCTTCCCAAAAGGGCCTCCGGACCCGCTCTGGTGTCTTTCCCGTAACGATGAAGATTCCAGTCTGGGACTGATGCCCTGCGCCCTCTGCTCAGGTGTCCTTGGGTCAAAGATAAAGGGTCCTAAGTGGGGGAGCTGCCCTTCCTCTTTGGGGCCCTCCCCAGCTGAGCTCTGAAGTGCCGCCCTGGGACAAGTGGCTGGGGGGAGGCTTCCCGTCCCTGCCGGTCTCCCTCTTACCCACGAGGGAGGGGCCCCTGCTCTGGGCACCCCAAGGATTTCTGTGTCTGTCTTGGCATCCCTCTCCTGCCCATCATGTTGGAGCCACAGAAATATTTTGGCTCACAAATGTGGCCCTCGCCCTGGGAGAGGAGGTGTCTTTGTTGAAGTCTGGCAGCAGGGAACCTCCCGGCGCTAGAGCAGAGCTGTTCCGTGTGAAAGCCAGGCGAAGCGTGATGCTGTTGGGCTGGATCCCGCAAAGTGTCATCGGAAGACCCTGCTGGTCTGTGATCCTCCCGGCCTTCTTCCCTGGAGCCTTTCCGAGCCTGGGGAGGATAACTTTGAGGATGGGTGATTTGGGTGTGTTTTGTGCGTGCACCGACAGCCACACAGGCGGAAGTGCTGAAGGGGGGAAGAGGGGGGTTTGCTCCTTCCTCTCCATGAGGGGAGGATTCTGTTCTCGCCTTCCCACCCAGCTGCAGCCCGTGCCCAGTCTCCCCCCCCCCCGCCCCCCCGAATGTCCTTTTGCAGGCTTGGCGGGGGCGCGTCTTCTGCGGGCACCGTGCAGGATCTGCAGCATTTTGTAGGGAGGAGGAGCTCTCTGATTGCTCAAAGACAAGTTTGCTTTCTCTGATGAGTGAAACTGGGGGGGGGGGGGGGTATGAAATGTTGCCGAACTATCCATAGGACTGTCAAAGAGCCCAATAGAATGGTCAGATCTGCCTTATTCCGTTGCTTTAAAGTTTAGTTTTTGGGTTTGTTTTGTATTTCCCCCCCCAGCCACCTGTAGAATATGTGAATTATCCTTTGAAACGGAGCAAATCCTTTTGCAACATATGAAGGACAATCACCGGCCCGGGGAAATGCCCTACGTCTGCCAGGTACTGCAGAGTGTTGTTTTGTGTACACTGAAGACGTCCTTTCTAGAAGCTTTTACAGATCAGAGTCTGTGTCTTGTGTGTCTAGGTGTGCAACTATCGATCGTCGGCATTTTCAGATGTGGAAAAACACTTCCGAGCCGTTCACGAGAACACAAAGAACTTGCTCTGCCCCTTCTGCCTTAAAGTTGTTAAAATCGGGGCCCCGTATATGCATCACTACATGAGGCATCAGGTAACCTCCTCCTTGGCTGGGACAGGCAAAGGGCAGGCCACACCTTCGGGCGCCAGCTGGGGGTGGGGGGTGTCTCCGGAACCCCTCCCCTGGGCCCGGGTTAAGGGCCGCGATCCGGCTGGAGTCGGCAGCACTGCAGGCAGCTCTCCGGTGGTGCTCCGTGGCAGCCCCTGGCCTCTACTGCCCGGTTGGCGTCAGCTGGTCTGGGTGGCAGGAGTGGGCAGTGCCTTCATGGTGACAGGAACGTGTTGAGCTCAAAGAGGCCGGGGTGTGTGTGTGTGTGTCACTGTGAGGTGGGCACGGAGGCCCTGTGACCTCTTGCTCACGTCTGCGCTCAGGGTGGCTCCCTTGAGATCCCTGCTTCCATTCCGGTCTGGCCACTGCAGCAGTTCATCAGCCAATTCCAAACTAACGGTCAGTTGTCTTCCGTGTCCCAAAGAAAAAGGGAGTGCACCGCTGCACCAAGTGCCGACTCCAGTTCCTGACATGCAAAGAAAAACTGGACCATAAATCTCAGCATCACCGGACGTTCCGGAAACCCCCTCAGCTCGAGGGCTTGCCTCCCGGGACCAAAGTAAGCTCAGCCATCCTAGCCTGGCCGTTGTGGAAACCGGTCCGGGGGTGGGTGGGCTGCACACGCATGACTGGGGCCTCCGGGGACTTCCGGTGGGACTTCCTGTGACACCAATTGGCTCCTTTGACTCGCCGGGGATATGGCTGTGCGGGGGCCGTACCTGCTGATTCGGTGCTTAACCCCTGAGTGCCCCCGTGGCCACAACCCCGGACCCATTTGAGAATCCCTGAATCCCATTTGCCCGTTTCTGAAGTGACGGCAAGCCCTGTGGCTGGAGAAGGCGGTTTCTGGCAGGTGGACATCGCACCTGCATGGGAGGTGAGCTCACGGCAGCTGTGTCATGAGAAACAGGAGTCCATAAACTGGCTCTGTGCATCTGTTTGAATGGGGCGGGTGGGGGGGAGAGAAAATGAAAATCCAGCACTGTTTAGAAGCAGGATCAGGACTAAGCTCTGCAGGGGAGATTTCCGTCTGGTGAAACTGTGTCCCTGTTGCTCCTGTGGGTGCCCTTTGGTCTGGTGTCTGCCCTGGGCCTGGAGGTGGGGCAGCCATCAATAAAGGCCAGGCCAGTTTCCTTTTACCCACCATCTCCCGTTGGGAGTCCAGTCCCAGTGGAGTGGTTTCCGCCATGCCTGATCCTTGCAAGGTGTGCCATGCGTCTGTCCAGGTGGGGCTCCAGGCCGGTGCGTGGGAGCCTGCCCTGGGGCTGCCCTACTTGGCTTCATCGTGGTTGGGGTGGGGTGGGGCTGAGCCGAGAGTCTCTCATGGCGGTGTGGCCAGCCATCCCCTCCCTCCAGGGGGGGCAGAGAACGGTTTTGTCTAGCACTGCTGACCCACTGCTCTTGGGACGATGCCCTCTTTGCTCACGCGGAAGCACAGGTCTGTGCAGCGAGAAAGGCGGTGGCCTCCTTTGCTGCCTCCAGAGGTGCTTGCCAGATCTCCTCTTCTGATCCTAGGTGACCATCAGAGCTTCCGTGGGATCTATTCCCCCCGGATCAGCACCCACGCCTGTTGTTGGCGCCAGCACATCCACCTTACAGTTGTCCCCCAATGTTAAAACCACAAACACTAAAAACTACCACAAACTGAATGTCAGCAAGGCTAAGCCCAAGCCCAAGCCCTGGAGCGTCCAGAAGAGGCTGACCATGGGGACCAGTGGCCTCGGCAGCGGCACCGGCAGCAGCACCGGCAGCAGCAAAAAGAACAATAAGATTGCAAACACGGCATTAAGTAATCTCCGGTAAATCTTCTGGTCCTTGTCCCTGGGTGGGGGGGGTAGCCCCCATGCCCCCGGACAGGAAGCCAGAGCCTCCCTGGCCCTGTGGAAGCCCAGCCGGGAGGGAGGGAGGGAGGGAGGGCCTGCGTGAGCCGCGTCCTGCTCCTTGGGAGACCGTGGCCATGGGCAGACGCTCCACAGCTCAGGGCCCTGCAGGCTCCGGGCTGGCAGGAGGCTCTTGCAGGCCGGGCGACGGTGCAGACTCCCTGGGACATGCCGGAGGGGTGCTGAGCCAGTGCCAGAGAGGAGCCAGTGTCTGCAAGCGCAGTCCCCCAGCCTCTCTCACAGAACGCAGGATGGGACTGGAGCTGCTCTGCTGTTTGGTCCAGCCTCTGCCTGTGCTCCTTGCTGGGGCTGCTGGCTGCTGGCAGCAGGGTGAGAGCACAGGGCTGCTGCGGGTCGGAGAAGAGGGCCTGCACCTAAGGTGAAGAGAGGAGGAGGAATGGGGGGGGGATGCTGCTGGAAATGCAGCTTGAATGGGGAGTGACTCTGTGGCTCAGAGGCAGAGCACCTGCTTGGCATGCAGAAGGGCCCAGGCTCAGGCAATCTCCAGTTAAAAGATCAGGCTGGAGGGGATGGGAGAGACCTCCGCCTGAGGCCCTGGAGAGCTGTCAAGAGGGGACTGTGGCTCAAGGGAAGAGCCTCTGCTTGGCATGCAGAAGGGCCCAGGCTCAGGCAATCTCCAGTTAAAAGATCAGGCTGGAGGGGATGGGAGAGACCTCCGCCTGAGGCCCTGGAGAGCTGTCAAGAGGGGACTGTGGCTCAGGGGAAGAGCCTCTGCTTGGCATGCAGAAGGGCCCAGGCTCAATCCCTGGCAGCATCTCCAGTTAAACAAGGACCAGGCAAGAGGGGATGGGAGAGACCTCCGCCTGAGACCCTAGAGAGCCCCTGCTGGTCTGAGTAGACGATGCTGACTTTGATGGACCCAGGGGCTGATTCCATAGAAGGCTTCTTCATGAGTGTTCATGTTTTAAGGGGAGGGCCTGTGGCGCAGTGATCTGCAGGAGGTCCCAGGTTCAATCCTTGACGTCTCCAGTTTAAAGGGACTAGTGGCAGGCCAGGAGGGAAAAGACCTCTCTGCCTGAGACCCTGGGGAGCCGCTGCCAGTCAGAGCAGAGAGCCTGGCCCCGGGCGCAACAAGGGGGTCTGGTCCTGCATAGGGGCAGCTTTACGTATTCCTGCCAGAGCTTCCCACCTGTCACATTGTTGGGTGTTCAAAATATGCCCAAAGCACTTGGGGCGCTTCTCCCCCCCCCCCGAGTTTCTAGGGCACCCTCTCGTGCCGTGCTGACCCCAACTCCACAGAGAATCCCCCAAGGGGGCTTCTTCCTTACGAGGCAGCCGAGGTGTCAGTCTAACTCAGCAGAGAGGCCCTTCAGGGTAGGACTGGCCGCCACGTGTCTTGGGATCCTGCCCAGTGTGGTTTGGAGGGAGCACTTTTTCCTCGCCTCCTTTAGTGGGCTTGAAACGAGACTTCCTGCCCCCGGGGCCGGTGTTCTCCTCCTAACGTTGCTCTTCCGATAGCTGTTCGGAGATCCAGAAGTGCATCGAGTGCTCCTCCGACATCCGGACCTTTGCCAGCCACTTCCCCGCTTACGTCCACTGCAGCCTGTGCCGCTACAGCACGAGCTGCAGCAAAGCCTACGTGAACCACATGATGAGGTAGGGCCCTGGCGAGGGGAAGGGGGCCAGGGCAGGGCAGGGCTGGGCCGGGCCGGGCTGGGCCGGGCTGGCGGGCGGCCATTCACACCCGTAGGAATCAGCTCAGGAATCGTTCTCTGTTTCCTTGCAGTTTCCACAGTGCCCGTCAGAGTAAACGGTTTTGGATTTATAAAGCTCGTTCGGAAGGACTGAGGTAACGCTCTCCCAGGCTCCTCCTCCTCCTCCTCCTTCTGGGGTGCGTCTGGGGCAGTTCTGTGTTGGTGCTGCGCTGGGCCTAGAATGCAGGCAGGCCTGGCTTCCCTCGCAGAGCAGAACTGCACCCTTGGAACCTCTTTTGACGATCATTCTTTGGTGGGACACCCCCCCCCCTTCCCTTTCCCTTTGGCCAAACATTTGCCTCCTGGCCCTTGTGGCAGCCTTGAAATCCCTGGGACTGAGGATGCTTCTGGAGGCCCCCACTGAGGCTGTGGGAGCTACGAACCGCTTCTGGAGGGGGGACTATTGTTAGGCTCTCAGCCACAAGGTCTAGATAGGAACTCTCAGTCTGGGGCAAGGAATGCTCTGCATTCTTAGTGCTGGGGGGGGGGGGGGCGACAGTGGGAGGGCTTCTGGACCCACTGGCGGACCTCCTGAGGGCACCTGTTATTTTTGGCCACTGTGTGACAGACTGTTGGACTCTCTTATGTTCTTACGACCACAGATAGCTTTATGTAGCAACAGTGAGTGTTGCCTTCCTCTTAGTTATTTCCAGATCCAGAGTTTTAGCAGGATGATCTGTGTTTGTTGTGGCTTCTTTATGAAATGCTTGGAAAGGGCGGCACGTGGTGAAACATGTGCTTCTGTGAGCCGGCCAGATTTGAATGGCTGGTGCTCCAGGACCACGCCAGTAGGAGAGACCCTCTGGTAACCTTTTCTCACGTACTCACGGCTGCTTTCTCTCCCCCCCCCCCCCCAGGGGCATCACTACGGTTTGTCTGAATTGTGATTACGTAATGGATGATTCTGGCTTAGACAAGATGGCCACACACTTGAACGAGCGCCAGTATCACCGGTGCCAGGTCATTGTGGAGAATGGTGGGTGCCTCTTCCCCGTCTGCCACTGTTCCCCAAGGACTGGCATGCTGGTTTGTGTTGAAAGGAAACCGTTGTCTCTTGTGTTGCAGTGTCCCTGGAGGATCTCGCGACCGAAGATCTTTCTGAGTAAGTGGCTTGTTTCCAAAACTGGCAGTCGAGTCAGGTGGGTGGGTGGGTGGGTGGGACCTCTGCTTCTGCTGGCCCCTGTCCCAAGGCTGAAACTCAAGCTTCAGGGAACCCTCGGTTGGGCCCAAGTGCATACATCTATCTATCTATCTGTCTCCACCAGGCATCCTAAGACACAGGGGGATAAAAGGACCTAGGCCCAAAGGAGCTTTGTCCATGCCCAAGGGGGGCTTTGGGTTTTTGTGAACAGCACGCCCACCTGAGAAGGGGCGAGAGTAAACAGACTCCTGGAGAAAAGTCAAGATCCAGCCGATGCCCTTATTGGGCTGCTTCTTGGGGCCTGTCGTCTACCATTTAGCCGTCAGCTCCATCCCCTTTTCTGTGTGCTCAGCTGCTTAGCAGAGAAGAGCTTGGCCTTCTCATGGGCGACACTGGCACTTCTGGCGGGTTCATCCTGCAAGTGGTTCTGCGCCGAGGTTCGCTTCAGAGCCTCTCTATGGAGCATGGGGGCATTGGTGAGGAGTCGCGGTGCCTGCCCTGGAACAAGCTAAAAACGGGCAGGGGAGGAGCGCACTTCCTCGGTGGAATCCGTGCCAGTTGTACTGCCGGGGCTCTCGTCTGCTGTGGAAGACATTGCAGGTCCCCGGACCATAGGAGTGGCGATGGAGTCTGTGATTCCCCAGGCGTCCGAGGTGCCTGTCCCGGCTGCAGCAGGTTAACAGTCCCTGTAGATTCAGCTGCATCGACAAAGAAGATGCAGCCAGCAGCCATTTCTTAATGCAGAAAGCTGAAAGGGCCCTCCTCGGTGTCAGGGCTTGACTGGGGGGCAGGAGTGGCGCTCTCGCCCTCTCTGCTGCTGGACGTCTCTTTCCTTAACGCAGGGAATCAATCCCAGCGGGGTGATAGAGAAGCGGCTTGTTTTCATGGGGGCCTGGAAGTCAGTACATGTAAATAATGCATTGCTGCTCCCGAGGACGGGCTGCGGTCTGAGAGCTCCACTCTTCCCGTGGCAGCTGGGGGGGCCGGCTTGCCGGGTCCTCCCTCCCTCCCTCCCTCCCTCCCTCCCTCCCTCCCCAGCACAGCACAGCACAGAGAGCGGCTCTTCTCTTCCAGGGGGTAAATTGCAGAACTCCCATAAGCTGCCATTATTGTGGGAATGGGCATGGCGGAGCACCCTCGACAAACACGGAAGGTGCCTTCCTTGGAAATGACAGCGGGGATGGATGCATGCTGCTACAGCTGGCCCTTTCGCCTGGTTATTTTTACTCTGGGATAAAAATAAAAAGGAACCAGAATACTTGCTTTTGACAGTTAAATGTGTAGCTTTATAGATATGTACAAACGGGGGGGGGGCCCTGTGAGAACCTGTTGGAGGGGGTGGCTCATTCCCCCCCTTGCTTTTCCTCTTTCCGCCCCCCCCCCCCGGCAGTGCCTGCAGCCTCTCCCCTTCTTTCACTGCCTCCCCACCCCCTTTTCTCTTCCTCTTTTGTATTTTCAGATTTAACTTTTTAATCTTGTCCTGCTCCCCGACCCTCCGGCTTCCCCTTCCTTTTCCCATCAGTGGGGCAGAAGCATTAAATAGTGGAGGGGGGCTCGCCTCAGGCGGTGGCATGGAGGGGAGGCTTTGTCCTTGTGGTAGGAGAAGGGCAGCTGCCTGGGGGCTCCGGGGGCAGAGCGGTGCTGGGGCTGGGTGGATTCTGAGGTCCCAGCGATGGCCAGAGCACCAGGGGGGAAGAAGCACGCGTGAGCAGCCAACCTTGCGCCTGTCCTGTTGCTGACGACCGTCTGTCTGAACACTCTGCCTTTTATTCCATTCCTCAGCCCAAAGAATGACACATCTCTAAGCAGCGAAGGCGAAGATCCATCCCAGGTGAAGTCTTTTTCTGCATCCTCACAGGTGTACATACATGCTAAGTTTTGTTTCTGGACTTGCACAGTCACGCCCAGTGGCCGGCAGGCTCCCGGACCCCAAGTGCCGAGTTCTGGTTCTCTCGGGTGCCTGGTGGGCTTGTGGGCCCGCCGCTGCTGTTCTCCTCCTCCTGGGAGGCTTCTCTCTTTCTTCACTTCAGCCGGTGCTGCTAGCCAGCCCTGCGTCCTCAGACACCAAGCGGTCCGGTGGCAGATGAGCCCCACCCTCCTGGAGAGGTCCCCTTGTGCCTGCCTGCCTGCCTGCCTGCCTGCCTGAAGAAGTCTCGGGAGGGAGGGAGGGAAACCAGGCTGCTGGGGGGGGGGGAAGGCTGCCTTTCGGAGGGCAGCCTCAGCCGTTGCTTGTTCTTTGGAAGCAGCTCCGGTGCGCTTCCTCCCTTCCCAGTCTGCTGTGTCTCAAGCCCTGCCTTCTCCACCCCAGTTGCCAGCTGTGCTTTTGCCCCAGAATGAGACTGGAGCTGCTGTGCTCGGGGGGGCCGGGGGGGGGCGCCTGGGCTGAAACAGTGCTTCTGCCTGCAGCCACTGGGGGTGAAAGTCTTTGTTTTGCACTGCATTCCAGAGCCTTCCCAGACCTGACCCCCCCGAAGGGCAAGAAGGGACATGGGCTCCTGCAAGGTAAGTAGGTGGACAGCGTTCCCCCAGGGACCCGGAGGGGTGGCCCCGTCAGTCTGTCTGCAGCGGCAGAAGAGAGCCAGAGTCCAGGAGCACCTGGAAGACCTGACGCGACTGGTGGTGGCAGGAGAGGAGCAGTCCTGAGTCACGGCTCCCTTCCCCACTGCAGGGACGCCCGGAAGCTCCCGCCCCCCCCTCCCCCCCCGCCACAAATTCTGCTGGTCTTGAAGGTGCTCCGGGAGAATTTGGCTCTCTCCTGCTCCTCCAGAGGGAAGCAGTGTATGGCTGTCCAGGGTGGTGCGAGAAGGGCTTGCCCTCCCCTCCGGAGGGGGAAGGCTTCATGCTCCGGCTGGCCGCAGTGTCCAGAAGCACCTTCGGGAGGAGAGGGTCACTTCCTTCCCAGCAGCAGCCCCGATTCTTAGAGGGGATAAAAGCGTGGTGAGGAATCCCTGACTGGTGACAGGCGGAGGGAGGGAGGGCGGGCGGGCGTGCAGAAGTTCAGCCCTGAACCGGGCTTGGGCTTGAAGAGACCCTCAGTCTCCCAGGGGTGCATGGGGGGTTCCTTTTATAGCACCAATGGGTTGACATCTCTGGGGCTGTGGCAGTTTAGCTGATCAAGAACCCAGTATGCCGGATTGGAGCTGAGACCCCATAAGCATGAGCTGTGTTCTGCCGGAGTGGGCCAGGCCTCTCTTTGGGCCAGGCCTTGATCTCCCCACTGTGCAGGGGGGCCCACCGAGCACTCACAGGCAGCCCCTGGAGGCGGCTGTGCCCTGTCAGTCAGGGCAGACCGTGGGGCCTCTGCGGAGAAGGCAGTCACTCCCAGATGGTTACTTTTTCTGCCTTATCCATGGGGCACATGGATGTCTTCCCGTGACGACCCTGAGCCAGCCCTCTGGTTCTAGTGAGTGCCTTCAAGCTGTATCCAGTCACAATTGGACACGTTCATTGCTGGGAGGCAAAGAGCCACATGTCTACGACAGTGTAGCAGGGTCTTCAGGAAGTCATAAATATGCAGCACAGAAGTGTCCTGAATGGTTTTGGAGCAGACCCCTGGATATTTCATGATGTGGTCAACTGGTTGCTTTGCCTTTTTCAGCCCAGGAACGAAAAACTGTGCAGAAGGAACAAATAAGGCCCAACCTGATCCAGGGGATGAAACGTCTTCCGCTGAGAAACAGGAAGAAAAGGCATCTCACCCAAGTCCAGACCGCTCTTCCAGTCCGGCAGTCTCAGCCCCATCAAAAGACCCCTCGGAGGAAGGGAGCAAAGGCTGCCTCGAAGGTCAGACGGCTGAAGGCCCTGCAGCAGCAGCAGCAGCTGGGAGTGGAGAGGCCGCGTCGCCTGCAGTGCTGGGGCCCCCCACTGGTCAAGGAGGCCAGGCCTTCGCAGAAGACCCTATGGGAAGTGGAGAGATGGGCCAGACTGGAAGTCCGCTGGCTGAAGGCCCTGCAGCAGCTGGGAGTGGAGAGGCCGCGTCTCCTGCAGTGCTGAGCCCCCCTTCTGATCAAGGAGGCCAGACCTTCACAGAAGACCCTACGGGAAGTGGAGAGACGGGCCAGACTGGAAGTCCGCTGGCTGACGGCCCTGCAGCAGCTGCGAGTGGAGAGGCCGTGTCTCCTTCAGTGCTGGGGGCCCTCTCTGGTCAGGGAGGCCAGAACTTCGCAGAAGACCCTACGGGAAGTGGAGAGACGGGCCAGACTGGAAGTCCGCTGGCTGACGGCCCTGCAGCAGCTGCGAGTGGAGAGGCTGCGTCTCCTGCAGTGCTGGGGGCCCCCTCTGGTCAAGAAGGCCAGGCCTTCGCAGAAGACCCTACGGGAAGTGGAGAGATGGGCCAGACTGGAAGTCCGCTGGCTGAAGGCCCTGCAGCAGCTGCAGAGGGAGGAGGAGAAGGTTCCTCTCCGTCCATTTCAGGAGACTCTTCTGGCCCAGGACCGTCCACCTGCTCAGAAGCCCCAAGCGAGACCGCCGAAGAAGGAAGCCTTAGGAACCAGCCGGCTGAAGAGGCTGTAGTGGCCGAGGGTGGAGAAGATACATCTCCTCCTGTTCCAGAGCATTCTGCTAGTCCTGGACTGGCAGCCCACTCAGAGGACCTTCCCCAAGTTTCCGCAGAAGAAGGAAATGCAGAGAACCGAGAGGATTGGGTCACTGAAAGCTCCGCAGTCGATGAATGTGAAGGAAACGCATCCGTGGCAGAACCCTCTTCTAGCGTGGCACCGTCAGCTTGCTCAGAAGACCTTGGAGCCTCGGCAGAGGAAAGCGAGAGCCTTGGCCATCGGAGTGACGAAGGCTGTGGAGTCGCTCTGTGTGGAGGAGACGTGGCTTCTTCCACTCCAGAGCCCTCCCCTAGTCCCGGGTCGTCAGCCTGTTCGAAGGACCTCGTGGAGACTGCGGGAGAAGCCCGGGGGGGGGGCCACCCTGAAAGGGAGGCTCAGGAAATGTCTGTGGCTGCTGGATGTGTTGAAAGGACAGCCGTATCCCTTGTAGCAGCTGGCCCCTCAGATGCGAGGCTCCAGGCTCCTTCAAAAGGCCCCGAGGACAGCCCTGGGAGGGAGGCGGAGCCGTGTGAAGGGAGCTCCTCTGCACCAGCGGCAGGCGATGGCTCCAGTCCAGGGGCCCCACCCTGTTCTGTGGAAACCTCACATGACGAAGGGGCAGGAGGTGATGCCTCAGGGACGGGTGAGAGAAGAGCCGAAAGACCCCCGGGAGGAGACCCCTCTGGTCCCAGTTCCGAGGACCAGCAGCAGCAGCAGGAGGTGCCTGATCTGGAGGAGGCTGGGCTGGAGGACGTGGACGCAGACCCCTCCGGGCGGGCCTCTGGCAGCAGCGTCAGTTTCGAGCAGTTCCTGAGACGCAGAGATGAGCCCGAGTCCGTGAGCTCGGACGTGAGTGAGCAAGGCAGCGTCCACCTGGAGCCGCTGACTCCATCGGAAGTGCTGGAGCACGAGGCGACAGAGATCCTCCAGAAAGGCGGCTCGGCCGGCTCGTCTTCCAAGCCCTCTGGGCCGGGCTGTGAGCAAGCGGAGGCTGGCGCATCTCCAGAGGGCAGCCCTGGCCACGGGGAGGCAGCTACAAGCCCAGCCGAAGAGAGCACGGACGCCAGCTGAAGCGGCGCCCGCGGCACCGGTGGGAGGGCCACACAAGGGCCCGACAGCAGACCGGCAGCGGTGGCTGCCCTGCAGGGAGGCAGCTTGTGAAAGCTGGAGAGAGAATCACGAGTGACACCTGCGGGCCCCGTGATCCCAAGGAAGGCAGCTGAAACCGGCCGGTCTGCCTGCGGGAGGAAATCATTAAAGGTTTATTCGTTCTGTTCCACGTAAGTTCCCTGTAGACCTGTGTTGTTTGTTTTCCGGGGCGATTGTGCTCCACGCAGAGCGTTGGGCCTGCTCTCCGTCCGGAGGAGGAGGAGCTCCGGAGATGGGGTGTGGCATCCCTGCCCCATGGAAGCCTGCCGGGGGTGGGGCGGGGTGGGCTGCAGCGCTCTGCACCTCAGGATCGGTGTGATCTGCCAAGGATGTCAGCTTCCCTTAAGCTTTCCGTGAAAGTGGAATTCCGGTGAGACAGGTCTGGTGGGCTTCCCAGCGAGCAAGACGTTGTGTGGGAAATCTGACACCCTCTTCGTAGAAACGTTGACGCTCCCCGACCTGCGTCTCTGAGGTGCTGACTGTTGTGAATATTTTTATCAGCAGCAGACACCCCCCCCCCCCAAAAAAAAAGGCAAAAGGAAAGAACTGAACTGGAAATGTATAAAGCTGTTACAGAAACAGAAAATAGGTTGTTGAAACATGGATCGTGGGAAGGGGGGGGGGATTTTGGCATGAAAATCATTTTGATACGTAGTTAGGTGAAGGAATGCATCAAATGAATTAATGGTAGCTTGTGTTTAAGTATTAACATGCCTAATTAAAACACTCCGTTTGGATCTTTTGGGAAGTTCTCTTGACTTGTTTTTGGTTTTTAATGAACATTAAATGTTTTGGAACATCCGTTAAGACCCTGAGATGTACATATTTTGGAGTAAATATTTGCAAGAAAATGTGACCTATTTTGCTGTCCCTGTGTGTTTCCTTATGCGATAGTCCACTGGTCTGTGTTGGGGGGAGAATTGTCCTGACGGTGCAGGCACCTGTTTGGGCAGGGGTCACACAGAGGAGACGTGGTCCAGTTTTCCCCTGCTGCGTGGAGAGGGGAGTCCCTTGGAGCCCGGGCTTCCCCTTCCTTGAGGCTAGATTCCCTGGCCCCTCCCTCGGCAAGGAGGCATGTGACATCCCTCGCGGCACGGGGGGGGGGGGCTTGCCTGTCAGGATGTCTCCCCAGGCTTCAGAAAAGTCTCTGTGGGGTCCGGCAAGATGGTTTTACACAACCTTCCCCCAGATGTGCGCTCTTACTGCATGCCCAGAGCAACGGTTAGGAATATGACAGCTCCCACCTGCTGTCTGAGGCGGTAGAGCCCGGGAGCTCCCTTTTTCTGCTGCATAACCTTCACCAGGCCCCTCTTCTGTGGGGAGCTTCCGTGGCTTCCATCGAACTGGCACCACCACGTTGAGGGTGAGGGGGCTCGTTCCCTGCCATCAGCCAGCCTCCCCCCCTCCCCCCCCCAATGCATGGGTGACCATTTGCAGACAAGCCTGTTTGCATCATCGAAAGACTTTGGACAGAACGGACCTGGGTCTGCACAGCGGACAGGGTGGGTTTGCTGAAGCCCCAGAGAAATCCTGGACTCGGTTCTGGTCTTTTCTGGAGAAAGGGAAGGACTGCGCAGACCTCCCCCTCCCCCTGGAAGCCGTTTGCCTGGCTGTGGGGCGTGGGGTCCTGCAGGGCTCCCCACCAGCCCCCCTGACTTGCAGAGGCAACTTGGGCTGGGAGGGCCAGGAACGGTCAGTCCGGGCTGGAGCGCCATCCAAGGAAGGAGGCGGGAGGGAAGGGGCTTCACCCCTGGCCCCAAATCCACAGCCAGCTGTTGCCTGTTGTGGGCGCAGGGCAGGAGAGGTTCTCAGTGGGTTGTACCTCGTGTTCATTAGCAGGTAGGGGCTGCTTTGCCATCCGGGCCTTCCTCCTACCAGCGAGAACTTGCATTTAACAAGAGAGGATCAGCCAGCTCGGTAGCGTAATTGCTTCTGGCAGAAGGTGTCTGAAGTATGAGCCTTTGAGCCCTGTGCTGGAGAGACAAGGGTGCGTTTTCCTTTGTTTCCAGCCGGCATCTGTCTGTGGACACGAGACAGGATCTCCGCCGAGCTCCCTCCGGTCCAACTAGTTCGGTAATGAGCAGCGACAGCTCTGTGCGCGGCAGCCGAACCAGCGCCTGAAACCGTAACCTCTCCGGAGGAAGGGATTCTTTTGCAGAAGTGAGGAGGGGAGGAGATGGAATTGGGCCACCTTCAGCTTGGATGAAACATTTTGCAAAATTGATAACAAATGAGTTCAGCCGAGGGCTGTGTAAAAATGTTCCCAGTCTCCTGGAAATTAAATCCAGGGGCCTTGTTGTCAGTGAAACATGATAGGTTTATTAACAACTCAGCAGAAATGGGGAGTCGAAGCGGGGCTTTTATCCGATGCAATTTTTCTCCCTAATCTGAGTTGTATGTATGCGGCGGATGCTTCAGAACATCTGGATGGGGTGATTTGTTTTTCTTGCTTGCACCTGCAAGCATTGGGATGCACATAAACAGAAAAGAAATTAAATCTTTCATGAAGCAAGGCGGGGAGGGGAGGGAAGAAGACTCCAGTGGCCTGTAAAGCTCAAGGGAGTCTTCTGACAAGCGCCAGGCTGTAAACACGCCGGCGAGGAACGTAATTCTTCTGACAAGGGCCGCTGGTGGCACCGCACACAGCCTTAGCAGATGCCCAAATTTCAGCAGAGGAAGCCGGGAAGCCTGTAATGCAAATCGTTGGGAAAGGCTCTGGGCCTCCTTGTGTCTAAAAATAGCCCACGGAGGGGGAAGAGCTGGTGTTTCATTTGCTTGATTTTTGGTATTCCAACAGACAGTTCTCAGGCCAAGAAAGACTGTCCAAATCTCAAACGTGCAAGCTGCTTATGAGCCTAGGCTGGGCTTCCCGGAGGGACCTAAAACAGAAAATAATTACAATGGGGTGTGTGGGTGGGAGGATTGTAGATGTCCTGGACTGCAGAACCCTCCCAGCTCCTTGGGTTATGACCCTGCCCCAGTTCAAGGGCGTGAGGTGGGAGGAGGACACAGAACTGTTTCTTATTTGGGGTTCTTTGCAGTGAAGTGCCGCACCTCTAGTCTCCTGTGTAGTGTTGTGCAGACTTTTGAACTTTTTCTAAACACTGCATTGCCATTAAGAATTTATGGGCGGGTGGCTCTTTTGAGAGGCTTAACGCTTCATTCTGTGCCTCCTGGGTGGCTGAATTATTTAGAGCGGCCTCTCCTTCCGAGCTATAGAGCTGCATTCCGGATGCTATCGGCAACAGGAAGTTTTGAGCATCAAGTGCAAAAAGCATCTGTAAATTAAAGTGGAGCCCCCCAAAGTAGAGCTGATTTTTGGCATTCGCTGATGAATAGCCGCAGTCCAGACAGCTGTTTCTGCCGTCTTGGGGAAGCCGGGGGTCAGATGCAGGGAAGGGGAGCCAGAACTGGCTGAGAACGGAGGGGAGGGGACCCCCCCCCCCCCGGTAAATCCAGTAGGCGCCATATCAGGACGAAGTTCTTGACTCGGGCCGAAAAGCAAAACCCGGGAGGCCTCCAGCCAAAGCTCCCCTCCTCAGGTGCAAATGACCACACGGACGCCGCTGACCTACCGACTGTGGCCCTCCAGGGCGCCTCCCTCCCGGGGGACCCTCTCCAGGGGCTGCCCCCCCCCCGCCCCCCCCCCAGCATTGCTACAAAGCCACCTGCACCCCCACCCCCACCCGCGCGCAGCCCAGGCCTGCCGGTGCTTCCTGGCAGGGACGGCGTTATTCCAGCGTCGAGGGCCGCGGCCACGGCCCAGCTTCCCAGGGGAACAGTTTCTCCGGCAACGCCCCCGCCCCCGCCTGCCCTCCACGCTTGGCGCCCGGGCGCCCTCTGCTGCCGAGAGGCGGGACTGCGGCTGCTAAAGCGGGGCGGGGGGGGGAGGGGACGCGCGAGGAGGCTCCGCCCCCCAGCCTCTCCCGCCCCGCCCCGCCCCGCCTTCTCTGCCCCCCTCCTGGAAGCTGGGAGATGCCGGGCCCCGTGGAGGGAGAGCCAGCGGAGAAAGAGGCGAGCAGCGGCCTTGGCGTTGGCGTCCCCCCACTCCTCCTCCTCCCGCTCGCCTCCCTGCCTGCCCGGCCGAGGGGCGGCTTTGCCCGAAGGGTCCCCTAGGACAGCGGGAGGCCTCCAGGGGCTACCTGGAAGTTGGCAAACCCCCGTCCGGGCCGCTTGCCATGGGCCAGAGGAGGGGCTCGTGGCCCCGGGGGGGGGCTGCTGCAGGGGGGGAGGGGGGGCCGCCTCTGCCTCCCGCCTTCTGCATTCAAAACAACGACGACAACACTCCCCCCCTTCCCCGGCAGGCAGGCAGGCAGGGAAATCAGCCCCGCAGGGAGCAGGACGGGCGCTCTCCCCCCCCCCCCCGGCCCGGACACTCGAATGGTACGGCCCACGGGGCGCCCGACGGGCCCGCCGGTTGCCTGGGAGACCGAGCATCCGCCCCGCCCGCCGCTCCGAGAGTGGCTGAGGCGGTCTGGCAGCTGGGCCAACCGGAGCGCCGACGGCGTCTTCGGGGGGACGGCTCTTCCGCCGGAAGTGGCGCTTCGTTCCCGGTTGCCGGGGCAACTGCGCGCTTGAGCGGGAGAAGGAGAGCGGCGGCAGAGGCGGTGCGGCGGCGCCCCCGGCCGAGATGGTGAGCGGCAGCGGCGGCGTTTGTGGCCCCGGGTGCCCCACCTTCCCTCCCACAGCAGCCCCGCGGGGTAGGCCGGCGTGGGCCGCCTGCTCCCTCCCTCCCTCCCTCCCTGTTTCTCCGGTCGGTCAGTCAGGGGAGGGCGCCCCTCGCCCGGAGGCTCCTGAAGGCGGCGGCCGGCCCGGCAGCCAGAGGGCCCGGCCGGGGGGACGCGGCTGCCCCTAGTGGCAGGAAGTTCCATCATCTCCCCAGAGGGTGGCGGCCCCCCCCCCCGGGTTGGAAAAGACCTGGAGATTGGGCGGGGGGCGGGGGGGGGAGCAGTTTTCCTCCAGGCCAGTCTGGCCAGGGACCCTGGGGGGAGGGGGGAAGAGGTTGCCCTCTTCTGGGCGAGGAGCGCGGGTCACTGTTGGGTGTGGGGGGGGGGTGTAGGGTTGCCAGGTCTGGGTTGGAAAACACCCTGGAGACTTTGGGGGCTGGAGCCGGGAGCGGGGAGGGGCCTGGGGAGGGTCCAATGCCATATAGAGTCCTCCTTCCAGAGCAGTTGTTTCCTCCAGGTGAGCTGATCTCTGTCAGCTGGAGATCGGTTGTGAAAGCAGATCCCCAGGCCCCACCTGGAGGCTGGCAACCCTAGTGGGGGGAGGTGTTTGTGAATTTCCTGCATTGTGCAGAGGGTTGGGCTAGATGACCCTGGAGGTCCCCCTTCCAACTCTTATGATTCCACGACTTCAGCCAGCTGTCATGCCCTGGAGTCCAGCCTCCTCCAAAGCAGCCCCCCTGCCCCGCCCCCCAGAACAGATCTCTGAAGTTAGGAAATCAGTTGTCATCCTGGGAGGTCTCCAGGGCCCACCTGGAGGTTGGTAAGCCTGCCACCAGTGGGGAGGAGGGGTGGCAGAGGTAGGGACTATGGTGGTTTAGTTGGGCTCTGGCCGGTGGGAAGTCTGGGGGCTTCTGGGCGCACTCAGTCGCATGGGAGCTTCCCCGCAGGCGCTGCCCCGCAAGGGTGGTCGGGGGCAGCTGACACCGGCCCAGCAGCTGGAGCGCCGGCAGCATGAGGCCTACTTCCGGAGCCTGGCCGAGGAGGAGCACCAGAAGAGGGTGCAGCGGGTCCACCAGCTGGAGGTGATGTGGGAGGCCGAGGACCGTGTGGAGCGCAAGCGTGTCACCCGGATGCTGCAGGAGGAGGAGCATGAGCAGCGCATGGAAGAGGCCATCCAGAGGGTGAGCTGGGCAGCAAGGGTGCCCCGTGGCTGTGCTGGGAGAAGGGGTTTGTAGGGATCGGATGACACCCCCCACACCCCGAAGCTCCATAACTCCTTGTCAGAACAGGTTATGCAAGAATGAGCATAGGTAGGAGCAGCAGGCCCTGTGTTATTGTTTTAAAGAAAACGCCAGGTTGGCACATCTTGTTCAGTGTTTATGAGACTCTTTGGGTCTCTTCTGACTCTTCGTCAGGAGACGTGTCAGTTCTCTTTACTCCTTAAATTCTGGACATTTTAACGCTGCTGCGGAATCGGGGCATCCTTTTAAATCTCACTACTTACTTGCCGATACGTTGTTCTTGTCCCTTATGCTGCAAAACAGAATTCTGAAGAGGAAGAGGCGATATTTCAGTTTGAATTCCAGCGGGTTGTTTCTGTTCCCCAGGCAGCGGGGCAAGGGTGGTTCTTCTAAGACATCTTTCCCTGTTCCTTCAGAGGCCACACCTGGAGTTATCAAGCGAGTCTGGAATTTGTAGGGTAGATTTCCGGTCCTTTTGCTCTGATGTTCTAAAAGACAGTTCTGCTCTGTCAACCCCTGTACTCTGGCCGCAGGCAGGAGAGAATAAAAGGCTGAGAGAACTGGAGTTACAGCAGGAAGAAAAGCTGGCTGCAGAGCTGGCCAAGCTAAAGCAGGAGAAGCTGAAAGAGGAGAAAATGAGGCAGCAAATAAGAGAGACCAGGTACGTCCCCCCAGCTCTTGGGAAATCACTCGGAATATGCCACTCTTGCGCTCTGAAAGATCCGGCTGAAACTTCTGCCCCGGGGAGTGGGGCCGAGGAATGGGAGGGAGGGAGATGCCACTTCCGAGAAAGGGACAGGCCCCTCCGCCAAAGCAGTGCCCTGAGGCGGTTGTGCCCACGCTGCGTGCTGAAGTGGCGCTGTGAGGCAGCGGGGGGCATCCCCTGGGGGGTCTGTGCAGGGGAAGGTTCAGTGCGCCTGTGGGTCGGGGAGGCTTCCAGCCCAATCTCCGGCACCTTTGCAGGGGATCCCCGCCACTGGGCCTTCTGTAGAGAGCCCCCTCCACTCCCCCTCCCTTTGCTGCCACAGCGGTGTGGAGGAGAGTGTGTGTGTGTGTGCTCCATCTTCCCCACCCCCCCTTTTTTGTAGTATTGAACTTCGGGAGCTGGAGAGGAAGCTGAAGTCTGCCTACATGAACAAAGAAAGAGCCGCCCAGATTGCAGAAAGAGAAGCTCTGAAATACGAACAGATGGTAATGGGGGGGGTCTTGGGGGGTCTCTGGAATCCCGCCCGGGTTTGGGCCACGTGGCCTTCTTTTGCCTGGTTGCAGCACCTTCTTTGTGAAGTGCAGAACTCTTAACAAAACTCCTCGTAGCCTCGGGACCGTTGGTTCCCCAGCATCAGCATGGTCTGCTCTGGCTGGCTGTGGCTGTCCAGAGTCTCAGGTGAAGAAGGGCCTCTCCCACCCGTGGCCCTTTGAGCAGGAGGGAGAGGCTGCTGGTGACTGCCCGGGGGACCCTCAGCCTGCCAAGCGGGTGCTGTGCCCCTGGCCTTCCCCCCCCCCCGCCCCCCCCCCCGCAGCCTGTGTGGAAAGTGGTCTGGTGGGAGCTGCCACAGTCCACAGAGTTGTGTCTTGCTAGTTCAGATGTCCCTCTCCTGTTGTGTTGCCTGTGTCTGAACCCTTGCCTTGTGATGCTGCTGTTGTGTCAGGTATTTGGGCATTGTGCTGGCCTAGGTGTGGGGGCTGCCTGGCGGAGCATCCCAGTCCGGCCGTTCAACTGGGCTGATGTCACTCTTGTATCTCCCTGGCCAAAGCAAAAAGACCCAGTGCTGTTTGTAGACAGCGTTAAATGTCCTCCAGCAGCGTCTCTGTAGTAGGCATTCTTTCAGCTGAAGACTTCCTCCATTGTCGAAAACTGCCCCGAGGGGCCCGGCCCCCTTCCCTGCTCTCTGGAGCTGCCAGCCTGTCGCTCGGCTTTCCTGTCTCGCAGGCGATGTCCCCTCACCAAATTCTGTGTGGCTTACAGCCAGTTTAGATGGGCAGATAGTGCTGCAAACACTCACACATTCTTTGGGGTGGTGTTGATGTCTCCGAGGCTTTGGAATTGCCCTGCCTGAAGTCTTCACAAGTGGCCATGGTGTGCGTGCCACCTCGCAGAGTTCAGAGGCACGCATTAAGCATCTCTCCCCCCCCCCCAATTGTCATGGCAGAAAAACGAGGCAGAGCTGGCCAGAGCCTCGAAGGAAGCAGAGGAGCGGGCGGAGCAGGCGGAGAGCGCCGCAGAGACGAGGCGGGCTCAGGAGCAACTGCTTTATCAGCAAGAGCTGGGGAAGCAGCTGGAGGAGGGTGAGAGGCGGAAGCAGGCCGCCTACGAGGAGTTCCTCCGAGACAAGCTCCTGATCGACGAGATCGTGCGGAAGATCTACGAGGAGGACGAGAGGTAGGTTGGCGGCCTTGGGGGGCGGGGGGAGGCTGCTGGTCTTGCTGCCCCGGCTGTCTCTCACAGTGGTCCCGCTGGTCTTCTGGGGCAGGAGGGAAGACTCCCAGGGCCAGTTCAGGTGCCAGCCCGAGAAGGGCCTTCTGGCGAGTAGCACTGCCCCCGTGCCCTGCGGCAGCTGTCCCTGTTTAAGGGGGTGGGTGGGCTTCTGGTAGGGACGTTCCACAGTAGAGGAGAATGCTGCTGTGGAGCTGGGACATGTTTTTGTTCAAAACGTTCCTCCTTGTGAAGCTGTGGGCTGTTCCAGACGGATGCAGAGTGGTCGTGGCCATGTGAGTTTGCCCTCAAAGTCGCCCCAGGGGGAGGTTTGGGATACCCTCCTGCGGATGCCCTTGTGCTTGTCCAGGGCTTGGCCCCCCGCTGCGTGGAGTGGGATGCAGGGCAGGCATCCCTCTGAGAGCCTGTTTCCCTGGGGAGGGGGGGCGGGGCGCGGTGGTGAGACCTGGAGCAGGAGCCCCGGGAGAGGAGGGGGCCGCCAGGCGGCCGGTCTAAGACCAGGGCCAGAACCGACTTTCCCGATGCCTCACAGGGCCAGGCTGGAGAGGCTGGAGAAGAAGCGAACGACCCAGCGCTTCATAGAGGAGTTCCAGAAGGACCAGGCGCTGCGGCGGAGGAGGCAGCGTGAAGAGGTGGAGGAGGAGAACCGGAGGATCCTGGCCTTCGCCGACATGTGGCAGCAGAGGGAGGACAAGCGGATGTCTCAAGTCCACGAGAACGAGGAGCGGAAGCGCCAGCTCCAGCAAAGGGTAGGGGTGTGGGCCTGACCCCTCCCGGGCTCCAGCAAGCCTCTGCCCGTGGGGCAGCCCTTGAAGTCTGCCTGCTTGCCTTCCTTCCTTCCCCCTTGTAGATGGCCGAGCAGCTGGAGCGAGAGCAGCGGGAGCGAGAGGAGCTGGAGCAGGTCCGTCAGGAGCTCTCTGTGGAGGAGCAGGCAACGGCAGACTGGAACAAGGAAAGGGTGAGGCCTCTGGCTCCGAGCCTGATGGGAGGGGGGTGGCTTCCCCCTCCCCCCCCCGATTACCTGGGTGGGAAGGGCCCACTTCAAGCGCCCTGGCGGCACATCGCGGCGGGCCTCCTCAGCCAGTTCCCTTGATGGAGGGACTGCAACTCTCCTGCGGTGCAGGTGGTGAACTGTGGGCGGGCAGGAGGCCTGGCGCATCGCAGAAGGCCTTTCTCGGGGGCCCTCCTCCATTTCTCTGTGGAGAGCAACCTCCGGCCCCCTCCCCCACGCAGCCGCCCTTCCTGCACTCCCACCTTCCCAGATGAGACCGGGGTGAAGGAGCAGTGGGGTCCTGTGGTAGGGCCCTTCTGTCCTGGTGCTGGTGGGGGACAGGAGGCAGGCTTCTTGCTTTCCCCAGGAGGAGCCTGGTCCTTCCCATCCTTTGTGCCCCAGACCCAACCCCCCCCTCCCCACAGCTAGAGCCCCTGCCCAGAAGCGGGTGGAGAAAGGAGGCCTGTGAGGAGAGCCACCGTCACAGGCGGTTCTTGCCTTGCCTCCCGCAGGAAGACATGGAGAAGAAGATCCGGCAGCGCTTGGAGCTGCGGCACTCCTACGAGGAGCAGCTGGCCCTGCGGGAGGTGCTGCAGGAGGCGCTGAAGGAGGAGGAGGCCGCCTTCTGCCGGGCCATGCTGGCCAAGTTCGCGGAGGACGACCGGATAGAGCAGATGAACGCCCAGAAGCGGCGGATGAAGCAGCTGGAGCACCAGAGGGCCGTGCAGCAGCTGATTGAAGAGCGACGCAAACAGTTCCTGGCGGACAAGGTGAGTCCCCTCTTGAGTGAGTGAGTGTGTGTGGGAATGAGGGGAACTGGGATTCTGCCCCTCTGTTTGGGTGGCTGTCTTTCGTTTGCCCACGTTACCTGTGAGCATGAGACAAAGGGAAAGTCTTTTCGTTGGGGGCAGGAGCGTGAGCTGGAAGAGAGGCAGCTGGAAGAGAGGAGGGCGGACGCCGTGCAGGCCATCGTTGAGGAAGAGCGCCGCAAGCTGCTCCAAGAGCATGCCGTCAAACTGCTGGGGTACCTCCCCCGGGTAAGGGGGGGGCGGGGCGAGGGTGACGGGGGGGTGGGCAGGAAGGGCAGCCCCGGGCCACGTGCCTGGCAGGCATTGGTTTGCTCGTGCCGCTGCCTTCCCCGCTTCTGACTGCTGCCCTGCGCGAAAGGCCCTGGCCCAGCTGCGGGGGTCTTGGGGCTCCCACTCTTCCATCTCGAGGGCAACAGCAGACAGCCATGACACACCTGCCCCTCTGGTCCCAGCTGAGAGGGTGGCCTGTCCTTTTGCTGATGAGGGGGCTGCAGCACCACCTGCTGGCCTGGCCCCGCAAGGACTGGGCGTCCCTTCCTTCCACCCCAGCTCTGAGCCTGCCCTTGCACCCTGCCCAGCTCCTGCCAGGCACAGGAATGCTGGCTGCCCCTTGGTGAGGGGGGGGGCAGTTGGGGAAGAGCTGGCAGGTGGTTGGCAAAGCAGAGGGGAGATGGCCGAGCCCAGGGGAAGCGGGACTGAGGCGGCCTCAAGGGAAGCCGTGGGACTTTGTGGCAGGGGAGGAGGGAGCTGTCCCAGTGGCTTCCCTCGGACTGGAAGGGATTCGGCTTGGGGCCAATGGGGGCAGGTGTGCCCTGGCACACTCAGGAATGCCAGGAAAGCCCAGAGGGGCGGTGCCTGCCTCCCACCTTCACAGACCAGGCAGGGCCCTGGGGGAACCTCCCACCCCCCCACCACCACCCTGCTGCTTGCAACCCAGACCCAAAGGGGTGAGGAAACACACAAGAACTGTGTCCAGCTGGGTGAGGGGCGGGTGTTTCCTTCTCCCGGCTCCTCTTCTGAAACTGGGTCCTGAGCCTGGGACCTTCTGCCTGCCAAGCAGAGGTGTTCTGCCACGAAGCCCCAATCCCGAGAGCTCGCTCCTCTCCGTCCCAGGCCCCCCACCTCTGACCTGCGTGCCATTGGCTGTCGCGCCCAGGGGGCAGGGTGAAGGGAGAGGAGGGGGCTGAGGACCCAGGTCTCCACCCCCTGCCTTTTAGATGCTCCTTTGACCCAGGTGGCTTTTAAAGAGAACAGTTCTTTGGAAGCTTTGGCAGAAGACAGAGTGGCAAGGAGAACCCCACAAGCATGGGAGTGCCCCTTCTGGGTCGCCAGCCCTTCTCTCTCTCACTGTGTGTGTGTGTGTGTGTCTCTCTCTCTCTCCAGGGAGTTCTTAAAGATGAGGAAGATGTGGCCATGCTCGGAGAAGAGTTCAGGCAGGTTTATCAGAAGAGGACCAACAACGGGCTCCCGGAAGACTGTGGAAGTGACCCTGCTTCACGGCAGCCCCGGCTTGCTCTGGCAGGCAGCACCTGAGTCCGCGCACGTGCTCTCCTCCGCTCGTCCGCCTTGGGGGGGGGGGCACTTCATTGCCAGTTTGTACTTCATGCTCCCTTGGGAAAGGGATCTTTGAGCTTATCTTGACTTGACCAGCAGAGGTGCCGAAAAAGATGAGCCGGCCAGAGGTCAGCATTAAATGTGCTTCCACTAAGTAGGCAAAGTGTTTGTGTCCCACTAAAGGACAGAGACTGTGACTCTCTCAGCTACACTGCCGTGGAGGAGGAGGAGGCTTGCTCTGAAGGGGAGACCTCTTCTCCTCTTGTCCACTGGAAGGCGCTCGAGAGCGAAGCAGAGGGCAGGAGGGAGGGGGTGGCTGTAGCCGGAACAGAGGGGGGGGGGTGTTGCACTCCCTGACACCAGTGGGGGGATAGTTGGAGCTGGCACCCCAGTCCTAAATGATTTTGGAGGCTCCAGTTCGATCCCCATCCCTCTCAGAAGGCAGGAGAACTCCTTAGCCTGCCTGCCTGCCCCATTTTTAAGGAAGTGGCCAGCCAGCTGCTCCCCGCTGAGGCCGAGAGAGGAGGGCTCGTGCAAAGGAAGAGAGATGGCCATGACACCCATTTTTCTAGGAAACTGGACATTTAATGGGCTCACCCGTGAGGCTGTTTTCTTGGATCCCCCTCCCACACACCACCACCACACATTTCCCTGTCTGTGCTTGTGGGGCTAGGAATTTCCCCATTCGAGGGCTTTCATGAACTCCTCTTCAGTGAACGAAAGCATCTTCGCAGCTTCAATGTGCATCTAGGAAAAAGAAAAGAACAGGGTTTTTGTTTCTTGAGGGACTTCAAACTATGCCACCATTAGAAGAAGAGAAAGCTCATCCTCTCCCCTGTCCTAAGAAAGCCGGCTGCAGGCAAGAAGGAAGTGGAAGTCTTCCCGCACTCTCCTCCTGCAGTGTGAGAGTATTTCTGTCCCCCGTCCCCCCCCCGCCTACCTTCGGGTTGCAAACACAGGCCCCCATTCTCAATTTGGCTTCACAGCCCTAGGCAGGTGGCACAGCTACTGCGCAAAGCCTACAGGGATCAATTTAGTGGGTTTCCCCAAGCAGGTTTTGCCAAGCCAGGGCACCTGGTCTGCTGGGACTCCTCTACTGTAGGGTTCCACATGGAATTGGGGGGGGGGGGGGGTTGCCTCTCCTGAGAGCTTGGGCTTCGTTTGCCTCCTGAAAACCTGGGGGTCCCTTCTGCATTAGACCAAGCGGAGACTCACACCAATACTTGAATGTCCCCCTCAAACACCGGGGGAGGGGGGAAGCTGCAGAGGAGGATGAACACATTCTGCTGAATCAGGACCCTCTCCCTCTCCCCCTCTTGCTTGGTCCAGGTCCATCAAAGTCAGTCCTGTCCACACAGACTGGCAGTGGCTCTTGAGAGTCTCAGGGGGAGCTCTCTCACATCCTCTCCTGCCCAATCCTTTCTGCTGGAGATGGTGGGGACTGAACCTGGGACCTTCTGCATCCCCCTCCCCCCCGGAACCATTCCTGTGGGACCCCCAAAAACAACTGGGAGGGGAGCCCGTTTGTGGGGCAAGGCTCTGGTCCGTGTCGGACAGGTCTCTTCTTCCGAACTGGGCTGGCTCAGGGAAGCCATGAGGGGGCTGGGGAAGGTGGAGCCAGCCCTGGCTCCAGCTTGAAGGCAGACGAGTGCCGGCGAGGGGAACACTTGCCTTTTGCCTCTTTAAAATGTCAATGAGTTTCAGCTGCTTTGTGAAAGCTGCCAGCAGGTCTCCTTTCTGTTTCTCTAGTTTCTTCTTTTCCGCTGTCAGTTCGTCAAGCTTCTTGTGTTGTTGGTTGACTAGACCCTAGCAGGGCAGGGAAGGGAAGGGCACCACTGGGCTCGGAGGCAGGACCACCCTTGGGCCTCCCTGCAAGTGGGTGGTGCCAGCTGGCCCGGAAGGGACCCCCGCTGATGCCCAGGCCGAAAAGGGAGGAGTCCCTTTTCCCAGCCAGGAAAGGGAGGGGGCTGCCTTCCAGGCCCACCAGAGGGGCTGCTGGGGTGAGGGTGCCTGGCCTCACGCCAACGGGGGCTTCACCTGCAGCAGGGCCAGGTTCTCACCTGCACTCCCTGGCTGGCAGGCACGGGGCAAGAATGGCAGACCTCCCCCAGGGCTTGAGCCTCTGCCCAGCCCTCAAGTTCCCAGGAGGGCCTCTGTTCCCTGCCTCACGCCATTCCCTTGCTGGCTAGGCAGGGTATAAACCCAAATAAATCAATCCCTCTGCAGTGGCCTGCCTGCCTCCTGGGGGTGTCCGGAGGGAGAACAGAGGCGGGGAGCCCCACGCACAGCCCCCCCCCCAGGCTCCTTGGAGGCAGGCCCCAGTGGCTGGGTCCCTCTGGAGGTCCTGGCTGCCCCTGACTGGTGGGGGGTGGGGGGGCGTGTCCCAGAGCATACCTTGTTGCTTTGTTTCGCCTGGGCGGCCTCCCGCTTGGCCCGCTCCGCCTCCTCCAGGGCTCGGTTCAGGCGCACTTCCGTGGTGCTCTGGCTGGCCAAGGCCTGCTTCTGTGCCCGCTTGAGTGTCTCCAGCTCCTGTGCCGCGAGCCCAGTGGGGAGAGGAGAGGTCGGTCAGGCAGCAGTGCTCCAGCAGCAGGAGACGAGGCCAAGGAGCCTGCCCAAAAACCCTCCAGGGGCTGCCTTGCACCTCTGCCCTCCCCCTCGGAGAGGACTTCGTGTCCCCTAAGCGGCATGCCCCTGCCTTGCCCTTCTTCAGCCCCCCTGCCCCGTGAGTGGCCAGGGCGAGCGCCCCAAGGGATCCCGTCCCCCCCTCACCTTCGCTAGCCCCGCAACCAGCTGCTGCAGGCCTTCTGCTCTCTGGCTGGCTTCCTCTGCCAGCAGCTTGTACTTCTCCAGCTGAGCCTGCTGGGCGCTGGCTGTTCGCTGCAGCCTCCCCTGAGCCTCCTCAGCCTCCTTCAGTTGGCGGCCAAAGTCCCGGCTCTCCTCCTCCTGCAGCCCGGCAGGGAACACGGGGGGGGGGGGGGGAGAAGAAGAGGAGACTGGGTCTATACCCCACCCTCCTTCACGACCCGAAGGAGTCTCAGAGCGGCTGACAATCTCCTTCCCCTCCCCACAACAGACACCCTGGGAGGCAGGTGGGGCTGGGAGAACTCTGGGAGAACTGGGACTGAACCAAGGTCACCCAGCTGGCTACATATGGAGGAGGAGGAGTGGGGAATCAAACCTGGCTCTCTAGTTTAAAATTCACCACTCTTAACCACCAGGACACCACAATGGAGACTGTCTGTCTCACACCTGCTGAGTACCAAAGTTTCGGGGGGGGGGGAGCAGCTGGCAAAAAACGCAAGCCATCTTTTGGCAGCCACTCGCCTTTGGCCACCCAGCCCCAGAGGGCGGGGAGCAGGGAGCCAGCTGTGTGGGCTGAAGAGGGAAGCGGAGTGCAGGAGCCCAGGCGAGGGCAGGCGGCAGTCTGGTGGGGCCACACTGGACACCACTGGAGCTGTGAAAAGGCGCTCCCAGCTGGAAGCGGCAGGGGGTGAGGGGAGCGGGGCCTGCTTTGGGAGGGGTGTGAGGATTCAGGCAGAGAGACACCCCCCCCCTTCCTGGAGGGAAGGGCCTTCGGCAGGAGCACGCAGAGGTTGAGCAAGTCATCGGAGCACTACTGCGTGACCTCCCGCCCAGCAGACGGACAGGGGAGGGATGGGGGGCCGGGCCTCACCCCTCTCCTCCAGCCTCCCCCAGCTCATCCCGCCCACTGTCTCCATTCAAGCCAGGCCAGACACCACCCATGACTCCTCCTCCACACAGACCGGGGAATGGGACACAGGCTGTCCTCCGCTTGCCCCCATTTGGGGGGGGGGGGGGGGAGAGGATCATAACCGTGGGAGGCATGGCTGCAATGCTGGGGCCCACCCAGCCCTGGTTCAGAGAAGGCCTGGCCCGTCTTCTCATGGCCCCCTGGGCTGTCCTGAGATGGGCGGGGGGCGCAAGCACAGGGCCCCGTGTTCCACACGTCCCACAGACCCGCCGGGGCCCCCTGCCCCTCCACTCTCCTCACCTTCTGGCTGCACTCCCGTCCAAGGCTGCCCAGCTCCTCCTGCATGACACGCAGCTTGGCCTTGAGGAATCGGATCTGGGCCTCTGCAGAGAGGTCCAGTAAGGTTAAGGCTCTGGGTGCTGATTGCCTCACGTGTGGCTGTAGACCCGGGCTGCCGACTAGGGAGGTGGCGGTGGGGATCCCACATCCCGCTCAGTCTGCAGTCGGAGAAGGAAGCCAAAGGGGCTCCCTGCCGGGGGGGGGCAGGCCCCTGGCAGGTCAAGCATGGCAACCGGGCATCCCGCAGTCATCACAGGTGACGCTTTGGCACGAGTGCCCAAGGAAGTCCTGCCGCCCCCTAAGGCTCGGCGTGAGCCGCCCTCCCCCCTCCCTAGAGAAAGGCTCGCAAGGGGCACCTGAAAGGGGGAAGGCCTGAGGCCAGGGCCCTGCTCGGCACAGGCCGTTTACACCGGTCAGGGTTTCTGGAGTTTTCCTAGAGCTCTGGGAAGAAGAAGAAGGAGGAGGAGGAGGAGGCAGCGGCAGAAGCAGTCCTACCTGCTCCGATTTCACTTCCTGCACCAAGGAGGGCATCCTCGCCGAGTTCTGGCCAATCCCCTTCTTCCAGCTGCCCTTCGATCGTGCCAATGGTCTTTGCCAGAGAAAAGTCGGGCACTGCCACGTCAGCTGCACTCGGGCCTGTGTCTGGCCTTCGCTTGGCACTGGAAGGACAGGGGCAGCTCAGAGAGCAGAAGGCACAAAACAGGAGGACAGGCTGGTCAGTGGTGGCCCCTCGATGATAACCACCCCGTTGGGGGTTTCTCCCACCAGGCCCAGCGGGACAGGGAAGGCTCAGCTGCCTGACAGGCCCCCCCCCCCGATTCAATTTCATAAACTTGTTGGTTGCTTCCTCACAACAGGGATGAGCTGCAAACCATTCTTTCGGTACAGAAGCCGAGGCCCATCCCGTCCTCCTTCTAAGGGTCTGACGCCAGGAGATCACCGGGGGGGGGGGGGAGGAGGCGCCTGCCCAGGTGCCCAAAGGAGAGGGAGCCCCGCCTGCCCCCCCCCTGCCCTACCTCGAAAGGGTTCGGCTCCCCTTCTGGCCAGACTGGGTCCTCGGCCGAGCTGCAGCTCCCGGGCCAGGTTTCTTCTTGTTTGCTGGCTAAGGAGAATTTGCAAGATGCCATTTGCACTGTCACCCTTCTGCCACGGCCTCTCCGACAACCTCCCTCCCCCAGACGCACACAGCAGAGAGCAGGGAACTTGGTCCAGGGAACCTGCATCCAGATCCTGGGCTAGTCCCCTTAGCCAGCCTCCCAGGGCCAGAACACCAAGGGGATAGAACAGGGCAGCCCAGAGTCTGGCTGGCGACGGTGCCAAGCATGATCTGTGTCCCCTCCTGTCCCCCAACAGTAGGACAGGGTGAAAGCCTCCGCTGCCTTCCTCCCTGACACAGCCCAAGGCAGCCGAGTGCCACGAGAAGGGGAGTTCTTCCTCTCGGACGGAGAAGGACCTGCCGCCTCCCCACCCAGTCCCCTCACAGCGGCCCCTGCCGCCATTCCTGGAAAGGCAGGTGCCTCGGTGCTTCCCCAAAGGGAACGATTGCCAGCTCCAGCAGGGTCCCAGCGTGGAGACCCAGCCACTGCCAGGTCCGCCACCGTCTCCCCCCCTTGGATCAGAGGTGGTGAAGCGTCAGAGCAGAGGCCTGGACCAAGCGCCCCGAGGGCTTCCCCAGGGAGGCCACTGCAGGCTCCGGCTCTGCTACTCCTTGCGAGCAAAGGCTGAGTCAGCTGGGCAGAGGAGCCTGATGCTGGACCACCCGGCGGCGGTGTCACCTGGAGGGAGACTCCCCATCTCAGCCTGCAGAGAGGCTGCAGCCAGCATCGGACTGGTGGGTTCGCTGAGGGGGCTGAGCCTGCCTGACCAGGGCTGTTCCTAGGGAACTCTGTGGCTGCTGGAGGCTCCGTCTCCGGCCTGGTGAGCAGGGGGGGGGGGGCACAGGCTGTCTTGAGGGAGGGGCTCCAGGGGGCCCTCTTGCTGGGGGAGGGGCAGGTGGGCCCTCCTCTCCGCTAGAGGAAAGAGGCAAGTGAGCACCTAGCCTGGAGCGGAATCTCCTGCACCTTCACTCAGCAGCGAGCCTCACTGGGCAAGGCAAGGCGGCAGTCCCCCCCCCCACACACACACTGTGCCTCCTTTGGTGCCAGCACCACAAAGCTCCGAGATGCCGCTGGGAACTGGCTTCTAAGTCTCATTCTTCAGTCTGTGACCTTTCTGAAGGTGGTGGGATCGGAACAGTTACAGAAGCAGCCTGCCAGACATCAGGGTCTGTGAGTGGCACCTGCACGTGGAAGTTCCCTAACAAAACAGGAAACCATCAGACAGATCGAGGGCTGTGAAAGCCTCTCAGAGGGGGAGCTGCCTCCATCTTGCCTCAGCACAACCCAACGGAGGGGGGGGGGGGGTCTGGTGCAATGCTCCCTATCAGCAGGTGGAGTCTTGTGAGCAAAAATTCTACTTTGTGAGCTGCTGGCATTAAAGTTGTGAGCGAGTGATTTGGCTGCTGCATCAATTAGTTTGCTCTGGAGCCACATCCTTCCTGAGCTAAGACAAAAATGTGTGAGCCGGAGGCTAAAAAAGTGGGAGCTAGCTCACAATAACTCAGCTTAGAGGGAACACTGGCTCTCTGGTGGCAACAGCTGGAGTGTGGAAGAAGCGTCTGTCGGCCAGAGCTGGTATGTCACCAGGCGGGAGGAAGAACCACCTGAGAAATGCAGGCACACCTGGGGGAATGGCCTCTGGTCCACACAGGGGCTCCCACCATGAGAAACCTGTTCTTCCAAGTCTCCTCTTAATTTGGCTCTAAGTAACTTTGGCCGACTGGGTCACCTCCAATACAGAGAAATCAAAACCCCTGTACAGAGTACAGACTGGACTTGAGTAAAGACACCCAGACGGCATCTTCCGATCTGTGGCCAGCCCCCCCCCCCCCACAGGCCATTCCCTCTTGGTACCTTGCTGTGGACACGTGGAAAAGCTGGCAGCTCCGGAGAATACACATATCTGGGCGGGGGGGGAGAAAAAGAGTGGCAGGACAGGTTTCACTGGGGAAGAAATCAAAGCAACATGGAAAAGGAGAAGAGCAGAGCCCTCCAGCAGACCACAGACCTCCTTGCATCCTTTTACAAGATTTCTACCAGACCCCTGGCAGGGAAGAGAAGCGACCATGGCCTCTGTCCATCAGGCGGGCTTTTCCAGCTGATTCCCGTGGGAAAAGGTGGGTTTCAGGGAAGGGCGTGCCACAGTCCCCTGACCAGGCAGACCGGTGGGGATTCGGAGGGGGCGCTGGGTCTCCCTGGGGGTCGAGGTGTGCCAGGCCTTGGGCCTTGGAGCAGACGTGTCTCTCGGCGGGGCTGTACTGCTCCTCTGACCCTCCCCTGACCTTCGCCCCCTCTCGGCCCCTGACCAGGAGTGCGGCAGCAGATCACAGCTGGGCCTCCCACTTTCTGTGGCTGGCGACAGAAGAGCCTCTGCTGGGCAGGAGAGGGCAGCCCTGTGGCCTCCCAGAGATGGGGGCCTGTGCCTGTGCCTGTGCAGCCTCGCCAAGGCGGGAGGAGGGGGAAGCGTGAGAGTCCTCGAGGGGAGTGTTCTGTGCGGGAGGGAGGAGCGCCGAGGAGGAGGAGGAGGAGGAGCTCCCGATCCCTGCGCAGCCTCTTTTGCTGAGGGAGGGTCATGTGTCAACAAGAGGGCTGCCCCTGAGCAGCCCGAGCACCCGCTCCGCTCCGCAGGCTGCCCGCCCTCCCTCCCTCCCTGGGAGGAAGAAGAGCCCCCCCCCCCACTGCCGGCAGAGGTGGTCTAGCCGCGGGCCAGCTGCCTCCCGCCTGCTTCTGGGCATCCCTGGCCAGGCTGTGGTGGGGACCCAGGCGGCCTCGCCTGGCCTCCCGAGAGGGAAGGGGAAGAAGCCCCGGCCGAGAAGGCAAGGGGCCAGGGAAGCCCAGCGGGGAGGGCGGTGCGCGCCACACTGCTCGACCGCCCATGGGCCGCCCGCGGACTGCTTCCTCCCGCCCTCGGATGGGGGCCCTCCCCTCCCCTCCCCTCCCCTCCCTAATGGCGGGGGGGGGGCTTGGCCTGGGGCTCGGACCCCCACGGCTGCCGCCAGCTGCAGATTTCCTCACCACGCTCCCCCGAGGCGGTTCTCCCCCGCCCTGGCCGCCCGCCAGACACCCTGGGATGGCTGCACGCTCCTTACAGGAAGTCTAATGGCAGCGGCGACACCTTTCTACCGCCCTTGTTGCCCCGGGGCCCTGGCGCAGGCCGAGCCGGAGCGGCTTCTTGCCTGGGCACGAACTCGAGAGGCAGGCGTGTGCCTGAGCCAGCCTGTGGGGCTCCTGCCCAGCTGCACGCCCGCTCCACCCCAGCCACACCCTGAGAAGCTGCCTTTGCTGGGGAAGGGAGAGAGCCCTTTGCTCCGACTGCCAAGGGGGGCTGGAGAGCTGATGGGGGGGGGGGGGACGACAGCGAGTCTGCAGCCAGCCAGCCCCGCGCCCCCCCCCCCCCCCCCATCAGCTCTGCAGGCATCAGGCAAGCCCTAAATAGGGCTGCTGCCTTTGCACTGCCTCCGTGCTCTTGCTTGCTCAGTGGGAGCGGAGAAACTTGGAGGAGGACTGGAGCGTTCCCCCTGCCAGCCATTAGAGGGAGCAGCCCAATTCCAAGGCGCTTCAGGCTGACAAGGGGTTAATCCAAGGGGTTAATTTAGGGAAATCTGCAATTTAGCGAGCCTGAGTCGTTTGAATGATGGAGGGAAGCAGGAGGTCCCTTGTTTACCTCTGTTAAGTTAACACCGCTTGGAGCAACCCTGAAGGCTGCTGCTGCTTCATCTGTTAGGCTGTGTTGATGGGATTAATCAGGCAGATTTTAAAGAAACGTTTGTTTTTATTGGGAATACCAAAAAGTCCCTGGCCAGCAGGTGCTGCTTAGAAGGAGGCCATTCTCCCTCTTCCGTTACACACAGGAGGGGATACCTCCACCACCAGCATAGACACAGGCACCATCCGAAACCACAGCAGGCTCTCTTCTCAGAACCACCTCTTGGTTTTATATGCAAAGATCTGCAGGACGGATTGATTAAACCCACCCTTGCCTGCAGAGTCTAACCAGGCTCTTTCAGGTGAAGCAGGCCGCCCACACTCACCCAGCCCCTCTTGCCTCTGAGCCCTCCCACTCCCAGGCCCCCTTGCCTAAAGAGCCCTGCAGGACCCTGAATTCCTGCCCAGAACTTCTCCTGCGCCCTCCGCCGGGGCCTCTGCTGCTACTTCTTGTGAAAGAGGGTCCTTCCTCGGTTTCAGTGCCGGTTTCCAATGGCCAAAGCCAAAACCGGGGGTGGGGTTATGGGAGTGTCTCAGGCCCCCGACTGGCTTGTGTGAGCCAGAGAGGGAGGGGAGGGGAGGGGGGGGACAAGGCCCGGGCCCCAGCACACAGGCAGAGCCAGACTCTCCGCTCCACCCGGCCACGATGTCCCCCCCCCCTGCTCTGGAAGCACTCCTGCCCGGAAGAGGAGGGCCCAGGGGGAGGCCAGGGTCTCGCTCACCTGCCCGAAACACTGTGTGTGCCCTGCCACCTGTGGCAGCATGCCCGGTGCCAGGGGAACCTCTGGTTTGCCTGTCCTGTGCTTGTGCTCCGCCAACACTTCCGTTGCAGAGAGAGGCAGGCAGGCCGGCCCCCCCCCTCCCCCTCTCCCTGGCGCCCCGGGGCTGGCCCGTCCCTTACCTGGGGGGTTCGGCCTCTTGGTCCGGCGGTTGCAGCTGGGCCGAGACGGGGGGGTTCAGCTTCTCTTGCTGGTCTCTCTGGAGCACGAGGGAAGAAGGGGGGGGGGGGATCCCAGTGCTCCCTCTCAGCTGAGTGGAGTGTGCGCCAGAGCTCCCAGGGCAGAATCTTTCCTCTCCAGAGGACTCCGCGGCTGAGAGGGAGCCTCGCCCGCCCCAGGGGTGCTCCAGGGCACGCGGGGGGGGGGGGAGGGAGGGGAGAGCCCCACTCCCCCGCCGGTTCCTGCTGCCCAGCCGGCACCCCCCCCCCCCCGCCCGGGAGAAGCGCGCCCCCCCCCGCCCCCGGGTTTGTGTCTCTGGGGCTGTCTCGCCCGCTCACCAGGACCTCCTCGGCCTGCCGCACCAGCTCCGCGGTCCGGGCCTCCAGCTGGGCGTTGAGCCGCCTGCGGGGGGGAGGAGGGGGGGTCGGTCAGCGCCGGACAAGGAGCGCCTCCCCCACCGCGGGAGCCAGCCGGCCGGCCTACCTGGCAGGGCCGTCGTGCGCGGGGGGGAGGGGAAAGGGGAGGGGGTCCCCGCCCCCCCGGCCCGGCCCCTCCCTCACTGGTACTCCTGCTCCTGGGCCAGGAAGGCGGCGGGGACGGGGGCGCTGCTGCTGCTGCTGCTCCTGCTGCCCCCCTCGGGCACCTGCGGCGGGGAAAGGGAGGGGGGGAGGGAGGGAGTCAGGGGCCGGAGGGGGGGCGGTGGCGTGGGGGGGGGTGTCCGCGCCACCGTCCCCCCCCCCGGCGGAGTTCCCACCCTCCCGCCCCACCCACCGCGGCCGCGGCCGGGCCTCCCTCCGCCATCTTGCGGGCCCGGGCGGCTGAGGCGCTGTTGCCAGGCAACCGGAGGCGGCGGCCTAGTCGGGGGTGGAGGAGGGGGAGGCCCGCGGCTGGCCCGCGCCCGCTGCCGCTCTCCCCGGAGGGTGTTTGGGGCGCCGCCTGGGCAAGGCCGGGGAGGGGGCAGGAAGGGACAGTCTGAGCCATGGCATTCCCACAGCAACCCCTGCGAGGGGGACCCAGCCAGGAGGGCAGCAGTGGTGGGGGGCTCTGGAGCGGCAGGACAGCGGTTGGGTCCAGCCGGCCACTTTGGAGACCAGCAGAGTCAAGGGGGTCAGCTTCCTCTCGCCTGCAGGCACCCTCTTTCTGGGGATAAGCTTTCTGCCTGCACACGGAAGCCCAGAAGAAGTGTGCACACACAAGAAAGCTCACCCACAATATAGGGTGCACACTCATGAAGGCAGATACCCAGGACGAGTTCACATGCACACGAAAGCTTATGCCCAGAATTAAGCATGCATGCACATGAACACTTATACCAAGAATAGGTCCGCATGCACACAAAAGCCTCCACCCCGAATAAGTGTGTGCGTACAAAAAGTTTAGGTGTGCATGTGCGTGAAAACTTCTACCAAGAATAAGTCCACGTGCACGCAAAAGCTGGTGCCTAGAATTCAACTTTGTTGCCTGAGTCCTCTGGGTAGTCACCTGAATCTCGAATTATGGGGAAATTGGTCCAAGATTGGATGTCAGGATAGCCAGTGTGAAGGCGGCCATCCTCCAGGGTGCCCAGCTGACCTCGCTTGGTCCTGTTGCTGGCAGCAAGGCATCCTTGGGCTTCCAGAGGACGATTCGGTGTCTTGTGTCTTCTTACAAAGCGGCAGTGCTGTCATGCTGCAGTGTGCCACATGCCAAATAAGAAGGGGACCCCTTAGCTGGAGAAGAAGGAGGCCAGCAGCTTGCCGTGGACATCGTCCCGGCTCTGGCAACCAAAGGCCTTCCCTGGAACACAGGCCCTGTGGCTAGGCGGGGGGGTCCTGGCTGGAATAAGTTCCCTCAGCAGCCCACCTCAACATAATCTTGGCCAGGACAACGCAGTGCTGCCCTGAGGTCACTTGAGCCTCTGGCCTTATGGGGGGTGACTCCCCTTGAGACGGGAAGGGACACCTCCTTTCCAAGCCAACCTTCAGCCTGCTTGCCCCAGCCCCCCCCCCCCCCGCCCCGGATGGCACCCCTGTAGCAAGACACACTTTGAAGGCAGGGTGTTTGAGATCCGCACGTTTGCCCGGTGGGGCCAGGGCTGACGTACAAATGAAAGAGTTCGATGGGTAAGAGGATAGTGATCCTTTGGGCAGCACTCTTCATAGGAGCCATGCAATGCTCTCTCTAAGCTGTGGAGTCTTGTGAGCAAAAATTCCACCTTGTGAGCTCCTGGCATTAGAGCTGTGAGCAAGCGATCTGGCAGCTGCATAAGTTACTTTGCTCTGGAGCCACATCCTTCCTGAGCTAAGGCAAAAAAATGTGTGAGCCAGAGGCTAAAAAACTGGGAGCTAGCTCACACTAGCTCAGCTCAGAGGGAACACTGGAGCCGCGCTGTGTGTGTGTGTCTAGCTGGGGGGCGTCTTCCGAGCCGGGAGAGGAGATTGTCCCTGGGGTCTGCGATGGGCTGCTCAGTCAGCACCGGCTCCTCTGCGCCATCTGACTCTGCTGCACGGGGACCTTTGTCTCCCCTTTGTTCCCCTCTGCAGGCTTACTCACACTGGCATCATCCTTTCGAGCCTCATCCAGACGGTGCCCTTGGCATGATTTCACGGTGCAGAATCCCCCCCCCCCCCCCGATAATATGCTCTGATTACAACAGCTTTGTGTCTGCTGGGGAAAGGGCCTTAAATGTTATTAAATCTCATCAGTGCAATAAAAAAGGGGGTTAGTTGGTTGAATTTCTTTGAAAATTCCCCCAGTCTTTCTCGAGACATAATCCTTTAAGCTCCAGCTTTTGGTCACTTCTGTTTTGATTGTTAAGGCCGGGAAGAGCTGGTCTGCAGGCATCGGACCCCTCTGCAATGGGGCCACTGAAAGCGCTCTTCTTGTCCCAAGCCCTGAACTGCTGCTGGTGGTGACCGTGGCTGGGGTGGGAATCACCAGGAACCTAGCAGGATCCGACTGCTTCACTCTTGCTGCCCTGGTCCCATCCCTTGCTGTGGGGGTTGTTGTGCAGAATTTGTTTTCGCGCCTGTGAGGTAACCCCCATGCAAGGAAAGCACTCTTCTGCCCGGTGCCTGATTCACTTGGAATCGCTAATGGCACAAGGGGATGGTTGCTCATTTCAGTGCTGGATGAATACGTAGAAAGTAAGTCCATGGGCTGCTACCACCCATGGTGAGCTGAATGGAGCCCCCTCCGCTGTGAGAGGCACATGTCGTGGGGAGCAGGGGGCTGGGCTGGGCTGGGCTGCCGTGGCCTGTCTCACAGCTTCCTGGGGTGGCGAAGTGACCGCAGATGGACCCCATGAGCCCTGCAAGACGCATTCTTGTGCAGTGGGGGACCCCTGATTTATCCTGCTTTGTACTGTCTCTTCCGATGGGTGGGGAGAGGCGCTCCAGGGACTGAGGTCGAGAAAAGTCCTTCCGGACACCGCTGCTGAGATTTTGTGAGCCCTGCCAGCAATGAAACCTGGGACCTTCGGCCTGTGAAGGAAGCGCTTGGCCCTTTTCTTGAGCTGCAAGGGCATTCTTCATTTCTTACATGAAGAAGAGGAGGAGGAGACTGGATTTATACCCTGCCCTTCACTACCCGAAGGAGTCTCAGAGCGGCTCACAATCCCCTTTCCCTTCCCCTCCCCACCACAGACACCCTGTGAGGTAGGTGGGGCTGAGAGAGCTCTCTCGAGGACTGCCCTTGAGAGATCAGCTCTGAGTGAACTTGTGACTGGCCCAAGGTCACACCAGCAGCTGCATGTGGAGGAGGAGTGGGGAATCAAACCCGGCTCTCCCAGATTAGAGTCCGTGCACTTAACCACTACACCAAACTGATGTAGATCCTTTGCTTTGTCAGAAGTTGCTTTGTCAGAAGCCCCTCACTTGCCCCTCACTGTGCCCGAATCAATGTACAGATTGTGCTGTCTCAACTTCTAACTATGCTGCTGATGCCGAGATAGGACTCTGGAAGCGGTTTCATAACAGAGGCAGCCTATCTGGGCAAAAGGATATTGTGGCACTTGATATCTTGTCCCTCCCACCGTTGGGATGGAGGAGACCCTGGAGGGGCACCTGGTTTGTTAGCTGTCCCAGTGGGGGAACTCCCACCCCCGGCCCCCACAGGGACAGGGACATAATTTCCAGACGGAGGAGCATTTCCCTCAGACCTCCTGCTGCTGCTGGAAGGACCAGGAGGGCCTCAAGGAGGAGAACACCCTCTCCCCCCACCCCCAGGGCTTCCTTTGTGGCAGGGCGTCCCCAGCAATGCTCCCTCTAACCTGGGGGGGTCTGGTGAGCAAAAATTCTGCTTTGTGAGCTGCTGACAGTGAAAGCTGTGAGCCAGCGACTGGGCTGCTGATTCTGAAGGCCGCCATCACTTGTCTGTTTTATCTGTCGCGGATTTTGTTTGAACCCGCTTTTATTGTTTTCATGATATTTTAACTTCTGTAAGCTGCCTTGAGCCAGCTTGTCTGGCAAGGCGAAGGTATAAGTAAAAATAATAAATAAATAAATGAAACTAATACTGCATAAATAAGTTTGCTCCGGATCCATCCTTCCTAAGCTAAGGCAAAAATGTGTGAGCCGGAGGCTAAAGAAGTGTGAGCTGGCTCACACCGACTCAGCTGAGAGGGAGCACTGCTTCCCAGTCTTGCTGAGTCTCTGTGCCCTTCCCCAGTGTTGAGAGCAGGGACTGGGCAGCCCCAAGAAACGGCTGGCAGGGAGAGCCCGGGCTGACCAGGGCCCTGGGGCCAATGGCCGGAAGGCTGGGAAACGACCCGCTTAACGGCCTCCTACTATGGGGTACCCTGTTTCCCCCAGGGTGTGGGACAGGAAAGCCAGGACTGGGTATTTGCTCTGGGGAAGGAGCAGATGGGCAGCATCCGTGCCCATGAGTGCCACGCTGCGGACCACGGCTTTGTTGCACGGAGGAGATTTCATTTCCCCCTCCCCCTGGAACTTTCATGCTGATGGTGGGACCTCCGGAGAGTGCAGATGGCAGCTGCTGGGGGGGGGGGATGCCAGTCAGTGTGGGATCCAATCCTGCCCAATGGAGCAGCCGGGGGGGGGTATAGTTGATGTACGGGGTGGGGGGGGGCTTTCCTGGAGAAGGCTGGGGTTTCGTGTGTTGATTTGAGTCACTGCGTGCCTGGGAGAGTGTGCAGGTGAAGGGCGTTACTTCCTCGCACTTGGGTTAGGCAGGATTGGGCTCCCGAGGTCAAAACCAGGAGGGCCAGCCCACCACTGCGGTCCTTCTCTCAACTGAGGACGCCCTTTCCTCCTGGGACGAAGCAGACTTCCTGGACCATTCTTGGTCTGGTTTTTAACGCAGCTCTGGAGGGGAAACTGCTTTGGTCATTCTGACTGAAGCACTGGTGGGGATCCCACCCCTCCAAATGAGTTATAAGTATTTTAAATAAGCCAGTTAGCAGCATAGGAAGAAGCCCAGGGCATAATCCCCCAGAGCTGCCAATGGCCATGGGCTGCACACCTTCAGAGCTGTGAAGAAGGGCCATGGCTCAGAGGCAGAGCCTCTGCTTGGCATGCAGAAGGGCCCCGGTTCAATCCCCGGCAGCATCTCCAGTTAAACAATGACCAGGCAGGAGGGGATGGGAAAGACCTCCGCCTGAGGCCCTGGAGAGCTGTCAAGAGGGGATTGTGGCTCAAGGGAAGAGCCTCTGCTTGGCATGCAGAAGGGCCCAGGTTCAATCCCTGGCAGCATCTCCAGTTAAACAAGGACCAGGCAGGAGGGGATGGGAAAGACCTCCGCCTGAGGCCCTGGAGAGCTGTCAAGAGGGGACTGTGGCTCAGGGGAAGAGCCTCTGCTTGGCATGCAGAAGGGCCCCGGTTCAATCCCTGGCAGCATCTCCAGTTGAAAAAGGACCAGGCAGGAGGGGATGGGAGAGACCTCCGCCTGAGGCCCTGGAGAGCTGTCAAGAGGGGACTGTGGCTCAGGGGAAGAGCCTCTGCTTGGCATGCAGAAGGGCCCCGGTTCAATCCCTGGCAGCATCTCCAGTTGAAAAAGGACCAGGCAGGAGGGGGTGGGAAAGACCTCCGCCTGAGGCCCTGGAGAGCTGTCAAGAGGGGACTGTGGCTCAAGGGAAGAGCCTCTGCTTGGCATGCAGAAGGGCCCAGGTTCAGTCCCCGGCAGCATCTCCAGTTAAACAAGGACCAGGCAGGAGGGGATGGGAGAGACCTCCGCCTGAGGCCCTGGAGAGCTGTCAAGAGGGGACTGTGGCTCAAGGGAAGAGCCTCTGCTTGGCATGCAGAAGGGCCCCGGTTCAATCCCCGGCAGCATCTCCAGTTAAACAAGGACCAGGCAGGAGGGGATGGGAGAGACCTCCGCCTGAGGCCCTGGAGAGCTGTCAAGAGGGGACTGTGGCTCAGGGGAAGAGCCTCTGCTTGGCATGCAGAAGGGCCCCGGTTCAATCCCTGGCAGCATCCCCAATTAAACAAGGACCAGGCAGGAGGGGATGGGAAAGACCTCCACCTGAGACCCTGGAGAGCTGTCAAGAGGGGACTATGGCTCAGGGGAAGAGCCTCTGCTTGGCATGCAGAAGGGCCCAGGTTCAGTCCCCGGCAGCATCTCCAGTTGAAAAAGGACCAGGCAGGAGGGGATGGGAAAGACCTCCGCCTGAGGCCCTGGAGAGCTGTCAAGAGGGGACTGTGGCTCAGGGGAAGAGCCTCTGCTTGGCATGCAGAAGGGCCCCGGTTCAATCCCTGGCAGCATCTCCAGTTGAAAAAGGACCAGGCAGGAGGGGGTGGGAAAGACCTCCGCCTGAGGCCCTGGAGAGCTGTCAAGAGGGGACTGTGGCTCAAGGGAAGAGCCTCTGCTTGGCATGCAGAAGGGCCCAGGTTCAGTCCCCGGCAGCATCTCCAGTTAAACAAGGACCAGGCAGGAGGGGATGGGAGAGACCTCCGCCTGAGGCCCTGGAGAGCTGTCAAGAGGGGACTGTGGCTCAAGGGAAGAGCCTCTGCTGGGCATGCAGAAGGGCCCCGGTTCAATCCCCGGCAGCATCTCCAGTTAAACAAGGACCAGGCAGGAGGGGATGGGAGAGACCTCCGCCTGAGGCCCTGGAGAGCTGTCAAGAGGGGACTGTGGCTCAGGGGAAGAGCCTCTGCTTGGCATGCAGAAGGGCCCCGGTTCAATCCCTGGCAGCATCCCCAATTAAACAAGGACCAGGCAGGAGGGGATGGGAAAGACCTCCACCTGAGACCCTGGAGAGCTGTCAAGAGGGGACTATGGCTCAGGGGAAGAGCCTCTGCTTGGCATGCAGAAGGGCCCAGGTTCAGTCCCCGGCAGCATCTCCAGTTAAACAAGGACTAGGCAGGAGGGGATGGGAGAGACCTCCGCCTGAGGCCCTGGAGAGCTGTCAAGAGGGGACTGTGGCTCAAGGGAAGAGCCTCTGCTGGGCATGCAGAAGGGCCCCGGTTCAATCCCTGGCAGCATCTCCAGTTGAAAAAGGACCAGGCAGGAGGGGATGGGAGAGACCTCCGCCTGAGGCCCTGGAGAGCTGTCAAGAGGGGACTGTGGCTCAGGGGAAGAGCCTCTGCTTGGCATGCAGAAGGGCCCCGGTTCAATCCCTGGCAGCATCTCCAGTTAAACAAGGACCAGGCAGGAGGGGATGGGAAAGACCTCTGCCTGAGACCCTGGAGAGCTGTCAAGAGGGGACTATGGCTCAGGGGAAGAGCCTCTGCTTGGCATGCAGAAGGGCCCAGGTTCAGTCCCCGGCAGCATCTCCAGTTGAAAAAGGACCAGGCAGGAGGGGATGGGAAAGACCTCCGCCTGAGGCCCTGGAGAGCTGTCAAGAGGGGACTGTGGCTCAGGGGAAAAGCACCTGCTTGGCATGCAGAAGGGCCCAGGTTCAATCCCCGAGGTCTTCCCCTAAAAGGATCAGGCAGCGGGTGGTGGGAAAGACCTCTGCCTGAGGTCCTAGAGAGCCACTGCTGTGATGGGCCAGAGGCCTGATTCAGTACAGGGCAGCTTCATGTGTCGATGTCTTTAATATAATCTTTTGAGAAATACCAATTGTCTGAGGTGTTCTTCCAGCTGCTTCCAGAAGTGTCCTTTTGAAGAATCAGTGAACTTAAATCAGTCAACACCTCAGGTGGGAGATTCTACCCCAAGGCAGGCATGACCCACTGACAACCCTGCTCTGCTTTCTAGGACTCTCGCTGAGCCCATATCTCCCCACAGAGCGGCCTCAATTCGGGCCCTGGTGTCTGGTAGATTGTGAGGGATCACCCCCCCCCCCAAGGGCGTGCGGACACATGCACCAGGGACGGCGGGCGCTCTCCCTCCCTCCCTCCCTCCCTCCCGTGGGTTTCCCTGGGTGTTCTGCCTCGTCATCCCTCTTCTCAGACTATGTTTGTTCCATGTTTGCCAGCAAAACATACACAGTCATTTAGCTTTGCCATAATCTCCCTGCTATAATCCAGACAGATTTCTCCGGTCTTTCTATTATTGAGATTTAGCAATCTGTTGTTGGCCAGGCAACTTTAAATGGTGGTAAATCCTTTAGTCCCCACAACAAACATCTTCTGGTGCCCAACAATCGCCACTCCAGATTGCTCCTGCCCCCCCCCCTCCATTGACAGGGGCTGGTGGCCCTCCAGCAGAGCCCAGGCGTCTCATACATACACAGCAGACGCTCCCTGTGGGGTGTTTACGTGAACCCGTAGGGGAGAAAGTCCAGCCCTGTCAGAAGAGGGGGAGGCAGATGGGCCGCAGGGTCACCCCCATCTCCAACGACTCTGCACGGCTGGGCTTTGGGGGCAAGAAGGAGAGGCTTTCTTTTGGGAGAGCAATACCGGTGGGTTGGTTTTTTACAGGTTTCCGTGCAAGGAAACTAGGCTGGATGGGAAGGATTTGGAAAAGGAGAAGATTCTACAAAGCCCTTAAGGAGATCACTTGGAAAGAAGAGGGCTCTCTGGGTGAAGAATTAGGCCCTAAACTTCGCAGACCCCCGCCCCCCAGCGTTCCAGCTCAGAGTCCCACTTCTGATGCCCTCTTGTGAACAGTGGCGCCCACGTGCCGGGGGATTCTGGCCCTCACATTTGTGTGTGTGTGTGGGGGGGGTTGCTGTTGGAGAGCAAGCCAGCCAGAGAGAGCAAGCGAGCATGGCCTCAGTGCGTGGCAGGAGCAGCGCATGGCCACACCATGAAGTAGAGAGGCACTCAGGCCACAGTGGGGGGGGGGGGGCTTTGGTGCTTCAGGTTCAGGTCCATGTGCTCTGTGAGGCTGGCCGGGGGCCCAGACACGTGGGGGAGCTGCTTGGTCCTACTTTATGCTGCGTCTGTAATGCAATGTCCACGCTGAGGAAGAAGAAGAGATTGGATTTATACCCCACCCTTCACTACCCAAGGGAGTCTCAGAGCGGCTTACAATCTCCTCTCCCTTCCCCTCCCCACAACAGGCATCCTGTGAGATAGGTGGGGCTGAGAGAGCTCTCTCAAGGACTGCCCTTGAGAGAACAGCTCAGAGAGAACTTGTAACTGGCCCAAGGTCACCCAACTGGCTGCAAGTGGAGGAGTGGGGGATCAAACCCGGTTCTCCCAGATTAGAGTTCACCGCTCTAAAAAACACTGCACCAAACTGGAGCCATGTGAGGCAGGGGAACGAGGCCCTGGACTCGTATGTGCCACCCTCAGCAATGGTCTGGTGGTGCTACCCACGGGGGGCTCCTGGAGGGTGCTGTTTCTTCCACAGTCAGTTCTGCCAGAGCGGGGTGCTGATGGGGGCAAAGCTGTGGCACGCCTGGAAGCAGGAGCCCATTTGGGTCCCTTCCGACACTCTTCCTTCCGGGTTGCGAGATGCACAGTGCCTTTGGGTCCTTGACAGGCATCCTTTCACGACATCCTCCCCACTTCCTGGCTGGGAGAGGAGGATTCAGAGAGCACCCTTTCCGCTTGTGCCTGAGGAAGGGGGCTTGGCCTTTCGAGAGCTCCTGCCCTAAAACTCTGGCTGGTCTCTGAGGTGCGGCTAGGCTCGAATCCAGCTGTCTCATTGCAGACGGACATGTGCGGAATGTAAAAACTCGGGACCCAGCACCAATTCCTTGGCCAAGCCTGAGTTCCCACCTTGCCTTGTGCTTCTTCCAAAAGTGAGATTCGAGTCCTGGAAACGACTTGTGGCAGTTCACAACGCACAATAACTGAGTGGGGTGGCGGAAAGTTTCCCCCCAAGCAGAGCCTTCTCCCTGCCCTGCGTTAGAAAAGGCCAGGAGGGCCTGTGGTGCCGCCGGAGTGTCTGGAAGCCAGGCCATCTCCGAGGAGGAGGAAGCCAAGGCCTGCCTGTGGGCCCTGGGACTGCTGCGGCAGTCTTTGCCCTTGCCCCCCCCCCCCCCACATCCCTCTCCGGCTCCTAGGAAGCGGCTGGCCAGCAGGCGGGACTAGGAGGGGGAAGGGAAACCTCTTGGCCAGGAGCCGCGGAAGGTGCAGATCAGGGAAGGGCTGTGGCCCGAGGTCAGTGGTGAGGAGGTGGCCTCCTTTAGGTTCTCTCTTTGCTCGTCCCACAACCTGACTCCCTGAGGGGATCTAGCGCTGCTACGCAGGGCCTGGCAGCCTCCCAGTCGCTGGTGCATGCCAAATGCTGCCCCCAGAGCAACTAGAGGCCAGTACAGGAAAGTCCCCGGGGGCAGGGGTGATGGGCTGACCCCCCCCTCCTCCTGGGGGTCAATTTGGGCTAGGGCAGGGGTGGCCAACCTGTGGCTCGGGAGGCACATGTGGCTCTTTCACACATATTGTGCGGCTCCTGGCAGGGCGGCTGGGGAAGCAAGGGGGAGGCATGCTTTTTCTCTCTTTCTCCCTTCCTTCCTTCCTTCCCTCCTCCCTCCCAGCTATTTGCTTTCCTAGTTTCTCTCTCTCTCTTTCTTATAACCGGTTTTCCTAGTTTGTTTTTATTTTTGGCAGTCCCATTTAACGTTAATAAAAAGCAAATTTGCATATTTTAAAAAATAAAAATGTGTGTGTGTGATATTTGTTCCTGTCTTGCGGCTCTCAGACATCTCTATGTGGCTCTTACGTTTATTCTATGTGGCTCTTACGTTAAGCAAGGTTGGCCACCCCTGGTCTAGTGGTTAAGTGTGTGGACTCCAATCTGGGAGAACCGGGTTTGATTCCCCACTCCTCCACTCCCAGCTGCTGGATGACCTTGGGCAAGCCATAGCTCTGGCACAGCTGTTCTTGAAAAAGAGCAGTTTCTGCCAGAGCTCTCTCAGCCCCACCTGCCTCCCAGGGTGTCTACTGTGGGGGGGGGAAGGGAAAGGAGATTGTCAGCCGCTCTGAGACTCCCTTGGGTAGTGAAGAGTGAGGTATAAATCCAATCTCTTCTCTTCTTCTCCCCGCAGGGGTTGCCTCGACTGGAGTTCTGCCTTTGAGATGGGCCCTGCCCAGGCAGGGGGGCTTCCATGGCTGTGGCTGGAAGAGCCATTCGATGGTTCTCTCCAGTCCCTTCCCAGGGAGTTTGCCCTGCCCCCACCCCAACCCTCTCCTCCTTGCCCCGCACCAGCTCTGAAATGGCTGCAGTTTGTGCCAGCTGCGCTAGTGAGATTTTGTTTTCAGTTGTGTCCCCCCTCCCCCCCCCCCCGTTTAGCCAATGCCTGGTTTGCACCTCCAGTTTTGACCCGCTTTTCTGAATGCATTCATTCGCCCTGGTGCTCAGCGCTTACCTCCAGATTCAACACCAGGAAGAGCTTCCCCAAAGGAGACTATTCTGTGCTTTGGCACAGACCCCTTCCAGAATTTTCCTTGCGGGGGAGATGGACAGAATGGCTGAATGGGAGAACATCTGCCCATTCCATGCCTGGCAGCATCTCCAGGTCGAAGGGTCAAGGGGCACGGGACATGAAGAAGGAGGTCAGGCAGCCTCTATGGGGCGAAGGCTACCAGACTGCCCGGGGGGATGACTCACCCCGTCTGGCCACGTCCAAAGTACCCACAACTGCCCCAAATTAAGCCCATCTAGAGATCTGGCCAGGTCTGACAATGGAAGCGTGCCTACTTCCCAGGTGGGAATGTCCTGCCCTGCTAGAATCAGAGGGATGGGCAAAGGTGGCACACGCCAAGAACCGGGGAACACACCCTGGCAGCTCACAGGGAGTAACTCCCCCATCAGTTGGGGGGAGAACAAACGATCACCTTGCATTTATGAGCCTGCGTGTCTGTGCTGCCCTCAAATCTGGCCCTGCCGGTGGAGGCGCGTGGTCCGCTTAGCCCCTCCTGGACGTGTGGGGGGGAGGGGCTGCCCTTGAATGTTGTCCAGAAACTCCAGCTGGTCCAGTGCACTGCAGCTAGATTATGAAATGGGATCAGATTATGCCAGTATGAAAAGGCCAGCAAATTCATGGCACCAGCTTGACACCCGGGTACTCGAAGGACTGCCTTCTTCTCCCATATGAACCTGTCTGATAATCAAGGTGCACATCAGAGGCTCTCTCTCCCCTGCCGCCCCCAGGTAGCGTTACCTTCCCATGTCAGGAAGGAGAGGGCCTTTTTGGTGATGGCACCATTGGCTGAATACATTCGCTACATAGCACTGAAGGGAACCAATATGATCATCGTCGCATTGCCAAGTTAACACTGCTTTGCTTGCAGCTGACGATGTATCTCACAATACAAGAACTCGTGGGCACTCCATGAAATTGCTCAGCAGTCAGGTTAGAAAGGATAAAAGGAGGTCCTTCTTCACCCAAAGAGTGATGAACACATGGAATTCACTGCCACAGGAGGTGGTGGCAGCTACAAGCATGGACGGCTTCAAGAGGGAATTAGATAAACATATGAAGCAGAGGTCCATCAGTGGCTATTAGCCACAAGGTACAGATAGGAACTCTCAGTCTGGGGCAAGTGATGCTCTGAATTCTTGGTGCTTGGGGGGGGGGCAACAGTGGGAGGGCTTCTAGGGTCCTGGCCCCACTGGTGGACCTCCTGAGGGCCCCTGGTATTTTTGGCCACTGTGTGACACAGAGTGTTGGATTGGATGGGCCACTGGCCTGATCCAACATTGGCTTCTCTTATGTTCTTATGTTGTTCTACATGAAATTAAAAGAGCATTTCTGTTAGACTTTCTGCTGGTTTATTAATCTGCTCACTGCTGTTTACGTGATTTTTTTTTTAAAGTATGTCTTTTCTCTTTGTTGCTTATTATGAATTCCATCAATCCACTTTTGAATTTCCTTGGTTTTACACATGCACTGCTTTGGGACTTTTTAGTGGGGAAGCCAGCCTAGAAGTCTTGCATGTAAATCCTCAAACAGTTGTTTGGCCTAGAGGGCCCTAAGCAGAGAACTTCAGCACCTTGGGAAACTACAATCCCCAGGATTCCTTGGGAGAAGCCAGGCGACTTGGGCAGGGATCACACCCGTCTATGCAGGTGGTGCCTCTCTGCCAGCAAGCACTCTCCCCCCCCCCCCCCCCGCTTGCTTTCCGAATCTGCCCTGCTGTGCCCAAGGGGGCTGCTCTTTTGCAGGCCATGCTCTAATCCCAAGTGGGCCCCAGAAGAGTGAGTTAGTCTGCAGTATCCCCCCAAAAGAGAACTGAACCCTGACCCTGAGTATGCAGTCCAAGAAATCTGTCTGCACGAACTAGCCTGGGCGTTAGTGTTTGTGCCACAGAGAGCTGTGGGTTGCCTTTGGGTGGGTATACAAAACCAAGATGGGGGTGCGCCTTTTCTCCTGGGCCCAGCACACTTCCCAGATCTGCTGGCTGTGGGTCAGAGGGGCTCTCCTAGCTGCTAAAACAAGGGGGGGGGAGGGGAAGCCAAATTTAGCTTGGTCTGCCTTGGCATCAGGACACTCTTGGCCGGCTGCTGCCTGGTGCCAGTCTGGCCTTGTCTAACCTCCTCTGCGCTGCAGGGGGAGAACAGACACAATCCTCTGCTTTAATTTCTGAACAGACTCTCTGGGGGTGGGTTGGAGGTGAGCTAGAGGCTCAACTATTTGGGGCATATTTTCACAGCACGTTGCAAACTGAAATGCCTGTAACAACATGCGTGCTTGCCGCCTCCTCTATATGCCCCTGGCGTGCTTCCAAGGAGGCCCCATGCTGAGGCCCTGAAAGGCGGTGGCAGCAGCAGCAGCAGAGCCTTCTTGCTGGTTGCCCCAGGAGGTGATGCAGGAAGTCCCGCCCACCCTGGGGAGACTTGCATGGGCTCCTCTCTCTGGGCAAAGGACTGGGGCAAAGTATGAAGTGTGGCTTCTCTGCTCCCTGGGGAGGTTAGAGGAGACACCCTTTATTGGGCTCTGATGCTGTGACCTTTTACGGACCTGCAGGTGTGGCCTTCCAAGTACAGCAGAGTTGCAGAAAAGAGCCAGAATCCAGCAGCAAGACTAACAAAATATCTGTGAGTCACTGCAGTCACTTCTTCAGGTTCAGCTAGAGTGGGAGTCCACCTGTCCCCCCTACTGGAAAGTGATTTCAGATGCCGAATGACATTGGCAGGCAAACCATGTAATTGTGGTTCTGCATGGGGACTGGCTTCAGGAGCCAGGCCAGGGAAGTGGGGGATTGTGAAGAAGAATGATGAAAGTAAAAGACCCCCCCCCCCCGCCGGCCTGGACACGCCTGGCCTGGCCTACAGGCCTGCTCGGGCTTCTCCAGTGTTGGGTGTGCCAACTTCCTCAGGGGGTTTCCTGCCTGGGGGCTTTTGGGAAGGGAGAGCGCAGGTGCCCTGGCCACAAGGGCTTCTGGCAGGTGCGACCAAGCTCCCTCCAGGGGACAGCGAGTCGCCCAAGGCTCCCTCCCCGGTCCACCAGCCCCCCTCGAGGCGCAGGAGGGGGCCCAGCTGAGAGGCAGGGCCAGAGGGGGAAGGGACTGCGCAGAAGCGTGTCGTGGTCCTCGCGGCCTGGATCGGGTCGCTGGGGCGGGGGGGGGGGGAGTTTCCTTTCCTCTCTCGCCACCCCCCCCCCCGGCCCGCTGCACTGCAGCATTTCCCCCCACAAAGGACAGGGGCCCCTCCCAAGGAAAGCCGTTCCGGGAGGGGCGGCCGGGAGGCCCCCGCCCTTGCACCTGCCCGGCCCTGCCGCGGCTGAGTGGCTTGTCAGGCGCGCTCCCTTGCGGGGCACGGGGAACGACCGTCGTGGAGCCTCCCCGGGCGGCGGCAGTGCACCAGGCCCGGAGGCGAAGGTCGGCGCGCGCGCACCCGCTCTGCTTGCCAGGGGGACGGGGCGGGAGCGGGGCGGCGCAGCGTCCCCAGCAGCAGCCGCCGCAGCAGCACCGCCCAGCCAGCCAGCCAGCCAGCCAGCCAGGCTCCGTGCACGCGCGCCCTATTTGGCGTCGGGGCCGCTCGCCGCCGCCTCTCCTCCTCCTCGTCCCCGCCCGCGACGCCAGCCCCAGGGCGGCCGCCCAGACGGAGCGTGCGCGCACCACGGGCTGCCCGGCCGGCCCAGGCAGCAGCAGCAGCAGCCAGCCGGGCGGAGGAGGAGGAGGAGGAGAAGGCGGCGGCGGCGGCGCGCGGGGGCTGGTGCGGCGCGCGGGGTGCCCGCAGCTCTCCAAGCGGCGATGCGCCTGCCCGGGCGCGGGGCGTAGCTGGTGCCGCCGCCGCCGCCGCCGGTGCTGGTGCGTGGTGCTGCTGCTGCTGGGTCCCCTGCTCGGCGGGGCAATGAGCCCCCGCGGCCGGCCGGCGCGCCAGGCGGCCGGCGAGGAGGAGGAGGAGGACGAGAGGCAGGAGAAGGAGGAGGAGAAGAAGGCCTAGCCCCGCCGCGCCCCCACCTCCGGCCGCGCCCCGCGCCCTCGCCCGCCCCGGACGCGCCCCGCTCCCGCGGCTCGGCTCCGCAGCCATGGCCGACGAGCAGCCGCCGCCTCCGCCCGAGCCGCCTGGCGGCGGGGGCCCGGCGGCGGCGGCGGCCCTGCCGGCCCTGGTGCCCGGCCTGCAGGCCAGCGAGGCCAGCGCGCTGCAGCACAAGATCAAGACCTCCATCTGGTAAGCCGGCGGGCGGGCGGGCGTAAGGGGGGCTCCCTCTGGACTGTCTGGCACCCCCCCCCCCCCACGCCGGGTGCGGGGATGGGGCCCAGGCGCGCAAGACACAAAAGCGGGCCCGGAGGGCGCCAGCGCCGCCGCCGTGCCGTGCGCCAGAGGGGCGAGGAGCGGGCTCGGGCGCCGCGTTCCCCCCAGCGCCGTGGCCGCGCCTGCCAGCCTCTGCTGCCGCATGTTGACTGGAGCCGCCGCCGCCGCCGCAGCCCCGCGCTTGTTTACCGCCTCCCCGGCGCGCGCGCGACCCCCCCCCCCCCCCCCGCCGCCGCAGACACACGCGCGCGCCCGGGCACCCCGGGTGGGGGGGGGAGGCGAGGGGGGAGCTCGGGCCGTCGGGCGCTGCCGGGGGGGGGGGAGGGGGCGTGCAGGCGGCCGTCGCCCTCCGCCAGCCCCAACCACGCCGCGTGCCCGGCCGGGGAGAGGGAGGGCAGCTCCGCCCCTCTTTTTTCTTTTTCTTTTGGATGCGGGGGTTTCCCTACCAAAACACACACAATGGAGCGTGCCCTCCCCGCGGGCAATGGACCCCCGAGCCCCGCTGGGTCTTGCTGCTGCTGTTGACAGGCGGCGGCGGGGGGGAGGTGGGCTGGGCCGGGCCAGGGCGAAGGTGCCAGGCGGGGATCTCGGTGGATCTTGACGGGCGGCTGCGCTGGGCTTGGCGGTTCCTGGCCTGGGTGGAAGGATGGGCGTGTGGAGGGGCCGCGCCTGGCATGCCGAGCGAGCCGCCTTCCAAGGGCGCCCCGTGCCACGCCGCCGCCTTTGTTTGGGTGCCGGGGTCGGAGCCCCCCTCCTGCCGCCCGGGCTCGGCGGGGGCGGGGGGGGCGGGCGGCTGCTCCCCCCCGCCTGGTCTTTGTTCGCCGGTGAGTGCCGGGCGGGCTCCCCCTCGCCCAGCCAGCCCCCCCCCCCCCGTCGCCGGCCTGGCATGCAGAAATGCGCGTCTTCGGGAGCATGTTTACATCGCTGGTGGTGTGCAGCGGAGGCGCAGCATCCACGTTGAGAGACAAAATGGCTCCGGAGCAGAGCCTCCCCTTTCTGCACACACACTGGAAGGGGCTCAGCCCAGGTGGTGGCACCTGGCCGCCTCCCCCCCCCCGGCCCCCCCCCCCCGGGAACAGGAGGAGGCTGGAGAAGCAGCTCCCCTGGCATGCGTCCCCTCCCCCAACCGAAAGGAATGGCCGGTCAGTCCGGGGCTGGCTGCACCTTGCAGGGGCTCAGTGGTGCCAGCAGTGATCGGGGCAAAGCACCCCAATACGGACAGGTTTCTGCCCAGGACTGGGCGAGGAGCTCTGCTGCCAGGGCTGCCCCTTCAACCCATCTGCAGAGGTTTTTGCCCCGGGCCATGAGATGCCAGCTGAAAGCACCCAGAGTGGGCGTGAACTCGCAAGTGCTGTGGAAGTGCCTGGGCTCTGCCTTGGGTGCTGGGGCACCAGTGTGCCCGGCCGGTAAAGCAGGCGCATGCCCAGGAGGCTGAGCCAGGGATTCCTTTTGCGGGGAGTCTGCCTAGAGCATAACAGAGGGGCCGGGAAACTCTGCTGGGCGACCTTGACCCAGTCACCTTCTCTCAGCCAAACCTACTTCGCAGGGCTGTTGTGAGGATGAAAAGTAGGAGGGGGAAATCACATATGCTGTCCTCCTGAGCTTCTTAGAGAGAGTTCAGGTCTTAAGGGAGTTCTCAAAATCCTAATACAACCTAATTAGAGAAACAGAGAGAGAGAGAGAGACAGGCAGACCCATGAGGTAGGCCAATCAGTATTTCCTGTTGTCAGGATTTTTATTTTGCTTTTAGTGGCAGCTCCTTTGGCGCAGGGAAGGGGGCAAATCCCACCGATAAATCAACACCCTGCCGAAAGTGGAGGCTGGAAATGACATCGCATCTCTCCCAGGAGGAGGCGCGCTGAGAAGAGCCTCTGAAGGAAGCCCCCCCACCCCCCCGGGTGTGGGGTGTGTGCCGGGGGTGTGTGGTGTAGCTCTTTCAGGTGCTCCCAGAATGGCAGCGGGCGGGCGTGTGGTCTGGGCAAGGGAATTGTGGCCAGGGCTGCTCAGGGGGAGTCTGCCAATTGTTTGCCTGGATTAAACTCACCTGGGGTGTCAAACATAAGGCCCGGGAGTCCAGGGCTCTTACCTGGCCCACAAGCAATGGGTATCTAGGGAAATGTCAGGTACTCCCCCTTTTATGGTATCCCTTGGGGGAAAAACCCTAGTCTTGCATGTGATTAAATACACTTATTGGGGCTTTTGTGGGTTCCCCGGGAAATCAGTTGCTTTCACTGCTAGGAATCAATTGCTTTTGTTTGTATTTTGAGTAAAAAAAGTAATGTTGTTAATTGGGTTTGTCTGTGTCCTTTATAAAGTTTATAAAGGCCATTCACGTGGAGAGCAGGATGGAAATTGAGTTAAATAAATAAAGTTTATATCTGCGGGTACCTGACGTTACATTTTATGGCACAGATGGCCCAGGCCAACATGGATGTTAGATCTGGCCCTCCTGACAGATGAGTCTGACGCCTCTGGATTGCGAGGGCCATCAGAGTGGGGCCAGTTTGAGGAAGTTGAGGGCATCTTCTTGAGTCCTCATTAAAAGTGCCCCTGCGAAATAAATGTTGGCCTTCGATCTTCAGCCCCGGTGCCTCAACTGTGACCTCCCTGGTCCATGGGTGATTAGTCAACTGTTGCTGTAGGGGGCTCCCCACGAAACTTCCCCTTCTTTCGCAGCTCCGAGAGCCCCTGTCTCAGGAGCCTTGTAAGTCGCCAGCAACCCCGTGTGCCTGCTTTCCCTGGGAGGACAGGAGTCGATGGGGACAGTGGCAGAGTCAGACCTCTGCAGTGCAAAGAGTGTGTTATTTCAGTTGTCCATTCATTCTTCCATTGATAAATTTGACGCCAAATGTAGCCAAACAAAGTCTGAGTCCAGGGGCACCTTTAAGCCCAGCAAAGTTTAATTATAAGCTTCTGTGTGCATGCACGCGGTATCTGAGGAAGTGCACGGGCACGCAAAAGCTTCTACCCAGAACTAAACTTGGTTGGTCTTAAAAGGTGCCCCCGGACTCAAACTTTGTTCTGCTGCTTCAGACCAACATGGCTACGCACCTGAATCTATATTCATAGGTAGAGGGTGTATCTGAAGGAGTGTGCATGCACATGAAAGCTTATACCCGGAATTAAGTTGGTCTGAAAAGGTGCCACTGGACTCACACTTTGTTCTGCTGCTTCAGACCAATGCAAACATCTGCCTGAATCTAACAAAATGTAGCCTGTTCCATTAGCAACTGGGGAATGCCGTCTTTAACAGCAGATAAAAGGAGATTTCACTTGTTCAAAGCAAACAGCCGCCACATCCAACGCGCTGAGGACTTTGGGAGGTGCTTCCAGTTCCTGCTCATACCTTTAAAAATCCAAACTGAACGCTGGAAAGTTGCTTCACTCCCTGTTCTTCTTTGGAATAAAAAGTACTTTGAAGCTGGTGGGAGTTGCCAGGAAATTGATTTTACCTTGCTGCCGGAGGTCCGGGATGGCACTGGGGGTGTGGGGTAGGGGATCAGTGGTGTGTGAAGGGGTTCCAGACTGGCACAGTCTCCAGATGGCTCGGCACCTCTGTGGAAATGCTGCTGCCCACCCCAGCATATGGCAAATTCTCACACGCCAGCCGTGTTCCCTCTAAGCTGAGTTGGCGTGAGCTAGCTCACAGTTTTTTTGTCTTAGCTCAGGAAGGGATGGCTCCGGAGCAAACTAATACATGCAGCAGCCAAATCGCTGCCTCCCAACATTAATACCAGTAGCTCCCAAAGCAGAATTTTTGCTCACAAGACTCCACCGCTTAGAGGGAGCATTGAGCACCATGTATTTGCTGGGTCTTGCCTGGGGGTGGGGGTGGGGGTGGGGGTGGGGATGGCTGGTTTCTCCTGCTGAGCTCAGGCTTGAGAGGATGCCTTGCCCTTTGGGTGAGCGCTCAGCCCTCTACGGGGGCTTCTTCTCCTGCACCTTCCTTATGTTTCCCCCTTCCCACATTTTGGCTTGGGCAGCCTCAGCCACTGAGGATTCCTCTTCAGTGTCTCAGAGAGAGAGAGAGAGAGAGAGAGAGAGAGAGAGCGCTAGCATCCCGTGTATACCACGGATCTCTGTTTGACTTGCCCCTGAGTAGAACTGCGCGGCTGCTCCGAGGGGCCCTTCGTTCCTGCCCTGAACTTGGTGTGGGGCTCCTGTTTGCGCAGCCGTGGCCCTTTCCCCTGCAGCGCCTGGAAAACAATGGGCTGCTTGCCTTGCGGAGGTGGTCTGTGGGAAACCCTCTGAACACACTCAGGAATGCTCATAGAATAATCATAATCATCATAATAATAATACTAGTAGTAGTCGTTCATAAATAACAACAATGATGATGATAAATAATAATCCACAAGTGGCCAGGCAAGAGAGAGGCAGCTGAGCTGAGAGGCTACAGAGGGTCTGTGGGTGGGGGGTGGGGGGTTTGGTCCTCTGTAGGTGGCAAGCCACCGTGGGTGGGGGGATCTGCCCCCTAGAGCTCATGGGACGGGTCGAGGCAGACTTCTTGTGCCGAGAGCGTGCGCCTCAGAAAGCTCCGCGAAATCCCCCCCCCCCCCCCCGTGAGTCCCACTGTGCTCACACCATTAAACCTTTGGCAGGAGCGTGCTGTGTTGTGGGTTGGCACAAGCCGCTTGCTCGTTGGTATGTTTACTTGGAAGTAAATCCTGCCGAATCGAGTGGGGCTTTCTTTCCGGCAAGGGTGTGCCGGGTTGCGGCCTTCATAACTGAAGTTTCCTTGTGGTGAATTGAATAGTGCTTGAATTTAAAGTGTCTGGGTTTCCCCCCCATAACTATGTCAGGTTTTTGGTCTGCAGATGGATCCCCTGAAGTGGCTTTTGAAGAAAGGGGTGTGCGTTCGTGCGTGTGTGTGTCTGCATGGGTATGTGTTGATGGGGGGGGGGGAGGTATGAGAGAGAAAGAGAGAGAGAGAGAGAGAGAGAGATCCCCAGTTCTGATGAGAAAGCCAGGAATGCTGTTGCCCCCCTCTTTCTGATTCGGGGTCCAGACGATGGAGCCGGCTTTGTGCCCCTTTGAGTACGGTTGCAGGTTGCCCTGGCCTTTATTGGGCTTTTGGGATTTAATCTCCATGTTTCCTGGGTGTTTTCCACCCCCCCTGTTCTAGATTCAGTAAACCTTCCATACCAATTGCTTTGTGTCCAGGCACTGAAACCTCAAAAGGAAGATCCCAGTCCAGCTCTGCAGTCTGTGGATGGTGTGTGTGTGTGGGGGGTGGGGGGTGGGGGGGGGTTCCTGTTAATTCAGGCACTCTTGCATTGCTTCATTTCATGATGGTGGGGGGGGCATTGGGAGTGCCCCCACTCGGGACTGTGTGCTGACCTCTGGGGCGTTCTTGACTGGGTCGCTCAGAGGTATTTAGCCAAGCTTTGCGAAGAGAGCTGACAAAGAGAGCCCCCTGCATTGGCTGGCCCTGAGTTCAAGGTTCCTGCTGTGGACCAGGTAGAGGAAGGGGGGGGGGGCACTCCTGCTGTCCAGACAGAAATGGTTTTGGACAGTCAAAACGAGGCCAGCAGCTGGGTATCGTGTTTAACGTTTCGAATTAGGATCCCCACTCATGCCACGGAGGCCTGCTGGGTGCCCTTGGGCCAGTTGCGCCCTCTCAGCCTGACCTACCTTTCCGGGTTGTTGTGAGGATAAAAGAGAGGAGAAGAGAATTGTGTCAGCTGCTTTGGGTCCCCGTTGGGGTGAAAGGCAGGATATAAATAAAAGTTAATCAATGAATTAAATTTTGCTGTTGAGCTCAGTTTTGGAACACTGAAAACTCTGGAGTCTTCAGCGGGCGACGCCATCATCCTTGGAAGTCTTGTATTTTTTTGCAGCATGCGCAGGAGTGACTGTTCTCTAAGGCTGAACCGTGTCAGATGCACCCTTCCCATGACACATCTTAAATGAGCAAAACCTTCTCTTAAAAACGACTCCACTCATTCTGAAAGAGAACATATTTCGTAGGTTTTCTCCCCCCTGCCCCCCCCCCCCAAGCTTCCTACAGTTTCCAGTTTTCCACCTGGGAAAACTCCAGGGGCTGGAGAGGATGGGAAGAGAAGAGAAAAAGAGCGCTGCCTCCAGTGCTTCTTTTCCCCTCCCCGGCACCTTCAGGTCTCCGTGCTCAGTGGGTCTCTTCCCTCAGAGGAGTGTGCCGGGGAACAACAGTCCCCGCCGTCTTTTCTTGCTCCCCTCCGCTTTTCACAGAACTGCGAGCTAAGAATTCAGCAGACTGAACTGGCAACTTTTATAAGCGATAAAAAGATCAATTTACAAAACCCAAGCCTAACTAGCAACGGCAGCACTTGCGCCACCCTGCTGAGGCCTTTGGAGGTAAAAGTCAGGATTGAGGGTTGTGCGGCCTGTGGGTCAAATCACTCTTTACAGCCGGGACTCAGAGGGCTGCTGTTGGGGCCACTCGTCCTTGGGGTGGGATGGCCTTGGGGACCCCTCTGCTATTCATTCTCTGTGTGGAGCCCGGGGGGCAGTCGCCCGGGGGTTTGGTGCAGGATGTCAGGAGGCCTGTGCTGTATTTCTTGGGTCACCGGAGTGTGGAAAAGGGCCAAGGGGGAACACATGTCTTTACTGTATTTATTTGTTTAAAATGTTTTTATGTCGCCTTTCCACCTGATCAGGGTCTCCAAGGTGGCGCACATTAAAACATTTAACCATTAAAAGCAGCATTTTAAAATAATTAGATGAAAACACATGTACGGAGGAGGGCCAATAACTGTTACTGGGGGTATGCCAGATGGAACAAAAAAATCTTTTGTCTGCTGGCAGAAGACGCTGATAGAGAGAGAACCCATCCTGATCAGACAGAAGTGCTGCAGGTTTGGAAGGCTGAGGTCCTGCCGCAGCGATGTCCCACGTCCTTTGGGCGAGGTTCAGCTGATGCCTCCTGACTCACTTGAGAACCGAAGGCTTCTACTGGACCCAGCCGGACTGCTTTAATTTGGAATACGGAGGGTCCCATAGCTGATTCATAACTTATTTATTTATTTTATTTTCATTTCATGGGATTTATATCCCGTCCTCCCCGCCAACAGCGGGCTCAGAGTGGCTAACAACAAAACCAACAGTAATACATACAGTATCAATTAAAACAATTAAACCATATACAACAAGATCAGCAGCATACAAATAGCATATCTTCAGTAAGTATCAGGACAGTGCTCAGATGTAATCCTTGTGCACGGTCACACAGGCTGGCGGATAGAATTGGACCAGGGCCAAGATGTATACATTAGACGGCCCCTACTTAAAAGCCTGGCGGAAGAGCTCCGTCTTGCAGGCCCTGCGGAATTGTAACAGATCCTGCAGGGCCCTGACGTTCTCCGGGAGCTTGTTCCACCAGTACGGGGCCGCCACTGAAAAAGCCCTGGCCCTTGAAATTGCCAGCCGAGCCTCCTTCGGCCCTGGTAGAACCAGGCGGTTTAGGGATCCAGACCGGAGTGCTCGCTGGGGAACATATGGAGAGAGGCGGTCCTTCAAGTAAGTAGGTCCCAGGCCATATAGGGCTTTATAGGTGAGCACCAGCACTTAAGTAAGAAGGAACAAAGCCTGAGTCCAGTGGCACCCTTATGACCAACAAAGTTTCATTCTGGACATCAGCTTTCGTGGGGCACCCAGAATCAAACTTCGTTGGTCTTAAAGTTGCCACTGGACAACGACTTTGTTCTGTGGCATCCGACCAGCATGGCGACCCGCCAGGATCTATCTTAAGGATGAAAGGACTTGTTTGACAAGAGAGATGGAAGGCCCACCAAGCAGTGCTGCTTCTCTTCATGCAGTAAATTGGGGGGGGGGGTCTCAGAGAATCTGAAGGAGGGTCAGCTGAACAACTCTGACAGAATGGTGGCGTTTTTATAGAGGGCTGCTGCTGGCATTCAGTGGGGCTGTTGCGTTTCTTGTCAGAGTACAAAAGGCGGCCGCTCTCCCAGTTTGTGACCGGTGTGTGTAATGTGGTGCTTTAATAAAGTGTCGAGGAAAAGGTCCTTTCGCATGCATGCTTGCGCTGCCTTATTTATTTTTTATTTATTTATTAGACTTGTATCCCGCCTAGCCAGCACAGGCCTCATAGAATCACACCTTTGGTAACTAAACTTTGAAGAGCGTGTTGTGATTTAAAAAAAAAATTTCCTCACTGTGGCTGCTTTTTGTGGTTCCAGAGCTGTTAGGCTAATTTGGATGGGCCATGGAAAGAGTTTTAATTAATGTAGTTTTCTTTATGTTGTTCTTTTTTACATTATTTTGGTTGTATTTGTCTTATCATCCTTGGGTCGTTGGTTGCCCTGAGCGATTTATAAGTTGAAGGGCAGGATATATACCTGCTAAGCAAACAAACCGGGTAACCCGTCTGCCAAAAGTGCATCCTTTCAGCTTCACTTAGACTGGAAGAGGGCTCCCTACCTTGACTGCGCTGGTCTGGCCCGTGTGGATCCATGCCCTGCGGTCACCTCCAGGTTAGACTCTCCGAGTGCTCTCTGCTGCTCTTCAGTTCCACTTGGGAACTCCAGCTGGTGCAGAAAATTGCGATCCAGTTACTGTTGGGCATTGGGCAGAACGTGCGCATTGCATCCATCTGGCGGTTGCTTCATTGGGTACCAGTCAGAGTTTGTGTTGCGTGTGTTCTGTCAAGTCACAGCTGACTTGTGGTGACCCCTCATGGGGGTTTCAAGACAAGGGAGGCCTAGAAGTAGTTTGCCAGGGAAATTGTCGCAGGTCTTCTTCCCCCTGAACTTTTTTACGGAAGCCGGATTGGGCCGAGAAGGGACAAGGGACATGGAGAGGGGGGGCAGCAGGGCAATTGCAGCAGGGTTTTGTTTCTTTTTTTGGATGGGGGTGTTTACTGCTGGACAGCTGCATGGCTGAAGCTGCTGAAGTTTCTCGCAGGCAAGGGATCGTCTGTGGTGTTCCCTGAGCAGCATTTCCTTGCAGGCCTGGGTCCTGGCAAAAGTCAGAGGCTCTTCCCTGAGTCACCCCTGGCTCTGCATTCCCAGGCGCATTCCTACTTTTTTGGGGGGGGGGCTTCTCCAGCCCCTCCTGTAGGGTTTGGGGAATGGGGGTTTGCCCCCCACCCGGATCCCCCCCATGATGGCTCATGGCTGAGATGACATTTGATGCGGGGGGGGGGCCCTAATAGGCTGGCCAGAGGAGGAGGGCTGTGTGGGGTTGGGGGGTCATGCTTAGATCGAGGCCCCTTCCGGGCCCACTGCAGACACCTCACAGGTAAAGTGGATGGGGAGAGACAGCTAGAAATGCAACAGTGAAGCTGTAAAAAGAGATTTTTTGGCGGGGGGTGTGTGTGTGAACTTTTTGGAAGAAACGCATAGCTGTCGTTGGCAAGTTGAGTTGTCTGCAGAGAATTCTGGGGTCAGCGCCGAGGAGAGTTGTTTGCTGTGAGATTTCAGTCCCTATTCAAACAATAGCCACAGATATTCTCCTGTGTCAGGACGCCGGGGTGGCGGCTTCTTCTGCTTGGCTTTGATCTTGAGCGTGCGGGGGGGGGGGCGGGGGCGGGGGCTTCTCAGAATGCAGGTTTCCCAAATGCGCATTTTGCCAGTTTGCAAGAAGAAAGTGGGGTAGGGGTGGGGGATGAAGGAAAAGCGGCCTGCACTGTGGTCAACAACAAGAGCGGTTCTGTTTCTGGGCTCTAGAAATAGTACTTTACTTCCAAAAAATATGGTGTAGAAAATCAGCAAGAAAGTCCTGCCTTGTGAGGAGGAAGCCAGAAAATGCAGTTAGGAGAAACAACTGTGGTTGTTCAGCCAGACCTTCTCCTGCCAGGGCCTGACTTGTTCCTGCAGGCCGGAGTCCGTCCGTCCCTCCGTGGGGCTCTCTCCTCCCTCCGCCCTGTTTAGGGTTGCCGCTGAGGCCTGTCGGCTTCCTGTGCAGCCAGGCCTGAAAGGTCCCCCTCCCCCCCCCTTTGCATTGCATTTCGAAGTTCCCTCTGCTCTTTCCAACATTCAGAAAGCTGAAGATTTGCACGCATTGAATGAACTGCCCTGCCTTCGTCTGCGTTTGTGGCTGGCTTTTGTGCTTTTGCAGACATTGGCTTGTTTGTGTCTCAGGAGGCAGAAGGGGGGGAGGGGGGAATGGGGCGGAGGAGGAGCCGGAGGCCCTCCCCTTCCTGCCGCAGCGCTGGTCCGGGTAGACCTGGGGAAGCCTGCTTTTTCACCCTTTTTGCAGGGAAGCCACTGGGGAGCTGGGTGGCCCCTTCTGCCCAGGCTGATCTGTGAGGCCTCTCCCAGCCTGACCGCCCAGGCCAAAGTCAGGTGTCTTTGCAGGAACACCCAGCTGCCTGCCACCCACCTGCTGCTTGTCCTGCCCAGCACCTCCTCCCTGCCTGCAGAAACCCCCATGGTGGGGGGCAATATTCCCTCCGAGCTGTGCGGGGTCTTCTTGTGAGCAGAAATTCCACTCTGCGAACTCCTGGCATGAAAGTTGTGAGCCAGCGATTGGGCTCTGGCATAAATTAATTTGCTCTGGAGCCATCCCTTCCTGAGCTAAGGCAGAAATGTGTGAGCCGGAGGCTAAAGAACTGTGAGCCAGCTCACACCACCTCAGTTTAGAGCAGTGGTGATGAACCTTTTAGAGACCAAGTGCCCAAACTGCAACCCAAAACCCACTTATTTATCGCAAAGTGCCAACACGGCAATTTAACCTGAATACTGAGGTTTTTGTTTTAGAAAAAACAACTCATACATTAACATCTTTTGTCTTAAAAGAAAAACACAATAACAGAGCTTTCAATGATACAAACAACTTTTTATTGAAAGGTAAAAGTTTGCATTTGGCATGCTTTTGAACAATTCATGTGATTTTTGCTGTCCAATCTTGCAAACCCTGTGCTGGGGCGATGCCGTGCGTGCCCACAGAGAGGGCTCTGAGTGCCACCTCTGGCAGGCGTGCCATAGGTTTGCCACCACTGGCTTAGAGGGTACATTGGGGGGGGGGGACCACCTTGTCTTCTCTGGCCCCCACCAGCATGGTATGAGGCCCCCTGGGCTTCAGTCTGGGCCTGCAGTTTACCCAAAGCCCGTCTTCCAGGTGACCTCTCCACCAGGTGTGTGTCCTGGTTGTCGTGGTCGGCTTATTAATAACTGTGCATGTGTGTGTGTGTGTGTGGGCTGCTTTACAGAACAGGTCGCTGTGCTGCGAACTGTGAGGGATGCAGCCCTGTGAGGCGGCCTAGCTGAGCCCCTGGTTTATGGAAAGTTTCTCTCTCTCTCTGCTGGAGTTGCGGCTACAGCTCAGCAAGTGCTGCTGGAAGGGGGGTAGGGCAGGGGGGGAGCTGCTTATCAGCGCTCCCACATGCACGTTTTTGTCCTTCCTCTAAGGATCTCAGGGCGGGGCACCTGGTAGAAGCCAGCCCAAAAACCTCCCCCCCCCCCCCCCCGCCAACATCACAGCTGAGCAGGGGATGAAAAGCTGGCTTCTTCTGTCCAGATCTGACACTGTCTCCAGGCCCCCCCCCCCAGAAGTGGTTAGTGACCATGGAGGCCAGCGGGGACTCAATCCTGGAGGGTCCCTTGCAGTTTCCCTCTAAGCTGAGTGAGTGTGAGCTAGATCCCAGTTTCTTAGCCTCCGGCTCACGCATTTTTGTCTCAGCTCAGAAGGGATGGCTCCAGAGCAAACTAATTAATGCAGTGGCCCAGTTGTTCACAGCTTCAATGCCAGCAGCTCACAAAGTGGAATTTTTGCTCACCAGACTCCACGGCTTAGAGGGAGCGTTGGTCCCTTGTCAGCTCTGATCGGGCCTGTTCATTGCATGCGCCTTTGGCTCCTCCGGCCACAGCCTAGTGACAGGATTTAAAAAAAAATAGTTTTGTGGGCACCTCGAAGAAGAAGCTGGAGGGAGGGCACGTTTTGTCGCCAAGGTGTCGCTTGCCTGGTGCTGGGCACGCTCCCGGCTCTGCTGATGCCCACCCCTCTGCTGTGCTTTTATTTGTTAGTGTTTTTTATAAAACAAGCTCGCCAAAGACTCTGCCCGAAGCAATTTGCAATAAAAACATGCAGTACCACGAACATGAGACTTGATGGCACTCATGGTCATAAAGGCAGGAGAGGCCTGCAGTGGAAAGAGAGAGCTGGCGAGAAGGAAGGAAGGAAGGAAGGAAGGAAGGAAGGAAGGAAGGAAGGAAGGAAGGAAGGAAGGAAATGGCCCACTGGGGCCTCCAGGCAGGCAGCAAACTGGCCGGCAGCACCGGGCAAAGGGGGACCTTCAGCAACCACCTTCCCAGGCACTGGGGCCAGCACTGAAAAGGCCACGGGTTGAGGGGTGAGCCCTCCCTCAGCAGAATGGAGCCTGGGCCCACGGGAGGCAAGGGGCCAGAGCGCATGGAAGAGGGCGGAGTTGCCAGGCCCCCATCATCACAGACGCCGAGACTGATTGGATGGGGATTGATGACATCACCAGGGTGGAGGTGGGGTCTAGTGATGGCGCAGTGAACAGCCATACTAATGCTGGGTGCAGTCACAAGGGTGCAGTCACAAGGCGAGTTGAGGTCAGAGGTCCCTTTTCCAGACTGAAAAATAATAACTAAAAAATTATGGAAATTAACAATGTGCAAATGGATGATCTCCAAGGAATACCCGGGTCGTGATGCAGAGGAAGACAGTGGCAAGCCACCTCTGAATGCCTCTTGCCTTGAAAACCCCACAAGGGGCAGCCATCAGTGGGCTGCAACTTGAGAGCCCTCTCCAACGCCAAATGTAGCTGTCCGTGCCAGATCCCTGCCTTCTGGGTCCGGTTCACGTGTCCGTAAGCCGGCAGGTGTAGAAGTCTTGGGAGCTGCCCTGGACTTGCATTAGGCACCCCCCCCCCCAGGGGGGAAAGCTAGAATCAGGCACCCTCTGTTAGCTTAACGGGCATGCTGATATTCCTCACTCTGGAGATGCAGCAGGGCAGGATTTAAAACTGGGGTGAGGGTGGGGAGGAGATGGCAGGAGACCAGTCACGTGGCCCTTCTAGGCAGTGCCCCCTCCCCCCCCCCCCCCGGTGCCAGGCAGGGCAACTGTGTGTGCTGGTTGTGCAGAGACAGTGCAGCTCCCTCCCTCAAGATCCACTTCCCTCCCTGCCAGAAGCCCCAGGTGGTTTGGAAATCTGGATTTCGGAGAACTTAAATGGAGAACCTCAGTCTGCGGGCCCCTTCCTGAGCAGTCCTGCTCATCTGTCGCAAGAAGGGAGAGGGGGAGTCCCAGCAGGGGCAGGAAGTGGGGGAGAGGCGCTGGGCGAGGAAGAAGGTCCCCTGGGCAGAGTCTGTTTCTCCTTTGTCTGCAGGGGGTGAAGGCCTAGGGCCAGCTGGAAGCGCAAGGCCTGGGTTGCCCAGGAAGGGAGGGAGGAAGGAAGGAAGGGAGGGGGTGTGTGTGCCTGCTCTTAGCCTGAGGGTCACGGGTGGCCTGGTAGGAAGACCTGTGTGTGTGTGTCTGTCTGTCTGTCTGGCTCTCCTGAGCTGTTCCCCTGCACCTTGGAGGGGGAGCGCATGCCAGGCTTGTCTTGGAGCACTTCCCTGCTACTTTGCGGCCCCTCCCAGCTGGGGTACAGAAGCCCTTCCCATCTGGGGCACCCCATGACCTGGGGGAGGACAGGAGTATTAGCTCAGGACCCGAACCTTCCTCCTGGAGAGACAGTGTCCAGAATAGCAGCCCCAGAGGGACACTGTGGTGTGCCCGAGAGGGAGGGGGAAAGGTTTATGCTTGCCTGGGCAGAAGGGGGGGGGCTGTCAGGAAGGAAGAGTTGTGGGGTGGGGGTCACTTGGTTAAGCTGGGGGCTTCCTGGGAGAAAGAAGTGTGTTGAAGGTGGGGGACAGGAGGGCAGAATTCTAGGAATTGGCGTGGGTCAGTCAGTGGACCGGGGAGCTGGGCGGAAGAGGAGCTGGATTCACATGCCCCGCCCCCTGGCTGCCGCCCTGGAAGACACCACCGATGTGTGTGTGTGTGTGTGTCGGTGAGAGGGATGCCTGCCTCAGCACAGGTTCCCGCACAGGGGACAGCGCAGGGATCTTATTTCTGCCCGCGAGATGGCGCTCCTCCAGTTCTGGGCTGACAGGTGTCTGGTGTGACTCAGAGCAGGAACAGGAACAGAAAGGGGAGGAAGAAAACTTCACCCAAACAAGATGAATTAGGAAATCAAAAGGTTTTTAGATAAAAACAGATAGAGGCACAATCTAAGTTCTGTTTTTATCTTGTTTTTATCTAATTTCTAATAAATACATGCATTTTGTTATGTTTGATAATATTTATATTGTATGTTTTTAATTAGGGACAAAAGTGGGGGGGGGGGGGGGGAACTGAACCTAAAAATAGGATCCAGAACCTGAAAAGGTTAGTCAGGTAGAATAGAGGGCCAACAATAAAAGCTTAATATATAGTGTATAAAAAGATACATGTATTTATTAACAAAGAATTAAAAAATATATAGGGGCCCGATCACACCTCATGTAAAAATAACTGCTTCTAACCCACAAGGGCTAATGGACTTGACCTGGTGCTTTTCAGCCTGTCTAGGCCTTCTTCAGAGGTCAGACACAGTGAGGAACATATTGGCTTAAAGAATATTACAGCACAACCATACAGTTATACAACATAGATACAAGATGGACCAGAGAAAGAATTGCTCCAAAGTGAAACCACCACAAGGCACAGAATAAAAGTATGAACGAAGCTTCCCAAGAGGCCAGCGCATGGCCAAGTGATCTTTCACTGATCATCTAGAAACAAAAGAATATGTAAACCAATGCATTCCATAATGTTAATTCAGAAAGTAATTAATAAATAATGATTTTAATTGACATTATTTGGCCCTCATATTAAGCTTCTGGTTTCTTAAATTCAGCTTTTTTGGGCTAAGTTTCTCTTCCCCTCGTTTTGTTCCCGGTTTCTTAGTGCTGATACTATGATTTGGGCCTATATCTGTTTTTAATCTCATTTCTAATAAATGCATGTCTTTTGGTACATTTGATAATGTTTATATCATATGTTTTAATTGACAGTATTTGGCCCTCATATTTGTGGTGAATGGAATTCACCTTTTGGGTTCCTTAACTCAGGAGGAGGTGGGGCTAACTGTTTTCCGGGGGGTGGGGGGGCTTTCCTCTCCTCTCCAGACATGAAGCGAAGCGCTGGGCTCCTCTCTTCCTCACTGGCGGTGGTTCTACTGTGTATGTTCTTAAGTAACGACCACTGTGAGCGCTCATCCTGACTTTTCTTTTCCCTTCTCTCTAGCAAAACTGTACAATCGAAAGTGGACTGCATTTTGGTAAGCAGAACTTCAGAGCTGATCTGCGTGATCCTCGGTCAGGTGGGCGGGAAGGGATGATGAGAGCAAGAAACCCAGGAATTTTAGACTACCTCCATCTTGAAAAGTCCATCTGCTTTGTGGGGTGATGGTGCCCTCAGCCTGGGACGCTGGAGCCAAGCGATGGGAAATTTCTGGAAAATTCTGAAGCCCCAGTGATTACCGCCCACCCCCGCAGGGACGCCCCCATTTTCCAGGGGAAAAAGTGGAAGTGTGGTGAAGAACTTGAAATATTTGCAATACTTACTTCCCTATCAAAGCTTAAACTATTTTTATTGATTGAAAAATATAACATGCATAACTTATAACTTAATTATGTAAAGTCCTCTTTGGTATATATCATTGTGTTGAAAAGCGTACAGGAGAGTGTTGTGCTGTGGCCAAGAGTGGCGGTGCTGCGGTCCCCACTTTGTGCCAAGGAAGCTTGCTGGGTGACCTTGGGCCAGTCATATTCTCTCTCAGCCTCACCTACCTCCCAGGTCTGTTGTGAGGCTAAAATGTAGGGGAGAAGACAGATGTAAGCCACCTTGGGTCCCCATTGGGGAGAAAGGCGGGGTATAAATGAATTAAATAAATAACTTAATTTTCCCTAAGAAACTGCAAGTCTACTTAGTATTTGAAAGAGAGTTGCAAACTGCTACCGCCTCTGCAACGGTAGGATATAGATCTTAGCTTTTGGCATCTAGGGAAATATAAAACAAATTCTATAGTATACAAAAGAAATTGTATTATTTGGACACTCTTTCATAGAGTTAGAATAATGAGGACTGCTGGTGTGTTCGGAACTGAGAAAGACCTTTCCCCGTAATCGACCTTGGGAAAGAGTGGAATGCTCTGTAAGACAAGGTTTTCTCCTCATGCGGTAGCAGAGGGTGATCTAAAATATTTGGATCACTGGAAACGTGGAGTCCAAACTCCTGGGTGGATCGGACAGGTTCAGAATTCAGATGAAGAGGGATTCCTGCCCAGAGAGGTTCAGCAGCTCTTCTGTGTTGTGTCTGTTGTGCAAACCTGGTTCTTTTCCCCTCGTGGCAGTACCAGTCAGTGACCGTGCATTCTTTCTTCCAAATCCTGTGTTTAGCAAGAAGTTGAGAAGTTTACAGACTTACAGAAACTCTACCTCTACCTTCAACTGCCTTCTGGCCCCAGCAATGGCGAGAGAAGGTAAGTCCGCCCTGGGACGTTCTTTCTTGGAGGCCTGGTGGTGCCCAAGGCAAGGGCAGCAGTGGAGGTTGGAGCTTGTTGGGTGCTTGTGCCACCTTGTGCCCCTTTGCCTGGAGCCGGGGCTCTGCGTCTCTGGTTAAAACTTGGCCTCTCCATGCCCTTTTCTGTTACTTGATGGCTTTCTTTTCCATTAGATTGGTGCCCTCTCAGGTTTTGGGGTTCTTTGCTCAGATTGTCCTGTTTCTCCTCCTGAAGCTGCTCTACCTCTAGTTCAGGCAGCTACAAACCTGCTGTCAGGTGCTGGTGTTGGCTAGGCCTTGCCAGAATCTTTGAGCCCCCAGCCTGGCATTTGGGTGGCCCTCTCGGCTTGCTTGTTCTTCCTGGGCTCAAAGCCTGTTCTTCTCCTGGGCCTCAGTCAGCTTCCTTGGCCTGGTAGTTGGCGGGCATCTTTCCTGCCCAGAGACACCCCTGGGGCCAAGAGTGGGACACACCCTGCCGTGCAGCAGCCCAAAGAATTCCAGGGTGGTTTGTCTGGATGCAGAGGAGGTGCCAGCTCTGATCGGGGGGCGGGGGGGCATGTTGGCTGTCCAGGCTCCAGCATGGAGCCTTGGGCCAATGGGTCTTGGAGACACCTGCTCAGTTGTGCTCATCCCCACAAGACACATTGCCCTTGTGCACTAGGGGCCAGCCGGCACATCCCGTATGAGGAGTTTCAGGCTCTCCGGGCAAGACTCTAGACTGCTCTGTTGGTCAGCTGGTCGATGAAAGCTCCATCAAGGGCTGCTTTCAGTCAGCAGAGCAAAAGTACAAGAAACACCGTGTGAAACCCTCCAGTAAATAATATAATAATAGCAATAACACTCTTTATATGCAATATATATAGAATAAATTTAGTAAGTCAGTAGCCATGGTGCAATGAGTACACACACACACACACACACACACACACACTCCAACTGGTGTTAATCTCACAAGCAAAGTCTTTAATTTTTCTTTTGTTGACAGAATGAAGCCGTAGACGTGCTCCTCCGGACTGTCAATCAGCTGTTTCAGTCTAACTTCCTCAGGACTGCAGATAGATTTGACCCAAAGCCTTCAAATATTATACAAAGTAGAACAGAAGCCTCTAATCGGGTTAAACAGCTGCCTCATCTCTTTTCAGCTTGGCAGAATGGTTCTCACACACCCAGAGGTTTAGCAGTCCTGAGGAAGTTCAATTGAAATGGCTTCTTTACAGTCCGGAGGAGCCCATCGACTGCTTCATTCTGTCAACAGAAGCAAAGTTAAAGAGACATTGCTTGTGAGAAATAACACCAGCTGGGGGGGGGGGGGGGTGTATGCTCATTGCGCCATGGCCATTGACTTACTGAATTTACTCTCTCTCTCTTGAATGTAAAGTTATTGCTGTTATTATATTATTTAATGGATTGTTTCACGCGGGGTTTGTTGCCCTTTTGGACTTCTTGTTCACTGTGATCCCTTTTGTTACAGAATTCAGTCAGCAGGGCTGCAAGTTGATCCTGTGGGGAGACAACTGGCAGCATTTCTTTCCTTCCGACAAAAGAGTGGCAGTCCCCCCCCCCCCAGGGGGCTTTGGGGGACCTCATTGATTTTATTTATTTAATTTGTTTTATTTGACTTATATCCCGCCCTCCCCACATGGCAGGCTCAGGGCGGGTTACATCAAATTTTGGAAAAATACAGTATACAAAAATTAACACAATTGAAACACTAATAAAATACATCAATATCCTTCATCCGGTGCAGTTGTCATTAAAACTAAGACCTCACAGATGCCATCTCTGGTATGTAGTTCTGACCCACTGAAAGGAGGCCCAGTAAAGAGGGAGGGACGTTCCGTCGCTCTAGTTAAAAGCCTGGCAGAAAAGCTTCATCTTGCAGGCTCTGCAGAGCTGTAAGAGGTCCTGCAGGGCCCCGATGTCGTATGGGAGCTCATTCCACCAGATAGGGGCCAGGGCTGAGAAAGCCCTGGCCCTAGTTGAGGCAAGAAGGGTGTTCCATGGGCCAAGGACCACCAGGAGATGCTGGTTCATAGACTATAATGTCCTACAGGGCTCCTAGGGGGAGAGGTGGTCTCGGAGATATGCAGGCCTCTGGCCGTACAGGGTTTCGAAGATGAGCACCAGCACCTTGAAACGGATCTGGTACTCAGTAGGCAGCCAGTGCCGTTTGTGCAGCACAGGGCAGATATGGGCCCACACAGGCAGGCAGCAACATCCATACCCCTGCCGCTGCGTTCTGCACCAGCTGCAGTTTCTGGAGCAGAAATCAAGGGCAGCCCCATGGAGAGAGAATTCCAACAATCTAACCTGGAAGTGACCATTGCATGGGTCCCTGTAGCCAGATCCCGGGGAGTGAGCTATGGGGCCAGCTGCCTGATCTGTCTCCGATGGGGAAAGGGTCTGCTGCTGCCCATTTCTCCTGTGCTGGGGAGCTAGCACAATGCGAATGTCTTGAAAGGGGCTGAGTAGCCAGCAGTCGGCCTGGACGGCCAGGTCTGTGGGGCCAGCTGCCTTCCTCCTTGCCTGGCGGGGGTGGGGTGCGGGGGCACGTCACTCGCCTTCTGACCGGCGGCCCTCTTCTCTCCCGGCCCAGTGACCAGCTGTCCGTGTCGTCCAGCCGCGCACAACAGATGCACGCCTTCTCCTGGATCCGGAACACCTTGGAGGAGCACCCTGAGACGTCCCTCCCCAAGCAGGAGGTGTACGATGAGTACAAGTGAGTGCTGCCCCGGGGGGGGGGGGGTGGCTCTGCCAGGGGCCTGGAGAGGAAAGGGGCATTTGAGTGGGGGTAGCCGAGCCCACCTGGGTGGCTTTGTGCCTGTGTTCTGGTAAGAGGGGGCAGGAAGGACCCATGTCTTTGTCCCTGCCCCTGTGGCACCTGCATGCCAGCGTTCCTGGGGTGGCATGGGCAGAAAGAAGCAACTCCCACATGGTGGGCACACTGGAGCAACTCTTACCAGGCTTTCTTCTGCCTCTGGGAGAGTTGGGACCGGGGGGGGGGGGGGAGTTTGCCTGGTTGTGCCCCTGTGCCACTTGGCAGTCACACCCTCTGCCCACTGAAACTGTGCCAGAGCTTAGCTCATGGGGGCAGCTAAGCTGGCCCCGCTGTGTACCAGTGGGAGAGGGGGTGCAGGCTCATCCGGGGGGGGGGGGGAGATCCACTCAACTCCTTAACTCCACAAAGAATGTGTGGACATATGAAGGGCCCCCTTTGGTCCCTCAAGGTCAATATTCCCTACCCAGACTGGCAGCCACTCTCCAGGGTCTCAGGCGGAGGTCTTTCCCATCCCCTCCTGCCTGGTCCTTGTTTAACTGGAGATGCTGCCAGGGATTGAACCGGGGCCCTTCTGCATGCCAAGCAGAGGTCTTCCCCTAAGCCACAGTCCCCTCTTGACAGCTCTCCAGGGCCTCAGGCGGAGGTCTTTCCCATCCCCTCCTGCCTGGTCCTTGTTTAACTGGAGATGCTGCCGAGGATTGAACCAGGGCCCTTCTGCATGCCAAGCAGAGGCTCTTCCCCGAGCCACAGTCCCCTCTTGACAGCTCTCCAGGGCCTCAGGCGGAGGTCTTTCCCATCCCCTCCTGCCTGGTCCTTGTTTAACTGGAGATGCTGCCGAGGATTGAACCAGGGCCCTTCTGCATGCCAAGCAGAGGCTCTTCCCCGAGCCACAGTCCCCTCTTGACAGCTCTCCAGGGCCTCAGGTGGAGGTCTTTCCCACCCCCTCTTGCCTGGTCCTTGTTTAACTGGAGATGCTGCCAGGGATTGAACCGGGGCCCTTCTGCATGCCAAGCAGGTGCTCTTCCCCTGAGCCACAGTCCCCTCTTGACAGCTCTCCAGGGTCTCAGGCGGAGGTCTTTCCCATCCCCTCCTGCCTGGTCCTTGTTTAACTGGAGATGCTGCCAGGGATTGAACCTGGGCCCTTCTGCATGCCAAGCAGAGGCTTTTCCCTTGAGCCACAGTCCCCTCTTGACAGCTCTCCAGGGTCTCAGGCGGAGGTCTTTCCCATCCCCTCCTGCCTGGTCCTTGTTTAACTGGAGATGCTGCCAGGGATTGAACCGGGGCCCTTCTGCATGCCAAGCAGAGGCTCTTCCCCTGAGCCACAATCCCCTCTTTACAGCTCTCCAGGGTCTCAGGCGGAGGTCTTTCCCATCCCCTCCTGCCTGGTCCTTGTTTAACTGGAGATGCTGCCAGGGATTGAACCGGGGCCCTTCTGCATGCCAAGCAGAGGCTCTTCCCTTGAGCCACAATCCCCTCTTGACAGCTCTCCAGGGTCTCAGGCGGAGGTCTTTCCCATCCCCTCCTGCCTGGTCCTTGTTTAACTGGAGATGCTGCCAGGGATTGAACCGGGGCCCTTCTGCATGCCAAGCAGAGGCTCTTCCCTTGAGCCACAATCCCCTCTTTACAGCTCTCCAGGGTCTCAGGCGGAGGTCTTTCCCATCCCCTCCTGCCTGGTCCTTGTTTAATTGGAGATGCTGCCAGGGATTGAACCTGGGCCCTTCTGCATGCCAAGCAGAGGCTCTTCCCCTGAGCCACAGTCCCCTCTTGACAGCTCTCCAGGGTCTCAGGCGGAGGTCTTTCCCATCCCCTCCTGCCTGGTCCTTGTTTAACTGGGGATGCTGCCAGGGATTGAACCGGGGCCCTTCTGCATGCCAAGCAGAGGCTCTTCCCCTGAGCCACAGTCCCCTCTTGACAGCTCTCCAGGGTCTCAGGCGGAGGTCTTTCCCATCCCCTCCTGCCTGGTCCTTGTTTAACTGGAGATGCTGCCGGGGATTGAACCGGGGCCCTTCTGCATGCCAAGCAGAGGCTCTGCCTTCATGTTATTGATTCTAAGCCAAAAGCCAATAAAAGCAGTGAAATTGGCCATGACCTGACGAATCATTTGACTTAACCCAATCAGAAGTGACATATTTTGAATCCTTCAGTGGCCTATAAATATGGGAGACCCTCCGGGAAGAATTGCTAGGGAGAGGTCGCTCCCTTGGCAACAGGGGCTGGTTGCCGGGCGGCCCAGGGGCCTACAAGCCTTCAGTCGCTTTACTTTCCTCACAGCCACAAAATGGCCTCACGTTTACCTCATAGCGTCACCTAGAACAAACCTTGACAGTCTCAGCTGCCTGGGCTTAGGCCTGGTGTTTCTCTACTCCCACCCACCCCTTGCCAAGTTCTAGGGTTGCCAACCTCCAGGTGGTGGCTGGAGATCTCCTGGCATGACAGCTGGTCCCCAGGCGACAGAGATCAGTTGCCTGGGAGAGAATGGCTGCTTTGAAGGGTGGCCTCTGTGATATGACACCCCTTCTCAACCCCCACCAATCCCAAGGCTCCGACCCCAAAATCTCCAGGGATTTCCTTGCCCCTCTCAGGTCCGCTTTGAGCAAGGGCTTTGGGGAGCAGGGGCCGGACAAGGCCACAACTCCAGTGGTGGAACTGGAGCAGAGGGTTGCACAAGGGGAGCTGTGTATGGTGGCATAGAGCGGGGCCTCCTTTGGCCCCCTTTCAGATCTAGGCCCTGGTGCATCTAGGAGGGGAGCCTGCCCCGCCTGTGGAGGCTGCCCCTATAAACACTGCCGAACTCAGTCGCCTGAGAGGCGAACAAGCAGGGCTGGCTGGAGACGCTGTGGTGCCTGCCATGGAACTCTTCTCCTCCCTCCGTCCTGCCCCCTGGATGCCAGGCAAAGCAAATCCCAGCTTGGCTGTTCTGCTCGGGCCTCATGGGCACTGAAGCCGGCTGCCTTGGAGAACGATCTTGTCTCCCTCTGTCCCCCTTAATGATATGCCCGGGACGTGCCTGCTGCCTCGGGTACCTCTGGTCATCCTTCCACCCAGACAAAAGCCATATGCATATGCCCACCAGCCCCCAGAGGGAAGTCTCTGTGTGGAGCCAGGATCAGGGGCTGGGGTGGGGCAGGGGTGGAAATGCCTTCCAGTGGCGCTCCGCCTGCCTCTGGGGTAGGTGAACACTTTCTGCAGATCCCTGGCTGAGTTTGCAAAGATCCCGTCTTGACAGCAATAGAAAGAACACCCACACAGCAGTTGCCTTTGGGGCTAGATGGGATCCAAAGCCCATCCACAAATATCCCTGCAACCCCTAGTCCTATTGCATTGCTTATTAGATGTATGATCCTACTGACTGCCGACGACTGTGTACTCAGTTTTGAGTCTCAGCAAGAAAGACAGACTGCAGCCCTGACTTGGATAGCCCCGGCCAGCCCAATCTCGTCAGATCTCGAAAGCAGGGCCGACCCTGACAAGTACTTGGATGGGAGACCTCCAAGGAATACCAGGGCTGGGAGGGAGAGACAGGCTGTCAAGCCACTTCTCTGAACGTCCTCCATGCCCCAGGAGGAGTCACCAGAGGTTGTCATGACTTCCAGGCACGGGCATACACAAACACACACACACACACACAGAGGCAAAAAGCTTTTGGCTTTTGGTTGAGGACAGCAATGGTTTTTACTTCAGCTGGCACCCTCCTCAGTTTTCCATGCTCATTTCGAACCCCCCCCCCCCCCGGCCAGTAGTCTGTAATAGGGGGATAATTAACTCCAAAGAGACCATTCACCATTTGTTTTGTAATGTCATTTAATATATTTGATTTGACTACTGTTTTTAATACTATGTACATCGCCCAGAGCCCTACGATAGCAGGGATGGGGCAATTCATAAATTTAAATAATAATCATAATAATAATAATATCCAAAGGAAGGCAGACTGCAAATAATGTAAACAAACATGTCTCCCGTGCAGAGGCAAAGAGCTGGGGGCTGTGGAACGGAGGGAGGCAGGAGCTTGGTGGGTGAGGGCGGGGTCCGGAAGGCTGGGCATTCTGTCTGTTGTAGCAGCCTGGCTTCCTTGGTTTAGACACATTCCTGAGATGGCTGAGCCAGACCCTGAAATCAGGACGGATCCATCCATTTGGAACCCTGGGGAGGAGGGGGCCTTCTGAGTCGGCACAGGGCCCTGTTTCACTTCAGACCCCGCCTTTGTGCCTCCCTGGGTGCACCTGGGGACCCGCCTGCTTCCTCTGGGGGCCAAGGTAGTGCCAAGGGTGAAGTGGCTTCCTGGCTGCTGTGTGACCTCCTGGTAAGGGCTATGGCAGTGGTGGGAGCATGTTGAAGGTCCCAGGTTCAGCATCCATAGGTATTCTTGCAAATAGTTGGGATGTGCCTTTGGCTGAGACTCAGGAGAGCTGCTGCCGGCCAGAGTGGGCAGTGCTGGCCTCGGTCGACCCAGGGCCTGACTCAGTCGGAGGGAGCGTTGTGTGTGTTGGCGCTGTCTGGCTTGCTGGGCCTGAGAGTGAAAGACAGAGGCCTCATTCTGGTCTCCTGAATTCACCTCTCCCTCCCTCCCTCCCTCCCTTCCTTCTCACCTTCCAGGAGCTATTGCGACAATCTGGGCTACCACCCACTAAGTGCTGCTGACTTCGGGAAGATCATGAAGAACGTCTTTCCCAACATGAAGGCGCGCCGCTTGGGTACCAGAGGCAAATCGAAATATCCTTTTGGGCGGGAAGGTGGTGTCAGCAGGAAGACTGGGGTTTTTCTTCCTTTGGGGAGCTCTGTATTGGCCAAACAAGTCTTGGTGCTAGTTTTGCTTCTGCCCCAAGAAAAATAGTTGTTGTCGGTGTGAATGCATCGCACTGGCAGCAAATATATCCATGAGTGGCAAGTCTGTTTCCCTTAATTTTTTAAATCACGTATTGCTATAGTGGACTTCGGAAGAAAGCTTTCGTGCAGATGCCGACGCTGCCCAATCTGGACTTCCACAAAACTGGAGATGGGGTAAAGTAGACGCACCAATGCCTGTCTCCCCTCCCCCCCCCCCGCACCTCCCCCTGTGTAAAGTGGGAAGCCCTCCTGTGTCGCAGCAGGGACTTTGCTGTCGGCAGGTCTGAAGGCTCAGAATTTCCAGAAGAAGGGCACCTGGCCTGGCCTGGCCTGGCCTGCCTTCCCACAGAGGGTCTCTGTCCTCCTTCCAAAACGTCTCTTGTTTTACACTGTCTGGCTGCAGGCTTATGTGTGTTTTGTGGTTAAATATTGTACAGCCCAAAGCCATTTGGGGGCTTTATAAAAACACCCGTCACTGTAACCAGGGCTTTAGGATTTAAGTATGGCATAAGTATTCCCGTGATACAGTAGGCAGTACAGAAACTACACAAATGGGATCCTACTTGCAACAAGCTGTACACAGCAGGACAGAGCGCCGTCTGTAATCACTTATCCAAGGAAGATTGTAAAACCGTGTTATACATTGCAGCCCTGTTACCTGCACAGACTAGCCCTCTTGAGCCTCAGAGTGATGTGGAGATTGCCTAAGCCTCATTTCAGCCTTTGCATGCTTTCACACACACTAAGTAATGCACTTTCGACGCACTTCGCAGCTGGATTTTACCATGTGCAATGGCAAAATCCACTTGCAAACGGTTGCTGAAGTGGATTGAAACTGCGTCACCATTCAGCACGGATGACCAAAAGCCCAGGTCTTGTGTCAGGACTCAGAGATGGGGTTGTGCAGGGCCACCAAGACAGGTCCTGACCAGTGCTCCCTCTAAGCTGAGTTAGTGTGAGCCAGCTCACAGTTTTTTAGCCTCCGCCTCACACATTTTTGTCTTCGCTCTGGAAAGATGGCTCCAGAGCAGACTAATTTCTGCAGCAGCCAAATTGCTCCCTCACAACTTTAATGCCAGTGGCTCACAAAGTAGAATTTTTGCTCACAGGACTCCACGGCTTAGAGGGAGCATTGGTCCTGATGTTGTGCCCTGTACGGGTTTTTAGAACAAGCATTTTCTTCTGGGGTGGGGGGGAGAAAGCCCAGCCAGCAGTGCTCCCGGCAGCAGGGTTCCTGCACGCATGCTGAGGTGCTGGGCTCCTGAAGGCAGGGGCTTCTGGGTGCATCCAGCCCCCCACTCACGTTCTTGACTCCCCAGGATGCCCCCAGCTCTTCCGTGAGACTCTTTCCTGCCTCTTCCTTGAGCAGCGGCACATTTCCCCAGGCCGGCCACACAGCCAGGCTCCTTCCACGCTTGCATCCTGGTCCTGGGGGCCCACTTCAGCTCGGGGCTGCTGCTCAGGGTTTCCTCTTTGCCTGTCTTCCAGCTGGAAGAAGCAGAGCCTGCCGGGCACCTGCAGAATGCGGACGAGGAAGTGGTGTCGGCCGCCTGCCAGCTGGTCTGCGAGTGGGCCCAGAAGGTGCTGAGCCAGCCCTTCGACTCGGTCCTGGATTTGGCCCGCTTCCTGGTCAAGAGCCACTACATCGGCACTAAGTCCATGGCAGCTCTGACTGTGATGGCTGCTGCTCCTGCAGGTCAGGACTGGGCAGGACTCTCCCTCGGAGCCTTCTGGGAGGGGGGGAGGGGTGGTGGTGGGGGATTCCCAGCATTTTAATAAATCTAAGATGAGGAGGGACCCCAAGGAGTTCATCAGGAGCCACATTTTATGGCGGGGGATGAATCTCCCCCCCACAATTGGATATGGAAAGTTGAGCCCATGCCTCCTAATCCTCACGAACCTCAGAAGAGCCCTGCTGGGTCAGGCCAGTGAGGGTCCCTCTAGTCCAGCATTCTGTCTCCTCACACACAGTGGCCAGCCAGTTCCTCCGGAGGGCCAACAACAGGGCAGAGAGGCCGAGGCCTTCCCCTGAGAAGAACATCAGAAGAGCCCTGCTGGATCAGACCAGTGAGGGTCCATCTAGTCCAGCATTCTGTCTCCTCACACACAGTGGCCAGCCTGTTCCTCTGGAGGGCCAACAACAGGGCAGAGAGGCTGAGGCCTTCCCCTGAGAAGAACATCAGAAGAGCCCTGCTGGATCAGACCAGTGAGGGCCCCTCTAGTCCAGCATTCTGTCTCCTCACACACAGTGGACAGCCGGTTCCTCTGGAGGGCCAACAATAGGGCAGAGAAGCCGAGGCCTTCCCCTGAGGAGAACCTCAGAAGAGTCCTGCTGGGTCAGACCAGTGAAGGTCCATCTAGTCCAGCATTCTGTCTCACACAGGGACCTGCCAGTTCCTCTGGAGGTCCAACCACAGGGCAGAGAAGCTGAGGCCTTCCCCTTATAAGAACCTAAGAAGAGTCCTGCTGGGTCAGACCAGTGAGGGTCCATCTAGTCCAGCATCCTGTCTCACACAGGGACCTGCCAGTTCCTCTGGAGGTCCAACCACAGGGCAGAGAAGCTGAGGCCTTCCCCTTATAAGAACCTAAGAAGAGCCCTGATGGGTCAGACCAGTGAGGGTCCATCTAGTGCAGCATCCTGTCTCCCCCAGTGGCCAACCAGTTCCTCTGGAGGGCCAACAACAGGGCAGAGAGGCCGAGGCCATCTCCTGATAAGGACACCAGAAGAGCCCTGCTGGGTCTGACCAGTGAGGGTCCATCTAGTCCTGCATCCCGTCTCACACAGTGGCCAACCAGTTCCTCTAGAGGTCCAACAACAGGGCAGGGAGAGGCCGAGGCCTTCCCCTGACAAGAACCTCAGAAGAGCCCTGCTGGGTCAGACCACTGAGGGTCCACCTAGTCCAGCATCTTGTCTCACACAGGGACCTGCCAGTTCCTCTGGAGGGCCAACAGGGCAGAGAAGCCAAGGCCTTCCCCTGAGGTTGCCTCCTGTCTCTGGGATTCAGAGGATGAGTGCCTCTGAATGCGGAGGTTCCTCTCAGTCACTAGAGCTAGGAGCCATTGATGGACTTACCCTCCATGAATCTATCCAATCCCCTTTTCAAGCTGTTTATTCCTGTGGCCGTCACGACATCCTCTGGCAGCGAATTCCACATTGTAATCACACTCTTGTGTAAAGTATTTTCTTTTGTCCGTCCTGAATCTACTTCCCATCAGCTTCATTGGATGCCCTTGAGTGGCAGTATTTTGGGAGAAGGAGAAAAATTTCTCTTTGTCCACTCTCTCCACCTCCCGTATAATTTTATAAACCTCTCTCATGTCTCCCCTTAGTTGTCTCTTTCCTAAACAGAAAAGTCCTTGAGCGACTCTTTGCTCTTCCACCTCTGAAGATCTTAGGTGGGAGATGGTCAGGCCATTGCTATGTCCAGGACTTTTGCAGACAGGTAAACCCCTGTGTGAAACTGAGGTGGTACAGTCCCTGCAGGGGAATGAAGCCTACCTTGGGTGTGCACGGTGGTGACTGATCCCACCCCGCCCCACCGTGAGTGATTCCTGCGCTCTCCTGGCTTCCCAAGATGGAGCAAATGTAGTTGGAGATTTCTCACCAGTGACTTGATTAAATGGACTGAGTGCCCCCGGTGGCCAGTGGCATGAGGTGCAGGCGTGTCATTTTCCACGGGGGAGCTGTGGGCCTTTGGGTGTTGGGAGTCCTCCGAAGCCGGAATCTGCCAAAGGAGGGCTTGTGGGGAGGGTCGGCGGTGGGGGGTGTGCTCAGTGAGCCTGGCCTCTCCCTTCCAGGAATGAAAGGGCTCCCCCAACCCTCGGCCTTCGTCCCAACCGCCGAGAGCAACTCCTTCCAGCCTCAGGTGAAGACCCTGCCCTCCCCCATCGACGCCAAGCAGCAGCTGCAGCGCAAGATCCAGAAGAAGCAGCAGGAGCAGAAGCTGCAGTCGCCGCTGCCCGGAGAGGCCCCCGCCAAAAAGGCCGAGAGCGCCCTGGGGGGCAGCGGGGTGGCCGGTCTGTCCAACGGGAGCCCCGCCATCTTGTCCCCGCAGCCCATCGGGATTGTCGTGGCCGCCGTCCCCAGCCCCATCACGGTAAGGGCTGGGCCTCCCTGCTGGGGGGGAGGGGTGTCACCCGAGGGTGGGGGGCCCCTGAATGAGTGATGCCACAGAGACTCAAGGCACGCACGCACCCTAAAGCGACTGGTGCGTGAGCTTTTGTTACGGAAAACTGTAAAAACTCTCTTTAGAAACACTTTTCATGCACGCGGTCAAAACCAGTTTCAGCAAGGACAGGCGGTTGGGCCAGCACCTCCCTCCCAAATTTCATTTCCGAATTCCAGTTGGATAGCCTGGAATCCCATAAGGGCACTGTCAGCAAGGCCACGTTTCTGGGCTCTTTCACACATGGTGCAGATGCACCTTTGATCCACTTTCCGTGCCCTTTGCAAGGGGGTTTTACTGTGTGAAATGGCAAAATCCGCTTGCAAACGATCGCTAAAGTGCTTTGAGAGTGGACCGGAAGTGCATTGCTCAGCACCCGTGAAAGTGTGGCACATTGGTTAGGAAAGTGTCGCTTTCTACCCACTCAGGTCCTCTAATGCCTCAGCCAGAGATGTTGAGACAGCACCACAGCAGCTGGAACAAACCAACTGAAATTCCAAGTGCACCACCTTTATTTATTTACGCAATTCGATTTATATCCCGCCCTCCCTGCCAGGCAGGCTCAAGGTGGCTTACATTAAAAAGTTAAAAAGCATTAAAACACAGATGATAAACACCTTAGAATTCATGGACATAACAAATAAAAAAGGGCTGGTGGCAGCAGAGCATTACACAGTGATCCCAGCAGGCCACGGGAAGATGATGACGGAGGAGCCCGGCCAGAGTCAGTCTCCGGTCTGTATCACAGAGGCTGCTGGGGATGGCAGAGAGGGCCTTGCCACAGTCCCGCTGTTATCGGTAGCGGCTCCTAATCGAACGCCTGGTGGAAGAGCTCTGTTTTGCAGGCCCTGCGGAAGTGTAAAAGGTCCCGCAGGGCCCAGATGTCTTCCGGGAGCTCATTCCACTAGTACGGGGCCGCCACTGAGAAGGCCCTGGCACTGGCCAATGCTAGTCTGGCATCCTTCAGTCCAGGGAGGGCCAGACGATTTTGAGATCCCAACCTCAGTGTTCTCTGGGGAACATGAAAGTATCAGATCTTCCGTAACGGTCAAACACCCCCCCCCCCCCCAAATAAATATCTTGATCCTGCCTAGTCTGAATTCAAAAGCTGATCCATGCTGAAAACACAGTCTGCTTCCAAAGAGAGCTGCCCAGGAAGGTTTTCAGCTGCTTTATGCTGGAACCTGATGGCTGCAGTCACCAGGTACCTGTTGATTAACTCTCATGTTGTGACTCCTTTCCGGTCGTCGCTTAGAAGTGGGCACATTGATGGGAGAGGCAGGAAGAGAAGTGGCTGACCTTGGTGCCCCCAAGGCTGGTGGAGAGATGGCTCTGTGGGCTGGGAGGTGGGAGGAGAAGTAGCGGATCTTGGTGCCCCCCGAGGCCTGTGCAGAGATTGGCCCACAGGCTGGGGGGTGAAATTTGGAGGCAGTCTTAGGGAGGGCCGTTTCTGTGGCATACAGAGCCCGGAAGCCAGGTTGCAGGGGTTCAAGGAAGTCCAGATGGAGGAAGTGATCCAGTCCAGGAGTTCAGAGCTGAATAGGAAAAGAGAAAGGGGACAATAACTAGAATCATAGATTTGGAAAGGACCTCCAGGGTCATCTAGTCCAACCCCCTGCACAATGCAGGGAATTCACAAATACCCCCCCCCCCCCATTCACACACACACAGTGACCGCTCTTCCATGCCCAGAAGATGGCAAAAATCCCTCCAGGCTCTCCAGCCAAACTGGCCTGGAGAAAAACTGCTTCCTGGCCCCAAAGTGGCGATCGGCATTTCCCTGGGTGTGTCAGAAAGGGCCCACAAGAACTAAGCCCTGAGGCCACCCTTCCTGCCCTCCCTCCCAGGATCTGCCTAGAGGACAGCCAGTTGTGTGTTTGGCAGCTATCAGAGAAGGGCAGGTGGAGGGTGTGTGTGTGTGTGTGTTGGAAAAGGCAGTGCAGAGCCTCATAGGGGTAGAGTGGAGGGTTTCAGCGCCAGGGGACTGGGGTGGGGACCAGGTGCGAGGCCGCATGGTGGGTCTGTGTTGGGTTGCTCTTTCGGCTTCCTGGGAGTGTGACGGGCTTGTCTTGTCGCCCACGCGCAGGTGCCGAGGACCCGGCAGCTGGTGACTTCTCCGAGCCCGGTCAGCGCCTCGGACGGCAAAGTCCTGCCGCTCAATGTCCAGGTGGTGACGCAGCACATGCAGTCGGTCAAGCAGTCGCCAAAGACTCCTCAGAACGTCCCTGCCAGCCCTGTGGGTGACCGCTCTGCTCGCCACCGGTACCCGCAGATCCTCCCCAAGCCCGCCAACACCAGCGCGCTGACCATCCGCTCCCCGACCACCGTGCTCTTCACCAGTAGCCCCATCAAGACCGTGGTCCCTGCCCAGCACATGAACGTGGTGAAGATGACAGCCATATCCCTCGCCCCCAGCAGCACCGCCGCCCCCAGCAGCACCGCCATCCCCACCCCCACCCCCAGCCCCAGCCCGGTCAAGCCCATGGCCGCGGTGGTCGGCAGCTCAGGGGCGGCCGAGGAGCCGAGGAATGTCCCGCAGATCAAGAACGGGTCCGTTGTGTCCCTCCAGTCTCCGGGCGCCAGGGTGGGGGGCGGGGGCTCCGCCCCCACCGCGTCCTCGGTTGAGGTCAAAACGGAGCCCGAAGCCACGTCGGACGACAGTCTCCCCCCAGGCCAAGAGAACCCAGCCGCTTCCTCGAAGGCTGTGAAGGGACTGCCGGGCACCCCTGCCCCTCTGCGGCGGAGGCAGGAGGCTGAGCCTCAGAAGGCGGCGAGCGAGGAGGGCCCGGGAGATGCACGGCCTGCCTGCGATCAGAGGGCGGAAGAGTGGGAGCAGAAGTGCCTTCCCCGGCCCGCAGACCCCGGCCTGGGCCCTTCCTCAAGCCGCAGCCCCGGCACCCTCGCCCCCACTGCTCAGGCCCTCACCGGCGCCCACCCCTCTCCCGGCAGTGACAAACTGTCCTCCAGAAGCCCCAGGAAGAGGGTGGCCCCTGCTCCCTCGGAATCCCAGCTGCATCCCCCTGCCAAGAAGCTCCTGGTGGGCCAGGCCCCTGTGGCGGCGGCAGCAGCGGCGGCAGCAGCAGGCCCAGATGCCACCTCCAGAGGGAGTGGTGTGAGGCCTGTGCAGCGGGGGTTGTCTCTGGCCAAGAGCGACAGCCCGGCGGCCCTGGTGCAGCTCCCCCGCAAGGTGACCATCAAAGTCAATGCGGCGGCACCCCAAGGCCTGGCCGCCAGCTGCCCCTTAGACGCCGACATCATCCTCACGTCCAGCGACCCTGCTCTGGGGCGGCAGCTGGCGGCGGCGGTGCCCAGCCTCAAGGTGAAGTTGGAAGGGAACATGTTGATCCTGGAGAACACCGCTCCGCCCGAGGGCGGCTTGAATGCCGACGTGTGGCAGCAGCTAGTGAGGAGCGCGGACTATGCCCCCGTGACCGGCCAGCAGCAGCAGCAGCAGCAGCAGCAGGACCTCGGTGTCCTGACCCTGGCCGAGCCGCCCGGTGCAGAGGAAGTGGAGAAGTCTGCCTGGGAGCCGGTGCCCTTTGACACGCTTCCGGAGGCTGCCTACGGCCAGGCACCAGAGGGGCCGATGGAGCCGTTGCAGGCCCAGCCCTCGAGCCAGTTCCCGCTGCAGCCGGAGCTCAAGGGGGGGCTGGAGGATCCGGCCTCACAGCCCAGCGAGAACTTCTTCTCCTTCGACGATGACCTGACGCAGGACAGCATCGTGGAGGAGCTGGTCCTGATGGAGGAGCAAATGTCCCTGGGCGGCTCTCACCCCTACGGCTCGTGCCTGGGCATTGCCCTCCAGAACCCGGGCGTGGCTCACGGGGCGGCCCTCTCCTCACACCCGAGCAGCTCCCACTTCTATCAGCCCATCCACAACAGCGGCACTCCTGTCCACACCCCGACCCCCACGCCCACTCCTACCCCCACCCCCACCCCCACCCCCACCTCGGAGATCATTGCTGGGTCTCAGGGTGTCTCGAGGGAGAGCCCGTGCTCCAGGATGGCCCCGACGACCCCCGTCGACAGCGCCCTGGGCAGCAGCCGGCACACGCCGATCGGCACGCCTCACTCCAACTGCAGCAGCAGCATCCCCCCAAGCCCCGTGGAATGCCGGAACCCCTTCGCCTTCACGCCCATCAGCTCCAGCCTGGCCTACCACGACGCCAGCATCGTCTCCAGCAGCCCCGTGAAGCCCATGCAGCGGCCCATGGCCACTCACCCTGACAAGACCAAGCTGGAGTGGATGAACGCCGGGTACGGCGGGGTGAGCAACCCCACAGTCTCCAGCCACGGCATCCTCCCGAGCTACCAGGAGCTTGTGGAAGACCGTTTCCGGAAGCCGCACGCCTTTGCTGTTCCTGGCCAGTCCTACCAGACTCAGTCCCGGCACCACGATGCCCACTTCGGCCGCGTGACCCCCGTCTCCCCCGTCAGCAGCGCCAAGCAGGAGGGCTTTGCGGTCCCCGCGCCCCTCGACAGCAAAGGAGCCGGCTCCTCGCACAACAGCGGCTTCCGGTGCCGGAGCGTGAGTCCTGCCGTCCACCGCCAGCGAAACCTGAGCGGCAGCAACGCCACCGCTTGCCCCGTCGCCAATGTGCCCCGTTCCGGCGTGTCGTCTTTTGGCAGCCCCATCGCCCTGGAGGTCCACGCCCCCTTTGCTGCAAGTGTCCCCGCGGATGCGACCGCCAACGCCCTCGCCCAGCGGAGTCAGTCGGTCCCCTTGACGGTGATGATGCAGACGGCCTTCCCACTGCCCGCAAAGCAGGCCAGCTCTAAGAAGATGCTAAACGTCTTGCTCAGCAAGCTGGACTCGGACAGTGACGATGCGATGAGGGGCCTGGGGGTGAACAACATGCCTTCCAACTACACGGCCCGGATGAACCTGACCCAGATTCTGGAAACTTCGAGTGGTTTCCCAAGTGCCAACGCCCAGGATTTGCTCAGTGCCAGCCCTTCCGTGTTTGAGTTCCAGGCCCCGAGTTACCTCACCAAAAGCAGCAGTGGCAGCAGTGGCAGCGTGGAGCAGGGGGCTTTCCCTCCGGGCGAGAACCAAGCACAGTCGGAGAGCGGGGAGCCCCCCCTGGACTTCAGCAGCACCGTCAAGGACCTCTTGGGGGAAGACGGCCTGCCGGCCTCCTCCCAGCTGGTGAGCCAGGTGGCAACGGACCTGGGGGGCGTGGCCTCCGTCTTCTCCAGCGACATCCGGCTGACTTCCGAGCTCTCGAGCAGCATTAGCGATCTGAATACGCTGGACCCCAGCCTGCTCTTTGACCCCGCACACCAGCAGGGGCCGGATGACGAGGCGACACTGGAAGAGTTAAAGAACGACCCCTTGTTCCAGCAGATCTGTAACGAGTCGATCAACTCGATCACTTCAGCAGGTTTTGAGTGGATGGAAAGCAAGGACCAGACTACTGTTGAGATGTTGGGTTAACACACTCTCTCTCTCTCTCTCTCTCTCTCTCTCTCTCTCGCTCTCTTTAAAAAAACAAACATGTATGTAGCACACTGTATCAAAAGACAGACGTCTTGTATTTGTCTTAACGGAAGTGCCTCCTGCAGTAGAAACACGTAAAGAGCAATCCCTTGTGGCATTTGAAAAACACAAAGAACAGAACCCTGCTCTACCACCAGCTGCTTTACTCTTCAGCAGGGAATCTAGGCGTGTCGATTTTAAAGACATTTCTGAAGGAGACGGCCTATCCAGAAGCCAGTATTAGATTTTAAATTTGATCAGCATTGCTTGCGGCAGCAAAAGAGAGATCGGTGGGGAAATGGCCTTCGAGGCCAGCCACGGTGCAGGAAGGCCGAGTTAGCTGAGCAAAGGGCCGGATCCCCCACGCGCTCCCTGCTGGCCTTGCCCCCCTCCTGTCGGCTGCCCCCCCCCCCGCCTTACTGAGCTAGCCGCGCCCCCAGGTCCTTGTGCCCATCGAGGACTCAGGTACCTGCCTGCTCCAGCCTTCCGCGTGCACCAGCCAGCCCCTGACGCGGGGAGGAGCAGGCCTGAATGCCCGTGCAGAGCTGCTGCCGCCCAGAAACCCAGCAGGGAAGTTCCGCAGCCAGCCAGCGGGATCCTGATTTCCTGCTTCTGGAAGTTCCCGGGCTGTTCTTTGTCTGCTCTTCTGGGTGTTTTGGATGGAGTTTTCCATGTGTGGGTCCCTCCTGCAGGGAGAGGTGTGGGGAAACGGGCCACCTTTCTGCAAGGGGGGGGGGGGCTCGGGTGGGAGAGAGGCACCCTGCCCCCACTGCAATTTCACTTTCCAGACAAGGGCTAACGGGGCAGGGGGGCAGGAGGAGGAGGAGGAGGAGGTGTCTCATTTTTAGTTTTTGGGTTGTTCCCTGGCTTATCTCAGAAAAATAATTTTAGGCTTTTTAATGTTAGTCCTGGTTTTATCACCCAGGCGCGAAAATGGATTCTGAGCCCTGGAGACCCAACAGTCTGTGTTCTGTTCTGCAGCCCATCTGTTCTGTAGTGAGGAGGGGTTTTTATTTCATGGGCAGGCCTGAAATGAAGGGTGACAGGTTTCCCCTTTCAGCCTCAACCGCTTTGGGCGCCAAAGCCACGGCTTCCCCCCGTTATCAATCGGCATTTCGGAAGAAAAAGGGGGAAGGGGGACGACCAGTGGGGTGCAGCTGGTTCTGTTGTGGGGGGGGGGCACTGAAGAGCGCCCAAGGCTGCCCGGTGCTTAGCAGATGTGGCCGGAGATGGATTCTGGGGCACGGTGGCTGGGCATCCTCTCCTGGACAAACCTGGTAGCAGTCGGTGGGTGCTTTGCGCAGAAGTTCCTGAGGGGACCGTGCCCTTTGCCTTCGTAAGGGCAGTGAAGAGGGAAAGAGGTGCCGTGAGCCACCTGTGGCCTTGCTTGTGCTGAGATCCGCGCACAGAACCCTTTGGCCACGCTGGCATCAGCAGGACCGGGGAGGAAACGCTGGCCGACCCCAGGGAGACCGGGGGGGGGGGCTGAGGGCAGTATCGCTGGCCACTTCCTCTCTGCTGCCCTGGTGCAATAGGGCTGGCCCCCTTGCCTACACCAGCGAGTGCCTACAAGACTCCTCAGGTGCTGCCCTTTGTCAGAATCTGCACTTGCTGGGGTGTGGGAAAGTCGGTGTTGGGGGGGGAGTTCCCTTCTGGGGAGCAGCTCTGTTCCTGTTCAAGGAGCTAGAATGCTGCCCCCTCCCTCCCTCTCTGGGCCCCCTATGGCTATCCACCTGCTTGAAGTGGCTTGTTGGGTGTTGCCAGCACCTGAATCTACGTGACCCAGAGCCATAGCCAGCCCCATAGACCTCAGAGAAGGGTGAGGAGGCGGGGGGGGCGCCCTCCTGAGCAGATCTCTTCCCTCAAGAGCGCTTCTGCCTGGCAGAGGAGGACTCTGCTGCTGAGCGGCCTCCGTTCAAGCACTTGGGACTTACCCCTGGGAGGCGGGGCAGTTGGACAGAGCGGCCTCCCCCAAAAGACAGTGCTGGCATCGCGCTTGTGGGCTGCCCGCCTTTCAGGGAGTCTGTCAAGCTGGTCCCTGCCCAATCCAGAGCATGTGGAGGAGGGAATGCCCTCTCCCCTGGAGACAGATCCTGATGTGGTCAGTGGAAACACGCTGTCATGTGGCCACTATCCAAAGCTGGCCCCCATTCGTTCCTTCTGGCCAAAGCTGGCCGTAGCCCTGAGCCTCGTCAGTCATGGGGGGGGGGGATAATTGCGGAGCAGGTGTGAGCTTGATCTCAGGGGTGGCGGCGTTGGGTGCTAAAACCGTTTCTGTGCAAACGTTAAGGTGCTAGGGAGAGGGCAGGTGGGGGGCCCTGAGTCTCCTGCAGGGAGCAGCTCGGAAGGTGTGTTTCTGGCCCAAGCCCATCCCTCTTCAGAGTCCGGGCCTGGCGTGGTGGAACTTGGAGGGCTCTGCAGAACGGAAGCAGTTCTGAGTCTGTTTACATTCTTGGGATGAAATGGAGCTCAGCTCTCTGTGGCTGAGCCCGGACCCCTGGACAGTATTCTGGATTCGGGCGGCCAGCCCGCCGGCTGGTGTTTCTGAGGGGCAGCAGGTGGGCCATCCGTTGCACTAGCCCTTCTGTTGAACTGTGGCAGGCACATTCCTTAGGATAAATGCAACCGATCTGCCCCCCCCCCCCCGACGAAAGAGGAAACAAGGAAACAAATGACTACAGAGAACTTTTTAAATGTGTTTTCACTATGAAAAGGCAAAAGGTGTCATCTGAATGACAGGTAAAATTGTCTTATGTAGCAATCGTGCATTGATCTCAATGAGATATTTCTATTTCTTGTTCTCTTACCTGAGAATATTACAGCAGGAAAAAAAAAGACGTTTCATTTGCCTCACCGTGTTAATGCCGGATCACACGCCGCCGTGTGCATGAGCGCTCTTCGACTTCCCTTGTACAGTGCTAGGTAGACTTCTGTAACCACCGCGTGCCCCCCTCGCCCCGCTCCCCCTCTCTTTGGCGCTGTATCGGAGACTGGCTCTGCGTCAGCCAGGCAAGCATAGCTGAATCACCAGTTAGTTCCATTTTTTTTTACGTTGACTTAATTCTGCTTAGTTATTGTCAGCGATGTTTTTTTTCTCTCTGGTTATTTTTCTTGCGCTGGTGTTGGGGGAAAAAATCCCCGTTTTGCATCGTTTGTTCATGATGAGAATTCATGAAGTAAAGCATTTGCAGATACTTGCAGAAAAGCACTGACTGTTGACCGAAAAGAAGGAAGTTTGTGCCGTTGAAGTTGGTATCAAGTCTTGTACTCTACCCCGTGCTTTCTATAAGGAAAGGAAAAGTGACTCCCCCCCCCGCCTCCCCCTCCATTGAGTGCACAGTCCGGTTCTCCCCCCCCAGCCCCCCCCCCCCAGTGTTACGTTGTCTGTTGTACTGCTGAAATGACAGTCGTTGGGTATTGCAGTAGCATTTCAGTTGATTTTTTTATTGAAAGTGCTCAAAATTTGTTTTTTAATGTTTTCAGAAACAATAAATCATTTTATATTTAGCAGGATCCAAGAAGCGCTTTATTACAGGCACAAGAATGCCGAGAAGAAGGCGGGTGGCGGGATCTGCGTGTGCGTGTCTCTCTCTCTGGTCCTAGTTGGGTTCCGCACGGAAGGCCGGGCCGGCTGCAGGGGCCTCCTCCTCCCCCAGAAAGCCGCAGGGATGTTTTGCCCAGATCAAGGGGCTGGTGCTGCTTCACCAGCAGTATTGCAGGAACCCCTTCCAACACCCCTGTAAGGCAGGCGTGCTCAGATGCCATCAGCTGCCCGAGACCCCCACATTTAGGGCCAGTGGAACTCCAGGCCGGTGGATGGGTTAAAGGCAGAGAGCAAGGCAAGGTTTCGGCCTCGGTGCCCCCGTCACGTGGGCCTTGTGGGGCATCCTGTGGGGCTCTGCCGGGTTTCATCCAGCAGGGCTGCTCTGGCACTGTCAGGGCAGGCACCCAACCCAGCTGTCTCCCAGGTGCAGCAAAAACGAGGGCGCCAGCCTGCATTTCCTGGAAGGCGGCTCCTTCCTTGGGGAATGTGCCAGCAGGGGGCAGCAGCTGTGGGGCAGCCAAGCCAGCGGTGAGAGGGGGCGGCTGGGAGTCCCCCTGGAAGGCAGGCATGGCCTCTGGGGCCTCTGGGAGATATTTGGCGGGGGGGGGGCATGGCCTCTAAGGCTGAGAGCAGGACGACTCCGGCCTGGACTTTGCCCGGGCCACGGGATGCCCAGCAGGTGTGGCCTTAGAGCCCGGCCCCCTGTGGAGGCCTTCTGGACATTTGGGTCAGGTGGTTCTCTGTGTGTGGCTTGGCACATGGCTGGCGAAGCAGGGTGCCCACTGCCCCTTGCTGAACCTGGGCCTCCTGGGCTCTTCTGCCGCCCACCGGGGGGAAGACCCTGACCATTCCATCCCTTGCAGGATCCATGCAAACTGACCCCTCCGCATGAAACATGGCCTGGAGATCTGCCCTCGCGAGAGGGGTATTGTCTGCTCCCCCCCACGAATTCTGAGGGGCAGTTCTGCAGGAGCTGACTGCCTGCCGGGGGGGGGGGGGGGGGCTAGGATAGCTGGGTGAACATGGAGGGGGTGGGGCTGGAGACCCTTGCCTAGACAGCAGTGGGGGTGCTGACCCTTGATCTCAGAGAGAGTGAGCTCGGAAAGGGGGGGAGGGGACTGGAAAAAGCTGCCAAAATCCTCCTCTGATAGAAAGGAGGTGGCCACAGAGGGGTAAGAACGGTCAGGGTGGTGGTGGCGGCGGCAGTGGGAGTTCCTAATTGCTTTGCTATTTAGAAATGAAGAGAGTGGGTTTATACCCCCTGCCCTCCACTACCCGAAGGAGTCTCACAGCGGCTTTGACCATCTCCTTTCCCTTCCCCTCCCACAACAGACACCCTGTGAGGCAGGTGGGGCTGAGAGAGATCTCTTGAGGACTGCCCTTGAGGGAACGGCTCTGAGAGAACAGCTCTGGGAGAACTTGTGACTGGCCCAAGGTCACCCAGCTGGCTGCATGTGGAGGAGGAGTGGGGAATCCGACCTAGTTATCCCCAGCTTAGAGTCCACGCTCCTAACCCTGACACCAAACCACTGTCCCTCCTGCTGGGCCTCGCATGATGCCAAAAATAAATGACCAGCCTTCAGCCTGGGATTGCTCAGACTACAGCCGCGGGGGAGGGGGAGGTCCCTGTATTTTTGCCCCCCCCCCACAGTTTGGTGGGCTGCTCTTGGGGCTCTCCTTCGCAGTCCCCTTGGGGGTCCTCGCGTTCCCCAAATGCCAGAACACTCAGGAGCCAATGGAAGATCGTCCAGCCCCACGGCTGGATGCGTGCCCTGCAATGTTCTGCCTTGAACTATGAGAAAAGGTGGAGGAGAAGTATTTTAATAAATAAGCAAACACCTTATTTGTATCACTGCTTTCCTGCCCCAGCAAAAAGCGCCCTGTGACACGCCACAAAACTGTACAAATCACAGTAGATGTAAAAACCTCAGTCGGAATTCCCCCGGGGCAGAAGGCCAAAAAGAAACTGTTACAAGCAGTGTTCCCTCTCAGCGGAGTCAGTGTGAGCTAGCTCACAGTTTTTTAGCCTCCGACTCACATTTTTGTCTCCGCTCAGGAAGGGATGGCTCCAGAGCAGACTAATATATACAGTGGCCAAATCGCTCGCTCACCCCCCCTGTGCTGGCTGCTTCAGGTGAGCGGGCAGCTCCGGTTGCGAGAGTTGGCCAGATGCTCCAGAAAGTCCACAGAGATGCCGTTTCCCCCAAACCCAAATGGTGTTTCTGGCTAGAGGCCCAGTGGTGGCGCTTGGCCACGTGTGGGGCGAGGTAGCAGGCCAGACCAGATTCATGGCTGACAGGAGGTCGGTCTCAAGGGGTTCTGGACGGGTCACCCCACGCTCTCCAGGGGCTCCAGCAGGCAGTCTGGCTGCAGAAACAAAGCAGAATTTTGAGCCCCTAGAGACACTCCCACCACAGCCCCAACCAGAAAGCCAACCAACAGCCAGAGGGGTTCACAGCTAAGGGGAGGCCCCCCCCCCCGTTTTTGTAACCCTCGGGGGGGGGGCCTCGAAGTTTGGACCTGCGGAACGCAAACCCTCTCCCATTTTGGAGCACATTTTCCACAGCGCCAGTCACCATATCCCCCTCCCTTTAAAATGGGCACCCACTCACTTACCCCCGCGGTGGAGTTTTGTCTCCCCCGATTGCGTGCTGGGAAAGGGGGGAGAAAAAGAGGGATTCAGGAGGGTCGGCTGGGTGGGGTGTCACTCTCCCTCTCTCAAAGGTGGACCGTATGAGTTTGGCCAAACTGGGCTTCAGGCACAGAAGTGTATCAGATCAAATTGAGGCCAAGCCTGCGATGTTTCCCTGGCCTCTCACCCTCTGAAGAGCAGGCTGGCCACTGCCTGGGTCACAAAAAAAACTGTTCTCTCCTCCCTCCGCCTGCCTCCCCTCTCCCTCCCCCCCATCTCCCCTCCCTGGGCAGCCACGTCCTGAGCAATGTTCAAACCATTCCAGTTTCTGATGAAGAACATGAAAGCAATCCTCTGCCAAGCTGGGCCCAGGGACAATCCATGCCAAGCAGGAGAGAGGCAGGGCCGAACATTTGGACTGGGCCCTCCCAGCGCCCAACAGCTCCCAGGAAGGGCATCTGTCTGCCCCACAGAGCGGCAGCGATACGCTGGACCCCCACCCTTCTCCCTGCCGGTGCTGCCCTTTCGGAAAAGCGGTTGTCACTCACTTGGTGCCGCTGTGTAGTCCTCCCCTCCTCTTCTTGCTGCAGAGGCAGAATCCACAAGTCAGGGTGGGGAGGAGCCCTCCTGAGACCACCCGCTCCCTCCCACCCTCTGCAGGGGGCCCAGGCCCTGCCTGGCAGCGGCTCCTCCAGATTCCAAGAGTGGCTACAGCAGGGGCAACACGCCCCAGGGCCCCACCACCACCCCTCCTCTTGGGAGCAAAGCTGGAGGGGAAACCCTGCCTGGTGGTGGAGAAAGTGGCAAGGGGGGCAGAGCGGACAGGCAGCCACGGACAAGCACCCCCCCCCCCCCCGCTGCAAGGGAGGCCAACTCACTGCGTTTGGGGCTTTGTGCCCTCCTCTCCAAGGCTGCTGAGAGGAAAGGAGGAAGGGGAGCAGAAAAGTCCAGACCCCCTTTCATGGGCAGGCCCCACCTCCAGCCCCATAAGGGAAGAGCTCCCTGCTCTGTCTCGTGCCCCCTTACGAAGGCGAAAAGGCACAGGCTGCTGCAGCAGGCCGAGGGCGACCAGGGCTGCAGAGGGCAATGGCCCTCCCCCAACAGGGGGGGGGGGAGGGGGGCCTGATTCAACCAAATTTCATGGCACTTGCTGCTAAGAGTGTGTTTGGGAAGCTAAACTAGGGGACCCACAGGTACATTCCAGTTTCCTGAGAATACATGTTTGCTGTAAATTTGGGGTGCCAATAATTAAGTGCAACTTTTCAAGGGCGGGGGTTTGTGGCTACGTTGACACCAGGCTCTACCCAGCTGGTGGGCCAAAACCCACTTCCAAAGGGGAGGGGGGCATGTGGGGAAACCCCCCCCCCCGGCCCAGCAGCCCAGCTGAAGGTCTTCAGGGTTTACTTACTGGTGCAGGAGATGATCCCGACCACCAGCAGAACAACAGTTATGGCTCCCACAATGCCGCCCCCGACGGGCCACACGGAGGCTGAAACATGAAAAGGGACAACTGGGTGGGTGGGGCTGTGGGGTGATGCTCCCTGTTTTTCTGTGCCTGAGAGATGGAAGTGGGCAAGCCCATAGCCAGGCCACTGCGGAGAGCCTACGCCTGGCTCTCCTCCTCCTGAATCAGGCCCTGTGACTGCCAGGAAGGGTTGCAGGGATGGGGGAAAGACCCCCACAGAGAACTGGTGCCAGTTCTGAAACTGTGGAGCATGTGAAACATGTAAGACGAACAAAAGTTTTAATCAACGCTATGAGCTTTCGTGCGCATGCACACTCCCTCAGTTTTCGTACATGCACACAAAAACTCATACACTGAATAAAACTTTGTCAGTCTTAAAGGTGCCACCAGACTCAAACTTTGTTCAAATACTTTCCATTACAGATAACTGAGTTGAAGAGTTTTTAGATGGTGTTACGGTTCTTGTTTCTGCTTGCATTTTCATACGGTTGCATGCTAAATCACACCATTTTCACTGTAATTTCACATGCTGTGATTTAGCATAGAAACAGAAATCCTGTGCAGCAGCAGCAGCAGCAGAGGAGAGAGGAAGAGAGAAAGTGTTTCTGCATGATGCTTCTCCCCCAAAGCCAGGCCAGTAAACTGGGACTCTGAGGAAACTTACCTGCTCCCCCCCCCCCCGCCCTTCTGCTGAATAACTCTGCCCCTTTCTCTCTTAGACTCTCCCGCCTCCTCCGCCTCCAATGCAGGGGAAACCCCTCGGCTTCATTCCACAAAATACCCTTAAGCAAAGTTGCCACTGCTGCTAGAAGCCAGATCCCCTGGAGCAGGACGCCCTCCGGAGGTGGACCCCCCCCTCCCCACAGACCAGCCTCTCACCAGCTTCCTCCCAGGCCTGCTCCACAGACGCCGGCAGGCTGTCGTGCTCCACGTGGCACCGGTAGCGGGCCCAATCCTTGGGATCGATGGTGACGCTGATCCAGGTGTGGTACGTCCCGTCCGCGTTGGGGACCACCCCCCCGTGGAAGGTGTCCTGCCACCAGACCGCCCCGTCCTTCTTCCAGACAGCATCGATCTCCCTGGGGTAGAAGCCATAGGCCCGGCAGATAAGGAGCTCCAGGCCACCATGGGCTACCCGGCGCCCCACTCTCACCACAGGAGGCTCTGTCGGAGGGACAAACAGCAGTCGGCATAGAGTCCCTTTCTGGGGGGGGGGACAGTCCAGCAGAGGCCAGAGGGGCTTCCTGGGGGTGCCCACTGTCAGGCCTCCCTCTGCAGCACCCCCAGGAGGGGAATGACCCCCCCATGGGCCACGGGTCGGCCTTGAGAGCGGGCAGCACTGAGGAGACCGCCACGAACAGGTCTGTGACTGGCCCAAGGGACTCCACCCCTGCCTGCCTCCCTCTCCCGGCACTTCCTGGATGGAAGGTCTGTGTGGGGTTTCCCTGGAGTGCAGCAAAGGATCCTCCTGCCCTGCCCACAATGTGGGGCTGGAGGGGGTCAGGTTTCAGTCTGCCCCTCCCTCCCAATTTGGTGTAGTGGTTAAGTGCGCGGACTTTAATCCAGGAGAACCGGGTTTGATTCTGCACGCCTCCTCTTGCAGAATCAAACCCGGTTCTCTAGGATTAGAGTCCGAGGGGAGGGCGGGGAATAAATCCAATCTCTTCTCCTCCTCCTCATCTGCCTTGCCCTCAGGCCTGACCTGTCCAAGCAACTGAAAGAAGAGGTATAGCCCACCCTGCCCCGAATTAAGCTGGAGCAGGTCTCAGACTGTACCAGTTTGGAGTGCTGCTGAAGGAGAAATTGTGTGCTTGAATTCTGCTGTGTGTTTGAATTCATTCATTTTTTTAAAAAAAATCCATGTAACCAGGAAGCGGGCAGATGCACGGGGAAAGTTGTTGCTTAGCTTTATCTCTAGTGCGTGAGAGTTCTCCATCTGTAGACTCTCCTCCCCCCCCCCCCCCCGCAAAAATCTGTGATGATAAACTAGAATGTTGTTCCTTTGCCCTTCCCCTGCTGCAGCCTGGGGGCAGAGACGGCCCCAGAAGCTTCCACCCCCCTCCCCCACAGTGTCACATTGTGGGTCAGTCTTGGAATAACGTGGGGGGGGGGAACACTGCTCCCCACCTCACCTCTCCTCAGCAGGGTCTCCTTCCCATAGTCCAGGTACTTCTGTAGCCACTCCACGCAGCGCCCCTCCACAAAATTCCTGCGCCCTTCGGTCCAGACTCGGTCTGCATCCCACCTCCGCTTGGTCACCTGGGCCCGGCCATCGGTAGCTGTCCAGGTGAGGGTCTCCTTGTCCAGGCTCAGGTAGTCCTTCCCATCGTAGGCAAACTGGGAGTAGCCCCTCTTGCGCCCCTCCTTGGTGAGTTCACAGCCGTGCATCCACTGCCAGGTGTGGAACCCTGAGAGAGAGAGAGAGAGAGAGAGAGAGAGAGATCTGAAAACGCCCCGGAGGGAGTATCACAGTGGGGGGGGGGCCTTGCCCCTCACCCACCTGCCCCATGAGGAGGGAGCCTCTGTTCCCTCCCCCAACCATCAGAATGAGAAAAGGAGAGGGGGAGAGAGTCAGCCCCACAGAAGCTCAGGGGCAAGATCAAAAGTCTTCCCTGCACTAAAAGACCTTTTGCAAGCAGCCCATACTGGAACCTGTTTTTCTTATGTTGTTAAACTATCCCAACCGTGATGAAGTGACTCCTCTGCAAAGAGTCTCCTCACGAGCCAGACCTGTTTCCCCAGCAGCAGTTCATACAGAAGACTTCACAGCACACAAACACCCCCATCCTCCTCCCAAGCAACTGGAGCAGACGGAAGCTGCCCCATGCATTTCGGAGTGGGGCTTTCCTGGAGGGCCAGGGCTGTCTGTCTCCTCTTCTGCCCCATCACTCCTTCACTGGCTGAGCTGTGGCCATGGGCTCTGCTTCTGGACGGACTGCTGCTTAGAAGATAAACTGCCATCCCAGCCAGCAGCTGCAGAAAATCCATGCGGGGCCTTGGCTCAGTGGCAGAGCCTTGGCCCCCCCAGTTGAAAGGGAACCAGGTAGGAGGTGATGGGAAAGACCTTGGAGAGCAGCTCCCTGCCTCAGTAGGCAATGCTGACTCTGATGGACCAAGGGGAGGGTCTGATCCAGTCTCGGCCAGCTTCATGCGTCTGTCTTTCCCTAGGGAGGCATTTCAGCCCCTTCCCTTGGCATCCCAAGCGCGGGGGGGGGGGGGTTTGGAAAGGATGGGTCCCAAAGAGCTCCTCTCCTGGGAGGAAGCCTCTTCCCCCCACCCGCCACTCACCCTGGCTGTCATTGTGGCGGCTCCAGAGGCTGACGCGGAAGAAGAGCTCCCAGTTGCGGGAGAGGTGGGTCTGCCAGTCCCAGTAGTAGGGGTCGTCCTTCTCGGCCTCCTCGATCCAGGGGGTCTGAGGCAGGTCCCGCCTGGCCTGGCTGTCGTACTGCACAAAGCGCTGGTCGTCCAGGTAGCCCACGATGATGAACTCGGGCAGCCCCTGGCCCGGCTCCGAGACCCCCGTGAAGAAATAGCGCAAGGAGTGGCCGGAGGAGCCTGCCGGAGGGGGAAGGGAAGGGAGAGGGACGGAATGCGGATGAGCGGGCGGGGGGTAGGGGTGGAGGCGGGGGGCCCCCCTGCGGCTGAACATCCCCCCCCCGCCCCCCGGGTGGCAGCGGAACCCCTGGAAAGCGGCGCCCTCCTCCTCCTGCTGTGGCCTGCAGGCGCTGGGAAAGGGGAGAGCCAGCGAGCCCAGGAGGGGGGCGACTCCAAAGGCTCTCCCGCAACACCTGGAGGGGAGGGGAGGGGAGGGGAGGGGGGGGAGCTCCCGCGAGTCACGGAATGTCGTCCGCCTCGGAAGTTGCTCCGGGGCTCTCGCCCGCCCCGCCCCAGACCTCGGCTAGAAACCCTGGGCGGCCGGGGGGGGGGGGGCGGGGGTAGCGGTGTGGTGGAATCTCCGTAGCCGGCGGCGGCCGGGGAAGGGAGCCGGCCCCTCGAAGGCCCCCCTGGGGAGGAGGCTTCTGGGCTCGCAGCTGCCCTCGGCCCGACGCCCCCGCTCTCCGGGGAGACGCTCAGGGAAGCGGGCGGCCGGGCGCCCCCTCCCCCTGCTGGGACCCAGGCTAGCCGCCGCCCCCCGACTCACCCCGGCAGCCGCGTAGTAGCAGCAGCAGCAGGAGCCCCTGCCCCACGACGGCCCACAGCGCCCAGCAGCAGCAGGAGCAGGAGGAGGGGGAGGAAGAGGGGGTCCAGGGCGCCCGGCGGCCCATCTCGCCCGCAGCGCCCCCGCGCGCTCGTGACCCGCCGGGGAGGAGCCGCTCGCTGCCGCGCCTTCCGGGTCCGCGGGCAGGAAGGAGGGAAGGAAGGAAGGAGGGAGGGAGGGAGCGCGCGCTCTCTCTCTCTCTCTCTCTCTCTCCCTCCCCCGCCGAGGAGAGGCCTCTCGGCGCCCGCACCAGGAGGCTGAGCTGGAGGGGCCCCCGGCGGCTGCCCTGGCTGCGCTCCCCCCCCCCCCCCCAGGGAGGGTCTCCTGCCCGGTCCGCCGCCGGGGGCACTCCACAGCGGGAGCCAGGCCAGCTTTCCCCGCGCCTGCCGGGCGGCGTCCCCCTCCCGCCTTCCGTGCCACTGGGGTGGGGGGTGGGGAGGGGGCTGTCCCCAAGCGCCTCGGCTGGGACTGGCCCCTCATCGGAGAGGCGCCCATCCCCATTGGCCTCTGGCTGAGAACCTGGGAGACCGGGGGGGGGCGGGCTCAGGCGCCCCGCTCTCTGGTTGGCCGGAGGGGTCCGCTCTGCCTCAGCCCCCCCCCCCCCAGCAACAGTTGGCCGGACGGGGAGGGGGGGAGGAGGAGCGGCGGCGGCGGCGGGGGCCCCTGAGGGCGGAGCTGAGGAGCGCCGGGACCCCCCCTCCCCCCCCCGCCCCGAGGCGGCCCGCGGAAGGCAGGCGGAGGCCCCAATCCCCCGTGAGACTCCCAGTAGCCCTTCCCTGGGAGGGGGCGGTGGGGACGGCCGGGAGAGCGGAGACTCGCGGGAGAGGCCGGCCAGAGAAGAGCCAGGAGGCCGCTTGGCCCTCAGAGTGGCCCTCCAGACTCCTCTGTGCGCAGCCGGAGACAGGTGGCGCCTCTGACAGCGCCGAAGCCCCCAGAAGAGGCTGGCAGGCAGGAGGCGGAGAAGCGCGGCCTGGCAGGGAGGCCGAGGCGGGAGGAGAGTCTCCCAGCCCAGGGCCAGGGGCTCCAGCAGTCCCGCACCCAGGCGGCTTGGAGGGCGGAGAAGGCTGTCTGGACCCAGGTCTCAGCACTGCCCCAGGAGCAGCGGTGCCGGGTGACTAACGCCACGCAAGCCCTCCGTGCTAACTGAGAACGCCCCAGACTCTGGTCCAGCTTCCGTCTGGGGGGGGGGGGGGAGGGATCCCTTTGCACAGATGTTTGCTGGAATCCCGTAGATGCTGGCAACAAAAGCTGAACATCCCTGGCGGGGGGGGGGGTAGTGGTGGTGGTGGCGGGCGGGCTGGCAGCGGGAAGGGGAGGGGCATAGCGTCACCTTCACAAGCAGCACTGGGGGGGGCGGGGCGTGTCACCGGAAGAGACTCCCTGTTGCAGGGCATGGGGAGCGGATGCCTCTGGGGGCCTCGCAGAAATCCCCGAAGCGGCTGGTGCCCAAGCCTTTCTCCCTCCCTGCCTGGACTGAGGAGGAGCTGCTCCTTCGGGTGTTCCCCTTCCCGGTTTCCCAGCCCGCACCAAGGAGCGATGGCTGGTTTCCCCGAGGGGTGCGATTCCTGTCAGCCCAGGAAGTAGCGGACCCGAAGGGAGACTGCCGGCAGAGCCGTGTGAGAAAGTGCTGCTCGAGGGAGGGGGGGGGTGCGGGAAGGGGTTGGATGCCTGCGGAGCCAGCGACTCCCCCACCGCCCCGGGGTCGTCCTTTTGCCCTTTGGGTCTCTCTGCTCCTAACCCTGCATTTCCAGGGCGGGGACAGTTTCTTAACTGCCTTGGGTTGCGCTGGGGGGGGAGGGGAACACAGTCAGAGGGGGGCGGAACCGGCGGAGAACTCGGGGGGGGGGCTTTAGGCGGCGGCGGCAGTCCGAAGGCCCCCCGCCCTCCCCTTCTCAAGAGCCTTGTGCTTGGGGGGGGGCGGGGGTCTTCTCTCTGTCTCTCCCCCCTCCTCCTCCTCCTCCAAACTGGTTTCTGACCCCGGCGCCTGGCTGGTCGGTGAAGGCGGCGGGTGCCCTGGGGCCGAGTCCCCGCTGCCATCGCCAGCCCCTCGGCGGGGGTGGGGGAGCGGGAGGCAGCGAGGGAGGGCCTGCTACCCCGCCCAAACGTTTGCTCCGAGTCCTGCCGCTGTGGAGGGTGAGCCGAGCCCCGTGTTTGTTTGCCTGCCTGCCTGCCCGACGCGCCAGCGGGTGAGACCGGTGGGGGGGGGGGGCAACGAGCAGGCTTAAAAACAGTCCCCCCTCCTCCCTGCAATGGTTGGGAGAACCGCCCGGTCAGCAGCCGCCTTCTCCTGCCCAAGAGGTCGCGCTGCAGAGGTTCCCGTGCAAGGAGAGCCGCCTCCCCCCAGAGACTTTGTCCGGAGGGGGGGGGGGAACCTCTGCCCCGGGGCCCCACCAGTCCCGCGGCGGCCCCTCGCAGCCCCGGGTCTTGGGTGCCGCCCTTTCCCTCTCTCCCCGCCTGGGTCAATTCGCCCCCCCCCCTCGGCAAGCCCCAGAGACTGGCGCGACTTTTCGCGGCGGCAGCTATTTGCTTCATTTCTCTCCTGCCTTCCTCCCCAATGGCGACCCAAAGCGGCTCGCACCGTTGTCTTCCATTTGACCCTCCCGACAGCCCGTCGAGGTAGGCTAGGCCGAGAGTGACCTGCCAGCTCCTGGGGCCGGGTGGGGATTCGAGCCCGGGACACCCAGATCCTCAGTCCGGGTGGGTCGCCCTGTTGATCTGAAGCAGCCAGCAGAACAGAGTGCGAGTCCCATCAGGCACCTTCCAAGACCAACGAAGTTTTAATTCAAGGCGTGAGCTTTCCTGTGCGCACAAACACACACACGGTGTGATCCGATTGACCAGGCGGACGCCGTCTCGCGCAGAGACCCCCGGAGCCTCCTATCAGAGCGGCCCTCTGGCGCCGCACCGCCCAACCACGCCGCGCCTCCTGCCTCCTTGCACCGCCTACTAGAAAAGGCGGCCGACCATCTGCGCCGGCAGGCGGGTTCCCCCGGGGAGCGACCAATCAGCGAGCCCACCTAGACGAGGGAGGCGGGCACCAGGATGGGACGCCATCCAATCGGGGCCGGGCGAGGCTCGCTGGTGTCCTTCCCTCCCTCCCGGGGGCGGTGTTTGTTTACAGGAGCGGAGGGAGGGGGCGTGGCGTGGCGGCGAGCGCTCTCCCAATCAAGAGCCGACGTCGGGGCGCGCGCGGGGAGCCGATTGGCTGGCGGGGCGCGCGCGCCCGGGCGGAGGGGGCGGGGCCGAGCGTTGGCTTGTCAATCAGTCGGTCTGTGCGTGAGGCGGCTCCGGCCTCCCTCCCTCCCTCCCTCCCCGGCCGGGCGATGTCGGCCTCAGCGGGGCCTCCGGGGGCGGTGCTGGGCCTGCCGGGCGGCGACGGGCAGGTGAGCGCGGGACGGGCCTGAGGCGGGGGGTGGATGCTCAGCGCCTGCCCACATGCCCGCCCTTGGGGAGCCTCTCTTCCGGGCTCTGCAGCCGCGCTGGACCTCGTCTCCCGCCCCGTCCCCCGGTTGCCAGGCGCTGGTTCTCCCGGGAGCGGCCCTGGGCGGGCGGGGGCGAAGGCTCTACGGTTGCTCGCTCCGGGATTTCAAATCCTTGTAGGGGTTTTTTGTGCGGGGGGTGGGGTGGGGGTGGGAGAGGGAGGGCAGTGGGTGAGGATCTGACCCGCCGAGTTCCAGATTTGCCCCTTTCTCCTGGGGAACCCTGGAGAGCCGTTGTAATGCCGGGATGTCTCCAGTCCTCACCTGGAGGTTGGTAACCTCGGTGGGTCTTGGCCGGGGTGGGGGGTGGGTGGGGTGGGGGGTGGGGGGTGGGTGGGTCTTGGCCTTGAGAGCCAGTCCCGTATTCTCCTGAGCAACTGGGAAAGGTCCCAGGCGAGACTCCCTCTGAGCCGTGTGTGTGTGTGTGTGGGGGGGGGGGGTTCTTCTTTGTGAGCAGAGATCCCCCTCTGCGGACTCCTGGCGTCCAAGCCGCGGGCGAGCGATTGGGCTCCGGCATAAATCAGCTCGCTCGCTCTGGAGAGCCCCATCCCTTCCTGAGCGGAGGCGGAAATGGGTGAGCCGGAGGCTGAAGAACTGCGAGCTGGCTCACACTCGCTCAGCTGAGAGGGAACCCTGGTCCTGGTGGGCTCTGGCTGGGCTCCAGGGTGGCAGCAGAAGGCTTCTTTGGGCCCTGGGTTGAGAGGGAGCACCTGGGACAGTGCTGGGCCCCTTCTGGGCTGGGAACTAGTATCAGTGCTGGATTGGACTCCAGCAGCACCTTAGAGATGGACAAGACAAGACTATCCAGGGGCGTGTGTGTGTGTGTGTGTGTGTGTGTGTGTATGTTCAAGAGTCAGAGCTCTCTTTGTCAGATCTGCGTTGAAATGTTCCAGAGGAGTTTTTCTCTGGGGCTCTGCAGTACCCAGCCCAGATCAGTAGAGAAGCTTCCCAGGGGGGACTCTGAGTTGCCCTGAAACCAGTTGCCTTTACCTCAGCAAAACTGTGGAGCTGTAGCCAAGTCAGCCTGTTGCAAGCTGCAAGGATACAGGCAGGGGCCCTTGAAGCCTAGCAAGAGATTCTTCAGCCCCTCTTGTCCCTTGTACCTTACCCAGATAACTTTGCCTATGAATAAGGCAACAGTCCTTAAGAGAGGCCACCTTTTCCAGTACCTTGTTCAGTCATTATTTAATTGGCTGCACATTTTCTTAAATTTTGTGTCGCTCTGGTGGTTCTGAGCTGTACTGGAGACCTGTTGTGAAGTGGAAAGGTGGCATGGAGAGAGTCCTTTGTTTTTAGGCCAGAGGTGTACGTGTTGCCCCAGGCAGAAGAGACTGGAGGTATGCCTCTTTAAAGAAGGCCCTGCATTCTTGGGGCTGGTCCTGTGGACCTTCATCTTCTGGCCACTTAACAAGGATGCTCTTAATCAGTATGTGAATGATTTAAGTATTCTTCTGGATCCATTGAAGCCCAGGGGCTTAGAAGGGTCTTGCTCTGCTCAGGGCTTGGTGCCCTTCTTTGCTGTGCCAGAAGGGACATGACTCCTGCAAGTCAAACTGACAAAGAAGGAGAAGAGAAGAGATTGGATTTACACCCCACCCTTCACCTGTAGTCTCAGAGCGGCTTACAAACTCCTTTTCCCTTCCCCTCCCCACAACAGACACCCTGTGAGGTAGGTGGGGCTGAGAGAGCTCTTTCCCAACCTGTCCTTGAGAAAACAGCTGTGCCAGAACTATGGCTTGCCCAAGGTCATCCAGCAGGTGCAAGTGGAGGCGTGGGGAATCAAACCCAGTTCTCCCAGATTAGAGTCCGTGCACTTAACCACTGCACCAAACTGGGACAGGTCATTTTCTTCAGGCCTGCCAGCAAACTTACTCCTCGGTGGAGCTTGTGGCAGTGCACGGCTGAGAAAATGGGTGAGATCTGGCATTTGTCTGTGTTGCTACTGCAAAGCAGGCGTGTGTGTTAGTCACAGGAGATGATATACCTAAATGCAGTTGCACCGAAGTGACATTGTCAGAAATTCGGTATGTGTGAAGCTGCCCTCTGCCATCTTTTTGCTGATTCTGTGGCAGCAGGAGAGGAACTGGAGGTCGTGGCTCCCCCCGCCACAACAGAACCAGTTTCCAGTAAAAGAATCCATTTGGTTTATTTTGTGAGTTGCATGACCACGTATTCCATGAGCCCTTAGCAGGTTTTGGAAGCTCGAGGCAGCTGGTGTTGATACGTGGGCTCCCCAGAGGGAATGTGCCAGCGCTCAGTCGGTGAGAATAGCTTACTAGGTCCACCTCCTCCATGTTCTGGCGTGTGCAGCCTCTTTTGTCCCCATGCCAGCAGTGCAGTGGTCCTTCCCAGGGAGAGTTGGCAATACATTCTTCATGGTGACTCACTTCAGCATGTCACACTGCGGTCATCCTTCCAGGTTTGTGGGGAAGAAGGAAAGTGAAGCTGCAATTGGTGTTGACAGCATTGGTCGCCCGCTATGAGGGGTTTCTCTTTTTGAGGGGGGGGGCTGTTATGCAGCTGATAAACTTGGGAGGGGCAGTGTGTGGAGGAACTCTGGTGGAGGACCCCCTTGAAGATGCCGTGGTTTCTCTCAAGTCAGCGTGAGGGTTCCACGTGATCTTCAAAGGAGGTCTTTCCTAGGTATGCTCGTGGACTTTGTTCTTCAGGGGCTTTGTATGTTGCCTCTCCACCATCCTGCTGTTTGTTCTTCTGAGGACTGTGTGGGGCCATTTGTCAAGTGCCATGTGATACGTTGCAGGATGCTGCAGGTCTCTCTCCCCCCCCCCCCCCCCGCCGCTACCGCCACAAACAGCACTGATCTTAGTTTGCTGCAGGGAAAGGTCTAATAATAGCCTGTGTACAATGATGTGCTTCCTGCTTTGCTGCGTTTTGCACAGAGAAGTCTTCCATTTTCCCTGCCAAAGGCCAGCAATTACATAACCCTGGTAGCTCGGAAGCATTTCTTGCAGCTGTTGCAACCTCCCTTCCCAACAGCTCATTTGCATGGTTTCTCCTGCACTCAGTCAGGTCTGTTTCTGTGGCCACTTGGGTAGTCTTTGCATGCTGTGCCTCAGAGGGGATCTAGGTTCACGGGGAGGGGGGGGGAGGCCATAAGCAGCTGTCCGTCGCATCCGTTCATGCAAAAAGAGCTGCCACCTGGGAGTGGATCCCCCATGAGGACCCCTCTGCTGTGGCTGCATGGAGGTGCGGTCTGCCCCCACTCCCCGGCGTGCCTGGCAGCATTCTCAGAACCGGCAAGATTCTGTGGCTGGCAAGGCAGTCTGGCTGGGGTCTGTAGGGAGTCCATCAGCCATGCCAGGCTTCCTGTCTGAGAGGGACAAGCATGGGCAGCCTTCCCTGCTGGAGCAAGGCGAGTGGCCACCCACAAGGGCCTCCTCTGTGTTGGTGCCTCCGCCACATCTGTCTCGCTTTCTTGAATGCCCTGGGGAATCCGTCCCTTTCCCACCGTTTTCCGCTGGCTCAGCTAAGAACCACTCCACCCTCCCACCCTTGCATGGGCTCAGAAGCTTAGGAACCCGATTCGGGCCTTGCACCTGGGAACAGATGCTCAGGCGGTACAGTCTTCTCCCCAACAGCCAAGTCTGTTCCTCCTTGCTAGCCGTGTATACTCCTGTCTGTTGAAGAACTCCCTGCAAGAGAGGGTGTGGCGTTTGGAACTTTCCCATCATCACACTCAGGTGTGGAAATCTTCTCCGTTAAAGGGACAAATGGGGAGAGATCGAACCCTTCCAGCCTTCGAGAGCTTAGCTTTCTAAGAGGGGGTGTGTGTGTGTGTGTGTGCTCATGCGTGCGTGCGTGTGGGGCATCATCATCTGCCATGTACTGCTTTTTGTGTGCCCTTTTAATCACATTACAGAGTACAGCTTGTCCCCTAGAGGGAGCGCTTGCCTCCCAAATTGCCTCTCTGCCGTTTGCCCCTGTGATTCTAGGTGCCCTCAGAACGTGCACAGCAAAGATCCCTTCACTCACTCTACCTTGGGAGTTCTCCTTGGCCCCCAGGCAGGGATCTGAAGGCCTGGAAAACTGGACGTATAATCCCTGATGCTTGTCTCAAAAGGGAGGGGGGGGAGGTTCCCTTCCTCTTTCCTCTGCCACACGTCTTACGTGTGCACAGCGTGTGTGTAGTCGCTGGCACACTGGATTCATGGCTTACTCAATAAATGGAACGTTTTTCGGAGTTCAGGAGGCCTTTATAGACCCAGCAAATTTGAATGAGTACAACTTTAAATTAAAGGCCTTATTTTTTCAACTGAAGGGCTTTTCCTCCCCAACTGCCTCACCTAGAATAACAAGCGTTCATGGTGATCTGCTGCATCATTCTGGCTTGTTTAAGCAATACTGTAGTGATAGTTAAAATGACATGGGCCTGGGTCCCTATGTTAGTTGAACAACCCCCCCCCCATCCAAGGAGAGCTGTGGGAAGGGCAGCAGGGGGTGGTTGAAGGCGGCCGCCCTCAAGCAGGAGCGGGTCTAGAGACAGGGTCACCTTCCAGTCCAAGCCGTGTCCCTTTGGAGTGTCTTACCAGATCTGCAGAACCCAAGCTGCCCCTCTGCACCTCCAGCTCACCAGCAGCTCAACTTCTGTTTCAGGAAGGCACACGGATTGTGAGGCTGAAGATCATAGCTGGGATAGACCTGGCAAGAAGGATATCTTGGGAACGAGGTAAGCCCACTTTTTCTGTTCAAAAGGGAGGCAGAAGCCATGCCATGTTCTCTCTAGAAATCCATGTAATGCGCAGTGCTGGTGTGCAGTGCAAGGATGCAGGCCACTGGTCCAGACTGGAAGAATCGGCGGATGCCTTTCTTAAGAGCAACCGGCATTATTTGACCTGGTCCAAGCTGGTTGGGGGGGGGGGGGGGTGTCTTTCATGCCATTGTCTTGAGGCCTTTGCCTGCATGCCAGACAGAATGGGTCTGCTGAACCCAATGGACGCAGGATGTGACCTGTCTCCAGCTGCATCCTCAGCATGCTGGGATCCAGGAGCTATTGTTTGGCTTTTCCCCAGAAGGCCGGAGTCCAGCCTTCTCCCAGCCGCCCAGTGGAAGTGCCTGGGAGCCAGTTCAGGGAGGAGGAGGATGCTGGTCCACATGATGCACGACCGGCTCCTGCCCGCTGCATGCCCTGTGAGGGGGGAGCCGTTGGAGAGGGCTGTGGCCATCCTCTCCTCTTTGGGGACCTCCTAGGGGCACCTGGGTGCCCACTGCTGGGAGCAGGGCGCTTGAAGGAACGCCGCCTTCTCTGGTTCTAAGCAGAACGCAAGTGACCATGATCAATTTACTAATATATTTCCCAATACTATAGCAGACTTCCTTGCTTAATTTAACCACGCTTAATACTCACCGTCCTAATCATATACATTTCATAATCAGATACAAATAATCACATGTGGATTTTCAAATATGAACATCAAACCAGTCCTTCAAATGATATTTCGCATAATACTGGGACGAATCCTCAGGAAAAAAATCTCACAACTGTAAACTGAATTAAGCAAGGAAGACTGATGTAGTATTGGAAAATATACTAGTAAATTGATCACGCTCCCTTTTGTTCCATTCCCAGCCCTTCATTTCGGTGATCCTCTCTGTTCCATTTGCTTTCTCTGACTTGGCTGGTCTGCCCTGAGGTGGCCTCCTTGCTCCCCTGCGTGTGGGGTGTCGTGACAGGGCTTCCTGCCTCCTGGCTTTGGCACATGGAGAGCCGCTTTTACAGTCAAGGCTGCCTGGCGACAGTGGGGAGTGTCAGCTGATTCTGCCAGCTCCTGCCCGGGAGGTGGGCTGAGTGAACTCCCTACGTCACTACTGTGGAACGTGATGTTATCCTTCTCACAAGCATGCTTATTGCTCTCCCGACTGCTCTGACCTTGAGGGACTGTGGGTACCCGGTGATGTATCTTTTCTCCTTTCTGGCTAGGGTGCTTCCCGCGTCTTCCTTGGGAACAAAGAGCCAGTATTTTAAGTGCCTTTTTCTTGATACGATAATTGGTTACATTATACTGCCTGACTGCTCTTGAATTCTGTGTAACTGTACTGGGTACCTTAGTGCCCGCCATTACTAACACAAGAAGTGTAGATGACCATAGCAGACCTTTCTCAATAAAGCATTCCTGTTTAAGGACACTTGTTGCTGATTGACTTTGTAGGACTCTCACAGGAGAAGGGCTTTGACTTGGGTGCAGGGAGGAGCTCTGCCCAGTGGCTTTGCCTGCTCAAGTTCTGCCTGCGAGGGCTGAGATTTACCTTCCCTGTCAAGACGGAAAGAGAAAAGCTCAGTCACACGGCTTCGTGGCTCCTCTTCAGCATGGCAACATCTGAATCGAGGAGGGAGGTGGGCTTAATTTCTTGCCACCTCCTGGCAGTGAAGAAAGAAACTTGGGTTCTGTCTGGCATAAGACTTGCCATATTTGAGGCACAACTTGGCGCCAAATAGTGCAGTGTCCAAGAGGCTGGTGAGCTGGCTCCAGTTTGGTGGAGAGCCAGTTTGGCGTACAGGTTAAGTGTGCGGACTCTAATCTGGGAGAACCGGGTTGGATTCCTCACTCCTCTACTTGCAGCTGCTGGATGACCTTGGGCAAGCCATAGTTCTGTCAGAGCTGTTCCTGAAAGAGCAGCTCTGAAAAGAGCTCTCTTAGCCCCGCCTACCTCCCAGGGTGTCTGTTGTGGGGAGGGGAAAGGAGTTTGTAAGCCGCTCTGAGACTCCGAGTGAAGGGTGGGATATGAATCCAATATCATCTTTTTCTTCTCCTCCACTGTTTGTATTTGTCCTCTTTTGCACAGTGATCCATACGTAAAAGTGACTGTATACGATTCAGCTCACAGCCTCCTTGCCACTGTTCAAACCAGGACTGTTAAGAAGGTGAGGCTTTTCCTGAAGCAAGTCAGTGACTTGTGCGCCGTATGCATGCGGCCGCTGGTTTGACCTGGAGAAAAAGGGAGGGGCAAAGTAGAAGGGCCCTCATGGGGCTCCTGGAGCCAGAGGTGCTTCCCCAGGGGAGCTGGTGGCTCGGAGGGAGGAGCTCTCCTCCCTGGGTGTTTAGGGGATGAACAGTCTTCAGTGCAGAGAACTTACACAGTACGACTGAGGTCTTGGGGGAGCCTCTGAGATGGAGCTGCTCAGTTCTGCACAGAGGCCCTTTTAGTACTAGAAGGGCTGGCCCCGGCGAGCCCTGCAGTGCCTTTCTTTGTAGTGATTTTGACGTTCTGCTGCTTCTGTTCTGAAGCACCAGTGGTGTCTGGAACCAGCAGCAGAACGCTGTGATCCCGGGTGGCCAAGTTAACACAGCTCTCTGCTTTTGGAGCAGAGCTGGCCAAGGCTTCTGCCGAGAGCCCCAGGACGCTGCTACCCATGGTGGTAGACTGTTCCGGCAACATGGGCCAGTCATTTGGTGGCCAAAGGCAGCTCGCCATTCTGCCTTCTGATTTGCTCTCTTTTGCTTTTAGACCTTGGATCCAAAGTGGAACGAAGAATTTTTCTTCCGAGTAAGTGGCTTTATTGCATGCTGATGTACCCTGCTGGTGAAGTGATCCCATGTGCACCTGTTGAGGTTACGGCCTGATTCAACCGTGCAGCGTGTGAGAATGTTTCGCCCTTCGCGACATCTCCCTTTCCTACAAAATCAGCTAACCAATGATTTACAATTGCTTCTCCTAGGTCAGTCCTCAGAGGCACAGGTTTCTTCTGGAAGTATTTGATGAGAACCGTCTGGTAGGTCTCTCGCTGTGTGCTTGTGCTGCTTTAAAAGTTTGCTCCTACGCCTTGGTCTTGACCTGCTTGCGGGAGGCGTTGCCAAGGGGCGTCCTGGCTCCTCTCTCCTCAGAGCCTTTGCAGAGCCCTGCCCGTGTCCAGCAGCCCCTTTGCAGAGAGGCAGAGGGGGCCTGAGTGGAGCAGTCGTTTGGCTGGTCGGCTGGGCCTGCTTGAGAGTGTCCTGTGTGTTGGGCCAGGTGCTGAACAATGAATCTTTGTGGGCAGCGGGCGGGGGGGGGGGGGAGGGCTTGCTGTCCTTCCGGTTTCAGGGGACCAGTCAGGCTGCCCGTCCCTGGGCTCAAGACTCTGGATTCTGGCTGGGGGAGGAAATGCTTGCCTTTCCTTCTTGGAGTATAGAAACTACTGGCTTTTACACATTGTAACTGAGAATGTGTAGAAGTAAAAGTTAAATAAATACCAAGCAGAAAAACAGTCGGCCGTGTGATCTGATGTGTGAACGAATGGTTCAGTGACTGTCCTCTGCTGCCTGTGGTTTTAATTCCACTTTGCGGTAGCCAGGTTCAGAGATGTCCCGCCTCTAACGTGTATCTCTCTGTAGCTGAATCTGTGCTGGCAGAGATGGGGACCTGTGGCGCATTTCTTCTGGAGCGCCACCAGGTGTCAGGAGAGAGAAGAAAGCATTGCCACGGCCTGCCAAGGAAATGCAGAAGAGCCCTGCCGGACTGGCAGCTGGTCAGGGGGGGCAGCTGTGGCAGCTGCCTCAGGCCCCATCCTGGGGGGGGGGGGGGTTGTCTCTGGCTGCCCATGTCCTCCCCCCACATCCCCCCAGTGGAGGGAGAGGAACAGAGCAAGGGCAGGCACCCACTGCCACTGTTGGCAGCCACTGCCACTTGCACCCATTCAGCCAGTCCGCTCAGTGGTGCCCGCTCCATCCACGACCTGGGCAAGCCGGTTTCTAGGGAGGGCCTTCCAAGGCGTGGGGCAAAGGCTCTGGTGCCAGGTGGCTGGCAGAGGCAGCCCCATCCTGAGCCTTTGTCCAGGGTTCCGGAGCCACGAGGGCTGGCCCTGCTGCCATTTCAAGCAGACCTTTGCTCCGCTTTGTAGATTAGATTTGCCTTCCCCGGAGGATCGCTTTGCTTCTGTGGGGTCACGGTGGAGTTCTTCTGTAACGCCTTGGCTTCCAAGACGCTTTGAGGAATGGTGTGGCTTGGTTCCAGACTGTAATAACAAAGGACTCTGTGGCAGTGTGTGCAGACTTCCAAGGGCAACGTGTCTGCTGCAATATCAACACCTGTGAGCAGCCTCCCCGCCACTCCTTCATGCAGCAACAATTGAAATGTCTTCCCTGAAAGCTCAGCCCCCCCCCCCCCCCCCCCCGCAGCTCCCTGGCCAGACCGTTCCTGGTGTCTGTGGGTTAGAATTCAGCAGCAGAGGCCCCGGGCAGAAGGAAGCCAAATGCTGTGACAGGTTGCCCTTTGCAAGTGTGCTGCGTGTGCAGGCAGGGGAGGGGGAGGCGATTCTTCCGAACAGAGCTCGTGGTCTTCACCGTGACGCCCGTCCACCTCTCCAGAATAGAAGAGCTAATTTCTCAGTTGTTCTCTTTCAAAGAGGTCTGGTCGCTGCTGCTGGAACCTTGCCATAGCTGAAGCTCCATGCGCTTTGATTTACACACTAGACACCCTCTTGGATTTCTGGCGCAATCGCTCGTTCAGAACCGCGTCCGAGATTTGATAATTGTGTGGAACTTGATTCCTGTGAACTTCCTGTGGCTCTAAAAATATTAGGAGGCCATCTCCTCCTGCAGAAAGCTGGGACTGAGGTTCAGCTGCTGCAGCTGTAGGACAAAATTGCCTCGGAGTGAATTCTCTGTGTTGTCGTAGGCTGACGCAAGTCAGCGCAGCCTGCCGGCCCGGGCGAGCCTCCTGCCGCGGAGAGAAGCTTTAAAGGGCACAGGGGAGATGGAGTGCTGAGTAAGCAGAAGCTGCGGGGTGGGAATGACTTGCTAATTCCAGGAAGCCTCCTGGTGTCCCGACCGTCCCGGCATTTTCCGTCGGCCTCCCCTGATACGCTGCTGCAGACCAGCCAGGGAGAGAGTTGGGGCAGCTGCTTTCCAGTTTGAGCGGAAAAAGCTCTCTGACTTTTATCGGTGGAAATGAGGACAGATGGCTCAGCGGCTGAGGCTGCGTTTTGTAGCCCAAAGAAGTCTCACTGACCCGCCCCTGGCAAGCCTCAGAGGTGGTCTGGGTTCCGAGGATATTTACACGCGTGTCAAGAGGCCTGACCCGGACTCTGTGCAACTCCGGCTGGACCCCAAGCGAGACCTCTCTGGGGGTGGGAGGCAGGAAGTCAGTCTGCAGCCCCTTGGGTCCCAGGGCCCAAAGAAGAGGGCCTCGCGGCAGATTTCCCTGCAGCCGTCCCTGTGCCGTGGCTGTCCTCAGCCTGCGGCTTCTGAAGACCCGCCCTCCTCGACTGGCGCCAGGACCAAAGGGGCCTGCTGGAGCCGGCATGCGGAGGGGAGCCCACCGGACCCGCTGCCTGATGAAGTCGCCTTTGGCATGGTCCAGGGCAGCGATCCAGGCGCCTGCAGCAGTGCTGGGAGCGACTACGGGTCCTGCACCAGCACCACCAGTGAGGGCGGCTCCTGCACCAGTGGCATTGTCAGCGACAGCGGCAGCAGCTGCCCCTTCCGTGTGGGGGAGGGCTGGGCTCTTCTTGGCACCACGGCCAGCGGCGATGCTGGCAGCAGATCTCGCCTCTCAACAAGGAGAGCCGCTCGGGGGCCATCAGTCCGAAATGCTTCTGACCCAGAAGATGGGGGAAGGCCAGCCAAGCCATGGGAAGGGGGGCTCGAGACGAGGATTCCCCTGCGGCGCTGCTCCTCCCTGGTGATTTTCCCACGGAGCCCTTCGGAGACCCCACCGGTGTCCCCCACGTCTCCCCTGCCTAGCAGATGGCCCTCCTGGAGGCCTCCAAGTGATCAAGCGCCGAAGGGAGACGGGGCGGTGGCCGAGGGGCCCCTCCCAACTGCTGTCAGCGGCCTCCGGCGATCTCTCAGTGCCGGTCCACCCAATGGAAGGAGGGATGTGAGACCGCTCTGTGGGAGGGGCGGGAGAGGCCCTCAGGGGTGGGAGAGGCCCTCAGCCACGCAGGAAGGAATCCCCGCTGGAGGCTCTTGCATTTCATTGCGTTTCTCCCACGGAATGCCGGCAGCGGAAGGGGAAAGGGAGCCCGCTGCCCTAACCAAGAACCCCCCTCCTGTTGGGCTGGCCCGCAGCACTTGGGTTTCCTGCCCCTTGCATCCGGAGGAGCGTGCTGGCAGCAGTGGCTGGGGGGGGAGCCCAGCCACATGCAAGAGCAGGGCCCCTCCTGGCCTGCAGAGGAGCCTCTCCGTGGGGTCCCCCCTGGCTCACCTGCACTACCAGTCTGAGGCCGGCACCTCCCACCTGCACCTCCACTTTGCCTCCGAGAGAGAGGGAGCGCCCGGGGGAAGGTCAGCCGGGAAGGCTCTCTGTAGCGATGGCTGGAGGCAGCCTCTCGAGGTGAGTGTCTCCCCCTACAAGCGTGCCTCCTGGACTGGCAGGGTCTCCTTTTTGTGTCCCATAGGAGGGGCTCAGTGGAGCTGCTGTCAGTTGTGCAGAATATTGGGAGATGGCCAGCCCCCTTTTGCAGTGCCCAGCCTTCTCTGCTCCCAAGTGTGGCGCCCTGAGCCTCAGTGAGTGGCCAGCAGCTCCTGCCTTGCAGAACTCAGCACGGTTTCTGTCAGGGAAGATCTGGTCTCACTAACCTGTTGGTGTTCTTTGAAGGAGTGAACAAACCTGTGGACAAGGGAGACCCAGGGGCCTCGAGTTTTAAATTCCCTGGGGGGGTTGCATGCGCATGCGCTTTGTGAGCGCTCACGCCAGGAGCATGTCCCCACCGCCACGGCCTCCCCCCCCCCCCGGCCTGGCCACTCCTCCTTCCGTCCCTCCCTCCCTCCATCCAGGGGCCAGCTGGGCACGTTGCTGGGGCAACGCTCTGGCAATCGCCCTGAAACTCTATGGTGCCATACAGTTTTGGGGCAATTGCTAGAGCGTCGCCCTGGCAACGTGCCCAGCATGATGGTGTCACTTCTGGGTGACGCCAGCACGCTGGGCATTTGCCCAGCTGGACCCTGGACAGACGGAGGCAGGAGTGGCCAGGCCGGGGGGGGGGGGGAAAGGGGAGAGAGAGGGGGAGAGAGAGAGAGGCGGCGGCCCTAGGAAGGGCTCAGGGAGGTGCGGCGGCGGGCGCTCTGTTTTCTTGGGGGGGGCTCAGTCCCCCCCCGGGAAATTTTGGGGGTGGCTTGAGCCCTTGAGCCCCCCCCCCCCCGTAGTTGACACCTATGGGGAGACCCAATAGATGTTGTTTATCTTGACTTCCAGAAAGCTTTTGATAGAGTTCCTCATCAAAGGCTCCTAAGTAAGCTCAATAGTCATGGGATAAAAAGACAAGTCCTTTTGTGGATCAAAAACTGGCTAATTAAAAGGAAACAGAGAGTGAGTATAAATGGGCATTTTTCTCAGTGGCGGGAGGTAAGCAGTGGGGTACCGCAGGGATCAGTACTCGGCCCGATGCTTTTTAACTTTATTAATGATTTAGAGTTGGGAGTAAGCAGTGAAGTCGCTAAATTTGCAGATGACACGAAGCTGTTCAGGGTGGTGAGAACCAGGGAGGATTGTGAGGCACTCCAAAGGGATCTGTCGAGGATGGGCGAGTGGGCATCAATGTGGCAAATGGGGTTCAGTGTGGCCAAGTGCAAAATGATGCACATTGGAACCAAAAAGCCTAACTGTAAATACACGTTGATGGGGCCCGAACTGGCAGAGACTGACCAAGAGAGAGATCTTGGAGTCATAGTAGATAACTCAATGAAAATGTCGAGACAGTGTGCGGCTGCAATGAAAAAGGCCAATGCTATGCTGGGGTTATTAGAAAGGGAACTGAAAACAAATCAGCCAGTATCAGAATGCCCCTGTATAAATCGATGGTGCGACCTCGTTTGAAGTACTGTGTACAGTTCTGGTCGCCACACCTCAAAAAAGATATTATAGCATTGGAAAAAGTGCAGAAAAGGGCAACTAGAATGATAAAAGGGTTGGAACACTTTCCATATGAAGAAAGGCTGAAGCGCCTGGGGCTCTTCAGCTTGGAGAAACGACGGCTGAGGGGAGACATGATCGAGGTTTACAAGATTATGCCTGGGATAGAGCAGGTGGAGAAAGAGGTACTTTTCTATGAAATGGGCTTCTGTTTGCCATTCCTGAGGACAGATTCCCGTTAAGTTGCCATTTTAGTGATGATTCCCGTGGGGCAGCCGTATTAGCCCATCACGGCCAAGTCGGTCGAGAGTGGCACCTTAAAACCGAATGGCGTTTCATTCACATGGGGATTTCTTCAGCTAGGTGGAGTGGGCGTCCTTTGGGCAGTCCCTCTGTTCATCCCGTTTGCTGCAGTCCTGCCTGGTGTGAATGGAAGTGAAGACGCAACACGGCAGTCTGCGTTAGTGGGAAGAGCCTGTCCCGAAGCAGCCCCTTTCCAGATGTTCTCGAGCAACACTTCTGGTGCAGCAGACTGCCTGCCGGCCTCATTCCGTCCGGTGCTGGAGAGACGCCGTCTGAGGCACAGGCATGCCAAAATTCAGATGGGTTTTCATGAAGTCACGCTGTGCTTAGGTCTGGCCCACTTAGTGCCAGGTGTTGGCTCTGAAGGGGAATTTGAGGCGTTTCCAGGCAAGCAAGGCATCCCGGGCTGACTGCCGTTTTTGAAAGCAGTCTCTTGCGATGCAAAATAGCGCCATGCTTGCTAGTGGAGCGCTCAGCCTTGGATCCGAGTCTTCAGAAGGCTGCTGCTTCTGATATCTGGATGGAGCGAGAGAGCAGCTTGGGTTCCATCGGGGCCAGCCTGGGCTGCTGTTCTCTTGGAGGTGTGCTAATTTCGGTTAATGTGTTCCAAATAAGCCTGAAAGGGTGTCGAGGGGGCCGCTTTCTGAAGTCACGATGAGTGGACTGCTGCTTTTAGGAGTCTTCCATGCCAGTTTTGTCAGATATCCCCACGCCACCTGATTAGACTTCTGTGTTGTGATTCAGTTTAAAATTAACCACCCTGGAAATACTTGGTTGGCTCCAGTTAGTCTGGCCCTGGGGGAAGGGGTCTGGCGGATCCTGGGGCAGGGAGGGGGAGTCGCATTTCAGGAGGTCAGCTGTCCCAAGCTCCCAGCTGTCATGAAATGAGACCAGCACTTTGGTTTCAGGCGCAGGAGTCCCAGGGGGTATGCAGGCAGCAGGGGGTCTGCTGCACCTTGTCCGCTTTCGGGCTCTTCATCAGCCTCCGCTTTGCAAAGCCTTCTGTGCAAAACCCGCTGTGAGGAAGGCCTGAGGGGTCCAGTTCTGGGAACAGGCCACGGTGGGTGGAGGGGCTGAGCTTTCTCCATGCCTTTGCTGCCTGCAGCGTTTGGGGGGTGCAGATTTTGCCCATCCCCTCGAACCTTAGCAGATGCAGCCATAGAACTGAATGGGCAGCCACTGGGGGTTGAGCTCATTCCTGCAGGTTCAAGCTCATGTTGTTTAGGCGCAGCAGAATTCCTGGACCTGACTTCCCCGTTTGGAAGGCCCACAGGAAATATCTTGGGGGGGGGGGTGCTGCTTCCGCCGGTGGCTTGACTTCCTTCCTGCAGGGCAGTCTTTCCCTTCAGACAGACCCAGGTGTCCAGAACAGGGATGGAAGAGGGTTTGTGGGAAGCTCTCAGATCGGCAGCCCCCTGAATGAGTGGAGAATGTGGGCTGAACCTGGTCAAGGGATGGAGGGTGCGAGTCTTTGGCTCTGTGCCACGCTTTGCTTTACACGGCTCCCCGGTCTTGCCAGTCTGGTCACACGAACTGACCCCGGACGCGCATCCAGGCATGCAAAGTGCTGTCGGGACTGGGGTCTTTCCACAGTGGAAAGCTAATATGGAAACTGGGGAGGCTGTTAGCATACAAGTACTTGTAAAGATTGCCAATGGATTGGAAGAACTGAGTCGTACAGTTGACGCAGCGACAGCCGCAGCTTTTAAAGCAGTCATCGAGCGTCTGCAACTTGTCATCAAGTCACTGCAGATGAGCCAAGAGGGAGGTGACTGTCCGAAGATGGGGGAGCCCCTGGAGGATGTCTTCCTGTCCCCATGCTTTCTACGCTGCCACCTCAAGCCAGTGAAATGGAAACCATCAGAGTAAAATCCTAGAGCGATCCACTGATTTTGTTGATTTCGTAACAGAGAGCTGAGGACAATAAGAACAGTCCGGTCACTGCCCTGGAGGAGGAGGAGGAGGAGGAGGGCCCGAGCTTTGCAAAAAAAGAACACTTAAAAAAGAAAGAAAGAAAAGGAACTGGTGTCTTTGGAGTGGAACAGACGGCTGCTCCCTCACCCAGCAAGGAGGCTGCTTAGTCGGGGCTTCTTCTGGCATGGGTCCCTGTGGGGCAGCCTTTCCCTCTTCCCCATGCAGAGATCCCCACAGTCTTCTGGGCCGTGTGTCGGGGTGTGTGTGTGTGTGTGTGTGTGTGCTTTTTCCACTGTGGAGAAAGTGGGCTGAACCGAAGTTGAGTAGTCTGGTGCCAGCCAAGCCCCTTATTGCCGTGGGTAGTTCTAGGTCCTAGGAGGGGTGTGGCCGATGTGGGTCCTTGCCCAAGGGGGGGGGAGGGGGGCACGCTGAGTGAGAAGGAGACCCTCTGCAGTCCGGAGGGTGCTTTGCCTTCCAGGAGCACGAGGCAGGAGCAGTGTGGACCGATCCCGAGTAAGGGGGGAAAGAAAACCTCTTCAGTTTGCAAGACCTGTGGCGAGGCCCATGGCTAAGGGGGGGGGGGGTCATGTGCCTGCCACACAGCTCTGTTGCCACCGGCAGTCTTGAAGCAGCGGCTGGACCGACCCTTGCCAGGGATGCTCTGGGCTGACCCTGCACTGAGCAGGGGGCGGGTCTAGGTGGCCTGCAGGGCCCCTTCCCACTCTGTGTGATTCCATGACCTGCGCCCAGAGGCTTCTCTTCCAATCCTTGCATAAAATCTGCCCGGGCGGACGGGGTGAAGAGCTGCCAGGCTGTTGTTTCAGGAGCCTGGCTTGGTTTGCGAGCAGATCTCAAGCAGCGGTTCAGCCTGTGCTCTGCAGCTAGTCTCCGTGTCTCTGTCCCTTTCTGCCTCCCAGAGGCTGTCGGAGCCCCCTCCTGGCTGCCTCTGAGCTTCTTGCCTCACCTGTTGGGAGTCTGTGGAGGGGAGCGGAGGGGGCAGGGTGTCCCCTGTGTCCCAGCACTTCTGGAGGGGCTGGCCGGCCTGGCCTGGCCTGGCCTGGCCTGTCTCGCTGAGCCACACGGCTGCTTGGCAAGCAGAGGCCCCTTCCTGATGGAGTCCCTCCAGGGAAGAAGTGCGCGGAGCTCACTCCGGTTTGGTCTGGTTGACTGGTGGCTCTGCTGCGTCCTCTGAACTTTGTGAGTGGTGTGTGTGTGTGTGTGTGTGCAGCAGGCTGCCACTGACCAAGGTAACTCCTTCATGCTTTATTCAAGCTGTTGAGGGCTGCCTGTGAGAGTGATGCTCTTGCCCTTAAGGGTAACGTTACTGAATTTTCCTTGTTCTGGACCAGAAGTGTAGGAGGCATGCCTGACCTTGGGTCTCCTCAGACTGCAGTGAGCTGAGATCTGTGTGTGTGTGTGAGAGAGAGAGAGAGAGAGACAGAGAGAGACAGAGAGAGACTAGAGCAGGCAGGTAGCTGGCAGAGGGAGGGTTAAGCTGCCGCTTCTCTGTAAGATTCCTGGGGGGGGGGGAGGATCTGACCGCCCCAAGGGTGGGAGGAGAAGAGCAGGTGCTCTGCCAGGTCCCGCTCCTTCTGTCTCCCATGAAGGAGCGCCACAGGCAGCCTGGGCAAAGAGAGCTGCTAGTAGGAGTTGGTAGCGGGGTGTGAGATGGGCTGACCGCTCTGGCTGGGCATGAAGCCGCTGCAGGTGGGAGGGCGTTCATGTGGGAATGCCGCGCGCCCGTTCCAAGAGGGGCCAGCGTGGCGGCACGGAGGAAGGCCAGAGGGCACGGAAGGGTTCTGTTGGCCCCGCTCCATCATGCTGAGGAAATGGCAATGCCCCCGTCCCTGTGTGCCCGTGCAGACCGGCAGGCCCCCCCCCCCCCCCCCGTCTGCTGGCTGGCTGGCTGGCTAGCAGGCAGGCAGGCAGGAGGTGTCCAGCCAAGGTGCCTTTGGCTGTGCTGCAGAGAAGCAGGGCCTCCTCCCTCCAGAACAGGGTTCCAAGGAGGGGGTTGGGGGAGAGAGAGAGCCGTGCTCGTCTCCTCAGTGCCTCCCTCTTCCTTGGCCCAGAGGAGAGTGAGTCCTCCTTGGGAGTGCTTCGGGTGCGGCAGAGAACGCCTGGTGGGCCCCTGCCACTCACAGTCTCTTCTCTCTCCGCAGACCAGAGATGACTTCCTGGGTCAAGTGGATGTGCCTCTCTGCCAGCTGCCGGTTGGTATTGGTTTTCAAAAAGAGCAACACAACAACTTTCTGAATGTTGTCAAGATCACAGCACTCTGTTCAGCCTCCTGTCCTGGGGAGGGGGCTGAGAACTGGGCAGGTTCCGGGGCGGGGGGTGGGGTGGGGTGGGGGATCCGCCCTGGCAGAGGCCGGGAGTGTGGCTGCCTGGTGTTGCTGACGTAGCCCAGCATTCTCAGGGCCCCCCTGCGCTCACTGCCCCAGTGAGGGCCACTGCTCTAGTGCTTGGGGAGGACAGGCGTGCCAGAGTCTGCATGGGGGGGAGGGGAGGGGAGGGGGGGAGCGCCCTGCGTACCAGACCTGGTCCAGAGCATGTTGGCCGGCTGGTGCTGGGGTGTGCCAGCTGCAGCGAGGATGAGTCTTCCTCCCTCACCCACCTTCTGCGACTCCTGAAAATGCTTTCCCCACAAGCCCTCTTCAGAACGTCATGACCGTTCACGCCGCTTCTCTTCAGGCGGTCGTTGCCAGACACTTGCGCCCTGGAGAAACTAGTTGTCTGGCTGAGCCTGCAGGCTTGGAGATGCAGTGTGCACCTCACTGGCGCGCTTGGGGGATGCTCTGGGGCAGCCAGGACAGGCAAGGCCTCCTTGGGCCGGCCCCAGCCTCTGCCAGCGTCTCCCTGGGTGTGGTTGCCAGAGCTGAGCTCTGCTTCACGGGCAGTCCCGCCTGCCCGGCTGCTGTGGGTTGCAGGGTGGCAGTTGGGGGGAGGGGGGGTGTGCCGCAAACCCAGCAGTGCTTTTCCAAACAGCAGGGCTTGTGGGGGGGGGGGGAGGCAAATGACCCAAAGCTGCTGTTGCATTCCAGACAGAGAATCCGGCGACTGAGAGGCCGTACACATTTAAGGATTTTGTTCTTCACCCACGGAGGTCAGTCCCTTGGGAAAGGCCGGTGTCCCTCTCTGGTGTCATGAATGCCACTTCTGCCGTGGGTGTTTCCCTGGGGGTTTGCCCCTCCCTGGCTGTCTTGTGGCACTGGGGGCACGTGTGTGCTGGTGAGGCTGGGTGAAAGCCAGGCCTGGGGGCAGAGGCCAAGCCTTCCGGCTGGCCTAGGCAGTGGGGCGAGGCAGCAACCCCCCTGGATGGCTCACTCTTGCCCTTGCCGTGGTTCTCTTCCACAGCCACAAATCCCGCGTGAAAGGGTTCCTCAGGCTCAAAATGACGTACCTGCCTCAAAGCCACGGCCAAGAAGAGGACGGCACAGAGCAGGCAGAAGAGCTGGAGGTGAGCTCTCGAGGCCTCCCTTGGCTTGGCCGATGGCCCACAGCTGGGGCAAGAACCCCCTTTCCTCCTGTCACCCCCTGGGCTGAGCTAGACTGGGGCGTTGGCGCTGGGTGCCGAAGCAGGCCCTTCGCATGGATTCCCCTGGGTTTTGGATTGTATTCTCTTGGCCTCTTTTAAAACCGGCCGAGCCATATTCCTTGAGAGGAGAGGGTGGTTTCTGGATCACGTCAGCGGTGGCTGCTGCGGCTGGGCTCAGCCCTCCTGGGGGGGAGGGGGCGCACAGTCACGAAGGCAGCCGGAGCCAAACTCTGTGCTTGCCGTTGCAGCCTGGCTGGATAATCCTGGACCAACCAGAAGCCTCTTGCCAGCTTCAGGAGCCAGAGGCGTCTCTCCCGCCAGGCTGGGAAGAGAGGCAAGACCTGCTCGGCAGGACCTACTACGTCAACCACGAGTCCCGAAGAACACAGTGGGAAAGGCCGACTCTCCAGTAGGTCTTGGTGCATTCACCGTGAGATGGGAGGCAAAGAGAAGGGTCTTCTGGGAGTCTCGGGGGGGGGCCTTCTTGGAGCCAGCCCTGGGGGGGCTGATGGTTCTGGCCAGGACCCTTAGTTGGCCTCTGTGGGATGGGGCTTGTATGTGAATCCTGCGTGCACCGGTCTGAGGGATGGGGGTGTCAGCATCCAGGGGGTGCCTTGAGGCAGGCCTCCCTGCCCTCCAGCCTAATGCTTGGCTTCCCCACCGGGAAGCAAAACCGGATTGCTTTTGTGCTGCATCTCTGAGTCTACAAGCAGCTCCCAAATAGAAAAGGCCATGTTCCCTGGCGCAAGCGCACTCACCATCTCTCTGTGAAGGGACGGCCGACCTGCCGCAGAGAGCGACAGGACTCACCTGGAAGCCCAGCACGCCTTTGCCCACCGGCACCAGATCACCGAGGAGTCCGAGGGCCTGGACAGCAGCGACTCCCCCGAGGTAGGAGCAAGCGGGGGGGCGGGGAGTGAGCGGGGGGGGGACCTGGGCTCTCAGGACCCTCGTGGGAGGGGGGGAAGGCTGGAATGGGCAGGGGGCCACCTTCCAGGTCTCTTGGAGTTCTGCTGAGGTGGGGCCGTTGGGAAGAAACGGGGCGGCTCAGCCCCCCTCGGGGCAGGGGAAGGCAGGAGACCCCTGTGGCAGTGAGGGTGAGCGGGTTCAGGATGGCGCTGTGATCCTCTGATCGAGAGGTGGGGGGCGATTTTTGGCAAACTAAAACAGTGGAAGAGATCCAAGAGGGGCGCCGCATGCGGAGCTGGTTTCCCTGGTGCAAGATGTTTAGCTTCGGTTTCTTGTCTGTGTTTGTTGGCTTGCTCTTCTGTGAAGGACGCGGGGTTTCTCTTTTACCACATCTTGAAAGAACTAAGCGGTTGGCCCTTGAGTTTTGCTGGCTGGGCTTGTTTTATCCTCCTCTTATCCTCCTTTTAGAGCTGGGAAATCATAACAGAAGACGAAGCCACGCTCTACAGCAGCCAGAGCCCCCAGGCACCCCCTGCGGAAGACCCAAGAGCTCAACGGACCCCTGCGGCACCCTGCGCTGTAAGAGCTGCACTGAGCAAAGCGGGGCATGGGGCAGAAGCCGGCAACCCCCAAGCGCAGGAATCCTGCCCCTCCCCAGTGCCCCCCACTACCCCCGTGTGGTCTGCAGTGCCCGTTCTCCCACTAGCAGAGGGCCACTGCCATCCTTGGCTGTGGAAACACCCCCCCTGCCCCCCATCCCGCCCCCTTCTGTGTCGTGAGCACCCCTCGGCCTGCCAGAGAGCTCGGAGGGAACACTCGGGGGCGGGCCGTGTGGGGAGCGGCAAGCGTGCTGCTTCTTCTTCCTGGGGGCCAGGGGCTCGGTCTCCTGCTCCCGAGGCTTTGTGGGTTGGTGAAGGAGCGTCTGGCGTTGGCTCCTGCCTGGCGCATCTTTAAACGCTGGCCTAAGAAATTGCACCGGCGGCAGATTTGGGCCCAAGTCTGTGGAGGGAGGGAGGGAGGGAGGGAGGGAGGGGGTGGGGGCCCCTGGGAGCCTTTGGGGGAAATGGGGTGGGGGGCGCAGCCTGACGGCCTCTGTTGCTGGGGAGCGTCTTCACAGCTGCAGCCCTGGGTGACCTTTTCCCTTCCTCTCTCAAGAGTGACACCAGTCGAAGCAATGGCCTGCAGACGTACAGCCGGGAGGAGCGGCCGGTACTCCCAGTGGTGAGTTCTGCCTGGGGATGGGCCGCCCCCTCCGCTGTGGTCAGAGCGGCTCCTGCAGGCTGGGAGGCTCCCCTCCTCGGCAGGAAGTCCCTGCTGCTGCTGCTGCTGCAGCCCTCCTGGTACCTGGCAGCCCAAGGGGGCTCCCTGTGGGTGGGTGTGGCAGAGGCCTGGCCCTGGCTTGAAGCGGGGGGGGGGGGCCTGTGTGCTGAGCTGAGTCCAAAACAAGCCAGTCCATTGGGGGGGGGGGCTCCACGGCTGGGTTCCTCCTGAAGGGTGCCCGGGCCTGTGGCCCCCGCTTCCTACCTCAGGAGGTGAGGTTTGTGTCCTTGGTGGTGAGCGCTGTTCGTGGGAGGCGTGCGGCTGGAAGTGGGGGTCTCCTCCTTGTGGCCGTTCAGTTTCCGCATCTGTCCTTCACAAGCCTGCCTGATCCCTTGTGCCTTCTTCTGGGATAGGGTGTCAGTTGCGGGGGGGGGGGGGAGGAAGAGATCTGTCCCTCCCCTTGGCCAAGCAGTTTTCGTCCTCCCTCCCACCCCTGCAGTTACTGCCCACTTCTGCTGGGCTGCCTCCCGGCTGGGAAGTCCGGAGAGACGACAAAGGCCGGCCTTACTACATCGACCACAATTCCCAGACGACCAGCTGGCAGAGGCCGGCAGCACAGGTACCTGGGGCCAGAGCCGAGGGGGCTGCAGGGGTTCAGCAGAGCCAGGGGGGAAGAAACGCTGGGTGCAATTCTGCCTCCGCGGGGGGAACTTCTTGGGTGAGTCCAGCGGGAGGAGGAGAATGGGTGGCTGCCCTCGGTGGGGGCAGGGGGGCGGGGGGGTGTCCGTTGCTGCCTCTTGAGCCTGGGGGGGGGCCGTTGGAGAGGAGCAGGCCTTGGCTGGGCTTTGGACCAACTGGCCCTGCCTGCAGAGTTTGTCTGGGCTGAGATGTCTGCACCTAATGCTTGGGGAGCAGTGGAAAGAAGTCCTCCTGCCAGTGGACAGAGATGGAGAACTGGGTAGCGATACCAGGGTGGGGGGGGCTCTTATGGGCAAGCCCCACACACAGCTCAGTGGAAGAGCGTCTGCTGCCTCCGTGCACAAGGCCCCCGGGCTCAAGCCTGTCAAGCCCTCGGGAACCTCTGCCCCTCAGGGGAGGTGATGGGTGCTCCCTGGGACCCCGGGTCTGGTGCGGGGGGGGAGGGGGAGGATGCCATGACTTGAGGGTCCCGGCTGGAGTGTTGGCACAGCCTGGCTGCGGGGCTGCGGGGCTTGAGCCTCCCTGTCTTCATTTCCTTCCTGTCTTCATTTCCTTCCTGATAGGCAGGAGCAGAGGGGAACCTGCCGGCAGCAGCCGCCCTCCCTGCGAGTCCTTCCCTGGATCAGCTGGCAGCACCTCAGGACTCGTCCCAGCAGCCGTGGCCCCTGCAGGGAGGGACTGGGGACCCAGGGCCTCTCCCAAAAGGCTGGGAGGTCCGTAATGCGCCCAGCGGGAGGCCGTTCTTCATCGATCACAATACTAGGACGACCACCTGGGTGGGTGGCTTTTCTGGCCGATGTTCGGAGGCTGGGAGGGCAGCAGCCATGGGGGGGGGGGGTTGTGTGTGTGTGCATGTGCCAGTCGCCTGCCCCCCAGGCATGCCAGTCGCCTGCCAGGGAGGAAGGCTGAGGGCAAAGCAGTCTTCTCTGTTGATGTGGGAAAGAGCCGGAGCTGGCTGGGGGAGGGGGGAGCCAGGGAAGCCTTGTCCAGTGGCAGGGTCGAGCGCAGGCTGCCATTCTCAGACTTGGCTCAAGGGAGCCCCCCCCCCCGACTCAGCCGTGGCCCTTCCCAGCAGCTCTCCTGGGCCTTTTGTTCCAGCCCCCCCCCCCTCAACACCACTTCCCCCCCGCCTCCTTCCTGGGGTGTGTGTGTGGGAGGGGACCCCCGTTGATCCGGCTGGGCCTCTCTGCCTGGCGAGCCCTGACTGTGGCATTGGTCCAAGCTGCCCGTGATGCTCCCGGAGCCCAGCCTCAGCACCCCCCACACCCATTGTTTGTCCTGAGCAGTTGCTGGGCAGGAGGGCGGCTGTGACGGTGCTGGGCCAAAAACTCTCCCGGTTGGCATCCGGGCTGGGTCTCCAGGAAGGCACCCTCCTGCTACTTCGAGCAGGCGCTTCACTTCGTGAATCTGCAGTTAAAATCCGCACCGTCCAGAAGGGATATGGACTGGGGGGGGGGGGGGGCAGTCCGGTGTGTCCTTTGCTGGAGTAGAGATTTGATGCACGTAGCAGCTGTCTCTTTGTCACACCCCCCCCCCCCCCAGGAAGATCCCAGACTGAGGATCCCGCCTCCCCCGAGAAGAAAGGCCTCTTTAGACCCTGGGGACCTCGGTGGCCCTTTGCCGGTGAGTCTCTCTGGCCTCCGGTGCTTGAGACCCAGCCGGTGTGTCTTGCTGTCCTGTGGGGGGGGAAGGCCTCGAAGACCTCAGGCCTCGGCCCGGGGCAGGCAGAGTGCTTGAGGGGCTGCTTCTTGGATCTCGCCTTCTCCTGTAGCCTGGCTGGGAAGAGCGGACTCACACAGACGGAAGGGCCTTCTTCATCAACCACAGTACGTACGGGGAGGAAGGGCGGGGGGAGAAGAGGCGACAACCAAACCCCCCCCCCCCGGTTATGGTGCCGCAGGCACTTCTTGGGAGTGACGCCTGCGCTTCTGTCCTTTGCAGACACAAAGAAGACTCAGTGGGAAGACCCTCGCCTCCAGAATGTAGCGGTAGCTAGACCAGTAAGACAGCTTGCTTTACTGGGGGGGGGGGGGGGGTGATCCCTGTAGCTGGCCACGTCTTTGCATATGGGGGACATCCCCCTTCCGTACATGCAACCTGCAAGTGAAAGGTTATCCTCCAGAGCTGTCTTTAAGTCATCTGGGAATAAGTGCTTTGGGGGGGGTGGGGGGGGTGGACAGGAGGGGCTCTTGCTGGGCACCTGTCGTTCAGAGCGGGAAGGAAGCCCCCCTGCCCCCGTTGGCCGCATGCCGCAAGACCAAGCTGGTGTCTGACTGCAAGAGCACCTGACCCTCTGCTGCCTTCCTGCCTCCCTTCCTTCCAAGGCAGTGCCTTATTCCAGAGACTACAAACGGAAGTATGAGTTCTTCAGGAAGAAGCTAAAGAAACCTGTAAGTGTCACTTCTGAACATGGCCAGGCCATACCCCGTACACCAGTGCGCCCTGGGTGGGAACGGGAGCCCTCCAGGGCCTAGGGGGGCAATCCACCCAGCTCCAGTCAGGCCTCAAGCCACTAGACCTTCGCAGGGGGTTCTCTTCCTCCCACCCCACAAAGCCGGAAACAACCCTTTCCCCACTTGAGGAGAGAGGCCAACTCCATCCTCCATCCAGTGTCTCTGCGAGTCTTTTTTCCCTGGCCTCCCTGCCTTGATTTCCCTGGCGGGTCAGGCCAAGGGCTGAGAAGCCCAGCTAGCCCCTCTGTGTCAGTCCTGTGGTTCTCAGCAAGACTGTCCCCACGACGCTTCTCCTAGCTGCTGGCGACAGGGACCGCTGCAGAGAGCCAAGAAGGGCTCCCACCCCCACTCTGTGCTGAGAGGGGCAGAAAGCGTGACTGGCCCAAGGACCCCCGGCCACTTCCAGGGCAGGCCCCAGTCCAGCCCTCTGGCCGCTCTCTCCCTCTGTGTCCAGGGCCCCCAGGGCAGGGCAGGGCAGGGCAGGCCCCATCCTTCCCCAGGGTTTGGGCTGCTCCTCACTTGGGGGTCCCCTCTGTGAGCCTGGCAGGCCCCAGCCTCGGTGGGTGCTGGGGGGATCGGTTGTGCCCTGCCGGGAGGTTCAGCCACCATCTGCCAGTCCAACATCTTACCCAAAGGGCCCCCCCCCTCTCTCTGTTCTTCCTCAGACCGATATTCCCAATAAGTTTGACCTGAAGCTTCACCGGAACAACATCCTCGAGGACTCCTACCGCCGGATCATTTCGGTGAAGAAAGCGGAGTGTCTGAAGGCCCGGCTGTGGGTCGAGTTTGAGGGGGAGAAAGGCCTGGACTACGGAGGGGTGGCCCGCGAATGGTTCTTCCTGCTCTCCCGGGAAATGTTCAACCCCTACTACGGGCTCTTCGAGTATTCGGCCGCGTGAGTTAGGAGCCGGCTGGGTGTCCCTGGGGGGAGCCTGGCCCTCCCTCCCTCCCTCCCCCCCTCCCAGCCAGAATGGCCCTGCTGGTGGACTCATGGCCCGCTCTCCCTGCAGGGACAACTACACGCGGCAGATCAACCCGAACTCCGGGCTGTGCAACGAGGACCACCTCTCCTACTTCAAGTTCATTGGCCGGGTGGCGGGGATGGCCGTTTATCACGGGAAGCTGCTGGATGGTTGGTACTTCCCCAGGCGCGGGGGGGGGGGGGGGGAGTGTGGGGCAGTGCCTGTCTCCCTTCCCCATGCTCACTTGGGGGACGCTTCAGCTGGGCCCTGCCTAATTGCCCCGTTCTCACTCTTTCCCTCAAGGTTTTTTTATCCGTCCTTTTTACAAGATGATGCTTCAGAAGCCGATCACTCTTTGTGACATGGAATCCGTGGTACGTGCCCTCCACGACACCGTCACTGGCTTTTCCTCCCACGTGTGACTTTCCTAATGGTCAGTGCTCCTGTCTTCTCTCTAGGACAGCGAATACCACAGTTCTCTGAAATGGATTCTTGAAAACGACCCCACGGAACTGGACCTTCGGTTCACAGTTGATGAAGAGAGTTTTGGGCAGGTGGGTGTCAGTTCAGAACGGGGGACTCCACTGCCAGGAGGGGCCTGCAGCTGAAACCGCTTGTCTCATTTGAGGTCCTCTTTGAGGGGACAACGAACCGGTCGGCAGAGCTGCTTTGCTCCTTGGCCCAGGGCTGCAGAGCCAGCGTGGCCCAATCTCAGTGGGTGTCCTGTGAGGGATTCTCTGCATGGCATGAGTTCCCTTCCAGTGTGGAGATCAGTCTTGTGAGTACAGCTGGTGCAGGGCTCCACCCACGAGCAGGCCTGCAGGCCACGCGGGATGCTCTGCGCCTTGACCTGCCTCGTCACACCGCTTCCTCTCTCCCTGTTTAGACTCATCAGCACGAGTTGAAAAGTGGAGGCTCCGATCTGGTGGTCACCAATGAGAACAAGCATGAGTACATCTAGTGAGTAACCCCCTTCCTTCTCGGGGTCTCTCCTCTTGGCTCCCTAAACTGTGGGAGTCCAGGTTAGAGGAGGAGCCACAGAATTAAGCCTCCTCCTCCTCCTCCTCCTCCTGACGGGGGCCTCTGTGGCTCTTTCCCCCCACCTCCCACAGCCTTGTGATCCAGTGGCGTTTTGTGAACAGAATCAAGAGGCAGATGGCTGCTTTTAAGGAGGTATGGATGTGTTCCTCTCCAAATACTTCTGGGTACCTGTTACTGGAAACTCTTCAGACGTTTGCCATTTTCTTAGCCAAGCATTTGGGGGGGGGGGTGTTTATAATATCAAAGTGTGTTTGTGTCTCTCCTTTGCCCCGTGCCTGGAGGGATCTGTAATCCCCATGAAGCATCTCCCGCCCTGTCACACCCAGAGGAAACTTTGGCCAGGCTCTCCCCCTCCTTCCCAGAGGAGCTCCAGCCATGGGAGGAAGCTTCAGGGTGTGCAGAGGCAGTCATATAGCTGGCGTGGCCAGAAGGGGTGGGGTGGGGTGGGGGCTCCCAGTCTCCACAGAGCTGGACAATTGAAAGCTGGTCCCTGGAATTGCCCCCGGGGAGCCATCACCAGGGAAGGGCTCCAGGGCTTGCCTGGGCCAGCATTTCCCCGCCACCGGAGACATCTTCCTGCCTCCTGAGCACACAGCCCAGTGCTCCACAGACGCCTCGAGCCTCCTGGTCTTCTGAAACTCTTCTGTGTTCCAGGGGTTTTTTGAACTTATACCGCAAGACCTTATCCGAATTTTTGATGAAAACGAGCTGGAGGTAAGTCTTGCTGCTGCCACCAGTGCTTGCTCCCTGCTGTGTACTTGGTGTGCGAATGCTCTCTGCCCCACCTTGTCTCGCAGCTGCTGATGTGCGGCCTGGGCGACGTGGACGTCAACGACTGGCGGGAACACACCAAGTACAAGAATGGCTACAGTGCGAATCACATGGTGGTCCAGTGGTTCTGGAAGGTACCCAGAGTCCTCTTGCTCTTCGAGCGGGACCCTTGCAAGCAGGCCAGGGCGGGAGGGGAAGCGGCTGGGGCGGGATCCATCCCATGAGTATCCCAGCTGGAAGCCTGGCTTGCTTCGGGGGGTGGCTCGAGTGCTCTCCTCCAGCGGCGTGGTCCTGATCCAGGTCAGGTCCACGTGTGCCTGGGGCCCCAGCTGATGGACCAGCATGCCTCAGACTCTAGCGGTGGGCCGAGTGGAGTCAGACAGGGGCTGAGCGCCCTCTGAGCCAAGGCCACCCCCTGCACTTTTGAACTGAGTTCGGAAACAAACTGGCAGCCAGCCAATGTAGCTCTGGCAAGATTGGCAAGGGATGTGCCCTCTCAAGCAGGGGTGGCCAAACTGGGGCTTCAGGAGCCACCTGCGGCTCTTTCACACATAGTGTGCAGCTCCCGGCAGGACAGCTGAGGATGCAAAGGGGAGGCATGCCTCCCCAATCAGTCTTCCCTTCCCCAGCCACGGTTCCCCTTCCTGGGTAGGCTTGAGGCAGGGGAGGGGGGGGGGACAGAGAAAGAAAGCAACTTAAACTTTAAATACGTTCTCAAAGGCCTCCCCCCTGCCCAAAGCCTAAAAATATCATTGGACAAATAAGTCTCATTTAATGTTGTTGTTTGTTTATTAGTACAGTCCTTGACCCGATACGTAACATAAAAACTGAAAAGACATCAGCCCGTAGAGCATTAAAATTCAGGCAAACGCTATCCAGAATAGCAAATGTTAAAATATTAAGAATAAAATAATAAAAAGTAAATCTGCATATTTTTCAATAAAAATGGGTCTATAATATGTGTTCATGCCACGCGGCTCTCAAACATGTGACGTTTATTCTATGTGGCTCTTACATTAAGCAAGTTTGGCCACCCCTACTCTAGAGGAGACAGAAGGTGGCAGCTAGGTGGCATGCTGATGTTTTGGGGCAGCCCCCTGTGGAGTGCATTCCAGCCCCTCCCTGGAGACACGAGCAGAGTCTCCGGCAGGCCTCCTTCGGCAGATTCTTAGTTGGAGGGAGGCAGAGAGGTAGAAGGGGGCGGGGGATGCCTGGTTGCTGCCTGACAGTCACTCGGTCACTCTCCGCAGGGTGTGCAGCTGATGGATTCTGAAAAGCGAATAAGACTCCTTCAGTTTGTGACGGGCACCTCCCGCGTACCGATGAACGGATTTTCAGAATTGTATGGTACGTATTTGGGGGGCGGCAGCAGTGCCCAGAGTTCGCTGAGCGTGTGTGTGCCCAGGGGGGGGGGTCCTCAGGGGAGAACGCATGGCTGTGGGAAGCGCTGGGGGCCCCCCCTCTCCTCTTGCCTGTCGGCCCTGCCCCGGTCCCTGCTACCAGCAGCCTCAGCAGAGCGAGACATTTTGCCCCCGTGCACCACTGGTGCCGCTCTCTCGGGTCACTCGAATGAGACCTGAAACCATTGGGGAAAATGGGACTCTCACGGAGGAGGGCTCCAGCATTGAGCTCTGGGGAACAGCAAAGCTTTGACTCGGTGGGGGGGGGGAGCACTTGGCCGGCTGGCCTGGCGCTTAGCACAGCTCTGTGGTGCTTCTGCTGAGCATTGCCTGCCCGGGGCCCACAAGAGCTTGAGCAGAGATCCCCCCCTTATCTTAAAACACCAAGGCTGGGTCGGGCGCAGGGATCTGACGGAGCGTTTTGAGTCTGTGAAACCCCGTGTGTGTGTGGGGGGGTGTGTGTGTTTGTTTTGTGGGGCGGTTGGGAGAGTTCCCCGATCCCAGCGGCTCCAGCATCAGTGCGTCCTGCGAGGCCCCCGAAGAACTGCTAATACTCGATGCAGCCATTGCCCATGCATTGCAGGACTGAATGCGGGTGGAGGGGAGGACTTGAGTGTGGTTTGCCTCTAGGCACTCACAGGGTCTTCCATCGCAGCAGCTGTCCAGGGCCCCCTCTCACCTATGTGAGCAGCCCCAAGTGGTCAGGAGAGTGTCTGTGTCCCAGAGCTGGGGATGGACTGCCCTGCCCTGCCCTGCCCGCCTGGGTGAGAACCACGAGTAACGGCTGGCGTGTCCCCCACAGGTTCCAATGGACCACAGTTGTTCACCATCGAGCAGTGGGGCAGCCCTGACAAACTGCCGAGAGCCCACACGTGGTGAGTGTCGCTTCCAGAGAAGCATCCCGTCTCTCTCTCTCTCCCCCCCCCCAGTCCGTATGTCTGCCCTGGCCACTAACAGGGGGCGTCTCTGTTCTTTTCTCCTCTCTCTTCCCCCCGCCCCGCCTTCAGCTTTAACCGCCTGGACCTGCCTCCCTACGAGTCCTTTGAAGATCTCTGGGAGAAGCTCCACGTGGCCATTGAGAATGCTCAGGGGTTTGGTGGGGTGGACTGAGGGCTTTCTCCTCCTCCTCCTCCCTGTGCTGCAGCTCCAGAGTTTACAAGTCTCTTCCAGGGGCCAGGGGCCACTTTCTCTGGCATTCTTCCTTGAGTGTTAATTTCAGGCATCTTCAGTAACCTTTTGCCACTTCAAAGACTGGCTGGCGCGAGGGACACGCTGGCACGGCTGCTGCCTCCTTGGACCGTATCTGCCCGTCGTCGGGCTCTCCAAACTACTGAAGACGTGTGGGGGGGGGGGGCGTGTGTGACTCTCGGCTTGCCTCCCTCCCCCTCTGCCTCGCCTCCGGAGTGGCTGGTCAGCACGGGGGCTCTCCTCTTGTGTTCAAAGCCTTCCCTTCAGACCTTCTTCCAAAGCACTTTATTGCATTTTCAGGGAAAAGTATTAGAATGGCTCTGGGGTTTCTTCCTTCCTCGTGTCTGCTTGTGCTGCGGCTGGTCTCCGTTGCCAGAGGCTTTAAGTCAGCCAGACTCGGACCCTCGCAGGCAGGTGCAGCGTAGCGGCCTGGGTCCCAATCCCGCAGCTGCCGGCCACCCTGCACCAGATCGAGGGAGTCCCCTGGCCTGGCTCCCGGTTTGTTTTGTTGGGCGGAGCCCCTTGCCCCGCGGGCCCTGCCTCTTCTGCCTTCAGTGTTCACGTTTCTATTTGAGATTTTTAACTTTTGAGATTGAAGAGAGTATGATATCGGATGAGATTATTTTCAAATCTGTTTCAATTTATATTTGACGTGAATTTTTGGTAAACTGTATTTTGATAAATGGTCTCAGATGCAGTCTTCTCAGTTCCCGCCCCCTCACTCCAAAACCTCCTCGTGTTCTCAAGTTCCACAGGATTCCACTACAGCAGAATGCCCCGTTTTGGATCCCCTTCTTGCAGTATTGCACTGTCAAATCATGGACATGTTTACAGGGTTCTACGGGCCAAATCTGGCAATCTGAGGTGGGCAAGTGTCACTTTTTGCAGTGGGCACTTGGGGCTCAACTCGGCCCTGGAATCTGTTTACATCTCCTCCTGATCTCCTGCCCCCCTCTTCCCGCTGCATTTTTCCATTTTGTTGGTGTTTGGCCTAGAAACCAAATGAAAACACGGGGAAACCAAAGTTAGTGTCAGTCATGTGCAGTTTCTTGAGAGGTGGCAGTTGATATAAATTCAGCAGTCAGCCGTTTATGCACTTGTTGAACAGGAAACGGGGGATTTGGATCTTGACTGTCAGGGCTCGGTAGTCAGTCGATGCTGGTCTAGAACCATCCTGGCGGCCCCTGGCTCATCCCGCACTCTCCCAGCCCCGGGGTCCGGCTGCGGGGGAAGGGCTCGTGTCTCTGTGGGCTTGGGGGGAGGGGCTTGTCCTGGCCCTCCGAGGGGTCTGTCTCGTCTTCTGGCTGCTCCCAAGGGGTGGAGTATGAGCCGGGTGTCAAAGCAACTCAGGAGCTTCCAGGCGGAGGGGTTCTGCAAAACCTCGACTGCTCTGTCTATATAAAATTGAATGTAACTGTTGGGAGTGCTTTGGCCTAACAAATAAAGAACCTGAAACAGTAAATTAAACTTTCTTCAACTTAAGAATGAGTTTTGTTTCCTTCAGACTGTTTTGGGGTTTCTGGAATGCCTGGTCCTCTGAGGTCAGCTGGGGGCAAGTGAGAGCTCCACCCGCCCAGCACTGAAAGCAAGGAGGACACACGTTGTCTTGCCATCTGAGAACTGGGGGGGGGGGGAATAGAAGCTGAAACTAGAAGGCACTCGTCCTGTAGTGATGAAAAGACAATCAGAGCCAGCAGCTGTGACTCTGTAACACTTAGTGTTTTATTCTCACCACATGGTGGGGAAAAATTAGTCCCTTTAAAGAACCTCTGCTGGGCTGTGTATTCTGCCTCTACGATGTGTGCTTTTCTTAATGCCGTAGATCGGTTAACGTGAGAGTCTTCGTATGGCCTGTGGAGTGAGTGAAACGTCAGCCTGTCGCTCCCAAGAGTTCTGGGGGGGGGGGGGGGGAACTAGAGGGAGAAAGTCCTTGTCCAAAGCCACAGCTTGTGGCCCCTCACCAGTCGAGGAGGCCCACTGGGAGCCTGTCTAGAGGTTCTGCCAAGGGGTGGCGTGGGGCTTGGTGCTGGGCTTGGGTGCAGGTGAGCTTCGGCCCCTCTCTGCCACTGGAGCCGCCCTCCAGAGGAAGCCAGGGCAGTTCTGCCCCAGCAGGCATTCCTCCTCTGGCTACCACCCGCCATCTGGAAGGGCTGTCATGGCACCCAAAGGGTCTCAGACGGGACAGGTCCCCAAAAGTTCGCCTTTGTAAGCAAACGGCTTCTGTTGGCCCTTTGTGGCACATGAGGTTTAAATTTAAGCCCAGACGCCTGCCCTTCCCCTCTAGTCTTCCACAGAAGCACATCAGATGACCTGTTGCAGTGGCCGGTGAAACCACCCTAGACAGAGTTCCCCCGGCTGAGGCCAGTGCTTAACCCCATCAGAGGCCATCAACTGATGGGTGGCAGAAGCAGGGCTCCCTTTGCAGACTCTGCTGCCCTCCAGCTCTGCCTCAGGGGCCTGGCTGGACCAGGACATCGGCCTCTTCCTTCCCTGGGGAAATGAAAAGGGGGGGAAACGGAGAGGCGCCTGCGTGGCTGCTCAGCAAGTTCCACCAGAGGGCAGGATCAGCTCACTTCTGGAGGCGAACTGGCCCTTGGAAAGAGGTCCTAGCAGGCTGGCTGTGGAGAAGAGGGGCCTGTATAAGAGGACTCTAAATCTGTTCTTCCCCCTCACAAGTGGGGGGGGGGGGTCCCCTTCTGTCCTTCTCAGAAAGCTGCAAGCAGAGCCGAGGAGGGGGCCAGTCTGCACCCAGCGGGGGGGGGGGGGGGAGCTCCTGGCTTCAGAGGCTGCCTGGCCTGGTGGGAAAAGCCAGAGGCAACCGGCTGGCCCTCCAGTCCCCCTCTAGAGGTGGCCTGTCTTGGGTAGGGCGAGTCATTGGGGAGGGGGTCACTCAGCTCCAGGGGCCGGGAATGGTGCTGGGGGCAGTTCCAAGAGGTTCGAGTTGACTGGTAGTTTTAGCCTCATCCTGACATAGCCCAAGAAGAGGAGGAGGCTGGACCAGTTCCGCTTAAGGTGACTGACAAAGGGGGGGGGGCGAGGGAGGGTGTGCAAGAAGCCCCTCTGGATCCAGGGGCTGTTTGTTGCAGCCACTGGGCCAACTGATGGGGCACAAGCCCAGCTGCCCCCACCTCCTTCCGCTCCCATGGAAACCCCCCTCCCCCAAGCCCTTGCTGAGGAGAGGTGGACTCTGTGGCTGGCTGGCCGGCCGGCCGGCTTCTCCCTCTTGGCCTGGCCTTTCTGGGACTGTGTGGTGCTGCCTTTGCCGGGAGGGTTGCTGCGGGGTCGCTCTCCATCCCTCCTCTCCCCTCCTGCTCGGAATGGGGCGGGGGGGGGGGGGGAGAGCCGGGCAGATGCCTGGGAGGCTTCCGCTCTGTTTATCTTCCCCCTCCGGAGGGAGAGGTCATCCATCCCTCTCGCCTGCCCGGTGACAGCAGCTGGGAGGCAGGGCGGGGAGAGGGGCAGGCAGCAGAGCAGGCCGGAGAGGCTGGAGCCAGGGGCAGCTGGGAGGCGGCAGAGGAGGGGCCTGGCCTGGCTGATCTCAGTCCCGGCAGCACCGGGGGGTGGGGGGTGGGGGGCAAGAGCCGAGCGGCTGCCCAGTGAGGAGTGCCCAGTGCCGCTGGGTGGGAGGGGGCCCCGGGCAGCTTGGGCCCCTCCTCGCTCCAGGGACCGCAGAGCAAGCCGAGCCTGGTCGCCTCCTGGGCGGATCTGGGATGCTGCAGAGCATCATGGGATGCTGACCCTCGCCGGGCCACCCACACTCCCCCCCCCCCGACACCACCACCACCAGCAGCAGATTCCAGGAGGGGTGGTCCTTGCAGGCTAGGAGTGGCCCAGGGAAGGACCCTGTTTTCCCCCGTGGCTGGGGGGCCCGTCCCCGCGGGAGGGGGGCCTCTTTTGCTTCCCTGCTCCCCCTCCCCGCAAATGCAGAGTTCCCAAGGAGAGCCAGCTGATCTCGGTGGGCCCGGCCTTGGGAGGAGGGCCCAGGCCAGGGCTGCTTCCCCACGGGACATTTGCTTGGACTTTGGAGGGCTCCTGGGGGAGGGGGCTGGCTTCCCCCCCCCACATTGCCCAGGAGTCAGCCCCCCCCTTTTCTGGGTCCCCCCAGCCTCGTGTGGCGATCCTCCCCAAAGGGGATTTGGGCTAAGCTGTCCACCACCCCTCCCACCTCTATGCTAGTACCGGGCTCTGGAGACAACCCGGGTCTCCCTCCCTAGCTGCCCAGCAGGGCCACAGCCGCCGCCCCAGAGGCCCCGGAATGAGGAGGGGCCCCTCCCTTCTTCCTCCCAGGAAGCCGGTGCAGGCGCGGGGGGGGGGGGGATGCCTTGGGGCTGTGGCCCTTGCCAGGGCGCGAGTGGCTGGTCTCCCTCCTGGCCCTCCCCCTCCAGTCCCGCCCAGCTGGGGGGCTCCATCCCTTTGCGGGAGGGGCTCCGAGCGCTGAACTGGCCCGGCAGCGGGGGGTGGGGGGGGGGGGGCGCTGAGAAAGCACTTGGTGGGAATGCGGGGCCCACCCTTCCATAAAGACCCCCCCCCCCGCTTCTTCCCCAAAAGGAAGAAGGATCCCTTTAAATGCGTTTGAGAAGAAGGGGGTGTGTGTGAGGCCCATGCCCCCCCGCAAGATTTAAAGATCTTGCAGGAGGGAGAGGGAAGCGCCCCCCAACCCCCCCCCCCCATTACGGCAAACGATGGCAGCCCCACCAGAGAAAAACACCGCCCCATAAGCCACAGCATCCTGGTCACGGGGGGGGGGGGGAAGCCTGGGCTAGATTCGGCGGGGGCGGACAGACCGGGGGGGGGGGGAGCCTGGTCCGAGGGGGCCCGTGGGACGCCCTGCCCCAAGCAGTCCTCGGGCCGGGCAGCGGGCGAGGCAGGCAAGCGAAGCCAGGAGCGCTCGCTCGCTCCCTCCCTCTGGCCGTCCGGCGCCTCCGGCCGCCCCCTGGCTGCGGCTGCTGCTGCTGCGGCGAGTGTCCGGGCGCTCTCCGGCCGCCTCTCTTTCTGCCTGGCCGGCCGGGCCGAGGGGGCGGGGCCGAGAGCGAGTCCCCGAGAAGGGGGCGGGGGCGGAGCTCCCCCGCCGCCACCGCTGCTGCTGGCCGGCCGGCCTCTGCGTGTGGGTCGCCAGTCTCGGCGCGCCGGCAGCGGAGGAAGGAGGGCGGGAGGGCGCGAGCGAGCATGCCCCACAAGAGTTACCTCCGCCGCCGCCGCCGCCGCTGGTGCTAAATGGCGCCCCGTCGGATGCTCCCGCTCAGCCGCCAGCTGCCGCCGCCGCCCCACCTCCCCCTCCTCCTCGTTTTGGCCGCCGCCGCCGCCGCCTTCGTCCCAGGTAAGCCGCGCCGTCCGTCCGTCCGTCCGTCCGGGCCCATCCCTCCCTCCCTCCCCGGCACACGTGCTCCCGGCAGCGGCTCCCTTTCCGAGGCGCCCGCCCCCTTGGCCCCGGAGGAAGGCTGCGGGCGAGGCGGCGTGGGGGTGCGCGCGGGTCTCCCTCCCTCCCTCCCTCAGCCCCTGTCCCTGTCTCTCTCCGTCGCAGGCTCCCGGGGGGCGCCGGCCGAGCTGTCCTTCGCGGTGGAGCCGTCGGGCGCGACGGTGGCGCCGGGGTCGGGGGGCCGTGCTGGGGTGCGAAGCGCGGGGCGGCGAGGGCCCGGTGTCCCTGGCGTGGCTCCGCAACGGGCTGCCGGTGGCCGAGAGCGAGCGGCTCCGCGCCCTGCCCAACGGCTCCCTCCACCTCCGCGCCGTCGAGGGCGCCGCCGACGAGGGCCTCTACCAGTGCCTGGCCCGCAGCAAGCACGGCGCCATCCTCAGCCACCCCGCCCGCCTCGCCCTCGCCGGTGAGTCCCGGGGAGGGGAGGGGGGGGACGGGACGGGACGGCGGGTGGGGGGGGGGGGATAGGCCCGGACCGGCCACGCCAGCTCAACCCAGCGCTGCTCCCTCCGCTGGGCAGGTGGTCCCTGGCAGGGGGATCCCGAGCGGTGCGGTTCAGGCCCAGGAGCCCTCGAGAGGCCAGCCAGGGTTCCCGGCGATCCGTTGTCCAGAGAGCTCTTGCCCTGAAGGCCTTCTCCTGGGCCTCTCTCGAGCGCTCCGGCGGGACTTGACTCGAATCGGCTTCCTTTCCCCGCCTGCCCCTTCAGGGTTAAACAGCAGCCCCCCCCCCCCCCCCGCGGTGTGCCTGGTAGCCAAAATTGGGGGTGGGCCCTGGGGGGCCTCAGCAGGGGAACCCCCATGTTGCTGGGGAGGGGGGACCTCAGACCTGGTCTCCCCCCAGGAGCCCCAGAGGGATGAGGCTGGCCAGCCTTTTACCGGGAGAGGGAGGGACCCTTCAGCCCAGCCCTTCCCCACCCCCAGTGCTGTCCCACTCCAGAGCAGATGCCGCCAGGATGTGGCCCAAGATGGCAACCCAGAATGTCGTCCCCTCCACCCCCCACCTCTCATTTGTTCTCCGGTCTGGTCATGCTGGCCCGTTTGGCTGCAGAGATCTGTAAAGCTTTTCTCATTAACTTATTCAGGCATTTCTATCCCTCCTCTCCTCTGGGTTCAAGGCGGCTTTCAGTGTTTGCCATGGTTGCTGCTGGCAGCCCTTTCATTCTGCAGTGATTTGAATGGGAAGGAATTGCCGTTTTCTGGGGATTTGTGTGGTGCTGGTGGGGAGAGAACCAAACAAGATCTGTGCCCGGGAAACGGGTGTGTTTCTGTCTGACCTTCCTGGGAAGGAAGGCCCTTTTGAAGGCCGTGCTGGGCACAGCTGCAGGCCCCCCTCCCCAAAGCCTTGCCTTAACTGTTTTGGGTGTGGTGGGAGGGGCAGCCACTAGGGGAGCTGTTGAGGAATGTGGTGGATCTGCCCCCTTTCCGCTGCCTGGCTCTGGGTCTCAGAGGCCCTTCCCCTGTTTCTTGCGGGGGTCCCCTTTTGTTTGCTCACCCCGGAGAGCTCATGGCAAAAAAAGGAAACCTGGCCCTTCACCTTCGGGAAGGAGGGTTGCAGAGCATGTGGAAATTCAGCCCTCTGGGGTACCTGAGGAGGGGAGCCCAGGCCGCTCTCCAGCTGTTTCCCAGTCTTTGGGGGGGGGGGGGGTGACCTACGGTGACGTAGCAGAATGCCTGCAGACTAAGAAAGCGGCCAGAATCAGTTGGGAGCCTGCTTTGTGAGGCTTTGAGAGCCCCTGTTGGGTTGGACCCCCAGACTGGGGGAGGCTGCAGGGACTTCTTTGCCCTAAGTCCGCTCTGCATGTTTTGGTTTTGTGGGGGAGGCTTCCTGCCCCCTGGGCTCTTGGTCCCCTTCCGTCTGGTGAGGCCGGTCAGGCTGGGCCTTCTGAGCCCAGGAGGAGCTCCTGAGCCAGGGGTGTGTGTGTGTGTGCATGCTTGCGTGTGGACAGCTCTTTCAGAATCCCCAGAACTTCTGATGTGTTCATAGCTCAGTCTGGTAAGATGTGGGGCTGTGTTTTTCCAGGCAATCCGTGGAAGGGGGCACGTGAGGGTTTTCCAGTGTTTTGTGGCGAAAGGAAATAAGGCTTCAGTGGCTTTACAGCTCTGGCGGATTCAGTGGCTTTCTGGCTGGGACTGAAATGAGGGGGGGGGCAGGTGGAGCAGGGGAGCCAGCTCTTCCTCCCTCCTTCTCCTTTCCTTGCCTTTCCTGGGAGGGGGGGGGAGCAACAGAGGGGGCAAGAGGGTCCACTTGCTTGGCTCGCTCTCGGAGCTGGGGGTCCCCTCTGTGGGCTTCCTTGAGGGTCCTGCTGTGGTGCTGGAAATCTGAAACTTCTAATCTGCTCCAGAGCGACTTGGAGATTGGAGTCCTGATTTGGGGGAAAGTTAGGGACTGGAGAGGCCGCCTCCCATTATTCATGTGCAAATGAAGACCCCCCCCCTTTAAAGGTTAGGAACTGGCTGGGGTGAGGCTTGCCCTTGTGATAAAGAGCAGATGACCCTCATTCAGTGGCCCGCACTTTCATGTCCTCCCCCAGCGCCCCCCCCCCATTGTTCCTGAGGAATGCAGGAGATGCAAATGTACCTCTGGAGTGCCCCGTCCCTCTCTCTCTCTCTCTCTCTCTCTCTCTCTCTGGAGGCCCCCCAGGCTTGGCCGGCCACAAAAGACTCCCTCTCCATTGGAGTTCTCCCCTCCCTCTCTGCTTTTCTTCTTCTCCTTTTTTTCTGGGGGGGGGGTGAGAGAGGTCTGTTGCTTGACTCTGATGCAGGGCAACTGGTGGGTGTGTGCGTGTGCAGGGGAGAGTGGGAGGGGGCCCTTCTCCCCCCCTCCATGTTTTCTTTGGGAGGCATCCCAGTGGGGGAGGGGAGTCAGATGCTTCCCTCAGCTCAGCCTGGTGTTGCTAGTGGACCTCTCTGGCGGGCAGGGTTCCAGGGGGCGACTGCAACACAGCTGCCGGCCTTTGAGAACTTTTCAGCAGAGATGTGCATTTGACGACAAATGCCCTGCCAGTGGTCCCTTTCCTGGATTCTCTGTACTGTTTGCGAACATAAGAGAGAAGTCAATGTTGGATCAGGCCAGTGGCCCATCCAGTCCAACACTCTGGAGTCGTACAGTGGCCAAAAATACCAGGGGCCATCAGGAGGTCCAGCAGTGGGGCCAGAACTCCAGAAACCCTCCCACTCTTGCCCACCAAGAAGATAAGAGCATCACTGCCCCATACACAAGAACATGAGAGAAGCCATGTTGGATCAGGCCAGTGGCCCATTCAGTCCCACACTCTGTGTCACACAGTGGCCAGAAATATCAGCTGCCCTCAGGAGGTCCACCAGTGATCCACTACAGAAGCCCTCCCATTCTTGCCCCCCCCCAAGCACCAAGAATACAGCATCACTGCCTCAGACATAAGAACATAGGAGAAGCCAATGTGGGATCAGGCCAGTGGCCCATCCAGTCCAACACTCTTCTGTGTCACACAGTGGCCAAAAACAGCAGGTGTGCCACCATCAGGTCCAGCAGTGGGGCCAGGAGGCTGCAGAGGAGAGGGCAGGGTGGCCACGGAAGCTGTGGGTTTGCTTTCTGGAACAGAGCGGGGGGAGAGAGGGAGAGTTCTGAGGGAGGCTTCCTCTTAGCCATGTTTTGAGCTCCAAGCCAGCAGCTGAGCCCATCTTGCTTTCTGCACTGCTGTGTAGGTTCCGGGGGCCCTGAATTGTCCCACCGGTTGTGTGAAGGCCAAGAGGACTTTGCTGGTTCCCCCTCTGGCTGGAGGGGGCTGTGTTGGGGGCTTTTGACTGTCTGCTTGAGCCAGTGAGGTGAGGGACAACCCCCCCCCCCCATGTGCACACATCTGCTGTGCTCTCTGGGGGGGGGGATGGAGGCCACGCACCCCCCCCCCCCCAGTCAGGGCAAACAGGGGCTGAGCTCCAGCTTTCTAATGAAGAGGCTAATAGCAGGAAGAGCACCTGGTCATCGCTCATTTCAGGGTGGGGAAGAGGGCAAAATAAGAGAAGTGCGCAGCCATGTTGGAACCACACCGTTTGGAGGGGGTTGCAAGGGCAATGGGGCACCCGAGGGACTTTGGCTGCAGGCTGGGCAGAGCATGGCTTGGCAAGGGCCAGGGGCTGGTCATCTGTGGCACCTCAAGAGAGACCCCCCCCCCTTTCCTTCGGGAAAGCGGCTCTGTCTGGTTGCCCAGAAGCGATGCGTACTCACCCTGGGTGATCAGGCAGGGGGCACCACCACAAGCCAATTGGAACCGGGGGTCACTGCAACCCTGTGTACACTTGGAAGCGCATCCTTCTTGGATCAGTGGGTCTTGGCCGTGCTTTGGAGAGTTGCGGCCCTTTGCACTTGCTTGCTGAGAAGCAAGTTCTAGGAAACCAGCAGGGACTTGGTTGATACCCATGTCCTTTCCTGCCTTGCAAGGCCGGATTCTGGAGGTGCCTGGAGTCAGTTAAGAGATGCTAAAAAGGCAGTAGAATCTGGGTCACACAGCTGAATTCCCCGGACCGCAGCATACTTTGCACATCAGGAAGTGCTTGGGAGAAAAGCTGCTGAGAAGCCATTCAGGCCGGTGCCATGTCGGACATCTGGCGCCACCCCGCAGAGGACCCTGGCACTAGGAATCCCCCCCCCCACTGTGTGGGTTTGTGGCCACTGGAAAGGGTTCTATGGCCAGGGATTGATTGTCAGCAGGAGGAACAGGGCGTCACAGATGCAGGCCGAACTCCCTGGTATAAAGTCAGTTGGCTCCCTCTGAGGCGGAGTTGGTGTGAGCTCGCTCACTCCCAACTTTAATGCCAGGAGCTCCCAAAGTTGAATTTTTGCTCACAAGACTCCACAGCTTAGAGGGAGCATTGGTTGGCTCCCTTAGCCAGCAAGCAAAATGGCCTTGCCGTGGGGCACGCGTGAATGGGGGCACTTCAGCACAAGGGCAGTGGGGCCCCAGGGAGTTGCTTGGTCTGCTGTTTGAGGCCCTGAGACCCATCCCTGTCAGATGGCAGGGCAGTTGTGGGCTTGTGCCATGCCGCCTGGACTGTAAGCGCGCATCTTTGCTGGCGAGCCCCTGTGGAGAGACTGCCCAGGGCCAGCAGAAGGCCTGTTCCTTAGAGGGCACCCAGCAGGGCGCAACAGATGCAATAATTGGGCAGTGGAACTCAGCCAGCTCTTTGGGGGCCCTTCAAGGCCCTTGTCTTGTGGCTCTGCTGTCCCTCCCGGAGAGCTGCCTTCCCCGGCTGTGGGCGTTCAAGACACGGCTGGACCGTTTCTGTGCTGTGGAGCCGATTCCTTATGAGGGGGGCTTGCTGGCAAGGGGCGAGGGTTCCTGGCATCCCCTCTCAGAGGGCCTCTGACGTGGCCCACTTGCTGGTACAGAGGTCACCTGACCCCCCTCCCCCCCCCGCCAGGGGGCAGCTGATGGCAGGCCGCTTGATGGCCTACGTGTGATTTTGAGGGGGGGGGAAGCAAAGGGTGTTTCTCTCTCTCTCCACAGCAGCGGTCAGGAGGGTGCTGGGCAGGCCCCCTTTTGTCCACCAGCCAGCCAGCCAGAGACACACACACACACACAGGGGCTCTGGCCAGTCGCTTCCCCCCATCCAGCCGCTCTTGTTTTCACCTCTCCTCAATTGAACAGCTGGGCCCTTTGTGGGGGGCGGCGGAACAATGAAAGGCTCTGGAGAAAGGAGGTTTTCAGAGGAGAGGCAGGCCTCAGTGTGGAAGGATGCCCCTTCCAGTCAGTGTCCCAGAGATGATCCTGGAAGGCCCCCCCTCCTGCTTCTCCCTGGAGCCCGCTCCGGCCCTTCGCCTCCCTCCCTCCCTGGCAGACTGGCAGCCTCCTGAGCTGGGCACTGGACCCCAAGTGGACATCCTGCCAGCTGCTTCTCTTGGGGAAAGGGGGCGGCCATGGAGGGGGGGCTGCAGGGAGCCGTGGACTAGCCCCCCCCCCCCGGTCTTCGCGTCTTTGGGCTGGAGGGGGAACCGCGTGTCCTAGCAAGGGAAGGCGGCAGGCAGGAGAGTGGGCCTTTGGGGGCCAAGCCAGAGGAGCTGGCCTTCCACCTGCTCTCCTGAAGGGCCTGCTCGTCTTGTGTGGGGGCATCCGCAGGGGCAACGCTGGGCCTGGAAACAAAGCCAGGGGGGGTGGATACCAAAGCCCCACCACAGGGAGCCAGGGCCATCCTCATCCCCCATCAGAAACTTCAGCCGTAGACCTGGGGAGGGGTGGGGACAGCTCTGTTTTTCAGGCCCTGCGGGGGTCGTTAGCAGGGCCTGGATCTCAGCCGGGAGAACGTCCCACCAGGTCGGGGCCAGGGCTGAAAAGGCTCTGCTTCTGATCATAGTTAGCCAAGTGCTTCCCAGTCCAGGAATCGTCACGAGGTCTTTGTCCAGTGAGCGTAATGCTTGGGTCCCCCCCCCCCCCCCCAAGGTTAGAACTGCAAAATGTCGTTCGAAAGTTTTCATTTGGAAAGTTTTCATTTGGCTCTCCCAAGGCTGGTCTCTCTCAGTGTTCACCCTGAAGGTGCTGGTTTCCCAGCCAAAGCCCTGGGAGTCCTTTGGGGCCATCAGCTGCCGCCTGCCCTCTGCCCCAGACCTGAACTTGCTGTGGCAACTGGGCTGCCCCCCTGCCAGTCCGTATCTTGCTCCCTGTGGACCCTGGAAGGTCCCAGGAAGTTCTTCTCTCGCTGTTCAGGTTACTCCCTGAAATGTTCAGTTTCCCCAGCACTGAAGGTCCGACGTGTGGTCACTCCATCCTGGGGAAACCTGGTTTGATTTGACTTTTATTTTGCTCCAGCGAATGTGTGTGTGCTACAGCTTAGAAGTGCTGAGCGGATGATTGACCAGTGCCGGTGACGTCAGTCGTGATGAGAAACACATGTGTCTTATGTGCATCCAACATGTGCTTACTTGTTAGGTTTCTTCAAACATTTCTGTAGAAATTGAGAGCTCCTTGTTGTGGTTTGGCGAGGACCATCAGAACTGCCCCTCCCCTCTGGGGCCAATCAGGGCCATTCTGTCAAGGCACTGCCTGCCTTTAAATGCTGTCAGATCGAGGCTGTGCATCCTCCCCACCCTGTGGGGGCAGGACAGTTTTACAGCTGCCTTGTAGGGACATGATAAAGAGGTGTATAAAATTGTACAGAGGGTGGAGAAAATGGATAGAGAAAGGGTGTCCCCCCCCCCCCCCCATGATCATAGAGCTCCGGGACACCCAATGAAGTTGATGGGAAAAGGGCTCAGGATGGACAAAAGGAAGTACTACTTTACACAGAGTGTGATTAAAATCTGGAATTCACTGTCAGAGGATGTAGTGATGGCCACAGGAATACACAGCTTTAAAGGGGGATTATAGATTCCTGGAGGACAAGTCTATCGGTGGCTACTAGCCATGGTGACTGAGGGGAACCTCCACGTTCAGAGGCACTAAACCTCTGCATCCCAGAGCCAGGAGGCAACATCAGGGGAAGGCCTTGGCCTCTCTGCCCTGTTGTTGGCCCTCCAGAGGAACTGGTTGGCCGCTTTGTGAGACAGGATGCTGGACTAGATGGACCTTCACTGGTCTCATCCAGCAGGGCTCTTCTGAAGTTCTTAAGAAGGCCATACCCTCTATGCCCTGTTGTTGGCCCTCCAGAGGAACTGTGTGAGTTGGGATGCTGGACTAGATGGACCCTCACTGGTCTGACCCAGCAGGGCTCTTCTGTTGTTGTTCTCAGGGGAGGGCCTCAGCCTCTCTGCCCTTTTGTTGGCCCTCCAGAGGAACTGGTTGGCCACTGTGTGATACGGGATGCATGACTGGATGGACCATTGGTTTGATCCAGCAGGGCTTTCCTTGCATTCTTATGGAAGCCTTGGCCTCCCTGCCCTGTTTTTGGACCTCCAGAGGAACTGTGGGAGACAGGAGGCTGGACTAGGGGGACCTTGACTGTTCTGACCGAGCAGGGCTCTCCTGAGGTTCTCCAGATGAAGGACAGTGCTGCTCGTGTGTGTGTGTGTGTGTGTGTGTGTGTGTGTGCGCGCGCTTGCCATTCATCATCTGTAAAGGTCCAAAGAAGTTAAGGGTGTGCATTTTTGGTTTTCCTGTGTTCAGGCTGTGGTGCCCCGGTTTCCCTGGCAGGATCTGGATACTTGCGCAGGGCGTTCTGTGTTTGCCAGTTGTGTGTTCTGGCTGCCCGGTTCAGTGCTGGGCTGGGGGCTGTATGTGACTGCTGTGCTCACATGCATGGGAGTTGGGGGTGGGGGTGGGGGGTATTCTTTGCGTGGGAAAGGCTTGTGTGAGCCACCTCACCCCCCCACCCGGCTGCATGGGACTGAGCCACAGAGGCTGGGCCCCCCTGCCAGGCTGCGGCAGCCCGAGTGTGAGGAGCCCCAGCTCGCGGTGAAGCAGGCGGCCCTCTCCCCTGTGGATCCAAGGCACACGTCCTCAGGTGTGGGCTGGGCCAGGTGTCTGCGGCCTGCCTTGGGGGGAGCACTGAAGCCACGCCCAGACCCAACCACGCTCCTTCCAGGCCCTTCCTCAGCCCTGGCTCCTGGGTCCCTTGCTGCTCAACAGCTGAAGGAGCCGCAGCTCGCCAACAGAGGCCTCTGGAAAGGAAGAGGCTCCTTCGTATTTAAGGATTCAAAACTGAGCTCCATTTTCCATTTAATGGCACTGAAAAACAGACACCCTAGCAATGCTCCCTCTAAGCTGTGGAACCTTGTGAGCAAAAATTCTACTTTGTAAGCTACTGGCATTAAAAGTGTGAGCCAGCAATTTTGGCTACTGCAAAAACTAGTTTGCTTTGGAGCCACATCCTTCCTGAGCTGAGACAAAAATGTGTGAGCCAGAGGCTAAAAAACTGGGATCTAGCTCACACCAGCTCGGCTTAGAGGGAGCACTGCACCCCATCCACTCGTGTCTGCGTGCATAATTATTCTTATTTATTTATTTGTTTGTTTATTTGTTTATTGGATTTAGAAATCGCTTAGTCCCTGAGTACTCAGGGCTCTGAGTGATGAACAGCAACAGTAAAAACATGATCAAGCACTACCGACAATTCAAAAGCTGATTAAAACAATTAATAGTTTACAGTATTCAGATGGCGTTAGTACCTCCAGTTCCAGTGGTGTTCCCGTCTGGTAGGGGGAGGAGTGGGAGGAGGGAGGGAGGGAGGGAGGGAGATGGTGCCCATCGCTGCCCTCAGCCAAAGGCCTGGCGGAACGTCTCTGCCTTGCCAGCCCTGCGGAACTGCACGAGGGCCCGCAGGGTGCGGATGTCGTTTGGCAGAGAGTTCCGCCAGGAAAAGCCCTGGCCCTGGTCGAGGACGGCCAGATGTCTTTGGGGCTGGGGATCACCAATAAAATGTTCTCAGCAGAGCTTTATACTCTTCAGGGGACATATTGGAGGTTGGTTAGTTGGTTGGTTAATATATAAAAAAATAAGAAGAGCCCTGCAGGATCAGTGGCCCATCTCGTCCAGCATCCCATCTCACACTGTGGCCAACCAGTTCCTCCGGAGGGCCAACCACAGGGCAGAGAGGCCGGGGCCTTCATAAGAACCTCAGAAGAGCCCTGCTGGATCAGACCAGTGAGGGTCCATCTAGTCCAGCATCTGGTCTCACACAGTGGCCATCCAGTTCCTCTGAAAGGCCAAGAACAGAGCATAGAAGTCGAGGTCTTCCCCTGAGAAGAGCCCTGCTAGATCTGACCAGTGAGGGTCCCTCTAGTCCAGCCTCCTGTCTCACACAGCGGCCAACCAGTTCCTCTGGAGGGCCATCAACAGGGCAGAGAGGCTGAGGCCTTCCCCTGAGAAGAACCTCAGAAGAGCCCTGCTGGATCAGACCAGTGAGAGTCCATCTAGTCCAGCATCTGGTCTCACACAGTGGCCATCCAGTTCCTCTGAAAGGCCAAGAACAGAGCATAGAAGTCGAGGTCTTCCCCTGAGAAGAGCCCTGCTAGATCTGACCAGTGAGGGTCCCTCTAGTCCAGCCTCCTGTCTCACACAGCGGCCAACCAGTTCCTCTGGAGGGCCGTCAACAGGGCAGAGAGGCTGAGGCCTTCCCCTGAGAAGAACATCAGAAGAGCCCTACAGGGTCAGTGGTCAATGTAGTCCAGTATGCCATCTCCTACTGTGGCCACCTATTTTATCTGGAGGGCCAACGGCAGAGCAGAGAGGCTGAAGCCTTCCCCTGAAGTTGCTTCCTGGCTCTGAGATTCAGAGGTTGACTGTTTCTGGACATGGAGGTTCCCTCTAGTGGCCACTGATAGACCCCTCCTCCATGAATCTGTCTAATCCCTTTTTAAAGCTGCTTACACCTGTGGCCATCACTACATCCTCTGGCAGCAAGTTCCATATTTTAATCATTTGCTGTGTAATGTACTATTTCCTTCTGTCCACCCATCAGCTGCATTGGATGCGCAGGTCTTTTGGGATGCCTCTGATCCCCCCCCCCCCCCCGAGCGAGTCTGGCAGAAATGGCGGGGGCCTCCTCTGATCTGGGCAAAAGTCGCTAAGACATAAACAGGCAGCCCGGGCTGGATCCAGGGTGAGGAGTGCTGAGTAAAAGGGGAGGGAGGGAGGGAGGAGGCCAGCTGATGCCCCCCCCCCATGTCTGTCTAGAGGCAGGCGCAATATGCTGTCCCCTGAAACAATGGGAGGGCGCTGGGCCCTGCATAAGCGTTTGCGGGATTAAATGCATATATTGATTTCTGCTCCTTTGCTTGCGCGGGTGTCCTCGGCACCCCAGGCGCGGGTCAGAGGTCGCCGCTTTCTTTCATGGTGGTGCAAAAGGGGGAATAAAGGCCGAAATCTCTGCTTCTTTTGCATTGGTGGCTGGTCATTTTTTATGTCTCCTTCTGAACAGTTTATTGCCACAGATTGCCAGAGGGGACCTCAGTCCCTGCCGGCTGTGGAGGGGCAGCCCAGCATCCCCCCCTTGCCAGTCTGTGGCCCTTGCGGTGCCCAGGGCTCTCTGCTCCGGCTCAGGAGGCGGGCACTGCCCACTCAAGGAGCAGAGGAGGATCCCAGCGGAGTGAGGCTGGAGAGGAGCAGGGTCTCCCTGCCTCTTGATTTAGGTGCCAGGGGCTGGGGGCTTGGTGCTATCCCCCCCCCCCTCCGGAAAGAAGCAAGGCCTGTTTTCCCCCAGGGGTTCCGGTGGGACCCCAGTCTTTCTAGTGCAGGGCCAACTGCACAAGCTAGGCTTGGTGGGGAAGGCGCTCAGGAGGCCTAAGGGGTGTGGGGGGGGAGGAACCAGCCTGGGGGCTTCTCGGGAGAGAGGGCAGCCTGGCAGCAGAGAGGAGATGGGGGGCTGAGGGCGGGAGAGAAGTGAGGAGGGGCAGGGTGGCCCCTCTCTCCCAGGGGGCTGTGGGGCATGGGGAGGCTGGGTGTGCGAGGAGAACCGCACTGGGGCCCTGGTTCCTGGCTGCCTCCAGAGGGGCTCTGCTGGGAGGGGCTGGCCTGGGCTGGATGGGGGGTCTCTCTGGACACCAGGCCCTCCTTTCGGGGGGAAGGGTTCTTGGGCTGCTGCTCTGCCCCGGGTCTCCCCTCCCTCCCTCCAGGACACCCTTGCTGGTGGTGGCCCCTCTGAGGGGTGTGCTCTTCCAGACTGCTCCCCCCCCCCCCCGGTGGCAATCTGTAGCCACCCTGCCTGGGAAAGCACAGTGGGCTTCTTGGGCAGCTGAGGCACCTGGCCGCCTTGGCCCTTTGGGGGAATTGGTCCCCTCCTCCTTCAGGTGTCGCCACCAATGCTCCCTCCCTAAGCTGTGGGGTCTTGTGAGCAAAAATTCTACTTTGTGAGCTTACTGGCATTAAAGTTGCGAGCCAGCGATTGGGCTACTGCATACATTAGTTTGCTCTAGAGCCATTCTTCCTGAGCTAAGACAGAATGTTTGAGCCGCAGGCTAAAAAACTGTGAACTAGCTCACACTAACTCCGCTGAGAGGGAACACTGGTCACCCCCTAGCCCAGGGAGCCTGTTTTTGGAGGCCGGTCTGTGCTGATTTGGAGCCCTTATTCCAGGAGGGGAGTCCAGCGGCCCCACTTCCTTGGATCTTGGGGGGTGGAGGGAGCTGTGTTGCAGGGGCTTCCACGTGTCTCTTTTTGGGGGCTGTCAAGTGTTCAGAAGTGCAATTAGTTAATTAATTGATGTGCCAAGTCTTGGTTTCTGGTCTCCAAGCGGTTTCTGAATTAAGCAGTCAGAAATTTTCCAGCAAACAAGAAATCCAGGAGAGCCATCCTGCCAGCTCTGAGCCCTCTTTTCAGGGTCCCCCTGGTCCCTTCTGGCCAGCTGCAAGGGTGCTCTGGTGTTCGCTTCTTTGGGCAGCCCATTCCCCGCTGGTGGGGCAGCCACCAAATAGGCCATGCTTGGACTGATGCTCAGGGAGATTGTGCAGAGAAGACCCTGTGAGGAGGGTGATGGGGGGGGGGGCTGGAGACCCAGAAGCCCTCTGAGGGACGAGCAGATGTTCAGTCTGGAGAGGCGGCGGCTGAGGGGGGGGGGACATGATTGCTTCCTTGAAGTATTGGGAGGGCTGTGTCACTCGGAGGAGGGCAGGGAGCTGTCCCTGTGGGCAGCAGAGGAGGGGACTCATCATAATGAGTTTGAATTAAGGGCAGGAAGGTACCGGCTGGATCTTAGGAAAGACTTTTTCCGCAGTCAGAGTTGTGCAGCAGTGGAACCGGCTTCCTTGGGAGGTGGTGAGCTCCCCCTCCCCACTGGCGGTCTTCAAGCAGCGGCTGATTCTGCACTGAGCAGGGGGCGGGACTGGATGGTCTCTAGTGCCCCCTGCAACACTGAGGTTCTTCTGACATCCCTTTCAGGGAAGCCACAGCCAGCCAGCCAGCCCTGGGAGCGCAATGGGGCGTTCCAGTCGCAGGCTGATGCCGGAATCATTTCTTGATAGCTCCGCTGCCTCTGGGTGAATTAATCTATGCCCCATGATGCTCTGTGATGCTCACTTTCAGAATCAGGGAGGGGTGTGTGTGTGTGTGTGTGGGGGGGGCCTTCCTTCAGTCTTATAAGCAGGAAGTTACAGTGGAAGGAGCAAAATCTGCCCCCCCCCCAAGGGGGACCACGACTTCTTGCTTCATTTCCTTGTTGCCCCAGTGCCTGAAGCTTGACTCCTCTGTGTAAGGGGAGGGGGGAGGGAGGGTCTGGGCAAGGCTTGTCCAACACAGGCCTGCTGCGGGGGATCAGTGCTCCCTCTCGGCTGAGTTCCTGTGAGCTAGCTCACTGTTTTTTTTAGCCTCTGGCTTACACATTTTTGTCTGCTCCGGAAGGATGGCTCCAGAGCAAACGAATGTACACAGGAGCCAAATCGCTCGCTCACAGTTTTAATGCCAGCAGCTCACCAGGCCGGACTTTTGCTCACGAGAAGCCTCGGCAGCTCTGAGGGAGCGTGGGGGCGAGTGCGGTGTGGGGGAGGTCCTCGGCAGAAGCGGCCCTTCCTGGGGCTTGCTGAGCTCCCCCTCCCAGCGGAAGAGGGCCGTGGGGGGTGGGCTGCTGCTGCCTTGGAAGGGAGGCCGGTTGCCGGGCTGCTGGCTGACCTCTGGGACCCCAAAGGGGGCTCTTCTATTGGGAGGGGTGGGGAGGCCTTTGTCCTGCTCTGGCCAGTGGTCAGTGGGCTGGGGGGAGGGGGGAAAGGGGAGGGAGGCTTTTTGGTCCTGGCCGGAGAGGAGCAGCTGGCCTGGCCAGGGCCTCCCTCCCTCCCTCCCTCGTGTCCGGCTTTGGGCTTTGCATTCTTCTGTGGAGGGCTTGTGGGGGGGTGGGGGGGTGGGGGTGGAGGGCCATTCATGTGGCTGCTGGGGAGGGGGGAGGCCAGGCCAGCATTCTCTGGCGGAGGGGATGGCTTTTGGGTCAGGGGAGCCCGGCATGGCTCTGCCGCCTTAATCAGCCCTTCCATCAAAGGAAGATTTAGGAGGTTTTTCTCCCGGCACAAAGGGGAGCGAGAGGACAATTGCCTGCGTCCGGCAGGCATTCCTCTGGCTCCACCACAGGGGTGGGGCGTGGTCAGGCACTTTGTCGGCAGAGGGGGGGGGGCAAAGTGGATGCCCCAAGGGAGGGCACGAGGAGGGCCCCAGCAGACCCCCCCCCCCCGTTGCCTGGGTCCGGGGCTCTCCTCAGGCTGAAGGGGCCCGTCTGGACTTCAGCGGCCAAAGGCCCCCTCCTCTTGCCAGGCCCACCTCTCTGGGGAAGGCACAGGGTTGCCAGGTCCGGGCTGGGAAATACCTGGGGACTTTGGGGGTGGAGCCGGGAGAGGGCGGGGTTTGGGGAGGGGAGGGGCCTCAGCATGGTCCAGTGCCATAGGGTCCACCCTCCAAAGCGGCCATTTTCTCCAGGGATGCTGACCTCTGTCAGCTGGAGATCAGTTGTAAAAGCAGGAGATCCCCAGGCCCCACCTGGAGGCTGGCAACCCTAGGAAAGCACCCTCTTCCTCGCAGGTGCTTTGGGTCCTCCTTGGGGGGGGGCTCCATTTCACACCTTCTGATCTGTTGCTTCTTGGCAGGGGGCTCTTCCTCCCACTGACATCAGACCCTTCAAGGCCTGCCCTTCACAGGGGGATGGGGGGGGAACGCCTGAAGCCCTTGCAGGTGGCAACAAGTGGGCATGAGCAGTGTGGACTGCCAGGGCAGGAAGCGGCCTCTCGTCTCCTCCTGCGCCAGTCAGAAATAAGTTCCTGGTACCCCCAGAAGTCACACTGGCACAAGACCTGCAGATCCCTGCTTTCTTTTAGCTTGTGAAATGCCAAGGAGATTTTTTTAATGCGGGGGACGGGGGGGCTAGTTCATGCCTTGTGTCAGTCCCACAACTGGGGGGAGGGGGTGTCTAGTCCTTGTTGAGGAAGGAAGTGTCATGTCTCCCCCCCCCCTCGCCAGGTTCTCCAAAAGAGCGGTGCGTGGCTCTCTTGGGATTTTTATACCCATCCCACAATTCCCAGATGCCTGCAACAGGTTGCTGATGATCCAAAGCAGAAACAGAATCTCAGTGCTGCAAAGAGAAAGTCTGGGAGGGGGCTTGTATTGCTTGCCCCTTCTCTGTGCAGCAGAATGAGGTGGGTTGCCCCCCTAGCAACGCTCCCTCTAAGCTGTGGAGACTTCTGAGCAAAAATTCCACTTCGTGAGCTACTGACCTTAAGGTTGTGAGCATAAATTAGTTGGCTCTGGAGCCATCCCTTCTCTCTCAGCTGTGGAGTCTCCTTGTGAGCAAAGTGTCTACTTTGTGAGCTGCTGGCATTAAAGTTGTGGGCGAGCGGTTTGGCTGCTGCATCTATCAGTTTGCTCTGGAGCCGTCCTTCCTGAGCCAAGGCAAAAAATGCGTGAGCTGGAGGCTAAAAAACTGGGGGCTAGCTCACACCAACTCAGCTGAGAGGGAACATTGCCCCTCGCCCTCCGGGGGCCCTTGGTTGGTGCCTGTTAATTCGGCCCCCTTGAGCTGGAGGCCTCTGCCGCGTGGGTGTCCTTGCCGAGAGGAAGGCCCAGATTGCAAAGCATTACTGGAGTGAATGAAGCAGTTTATTGGAAGGCATCATTGCACAATATCCTCCAAAAACAAACTGTGTGATACGTGAATTCATGGGGAAGTAAAAGGCCCGGAAAGATGCAGAGGGCTACAGCCAGTCATCCAGGATGATGTGGATAAGGTGCCCCCCCCCCCCCCCCCCCGGTCTTCCCTCCCTCTCAAGGGGCCCCTGCAGCCAAACTGCTCACTCACAACTTTAATGCCAGTCGGGCACCAAAGAGAATGTTTTGCTCACCAGGAGACTCCACAGCTGAGAGGGAGCCTTGGCAGGCTCTTCTTTGAGAGAGACCGTGGCTGTCCACAGATCCCCTGGGGCTTTCAAAAAACACCACTTGAAGAGGAGGGTGGGAGGCTGCTGAAGGGCAGGAGGAGACGGAGGACTTTTTGGTCTGGCATCTGTGAGGGTGCGGGTGGTAGTGGGGGTGCAGGCAGCTTCAGCGGCTCCATTCAACCGCCGCTGATCAGAGGGTAGGAGCTGGATTTTTGAATGGCCCCCTGCTCACGTCCCGTCGTACGTGTTGTGAAATGGTTTGCTCTTCGTAAAAGATTTTAGGCACAAGAATGAGTGGCCAGGTTAGCCTGTCTGTAGCAGGAGAAAAGAGCCAGAGTCCAGGAGCACCTTCAAGACTTAACGTTGCCAAAAGCTCCTCCCCCGGCCACAGATTTTGCTAGTCTTTAAGGTGCTCCTGGACGCTGGCTCTTTTCTACAGGAACAAAAAATATCTGTGGGTTGCAGTTGTACAGACATGGATGGATTGTTGGAGAAGATGTGGGGTGTCCTCTAGAGAGATTTCTTGTGCATTTTAAGAACATACATAAGAACGTAAGAGAAGCCAATGTTGGATCAGGCCAGTGGCCCATGATCCAGTCCAACACTCTGTGTCACACAGTGGCCAAAAACACCAGGTGCCCTCAGGAGGTCCAGCAGTGGGGCCAGGACACTAGAAGCCCTCCCACTGTTGGCCAAGATCGGGCTCATCTCTGCTGTTTTTGTAACTCTTTTGCAAAACTGGCTTTGTGCAGGTGAATGGCCGGGGGCCAGATGTTCCAGACTAACTGCATGTTGGCGTGAGGAAGATGGGAAACTGACGAAAGCAGTTTGTTCACTCACAAACTTGAGGAATCTTTTCTGTGCTTCTCTTCCAGCCATGTCTGCGTTTGAAGTCCAGCCGCTTCCGGCGGAGGCCCACGAAGGGGGTGTGGCCCGGTTTGCCTGCAAGATCTCTGCCAGCCCTCCAGCCGTCATCACCTGGGAAGTGGACCGGACAGCTGTGCGAGGAGCCGCGGACAGGTGGGGAGCGGGCACCCTTCTTCCTGCTGCTGCCCAGGCGGCTCCGTTCGGGGGTCTCTCCTCTGCCCTCCTTCCACAAAGTTCGGAGCAGCTGGGTGGGTGGGCACCTCATCCCGTTCAATCCACAGGGTGCCCCCGTGCGTTCGGTTTGGCTGTGTGCGGAAGGGGTCCAGGGTCCCCCACGTGGCTCAGTGAGGAATCCCAGCAGGGTTCTGCCGGTTCCAGGCTTGCACCTGGCTCTTTGCCTTCCGCTGGGTCCCCAGGTCTTTGCAGCGCCTCAGGGGCTCCTTTACACTGCACAGATCCAAATTCAGAACGGAAGAACCTCAGGAGAGCCCTGCTGGCTCAGAGCAGACGTCCGTGGAGTTCAGCCCCATCCTGTCTTACGTGGTGCTGCTGGAGGGCCCAGTGAGCAGGGCAGGGAGACCGTGGCCCTCCCCTGAGGCTGCCCCTCGCAGCACCCGGGCCCTCCAGCCATGGGCCAGCCTCTCCTTGGGGCCTCCCTCTGATGAGATGCTCGTGAGCGGCTGTTTGGGGGAGGGCAGGAAACAAGGATGAGGGTTCAGTGCCAGGGAAAGGTTTCTAGCGGGAGCTTTGAAACACAAGGCAGGTGCCTGCTTCCAGACCCATAACCTTCTCCCCCCCGCCCCGCCCCGCCCCGGGGTCTTGCTTCCCCTTCAGGATTACGGTCTTGCCGTCTGGAGTGCTGCAGATCTACAACATCCAGCAGAAGGATGCTGGGAATTACCGCTGCGTCGCCACCACACTGGCCCACCGGCGGAAGAGTGCAGAGGCCACACTCACCGTCCTTCCAGGTACCCCCCGAGGCGGCCAGGCCTTCCGCCCCTTCCACCGGGTCCTCTGCCAGTAGGGGGTGGGGTGGAGGGTCCCTGCCATGCTCTGGTGGTGGCTGGGGGTTCCCTGCCCTGCCTCTTTCCGCTCCTAGCTGCGCCTTTTCCTCCTCCTCCTCCCCCAGCCCTGCCCGCGAAGCCTTTCCACAAGCCAGCCATCATAGCCGGGCCACAGAATGTGACGGCCTCCCTTCACCAGACGGTCGTCTTTGAGTGCATGGCCACCGGGCAGCCGAGGCCCATCATCTCCTGGAGTCGCTTGGGTGAGTCCGGCCCTCCCAGCCCTCCGTGTCCTCTTGGGCTGCTGTCTCTGCCTCTGCCGCCGCCGCCTCCTCCGCTGTGTTCCTGGTGCGCCTCCATGAGGGAGGGAAGGAGGAGCCGTGGGCACGCAGGGCTGTTGTGTGTGTGTGTGTGGGGGGGGAAGGCCCTCGGCACTGGGGCGTGGCCCGGCCTCTGAGCTGTCTCTCTTAACCCCCCCTCCCAGACCACAAGTCAATCGATGTCTTCAACACCCGGGTGCTGGGCAGCGGGAACCTCATGATCTCCGACGTGAAAGTGCAACACGCAGGCGTCTACGTCTGCCGGGCGACCATCCCGGGCACACGCAACTTCACTACGGCCATGGCCACTCTCCTGGTGCTTGGTGAGTTGGTGTGGAAATCCACGAGGGGGAGGGGGAGGTGTCTCAGGGCTGGGGGGGCTGGGGGCTCCAGAGCCAGTTTGGTGTAGTGGTTAGGAGCACGGACCCTAATCTGGGAGAACCGGATTTGATTCCCCACTCCTCCTCCACATGCAGCCAGCTGGTGTGACTCTGGGTCAGTCACAAGTCCTCTCAGAGCTGTTCTTTCAAGGGCAGTCCTCAAAAGAGCTCTCTCAGCCCCACCTGCCTCTCAGGGTGTCTGTCTGCTGTGGGGAGGGGAAGGGAAAGGCGATTGTGAGCCACTCTGAGACTCCTTTGGGTAGTGAAGGGGGCGGGGCATAAATCCAACCTCTTCCTCCTCTTCCTCCTCCTCTGGGGTGGAGGGCGTTGCGGGCTGCCAGCTCTGCTCTGTCTCAAGACGACTTCTTCTGGCGCTCTGGGGAGGGCTGCTTCCTGCCTGGGGCACTCTGGGCTGGCCCGTACCAGCTGACTCTTCCTCAGCCGCAGGGCCAGATGCCGTCCCCTTTCCACCAAAGCTGCTGTGGTGCTTTTGGGTTGGAAGTAGCGACTTTGATGCCACTGGACCCGATTTAAAAAAAATCAAAGCATGGGGGGGGGTTGACCGGGGGGGGAGGCCCCTGTGCCTCCAGAGCCTGACTCTCCTCTGATCCCCCCCCCCCCCGCAGCTCCGCCTTCGTTCGTGGAGTGGCCTGAGAGCTTGACGCGGCCTCGGGCTGGCACTGCCCGCTTTGCGTGCCAGGCAGAGGGCATCCCGGCACCCAGGGTGACCTGGCTGAAGAATGGGCGGAAGATCCATTCCAACGGCAGGATCAAGATGTACAACAGGTGCCGGCTGGGGGGGGCGGGCCCGGTGGGGCGGGGCCAGGCGAGCCCCGGGGGGTGGGATGTGTGTGTGGATTGCCTGACAGGCGGCCTCCTGGCCGGGGAAGAGTGGCGGGGCTGAAGGGGCAGAGCTTTTCCTTTCCATTTCCCCAGTCCCCCCACCCCCTCCCTCCCAGAGGCCCTTTGAGCCATGCTGGGCTTGGGGGAGACAGCCAGCTCATCGCCGCGGGGCGGGGGAGCCTTGCTTTTCCACGATTAAAATGTCCCTCCCCAGGACCAGGTCTCTAATGTGAGCGGGAAGCCTGTGTCGGGAGAGTGGTGGGGCTCTTGGTTGGCGTGGCCGGGGGCTGGTGCGCAGAGCCCAGGGCCCCCTTTCTCGAGAGGCCCGTGTGGAGGAGGGACATCCACCCTCGGACCAGTGCTGAAAGCCGCCTCGTCTCCTCTCTGTGCCCAGTAAACTGGTGATCAACCAGATCATTCCTGAGGACGATGCCATCTACCAGTGCATGGCGGAGAACAGCCAGGGCTCCGTCCTGGCCCGGGCCCGGCTGACGGTGGTTCTGTCCGAAGACCGGCCCAGTGCCCCCTGCAATGTCCACGCAGAGACCATGTCGAGCTCCGCCATCCTCCTTGCCTGGGAGAGGCCACTGTACAACTCGGACAAAGTCATTGCCTACTCTGTCCACTACATGAAAGCGGAAGGTGAGCGGCCAGCGGTTCCCCTTTCTAAGGGCTTTGGGTTCTCTATGTTGTTGAAGGCTTTGGATTCGGTTTTCCCACCCTTTCAGTGATGATTCCTCCACCATAATATCTTGGCTCGATGCCGTGGTTGCATAGCTTTGGACCCCCTGAGCTTGACTACTTCAGTAAGCAGTACCTGGGGCTGCCCTTGGAGGGCTTCAGCTGGTGTAGGGCAGGGGTTATTCTGTGATCCCAGAATTCCAGATCTGCCATGGTTGTCCCGCTGCTTCAGGGCACCGTTAACCTGACGCCTCTCTGCTCCCGGCCTCCCATGGCTGCTGCGCAGAGACCTGTTGGGAGGGGCTCTCCTCAGAGACTCCTTGGGCACCCTGGGCGGGGCGAGACTCCATCACTCTTCTCCCTTTTGGGGGCTCATGGAGGAGCTTCTCATGTGGGCGGAGGGGAGGGCTCCAGCCCTACTTCCCTTGCAGCCTCTGGGTGGCAGCCCACGCTCCAGGAAATGGTGCCAGGACAGCCGATCGGGAACTCCTTCTGGTCTTGCTTTGGTGCCCCCTGGCGTGGGGCACTCCCTTCTTGACCCGACCCTGCCCCTTGCTTAGTTTTGCACAGCGCTCGTGGCTTTCGCCTGCCCAAGTCCCTGCAGTCCTTCCGGTGTCCCCGGCTGCCGCCTGGGCTGCCCTGTCTGGAGCTGGAGGGGGGCGGGGGGGGGGCGCTTGGCCCTTTGGAGCCTCTTTTCCCACCATGGCGATGAACTGAGTTGTCAGTGAATCCCTGGAGGACATATTCCAGGACCTAAAAACGGGTGATGGTTTGAGGTTTCTGCAGAGAAGCCCCCCCTCTCCCGGCTCTTTGGGTGCAGGTAAACCAGTTCCTCTGCTGGTGAAACGCTGGGGGTGGCGCTTCCCCCTCCCCTCCGAATGGGCCTTGTTCCCAGTCCACAACTGGGAACCCCCTGATGTCCCCACCTCCTCCGTGAAGCACCCAGAGAATATGGGGGTGGGTGAGTGGGGGAACTGCTAGGGTGGTGGGGGGGAGGCATCTCTGCCGGAGGTGGGACTAGGCCTCTTGTCAAGTATCTTCCCCACTTCCTTTGGGCCAAGCGCTGAGCTTTGCTGCCTTCCTCCAAACCCAACCCAACCCAACCCAGAGCAGCAGATGTGCCAGTGTTGCATGCCCTCTTCTCCTCCTCCTACTGCTCTGGCAGTGAATGGAGGGGGCTCTGGAGGGAAGCGGACAGGTGTCTGCTGGGGCGATGTGTCCGGAAAGGACATTTTGCACTCTAGTGGGGGGGGTGGGGAGAGATGGTCCTGTCCCCGGCGGCAGCAGGAGGAGGAAGAAAGGGGGGGGGGTGTTAATTCCTTGGGAGCAGTTAAGCGCCAGAAGAAAAGAGGGGCGGATGGGGGGGGGCCCTCTCAGCCTCTTCTCCTCCGGGGCCTTTCGGTCTCTCCTCGGCATGGGGTCTGGGTCGCCATTCAGGGGTGGGCGGAGCTCCCTTTAACTGGGGGCTGGATCCCATATAGCAGGTCAGAAATTGTGCCAGGCCATTCCTAATTAATGAGCCATTAATTAGGGTGTTGTGAGATGCCGATAATCTTGTCTAATTAAAGGGCTATCAAGTGAATTCAGGACTGTGGGAAAACTTGACTCGTGGAATTTGGCCTGTTGAGGAATTTGGCCTGTTGAGGAATTTGGTTCTTGAGGTGGGGGAGGGCGCAACCTGCCTCCAAAGACAGTTGTGGTGGGTGGGGGGGAGGTTGCAATGCTGCAGAGCAGTTTGGCGTGGGGGGGATGCAGGGAAGCTGGTGGGCCCCTCTTGCCCTCCGGCAGGAAGAGAATCGGGACCAAGAGCCTGCGACTCCTGGGCCTTGCGATGTTCCCCGCCTCTTTCCCTGCAGGCTCCTTAAGGAGCCCCCCCTCTCAAAAAACCCACCCCTGTCGAATTTTGAGAGCTGTCTTTGTCGGTCAGCTGAGAGGCCCAGCCCCCACTCTCTTTTCCGCCCAGCTTCTGGGCTGTGAGCCGCCTTTCTGGGCCCGCTCGATCAGGCTGTTTGGCTGAGCACCCACCCCCACCCCCACCCCCACCGCTTGTGTGCTGCTGCTGCTGCTGGGATCTTTGTTGTGGGGCGGGGGGTGGTGGTGGTGGTGATTAGAGCGGAGGGAGTCTCTCTGGCTCGGCAAATCCAAAGTGCGGTCCTTTGTTCCAGGGCGCAGGGGCTGTGGGCCCAGGTGGCTTGGTCCCAGGTCCCCAAGCCAATGCTCCCTCTGAGCTGTGGAGTCCTGTGAGCAGAAATCCCACTCTGTGAGCCACGGGCACGAAAGTTGTCAGCAAGCTGTTTGGCTGCTGGATGTATCAGTTGGCTCTGGAGCCCTCCTCCTTGAACTAAGACAAAAATGTCGGAGCCTGAGACTAAGAAGCTGGGAGCTAGCTCACTCTAACTCAACTGAGAGGGAACGCTGGCCCAAACCAGATCCTCCCCTTGGGCAGCCATCCTGTCGCCCCGGGTGTTCAGGGGCCACCTGGCCTTTTGGTGCAGCTCTGAGCATCCTGGTGATGGGAGAGTCCCCCCACATGGGCCCCTTGCGTGCCGGGGGCCTCCGGGTTGCTGCCCCAGGTTTGGTCCTCCCCCCTCTCATTGCGCCGCCCCTGCCCTTGCCTCCCACCCTCCAGGCCTGAACAACGAGGAGTACCAAGTGGTGATGGCCAACGACACCACCCACTACATCATCGACGACCTGGAGGCCGCCAGCAACTACTCCTTCTACATTGTGGCCTACATGCCCCTGGGGGCCAGCCAGATGTCTGACCACGTCACCCAGCACACCCTGGAAGATGGCAAGTGGAGCTGGGCAGGGGGGCAGGCAGGGGGAGGGGGAGCAGGGCAGCGGTTCCGGGCACCCCCGCTTCTGCCACTTCCGTCTTTCGGTGGGGCACTGGGCAGGCATTCCGGAGCCATCACTGAGAAGTCCCTGCTGTGCAGAGGCCAGGCTGGCCTCTGCTGGGGGTGGGGCTTTGTTTCTACATTAAAGTGAGGCTGAGTGTGGGGGGGGGGGGGAGGAGATGAAGCTGGCACTGCCGGTAGGGCCTGGTGTGCGGTTGCTGATGCCCACCTTCTCCCCGCAGTCCCTCTGAGAGCTCCTGAGATCAGTTTGACGAGCCGAAGCCCTACCGATATTCTGATCTCCTGGCTGCCGATTCCCGCCAAATACCGGCGTGGCCAGGTGGTCTCCTACCGCCTGTCATTTCGGCGCAGCACGGAGAGCACCGTCCAAGTGGTGGAGCTCCTGGGCTCGACCTACGAGTATCTGCTGAGGAACCTGAGTCCGGACACTGTCTATCTGGTCCGAATTACGGCCGCCACGCGGGTCGGCTGGGGTGAGGCATCTCTGTGGACTTCCCACCGGACCCCGAAGGCCACGAGTGTCAAAGGTAGGCCCCCTCCCCCTCCCCCAGGGGCCTGAAGCCATGCTGGAGCCCTAGCGAGCTGCCCCTCGGGGCCAGCGGTTCCTCAATTCCAGTCGGTGAGAAGTCCGGAGGGTCTCTCATGCGTCTTGCTGGCAGCAGTGCTTCCTTCAGTCTGGCACTCTCCGAGGGGGGATTGTTCTCTTCCGGCTTATGCTCTCCTGAGTTCCAAAGTCACAAGGACCACGGCGTCCTCTTCACTGGCAAAAGAAGGCAGATCCACACCGGTCTTCTGTGCCAGCCGCCCCCCCTCCCCCCATGCTGGTGGGCTGCACTCTGTGTCTTGGCCTTTAAGGAAAGGGGTGTTCCAGAGGGGACTCAGCTGTGTAGCAAAAGCCTAGCCCTAAGCCTGATGCGCTCTTCCTCAAGCCCCTGCCTGCAGACGGAGCGGGTCGTTTGTGTTGCTGCGGTCCGTTCCTGCAGTCTTGCCATTCTTGCCGGGCGCCCTCTGGGCAAGGGGGGACTGTTGAGATGCCGGGCCCCTGGTCCCTGCGGGGCGGGGAGAGCGTTCACCAAGCTCTGGCTCCGTCCCTGGGGGGTGACCAGGGTCCGGTCTCCTCTCTCCCTAGCCCCGAAGTCTCCCGAGCTGCGCTTGGAGCCCCTGAACTGCACGACCATCACTGTGAAGTGGCAGCCAGACCTGGGGGACACGGCTGCCGTCCAGGGCTACAAGCTGTTCTACAAGGAGGAGGGCCAGCAGGAGAACAGCCCCATCCTCCTGGAGGCCAGCGTCCTGACCCACACCATCAGCGGCCTGGGTGAGGGAGCCTGGGGCGGGCCTTGGGGTCTGGGGAGGGGGAGGGGAGGGACTCTGAGAGGTGGGGTGCGTGTGCATGTTCCTGAGCAGCTTCTGGGGAGGGGCCTCTTCCAAGCCTGCTTCCCACCTGACCCATTTGGGATTTTAAAAGCAAGCCCCCCTCCTCCGCTCTCCGACTGCTGCCAGTGAGCCAGGATCTCTCGAGGGCCTGGGGGGCTGATGGCTACCCCCCGGGGGGGGGACTGGGTGTCCCGTGATCACCCCTGGCGTCGCTTGCAGCCTCTGATGTGTGTCCTGTGTGTGTCAGCTGGTTGTGGGCCGCTTGCTCTAGCAGGGGACAAATGCACCAGCCAAGCCGGGCCAAACTTTTGTGGGGGTGTCTTGGCTGCTTCGGCTGGTCTGGAACGCTCCACAAGGCAGGGAGGGAGGGGCAGCCAGGCCCTTCCATTGCCAGGAAGGGAGCCTTGTTTCCTCAACAGCTTTGGAGCAAAGACCTTGGGGGGGGGGGGGTTTGCGGATTTCCCTTTGAGGTCTAGCTGCCTGGACTTCAGAGGAGCCGGACTCTGGGTCAAGAGGAGGGAGGCATTGACCGGGGCCAAACTCTCCCCCACCCCACCCCAAGTCGCAGGCCTATCTGCTTTGTCACAAGGGCAGAGATTCCTTACAGTGAGGTTTCTGACTCTTCAACAGACACGCACCCAAGCAGCCCATTGGCTGTGGTTGTCATTTAGCCGCTGCTGGGAAATCCAGCTGGTGTTTTGGTCGTAGGGGGACTGCATCTTCCCATCATTCAAACTGCAGGTTTGCTGTTGCTTTCTCTTCTAAGCAGCAGCACATTGTGGTCTCTGGTATGCTCTCTGTGCATAATGTGCCTGCTTGTGGACAGGCATCTATTGGCCAGCAGCTGTGACATCACCTGTGGTTAGCAACTGGGAATGTTAACGTTTTTGATCTTGTACAGAAGTGCGCGCTCTCTCTCTCTCTCTCTCTCTATATATATATATATGTGTGTGTGTGTGTGTGTGTATTTAGAGATGCACGTAAAAGGATAGATGGATAGATAGAGCCATATTGTGGGTGCAGGGCAAAGAAAAGAACTGGAAGAAGTGATTGGACTTATCCCCCCTGCCCTTCACTACCCGATGGAGTCTCAGAGCAGTTTACAGTCCCTTTTCCTTCCCTTCCCCCTCCCCACAACAGGCACTCTGAGGTAGGTGGGGCTGAGAGCTCTTTCCAGAACGGCTCTGAGAGACCTTGGCACTGACCCAGGGTCACACCAGCAGCTGCACGTGGAGGAGTGGGGAGTCAAACCCAGTTGTCCCAGCTCAGAGTCCGCGCTCCTAACCACGACACCACACTGGCTCCACAGTAGCACCAAGCAATCCCGTGTTTGTTTGCTGCCAGAATGGATTCTCCTCCCCTCTGGGTGGGGCTGACTGAAGAGCTTACTGAAGAATCTGCATTGATCGAAGAACATAAAGAGAGCCCTGCTGGATCTGACTGGCGATCCGCCTGATCCAGCATCCTGTTCCACACAGTGGCCAGCCAGTTGCCCTGAAGGCCAGCAGGAACAGGGCTGAGAGGCCAGAGGGAATGGGAATCTCTCTGCATTGGAGAAGAGCTCCTTGTGAGGTGGTTTGACGGCTGCCTCTGGAAGAGAGGCGTGTGAGGCGATGGCCACCTTCCGATGTCGCATGGAGGATGGGGCAGACATGTTTCCGTTGTGTTGGATGACGAGACTCGAATGGATTCTTAACCTTCCTCTTAACCTGAGGAAGAACTTCCTGCCTGCGAAGCGTGTTGACACCGGAACAGCCTCACCCGTCAGGAGGTGGATTCTGCGTTGTTGGAGGTTCTGGAGCATTGATTGGATCCCTCCTTGCTGGGTGGTTGAAGCTCCTGCGTTGGCAGAGAGAGCCCTGGGCTAGGGGACCCTGCTGGTCCCTTCCAACTCTGGGTTGAGGAAAATGGAGCCCTCCCGGGGGGGGGGGGGAGTTGTGTCTCTGCCCCGCCCCTCAGAGGTGTGCTGTCATCACTCGGGGTGGGCTCCTCCTCCTCCTCCTCCTCCTCCGGTGACTCTCTAACCCAGCCTTTTAACGACCTCCACTGCTGGCAGTGAGTAGAGAAGCATCTGTTGCCTGGGGTCCCTCCTGAAGGTGTTTCTCCACAAGGCCCCTGCATGCCGCTGAGGAGTTCCCTTGTCGTTCTGGGTCTTTAAAATGGCTTCTGGATCATCCTCTAGACTTCCCCCCCCCCGCCCCGCCCCGCCCCTTGCGATCCATCCAGATCCTCTCCAGAGGAGAGACCATCTGCCCACCTGGCAGCAGGACGCAGGCTGGAGGACACAAGGGGAGCGGCTGGGGAGAAGAGGGGGCCTGCTGGCTCCGGTTGGGCCTTCATGGATCCGCCTTCTGATGAGGGGAGTACCACCGCCGCTGAGCACCCAGCCGCCCGGAGGCCTGCGGATTCGCCCCCATGCATCTGCCTTCCTGCTGGGCAGCCAGAGGACACCCCGCAGCCCACCTCTTCCAGGATGGAAGGGGTCTCCCCGCCCCCCGGGGGCCCTGTGGTTCTGTCGCCTGGGTGCTCCTGGGGTTCCTGTCCACACTGCAGTCCTCCCTGGTTTTCAGGGGCTTCTCCCCCCCCCCCCTGGATCTCGCATGCCTGTCTGCTCAGAGGCCGCTGTATTTGAATTATTTGACCTCCCCCCCCCACACCCCACCAGTGGGAGGGAGAGCTGTGACCGGATGTTGGAGTGCCCCTCTTCAAATAAATAGCTTGGCTCCCTCTCAGTTGGTTGCAGGCCCCTGAATTTATTTTTCAGCAGGAGACCCCCGCCCCCCACCCCCCACCCCCGCCTCCGGCTCCTGTGCAAAATTCCATCCCTGTTAACGCTTGAATGTGCTGCAGGAGCCGACCCTGGGGGACTGGCCGGCCAGGAATCTGCTGCCTCTTCCTTTCAATCCGTGGGAGCCAGGCAGCGGTCACAGCAGCGGGGCTGCCTCTTGCCAGTTCGGCCCTCCGGCCTCTGTTTCTGCCCTTCCAGGAAAGCCAATTCTCAGCCGTTGTGCCAGTTTTGTGCAATGAGTGGCAGGCCTTGCTCTGTCCTCTTGTGCAGGGAGCTCTCTGGGGAAGCTCCTGGCTGTGCCCCCCCCCCAAGAAAAAATGGTGAGGGCAAATGAAAAGCCAGGCAGCCGTGAGTCTGCCTGGGCCCCCAGTCCCCCCCCCCCCCAGCATCAGTCTACAAATGTCCTCTCTTCCTGGGGGAGCCCAGAGGTCCCTTGTGCAGGGGGGAGTTTGGGGGGGGGTGCATGTGTGTTCTAGGCGAGCAGTGGGGAGATGTTGGGATTTGGGAAGGGAGCTCAGGAGCTGGAGTTTAGAAGAGAAGAGTTTGGGCACAGGTTGTTCGCTCTTTAAGAGACGTTGTGTGTGTGTTTTTTTTGGGGGGGGGCTCTTGGAGCGTTCTGAGATTGTTGGGGAGGTGCTCTTTCCCCCGTCCCACATGCATTGTTGGGAATTCTGCTCTGTCTTGAAGATGTGGGGGAGGGTGGGGTATAAATCCAAAATAATAAATAATAAATCCTGGCCCCTGGCCCTGTGCCTACAAAAGGCTGTCCGAGAAGGAGAAAGGGGTCTCTCTTTGTCACTCTGGTGCCTGGAAGAGGCAGGGTTTAAATGCCTCTGCTGCCTCTGACCCTTTTCCTGGAGAGCTGCATAGATGCTTAATCTGCGCTGGATACCTTGCCTCTTTGGATGCCTGCTCTTCAATCCAGCGCCTGTGAGACAGAAGTCTTGACCAGGAATGTCCAGGAACGACTGGCGGCCTCCGCCCATGGAACAGCATCTGCACGGCCAGCCTGTCATCGAGGGTGGTGTCATTAAGGATGCTGAGGAGATGGTGATCGCCAAGAAGCCTCAGGAAACGAGATGGCTGCGTTGGGCAGACCGAAGAACAAGCCTGGCTGAGGGAGAACCAGTTTGGCTTCCGCAAAGGGAGGTCCTGCTTCCCCAGCTGTGTCCTGCACAAGGCCTCCTCAGCTGAATAGGAGGGGTGTGGAGGGACTGTTCCCCCCCCCCCTTTAAAGAGTGGGAGGCCATTGCAAGAGCAGAAGCGCTTTCCTGGGCAGGGGGCCATTCCCCTCCGAGAGCTGGAGGTTGCTCCGCCTCTGGGGCATTGAGCAGTGGGGGTTGATGGAAAGGAAGAAGAGTGACATCCAGGTTTGGTGCTTTTTAAAGGTGTTTATGCCGTTTTCTGGTTGCATTGGGGAGGGCGGGGCAACGACGCATCCTTACTCCAGAGCAGGGAGAGCAGTTCCTTCCTACCATGGGATGGGGAGGGGGGGCGAAGTTGGATCTGGAGTTTCAGCCTTCCTGCCCTGCAGAGCGCCACTTGAAGGACGTTTATCGCATGTTTATCACTCGATGTCTAGGGACGTGAGGGCTCTGACCCTCCTGTGGGACATTTGCTTTGCCTCCGACACACTCCTGCTTGTCCTCGGCTCCTTCTGGGGTGGAGGGGTGTGCGTCCGCGAAGCCAGGGCAAAGCAGATGGGGAGTCTGTTCCCCTTCCTCAGCCAGTGGGCTCTGGGAAGAATATGGCAGCATCTAGCGTCCTCTTCTCCTGACCTGGACGGGCAGGGTTCTGCAGGCCTTGCCTGATGCCTTTGGAGTGGGCTCTGTGCCCCTGCTGGCGTCTGCCTGTTGCCATTGAGAAACCAAACCTGTGCCAGGCGCTCTTTGTGATCTGGTCCACGGGGGAGAAGGGCTGCTTGGGTTTGGAAAGTCAGCACTGATTCCTTGCCTGGGGGAGGGAGGGAGGGAGGGAGAGGAGTCAGTGGCGGGGGTGGGAGGTGGGGGGGGGGCGATGGGGATGGGCTGCAGGCGGCATCTCCTTCAGGCGGGCTTTGTTGGTTTCAAGGGCTTGGCAGATGGTGGGCCGGAGGGCAGCCCTCAAGTCGGCCCTTTCCAAATGGCTTTCTCTTGCACAGGCGGCTTTTTTAGGAAATATTTACAGAGTGGTACTTTGATTGTGGGATTCCTCCAGTGTCTTGAGAACTCCCTCGTGGGGGGAGAGGAGGGTGGCAAACGTTTCCTGTCCTCAGAAAACCAGGGGCTTTTTACACGTTAGCTGTTGGCCCTTCTTTTTGTGGGGAGGCGGCGGCGTGCAGCTCTATTTTTGGAAAGGAGGTGCTGGATTTGTCCCTGGGCAAAAGAATATTTGGCCAGGGAAGGCTGATCCGCTGAGAATTAAACTTTGTGTGGTGACTGCCGAGAGGTTCCCTTCCCCTCTCCCTTCCCCTCTCCCTTCCCTTTCAGTTCTGATTTGAAAAGCAAGCGGCTTTTTCAGAGGGCTAAGGAGAGCTCCTGCGAAAGGAAATGAAACCAACATTGTCCATTAATCACCCTGCGTGTCAGCCCCCAGAGCGCTCCTCAGATTGTTCGACCTGAATGTGAGGAGCCCTATGCAGTGGGAGGTCTCTGAAGATCCGGGCAAGTCAAATGGAAGAGGGCTTTTTCCTGAATGCCACCATTAGCACATGAAAGGGACTCCAGAGCCAGGAGGGGCAAACTGTTTGCTGCAGAGCCCCACTTACCTTTGAAGCGGCAGGTTCAGGGAAGCCCAGATATCCCATCTGAGCAGGAAGTTCAGTGGCGAGGATCTCTAAGATTGTGCAGCTATCTTGGAACTGAAGCTTTGCAGTCGCTATTGGGAAAATTCTTTAAGACCTCTGGTGAAGAGGCAGGAAATGGATCCTCCCGGGGCAAGCATGCACAGGGGGCATGATCCACCGAGAAGTTCTCCTGCGCAAACCCACCCTTGAAATGAATGTGGACATTTCTGTGGGAAATCATCTCAATAGATTGTGCTCAGCAGTGTTAACAGGACCAAAAGCCACCATGTCCCCTCTCTAACCTGGAAGGAAGGAAGGAAGGAAGGAAGGAGGGGAGATGGTTGCCTGGGCAAGAGGAAGTGATCTGGGGATGCTGCCACTGTCTGGACGATGCAAAACCGTCTCACGCACACGCTCAGCTTTGCTCAAGGCACCAGCAGCCTCTCCATGTGGTCCTCAGAATGCAGAACTGCATCTAGTCTGGCTGAGCACTCAGATAGCAGCAGAGGGTGGAGCAAGCCCCTTTCAGTTCCCTTGTTTGCGGTGGGCATGCAATTGAGCACCTAAAGAGCTGTGGCTTTCCTGGCAAGCCTGGAGAAGAAGAAGAGAAGAACAGATTGGATTTATACCCCGCCCTTCACTCACTTGGAGTCTCAAGAGTGGCTTACAAACTCCTTTCCCTTCCCCTCCCCACAACAGACACCCTGTGAGGTAGGTGGGGCTGAGAGAGCTCTGAGACAACTGTCCTTGAGAGAACAGCTGGTACAGAGCTATGGCTTGCCCAAGGTCATCCCGCAGGTGCATTGTGGAGGAGTGGGGAATCAAACCTGGTTCTCCCAGGTTGGAGTCCACGCACTTAACCACTACACCAAACTGGCTCTCACACCAAACTGGCTCTCAGAGAATACTTGCCATGTGTTTTAGAAGACGCTGGGAAGTTTGTTTGACCCCTTTCCTTGGGTCCCTTTTGGCAGAATCCCAGACCCCTACAGGTTATGCCCAAGGATATTGCCCAGTACAAGATCTCTTGCTCAGAGTCCCATGGAAGGTTTGGGGCCTGGGAGGTGGAGTGGGCATGCCCAGCTTGTCCTGGCTGGACTGGCCTCCCCCTGGGTTGCGCTGCGTGGGGAGCCTCTGGACCAAACCCGGAGGGGGGCGGGCGTGTGCATCCTCTGGCAGGATTGGGCCTTGACGTGTGGTGGGGAGGGATTGCCCCTCTAGACCCCTGGGGTTGGGAGCAACAGACCGTCTGGTCCCTGCTGCCCTTGAGCCATTGGCTCAGATTAAAGGGAGGAGGGAAGAGAGTGGGGAACGTCTCCATGTCAGAGGCCATGCCAGGACTGCACCCGAGGAATCCCAAAGGGACAGTGCCCTCCATTCGGAGGATGCCAAGAGGCTCCGGGGTGGGAGGAGATGTGCAGGGGCCCCGTCCTGCAGGCACCAGGCCCAGGGGGCCACCTCGGAGTGCTTCGGGCTGTGAGATGTGTGGATGTCCAGTGTCCTCTCTCAGCTCTTTCCGGCTGTCTCCTCCCAGCGGCCTGGCCCCGTGCTGGCCATTGGCTGCCTCCAGCCACCAGGGTGGTTTGCGGTGGGGAAGCTTCTGGGCCCCGCCCCGCCCTGCCCTGCCAGATGAGCGGAGGAGCTGGCCTCTGCCGAGAGAGGGGAGGAGGAGGAGGAGTGATCGATGGTGTTTTCATTTTGCGGCACAAAAGGGTCAGCCCCCCCCCCCCCCCCCCGCAAGCAGAGCAATGTTAGTTTGGAAGGGAAATGTACTCCATGGCTGGAGGGGAAGCTTGGGTGCCTCAGTGGGTCCCCTCTGTTGGTGGATGGAAGTGTATTGTGTGCCGGGCAGGCGGCCAGTCGGTTGGTCGGTAGGAGGGCCCTGCTGAGGGTGCTGCTGGCCGGCCGCTTGACCAGCTGCGAAGAAGCCCAGTTGCGCGGGGGGGGGGGGGCTTTCCCCGGGCCAGTGGCTTTTCTGGCGAGGGTCGAGTTCTTGTCTCTTGCCTGCTGATGCTGGGGGGGGGGGGCAGGGGACACCAAGAGCCACGCAGGGTTGTACCTTCACACGTCTTTCCCTGTGCAGTCCTGGGGGGTGGGAGGGAAGCGGAGCAGAGCGGTCCTTGCAGCGTCTCCCCCCCCCCCAAGAGGGGCTTTGGTGCCTGCAGCACTTTGCCCGACCACTTGGGGGTGCACTAAGCTCCCTCCTACCGGCTTCCGTGGTGGGCGGGTGTCACAGGTCTTGTGGGCGATGCCATTGGTTGCCCTCTCGCCCGTCCTGTCCTGGCCACTGCCCCCCCTGGTGACCCTTTCCAGAGGGCAGCGTTGGCCTCTCCCTAGAGGCTGGGACTCTGGCGAGGGAGGGAGAAGCTGCCTTGGCGGAGAGCTTGTGGGAAGCTGCCCATCCGTGGGACCAGGGAGGGGGCCCCACTTTGCCCCCTTGCCCCCCCCCCTTGCCTGCCTGGGCCCCCCCCTGCTCTCTTCTGCCTGGCCGGGGAGGAGAGGAGAGGAGAGGAGAGGGGGAAGGCCTCTGCCCCACGCCTGGCCGCCCTGGGTTGCCTGCCGGGGCCTCTTGACATTGCTGTGCTCCAGAGGGGCCTGGCGGAGGGCGGGGTGGGGTTTCTCCGGGCTCTCCTGTTCCCACCCTTCCCCCCCTCGCCAACCCCGCCCCCTCCTCTGTTGCTGGGAGCAGACTGCGGCTTGTCCCAGAGCCCGGGTCAAAGGCCACGACCCGTGGGTCAGCGCAGCCCCGGCACCGGGCCCCTTCCAGAATAATTATCTGGAGTTTATTGTGTGAAAGGGCCGGCCGGGAGGGAGGGAGGGAGGCAGGGCCAGGGCTGGAGCCGGCCAGCCAGCCGGGAGCACAAAGGATGGAGAGGCAAAGGGGGGGGGGGGGGGGGGACATTTGGCCAGAGAGCAGCCAACAGGCCTGCCTGCCTCCCTGCTTGCCTCCCCAGAAATCGGCCTCCTGGGCTGGCCGACCAACCGACCCGACCCGACCGGGCCTCCTCCTCCCTTCCCTTTGCAAGCCAGGCCCCCAGCCAGAGTGTCCCTTCTGATCCTGGGGGGGCCTCCGGGGGGGGGGGGGAGTTCATCTGGCTTTGCCAAAAAAAAAAAAAGGAGTGAGAAGCCAAACCGCGGCCCCTCCGCCGCCACCCACCTGCACACCCCCCCCCCCTCGGGCTTTAGGGAAGAAAGGAGGGCGGGAGGGGGGCTCTTCTCTCCACTCTTTATCAGTAGTGCGTGGGGGGGGGGCGGCCTCTTTGCAGAAGGACAAGAGAAGCCCCCCTCTCCCCCCCCCCCCCAGGCCTGACCTCGGATTCCTTCTTAATTTTATCTCACCCTGACCTGTTGGCTCAGTTCTGCCACTTCTCAAGGCCTCTGGAGCTTCTCAAACAGGGAGCAGCTGAGCTGAAGGGAACAATGGCTGGGGCTTCAGCGACTACTGTCAACAGCCCTCTCCTCCGTGTGGCTCACCTCTCTGGGACAGAGCCCCGCACAGGCCCTGGCCATTCCACCCCACTGCCCCCGCCAGCCGGGGCTGCCTCCGTTTGCAAGCTGCAGAGCGTTTTGGGTGGCCAAGGAAGAGGACGGTGTTCAGAGGCCGGCTCTGGAGGTCTGCTTGGACCCTGCTGGGGGCTACCCAGAGGTGGCCTGGGTGTTGTCTTCAAAGAGCGCGGAGATTTCCCCACGGGGAGAACCCCACGGCCGGACATGTTTAGGGCCGCTTTCTCATAGGCTGGCATGGACCTGCGGCCGTGGAGAAAGCTGCACCTGCCGGACTCCTGCCTGTCCTGCTGCTGCCATGAAGGCCTCTTTCTCAGGAACACGAGTGGTCCTTGCAGCTCCCCCAGAGCGGGATCCCTCTCCCATCTGTCCGTTGGCTGCCTGTCCTGTCCTTCTCTACGCAGTCGGGCTGGGAGGGTCCCACCAGGCTTCCGGGACTGGAGGTTGTGGGGCAGGGGAGCCATGAGGGCTGTTGGCAGTGGGGCTGGAGGGGGCCCTCCCACACTTGGTGCAAGCTCCCCCATCGGGGCCTGCTCTGGCTCCAGGCCCCCCCCCCCCCACGGCTGTGCTGCCTCCTCTCCTGTGGGGTGGCCCTTCCAGCGTTTGCAGCCTGAGGTCCTGAGGAGCAGGATCTGCCCCACCCCTCCCTCCCTCCCTCCCTCGTGCCTGACCCCCCCCTCGTGCCTGACCTCCCCCCCCCCGCCCTGAGCCCTGCTGCCCTTGAGCCTTGGGGGGGGGGAAGGAGTGGGGGGGGGCCTTGCTGCTGTTGGGCTGAGCTGCTGCCGGCCTGGCCGTCCGGGGGGTTCCTGAGCTGCCTGGGGAGAACGCTCTTCTGCCCCCCCCCCCCCCCGGCAAGGCCGCAGTTTGGAGTTTTGCCAGGGGAGTTCTGGGGGGCAAATTTATGGGGGGCAAAGCAGGCAGTCCCTGTCGGCGGGGAGATGGAAGGAGAGCAGCGCCCCCTGGTGTCTCAACTGCTGCCGCCGGAAGAGCTGGAGTTCAAAGGGCCGTTTTTGGAGGAGGCAGCAGAGAGAGAGCCACATAGAGCGGTGGGGAGGCAAAGACCCCCTTTCCTGCTTCTGTGATCCCACCTGGCACATGTGGGGCTGGGGGAGGGCTTGCTCTTGGGGGCCAGAAGGTGCACACATGGTGTGATGAGCCCCCCCCCCCGGTGTCTCTGCGTGAGGCCCGTGCCCCTCCTGCGCCAGCCGTGTCCCCCTGCCCCTCCTTGGCATGGGCGAAGGGGCCTTCTGCATGTCTTTCGGGGAGGGAGGGAGGGAGGGAGGGGGCCAGGCCAGGCCAAGACTTGGCGCTTCTCCTCCCCTCCCTCCGTGGCCCTCGCCAGTGAACTCCCAGCTCTTGCCTTTCCAGACCCCCGGAGGAAGTACCATGTCCGGCTCCTGGCCTACAACAGCTTGGAGGAAGGCTACCAGGCGGACCAGACCGTCAGCACCCCGGGATGCGTCTGTAAGTCGGGGGGGGAGGATGGGGGCTCTCTTAGTTTGCCTCATTGTTGCTGCCATGGCCTTTTTGCCTTCGGGAGCCGCTTGGAAGCCTCAGGTGTCTCATGGGGTGCCATGAGTGCAGTTGGGGGAAGAATCAGCTCCACCCCCCCCCCCCCCGCCCCAGTGCCTGAGTCTGGGCCTGTGGCCATGCCCCCCTTGCCGGACTGCTGGTTCCCTTCTGCTGAGCTCCCCCGCAACCCCACTCAGCTCCACTCAGCTCTGGGAGGAAGCAGGGGCAATCCTGGCTGTAGCCGCAGCTGCCTCCTGGCTGCTCTGCGATTCCTGAGGGATGCTGCTCTTTCCTCTCTCCCCAGCTGTCCGGGACCGCCTGGTGCCACCGCCTCCCCCTCCTCACCACCTCTACGCCAAGGCCAACACCTCGTCCGCCATCTACCTCCACTGGGGGCGGCCGGCCTTTACCTCCGCTCAAGCCATCAACTACACGGTCCGCTGTAACCCGGTGGGGCTTCAGAATGCCTCCTTGGTCCTCTACCTCCAAACGTAGGTGTCCTCCTGCCCGCCAAGCGGTTCTTCTCCCCGTGCAGTTGTCGCCCCTATTCCATGTCCCTTCCTGGACCTTCTCAGTGTTGGGTGCACTGTGCTTGGCCATGGATACTTCTGGCTGCTGGCCAGGGGGGCAGGATGGCTGCCAAGGCTCTCTACCTGCCTGTGGGGATGTCGTGGGGATGCCCAGAGTGGGCTCCAGTGGTTTCACACGTGCCACCCTCTGCTCGCCATCCTTGGTTGGGACCGGGAACCATCTGGTGTGCTGCCCGCCTCTCCATTCCGTCTCTCTCACCCTTGGTGGCATCAGTCTTCTGCTGATGAAAGGCTCCTCAAAGAACTCAGGAGATCAAATCCTGAACGGCAGCGGCTGTTTTAGGTGCGGGGCAAGATGCTGTTCCCGTATGTTATAAACCAGGGAAATTACTGAAAGATATCCGAGCCGGCCTTGTACCGTGCCCTTCTTTAGCTCTTGCAAGGAAGAGGCCGCCGATCGATTTTGTTGTTCTTTGTGGAAGAGCTTTTAGGCCATTGACCAAACAGGCCCACATGGGGCCCACCCAGAGTCTGTGCCTGACGCCCGCCCCTGGAGAAAAGAGCGGTTGCACAGGGAGCTCTTCTTCTTCAGAACAGCCGGCTGGCAAGTGCCCAACCGGCAGGCCTTGCTGGGCACGGAGAGAGGCTGTGGTCTCGGCCTGTTTTCCTGCGGAGGTCTCCTGGGTGCCAGGCCCCAGCGGGGAGGGCGGGGTCTATACATCAAATAAATAACTAAATAAAGACGGTTTCTGTTTGGGGAGGAGGCAGGGCGAAGGGCGGGATTTCCTTCCTTCCTTCCTTCCTTCCTTCTTTTCCGACGGGACTCTCTCGCTCAGGTTCTTCTCAGGGATGAGCAAGAAGGCCGGTGCTCCTCCGCCCTCTGTCCAAGGCAGGGCCTGGCGACTCTTGCCTGCTCTCCTTGGTCCCAAGTGGGCCGTGTGGGTGTGCGTGTGCACACACGCGCATCTTGTCTAGGTTGCTGCTCCTGGGGCTCACGTGGCTCTTCTTGCCCCGTCGTCTCCCCAGATCAGAGACTCACCTGCTGATCCAGGGGCTGGAGCCAAACACCAAGTACGAGCTTGCCGTCCGGCTGCATGTGGATCAGCTGTCAAGCCCGTGGAGCCCGGTGCTGTACCACACCACACTTCCAGAAGGTGAGGCCGGTCAGGTGGGGTGTCAGAGCCGCCGTGGCCCAGGGGGGGCGTGTGTTGGGTGCTCTCTCCCTTTCTGCACGGGGGTCCTGATAACACTGCGTGGCTCCCCCTCCAGCTCCCTCCAGCCCCCCGCGGGGAGTGAAGGTGACTCTGATCGAGGAGGACACCGCTTTGATCTCCTGGAAGCCGCCGGCTGGGGAGAGGATGGCCGTCTCCCGCTACACCATCCTGTATGCCTCCCGGAAGGCCTGGATGGCTGGGGACTGGCAGGTCTTGCACCGAGAAGGTCAGTCTCCAGAGGGCAGCCACCGTGGGGGGGGGGGGTCTGTGGTCACAAACACAAGCCCTGTAGCACCTTTCAGACTCTGACCACCTTGGTTCCAGCAGAAAGATGTCAGGGCCAGTGCTCCCTCCAAGCTGAGTTAGTGTGAGCTAGTTCACAGTTTTTTAGCCTCCAGCTCACACATTTTTGTCTTGGCTCAGGAAGGATGGCTCCAGAGCAAACTAATTTATGCCGCAGCCAAATTGCTGGCTTACAACATCTATGCCAGAAGCTCACAAAAGTAGAATTTTTGCTCACAAGACTCCACAGCTTAGAGGGAGCATTGGTCAGGACTCTGAGTCAGACGTTGCTTCTTCACATGCATACAAAACTGACTCTTTATTCATAGGCAGAAGATCCCAGTGGGGAAGTGGGGTGGGGGAGAGGAGGAGGCCTCTCGTGGATCCCAGGTCCTGCGTCAGGGACTGGGATGGAGGTGGTTGTTCTGGGCAGGTCTCTGGAAGGCGGCCTGAGGAGCGGTGGGGAAAAGAGCTCTCCGTGGGCGCTCAGGGTTCTCCTTCCTTGGGAGGTGGTCTGGCACAGGGCCGGCTTGTGCTGCCAGACCAGGAGGCCCAGGTGGAAACCCCCACTCAGCTGGGAAGGTCATGGGAGAAAGGTCTTCGTTCTCTCTACAAGAAAAAAAATGCAGATACACCCAGGACTGGAGAGAGAGCAAACGCAGCCTGCTGCTGCAGCACATCTCTCTTTTATGGTTTGCCATCTGGGCGGTAGGAAGAAAATAAATAAAAGTTGAAGGGAGGAAATAAATTCTGCGGTAAGCAAAACAAAACGTGTCCCGGCGCGGAGCGGCAGCAGGTCGGACTGCCGGCATCTCTGGACAGCAAGCAGAACCTCCCATTGAGAACACGGACCTCTTTAAGAATGCCCTCTCATCAAACACCTTACAGCATATTAAACGTGTGCCAAAAGTGTTTACATTTTTAAAAAATGAAACGGCGGCATACATCTACAGTATTCTTAGGGAATATTAACCTGTGCTGTAGATTCTCTTACATAAAAATGTTCATGTTACTTATTGTGAGTAAAACCTTGCCTTTCATTTCACTCATTCCAGAAGGGGGAAAGAGATCCATTGGCATTTCTGTCATTTTCATGCTACACATTCTGAATGAGTGAAATTTTGTTAAGATAAGGTTTTCCTCACTCAAAAGAGAAAACATTTTATAGGAAGTTTTCCCCCCGAGTGTTCGCTGAAATCTCTTAAATTTTTCCATCAGAAAAAAAAATGGTATGAAGATCCTGAGGTGAAAGGGGAGGTCTCCCCACATGTTTCCCTCCCCCCCCCCGGGGCCTTCACCTCTCTTGGCCTAAGAGCGTCCTGGGGGGCCCCCTTGGCTTGTCCTTCCTTATGGGAAGCGATCTCCCTCCATGCCCTGCCTATGCAGAGTCTAAGGAAAGGGGGGGGCATGCTGTAGCCTGCACCCCTCCAAGGCCACACCTCTCGTCCCATGTTGTGTCGTGGGGGTCCAGGCATGGGGGAGGGTTGGGGGGGCTTTGGGCATGGCTGCATCCAGGCACTGGAGAAGGAGCCTCGTTTTACTGTGGGATGTGTTGGAAGGGGCTTATGACCTGTGTTCCACACCCTCCAAAGTATCCCCCTCCCGGCCACCCAGTGATCCCAGATCACCAGCCCTCTCCATCCTGGTCCGCCTGCTGCCCTCTCCCCCGCCCCGGCCTGTGCTTTGGTGGGGCCAGACTGGCCAGGCTTCTGACCACCCCCCACCCCCCCCCAGGCACCATCACGATGGCTCTGCTGGAGCACCTCCTGCCGGGAAACGTCTACGTCGTCCAGATTGCTGCCTCCAACGAAGTGGGCGAGGGCCCCTTCTCCAGCGCCGTGGAACTGGCCGTCTTGCCGAAGGAAGCCCCCGAGTCCAACCAAAGGCCCAAGCGGCTGGATTCTGCCGGTGCTGCCGAGACCGGTGTGTGTGTGTGTGTGGGGGGTGGGGGGGTAGGAGGGAGAGGACAGCAAGCCCCTTTCCTAAATGAAACCCATTGGATGTGGGGAGGGAGATCTGACTGCTGCTTTAGGGTGAGCCCTCCAGCAACTTGGTGGCGCTCCTAAACAGGTCCCTTCTTGCTAGGGTCCGTCCATGTTTGGGCCCACTTCTCCGCTGTGGTTAAGCAGAGACACCCGAGCTGCTATGGCAACGGTGGTGCCCGCTCAGGTCAGGACTGTTGCTCCCACCTTCTCCCCATTGGGAGGTGCCTTTCTGGGCAGGCACGGAGGACTCCTCTGTGGTTACAGCTGCAGTGGACACCTTCGCAGGCATACTGGCCCGACTCCCCTCTCCTTCCCCTGGTAATCCTTAGGCCCAGGAGTGACAGAGGCCCACACGCAGCCTGGGCACCTCTCCGTGGCTGGCAGCACTTGGCAGTGGGCAGTTTGCATGGCCTCCTCTCCTTTATTGCCAGGGGGCAGACTCTTGCAGTGTTGCTATCCCAACCAGAGTCTGGATTTTGAGCTGCAAACCTTGTCCACAAAGCAACGACCGGTCTGGCCTAGTTTTTTGGGGGGGTGGGGTGGGAACTGAGAACCTCAGAAGAGCCCTGCTGGATCAGAGCAGAGAGAGTCGGTCTAGTCCGGCATTCTGCTTGACCCAGAGGCCAGCAGTTGCCCTGGAGGGCCAGCAGCCGGGCAGTGGAGGCCAGGCCTCGGGTGTCCCCTGATGTTGCCTCTGGGCACTGGCGTTGGGAGGTTGACTGCCTCTGGATGCAGAGGTTCCCTGGAGTCACTTGGGCAGACCGCTCGCCCACTGGCCTCCTGTCCCTTGGAAGGGGAAGGGCCTCCTGAGGCCCCCCTCCTGCTTGGCCTTTCTGGCCAGGGGCTTCCGTCTCCTCTAGCAAGGCCGTGACTCTCCTCTCCTTCCTGGGGCGTGGGGCTCCTGCCATTCCTTGACTGCCCCCCCCCCCCCCGCCAGCCCTCTGGGGAGAAGCAGCCTGTGGGTGCTTGGTCAGAACACCAGGGGGCAACGTTGTGCGGCTGTTAAGAGTGTCAGAGGAGGACAGGCTGCGGGAGACTCGGGTTCCAGTCACATGCTGGGCCAGTCAGGTCTCCTTGGAAGAAGGGCGGGATAAAAGCCAGCTCTGTAGAGGGGGCGCGAGGGACGCCCAGGCTGACTGGGCACGCCTCCCTCCCCCGCAGCTCCTTCCGGCTACTACCCGCTGGACCAGAAGTCCATGACTGGCATCATCGCTGGCGTCTGCATCGCCCTCACCTGCATCTTGCTCTGTGTCCTCATCCTCATCTCCCGCAGCAGAGCCAGGTGAGCCCCAGGGAGGGAGGGAGGGGTGGCGGCAGCAGCAGCAGCAGTGGGCCAACCCTGCAGGCAGAGCAGTCCGGGGAGCCCCTTTTGCGGGGAAGGGGGGTGGCTGGATGATCCCCACCGATGGGGGCAAAGGAGACACGGGGGGCCCCACCCCAGCCTCTCTCTGGGCAGCCATCACCAACAGGCCAGAGAGAGAGGAGGCCAGGCTGCGACCCTGCCGGGAGGTTTTCCTTTGGAGCATGGGGGGGCAGTTCCAGCCGGCACTTGGCTCCTCCTCCTCCTCCAGATGCCCCCACTGTCCAGCAGCGGGGGGGGGGGGGGGAGGGGGGGGTTCGTCTTTGGCACAGCTGACCGGGAGGCTCGACTCCCCCCGGCCTCTGGACTCCCCCGGTGGGCCCGCCCGGCTCACCCATCCTGCCGCTTGGGTATTCTGCAGGAGGAAGACATCTGCGCCCAAAAGTGTCCCGCCGGGCTCTGACCTGCACCACTCTCGCAGCAGCCTCTCCTCAGGTGGAGCTGGCGATGGGGGCAAGAGCGTGGAGGGTGTCGCGGAGAACGAGGAGGTGCTGCTGCCCATGCTGGCGGGAAATGGCTTCCTGGATGCCAAGGTGCTTTGACCCGCCTCCCTTTCCCCACCGGCGGTGGCGTGTGTTGCTCTGGTCCCCCCCCCCAATGCCTGCTGGGTTCCTGTAAGGGGGGGGGCGCCCTGTTTCTCTTGCCTGGTCTGTGCTGAGCCACCCCTTTGGCCCTCATGCATTTCCTGCATGGAAAGCAAATCCGCAGAGGGATGAGGGTGCAAACTGCGTGCTTGTGACTGGCGGCACCCGTTCCTGCTCCCCCCCCTCCCCCGCAGCCAGGGCTCCCAAGCAGGCGGGTCTGTGTGTGCTTGCTGTGTGTGGCTCCTCGTGGTGTTCTCCTCCACCCCGTTTATTCTGCCTGTTTTGTCTCTTGAAGAGCGTGCAGAGATCTGCCAGGTCCCACGGCCGGCCCATCTAGTCCCACGGCCCTGTGCCCTCTGTGGCCAGCCAGGTGCCCCCGCAAGGCCTGCGAGCAGGGCCCGGAGGCTGGAGCCCCTTCCGGTTGGCTCTCTGAACGGGGTGGGTGGGTGGGGGAGATATCCCTGTTAGCCGTGATGGCCAAGGCCCCCCAGAGTGAATGGGCCCTGTCGCCTTTGACAGCCAGGGTAAGAAGGAGGGACCTGTCCCTGCATCCTGTGAGCGAGCGTCAGTCCGCCACGCAGCAGCAGCAGCGTGCAGAAAGGCTTTCTTTGGGTTATCCTGGGCAACGGGTGTCTTTGGTGTCCCTCTTTCCCTGCATCACGGGAGAGGGAGGAGAAGTTTCCTCCCTCCCCTTTCCACACCACCGGCCTCCTTCCAGCCACTTTCCTGACATTCTCTCCCTCTCCCTCCCTCCCCCCCCCCCACACCCCGGTTGTCTGTTGACAGACCCGGCCTCTTTCGCCTTTCCTCGCCTCAGGAGGGCGCCCCACCCGACCCCTTGGATCGCCCTGGGTGTCATTTCTGGCTTCTTCTGCTTGGGGTGCAGCCACCCAAAAGAGTGCCTCCCTCTGTGGATCTGGCCCAAGGCAGCTGCCGGGGCCCACGTTGGCCTTCCTCGGCATGGGTGGAGACCGGGTGCCGGCCCGGGTGGTCCTTTAGCCTCTCCTGGGCTCTTCTTGGAGTGAAGCCAGATGACTTGCTCTCCCCTCTCTCCCTTAGGGGGGCACCGATCTGATCATCAACAGCTACGGGCCGATCACCAAGAGCAGCTCTAAAAAGAAATGGAGGTTCTTCCAAGACTGGAAGGAGGGGAAGCCGGAAGAGGTAACCTGTCAGGAGGGCGAAGGAAGCAAACCCCCTTGGCTGTGGGCCTCTTAGCCCTCGGGGTCAGGCTTGACTCTGGCTCTGGCGATACAGATCACTCCTACGTCCCCCCCCCTGTGGGCGGGGGCGTTTGGGGCTGTGATCGAGTTATTGTGGCGTACCCTGCCTGGGGCTCGGAGAAGACTGCACTCCCAAAAATCCTGGTTGAGAGTGGGTGGCTCCCTCGCCCTCCAGAATGGCTGAGCCACTTGGGGGGCAGGGTGGTGGCCTCGGAAGTGCACCGGACCCACTGATTCTGCGGGGACGGAGGGGCATCAGCTGCTGCAAATTGCCGTGGTTCTTCCGAGGGGACATTGCTGCTTAGGTTTGGTGGAGAGGGAGACACTGGGGGGGGGGGGGGTGAACGCAGGTGTCCTGTTATAAGAAGTGAGCAGCGCCTGACTGCCCAGTGGAAGGGGCGGGCGGGCACACCGGCCCAAAGAGAGTGCTGTTGGTCTTGCTGCCGCACATCCCAAGCGCCTTGTCCGGCCAGACCTTTGTTTCCTTTTTAAAAGCCCTGCCTGGATGTTCATCTCTTTGTTTCTTGCCCTGTTAGTTTAAAAAAGTGGTGGGTCCCCTCCCCCCCCAAAATAGAAGGCCACTCGGGGAATTTGGCTCCCGGGTGGCCTCCCAAATGCTAGTGCTCCCCCTCCCTCTCTCCTGTGCCGAGCGGGCTTTTGCAGCAAAAGTGCAGGGTCTGTTTCCCCCCGAGGGTCTGTGAGGGCTCTTCCAAAAATGCCCGACAGTGTTGCGTTTGTCTTCACTCAGAGAAGAGGGCCAGTCCCAGCCGGCTCTGGCATGACCATCGCCCCCAAAAGATGGGCTGTGGCGTGCCAGAGATCCACACTTGTCTTTTGCCCCCGTTTCCCCGTAAGCACCCCAGTCTGGCTTGAGCCCCAAAGCACAGCTCTGTGGGTCTTCTGTGGCTGCTTAGCAAAGGGGTGGCTTTGCAAGGGCTGTGGATGGAGGGGGCTGGGCCTTCGAGAGCATTCTCGTATCCCCGGGGAGGGGGGCAGGTGAGTGGCAACGCCTACGCTTTCCATGCAAGACCGGCTCAGCCCCTTGTCCCGAGGACCCAAAGCCTCCGGGCAGGGCAGCCCTGGAAGGCCTGGGGGGGTGCCCGGCTGGCCCAGCGGCCGGACTCCCTGGAGAGCGCCTTCATCTCCTTACCTGCCGTCCGGGGGACTCCCAGCTCTCAGGGTCCGGCTGTTTTTCTCTCTTGCTTGCCTTCGGAGCGTGGCCTGGGATAACCTGGGGCTTGATGTTTCTCTTCTTCTCTGCCTGCTTTCCACCCCCAGAGACAGGGTGCCAAAGCGTCGTGCGCCTACCAGGTGGGCACCGCTGTCCTCCTTGGTGAGGGACCGTCCCGGGGATCTGCAGAGCAGCAGGCAACGTACGGCGTGGCGGCCGACACGGAGCATTCGGCCCACAGCGAAGGGAGCCACGACACTGGCGATTCTGGGAGGTTCTCTCATGAGTCCAGCGATGAGCTGCCCCTGTCGGTGGGCACCGGGACCGCCTCTGCCCCCTCCGTTCCTTGGGAAGGCCCCGACCTGCGTGCGCCCTCCTGCCCTGTCCTGTGTGCCTCCAAAGAGCTGCCTGACCAAAGCCCCCCTCCCCGCCTTTCGCTGCCCCCGCCAGGACAGAACTGACTTGCCAGCCAGACGGGGCAGGGGGGGGCGTCCGTTCAAGGACAATAAACAAGGGAGCCCCTCCCTCCAGCTTTCCGTGGGGCAGCCTGCTAGGCGGTGCCCCTCTCTCTGTCCGTGGAGCGCGTGGCCTTTTTGGTAACGTGTTAAACTCACTCGCTTTGAATGTTTGTTGCTCAACAATGTGAAGGGGGGGGGGAGGGTGGAGAAGAAGTGTTGTATAGCTCTATATCTCTACGTATCACTGGAGCAAAGGGAAGCCCCCTCTGCTGACTTATCTACCTCAGTTTGCCAGGTGGCGAACTCCGGAGACCAGCTCCCATTACCTCACCCGCGCGCTGAGAGTTTGGTCTCGGCCACGGGACGGACAGTGCTTCCTGGCTGCCCCGGTCTCTCCCCCTGCCCCAGCCCCAGCCCCTGTGGACGCGTGTTGTGTGCAGATGGATGTGTGCTTGTGCTCGAAGGAGTCGTGTTGGGTCTCCGTGCGCAGAGGTGTTCGGCTGAAGCGCTGGCTTCCAGAAGGGGGTGGTGCCACTTGGTGGGAAGAGGAGGAGGAAGCCAGCTGGGCAGCTTCTCCAGCAGCGGTTGCCAGTGGAGCCCCCGCCTGGCCAGCTGGGCAGCCCCCCCCCACAGAAGGCCGTGGGGAGGCGTGGGGGCTGCCTGGCTTGGAAAGGCCTGAGGCCAGAGCCCAGGAAACACCCCGGAAAGAGAGAGCAAGCCCAGCAGGGACTCCCCGACCCCCTCCAGGGCCACCGGGTTGCCTTTTAAAACCGAGTCCCATCCCCCCCCCAGCCACCGCCGCCACCTCCTCCTCAGACAGCAGTGCCTTTTCCTCGGGATCCTCCTTGGGGTGGATCTGTGGGGGCCCAGCGCTCGTTTCTGTTCCGGGAAGTGCTCCCCAGACCTTGGCCGGACCAGCCATACCCGGCCTGAAGCCTTCCCTGCTACTTTCTAGCAATGGTGCCTTCCGCCTCGTCTTCTGACACCACAGGTTTGCCTTATTCCCTTCCCAGTCTTCGTGAAGTTGCTTCGGAGTGCAGGAAGATGCCTTAAATGCTCTTGGCGGGCTGGGGGGCGGGGACAGTCCCTGAGGGCTCCGGAGGGGCGGGGCTTCTGCACTGGGCTCACCTCTCTGGCCTCCGGTGGTCTGGCAGCTGCCACTGCAGGCCGAGGCCTGGCTCTGTCCGGCAGCAGGCGGAGCTCCGGAGAAGCTGCCCAACCCGGGAAGGAAGGAAGGAGGAAGAAGGCAGCGGTTGAGCCAAGCGGACCCTTACTGGCCCTGGGGGCCCACGCGACTCCTCATCCTCTTTGATACTACCTCCTTGAAAAGTGGTTCTAGTGTGGTTGTTGTTGTTGTTTTCTTGTACTCAGGGCACAGTTGGTGACTTTTTAAGCTGCCTTGCAGCAATGTGGGGCAAACTGACAGGGTATCGCGTGTTGTGTGGTGTTTTAAGTTGGAGAAAGAGGGGGCCGACCACTCCCCCAAAGCCCCGGCTGTGCGGACCTGCCTCCCCCCCTCCCCCAAGCAAGGGCCCCCTTGCGCCAGGGACAGGGGACGGAGAGCGGGGCAGCCTCCCTGCGTCCCTCTGGCTTTGGAGGATTGGCCGGGCTCTCCTCTGGGTGTCTTGCCTGCAAGTGTGTGCGTGAGTGTGAGCGAGCATGAGTGTGTCTCCCAGCGGCGTGCCAGACATGGCATGTCCACCTTCCACCCTTGTCTTGATAACGAAGGCTTTAAAGATGATAATAATCTTGTACCAAAGAATTTTCTGTAGAAAAAAAGCTGCATATTTTCCAAAAAAAGAGATGATTGTGCTAGTTGAAAAAGATATAGGTTCAAATCCATTTTATTGCCTCAGTAGCTACTAACCAGGAGCAGAAGAGAACCGAGCGGTGGGCCTTTTCTGGATCGTACGGATGGGTTGATTAGACTAGTGGCACCACTTTTAACTACCTTGTTGTGTTACAGGGACCTCTCTTTCTTTCTTTTTCTTTCTTTCTTTCTTTCTAAAAGAAAATTGAAATAGCCGCTCCAAAGACTTCCAAGTGTAATTATGTTTTCCTTTTCTTCGGCAATTAGCTCTTTTGACAGTCCAGTATTAGAAATTTTTTTGGTTTATTTCAATCTACTTGCTGAAGAAAAAGAAATTCTTCTCACCAAAGATGTATTTTTTTGGTCCCGTGGGACAAATTTGTTGAGCGCACAGCAGAAGTTGGGCAAGAGTGTCTTGGCCGTCACATGAAGCTTCCCGCGGCACCTTCCCGACTGGCCGGGTCTCTGTCCCAGGTGCAGAGGGCCACTGTGGGCCTGGGGTCGCCCTTTCCTCCTCCAAAGGCTTGCTTGCTTGTTGCGAGTGCTGAGCCGCGGGGAGCCCTTCTCGATGCTGCCAGTACACTTTGCTCCTCCCTGTGAGCATGCCAAAGCCTGGAAGGCCCCGGGGCTCTTCTGTGATGGGCCGCCCAGCGCTTCCGAGGGCCGCTACTGCCACCCTGGCCCCGGAGCCTGGTGGGGATGGAGGAGCAGGGATGCTGCCGGGTTCCCCAGAGCTCTCTCCAGCCAGCCCCCGAGCAGCGAGTTCTGCCTAACTTGCTTGTGGCCTGTGTTCGCCTCCACCTGCGCAAGCCAAGCCGAGAGAGCTGATGGCCCCTTCTCTCTGGGGTTTGGCTGGGGTGCTCGAGAGATCCAGTTAGCTACAGACGGTGGCCTGGCCTCCAATGCAAGCCAGAGAAATTATGTTTCTCCCAGTACTTTTTAGCAGCAAATGGAGACAACCAAAGATATTTAAGGTTACCTCAGCATAGAGGCATGTGTTAGTTAGGTTGCTTTGCCTTGCTTCTCTTGTTTGCGATAGCGTTAGGTTATGTTGAGTCCTCCCAGACCCATAGCCCCCACCCCACCCCAGCCCAGCCTAGAGATGTGACTCTTGTCTTGCTGGTGCAGGACCAAGGCCTGTCTCGGACGCCCGGCCCAGGGCACGAAGGCAGCAGAAGGGTATTCCGCCTCTGCTGGGCCCTGGGACTGGCTGTCGGGCTGCTGCTCGGGTCACCCACGTCCTCTTTGTGGAACAATTGCTCGGGCACCAAAGATTTCCACTGACCTGCCCAGCAGACTGGGCCACAAAACTGCCATTCCTTACTCCTTTCCCGCCTAGCCAAGGGAGGAGAAATTCCTTTGTCTTCAGGGGCATTTGAATTCGGGTACCTATCAAAGCTGTTCTTGGCAAAACACAAAGTCTAGAGTAGTCCCACTGATGTCAGAGGGACACCAAAGAAATAACTCTGGAGTAAGTGGTGTGTTGAGAACTCGATCCTTGCCTTGCTTTGAGTGTGGCCGTGATGCTGACAGAGAGACATCTAAGCAGCATTCGTTGTACATGGCACAAAAACGTGCATGCGCAGCAGCCCACAGGTTGTTGAGTGTGACAGCGACTCTGTCCAAAGATCCCAAGTTCTGCAGGTGCTGCAAAGGTTTTCTCTCCTGCACCATTGCCAGCTTCCCCCCCCCCCCCAGCAAATATGACTGAAATACGTTTCCCTTTGGGGGAAATGGCATATAAATAAATATCCTACCACCTGAGATCAGGGTATGAAGAATTCTTTGTCCCTAGGTGGGATCTGATGAGCTCAGTCATGTTGCCTAGATATGGGTGGGGGTGGGGGTGCAGTTTGCATCATGTGACCCCACCCACTTTTCTTCCAAGGCAGTTGCCCCTCCCTCCATGCTGGGCCATGCCCCTTCCCTCTGTCTGGTGCTCTGGGTCTACTTCTACTAAAAACGCTGGTTTTTTGTTTCCTCTGTTGTATTCTGAAGATGTGACTGGTCTGCAAGTGGTGCCTCTCGAGCGGTGGGTGTTCTGGACCCCGTCCCTCCCTTCTGCTGTTTCTCTTGTAAGGGTGGCAGCAGCTGACTGGCGAATGGAAGACACAGCTGAATTATATTAATTTTATATTTGACTCAGGGGATCAGCTCTGTGTGAATTCCATCGCATGAGGGCAGCTGCTGTTTGCCGTGATCATGAATGTACCTTTTTAAATGTCTTTTTAAAAAATGTTTTGTTTAATAATGTGGATTTTTTTTTAAGAATTCTTTTTTTTAAAATAGCATTTGTAGTGAATGTTGACCTTGGTGTGTTTCTCTGCCTCCCCCCCCCCCCCCCGGGGCTTGTTTTTTAGACAAGCACAAACGTCATGCCAAAAAATGAGTAGAAGTTTCAATGCCAAAATGTTTATGAAACTGCTGTCTAAATACTGATGGATTGCACAGTTTGAATAAAAGTTTTCCTTTAGTAAACTGTCGTCGCTGTTTTCTCTGTAAGAAGTAGTTTCCTTTCCAGTCTCTCCAGAGTTTTCTTTAATGGGGTGGAGGTCTTGGAAGGATGTGGCCTGGAGCAGGTGTTGGAGGCAGCTGAGAGACAGAAGGGGAATGGAAGTCCTGTTGGCAACAGCATCCTGAAGGGGGGGGGAGGGGGGCCTTCTTTGTGACTGCAGCATCGAAACCTAAAAAGAAGGTGAAATGCCCTCCCCTCTGATTCCTCCAAGAGAAGTCATACATACCCCCCCCCCCCATGACTAATGCTCCCTCTAAGCTGTGGGGTCTTCTTGTGAGCAAAAATTCTCCTTTGTGAGCAACTGGCGTTAAAGTTGTGAGCGAGTGATTTGGCGACGGCATAAATTAGTTTGCTCTGGAGCCCTCCTTCCTGAGCTGGGACAAAAATGGGTGAGCCGGAGGCTAAAAAACTGGGAGCTAGCTCACACTTCGGCTTAATGAATCCTTCCTCCCCCTCTGGCCTGATCCAAACTGCACAGCCGTGGAGCATCCCTCGTCAGGCAGCCTGACTGGAGAGTTGAGGCCCCGGGAAGGGCACCTGCCCCATCACCCTGCCAGGACTGTCTACTCGACCCCCTGGCTTGTGTCCTGACAGCCCAACTTGATCCCCTGGGTTCCTGGTGCTGGGGGGGGGGGGAGTGCCCTCCACTACAGCATGTGATGGGGCACGGTCAGCGAAAGAGGGCCCTGCAGCCATGCCATGCTGCGGATAGGCTGGTGGCTCAGGGGCAGAGCCTCTGCTTTGCACGCAGAAGGCCCCAGGTCCAATCCCCACGCCCAGGGATCTGGCAGGAGGGGATGGCAAAGGCCCTGGGAGACCCACCGGCAGCTTCACGGCCAGTCTCCGCCTAGCCTGAGGGTCAAGTGAGCGGGCTCTTCACCCCTACCCTGCCAACGAGGGGGCAGCCACGCACAGGAGGAGAGGGCAGAGCGGGCATCCTGCGTCCCATTGGAGCCATCGTCCAGAGAACGGCTGGCTGATGGTGATGTCTCTGTGGCGGATGACGGGGCACCTCACAGGGAGGGCTCAGCCAGGAAGTCCCGGGAGGGTCTGAGGGGAAAGCGAGGGGGCTTCCCTGCCACAGGCCTGGGGGGGGGCCTTCACAGCCCCCCTCGATCAGGGAACAGAAGGGGCTGTCTCTGGGCAGGATTCGGGAGCCAAGTGCCTCAGTTTGGATTGGCCCCTCAGCGGACAGGCGATCCAGCCTCATTGGCCTGTCGCTGAGAACCAATGAGCTGGGGGCCTCAGGCACCCCGCTCTCTAGTAGGCTAGAGGGGTCCGGCCAGACGGAATAAAAGGCCAGCCTCAGCCCCCTCTGTCACAGTTTGCTGGACCTGCCCTGAGGGAGAGGCAGTCGTGGCTCCCTGAGAACAGGGAGGCAGAGGGGTTCCCCCCCTCTCTCTCTCTGGAGGCGGGCCTGAGGGCGGTGTGTGGGTGGAGCTCTCCGTTCCCAGTGAGACTCCCAACATAACTGGGAGGGAGGGGGCTGCAGGAGCGGCCAGAAGAGCTGAGGCTGACAGAAGAGGCCGGTCGGAGGGAGAAGCGCCTACTTGGGCCTGGCCAGGGAGGCCGCGGAGGCCTCGGAGGGGCCCCACAGGGAGTCTGCCCAGGAGGAGAGCCCTTCCCTGAGAGGGGGGAGTGCCCGAGGAGGCTGGTCCCCAGTGAGCGAGCTTGGAGGCCTGAGGAATACTGGCAGAGTCCCTGTGGAGTTGCTGGTCTGGTCTGTGAGAGTGAAAGAAAGCAGGCGGCAGGCCCCAAAAGGAGCCTTTTCACCCACCAGGAGCCTCTCTGTGTGTGTGTGTGTGTGCGTGGGGGGGGGGGAGTTTGCTCCAAGTGCACACATGGGGTGGGGGGTGGGGGGGAGGGTGCTGGGAGCCAGGAGCTGGGCATCCCCGGAGAGGGCTGGGGCCTGTGGCGGGCAGGAAGGCCAAAGGGGCCCGAAGGGAACTTGCCAAGGCAGCCGGCCCGGAAGGGCCTGTGAAACGGGCTGCTTGCTGGTTTGACTGCTGTAACTTGCTTTATGTGGGCTTACCCTTGCCGCTGATGTCGAAACTCAAGCTAGCGCAGAATGTGGCGGAGTGCCTGCTGACTGCCTGGCCTGCGTGGGCTCACCTCCGGCGGGTGCAACACCCATTGCACTGGCCACTGACTGAGTGCCGGCTGGGCGTGGAGGTATTGGTGCTGACCCTGAAAGCCTTGTGCGGCCTGGGAGTGAGAGGGCCGCCTCTCCACACCTGTGCCTGGCCCGAGGGAGGTCCGCTTAGCCTGGGCCGGGGCCTTCTCCGCCAGGGCCGTCCCTGCGGGCCCTACTGCCCCCCCCCCCCCGCAGGGCTTGGCTTCCCAGCCCCCGGGCAGGCGGAGGGAGGGATCTCTGCGGGTTCCGAAGCAGAGGGGGGAGAGGGAGTCCCTTTCGACTTAGGGCCCCTTTCTGCCTCGGAGCCCTCGTTCGCCCCTTCGTTCATCTGGGGAGGGCAGGCGGAGACCGACCGTGCTGCTGCTGCTGCTGCTGCTGCTCCCCTTCGCTCGAAGCCAGGCAGCCCAGGGCGGCCTCCAGGCTGGACAGCAGCAGCGCAGGTGGCGGAGGGTGTTGGTGTCCCCCGTTCATTGTGCCGTTCATTGCGGGGGGGTGGGGGGGGGGCGGAGTGTAGGGGGTGCCCTGCCCTCCCCGACCTGGCTGGAGAGGAGCCGCTGCCCGGGCCCGGCTGGCGGCGGAGGAAGGTGGAGCTGGGCGCGCGGCGGCCGAGCGTGCGTCCGGGGACTCGCTCCGAGAGGCGGCGGCGGCCCTCGCTCCCTCCCGCCCCGGCCCGCTCCTGAGGCGCCTCCCCCCCGCGGGCGGGCGGCCTGGGAAGGCCAGGCAGGCAGGCAGGCAGGCGTCCGGGCCCCGCCCCGGAGAGGCCGAGGGAGGCGGCGCTGGGCGGGCGGGCGAGGGAAGGAGCGATGGTGGGCCGGCGATGTCCGCGGAACACGAGAAGGACCCCGCCGCGGCCCTCAAGAGACCCCCCCGAGGTAGGCAGGCCGGACCGCCTCCCCCCCCTCCCTCCCCCGCAGGCCCCGCCAAGCCCACCGGCCTCCCGCCCATGGAGCCCGGCCGCACGGGGAGGCCTCCCGGCCCGCTCCCTAGGCGTGTGTGGGGCGCTTTGCACGTGCTCAGGGGCACCCACGTGCGGCGGCTCCACTCGGAACCCTGCGCCCCCGGCCCGGTTGGCTGGCTGGCGGCGGCGGGGCGGCCGGAGGAGGGCGGCGGGGCTTCCCTGGCGAGGGGCGGCCTGGCCTCAGCCCTCTATCCCCCCCCCCCCCCCCGTGCCGTCTTCCTGCTCGGCCCTTGGCGGGAGAGGGCGCTTTTGTCTGGCCCAGGGCCGGCGGGGTGGCTCTTTGCCCCCCACCCCCCCGGGCCCTGTCACCCGTCTTAAGGGCGGAGGCCTGGCTTCCGGACACCCCCCCCCCCCGCCGCTCACTTTCCCCGCCCCGCTGCCTGCCAAAAAGAGGGGTGCCGCGAACTCCCAGCGCGCGCGTTTGTGTGTGTGTGTGTGTCTGTGTGTCCCCAACACACACTTTGCCGGGAGGGCGAGCAGAACTTCTTGCCAAAGGCGGACAGGACCCCTCCTCTAAATGCACAGCCATCCCCCCCCCCCCCCCCGCTTTCCCGACCCACGGCAGCCAAGGGGGGGGGTGGTCCTCTCCCGGGCTCGGCTGAAAAGTCTGTCGGGAATGCAGCCCCTGCGATGACTGGGCCTTTGTAAATGTGTGTGTGTGGGGGGGGGGGGGGGGACTGGACCTAACTTTCTCCCCTGCCGGGCAGTGTTCCCTCTAAGCTGAGTTAGTGTGAGCTACTTCACGGGTTTTTAGCTTCTGGCTCACGCATTTGCATTTCTGTCTTAGCTCAGGAAGGATGGCTCTAGAGCAAACTGATTTATGCAGGAGTCAAAAAGTGCTGGCTCACAACTTAAATGCCAGTAGCTCACCCAGCAGAGTTTTTGCTCACGAGACTCCAGAGCTTAGAGGCAGCATTGCTGAAGGGGGGGGGGTTGGTTCCTGGCTGGAGGAACAAGCACCCGTTGGGCGGTTGTTGGAGAGCCAGGCCAGGCGGTGGAAGGCCCAAGTGCAAGTCCTGCAGGCAATATGGCGGACGGGGGGGGGGGGGGAACCCTTTGGCACCTCACTGGGGAGAAGGCAGGGGTGCACGTATCTCTTTGTCTCCCCACCCCACCATTGGATTTGCAGAAAGAGGGAAGTGCCAAACAGGGAAGACATTAGAACGGCCTTTGAGGTCCCTTTCGGGTGCAGATGGCGACTCCCTTTATGCTTTCTGATTCACCCAGACCAATACCATTTTTACGTTGTTGCTAAGTTACACATTTTGTATTGCCACAGTAAATCAATCATGAAATTAAGTATTGTCTGCATTTCCCTTTTTCCTCAAATGTCTACTGGGTTTCTTCCCCAAAAGAGTCCCCCCCCCCCCCACAACTTCAGAATGTGTGGAGAGGTCCCTGCAGACGTCAGGAGTGGAGCCTGGGTGTCCAAACTCTCTCTCACTTGGTGTGCCCCCCCCCCCACAGGCAGCTGGGTTCCTCCCCAGCATGCAAGCCCAACAGTAGGGCATGGCACGATGGTGCGCAAAATCCACCTAGATCCGAACCCAGAGTCCCTGTGGGGGACTGGAACAGGATCTCAAAGCAGGCGCTCGAGTTGTGTGCCTTGGGGTGTGGGGTGGGATCCCTGGGAGACACTCAGTGTCAGTGTTTAAAATGGGCATGCGCAGACAGAGAGAGAAATCCACACGCACATGAGTGCATCCGAACATCTCCTGCCAGACCAGTGCCCTTGTGGGAGTAAAGGCAGCACTGTGTCCCTTACACTCTTGTAGGTGGAGACGGTGGATTGGACGGGCTAGGAGCCCCCGGCGTGCAGCTCGGGAGTCCTGACAAGAAGAAGCGCAAGGCAGCCGCTCAGGTCAGTGCCGTGGCTGCTGTGTCCCTCCTGGCACGGACGCCCTGCCGGGGAGGTGGGGGCAAGTGGGGGCTGTCCCGGCCATCTGTGCGAGGGCCCCACTGTCTGTGCCCCTGACGTCATGCTGCAGCCGAGGACGTGTGGGGACCCCAGCAAGGTGCTTTTGAGGGATAAGCAGAGGTGCCTGGCCGCAGCCGTCCTCTGCAGAGTCATCCTTGGTGGGTCTCCCATCCGAGGACTGACCCCACTTAGCTTCTGAGATCTGATGAGCTCAGGCTGTATGGCGACACTTCACGTCTCTTCCCCGCTTTGTGTCTTCTGAGACTCCAGGGCTTAGACAGTGTTCCCTTGACATATTGCAAATGCACAGTCAGTGTCCTTGTTGAGACCGACAGTGTACGGAGTCAGGAAGCAAAAAGTTCAGCTCTGAGAACCTTTTCCGGATGATTAAAAGAGTTCCAAATGTTTCGGAGAGTATCCCCAGGCATCAGGAAGAGGTCAGGCTTTCGGCTGTGGGAGCGCTTGAAAAAGGTAACTGGATGAATAAGTAAAAGCCAAAGCGTGCAGTGATTGGAGGAGGCAAAAAGGAAACTGGTGCATTATATAACTTATACCCTGCTTCTCTCTCCAGTGGGGGAACCAGAGGGGCTGGCCATGATGCTCTTTCCTCCTCTGTTGTAGCCTTAACGATAACCCCGCCGGTGAGGGAGGTCAGATTGAGACTGGCTCAGGGTCATCCAGGCTTCTGTGGCCAGGCAGGCTTCGGACCCAAGTCTCCCAGATCCTGACCCTCTTGCCATTGAGGCTGGGCTGGTGATGAGCAGCCCAGTTCTGTGCAGTCTACCTCGCTTTCCCCTGCTGCTGGAGAGACTGCAAGATCGAACGACTGCTGCTGTGGGCCCAGGGCTCCAGCCATGGGGGTGGGTCTGGTGTGCTGGAACCGTGGCTTCCCCCGGGAATTTGCACTGGCTGCTGGGCCGGGAGGGAGGGGCCTCTTCTGTGGGGAACCAAAAGGCGTTGTATCCTTGAAAGCCGAAACGAGTAGAGGAGACGTGCAAACGGTTGGAGAGGCTGCCACCCCCCCCCCTTGTAATGGTGTCCCTAGAGAGGGCTGATGCCTGATGGGAGGGCCAGCCGTGCGTTCCCTTAGTGAAGCTTCAGGTCTTTACAGGGCACTTCAGGCTGAACTCTGGGAGCTGGCAGCGTCCCTCTTCTGTCGCACTGAGTTGAAAGTTAACACTGACTTGAGCTGTGTGGCTTTCCAGGGCTCCTGCTTCCCTCCACCCTCTGAATATGCTCCACCGCCCAACCCCAGCGCGGATCACTTGGTAGCAGCCAATCCGTTTGACGACAACTACAACGCCGTTTGCTACAAGCCGCTGCCGGCGGGGAGCCCTTACTTTGCCAGCCCCAGTTACCCGGGCTTCGGCGGCTACAACGCCTTCAGGATGCCGCCTCACCTGCTCCCCCGGATGCCCGCACAGTACGGGCCTTCCTACCCACTCCGCAGCCAGCCCCACCCATTCCCGCAGAGCCCCGTGGGCGTGGTCTTCGGCCGGCCTCAGGCGATGAACTTTGGGCCCCAGGAGAACGTGGGCTTCGGAAACCAGCCGTCATCGTATGGCACCAGCGTGAATCAAAACATCGCTCTGCCCGGTCAGCACTTCAGGCCGAACCCCGGGGAGAACTTTGGCCACATGCCTTCCCAGAACACGACCCAGGTGGTGCCCCCCCACCAGGACCTGCCGCTGCATTTTGGGCCGGGAACCAACCCCCCTTTCAACAGTTCCCAGGTGGAACCCCACCCTCCGTACGGCCCGCTGCCAAACAGCTATGGCCAGAACCAGCCTGTGCAGAAACCCGGCTCCAACAAGCACAGCCCCCCTCCTGCCCCGCACCACCAGCACGGCACAGAGGAGGCGGGGAACGCGGATCTGAAACCCGCTGCCCGGAACGTGCCAGCAGGCCCAGAGAGCCACCCTCCCAAGCCCGCCGAAGGCCATGCCAACGGGACCCAGAACAAGCCCCACCTGCCCCGTGGGGCGGGCGAAGGGGGCGGCCCGGAGAAGGGCAGCCAGCTCCCGCTGCACCCCAGCCAGCACAGCCACCCGCCCTCTGAACCGGTCTATCCCTGCGGGATTTGCACCCACGAGGTGAACGACGACCAGGACGCCATCTTGTGTGAGGCTTCCTGTCAAAAATGGTTCCATCGGATCTGCACGGGCATGACGGAGTCGGCCTACGGCTTGCTCACTGCGGAAGCCTCCGCCGTCTGGGGCTGTGACACTTGCATGGCAGACAAGGATGTGCAGCTGATGCGCACCAGGGAGACTGGAGGGCCGCCCGTCTCGAGCTCCGAGGCCTGAGAGCACGGATGTCCGGCGTGAGTGAGCGGAAGCACCCCTGGCGGAGAGCGGTGGTTGGTCAGCTCCCTTCCCAGCGGAGGGCGGTTGCTCTTGGCTTCTGCTCCCCAGCTGGGTGCTGGGCTCTCTTTCCCCGCCTGCGTGCCATCGGAAGAACTCCGCATTAGCCCTGAAGGTGCCACAAGACTGCTGTCCTGCTTTGTTTTCTAAATGCTCGCTATCAAATGATGAGCGGCGATCGATTGCCACGTCCTGGTTTCATGCACATCGGCCGCGTTGCAACAGATGGTTCCAGTAGTCCTTCCTGGGTGCTGTTGTGGAGGCCGAGGGTGGCCTGCGTTGGGCCTGTGGATTGTGGCTACCTGGGAGAGGGGTGCCTGCAGCAGCCATTCGGCTGGCATTCGTTCTGTCCTCTCTTGTGAAGTGTTCCTTCTTTAGTTAACATTTCAGAGGATCGGAGGCAGCGAGCAGAATCAAGCAATATTTATTTTAAGACGATCACCAGGAATGTCCGGTTACTTGTGTCCTAGCTAAAGCCGTCAAGTGATATTAACCTTGAGTAGTGTTAGGGTTAGTGCAGAAATTCAGTATTCCCCCCCCCCCCTTCCCCGCCGCCCCCGGGTGTCTGTTTCAGAGCATAACCTGAGTGGGCTATGAAGGATCCCAGTAATCCTAAGTGTGTCGGTTGCCAGTGGCTTCTCTTCCGAGGGAGTTTGTTTCCACACAGAAATGGCAGCCCTAAGTGCTTCTTTTGTTTTCGGTTGCGGGGGGGGGGCCCTTCCCCCTGATTTCCAGGCTCCCATCATGCCTGCCTGTCCCCTGGGCGGGCCCTCTTCGGAGGTGGGGGGGGGGAGGCCCCCTGAGGTGTGTTCTTGCCGCCCCTGGAGATTCCAGCTCCTCCCTCTCCCAGCTGGCGTTCAGAGAGTGTTGCCCAGGGAAGCGCCCACTTGGGCTTTCTTGCGCTGCTTGTAAACACGCTGCTTTGGAGGTCCATTTCCTGGAGGCTCAGGGCACAGAAGTGGGGCAGAAGTGGCAGGTGTTCCTCCTCCCCCCCCCCACGCCTGCTCTGCGCTGGCCTCCTTTGCCTCCCCCGAACACTCCCCTTTGCCAAGGGCTTCTTCCTCTGCAAGTCCCCCCCAGCCTGGTCAGGCGAGCCCTGTGGGACCCGGGGCCCATCCCCCTCGGCTTTGCGTCTGTCCGTTTTGATGCCTGCGCTTGTCTTTCCCTCCTAGGAAGGGGAGGATCCTTCGCAGCACTTCTTCTTCCCTTTAGGGGGGGGGTCCAGACCGGGGGGGGGGGGGGGGCTCAGCTTTCCCCGGCCTTCCCGTGGCAGCAGCAGTCGGGAGCTTTGGCGAGGAGGCTGGTGAGGACCCGAGAGCCATCCTCAGACCCCGCAAGGCTGTTTTGGCCGCCTCTGACCTCCTGGTGCTTTCCTGAGGTTGCTGGGAGGAGCACCGGAGGGTGTTTTGGACTCCCGGCGGAGGAGGCTGCCAACTGGGGCATCTGCTTTGGGGCAGGGCTGCTGCATGAGGCTGGCCCTTGCCACGTTGAAGCCCCGCTGCGAGAGCGGAGTAGGGGCGGAAGGCTCTGCCTCGCCATTGTGGTGGCCTGGCTGGCAGGCAGAAGGTCCCAGGTCCAGTCCCTCAGATGGAACACCGGGGCGGGGGCGGGGGGGGGGGGCAGGAGGCCGCTGGGAGGCCCGGCAGTGCAGAGCGGGGGGGGGGGGGGGCGGGGGGCTCAGAGGTCCGCCTGGGGGCAGAGAGCAGCTTTGGACGGTCCTCATCCCCCAAGTCGCCTCTCTTGGAAGAGGTGGTCTTGTTTGCAGATGCCCTCAGCGCAGGAAGAAGGCAGTCGCCTAAAGGCATGCCTTGCCGTGGCTGTTTCCTGCCCCAGCCCTTGTGGCGTGGGTCCCAGGCAGCATCTCTCGCCCCAGAGACCTTGCCTGGAGCCTCGCCGGGCTGGGCGGGGCGGAGGGGGCGGTGTGAGCCTGGGGGGGCCTGGTGTGCAGCAGCCCACCGTCTCTGAAGGGCTCGGCCCTGGTCCAGGCAGCTGAGGCTGTTGAAGTCGGACGAAGGAGTTTTGTCCCAGGAAAAGCCATGCGGGAGGTGGGAGTCCTGGGGGGGGGGGGGGGCGTGGACAACAGCTCTTCCAGAAGTGGCTGGCTGGCCCAGTGGCCTTTCTTTGGATCTCCCTCAAAAACTCTTCTCCTTTCTGTGGGCCAAGCTTAAAATGACCCAGAAGCTGAGGGAGTGTGTGTGTGTGTCTGTGCGTGCATGTGTGCTTTCTTGTCTCTGTTTTTATCCCATTCTTCTTCCAAGGAGCTCAGAGGGGTGTGTCCATGATGTGCCCCCCCCCCCCGTGTCCTTACAACTGTCTTGTGAGGCGGGCTATGCTGGGAAGGCCCAGTGTCACCCAGTGTCCTTCGTGGTGGAGCAGAGCTCCGCACCTGGCTCTTAGGCTGACCCTCTAACCAGGCTGGCTGTCTGTGGCTCAGCTGCCATGGCTTTATTTCCTGTTGTATGCCCAAGGATTCCAGTGGAATGCCTGGATGTGTATTCCCTGCTGTGGCTCAGGGGCAGAGCTTCTGCTGGGCAGGCAGAGAAGCCCCGGGTTCAATCCCCAGCATCTTCTGTTTGAAGAAGGATCAGGTCCCGTGTGATAAGAGAGACCCCGGAGAGCTGCTGCCAGCTGAGTAGACAAGGCCCAGAAGGACCAGTGGTGGGTTTCAGTATGTGGCAGCTCCATGGGGCTCCTGCTTTCTCCAGGGCAGCCTCCTGCTGAGCATGTCTTTGCCGTAGCCTTTTCCCCACTGAGGGGTGCTCTGGGCTGGACAGAGGAGGTGGGTGCAGAGGCGTGTGCTGGGCCCTTTTGGGTGGCTGGTCTTGCGCTTGACGTCAGGTGGGAGTCTAGAGGCTATTCCGAGTGCAGAATGCCTGGCGGCCCGAGATGGTTCTAGAGAAGGGCGCTGGTGACAGGTCTCGCCACAGCTGTGGCCTTCTGCTCTCCAGTCACAGCAAGAGAGGGAGGGAGGGGTTTCTCTGGGCCCACAAAGAGACTCTCCTGTGCTCTGCCCAAAACGTGCCTTATTGCGTGCGTGCCCTTCAAGGCGACACACAGATTCAGAGTGCTAGGAGAAGACTGGCCCCCACGGAAGCAGGGACAAAGTGAAGTGGGCCTGTGGCCATCAGTGGGTGGGGGGTATTCTTCCCACACGGCCTTCGTGCAGTCTGCCGGGTCAGGCCTCCAGACCCACCCACCAGCGCCTGTTTTATCCTGGTGTTTGTGGCCAAATGAGAATGTAATCAAAAATGTTCTATGACATCTTCTTTACGGCTCTCGTTTGTATTTGGAAGAAGGTCAGTGCCCTTCAGCCAGGCTCTCTCTCCCCCATGCAAAATGCCGGAAACCCTCCCCCCCCCCCCAGTGTTGTTGTGGACTTGAAGTGGCTGTGTGCACCCCTGGCCTGCGCGTGCATCGCTCTCCAGGCATCCCCGTGGGCATGGCTGCAGCTGTCCCGCCGGTCCCAGGAGGCGGGCCTCTGCTCTTGGAGCATGGCTGTGTGGGCCAGCCATCAGAGCTACGCCCAGGGCAGGCCCCAGCGACACTCTTCTGGGCTGGAGCTCCCTGGCAGCACCTCTCTTGCCTGCTCCAGATGGTGGGGATGAAGGGAGAGGGTGGCAAGAGGGCCTGGGAGTCAGTGGCCATCGCAGCTGCGCCAGAGAGGCAGGGGGCAGCCCTGTTCTCAGGTGGACCTGCGGTGCCGCTGTGGAGGGGGGAGCTTGGGCTCTGGCAGGCATTCAGAACAAAAAAAAAGTGACAGAGGAAGAGGTGAGCCCTGCGTAGTGCTTGGCAGTGTCTGCCAAGGAGTGGATCTGAGTGGCCTTTCCCCCGCCGTGTGACAAAACCCCTTGGAGCAATAATCCTGCCTTCCGAGCTGCCCAGAGCTTGCAGCCCCCTTGCTTCCAGCTGCCCACCTGAGGCTTCGTGTCTGTCCTGACACTTGGGGGCAGGTGGCAGCTAAGAGACCTGTCTGAGCGAGGGAAAAGTGGCACACTTCTAGAAGTCTGGGAGCCTAGGGGTGCTGACAAAAAATGAAAAGCAAGACTTCTGCTGTCCCCTTTGTGATGTGGCTGGCGGTGCCTGCAAACCAGAGACCTGGCCAGTTGGCAGGGGGGCGCCCCTGTTGGGCTGCTTTGGGCTGCTTTGTGGCCAGATGACCCCCCCCCCCCCCTCCGGTCTCCTGGTGGTTCTTTGCAGCAAACGGACCCCTTGGGAACACTGGAGAACTGTTGGAAGGGTGCAAGTTGCCAGATGGGCAAGGGGTGTGTGCGTGCGTGGGGGGTCCCCGATATGTCTTGGGAGTCGCCTGCACGGGGCTCTCTGCAGCCAGGGGCTGATGGCCGGGGCGGGGCCATTTCATTTGCACTCCTGGCCCTTGCCGTCGTCGTGGGGTTGGGGAGCCCAGCAGCAGGTGGGCCCAGGGCCAGGTCATCCGCCCCTCCTCCCAGCAAGCCCCTTCCGGCTGGGAGGGAGCGCCCCACAAACCGCGGGGACACTGTGAACCTCAGTGTAGCCCCGCAAATAACCCTCCGGCAGCCTCCTTTTTTTTGCCTCTGTGGAGTCATAATTGCTTCTGGAATAGCATGTCTGACTGAGTAGAGGAAAAGAACCTTGAATACCTATTTTTGGTTTCAGGTTACTGCAAAGAAAAATCTTGGTTTGGTATTCCTCCCCCCCCCCCCCCAGCCCCCAACCCGAATTTCACTGCAAGGAATGAGCTGGTCTCATGCTTCAAGCTGACCTGGCCTCTCCAAAGTGTCTGCCCTGCTTGCTTGTGAAAGTCCCGCTGTGCTGTCCGTGCTCTCTCTCTTGCTGGCCGTGCGTGTCCAGTGGTGTCCGGTGACAATGACTGACTGTGGCAGAGCCAGACTCGTCTCTCCTCCTGACCAATGCTCCCTCTAAGCTGTGGGGTCTTGTGAGCAAAAATTCTGCTTTGGGAGCTGCTGGCATGAAAGTTGTGAGCGAGTGATTTGGCTACTGCAAAAATTAGTTTGCTCTGGAGCCATCCCTTCCTGAGCTGAGACAAAACAATTGTGAGCCGGAGGCTAAAACACTGTGAGCTAGCTCACACCAACTCATCTTAGAGGGAACACTGCTGCAGACCCTGTCGTCGGGGGGGGGGGGTGTCTCTGTCCCGGGGCTTTGGAGGCGGGGCTCCTGCTGTGTTCCACATGGGTGATGCGACCCTTGCAAACGAGTGACGTTTCTCTGGCTACGCCGTAGTGTGCAGCCAAATTGACTGTAATTCAAATTGGAAAGGAGCTTCCACACTTGGTCCACTCGTATTTTTTTGGTACGAAATTAAATTACTATGTAATGCCAACCGTGTCCTCTGGCGTGTCTCTGTGTGTGTTGCAGGGTGGGGGTGGGGGCTGGGCCAGGTCTCGCAGCGCCCTCTTGCCTCCCTTCCCCCCCCCCCCGCCCTATCCAAGCCCGGCCGCGGGAGAGAAGGAGCCCGCAGCCCCAGACTGAGAAATCCCTCAAGATTTGGGGACGGGAGTTGAGTCTTTTGAGCAAAAATCCCGCTTTGTGAGCTGCTGGCATTGAAGTTGTGAGAAAGTGATTTGGCTGCTGCATCAATTAGTTTGCACTGGAGCCGTCCTTCCGGAGCGGAGACAAAAATGTGTGAGCCGGAGGCTAAAAAACGGCGCCAGCTCGCCCTCACCTCAGCTGAGAGGGAACACTGGGCGGGAGGGGCCTCGGCGGGGCGTGATGCCGTGCAGCTGCCTCCTGGGGACCCGATCCCTCACGTGGAGACCACAGGCAATTTACGGGAGGTTGGCAACAACCGTAATGGGAAGGGGCAGGAGAAGCAGCAGAGAGGCGCCTTGCTGGCCTCGAACGAGGACGGGGCATGCGCGGGGGGTGAGGTCTGCGTCTCGCCGCGCAGCCCTCCCGTCCCCCGGCGGCTTTGGAAGCGCTCCTCAGGGGTGACGGGACAAGTGGACTACATTTCCCGGCATGCGCTGCCGCGGGAGGGTGCGCGGGCGCCGCCGGAAGTGCCTCGGGGGTTTCCCGTAGGCCGTTGCCTAGCGACGGCGGCTCTTGGCGACCGCTGTCATGCCGGTGTGGCTGCGCGACTACAGCTGGCGGCAGACGCCTTCGGTGGTCTACGTGGCCGTGCCCGGGCAGGACGGGAGGCGCCTCCGCGGCCGCCCGGACATCTTCTGCGCCGAGCAGTACCTCAAGGTGGCGGCGGCGGCGCTGGGCCGGAGGGGGCGGGGAGCGGGGGGGGACAGGCCCCGGGCCCGCCCTGGAGGCCTCTGCGTCCGGGAGCAGAGAGGGGGAGGAGTCCCCGCCGGGATTCCCTCCTGCGGCAGCGGACTCCGCCCCGGGAAACGGCTGGAGGTTTGCGGGAGGGACTTCCTTCTCTCCTAGACTCTATGGTGTGCCATAGAGGCTGCCCTCCAGAGCGGCCGGGCGGGAATGGTCTCTGTGCTGTGGAGATTCAGCCCCCCCTGGGAGGCTGGCAGCCCTACCCTCTCTCCAGGTCCGCCTTGCGAGGTAGGCTGGCTGGCTGCTGGCAACCCGGGCCTCCCTCCCTCCCTCCCTCCTCTTGCCCGCCAGGTGAGCGCGCCTCCCTTCCTCTTTGAAGCCTTCCTCTGGGCCCCGATTGACGAGGCTCGCAGCGTGGCACGCCTGGAGGATGGCTCCGTGTTCTTCACCCTGCAGAAGAAAGAAGCGGCCGTGTGGGAATCCCTCCTGGCGAAAGAGGGTGAGTGGCCTGGATGGTCACTGCTCCCTGCGGAGGAGAGTCAAGCAGAATCGGGCGTGTTGCCAACCGCCTGGAGAGGAAAGAGGCCTTTCCCTTTCACAGAGGCTGGAGGCATGGAGGTGGACAGGTGACCCTTTCAGCCCCGGCTCAGACAGTAGGGCGCTTGGAGTGGCAGCCCTGCAGTAGAGCCACGTTCTTAGTGGCCAGGCACATGGCTGGAATCGGTGGCAGTGCCCACAGGAGGCTGGAGCAGACCTTGAGTGCAGGCAGAGGCATCGGCCCTCGTTGGCATGGCTTGCGTGAGAGCTGGCAACAAGATGTGTGGGTGTTTCTCCGCCAGCTGCCTTCAGCGCCCAGGGAAGAGCCCTGCTTCTCTGCCCGTTGCTGCATGGCCTTACCTCTTTACGATTCCCTGGCCGGAGCTGTGAGTGTCGCTGCTGCCAGATTGCTCTCTGTTGGCAGGCCCTGAGTCACAGCCCAGCATATTAACCTGTGGCTGAAATGGTTTTCTTCAGCTGACAAGGCAAAAATGCAGAGAATCCGAGAGGATGCCGTGCTCAAAGCCCATGAGAAGGCGAAAGAAGAAATGGATGCCAAAGCCCTTCAAAAACGAGAACATTCCAAGTGCGCTGTGGAGGCCACAATAAAGGTAAATCAAGAGCTGTCTGACTCTTTCCTTTGGTCCAGAAACGAGCAAGGGCCACTGGATGGCATCGTAGTTGGCACTGTGTCTGTACAAATAGCCCTGGCCTTTGGAGTCAAAAGCAGGGGAAAGGATGGCGAGGTGTGAGGGCGGGACATGCTGGCATAGCGGAGCCACTGGAAGGAAGGCAAACAAGCTGAGTGGAGTTGGGTGTGGAAACCAGGGTCCCAGTCTGCAAGGCTCTTTATGGAGGAGCATTCAGGAGCAGGGCAGCTGCCGTGGGTGCACAGGGCTCATCAGCACCCTTCAGCATTCTCAGGCATGCTCCGCCCAGTTCAGCTTGGAAGGCCTCCGTCAGGGAAAAACTGCTCGGCTGGCATCTCTGGGCCCCAGTGAGGTAAGAAGGATGGCAAGAGTTGCTCTGTGGGAGTCATAGGTGGGATGTGAGTCAATTTTGGACAGGCTTTGATGTGTCTGTAATTTAAAACAGCTCGAAGAAGCAGAAAGAAAAAGGGTAGAGGACCTGAAAGAAGAGGAGCGGAAAAAAGCCACAGAAGAGATTGAGAAGTGGAAGGAACGAAATGAAAAGCAAAATAAGATGCAAGAAAGGGACCCCTTGGACCCGATTAAAAAAAAGCAAGAGAGAAATGAGATCCGATCTTGGAACAGAGGAGCAGCCAAAACAGCCGGTGGGAAGCGGGAAGGTGTGTGAGAGAAGCTCTTCTGCCGGGCCAGCCTTCTTTGGACTTGGGGTGGGATTCCCAGCCTCCGTCTTTCCTGTTATCCAAGTCCCATTTCATTCCTTCATTCTACCTCTAGCTATTCTTTTCATTTAACTCTCAGCACAGCCATTTGCTTTCCTGCTGTGTCCCCTCCTGTCATACCTGGTGGGGGAGGGCATTTATGTGTGTGGCGCCTGGGCTGTGTCTGCCCACCTTCTTTGAGCTCAGATTTTGGCTCGAGCTCAGATCCTGCCCTCACCAGGAGCCAGAAAGCAAACCCCGGAGGTGTCCATTTTCCATACAAATACCAATATTGACCAGACTGAGGAATGGCTTTGTTTTTGGTTGTGCATGCAAAATCCAAGTGGTGGGTGTTTATTGTAGAAAGATAACCAGACCCTGTGTGGTTTCCTTCCTTTATGGAATGTTATCTGTGCTCACAACTGAAAGTGCCAAGAGAACTAGTCATAATACATGTAATATTTGACAAATCTTTTTTGGCTCCATGGCCTGCATCTTTGGGGCTGGGTTCCTTCCGAATGCTCCCAGGATACTGGATGCAGTGGCACTACTGAATTCCAGATCATGATCCCAAAGGTAGGGGTGTAAATAAATAATAGAGCCACAGGAATATTTGCTGTCCAAAACTTGCTTCTGTACTCATTTCCAAAGGGCTGCCTGAAAGAGGAATCATTTTCACACCTGTGCTGTGACTCCTCTTTTCTTTTCTCCTTCTACTGTGCATTGAAAAATAAAGTTGGTTGTGTGTGTTGTTGATTGTTGCAGCTAGAAGTGCCAGAAACATGTTTTCTGAGAAGTTAAAGGAAGACTCTATTCCTGCTCCCCGGCGGGCTGCCAGCATACAGCTCAATTTCACGCCTCGTGTCTTCCCAACCGCTCTCAGAGAATCCCGGGTCGAAGAAGAGGAGGAGGTAGAGAACAGCGACCATTTTGTTGTGGCTTCCAACAAACGTGTTATGAAATGCTGAGGGGCTTGTATTGTCTGCTGCCCTTGTTTCTCCCTGAAAGTCCAGGGTTCAACTTTTGCCCTCAAATGGTACTGCTGAGGGATGTTCAACCTCCCTTGAAAGAAAAAAAACCAGCCTTTTTTAGAGGCGCTTGAAATGGTGTGGCGGCTGTGGCGTTGGGCATGCAGGATGTCTTCAGAACTGGTCAGCAGGACCCAGTGGCATTTCTTCAGCCACCTCCTGCTTAGAGCATAGGGCATGCAGGGTCAAGGAAAACTGCTCTTTCCAAGCAGATTGAATTGCTGGGAACATGGGATTGTCCTGCAAATTCTGTTTGGAGGGAAGATCTCAGCCAGTGCAAAGCAGCTCCCCTGACACCCCTTTTCACAAGGACTTTGTTTCTTCATAACTGTTTGGTTGTGTCACAGAAGATGGTTGGCACACTATGCTGAACTCGCCCACCTTATTTTGAAGTGTTTGATCTGTGCAGAGAAGAGGCTTCTGTCTTCCCCAAAAATGCTGTCTATGATCCTCGCCACAGATTAGAGCAAGTGTGAGGTGTGCGCAGAGAACCCCACTCCTCCTTCCAAGGTCCTGATTATCCATCACAAAATTAAGACAGGAATAAGCCTTGACTGAGGGACCTGGCCGAGGTCCTCTTTGGTAGGCCTGTGATAGAAAAAGAAGAAGAGATTGGATTTATAGCCTGCCCTTCACTTGTAGTCTCAGAGCGGCTTACAAACTCCTTTCCCTTCCTCTCCCCACAACAGACACCCTGTGAGGGAGGTGGGGCTGAGAGAGCTCTTTCGAGAACGGCTCTTTTTTTCAAGAACAGATGTGTCAGAGCTATGGCTTGCCCAAGGTCATCCAGCAGCTGCATGTGGAGGAGTGGGGAGTCAAATCCAGTTCTCCCAGATTAGAGTCTGCGCACTTAACCACTACGCCAAACTGGTTCTACACCAAATCGAACCGCCCCCTCTCTGTTTGTCTCCTTCCAGTGGCTGCAGAAGCAAGCAGAGGCTCGGAGGGCCATCAATACAGACCTCGCTGAGCTGGAGGATTTGTCCGAAAAGGAGAAGAATCCAGACTGGCTGAAGGACAAGGGCAAGTGAGTTTCTCCCACCCACAAAGAAAGCTTTGCTGTTATGTGGTGCCGGGGTATGTTCTGGGGGGTTCAGTCCATTGCCAGCCTTTGAGACTGTTCTCTGCTCCTGTGTAGCCTTTTCTGAGGCCTGTGTTTTGTGATCCAGACGAATCATAAGTTGTGATCTTCAGGGACATTTGTCTTTTAATTTTTAATTTATTTTTTTTACTGGAACCTCAGTAACTAGATTGTCCTGCATAACTGTGGTTTTATGTTTTTAGTAAAATGTTTGCCACCGGCAATTATCTTGCTGCTGTGGGTGCCTATAATTTGGCCATCCATATCAACAATAAGATTCCAGCCCTGTACTTGAATCGAGCCGCTTGCCACCTGAGGCTGAGAAATCTGCACAAGGCCATTGAGGATTCCTCCAAGGTATTCTTTAGCCGCGTTTAGGTTTGCAGCTGATTTTTCTGTTGCTTCACTTTGCCACACGCACAGTTGGCTGTGCAAACACTACACTATTGCACACATTATGATTTCTGATTAATGCTGATTATTGTTTTCCACAAAATCAGGAGTACACCCCCAATTATTAAAACATTCAACCTCTCCCAGAGTCACCAAAGCCCAGCTAATCGACAGTTAGGAAAACTCTGCTGAAGAACTGAACAAGGTTTGAGTCCAGGGGCACCTTTAAGACCAACCAAGTTCAATTCTGGGTAGAAGCTTTTGTGTGCATATATACCCAGAAGCTTCTACCCAGGATGAAACTTGGTTGGTCTTAAAGGTGCCCCTGAACAAGCTTTGATCTATTGCTTCAGACCAAAACGGCTGCCCCCACGGCTGAAGGACAGTCACGAGCTGTGTTCTGTCTTCAAGTTTGCCTGGAATAATATCCTTGAAATGTGCACGCTTCATTGTGCATGTTGGGCAGCAGACATGAGGGAAAGAATTCTGTATTGGGCCCAGCGCCCTGCCTCTCACCCAGTTTGCCGATCCGGCGCAGACTGCGCAGCTAGCCAGCTGTGACTTTGGCCTGGTGTGGAAGAAGATGCACAGCTGGGGAAAGAAGAAAGATCGTGGGCTGGGGGGTGATGGCCTCCCCTGGCTTTCCCTCCATCCTTGAGGGTTTGGTTCACTGGGAGAGAGTCAAGTGGTCCATGCTGTTTGTGATGGGGAAGAGGGACGTGCCATGAAGGGTCCCCTGGAGCACTTCCTGTGTTTCATTCTTCAAGGCCCTGGATTTATTAACTCCGCCTGTTCCAGACAATGCTAACGCCAGAGTGAAAGCTCACATCAGACGAGGGACAGCATTCTGTGAGCTGGAACTGTACGCTGAAGGTAAGGAGAAAAGATGCTGGAAATGCTTCCTCCAGTCCTTGGCCTCATTGGTTCACCACTGCTGTGTTTGGAGGCACGAGGCTTCGCTGGTTGCTGCTTGTCCTTTGGTTTTATTCTGGTTTTCTTCCACTTATTTCTGCCCCCCCTCCCCTCAACAACATGGCATAGGGATTAGATTAAAATGAAAACATATACTCTTGTTTTCACTGTGGGCTCTTCACCCATATTTTTATATTTCTCCCAGAGGACACACTAGACAGTATAGATTTCTCTCCTTTCTCATGGAGACTGATATGTCAGAGGGAGTAATGCCAGATGGAAACTTCTACTCTTGGCTTTTTAAAGCTTTTGGTAGTTGAAAGGTGGACTGTGTGTACCGTGCGTGCGTGTGTGTGTGTGAGAGAGAGAAGCTTTTCATCTCCTTGCATCCAGGAAACAGATGGACCAGGAGCTTCGTGCCACTGCTGATGTTGGCACGTCATGGTTTTTCACCCTCCCCACTTTGCAAACTGGGATCTCGTGGAGCTGCTTTTGTTTTGGCTGGAAGAGAGCCGCAAGCATGGCTTGTACTCTGTGGGGACCAAAGGCTGTCCTTCACAGTAGGGTTTGTGTGTCTCCCTTTGAGGACTCATTGGCGTGGGTGTGCTCAAAGAGACGAGAGGGACACAGATGGAGCAGGGGAACTGCGAGGGTGTTGCGTCCGGCCTGGTTTGCTCACCTGCCCCACCTGCATTGGGAAGCAAGCCGATCTGTCTTTGCCCTCTGCTTTTCAAACAAGCTGTCCCTGCCCTGTAGGCTTAAAATCTGTATGCTGGATTAATGCTAGGTCTGCAAGATTACATGGCTGCACTCAGGATTGAGCCCACAAATAAAAGTATCTCAGAGGATGCACAGAAGATTCGTCGCATAATCCAAGAAACAGAATGATTTTGATGGGACCCCCCTGGCTTGGGAGAGCAGCTGGAGGCTGGAGGCCTTGTGAGGCAACCCGGATGCTGCCCTGCGGTGGGAATTCTTCTCTGGGACGACACTTCCGGACAGCCTTCCTGGGATAAAAGGTCTTTTTCTCCTTCTCGTCTTAAGTAGTGACTGCGGAGCACACCAGCTGAGGTTCTTATTTTGTGAAAAGGTTTTTTTTTGTGTGAAATGCTTCCTCAAATAACATTAGAACATAACTTTTCTAATTTAATATTTTGCTCAATAAAGTAGAAAGAAACCGAACTTTGCTTAAGGCTGTGTTTGTTTAAAAACTGCTACTAATACTGGTAAAATATTGTCTAGATGAAATGTCCGAATTCCTAGGATGATGAAGTAACCAGGAATCTGCATCATTTTTGAACATACAGCGGAGTAGTTCAGTAAAGTAAAAGTGTAAGCGGTTTTTTAAGAATCAAATTCTAATCTGCGAGAGATGACGCTTTTGTAATCAATTCTTCTAAAGCTGACCCTTGGAAAACTCCTGACATGGTCAGCTGGAGAAGGATCTTGGTGTTCATCTCGTCCAGCAGTCCCCTTCCTTCAGATCTTGATTCTGCTGCTGGTGGGCAGAAGGTGGCTCAACAGGAAGTTTTATGACAACTTGTCCATTCAGAATCCCCTGCTGGCGTGTTCAGGTCCACTCTTGTCAGGGATGAGAATGACTCTCTCCTCACAGTGGGTCTGGGCTGATGCACATGTTTTTGCTCTGTCGGTTTCCACAGCTACTATTTGCTTAGAGCCAGTGATCATGGTGCCCTTGCTCTTACCCCATGCCAGGACTTTGACGGGTTTTCTGCATACAGGCAGTGAGGTGTTGGGGGGAGATGGCTTGGTTTCCTGTGGAGGAGGGCTCAAGCGTGTGAGGCCCTCCACTGGCACTCTGAAGTAGCGCAGTGGTGTTTCTTTTTTTCCGATTTCTATTGCGCCCTCCCCGCAAGCGGTTACAAAGTCACACAAAGATTGGGACAACAATAACAATAAATAGAAGTTTAACAATAAAGTCAATATTAAAATCAACGGTGCAGGAAACCAGAGCAAGTTTGCCTTGATGACAGAGCTCAGATGAAAACATTTCAGAGTGGTGCCACTGGATAATTTGCTAGATTAAGAGAATCAGCACTGTCAGCAAGGGAGGCCAAGATGGATTTGGACATCCAATGCCTCAACCGAAAGCCCGGTGGAACGGCTCTGTTTTACAGGCCCTGCAGAATTTTAACAGATCCTGCAGTGCCCTGCTCTCAGACAGGAGCTTGTTCCACCAGGCAAGGGACTGGGGCCAAAAAACCCTCACCCTGGTTGAGGCTAATCGGACATTCTTCAGGCCAGGGACAGCTAAGAGATGTTGACTGCTGGAATGTAGGTCTCTGCGGGGCACATGTGAGGAAAGGCGGTCCTGAAGATATGCGGGTCTCTGGCCTCATAGGGCTTTGAAGGTTAGCACCAAAGCCTTGAACTGGACCCAGTACTCTATATGCAGTCTGTACCACTGGTGCAGCATGGGCTGAATGCCCGCCCGCACATATATCGCTGTCAGCACCTGGGCTGCTGTGTTCTGCACTAGCTGCAGTTTCTGGGTCAAGCCCAAGGGTAGCTTACGTAGAGCAAGTTGCAATAATCGAATCTGGTAGTGACCATTGCACGGTTCACTGTTGCCAAGTCCTGAGAAGTGAGATAGAGAACCAGTTGCTTGAGCAGCCAGAGGTGCTTAAAAGGCCCGTCGAGCAACGGTGGCAACCTCGGCCTCCGTAGAAAGGGAGGCATCCAGGACCACCCCTCAGCTCTTCACCCTTGGCGATGGCACCCACAGTGCCCTGCTGGGAGCTGGATTCCTGATCCCAGGTTCCCTCAGCCCAGGTACAGGACCTCTGTCATCACTGGACTCAGTTTCAGCCAACTCTGTTGAAACCAGCCAGCCAGGGCCTCTAATGCCCTGATCAGTCCCTCAGCAGCGGAGTCCATCCATCTGCCCATCCCGCAGGTAGAGCTGGGTATCATCAGGATATTGATGACAACCCAGCCCATACCTCTGAACCAATCGGGTGCATACAGATGTTAAACAGGATCGGGGAGAAGATAGTCCCTTGTGGCACACCACAGATTAGTGGATGTCGCTGGGACAACTCCTCAAGCACCACCCTCTCTCCTCAAGCATACAGGAGGAGAGCCATTGTAAAGCAGTCCTCCTTATTCCAGCGGTGGCCAGGTGGTGGGCTGAGACATCACGGTCAACCGTGTCAGACGCTGCTGTCAGATCAAGAAGTAACAGCAGCGCCAACTCGCCTGGATCCAGGTGTCTTGTGAAGGTCATCCGTGAGGGCTACCAGTGTGGTCTCCATTCCGTGGGCCAGGGTGAAAGCCGGACTGGAAGGGATCCAGGATAGCAGTGTCATCCAAGGAGATTTGTAGTTGCTCTGCCACTGCCCCCTCCACCATCCAGAGGCTGGGGCCCCTTGATCTGGCAGTGTGGTTCAGAATCTAAGAGTTGAGACAATTTTATATAAAAGAAGTAAATAAATACGTCTATGACTAGTTTATTAGATTTCCTGGCAAGTAAGTGGTCTCAATATTAGCATGTTAAATTGAACAGGAAAACTAACCCCGGGGACTTTGAATAGCTTTCTTGTGTCAACCTATAACGCAGAAGGCCGCCGGGCCCTTCATAAAAGGTTCAGAATATCGGGATGGTCATACACCTTGCTTTTGTCCAGGGCAGTGTTAATACCGTTGTACTGTGTCTTGCCACAAGCAAATAAGTGATCTGTCAAGGAGTTGTCCCTGGGGTAATACCGACAGGGGACCATAGGTGTGCTGGGGGGCACAGCCCCGTAGTTGCCGGAGGTGGTTTTATACAGCAGCAGCTGGGGCTTTGTGAGGCAAGTGCTGGTGGTGAGCATGGCCGCGTTCAGCATGCAGGAGAAGACGGGGTTGCCGGGGCTGGTGCAGGGCAGGTGCTGGAAAGAGGCCGCTTTCTCCGCGCTGCTGGGCCTTGACTGAGCATCCATGTCCTCTTCCTGCTGGTGAGAAAGAGAGCGAGACAAGACAGGCCATGAGATGAGGACACATGGGCGGGGGGGCACCACCAATGCTCCCTCTAAGCTGTGGCGTCTTGTGGGCAAAAATTCTACTTTGTGAGCTCCTGGCATTAAAGTTGTGAGTGAGCCATTGGGCTGCTGCATAGATTAGTTCACTCCGGAGCCCTCTTTCCTGAGCAAAGACAAAAATGTGTGAGCCAGAGGCTAAAAAACTGGGAGCTAGCTCACGCTGACTCAGCTGAGAGGGACCACTGACCATCGCATCCATGGAGCCCCCTACCCCCCCCTTCCCCGGCCCGGGGTCCAAAGAAAGGGGGCCTGTACCAGTGGAGCCAGAGCCTGGCCAAGACCCAGACCAAAACGGGCAAGGGTCTCGCTCCCCCCTTCCGCCCTGTGCCTTCCGGTTCCTTCCTTCCTTCCCTCCCTCCCCTAGATGGGCGCTCTCCTCCTCCTCCTCCTCCTCCTCCGTAGGGCCGTTGCTAGGGCCTCGGCGTTGCCCGGGCGACTGCCTCAGCGCCGCCCGCGGCCACGCCCCCTCTGTTGCCTCAGCGGCTCTTCCGCCCGCGGCCCCGCCCTCCCCCGCCCGCGGCCTCCTGGGGCTGGTAGTCGGCCGGCGCATCGCCCTGCCGCGGGGACGGCGGGGCCAGGACTACGCTTCCCAGGGTGCGTCGGGAGGGCCCGGAGGAGGCGCAGGCGCCCTTCCGGGTGGCTGTTTGTTGTTTCTGCGAAGGAAGGAAGGAAGGACGGGCGGGAGGTGGCGGCCGGCGGCGGCGGCGGCGCAGGCACCCCAATCCAGCCAGCCAGAGCCGCCGCCGGGGTAAGCAGCGCCGCCCGCCCCCCCGCTCCCCAGGCCCGCGAAGGAGAAGCAGGCAGGCCGGCCCAGCTCGCCCGACCTCCTCCTCGTCCTCCTCCCGGGCCCCAGAGGGGAATCCCGAGGCGCTACTGGGCCTCGGGGAGGGCTGCGCCTGCCTCGGAAGGGCCTCTGGGAGGGCGGCCTGGCTCGGCCCGCGCGGGATCCACGGCGGGGGGGGGGGGGAGGGAGGGGGGCCCACGCACGCGCACGCACCCAGAGGCTTCCGGGGCAGTCCGGCGGGCATCACAGAGGGCGGCCGGCGGGCCTGGCGGGGGGGGGGGGGGGCGGTGGTGGTGGTGGTGCCTTGCGGTGGCAACGGGGTCCGTCGGCCGTTCTTGACCCAGGGGGAGGGTGAAGCCCCGGAGGATGCCCCGCCCCGCCAGGTGCCGCCCTCGGATGCCCGTGCTCGGGAGAGGCGGCGGGGGGTGGTGGTGGTGGTGTGTGTGGCGGGGCATCCTCCGGGGCTTCACCCTCCCCGATCGGGCGGGCGGGCGAGCAGGGCTCTCCCAGGGTCAAGAGCGGCGTGTCTCCGGGCGTCCAGCGGCCTCGGGTGCTGCTTGGCGTCTCCCGCGTGGGAAGGCGGCGTCCGAATGCGGCAGAGAGACTCAGTTGCTGGCAGCCAGGGGGTTGGGTCCCAGCAGCAGCAGCAGCAGCCGCCCCTTTTTGCAGGGGCCCGAGTGAGAAGGGGCCCCTCTGCGGCCGCTTCCCTCCCACCCCCGAGCCCTGCCAGGTGGTTCAGGGGAGGGAGGCTGGCCGAGCTCAGATGGAGCAGCTGGCAGGATCCAAGCCAATCTCTCGGCTGGAGAGGAGAAGCCTCGTCCCTTCCAGAGGTCGGCATTTGCCTTAGCAACTCCAGAGAGGGGAAGGTATGGCTGTGCAGGGAACGTTGACGGTTAGCACTCTGCCGGGGGTGTGTGTGTGTGTCACGAAGTGGCAGAACAGATGTGAGGGTCTGAGATCAGAAGGCTGCTGAGGACCACCCCCACAAGGGTCATGTAGGCAGGAGCCCAAGAGTCCCCTGTCTCTGAGGTTCTGTGAAGTTCTGCTTTGGGTGGTGGCGTCTGGAGGGGTTGTAGCTTTGCATATTTTGTACTTAGAGGTCACGCTTGAGCAGCACGGAGTGGCAAACTGCCTGGAGCTGCCAGCACTGATTCTCTCCGCTGTGTCTGGTTTTACTTTCAGTTTCTTACATCATGTCGGAGAACTCCAGTGACAGCGATTCTTCCTGTGGCTGGACAGTCATCAATCATGAGGTAGACTCCTTTCTTCCCTCGGCCGCTGCTCTTGTTTCTGCAGCTTTTTTGTTACGTTCCTGAGGCTCATGGCTGTCCTGGCTGGCAGAGCCTGGGACACCAGGAAGCAGCCAGGTGGCAGGGAAACCGCTAATGGAAGGCCTGGCCACTCACTTTGTGCTCTTCACTCCCAAGAGCATTTCATTTTAGAGCAGAAAAGGGTACAGATTATTTGCTACCAGAGGAGTAACACCCCCTGCCTCTGGTATTCATGCGCAAGTCAGTGTTCTAGACAGAAAGTTATCCCAGAGTGGTAACAGATGTGAATGTCTAATGGGCAGTTTCCTCCAAGAGCAAGTGAGTCAGTGTTCCCACCACGCCTGGTGCGGAGACACCTCATCCGAGGGCCTGCGGCACAGTGGGAGAGCCCCTTTGTTTGACTGGCAGAAGGCCCCAGGTTCAAGCCTGGCGTCTCCAGCATCAGGCAGTGAGCGGTGGAAAGGGCCTCTTTTGTCTGGAACTAGACCAGCCTTGACCGACCTGTGGTCTGATTCAGTAGAAGGCAGCTTCAGGTGTGTGTTCAGCCGTGTTCCGTGATCCCACCACTGGGTGGTGACTGGAAGGGGGAGCAAGACCAGGGCAGGGACTGGCGCGAAGATGCAGCAGGATGGGGGCCCTGGGAGCTGGCGGTGGGCTGTACTTGTGGCCGGATACCGGCAGTTCTTTGCAGTGCACAGACTGGCAGTGGCTGAGCCGGAGGCCTCCGGCCACCTTGGAAGTTCCCTGGCCCCAGAGGATTCAATGCAGTGCTGCCCCCTTTCCCCCCAGGGATCTGATGGGGAGGCCTTGGCCTCTGAAAATGAAGGGCCGAGTGATCCCGTGGAGCTGGGATCAGAAGAATCTGTGACTCTCATGCCAGAGGAGCAGCAAGAGGAGCCGGTGGGCTTGCCAGGTAAGATCTGGAGAGGGTGGGGGAACACCCCCCCTCCGCACACCCCCACCCCACCCCAGGGCATTCAGAGGGCTTCAGAGGAGAGTTTCCCTGAACCTGAGTGATGCCCAGAGAAGAGCCGCTGACCCTGGAGCCTTCTGCTTGTCTCTCTGGAGCAGAGAGTGACCTGCAGGGGGTGCGGCTGATAGGAGACTCTGGGCACGTTGGTGCCCTCCGTCATCTCGGAAGGCTTGGAGGGGGTGGGGTGTGGTGTAAAACTCACCTGCAAGAAGCACCCCTCTGCCAGCGTGGAGAGGCCAAGGACTTCACTGGGCTCAGGACTAGACTCAGAGGATTGATGGCGAAAGGTCGTGCTGTGTAGCTGTCGCTTGTGAGCGCAACACCCAGGAGAAGGCAAAGAAGGAGAGTGTGGTCCAGAGAGCTCTGGCAACAGTGAAGAAATCTCGCCCGCAGCCCTTCTGAGCGTCTCTCCTAAGGGCAGGTGCCGTTCTTGGACTTCGGCCAGTTTGCAGAGGGGGCCGTCTTTTTTATTTTAATGGCCTCTGTGTTGTTACAAAATATTAATTGCATAACAAGGCCAGTAAATTCAAAGGGGAGCTGTGCTGGTCTGCCGGAGAACACCTGGATGCAAGCCCAGTAGCACCCTGGGGACCCAGGAAGATTTTTTGGGGGGTGGTGGTGGAAGTTTTTGGGAGTCAGAGCTGGTTTCCGGGGGGGGTGTGTGTGTTTGATTCTCAATAGCTTATTACCACCCACCCACCCCAAATTACTGGGCTCGAATCGAGCTGTATAACTGAGCCAGACTCACTTTGAAGTGTTGCAAATGAAGAGGAAGTTGCTCTCTCTGAAACTGGCAGCCTGTGGCTGAGTGGAGATAACATCTCAGAATGAAACTGGAAGCTATTAAAGGCCCGAGAGCCATCATGGAAAAAACCGTCTCCCCGGAGTTACACGAGTAAGTTTCTGTGACGCTGCAGAATCAGTGGAAATCCTGGCTAGAACCCCCATCTCCAGTCCCCTGCTTTAGGTGAGGGTTGGCCGGCCAGTCCATTGTCTGGTTAACTATTGTTGCGTAATTGGTCCAGAGATGGGGGAGATCAAAGACGGTGAGACCCTGCTCTCTGCTGCCCCCAGTGGCACTCCAGAGGTGGTGGCTTCCCCCGGCCCTTCCTGAGGCAGTAATGAGTCTGCCGCTCTGCCCGGTTGGAATTTGCCACCTCTGGAAGCCCTTTCACTTAGTAAAAAAACCTGACTGTTGTTTGTTTGTCTCTGCTTTATTTTAAAATATTCTAAGTCTGTAGGTTGGTCCTGGCTTTTCCTAGATGAAAACCAAAGAGAAGCATTTCAGGGAACTTCGCTAAACCTTATAACGCCTGCATTTTTGAATCTGAGTCCTTCAGTCACCATCACAGTTCACCTCTTTGTTGTTTTATAATTGCCGTGAGGGTCAGGTCTGCTGATGACTGACGGAGACGTCTTTGTTCTGCTCATGCTTTAAAATGGCCTTGCCACCCTGGGCAGGTCAGCTGACTCGGTCAGACAGCCCTTCCCCCCCGGTTTTGTCTGTCTTCTGTATTGCTGAAGAAATGTTAGAATTTGTGCACTTTTTTGCAGAGTGTGTGTGTGGGTTTCTCTTTGTGACTCTCACGCACACAAAGGACATGCCATGGGTATAATTGCATTAGTTTTTTACTCTGTCCATATTCAATTTTTGTCCTCGTAGCTGAATTTGGCCAACACAATGCTTCACCAGTGGTCGATCAAAGTGGGGCCCCTTCAGAGACCCTCCAGCCAGCAGCAGAGGTGAGTCACACAAAGCTCTGGAACCCGCCCCCCCCCCCCCCCCCCGGAGACCCTGCTCATGCAGATTTTCGGGTAGAAGATACAAGCGAGAGGCTGCTTTTTCTGAGCTCTCTTCCGTGTCACAGCAGTCCTTTTTCATTGCTGCTCAGGGTGCGAGAGAGACATTGCCCGAGGAAGGCTCTTGCGTGGGAGCAGTCAGTGATGATTCCGATATTGTTACCCTCGAGACGCCTAAGATTGAAGAAATTGGAAGTCTGGAGGAAGTATCCCCGGGGGAGGAGGAGGAGGAGGAGGAGGAAGCCCCTGTCTCAGAAGATTTTAACATGGGCACTTCTTCTAGCAGCCAGTATGCCTTTTGTCGGCCAGAAGCAGGTATTGGTGGGGGGAGTCCTTGCGCATCTCCAGAAGTCCGGGTTGGTCAGCTGGGGTGATGCAGCGGTTCGTGCCCTTTGCTCTGTGGGGACTGGAGGCGGCAGCTCCGTGGCGGACGAGAGAAAGGAGCTGGGGGGAGGGGTGTCTGGGCAGCCTTGCCTTCACGCACAGCACAGGGCACAGCTTGGGCCGGGGGCTTCGCCTGAAGGGTGGTTGTGACTGGCAGACAAACGGATGCGAGAATGAACCCCTGTGGCATACGAGACGGGAGCCAGAGAGGGGAGAGGGCAGGGTCCATTGGAGGAAAGCGAACCCTTCGTTCAAGGCGGTGGAAGTGAAGGAGAAATGGGGCTCTCACAACGCAGCCCGGTTGGCCTTCTCTGTGTGTGGAAAGGAGTCCGGGCAACGGGAGGAGGGGCCTGTCACCGGGAGCCACATGCTGGTCTCAGGTGCTGATCTGGAACAGGAGCTGTGGGCTGGCGTGGGCCCCGGACCAGGCTGCTCTTTGCTGGTTGAGTCCCAGCTTCCTTTCTGGTCTGTGAACTCAGCCTTTCTTTACTAATCACCTGGTTCAAAAGGCATCATTCCCTACAGCTCTCCTTTGCTAGAATGCCCTGACTTTGTTCGCAGTCCCCACAGTGGCTGGTCTTCCACAGCCTTCAGCGGTCCTTTGCCTGGAGTTTGCGCGTGTTGTGCTTGGTCAGGTACTTCTTGGTCAGGTACCTGTGCAGAGCTGTGTGGGCGTTTCCCAAGTGGAAGAAGCAGCACAGCCTGGATGCGTGCTCCCCTCCCCTGCCTTGGTATTCCCGACTTCTCTGTCTAAATGAGTAGAATGACTGACGAGCCTCTTCTGGGAAGGAGAAGAGGAACCCCCAGAAATCCTAGTCTCAGACGAACCAACCGTTGGGGCTGGGGCTGGGTCCCCAGTCTTCCAGATGCTGCCATGGGCGCAGCTGTACTTTCCGTGTGGCCAGGCTTTAAAGTCTCTCCTTTCTGTTTCGCAAGCCCAAGCCACGTGGCTGCAGACGCTGAGGAGGATTCCCGAGTGCGTGAGAAGCTGGGGGGAGCCTCGGCGAGGGCAGAGGGCAGCTGGCGCCTTCCCCTTCCCAGGTGGTGTGTGTAATCTTGAGAGTGTGGCCGGCTGGCTGGCTGGCTGGCGGTGTGGCTTGTGGCTGGATGAAGGCTGTGGGAGTGGGTCCCTCAAGAGCTGGCAGGGAGGAGGCAGCGTGGGCAGGCCAAAGCCCCCAAAAGCCGGTTGGTAGAGCTGGGGGAGCTCAGCAGGCGCAGTGTATTTCTGGAAAGTGCCCCCCCCCCACAAACTGGGCAGAACCCCAAAGGGAAAAGTGTGCCCCCCCCCCGAGTCCGTTGCAGTAGTGGCAGGTAGATCAGTCTCGCTCGTGAGCGAAGGCTAGACGTCTCCCAGTCCTTGCTAATGCAATGAGCCCTAAAGGTACCTCTGCCCCCCGCCCCGCCCCATGTGAGGCTGGCTGGACTGTAGTGTTTGTCTTAAATGCCGGCCTCCCTCCGAAGGGCGGAGGGTCCAGTGGTCAGGGCCCCCTGAAAGCCCTGCGGCACTAAAGGAGCCGGGCGGCACTGGAGGCAAACAGGACAGCCAAGTCTCCCTCCCCTCTTGGCCACCCCACCCCACCCCACCCCACCCCACCCCACACGCCCCCCCCCTCCAAGGGCCCCTGGGCTGAGGACTGCCTGATGCCCCTTCCCGCCCACTGGCAGGGAAGGCGCCCCCACCCCCGAGGGACCAGCCTGCCTGCTGCAAACGGCCGCCCTGTGGAGGAGGCGCTCGCAGGAGCCTGGCCGGCACGGGGGGGGGGCGCTTTAAAACTCCCCCCCACCCCCCCAAGTGCCAGGAGGAAGTGATGGAACTGGTCCTTGACTGTTCCCAAATGGGAGTCCCGCTGTTGTGTGGAAGTTTCTGGTGCGCACCCAGCCTCCCGCGCAGGGCCCGGGTCTCCTTCCCCTCAGCACAGCGTCCCCGAGCCAGTGGCCGGTGGGGCTGCTGCGGAGGAGCCCCTTTGCGTGGGCTGGGCCCGGCCAGGCCCGCGAACCCTGACTGGGATGGTCTCTTTTCCCCCTCTGGAGAGGAAGGATCCAGTCTTATGGATGGTTCAGGGCGCTGAGCGTTCCCAGTCTGGGGGGTGAGGTGAGAGGCAGCGTGGGGGTGGGGGGTGAAGAGTCTTCTTTGGGGTCTCAGTCAGGCGTTGCCCGGGCCCAGCGTGCCTGCTTTAATCTGCCGTGCTGGCATCTTTGGCGTGCGGGGCATGCGTGTCGGTCTGTTTTTCCTGCCCCTCCCTGCCTCTGGGGGGCAGCCTGCTGCCTTCCGTGTTGCTTGTGTGTTTCTGCTCTTTCCGGGGGGGGGGAGGGGGCAGAGTCACCTGGTGGGTTGTGGCTGGGGAGTGCCAGGTGCTCTTGGCTGCTTGGTGGGACGCTTGCTTGAGGCCTGGGCATGACTGTGAGCATGGGGGCCGCAGGGCAGCTGGGAAGGTCTCCCGCCCACCCTTCGTCCCCACAGCTCTCCCCCCTGCCCATCTCCCCTGCGGAGCGGCCCTGAAGGGACAGGGGTTTTTTTTTGCCTCCCCTGAGCCCCTGGGTGGCTTCACGCCGGGGCTGGCCATTAGCGGCTGGGTGGCTCAGTCTTCTCGGGCTTGCTTGAGCCAAGGCAAGTGTCCGCGGGCACACAGCATGGCTTGCCTGCCCTTGTCCCGGCCGCACCAGAGAGAGCCCTTGTGGCTCTTCCCTGGTTGTGCTTTCTGCTCCCAGCCCTCCAGCGTGTCCCCACGGAGCTCCAGCTTTGGAGGGTCTGCCTCCCCTCCCCACATCTGTGACTGCCGCTCCAGGTGCTGCCAGTGGGAGGCTTGAGGGGCTTTTCGAACAGTCGCCTCAGCAGGTGTTCAGGAGCCTTTAGACTTGTGCAAGAGGTGATCGCTTGCGTTTAAGTCGCCCGGTCCCACCTTTTGTCTCATCCGTCCCAGGGAGCGCAGTCTGTCTAGGGCGCAGTCCACTGCACTGTTGAGGAGGTAGTGCTGGGTCACCCGAGCTTTCCCCAGGCCACGTCCCAGCCTGGGCTGGGGTTCCATCTGCCTGCCCGAAGGTGGGAGAGCTGCTCCAGAAGCCCCGTGGTTCACTCAGGGACGCAGCTAGCCTTGGGAAGGGTTGGGCTCTGGTCTTCTGGCAGCACTGCCAGCATTCTCAGCGACCCCCCCCCCCCGTCTGCCTGCCTGCCTGGGTGGGTTTTGTGGAGGGGGTGCCCCCTTGCCAGTGCGGCCTGGTGCCCCCCCCCAGGTGCTCACCTCCGGGACTTGTGCTCTCGCTCCCTCCAGCCTTCCCGCCTCACCTGAGTGGTGAAGAGTCGAGCAGCGATGAAACAAGCAACGGCTCCAGCCCCACCCTGCGGCGCCGGCGGGCAAAGAAGCGGCTGGTCTCCAGCTCTGAGTCAGAGGATGTGCCACCTGTCGAGCAGGAGCCGGAGCCGGTGGGCAAGCAGCAGTTCAGCAGTGGCCTGAATCGGTGCATCATCCTCGCTCTTGTCATTGCGGTCAGCATGGGCTTTGGCCATTTTTATGGTGAGTGCGTCAGGGCGCCTGGGAACACCCTGCGCGTGGGGGGGGGGCTGGCCGGCCGGCCATCCTGGGGCCAGGCGCCACTCGGCTGGCAGGGTCCCTTGGGTGGGAGGGAAAGGCCTGTGTTCAGCCTGGCTCCTACCCAGAGAGGAGCATGAGAGGCAGGCTGGCCTCCAGTTCCGAGAATCCAGTGGGGCCACTCCAGCCTTTGGGGCTGGTGGACTGGAACTGTGACCCAGCAGGGGTCCTGGGGAGGAAGGGGGCAGGAGCTGACTGGCTGCCCAGGACCCACCCAGGCCCAAAGCAGGGAGCGCCTGTTGGCCTTGGGCTGGGAGGTGTAGTGGAGTGGTTGGCAGTGTGGACCCTAATCTGGGGGAGCCAGGTTTGATTCCCCACTCCTCCTCCACATGCAGCTGCTGGTGTGACCTTGGATCAGTCACAAGTTCCTTCAGAGCTGTTCTCTCAAGGGCAGTTCTTGAGAGAGCTCTCTCTGCCCCCCCCTGCCTTACAGGGTGTCTGTCTGTTGTGGGGAGGGGGAGGGAAAGGGAAAGGAGACGGTGCGCCGCTCTGAGGCTCCTTCAGGGAGTGAATCTAATCTCCTCCTCCTGCTGCTTGGCTCTGGAGTCCCCATTCCTGCTCCTAGCCAGCCTGGCAAGGTGGCTGCCCTGACCTCCAGGGAAGGATGAACAGCCCACAGCTGGTGGGGACCGCTCAAAGGAAATGTGGCCCTTGGTGATGGCTTGCTCAGCTGTCCCCCACCGCCTCCTGGCTGGAAAGCTCTCTGGGCTTGGTTTGGGGGCCTCCCCTGGCCCTGTCCTCTTTATTACAGCCACTGTTCATACGGCCTTGAGGCGCTCTGGGGCCTGGCAGCTTTCTTGCCTCCCCCCTCCATGGAGCTGCTGGGGCCTGGGCTCACAGGCGAGATGGGTGGCTGGGGGGAGGGCAATGCAGCACCCTTGATAGCTGGAAAAGTGACAGACCCCCGTGCCTGACTTGGCTGATGGGCTTCTGCCAGGTCGTCTGAGCAAATCAAATGGGCGGGGGGGGGGGGGAGTTCTCTGTCCGTTTTGGTGGCACAGCTTGTCCCAGGGTGTACCAGAGCACCTGGAGTAAACCACGGTGTCCTGGCTTTCTCTGGCTCGGAGGTGCCAAACCTCTGACACCCGTGCCCCTTGTTCTGTTTTCAGGGCTTCTTGATGGTAAGAGATCCCCCCGAGTGTTGCTGTGCCTGGCAGTCCCCCCCCCCCCCCCCGCACACCTTTTGAGCTGGGGGTGAGGCAGTCTGTCCCTCGGCCCTCCTGTCCGGCCACAGGGAGGAGGGCCTTTGTCTCCCAGGTCGGCGGTGATGGCCTGCTACGGCTGGTGCTTGGGATGATGGCTGTCTTGCTTTTCCTAAGTGCCCTGGTGCATGGGGGGGATGCTGCTGCTGCTGCTGCTGCAGCCCTCGTGGCTTGGTGCTGATGCTGGTGGAGACTGACTGGCGAAGGAGCACGCTTTCCTGATGGCCCAGAGCAGGGGTGGCCAAACTTGCTCAGCGGAAGAGCCACCTAGAACAAGGGTGGCCAAACTTGCTTGATGTAAGAGCTGCATAGAATAAACATCAGATGTTTGAGAGCCACAAAACGTGAACAAATATTACCTGCTTTTATTGGAAAATAAGCAAATTTGCTTTTTATTAACATTAAATGAGACTGCCAAAAATAATAACAAAAGGGGTAAAGGCAGATATTGATAATGATATTAATTTGTCCAATGATATTTGTTTGCTAATGATATTTAGCTTCCCCAGCCGCCCTGCCGGGAGCCCCATAATATATTTGAAAGAGCCGCATGCGGCTCCTGAGCCACAGTTTGCCCACCCTGGCCCAGAGGTTGTCCACTGCTCCTGCTGCCCTGTCTTCAGCCTCTGCCCTGCAGCCATCTGGGCTTCTCCTCTCCTTTGCGCTGGGGGTGCCAGGTGCGAGTGCCGTTTTGGAAGTTCCCTTTTCTTTCCCGGGTGTCAGGATGTGCAAGCACCGTGGAATCAATCCCTGCACACAGCCTGCCTCCTGTTTCTGCTAATCGCACAGGTTTGACAGCTTCGCTCAGCCTTGCATGAAAGGAAATGTGTGTGGAGTTTCCCTGAGGGGGGGGGGGTCTTGCCCATGCAGACCTGCTGCTGTCGTGGGTAATTACTGGAGCTGTGAGTCTGCTGTCTTTCTGAATGCACGTGGCACATGCACCCATCCTGGTGTGTGTAACCAGACTGGGGGGTGGGGGGGGGGAGAGGCCTGTGCTGTTGGTCTTTTCCCGCCCAGCGGTGTGTTCAGAAGCCAAATCACAGTCTTGGTTGCTTGGCTGGAATCTTCAGAGCACCCGTATCCCTCGATCGCTTCTGTCCAGGACAAAACCCAATGGTGACCGTGGCTGCAAGCCGTGTGGGGAAGGGAGGGGAGGGTTCCCCCCTTCCTTGCTGATGGAGCTGCCTTCTTTCCCACTTCTCTTATCAGATAAAAGAGGGACTTTTCTCTTTCAAGGTACGATTCAGATCCAGAGTCGCCAGTTGATGGTTGAGAAGACGCACGAGGAGGAACTGAACGGCGTGAAGGACCATCTCCTCCAGTGCCAGCAGGGCCAGGAGCCAGGAGGCGAATGTCAGGTGAGGTCGATTGTTCTCTGTAAAGCTGTGAGCGCTCCTCGGGGGACATACCCGGGGAGATGGTCCCAAAGATGCCTGTGGGTCCCTGACCGCTCAAGGCCTTCAGGGTCGGTACCAGGCTGAACGGTCCTGTGCTGTGCTTCTTCCTTCCTCCCTGGAATCCCTGTCTGCTCTCTTTTCTGTCTCTGATCAGTCGCTAAAGGAAGGTCTGGCAACGTGCTTGCTTTCCACCGAGATGGAAAAGAAGTCCTTTGAGTCTCAGAAGTGGAGCCTTGCCTCTGAGAACCAGCACCTGCGAGAATCGCTCGAGAGGGAGGAACAGGCCTTGGCCGTGCTGCAGGAGGAGCTGAGGAGGCTGAGAGAGCAAATCAGGCATCTGGAGAACCTGAAAGACGCCGGCCCCAACTCAGCGGCGGTGGCGGAGAACCAGAAGCTCTTGAAGGCCCACCTGGACGAGGAGAAGCACCGCAGGCAGAGCTTTGTGCAGCAGAAGAAAACGTTGCTCACCGAAGCACAGATGCTGCGGCGAGAGCTGGACAAGGAGCGGAAGCTGACCGTGGCCCTGCGGGAGGAGCTGGACCAGCTGAGCTCCCAGCAAGCTGAACCCGCGGCGGAAGGCCCGCCAGGAGGGGGCCAGGAGATCGAGGCCCTGCGGGGGAGGCTGGAGGAGCTGGAGAAGAAGCTGAGCTTTGAGCAGCAGCGCTCCGACTTGTGGGAAAAGCTCTATGTGGAAGTCAAGGACCACGCCGAGAAAACCCGAGAGCGAGCGGAAAAGCCAGCGAAGGCCGGCAGGAAGGGAGTTGGCAAAGCCAAAAAGAAGGCCAAGGCAAGCTTCTTCGGGTCGGTGAAGGAGACGTTTGATGCCATGAAGAATTCCACCAAGGAGTTTGTAAGGCACCACAAAGAAAAAATTAAGCAGGCCAAAGAAGCCGTCAAGGAGAACTTGAGAAAATTCTCTGATTCAGTCAAGACCACCTTTCGGCAATTTAAGGACACCACGAAAAATATCTTTGAGGAACGGGAGAAGAGGAGATATGGCGAGCCAAGGGAAGAGCCCCCCCCCAAAGGGAAAGCGGGTCCCCACAAGCCGATGCCCTACAGGGCCCCTGGCGGTCAGAGGGAGTCCCGCGAGGGCAGGGGGGCCAAGGCGGAGGGTCGCCCCCCTCAGGGGCCCCGGGAGCCAGCCTCGCCAGAGCGCAGCAGGAAGCACCACACTGTCCTCAAGGGCTGCGCGGGCATTTTTGACTGTGCTCACCAGGAGTTTCTGAGCCTGTTCGACCGCGTCCTGGATCCCATCCGCGCAGACGAATTCAGTCAGTTAATGCACAAATATTTGCAGCAAGAGGTAGACAACTTCCATCACTGGAGAGAACTGGACAGCTTCGTCAGTCAGTTTTTCCACAACGGTGTCTTCATCCACGATCAGATGCTCTTCACGGACTTTGTGAGTGACGTCAAGGATTACCTTGAAGACTTGAAAGAGTACCAGCGGGACAGGGGGAGGGCCTTTGAGGACATGGACGACTACATCTACACCTACTACTTCCGTCACGACCGCCCCCCTCAGCAGGGGCCCAGGTGGGTCTGAGCGGTTGGGAGGCTGGGAGCCCTAGGCCGAACAAGCGCCCGTCTAGCCCCGCAGGCTCTATCCCCACCCCCTGGGGCAGTCAAGACGCTGCCAATCCCTGGGCTCTTCCGGGTGCCCTTTGCCTTCTTCTGAGAGGATGGGGGCGGATCTGGGCGCGACAGGCAGGAGGGGGCCGCCTCCAAGCTCTTTAGGGTGGCCTTTCCCACCCTGGCGTCCTCGCTGGCGAGGGGCTATAGGGTCCCCTCCTTGAGGGCTCTCAGGAAGGGTCCGTGCTGTTTGTTTCTGGGACTCGGGTCCTGGATGCCCTTCAGCGTGAAGGCCAGGCGGTTTCAAAGGCCCCAGCCAGCTTCCCCTCTGCTGCCTGTGAGGTCTGGGGGCCGAGGCGGAGCCATGCACAGTCCTAACTGGGTGCTGTTCTTTCCTTCTAGGCAGCCTCCGAGAAGGGCTTCTTTCACCCAGCACCAGGAGAGGCCCTCCCCGAAGTACCAGCAGCACCACAAAAAAGAAAGAGACGGCAAGTGGCACAAGCAGGGGCGCGCCAATGGACGGCACGTGGCCAACGTGGAAATTGAGTGGGGGCAGCTGCCCTTAGATCCCAAGTACTGACGCTGTGGCTGCGTGGCCAAGCACGGCCCGCCTCGGACAGCGGGGACAGGCACCCAGTTTGGCGTCTCTTCCCCCCCCCCCCCCCCCCAGGACCAGCTGGGGTTCTCTGTCTCTCTCTCACTCTTTCTCTCGGCCTGGCGGCCCCCTTGGAAAATCTTAATTTGGTTGCATTTCTACAGTTGCAATAAACAAGGGTACGCAGTAGCTGCTGTGTGGGGGTGTGTGTGGAAAACCAGCTTTCTTGGGGATGCTTGAATACAGCCTCGGTTCAGGCCTAATGTCGAAGTAATTGGGTGGTGTGTGAAATTCATCTCATTTCTGTTCAGAATCAGCTCAGTCACATAACTGTGTCTTTGTTCCTGTGCTGCCTGGGGGCGGGGGGGGGGGGTGTTGTTGCGCTGCTATGCTTTCTGATCAGCCTCCTAACTTGCGTTTGAAAATTCCTGCACATTTGCAAACAGTAGAAGGAAAACAATAAAAGATGTGGTTGGTGAAGAGATGGTGGGTTTTTTATTTAAAAAATGGACATTAAAGCAGTCCAGCCATCTGCTTGGAAGCATCCAAAGGGACGCAAGAAGCGGTGGGGCCCCCTGCCCCCACGTGTGCAGCTGTCCTGGAGCTGGCCAGTGAAGCAGACGTCTCCCGTGCCTCCCTCAGACAGAGCCTGGGATGTCAGCTGTCCTCAGGCCGTCTCCAGAGACCCCTTTGATTCCTTTCATAGACATAAATGTAGCTTCCGGTTCGGCCTTGAGGGAGGTGGGTGTGGAAGAACGTGGCGGCTTTGGTATAGCCGTGAGCAGCCAGAAAGGAGGAAATGTCCTGGGAGAGGAAACACGGGTAAACATTCATAAACCGTGTACCTGCAGGGGGAAACGGGGTCCGTGTTTCTCGAGGAGGCGGGGACTGGAACCAGAGGCCATGAAAGAGGCCAGGGAGACGCAGAGCACCGCTGCCATTTTGCTCCTGGGGGAGGTGCTCCTGCCCCTCATGGCTTCTTTGACTTCCACACACCAACCCGGGGAAGGAAGGACGGACAGACAGACGGAGGGACCCTGGGCCGCCTGGTGCACCTTCCTGTTTCAGTCCAGGGGCCCTCTAGGAAAGGAGGGGGTGTGTGTGTGTCTCTCTCTCTCTCTCTCTCTCGAGTTCTCTTACCAGCTCCAGCACGTTGAAGAAGGCCACGTGGGTGGGCAGTGAGGTTGTGTTCGAGAACTCCTCCCTGAGCCACTTCTGGGGGTCTGCGTAAAACCGATCTGCTTCATCCAGGTAGTTGGCCTTCCCGGTCAGGTCTGGTGGGCACTCCAGAAACCTCAGTGGGAGCAGGCAGTGGAGGTGGCTGTGGGGAGGGGGCCGGAGTCACTGGGGGACAGGGCTCTTGAAAGACAGCATGGGGGAGGAGTCCCCTCCCCAGGCTTGTTCTTTGCTGCGAACCGTGCTGCCTCGGTGTGCGCTGCTGCATGGCTCCAGGATTCTGCCAGAGGCTCAGTCGATGGCCTCTACCTGCCCCCCCCCCCCCGGTGGTGCTGCTGCCTCTCTCCGGGGGCCAGGCCCAGAGGGCTCACCTGTAGTGAGGTGTGGAGTGACAGGGCATCAGCATCAAGACTGAGGCCGGGGCGGGGCCAGGAGTCGTTCGGCACAGCCCTTGCAGGTACCCCATGACGTCGAGGGTGCCGCGCTGGTGCACCAGCCCCGTATAGAGCGCAGGCAGCAGGTTGGCAACCAGCAGGAAGGCGCATGCAGGTGGCCTCCACCTCCTCAGCTGGCGAAGAGACTGTCCTGTGCAGAGAGGCGGCCAGACAAGGGAGGAGTTGTGGGTTGCGCCTCCCAACCACTCAGTGCCCAGATGCCCCTTGGAAGCTTCTGGCTTTTCTCTGGGCCGGGGGGGGGGGGGGGGGGGGGATGAGACTTGTTTGCCTCTTCCAGCCCCAGAGGGCCCCCCCTTCTCCCTCGTCTCAGCTGGGCTGCACAGCACAAGATTTGCTCTGTGTGTGTATGGGGGGGGGGGAGATTATGGCAGGGCCCCGACAGCCACCTTAATCCTTTGGCTGGCTGGTTGCCTGCCTGGCCATGGAAGATGTTGCTGCTTCACAGACCGCCTGAGGAGTGGAACCCCTCTGCCAAGGGCAAAGATGGCTGTGGGCGCTTCCCACCCAAAGGGCTTACCACAAAACAACATGCAGAACGGCAGCACGGGGTAGAGGAACCGGAACTCTTTGTGGCTCAGGGTGCTGGAAGGAGAGAGGACACTGGGTACCGGGCGGAAGCGTCACACGTGCAGCCAGAGGGGGCGCCACTCTTTCCGCCTGTCTGCCACGAGCCACTTCTCAGGTGAGCTGCTGGCACCGGCAACCTCATGCTGGGCTGCCGTCCTCCCCCCACCCCCGGAGACCTCAGGGGATTCCCAGCGAAGGGCAACGTTTCGAACAGTCTGTGATGAGCTCCTGCTAAAGAACCAGTTTTCTGGCCTCTTGCTCAGGGGGGCTAGTTTCCTCTCCTTCCCCGGTGGTTCTTCAACAGCTGTGGGGGGACTCCAGCAGTAGCCCTCCATGCCCACCAGGGAACCGGCGCAAGAATGAATGCCCGTCACTTGACATTGCTGGGGGGTAGCAACCATGACTGAAGAGTCCCCTCCCAAGACACCGGCCAGGAGAAGGGATCTCAAGCACGGAAGCCTCAGCGCTATCCAGCTGCATCGCGGGGCAGGAAGCGCACCTGTAGACGGCCACTGTCCAAAGCACCACTGCCAGAAAGACCCGGTGCCCCTTCGGGGACCGAAAGCAGCCGTGGATGAAGAAGGGGAGGTGGGGGCCCAGGACCACCGGCAAGCCCTGGGAGAGGTACCAGTGCCATGGGTGGGAGCCGTAGAAGGCGGCCAAGTTGTGTAGGATGTTGAACTTCAAGAAGTTCAGCTGAACCACGACCCACTGAAAGAGGGAAATACCAGTCAGGCCAGACCGCACGTGTGTGTGTGTGTGTGCCCCCACCCGCCAAGGGATCAGGGGTCACTCCACCCCACAGGCTCACCTGGCCAAAGAACAGTCGGTCCATTAGTAGAGAGCCCCCTAAAGTGATCAGCCTGGCAAGAGAGGAGGGAAACCAGCTCAGGAAACGACCACTGTGCCCCCCTGCTTTGCCTTCTCCCCCCCGCTTCCTCTCCACTCACAGTTCAGTCTCACTTGTGTCCCCCCCACCCCCCGCTGAGGCCAGGAAAGGGACTCACCCCAGGGGGAGGCAGGTGTGCAGGAGCAGGTGGCTCTTCTGCGGCTCTTTCCAAAACTGATGGAGCAGCAGCGGAGTCCAGGGGATGAGAGCAGTCGGGCGCACGAGGCAGGCCAGAGCCACCAGGGCCATGCCCTTCCACCTGGGGAGAGTAGGCCGGAGGGGCCGAGGAAATTGGGGGGGCTCCCCTCGAGGGGCAGCTCTCCAGAGAAGCAGGCCCCGACGTACACAGCAGCACAGGATGGCGAGCTTCATCCCCTGCTGCCCACACATTTTTCAAGGAAGCAGCCATTCTGAAGAAAGGCACTCCCCCCCCCCCCCGACCCCTGTGTGCTCCCCCCTCCTTCCCCAGGCTGGATTCTGGCTTCAGGCCAGCAGGCACTCCCCCCCCTCCCCCAGCAGCCTTTCCCCAAGCAGCAGCTTCTCCCATCGACACCAGCCTCCGAGCCACGGCCACACCTGAGTGGGGGGAAACGCCTCCCGTGGGCCTGAGGGGAGGGTGGGCAGGTGGGCTGGGCTGGGCGGAAGTATCAGGAGACGGGCGAGGGCCCGGTGGGAGGAGACGAAAGGCGTCCTGCGCTCCCTCCTCCTCCTCGCTCCCCTCACCTGCTCCCTGGCTGCGTGCCTCCCACCGGGTAGTAGGAGAGGGCCAAGGTGCCGAGAACCGTTTCCATGGTGTTGGTCAGAGTCCTGGTGCAGCAGAACCACGTAAACCAAGAGCACAGCTGGCAGAAGAACTGCAGACAAGAGCAGCCGTGGGCAGAGGAACAGGCAGCCCACAGAGATGCCCACCGCCGGGGTCAGCCCCTCCCCACCCCCACCTCTGCCACAGCTGGCCTTTGCCGTCACTCACCACCCACTTGGCCGTCTTGCCGTCATCCAGGCGCTTTGCAAAGGAGTAGAGCTTCACGTCCGCCAGTGCTGACAGGAGGGCCTGGGCAATCCGTGGGAGCCAGATCTGCGTAGGGGGGAGGGAGGGGGGAGGGACACACCAACCGAACCGGCTGAAGCCTGACCCAGAGAAAACGGCTGTTCACTGCTCCCTGCTTTCTTCAGTAAACTGCCCTGAATCCTGCGAGAAGGAATAGCTCAACAACAGAGGGCAGCTTTTAAGAAATGAGGTTTTACAGGTGCAATAAAGCGCAAGCACCGTGCCCAGTGTTCTCCACGCTATTCCTCGGGGGGCTACCCAACTTCAGGTCCTCCCAAACTCCAGTTGTGCCGCTCCCTTCAAGCTGTTTCCTGGTCCTGATCTGGCATATGCCGCTCACTCCAAGAATCCAGAGCAGATGCACCGTTTCGGAAACCCAGATTCACCAATTCGGTATGTTCTGCCATGGAAGGCTCTGGATCCCTGCAGCCCCAGTCTGTTCCTCAGACAATGGCTGGGCCAGGAGGCTTCCTTGTCTCTCTTTGCCCAGCATCGACTCTGCACCAGGCTCTTTCTGAGAAGGCGGCCAAACCCGGCAGGTGCCAGGGGCCATCCACTTCCAAGGGGCAGGCCTCCGAACAGCCCTCTCAACCCACCAGCCAGAAGGTGCCTCTTTGACACGTCCCAAAGGAATGGTGGTTTTGCTCCCCTTTCCTATTCAGAGCAGAGAACCACCCCCACAACCCTGGTTACTTGCCTGCAGCCCAAAAACACACACAGAATAGCAGTAAGTAGATGGGTCTGCACTTACCAGCCACTGAACATCATCCCGGGACAACAGATGCAGTGCTTTGTAGATGCCAGCAAAGAAGAGAGGGAAGAGAGAGCCCCGCAGCCCTTCCGTCCACTCCCAGGTCAAGTAGCCATAATTAGCAGCATTAAGGATGTTGTAACTCTACAGAAGCACGTGAAGGAGTGAGCGGTGACTCACAAAAGCTCCTGCCCCCCCCCCCACGTTGTTTGTCTCTCAGGTACTGCTGGATGCTTGCTCTTTTCTCCTGCTACAGGCAGATTAACACGGCTACCCATCGTGATCTACAGAAGCATTGCATGGCTTTGTGGAGCATGGCTGGCCTATTGGGACACTAACCTGAATTCCATTCACAAAATACTTTGGGCACCCCCCCCCCCACACACACACACTCCAGGAAGCCACAGCCCCCACCCCACTTCTGGGGCTAGGCAAGTGTTGGCATCTAAGCTGTCCGTGACACGGAAGAATCAGGCAGCCTTGGCTTGGCTCTGGGATGAAGGTCGCATTCTCCATATTTCGATGAAGCTCCCCTTGCTCCGGGGTGGCCAGAGAAGGCATCGTCTAGATGGGAACAAAGCCCCCAGGTGCACGCTAGGAGTGTCCACACAAGGAAATCCAGGTCTGCTTCTGAGTGAGAGGGCATGGGACTGCTCTTTGTCCCCTCCAGGAAATGCCCACCAGCTCTACCCGCTGACAAACTGGCAAAGGATATTTGAAGACCAGGCGATGGGCGACTTCGAGGGCCTGCCAGTACTCGTCCGGGACAAAGCTGGTCTGGACCAGAAGGCAGTTGAGCAGCCTCAGGATGACTGCGCACAAGCCCAGGCCAAGCGTCTCCCCCAGCAGGGCTGCAAAAAGGCCCAGGAGCTCAGCCTCACGTCTGCAGCCAGTCTCTGGGCAGCCCACGGATGCACCTCGCCTCCCCAACAGGGGCCCAGCCTCGGCAGGACGAGGCCTCCTCTGCTCGTAGCCCCAGAGAGCCCCGGCACCCTCACTGAGGTGGTGCAAGCACACTTGCCGGGGACTCCGGGCCCCAAAGCCCCTGGGAAGGCAGCTGCCGAAAGGAGAGCAAAGGAGAAGGGCTGCCCGGAGCTTCCTGGAGGAGGAAGAGGCCCAATGCCAGGATTCTGTGGCTTGTGGGGCAATTTTTTCTGTGGTGGGGCTGAAGTTCTCAGTGCAGAGAGAAAAGCCATTTAGCCAATAGGAAGCTGTCATGAGGAGAGATCTCTAAACTGCAAGCTGTCAGCCACTCTAGATGACAGTTCTCAGCTGCCGCAAGTTAACCACTTCTGCCAGCCTAAGCAACTGTTACTGAGAACAAGCCGGCAGGTGGGGGGGTGATGACTTCTGCAGTCAAGGAAGCTAACACTTGGGCAGGGAAACTCTCTTAAAGGAGACCAGTTTCTTGACACAGAGTTAGATGGGATCCTAGAGGTCACCTACTCCAACCCCCCTTGCTCAGTGTGGGAATTAGTCCACTCTAGGGCCCCCCCCCCCCGCCGCCGCCACCACCACGACGACGACGCTTCCCCTCCACCCGCCAGTCACTCACCGGAACCCCGCCCCGCGGCGCCCCCGGGGGTGGGCCGGTAGAGCTCCGACTTCCGCTTACGCAGGCGCGCGGAGGGGCCCGGCCTCCCCCCCTCTCCGCCGCCGCCCCCCCCCGGCCCGCTCTCCATGGCAACGCCGCCCGCCCACCCGCCGGGACTCGCACCGCTACGCCAGGCCACCGCTTCCGGGACGGGCGGGGCTCGCGGTCGCCTTCCGGGTTGGGGAGGGGCCGGCTGCGTGCGCGCGCTCTCCCAGGCGCCCCCGCCCACTTCCGAACCCCGGCCCACCCCGCAGGGCTGTCGTGACCGGCCCTAGACGCCTCTTGGCTCCTCCGGGCACCCGTCTCCATGGGCCCAGGAAGTCCCGCCTCCGAGCGACGGAAGTGCTCGCCCTCTGGGCTGAGGGCGGAGTCCGCGGGGCAGTGGCGCGGAGGGGAGATGCGGCGCGGGGTGAGCTTCGGTCAGGCGCTGGTGGCGGCGGCCCTGGGCGTGGCCAGCGGCCTCTACATCTACCAGCCCCTCCTGCAGCCCCGCCCCGCCGGGAAGGAGGCCCCGCCCCCCGCCGGGGGGGAGGAGGGGGGGGAGGAAGAGAGCCCCGCCGCCCCCCCCCCGCCAGGGCCAGGGCCAGGGAGGGGGAGGCGGCGGGAAGGCCTAGGGCGGGAGCCCCGGAGGAGGAGGAGGAGGCGGTTCCCCGCCGAACCCGCCTCCGGGTGGACTCCCGCCCGCCCGCCCGCCCGCCAGAGCCCCGGGTGGAGTGGCGGACGGACCTCGTGGGGACCCTGTCGCTCGCCCGGCCCTGGCGGGGCCCCAGACCCGCAAGCCCCCCGCCCGGAGGACCTTCCGGAGCAGCCGGGCCCTTCGTCGCAGGGAGTCTCCGGGGCTCCGGCGTGGAGCGGGCACCGGGGAGCGCCTCCCGAGGAGGAGGATGGAGATAGAGGGCTCCAGCCCTGCCCGCCCCGCCGGCTGACGGGCCGGCCTCCTCTCAAACAGCCGCCTTTGAATAAGGAACACTTCTTCAGAACTCCGCCCCTTTTGCCGGGGACCCCTGAACACTCCCCTCTTTTGTTGTTGTCGGTGGTTAAAATGGCTTCCGGGCCCCTCCCCCGGGACAGGGGGCCCCGAAGCTTCAGCTGCAGGAGTGTCCTAGTAGTCGACCCGCCTCGGAGGAGCCCGCAGCCCTGCAGCTGGAGGAGAGGAGCCGGGGGACGGCCCTGCCTGGCTCGGGTAGACGGAGGCACGGAAAAGCCCCCCTGGCCCCTCTTGCCAAGCTGTGGCTGGGGGAAGGGCCAGGCTGCCCCTGCTGCTGCTGCAGAGGTGGGAGTGGAGCTCCTCTGGCTTCCAGGGCCGCAGGGTCAGCCAGGGCCTCCAGTGTGCCGCCTCACAGAACCAGATGGCCCTTGGTACACCCTCGGGCACCCCCCCTCCCCAGTTCATCTCCCCGGCCACCCACTGCCACAAACAACCCCCCCCCCTTGCCGGGGGGATTGCTATCTTGCTGCAAAGAGGCTAATAATGGTGTGTTTGTGTGTGGGGGGTATATTGTGAGATGACAGCCGGGGCATCTGGAGGCATTGCCCTCCCAAAATTCTGAGTCTGCCAATGGTCAGAGTCCCAGGCTTGGTGAAACGCAGCCTCTGGTTTTTGCTCCCCCCAGTGTAGGGCTGAAGGCCCACATCTGCTAGTCAGGCTGCCCTCATGACCCCTCTCTGCAAAGAAAGATAGACAAAGGGGTGGCAGAGGCGGGGCAGGCAGCTTTGCCCAGGAGCGGCTGGAGGGCTTTAAGCTGCCCAGGGAGTGGAGCTGTCTTGCTGTCCTTTTCCAGGGAATGCACACACTACCTCTGGGTGGGATGCGGGGTCCCTCCTCCTCCTCCTCCTCTCTGCCCCTCCTTCCACACTGTGTGTGGCCCCTTTCATGCTTATCTGCTCAGGTGCCTTTTTGGTCATTTTGTCTTGTTTTTTAAAAAGTACAATCTTCACAAGCCCCCATATTCAGAGGCAGTCAATCTTGGAATCCCAGGCCTACCAACCCCCCACAAAGTCCCCCCCTTCCATCGTCTTCCCTCTCCGCGAGGCAATTGGGGACCTGCTGGCGCCAAGCACCTCTCCGGCCTCCCCATTTGGAGCAACCTGCTGATGTCTCATGAAGCCATGGGCAGGAAGCGTCTCATCACAGACTTTTCCCAAGTGGTAAAGAAAAAGAAAAGAGATAGTAAGGAAGTAAAGGTTCAGAGCCCTCCCTATGATACAGAGACAGTCCAGGCAGAAGCCCTCCTGCAAGATGCTGTGCAGCCAGACCAAGTAGAGATGCTGAAGCAGTTTGATCTCGGCTGGGAATTTGGGCCCTGCACTGGAATCACCCGCTTGCAGCGCTGGGAGTGAGCAGAGTTGCTGGGGCTCAGTCCGCCCACCACAGTGCAAGTGCTACTGCTGAAGTACAAGGGGAATCCCACCATTATGCACAGCTTGTGGCATGAATAGTCACTCTGAGAACAACTGGCAATACCTCAAGCCGAGAAGGAGCCCCTGCTGCTGTGATGTGGTTGCCAGCCAGGTCATCCCTTCATCCCTAGAACACCAGTTGCCCTTCATAGGAGGAAAGGCCCTGGGAAGATGCTGAGGAGTTCACAAAGGACTGCCCCAGCTGGCACCTGGGGAGAGAGTTCCAGTTCCAAGCTGCCAGCAGCCAGCCTGGACCTTTCCTTGGAAATGTCTATTGTCACTCGGATACAAGAAGAAAAAGCTTGTTAAGAGAGAGAGAGAGAGAGAGAGAAATCTTGGAATCCCAGTGTCAGGAGGCAACCTCAGGGGAAGGCCTCGGCCTCCCTGCCTAGTGGTTGGCCCTCCAGAGGAACTGGCTTTCCTTAAAATCTGCCTCCATTCCCGAGGACTGGAAGATAGCGAATGTCACTCCTGTCTTTAAAAACGGTTCCAGAGGAGATCCGGGAAATTACAGGCCAGTCAGTCTGACGTCGATATCGGGTAAGTTGGTGGAAACTGTTATTAAGGAAAAAATTAGTAGGCACATTGATGAACAAAATCTATTGAGGAAGACTCAGCATAGGTTCTGTAAGGGTAGATCTTGTCTCACTAACCTGTTAGTGTTCTTTGAGAGAGTAAACAAACATGTGGACAAGGGGGGCAAGGCTCCTAAGTAAGCTTAATAGTCATGGGATAAAAAGACAAGTCCTTTTGTGGATCAAAAACTGGCTAATTAAAAGGAAACAGAGAGTGAGTATAAATGGGCAATTTTCTCAGTGGAGGGAGGTAAGCAGTGGGGTACCGCAGGGATCAGTACTCGGCCCGATGCTTTTTAATTTGTTTATTAATGATTTGGAGTTGGGAGTAAGCAGTGAAGTGGCTAAATTTGCAGATGACACAAAGTTGTTCAGGGAAGATTGTGAGGCACTCCAAAGGGATCTGTCAAGGATGGGCGAGTGGGCATCAACGTAGCAAATGTGGTTTAATGTGGCCAAGTGCAAAGTGATGCACATTGGAGCCAAAAATCCTAACTATAAATACATGTTGATGGGGTCCAAACTGGTGGAGACTGACCAAGAGAGAGATCTTGGAGCCGTAGTAGATAACTCAGTGAAAATGTCGAGACAGTGTGTGACTGCAGTGAAAAAGGCCAATGCTATGCTGGGGGTTATTAGGAAGGGAATTGAAAACAAATCAGCCAGTATCATAATGCCCCTGTATAAATCGATGGTGTGACCTCATTTGGAGTACTGTGTACAGTTCTGGTCGCCACACCTCAAAAAAGATATTATAGCATTGGAGAAGGGCAACTAGAATGATAAAAGTGCAGAGGAGGGCAGCTAGAATGATAAAAGGGTTGGAACACTTTCCCTATGAAGTAAGGTTGAAGCGCCTGGGGCTCTTTAGCTTGGAGAAACGACAGCTGAGGGGTGACATGATCGAAGTTTATAAGATTATGCATGGGATAGAGCAGGTAGAGAAAGAGATACTTTTCTCCCTTTCTCACAATACAAGAACTCGTGGGCACTCCATGAAGTTGCTGAGCAGTTGGGTTAGAACAGATAAAAGGAAGTCCTTCTTCACCCAAAGAGTGATGAACACGTGGAATTCACTGCCACAGGAGATGGTGGCGGCTACAAGCATGGACAGCTTCAAGAGGGAATTAGATAAACATATGAAGCAGAGGTCCATCAGTGGCTATTAGCCACAAAGTATAGATAAGAACTCTCAGTCTGGGGCAAGTGATGTTCTGAATTCTTGGTGCTGGGGGGGGGGGCAACAGTGGGAGGGCTTCCTGCCCCCACTGCTGGACCTCCTGAGGGCACCTGGTGTTTTTGGCCACTGTGTGATAGAGTGTTGGACTGGATGGGCCACTGGCCTGATCCAGCATTTGGCTTCTCTTATGTTCTTATGGCTGCCCACAGTGTGGAGACAGGATGCTGGACCTCCCTGGTCTGACCCAGGGCTCTTCTGATTTTTTTTTAAGTGTCAGAAAGTGTGACCTTGTTGACTCAGGCCAGAAACTGCTCAGTTGGGGATACATATGCAGATTTGACACCATAAGACTGGTTCAAAACGGTGTGTATGGGGGGGGCATTAGTTCATTATAACTATGTTTCTCCTTGCAGGTGCCTGTACTGGCCCTACTTTGCGAAGTCAGCAGCTGTGAGGGGTGGGCTGGGTGTGGCTCTTGTGTTTACGGGGGGGGGGCACCACATGGGCCCTGGGGCCAGCGGGTTCCCTGCCTTGAAGCCCAACGGCAGCCAAAGAAGCGGCACCATGTTTGAGAGGGCCTCCCCCCCCCCCCGGCTTGAGCAGCCACATGACGAGCAGCTGAGAGCCTCCCACGGCTGGGGGGGGGGGCCCTGCCTCCCTGGCCGTCCTCCTGAGTCTATGAGGGTTGTCACCAGACTCAAGTGGCTGTCCCCCCCCCACCCCATGGGCTCAGCATGGTGGAGTCTGCGATGCTCTTGTGTTCCCAGCAGCATGAAGAAGCGGTCCTTTGTGAGAAGGTCACATGGTGCAGATTAGGATCCAGTTTGTCAGTTGCCCGGCCAGACCGCAGGGCCGGCAGCAGGAAAACCACCACGCAACCACGAGCCACTCCCTCCGGCTCCTCTCTGCTTCTCGCCACATCTGGGCAGACAGGAGAGCAGCGGGCCAGCGTCTGTGAGCACCTTTGACGCCCAGCTGTGCTTCCCAGAGACCCTCTGTGGCCCGCGGAGCACAGGATGTTGCCCTCCTCCCAGAGCTGAGAGGCCAGCCAGGTAGGCGGGAGGCTGGTGTTGCATCCCGGGCCGGGAATGGAGCGTGGAGGCATGGGCGAGGCACTGCTGCTGGCCTCAGCAGGGGGCCATACCGTGTGGGTGTGCGTGTGTGGGTGTGTGTGTGCGTGTGTGGGTGTGGGTGGGGGGTGACTAGGGTATCGGACTTGTCTCTGGGAGAACCAGGTCCGAATACCTGCTGAGCCATGGCAGCCGGCCGGGAGACCCAGGGCCAGCCCCGCCCTCTCTGGCTCACCTGCCTCACCAGGTTGTTGTGAGGAGAATAGGGAGGAGAGGAGAGTGGCATGAGCCACTGTGGGGGTCCGCTCTGGGGAGAGGGGCAGGGGGACCAAGAGTCGGAATGAGTGGAGGCCACTGGGCTGGCCCCCGGGAGCTCTGTCTGGGGAGGGTGAATCTCTCCGTCGGAGGGCCCTGGCTCCAGCCTCCTCGAGAGCAGCACAAGGGGGGGGGGGGAAGTCCTGGGAGAAAGGGGAGCAGAAACCTTGAGGACACAGTAAACAGAAATGGGGGGGGGGGGAAGGCAGGTCCTCCTGTCAGTGACTTCAAAGAGCTCTTCATGGCCTTCGTTAACGTGGGGGCCCTGGGTTGCCTGCAGTGAAGCCTGGGGGAAGAGAGAGACTGCCAGAAGGAGGTGGGCCCTTTCCTTCCCCCGCCTGCCTGCCCGCCCGCTTGAGCTGGGTGTCCTGTTCCCAGATAGGTGGGGCCTCCTCTGGGCCTACCCAGTGGCAGCAACATGGGAGGACCCGGGGCCCTGGGGCAAGCAAAGGGCCGTGTCCCTCCAGGGCTGCAGGCGAGGGCATTCCACAGCTGGGCTGGACCCCAGTAGCCCAGGAGGAGGGTCAGGCCAGGGGCTCGGGAGTCAGCCCTTCTTTCGAGACGGGAAACCAAGTTCCTGGCAGAGGCGGCAGGCGCCCGCTGCCAATTCCAGGAGGCGAAGCATGAAGAGTGCTGGGAAGCAGCAGCAGCAGCAGCCGTCCTGTGATCACCCCATGCTCTGCCAAGACAAATGACTGCTTGCTTAGCTGCAGGGCCAGATAAGGCCCCCCCCCACCCCAAACGTCCTTTGCTGGACAGGCCAAACACCCAAGCAACCAGCCAGGCCCCCCCCCCCCAGGCCTGGGAGATCCTTCTCTTTCGACCCTTCTTCTCTCCACCAGCCAGTGCTCCCAGCTGGCCCTCTCCCCGGCCCGGCCCTGCTGCTCCCGCCTTCTGCTTGCTCCCCAAAGGGGCCAGAGGATCCCCTCCCTTCCCTCATCTGCCAGTGGTGGAGGTCCTGCCCGGGGCTCTTTCGACAGGGCTTTGGCGTGTGTGTGTGGGGGGGGGGGGGGCCCTGAAAGAACAGGGCCCAGCCGTGCTGGGGGCTGGTGGGCAGGAATCGCCATCTGTTGCTGGAACCCACGCCAGCTTTCTCCTTGGCATGCAGTGAACCTGCTGCTCAGGGTGGACTGCCAGGCTCCTCAGCCGGTGCCTCAAGAGGATGTCCGTTTTATGGGGGCTCCTGGCAGAGGCCGGTTTTCTTCAAATTAGGTCTTGAGATGGACTGTTTCATAAGGACAGGAAAAATATTCTAATAAAGATAACTGTTGTGAGAAGTAAGATGTGTTGATCTCGAGCTGAATTAGAGACGCCTTCCCTGTGACCGGGACGGAAGTCGTGCCTGAGCGGCCTTCGTGCTCCGTGGCCCCCTTCCCGCTGCCCGCCCGCTTGCCTGCCTTTTGCGCAGGAGGGGGGAACTGTTTGTGTCCTTGTGTCCTGGGCAGGCTTCATTTCTGTGTGTCCATTCTGCTGTGTTGTGATGCTGGCATAGTGGTGGTTGCCTGGAGCAGGAGTTGCTCTAGAGAGGTGGGCAGGGTGTCCCGAGCGAACGAGTGAGGAGCTGAGGTGCCTCGCCGGACTGGGGAGCCGGGGTTTCCCGTTCCGCCCTGTGCCTGGGGACCCTGCCCCGGTTGGCGTCTGCAGAGCAGGCTGGCCATTCTCCGCTTGCCTTTTGGGCTCTTTTGAGCCCCCCACGTTCAGGCTTGGCTCCAACGATTCTCCTCCTCGGTATTTCCCCACCTTCTGCCCCCTGAGCGTGGCTGGGCAAGGGGGCCGGCCCTGGCGCCTGGACAGTCTGAAGCTGTTTGGGGGGGGGGGGGCCTTGCTCTCACCCCTTGGGGGAGGGGGCGCCTGTCCGGTGGGGGTGGGGCTGAAAAAGCCAAGGGTGGAGGGCTAGTGACATCATTGACGGGCTCTGCCATGCCACGCCAGACCCCCCCGGGTTTGGGGCCCAGGGACCATCTGGGAAATTCTGCCCAGAAAGCCAGTGGGAACCAACGGGGGGGGGGGGGGGGGGTCGGTGCCAATCCTCTCCGCCGCCCACCCCACCGGCTGCCCGTTTGTTCTTCTCTTGTCTTGGCCCCATAGAGGAGTGTCCTAAGAGCCACGGGTGTCGCCCGACGTCGCTACCAGTCTTGTCTGTGCAGGGGTGGGCCGGCCGTTCCAGCTGGGAGGGTTGGGTCCAGCTCTGCCCAAACCACGGGGTTAGACGCTTGGTCTCCGGCAGAGGAGGCCAATCTGAGCAGCAGAGCCCTTGACTGGCGCTCTGCTGTGGGTCCAGCGCAAGAGGCAGAATGCAGCAGCCGAGCGTCTTGCGTGGAGGGGAGGGGTCCACGTCCCAGCCAGGGGCGGAGTGCTGGTGACATCCTTGACGGGCACTGGGATAGGGGCCAGCTGCTCCCAGAGTGTCTCTGCCAGACCTTCTGCCCCCTGCCCCGGGGGAGTTCTGCCGGGTGGCCAGTGCCACGAAGAGACCTGCTTGTCCTCCCCCCTTCCTCTAGGGCTGGGATGGCAGCGGCTTGGGTAGGGGGCCTGTCCAAGAGGCTGCTGGGGACCCCCGGCCTCTGTGGTTCTTCCCAGTGGAAGGGAGGAGGGGTCCCACGGCCCCTCTCTTGGGACTCTTGTGCGCCTCCTGCCGGCGGATCGGGAGGCGGCTGTGCCAGCCCTTGTTCCCGCTGGCCCTGCCCTCCTGTGCCCTTCTGGGGGCAGCTCTTCTCCTGGCCATCCCTGGCTGCTCCCTGCCCAGGACTCCCCGCCGGCTAGGAGGCACGCCTCTCTTGGGCAAACAGGAGCCACGTCGGCCACCCGCCTGGCTGTGTGCGAAGCAGGTGGGGCTCCCGAGGCTGCGCTGGCTGCACTGGCTGGCTGGCGGGGGAGGAGGAGGAGGAGGAGGTTGCTCTCTGGAGGAGCCAGGAGAGAGAGGGGGCCGCGGTGGTGTCTGCTCTGCGGGGGCTCTCGGGGGTTGCAGTGGAGCACGGCCAGGTGTGTGGGGGGAAGCCTCCAATCTCGGGGGCAGGGAGAAAGGGAGGGGGGATGGACCTGGGTGGCTTGGATGGTCCGGCCTCACTTTCTGAGGGTGCCGTGCTGTTTCCAGTGCGATCAGGCCCCCCATGGCTTCAGAAGTCTGGCCGGTGCCTTGGAGGGAGCACCCAGAACCTGTCAGCAGCACTCCTTGGAGGCAGTGCAGGGCTGAAACCGTGGGATGTCCCGTGGGAGGTGGGGGGGGGGGGTGGAGCTGAGGGGCCCGGCCTGGCCAGAGGTCCAGGGGACTGGGGCGGGGGTGAATGGCCAGAGGCTGTGGGTCAGAAGAGAGCCAGGCTCCTTGCCCCGGGGATTCAGAGACTTCCCATGGGGATCCTGGGGCAGGCATCAGTGTGCCTGTCGCAAAGGAGTGGGCAGAGCACCCGTGGCTGGAGGGCGGCTGCTGAGGAGGAGGAGGAGGAGGAGGAGGAGGGGAGGACAAGTGGGGGTTGCCAAGACGACAGTGGAGGAGAGGAGCTGGGGGGCCACTCCAGCAGGGGAGGGTGGGAAGTCACCGCAAAGCTGGGTCTTGGCAGGGGGGTGGCAGGACTGGTGGGTGCTGGATGCTGACTGCCGGAAGGCAGCTTGAAACCGTGGTGCAGGCTGGCTAGGTTGTGTGCAGGAACCACCACGCACAGGACTGGGCTGTTTTTGATGCCCCACCGCCAGCCGTCCTGAACGTGGCGCACCGCCGCAGGCTCTCGGGGCAGCCCTGCCTGGGAGGGGAGGCGCACCAGGGAGCTACCTTGTGCCCCGCAGCGAGCTTGTGTGTGCCCGGGGGGGACAGGCCTGCCTGGCTGCTCCCGCGAGGAGGCTCCCTTGCCAACCGGTGCAGCCACGCTTTCAGCAGCAGCAGCAGCAGCAGCAGCAGCCCTGGGGGGTGGGGGGGTGGGGGGGTGGGCTACACCTGTCCAGTCAGCTGAAGGTCTGGGGCTCGATCTCCGGCCATCCCTCCCGTTCGAAGAAGAGCCAGGCAAGAAGGGGCGGGAAAGGCTCTTCTCGGCGTGCCGAGGGTTGGTGCTCTTGCTTCTGACAGACCTCCGAAGTACTGCAGCGGGGGGGGGGGGGGGCGCCAGGCCTAGGGCCCTGTGGCTCTTCTGCCGGGGCTCCCTGGCCTTGTGACCCTCCCTGGCCGCCCCAGTCAAAGGGTGGAGAGCCCAGAGTCAATGTTTGTCCAGGGAGGAGGCAGGCGGGGCCTCAGGAAGGGTGCCAGGCGGGCGCTCCAGCCGAAGCCTCCCCCTGGGGGGAAGAAGTCCGGAGGGGCTCAGCCCCCAGGACCCTCCTGGCAGGGAGGCCAGGGAGCACAGCACACTCCCCCCCCTCCCCCCTTGCTGCCTGGGCTGTGGGAAAGGCCTCTCCTCTGGATGCCGCTCTCCCACAAGCCCTGATGCCCGCCCTCCTTCCTTTCCTCACCCACAGCACTGCGTGAGGGAGGGAGAGGGAGAGGGAGATGGCGGGTGGAGGTGTGGGGAGGGATCCCCCTCTCACCCGTGCCAGCCACAAACCCCCGAAGAGGCCCAGTGTGACCGGCAGAAAGAGGTCAGGCCAGGGCTTCCTCAGCCAGGCCGCAGGACCAGACGGGCAGCATCTCCTTCATGACTGCTGGTTTCTGGTGTGTGGAGAGCACGCAGTCCTTGTGCACCTGGTGGGTGGGTGTGTGTGTGTGTGTGTGTGTGGGGGGTGTTTCTTCCAGACATTCCCACGGAGATTATGGCGGGGGGGCGGGGGGGGACAGGGAGGCAGAGGCAGCGCCCAGACTGTCCTGCCGTGCCCCGGGGGCCCCGAGGGAAGGAGGGACTCCTCCAAGCCCCCTAGAGGATGGTCTGGCTGGGCAGGAGGGGCTCCCTGTCTGTCCAAAGGCCTGTTCTGCTTTGGCCTCTCAGACGCACGCACGCAAAAGACGCACCGAATGGGTCACCTTCCCCTGTGGGTTTTGAAGACCTCCCCCCGGAGGAGAAAGTGTCGGGCTGAGGGGGTGTCGTCTGCCCTCCTCCCTCCCTCCCTCCCTCCCTCCCTCAGGGCTGCCCGGGCTCTCACGATGTCTGATGGGGACTACGACTACCTGATCAAGTTCCTGGCCCTGGGTGACTCCGGCGTCGGAAAGACCAGCATCCTCCACCAGTACACCGATGGCAAATTCCTCTCCAAATTCCTCACAACGGTGGGCATCGACTTCCGGGAGAAGAGGGTGGTAAGTCTAAGCCCATCTCTGGAGGGGAAGCTCACTCTGGGAGACGGTTGCCTCAGAGCGTGCCCAGAAAAGCCTGCCTTGCCTGCATGTCGGCTGGGGGCCCGCCAGACCCTCGCTGGGGAGGAGACGGGAGGCTTCCTGCTACTGAGCTGCCACCCCCCCCCCGGTCCATCCAGGCCCCTGGGGTTCGGCCCCTGTGTGACACGGGAGTGGGCCTGATCCAACGGGGCCGTGCCTCTGTTGTCCCTTGCACCCTCGGGGAACGTTGCCTGGCCTCCATCGTCTGTGGCTCCTCTTGTATGGGGTGCTTCTCGAGCAGGATACACAAAGGAGCGCTGCAGCTGTTGGGGGGGGGGGAAGACCTCCTCCCCATCTCCCACCACCAACCAGAGGTTGCCCTGGCCAAACTGGGCTGCCAAAGACATCTCCAGCCCCCCTCCCCTAAGGTGTCCCCCTCCCCCTGAGGCATTTCTCCTCTCTGGGGTGGGGGCGGGCTGTGCCACCCAGGTGCCCTTCCCCTTCCTTTCCACGGGGGGGGGGGGAGGAGGAGGCAGCCCCTCCCCTCAGGGGCCTTCCCCTCCTGCCTGGGTCTGGCCTGCTGTGACAGAGAGTCCTCCTCCTCCTGGGAAGAGAGAGCGCCTGGCCTGCCCCTTCCCCTCGGCCTTTTTCCTGCCCTCCGAGTCCCAGGCCTGCGCTGCCTGCTGCCCCCCACCCCCCTGGGGCTCTGGCGGTGCCATTCATCCCACACTGACGGAGGGATGGGATGGATTGGGGGCAGTTTACAGTTGCCCCTGGCAGGCAGGCAGGGCTTCGGGAAGCAGCCCAGCTCAGGGGCCCACTTGTGTGGTGTTATCTGACTGGGCTTTGTGGATGGTGGGTGAGCCATCGGGGGGGGGGACCTGTGAGTGTGTGTGTGTCCCATCCCACAAAACAAGGAGAGCCAAGAGTTCCCTGGGGTCTGGGTCCTACCCTTTGCGCAGGAAACATCCCTCTTTGGGGAGGCACCTCCCCCCCCCCCCCATGAGGGCTGCACTGTTGCCCAACTGAAACCCAGGCTAGGGCTGCCAACTCCCAGGTGGGGCCTGGAGTTCTGGAATGACAGCTGATTCCCTGACGACAGAGGCTGGTTCCCCTGGAGGAAGGGAAGGGCAGCTTGGGGGGGGGGGGCAGCCCCTGGGCCTTCACATTCCCACCGACTTCCCTCCACTTCCCAAACATCATGCTGCCGTGTCGAGGCCAATGGAGCAAAGCTGGGAGGCCTGGGAACAAAACAGGGAAACAACCTTGACCCTGAAACCGAGGAGCAAGGACCTTAACAAGGTTAGTCAAACTGAGTTGAGGGCCAGCCATTAAAACTCAATATATATAGTATATAAAAATACATGTATTTATTTGTAAAGAATTAAAAAAAACATATAGGGGCCCCAATTACACCTCGTATAAAAATGTCAAAATCAGACACACAAGGGCCAGTGAAGTTGACCTATCACGGTTCGGCCTGCTTAGGCCGCCTTCAAACACAGCGAGGAACAAATCAGCTTATACCATAAGACAGTACAGTTATACAGCACGGGTACAAAATGGACCAGAAAAGAATTGCTGTAAAAAATGAAAATAAAAATGTGAAATTAAATACATATAATAGAATGAATGAATAAACAAATGCCTATATTATACTAAGAAAACATACTGACTTACTTCCAAAGTGAAATTACTAGGCCTAGAATAAAAGTTTAAGCGAGGCCTCCCGAGATCCAATCATTTGCCAAATGATATTTCACTAAGGATAATCTAGAAGCAAAAAAAATGTATAACCAATGCAGTCTACAGTATTGAAACTTAATGACGTGAAATTAATCTAGTTAGTTCTGGTCCAAAACGTGCCTCCCAGTGATGGTTCAGCTCCAGCCAAAAGTGCCCTCAGTGTCTTCTCTTAGGTCTCGGGGGGGGCGGGGGGGACACACGGGCCTCCTGGTATCCTTGGCCTTCTGGGAAGCCTGCTTAACAGTTCTAGAAGAGCAGCCCGTCTCTCACCTGGCCTGTTAGTCTGTCAGCCTGTTGAGCACAATCAGAATTCAGGCTAGGGTTTTCCTGTGGAAGAGGTGAGGCGTGTGAGTGGTTGCAAAGCGAGGCGGAGCCTGCGGAAGCCCACGTGGAGGTGGGAGCGCCGTGACAGGCCCATGCTGCTTGGTGGCCTTTCTGGGTCTTTCTGCTGGGTTTGTTAGCCCGGGGGCTGCCCCAGCCCAGCCCCACATTTCACATCTCCCCTTTCCCACCAGGTGTACCGCCCCAACGGGCCAGACGCCCTCCGTGGCCGGGGGCAGCGGATACACCTTCAGCTGTGGGACACCGCGGGGCAAGAAAGGTAGGGGAGCTTCAGCAAAATGCCTCTCTCTCGGCTGCTGTGTTTGCATGGAAGGGCCTGGCGCCGTCAGCGTTCCTGTCTGTCCGGCATGCAGGGGGAGCCCCACAGGAGCCAACGCCAGCGGCGCGGCTCCACTCTGCCCCTTGAAGGGGATGGAGCCGGTAGCTCCTTGGTTTCTGCCTTGTGTTCCCGGGGATGGTCTGTCGGTGGCTTCTTTCTCAGAAGGCCAGGCAGGAGTCACAGGCAGAGGGCCGCTGGGCGGCCGGGGGGCGGGGGGGGGCCCTCCGCTGCTCTGGTTCGGCAGGGCAAGTCCCTGGAGACCGGGGGGGGGGGGATCACATCCTCCAGGCAGGCTGAAGGCAAATGGGAGGCTCCCACCCACCCTCTGTTCCCCACGGAATTAGGCCACACCCGCAGCTGTAGGCAGGGTCTTCTGTCCACGGGCATCAGGTTCCATGGGGTGGATGAGAAACGTGAGCACCCAGTGGGCGTGTGGGTCCTCTGCCTGGGAAGGGGCCCTTTGCCTTCTGTGGCTTTTGGCCAGAGACTTTGCCCAGTGGGGCCTAAAGAGCCCCCCCCTCCCCCCAGTCCTCCTTCAGGTTGCTGTGGACTTGGTCGACAAGAATTACCACTCTGGTTCTTACCAAGGGAGCTTCGTCTCTCAAAAGCTCATTTCCCCACAAGAATCTTGCTGCTGGACTCGAACCCAGCTCTTCTCCTCCAGACCGATGCGGCTGCCCTCTGGTGCACTGATTCTGGGTGGCAGTGGCCCCAAAAGGAGTTGGCCTGCCCTCCCTCCCTCCCTCCCTCCCTCCCTCCCTCCCTTGTTCCGGCTGAAAGCCAGCATGCCTGCGGAGGACCCTGGCCTGGCTTTCCCCAAGGAGCCCTGCTTGTCTCTGGGCAGGTTCCGGAGCCTGACGACGGCCTTCTTCCGAGACGCGATGGGCTTCCTCCTCCTCTTTGACCTGACCAACGAGCAGAGCTTCCTGAACATCCGGAACTGGATGAGTAGGTCCCTTCCTTTCCCACCCTTCTGGGGCTGGGGGGGGGGGGGGGCGGTCAGGGCAGAGCCCTCTGCTGGCTCCAGGGGAACCGCCGGAGGGGAGGACTGGGACCCCACGCCCTCGGGCAGACCTCGCCCCCCCCCCCCCCCGGGGCTTTGCACGCAGGAAGGCCTGAAGCGCCCTCAGCCAGAATCCGGCCCTTCAGAGGCTCTCCCAGGCCCAGCCCACCTCCTCCGGGCACTCCTGGGGGTTGGGGCGGGGCCACCTTCTCGTCTGCCAGGCCACAGGGCCCCCAGCAGGGCCGCCTTCCTCGCCCCCCAGCTCTGGAGCCTGGCATCCGCCAGAGGGGTCTGCCATGGGAAGCCTCAGTCTCTCCTGCCCGGAGGTCCGATATGTGGCGCTCCAGAGGAGAAACCCGCCGAGCTGTCCCCTGCCCGGACCAGAGGCCAGTGGGGCAGGCTGGGCGGCTGGGTGGGTGGGTGGGTGCGTGTCCATCCCTTCCTTTGCATCACAGGGGGGCCGGGCCGGTTTCTGTTCTCCTCCCCCCGCCCCCAGCAGAGGGTCTCTGAGCCAGACTCCCGGCCAACAGAGGCTTCTCTTGGGCGGCTGAGGACAGGGCCCGCCGTGCAGACCCATGCTGGGAGGGGGATGGGCAGGCAAGCGGAGAGGGGGCAAGGGTCGTCATGGCCAGCATCCTGCCCCCTGCCGGAATCCCGTCCGGTCTCTCCCCACCCCCCACCCCCCACCTAGAGCCCAGGAAGCCCCAGCAGCCTCCCCCCCCCCCCAAGCTGGCTCTGCCTCCTGTTTTGCGAGGTCCTCCTGCAGGGCTCCCTTTGACTCCAGCCCCACCAGAAGGCCGGGCCGAGAGAGGAGCCCTGCTTGGAGGCAGACCAGACCCGCCCCCGCCCCGAGGGTGGCCCTTGAGGGTCCGGAGGGGGTGCCCTGCCGACCCCTGCCCTCCCCTTTGCCCGTCCTGCCAGGCCAGCTCCAGATGCACGCCTACTGCGACAACCCGGACGTGGTCCTGTGCGGGAACAAAAACGACCTGGAAGAGCAGAGGGCAGTCAGCAAGGAGGAGGCCAAGGAGCTGGCGGAGAAATATGGGCAAGTGTCCACCCCACCCTGGACTGGAAAGGCCTCCCCCCCCTCCCATTGTTCCACTTTGGTGGGGGGGAGGAGACCCCCCCCCCAAAGAAAAAAGCTCTGCCTCTCTCCAGTGCTGCCCCAGGGGCAGAATGTGCCAAGCTCGCGTGCGTGTGCGTGTGTGGGCGTGTGTGGGTGGGGTGGGGTGGGGTGGGGTCCAGGGAACTGGCACCAGCCCCCCCCTCTTGGGGCATGCCGCAGAGGGCTGCCGTCCTCCAGGTGGGCCCTGAAGAGAATGATAGCTGAAAGAGATCAGCTCCCCTGGGGGACAGGGCTGCTTTGGAGGGCAGGCCTCGTGCCCCACTGGTGCCCCTCCCCCCCCCAGGCTCCACCCCCCCCCAAACAACCTCCGGGGGTTTCCCATCCTGGAGCTGGGAGCCTCACTGGTGGGGGGCGGGGGGGGCGTGAAGTGAGCCAGCTGGGGGGGCAGGAAGAGCAGGTGTGGGGAGCACCATCGTTCTTCTCCCTGCTGGGGTCCCTTCCCGCTACTCGTCTTCACTCATCGGCTCCCCCACGCCCCCAAGCCTCAGAGCCTGCAGCCCCCCTGACTCAGTTTGCCTTCCGTAGGATCCCGTACTTCGAAACGAGTGCGGCCAGTGGGACCAACGTGAGCCAGGCCATCGAGACGCTGCTGGACCTCATCATGAAGCGCATGGAACGGTGCGTGGACAAATCCTGGATCCCGGAAGGGGTGGTGCAGTCCAATGGCCACAGCTCAACGGAGCAGCTCACTGCAGAGAAAGAGAAGAGCAAATGCGGCTGCTGAGGGCGTTAAATGACCCAGTGATGCTCTCCAGGGTGAAGCTCAGCGGGACCCCCTCCCGGGCCATTCTTGCCCTGGCATAATAAGCATAGAAGAGCTCACTCGGAGGGGCCTTCCCTCGGGAGCCCCCCTGGTGCTTTGCAAATTGTCCGAGGACTGATTGCATTCGGGGCTCTCCTGCACCGAGGGCTTTTGCCCTGTAATGGAGTTCAGATCCTCTCATGGCAGCAATAAAACCAGTTATTGGAAGATATGCAAGTCACGGACTGTTAATGGCTGGAGAGATTCTGCTCTAGATGACGCCCTTCGAGGCATTCCCAGGGCAGACGCCCCTCGGGGAGGGAGGCGCATGGAGACCTCCGCCTGCTAAAACGTAGATGGGCAAGGAGCGCAGGAGGGTCACACGCAGGTCTTGCTTGTGTTTTGACAGGAATCTAGGGCCAGCTCAGGCTTGCTGTTAAAGGTCTTGGTCCCAAGCGCACACACACTGGTGCAGAGAATCTCCAGCCCAAGGGGGCCGAAACTGTTAGCACAGGCCTCTGGCGTGGTGAGGTCTGACTGTACTTGAATTAACGCTTCTCCGTTTACTCCTCCAGTTTCTTGGTGTGTGTGGTTGTTTGTCCCAAGAGAAACAAAGGGGTGTTTGTGGTGACGGCTTGCTTGTGTGCCATCAACAGGCCAAAGGGGTTCACTGGTTCTCAGCTGCAAGGCCAGGCGGAAGCTGTGCTCTTCCAAGGGGTCCCACCACCTTCCTGGAGTGCCTTCCGCACGGGACAGAAGCGGCTGAGAGCAAACCTGGTCCCCAGACCTTGCAGTGGCCGGCTGGAATGGTGGCCGGCCTCCTCCCTTGGCCTCCGCAGAAGGCTGTCCCCACCACCATGTGCCTTTTCAGCCCGGCGACATGTTCATCATGTCGCCAAGCGTTCTCACCCTGGCCATCCTCCACTTGCTTGTGCCACTCCCGTCCAGAGCACCAGTGCCACTCCTGCCCCCCCCCCCCCAGCACAGAGCACCAGGAGCCCAGATGAGCCAGCCAGGCGCTTCACAGCCTCTCTGGCACAGCTGAAACGTTCTCTTGCTGTTTAGCAAATCTGACTGAGGAACTGGGGGATCTGGAGAAGGAAATATAATCTGCTTGTGTGGGAAATGGGCAGTGTTTGTGTTTGGGGAGGGAGCAGGTTATGGGAGGGTGGCCAAGGGGTTTCCACCGCTTCAAAGCCTCTGTCTGGAAAGACGTGGGGCATGTCGATAGTCCCCAGAGAACACCGCTCAGGGCATCTTCATGGAAATCTGTATGTCCTAAGAGGGAATAGCTTGGAAGCTATTTAATGCCACACTAATTGAAGCCCAATTAGAATGTACTCCACAGGTTAGGAAAAGCACTGCCAAGTCTCAAAGAAGGCCTGCGTGGTTAACAACACGAGTCAAGGAAGCTATAAAAAGAAATAGAGGCTTCTTTTAAAAAGTGGAAGGTCTGCACCAATGAATGAAACAGGAGGGACCACAGACTTTAGCAAAATGGAGTGGGTTCCTAAAAGCATCGAGACCAACAGTAAACATTTTTAAAAATAAATCCGGAGCAGGAAACCAGCCAGAGAAGCAGTGGGGCCTTTGGATAACAAAGGAATACAAGGATTGCTAAAGGAAGATGGGGAAATGGCTGAAAAGCTCAATGACTTTTTTGCTTCTGTGTTCTCTACAGAAAGTGGGGGGCACGTAACTCTGCCACAGCCACTACTTTCAGGAAGGGAGTCTGAAAAACCAACCAAATCAAGGTGACCAGAGATGAAGTTCTAGACCTATTGGGGAAATTAAAAATCCATAAATTTCCAGGTCCTGGTGGCATACACCCAAGCATTCTTAAGGAACTTGGATATGAGATGGGTTAATAAATCAACTATCACTAAATTCAGCCGCTGTACCAGAAGACTGGAGAGTAGCAAATGTGACGCTACTTTTTAAAAAGGGATCCAGAGGAGAACCAGGAAAGGCCAGTCAGCCTAACATCTATCCCAGGCAAATTAGTATAAAACTGAAATCAAAGACAGAATTGTTAGGTACACAGAGGGGTTTTTCCTGATGAAGGAAAATCAGCATCGCTTTTGCAAAGGGAAGTCCTGCCTCACCAGCCCTTTGGAGTGCTTTGAGAAAGGGAACAAGTAGGTAGACGACAGGGACCTGGCAGGCATTATATACTTGGACTTCCTAAAGGTTTTTGACACGGTACCTCACTTGTGGACTAAAAACTGGTGAAATGACAGGAGGCAAAGAGTAGGAATCAAGGGACAGGTCTCACAGTGGAGGGAAGGAAGCAGTGGCTCCATGGAAGCGTCAGCCCCGTGTGCTGCAGTGGTGAAAAAGGCAAACTCCATGCTCGGGATTGTTAGGAAAGGGACTGAGAATAAAACGACCTATACTGTAATGCCCCTGTACAGATCTATGGTGTGGTCCCATTTGGAATACTGTGTACAGTTCTGGTCACCATATCTTAAAAAACAACATGGCCGAGCTGGGAAAAGTACAGAGGAGGGCGACCAAGACGATTCGGGGGGTTGGAGCACCTTCCCTAGGAGGAAAGGCTGAAGAAGAGTCTGGGACTTTCCTGTTTAGAAAAGAGACAACCGGGGGCATGGTAGAAGTTTATAATATGCACAGGGTGGAGAGAGTTGGCAAAGAGAAAGCTTCCTTTCTTTCCCAACATAGAAGTTGAGAGCATCCAATAATGAGCAGGAAAGATGAAAGGAAACAGACCTTTACACAGAGAGTGACTGAAATCTGGAACTTGCTGCCAGAGGATGTAGTGATGGCCACAGGAACGCTCAGCTTTAAAAGGGGATTGGATAGATTCATGGAGGATAAGTCTGTCTGTGGTACTAAACCTCTGAATCCCTGAGCCAGGAGGCAACATCAGGGGGAAGGCCTCAGCCTCTCTGCCCTGTTGGCCCTCCGGAGGAATTGGTCGGCCCCTGTGTGAGACAGGATGCTGGACTAGAGGGACCATTGGCCTGACCCAGCAGGGCACTTCTGAGGTTCTTAGGGGGGGGGGTCCATCTGCTGGAATAATCATCCCATCTGAGAAGTTGTAGAGGAAGGCCAAGTTGTTGCTGTCCTTTGAAACGAAGGCATCTCCCTCGCAGAAGGGACGCCCACCAATCCCGCTGCTCATTTTCCACTTGCAGGGGTCCTGTCAGGTTCCAGGCACCCTTGAAGGGTGGCTCCATCTGTGGATGGGCTGCCAAAAGGGCAGCGGCACCTCTCCCTTTGACGGGAGGTGGCTTGAGTGTTGTATTATTATTCATGTGCGCACATCCCTTCCCCACCCCCCGCTGCTGCCTCCTCTGCTGCTGTGAGGAGGGGGCGTTTTCTGGAGGGATGGGCTGGGGGGGGTGTGTCCAGGGGCCTGCATAAATGTGTGCTGCAACCTCCCTGTCTTCTGGTTGGAGCAGCCACTCCTGGGCCTGGAAAGCCGGGCCGGGTCTGGGTTGGAAAAACGCCTGGAGACTTTGGGGGTGGAGCTGGGAGAGGGCGGGGCTTGGGGAGGGGAGGGGCCTTGGCATGGTCCAATGCCACAGAGTCCACCCTCCAGAGCAGCTGTTTTCTCCAGGGGTTCAAATCCAAAAAACTGGGAAAAGCAGCATCACAGAGACGCAAAATAAACAATATCCGCTAATCAGCCTTTGCAAATCATTTTCAAATCAGTTGCCAGCTCCGGGCCTGGAGGCACCGGGAGATTCAAGGGTGGTTTCTGTGAGGCAGGGTGCCGCCCGCCTTTCAGAGCGGTCTCGGTCCCTCCGGGAGGGTTGCTTCAAACACAAGAACAACGCCTGGCTCGGTGTCGTCTGGAAACCCCTTGTGATTCCGGGAGGACTCCAGCCCACGCCTGGAGTTGGCGGCCCTGCCCCCGAGGGGATTCCTCCGCACCGCTGAAGCACCCCCTAGCAGGCCTCTCTCCCTCCCTCCAACTGACCAACCAACCAACCAACCACCCACCGTGGCGCGGGATGAGGGGGGCGGGGCTCCTTCGTGCGCATGAGCGGCTGGGCGCTCCGCCGGCCGGCCCTGCGAGGTAGCACGGGATCCTCCGCCTCGGCCCTTCCCGCGCATGCGCTTTCAGGGGGGCGGGAGGAGCCGGCCTTGGCCGCTCTAGGCACAGCCCGGGAGCAGCGAGAGGGCGCTTCCGGTTCTGTCTCGTCTCTTTCCTGCGCCGTCGGTAGCGAGCGAGCGAGCGAGATGCGCGTGGAGCGGTGCTACTTCTGCGCGGGGCCCCTCTACCCCGGCCACGGCGTCACCTTCGTCCGCAACGACTGCAAGGTAGGCACGCCCTCGCGCCGGCCCTCAAGCCGCGGGAGGGGAGGGGAGGGGAGGGGAGGGGAGGGGCGGCGCCGTCGCCGTCGTCGTCGTCCTGGTAGCAGCAGCGGCCCCGCCCGCGCGCGCGTTGACCGGCCCCGCGTCTCTTCCCCCCCCGCCCCCCCGCACAGGCGTTCCGTTTCTGCCGCTCGAAGTGCCACAAGAGCTTCAAGAAGAAGCGGAACCCGCGGAAGGTGCGCTGGACCAAGGCCTTCCGGAAGGCGGCCGGCAAGGAGCTGGCGGTGGTGAGTGGCCGCGGGGCGGGGCAGCTGGCTGGGGAGCCTTCCGGTGGACGGGGGGCGGTCCCTGCCTGGTTCCCGGGGGTGACCCTCCTGTTGTCTCCCCCCCCCCCCCCCCCCCCCATACAGGACAACTCGTTCGAGTTTGAGAAGCGCCGGCATGAGCCCGTGAGATACCAGCGAGAGCTCTGGCAGACGTCAGGTACGGGCCCTCCTGGCCCTCCCCCACCCGGCAGCACTCCCCGGGGGCACCCTTCGTCCCGGGCCCTTTTGCGGCTCCATCTGCCAGCCCTGCCTGGCTCTGGAGCAGAGCCACGTCCAGGGAAAAGCAGCCTGAAACCCACCAAGCACATGAGCACACCAAAGGGGGGGGGTGTTGTTCTGGTAGCTGAAGCCTGCGCATACGCTTGCCAGTGGAAGAGAGAGAGAGCAGTAAATAGGCTCCCTGTCCCTACTGCAGAAAAGGGTCTCACCTTACTCTCAGGAACCCCACTTGAAGGCTTACCCCTGGGGGAGCACAATGCCCCCACATACACACACAACTGTACCATCACAGTTCACGGTGTGACTTACCATTGGATTAAAGTAGAGAGAGCTTCTTCCAAAAGAGCTCTTCCTGTCTAGTTTCCAAAATCAGAAGAGCAGCCCTGTCCAGTGTGCAGTCAGGTGACAGATGGCGTTAGGCTGAGGGCAGTGCCAATCACAGGTCACCTTTTGCACTCACCGCTGAGGCAACCGTTGAACCTGGGACTTCCCAGTTCACCTTAGGGCACATAAACAGATGCAGTGCCACCTTTGCTCTGCTTTGGGCACAGGCACAGACTCGCTTCAGTTGCTGTGTCACAAAGCTAAAACAAGAAACTGTGCTTCTGCTTTCACTGCCTGAGCTTGTGAAAAGCTCCTTGTAATGTGCTGCCCCCCCCCCTTTGTTTTCCCAGTTGATGTCATGAAGAGAGTGGAAGAGATCAAGCAGAAGCGGCAAGCCAAGTTCATCATGAACAGGTGGGGCTGTCGGCACCTTCAGGCTGTAACTGAGCTGGTCTTTGACCCCGGCAGAGATTCTGGGGCTCAGAAACAGCCTTTCCGTATGCTCTTCTTGGGAAGAGGCCCGCTTCCAGGGGTCGGGGCCGGGGCCTGTGTAGCATATGGAGAGAAGGGGCTGGCTTCTCAGGATGAATTGGGCTTTGGTGGGGTCACCACGGGCAGCCCTGGCATCCAAATAAGGGTCCAGTGCTGAATTTTCTCCTGCTGCCCATCGCACACAGCTTGCATGAGCAAAGTCCCCCCCCCCCCCCGCAAACAGGAAATATTTAATTTGTGTGCATTTAAAATCTACTGCTGCAATATCATATCCTGTTTGGAATAAAATTGTTTTCCATTTCCGCTCTCCTTAGGCTAAAGAAAGGCAAAGAACTGCAAAAGACTCAAGACATCAAGGAAGTCAAACGGAACATCCACCTCATTCGGGCTCCACACGCAGGTGAGCCTCCCCCACCCCGGACTAGAAGGCTGATAACCTTGCGTGGACTGCTTGAGAGCAGCCTCCCAGAAGCCCATAGTCCCAACGCGGCTTGTGAGCTGTGACGCCGGCCCCATGTTGCCTTCAGGGCTCGGGTGTCCCACTGCCCAGTGGAAAGAGTTTAGGTGTGCCACCCTAGCTGTGTCTCCCAGTAAGGGGTGTTTTCACTGCTTCCCTTGAGCCTTTGCGGAGGAAGTTCTCCTGCCCTCTCAGCTGAATCCCAGCTAGGGGCCCTTTTGCTTTGGGCTGCCAGCAGGGGTGGATCCTGCCAGGGCCCCCCTCTCCTCTAGGGTGGTATGCAGGGGCTGTGGTCATTCAGAGTCCTCCAGGGGTGCACTCCGGTGTCACTCAGACTGGCTTTCACAAAGGTGGAAGGAAATTAGGAAGCTGGCTTGGATAAGATGGAGCCTTACAAGGGATAGGAGCACATGAAAGCTATACTCCTGTGTGGGCTAGGGTGCAGACGGTGGTTCAGAAAGGGGTGGAAGCGGCACACTGGTCACTTGGTTGGCCTGTGACCAGTCTTCCCTCTAAGCTGAGTTAGTGTGAACTTGCTCAGTTTTTTAGCCTCCGGCTCACACATTTTTGCCTTCACTCGGGAAGGATGGTTCCAGAGCAAACTCAGTTATGCAGCAGCCGAATCACTCGCTGACAACTTTAATGCCAGTAAGCTCACAAAGTAGAATTTTATGCTCACAAGACTCCACAGCTTTGAGGGAGCATTGCCTGTGACCATCATCACCCCTGGTAGGAAGGACAGAGATGCTCAAATGGGAAGGAAGGCATCTTGGAGATGCCAGGAGCAGCACTTTGGGTAGGGATCCTGTTTCCCTGAGGTTGTACGCTGCTCTAATGGAGGCACTGCGATACAGATCGGAGTTCAGGAAGGTAGCCAGATCAGCCCTTCCAGTAGGGACGTGGACTACGAGAAAAACATATTTCTCATTGGAATAAGAGATTTACCTCTGCAAGAAGGCTAGGAAGGGACTGGAACTCCTAACTGAATCTTGAAGAGAGCTGAACTGAACTGTCTTTTTTGTGACTTTTAGGCAAAGCCAAACAGCTGGAAGAGAAGATGGTCCAGAAACTAGAGGAAGCTGTGGCCATGGAGGACTCTGCCTAGAGGGGCTGTTTCTCTGGATTGGGACTTGGTGGAGTGCCCGACTTTGCAGGCTGACCCTCTGGTCTGGGGCATGCCTGGTGTGGCTTCTGGCTCTGGGGTCAGCCAGGGTAGGGGCCGGAGCTGTGTTGGGAGGCACCGGTGGGAGTGGGCTCTCATTTGGATTGTAAACTGGTAGGCGAGTAAAAGAGCTGCCACAGACAGCGTGAGCCTTTTGTGTGCTTGTTGCTGAAATCCACGGAGATCAAGGGGGGGCATGCAGTGAAGGCCCTTGGGAGGGGCCCACTTGTGCCCTCCTGAAGGGAGGTGTGGCTGGTTTGGTCCACAGTGGGCTGCTTTCTGGTAGTTGGGGGAAAAGGCTTTATCTAGCCGTGTTCTGCAGTCCCATCCCCTAGCTCCCCGAGGCCACCTGTCTCCAAATGGAGGTTCTGTTCAGCCCTGAGAGAGCACTCCTCCTCCAGGGATTTCTGTCATCCCTTTTTCAAATCATCTAAGCTCATGGCTCTACACCGCCTGTAGCAGTGAGTTCCACAAGTCAATTGTGCACTGTGGGAAGGAGGACTTCCTTTTGTCCGTCCTGAATCACCCACCACTTTCAGTAGGTGTCACCCCAGTTCACGCACTCACTTTTAATTTTCCTCAGGCATTTTAGTTTCATGCATCGCGGTGCTTTTCAGCTCTAGCACTGTACATAATGTGTCAAAAGTAGCCGCAACTTAGATCTCTACAGGGGCTTTTGTGCTAGTAGCCCCTTTTGACTTACCCTGCACCCGGCATCTGCCTTTTCCTTGAGCCTGGACTTCTCATGTGTATAGTCAGCATTCTTTGCTGTAGCCGGAAACACTGGATTTGAAGTTCATTTCTGAAAACACTCCTCAGGAGCTCCACAGCGGGGTGAGGCAGGACTTCCTTCTGCGACAGCTGCACTGACGGTGGCTTGCAAAGGGGCCTTCTTACTCCCTGCCTACTTAGTAATTCTCGGTTACTGAAGTGGCACCTGTACTCTTCTGTTCGGGGGGGGGGGGGGGGGGAGGCCAGGAGGTGGCAGAGAGTGACTTGTTAGTTTTTAATGTCTGCTCTGGCCAGTCTGTTTGGCGCTTTCCCGTGGCCATACTTTGAAAATAGCGGGGGGGGGGGGAGCAACCTCCCCGGCCTCCCGCAGCCCCTTCTGCTTCAGTGTGTCTCTGTGGGTGGAGCTTTGTGCCTCTCTGGCTGGGCTGACTTCTCCGCACGCATGGCTGCCTCGTGAGCCTGGTCTGCCTTGGCCCAGCAGTGGGGGAACTGCCACACATGGTGGGCAAGAGGACAGCAGCAGGTCCCACTGGTCTTAGGGTGCTGGTTCAGTCTGACTAGCTCAGTCAGGGGGAGCCACTGGTTGGGCTGATAGTGCAGAAATGGGCAGAGCCCTGGCAGGCAGCCGGAAGAACAAACTCTTTAATGTGCAGACAATTCACATGTTGATAAAAGCCCAAGTGGTACTCGCTCTCTCTCGGCCTGTCATGTTCCACGCATGCAACACCCCCTTCCCCCCGGCTCTCTGAGCCTGCTCCATTTGGCTGATGCTTCAGTGGCCTTTGTTCAAGTTCGGGTGTTGTTCCAGCAAATGCAGCTCTCGAGTGGAAATCGCCGCCTCTTTATGTCAGTGGGTGATCTGCTTTGCTTTTTGAAAGCTTTCAGAGGTTCTCGCTGATGGCTGTCAGCATGTGACAGGCCTTGGCCTAAGGCACTTTCCGGCAGCAGTGCCTTGAAGGAGCTGAGACGTCCCCCTGCTCTGCCTTTGGGGGTCTCTGGCCTGCCCTGACAGCTGTTGGGAATACTCAAAAGGCAAGCTGCTGGGGCTTCACAGCAGTCCCCCACATATCCATGGGTAGATTCCCTGAGCCAGTCAATGGAGAATGTGTTGGAACTCCTAAATGCCAGGACCAAGGCATGCCTGGCTTAGTCCTGCATGGGCTGAATCTGGAGCGAGGGATGTGCCTGGCGGCAGCAGCTCTGCAAAACCCCAGGCTGGCCCTCCTGCCTGGAAAAAGGTGGGGGGGGGGGCGCGCGACTGCTGCTGCTGCTGCTGCTGAGCCAGGGAACTACAGACTGGTGACTGGCAAAGGCTTGTGGCACTGCAGGGGGCCTGGCCGTTGCCCCAGCTGAGCTGGCCTCTCCTGTGGTCCCTGCGTGCGGCCGAGGCTTGTTGCCCTTGAGCCAAGATGCCAGGCTCCTCCCTATCGGTTACTGCTTGACTGCAGTCGGCTTTCCCCTGCTGTGTGTTGAGCACGTATGTCTCATCTTTCAGTGTGTGTGTGTGTGTGGCATGCAGGTTAGTGTAGCTGTCTCGTTTCCAGTGCCAAGGGAAAGTGCGTCCCTGCCCCTTTCTGGGTGCCCTCCTGGGTGTCAGCGGAGTGGCTTCATGCCCTTTCTGCAGCACAGGCAGCTGCTCTTCAGGAGTGCTTTCCAGGTTGCTGCTAGTGCGGTGCCGGGCCAGGTGTTTCCCCTTGGAAGGGACCAACTGAGCCCCCTTTGTGTTCTGCAGCGACTCAGGATTGTGCCCTCTAGCTCCCCACCCATCCACGGGCATTCCCCATAGCAGGCATCATCTGTCTTTCCCACCCCTGTGCTCAGACCGACAGGCAGGTCTTTGCCATCTAAGGCTAATAGCCCAAGAGTGGGTCCTTCTGTGCTCAATTCTTAAGCAAAGGAGAGAGATGCAAGTTCCAGGCAAATCGTTGGATCTTTAATGAAAAACCAGAATTGATTCATGTCCAGTTTTCTTCCGGGCTTGGCTTACTCCTACGCACTGCAGACGATTGTAGCACCCGGGCTGGATCTGGAAAGCAGCCTGCCTTTGCAAGTGGCTTCAAAACTGCCCAGAAGAAAACCCTAAAATGCAGATGCCAGGACAGGAGAGGGGGGGTGGGGGCTTTGCCTGCCAGGCCTCAAAGCAAGGGGAAGCCACCTAAAGTCTTTTCGAGATCCTACCAGGTTTTTATACCCCGCTTTTCTCTACCTTAAGGAGTTTCGAAGCAGCTCGCAATCCCATTCCTCTCCCCCTGGGAGGCAGGTGGGGCTGAGAGAGTCCTGAGAGAACTGGGACTGGCCCATGGTCACCCACGCAGCAGGCTTCCTGTGGAGGAGGAGGCGGCATGGGGAATCAAGCCCAACTCTCCAAATTAGAGCCTGCTGCGCTTAACTGCTATGCTGCATTAGCACGGGAGACTGAGGGACAGGCCACAGAGTGTGGGTGCGTGGAGGCGGTGCTCGGCATGCAGAAGGCCCCCCCTCTGCCCAAGCCCTTGCCGAGCTGCTGCCAGCCAGAGTTTGGCTCTGCTGGACTGAGCCGCCCCCCCGCCCCCCCTGAGGGAGAGGTGCCTCCAGAATGTTCCGTCGGGAAGTGCTGGAATGCTGAACGCTTGAATTCTTTCATAAATGGGAAATTTGCTACTGACCAATTGTTTCACAGTGTCCACCCTGCCCAGGCTCAGTCCCCTGTATCAGTGGGGGGTGGAGGCCGGGCACTTGGCATGGCTGAGTTCAAAGTAAGTCCCAGAGGAAACCTCCGAGAGGGGCAAGCAAGGCCGTGGAATGGTGGCACCAGCTCCTGGGGTCCCCGCAGGCTGCTTCGCATCCAGCCCTGCTTCATTATGCGCGCACACACGGCAGGGCTGCCAAATTCTCTTACTCTCTGAAATCAATAATTGTATTTTATTTTAAGGCTGCAAGCACCAAACGAGAACTCCATTTCTACCAAATGCTTAAAAGAGAGACCATAAATCAGTTGTTTTGCTGCAAACCCCAGGGACCTTAAAACGGGCTCAAGCTCCTCTGTATGTGACTAGAATGCTCCTTTCGCTCCGTAGCTCAGGGCTTTGTAGCCTTCCCAAATACTGCCCGGTCTCAGTTAAGCAGAGAAAAAGAGATGCTTGCTGTAGAAGACGGACATTCACTATAGTTGCTGTTCCATTACTGGTGTGTGGGGGGGGGGGGGGCGGGGGATAGGCAGGCCAGGGACCGTTCTTGGGGGCAACCAGTATGCAGTCCTCATTGGAAGGGAGCAGCTGGGAAATGGGTTTGAAACCTGATGTTTGAAACCCACATGCACACAGTTTTGGAAAAGACTGGTTGAACATTGACTGGAGGGGAGAAGCACAGGCAAAGCGTGGAGAAAAATAGGGCACAGACGTGATGGATGGTGCGAAAGCCAAAAGGCCAGCCAGGTGAAGGGGAGGCGGCCGAGGTATCTCTTGAGCCAGCTGTGCGTTCCTGCATCTGGGAGGCGGCCTGGCTTAGCCACTGGGGAAACACACCTGTGTGCAGAGCCTCCAAGGAGAAGGGCAGCCGCCCAGCTAGACTGGCTGGCTGGTCAGTGGCGAGCACCAGTGGACTGCCTTCTCCATGCCCCCCCCCCCAAGTGAGATCGGAGGGAGACCTCCCAGGGCGGCTGCTCTCTCTCGTTTCCTGGGAGGGCCCCCTGCCTCGGCCCTCGCCCTGTTGCTGGCACTGCGCGCGCACACAGAGGGCCTCGCGCGCCCCTGTAAGCAGCACCTGTGCCTTGTGGGATCAGTTCTGGCTTGGCCCTGGGGGTCCTCAGTGATGCTGGTGCTAAGGAGGAGGAGCGGGGGCACCTGTTGTCCGGCCGGGGGTCTTAACTGATTGCAACTGGGCCCGCCAGTCCACTTTCCTGGATGGAAGGGCAAGGTGTATGAGGTTATAGTATAACATTGATGCAAACGTAGGCATCAGTGCCTGTCCCTTCTTTTTATTCACGAGAGTAAAAAATGCAGGGGGAAGAGGACCATCCCTCTCTCCGGTGATTAACTGGAAGCTTCTCTGCAAGCCCCAAAGATGAAGGTTGGTGGCCCTGCTTGTGGGGCTCGGAGCCAGCATTCCAGCTGTCCAGAGTGGCTTGGCATGATAGCCATCGAAAGGGCCGGCGACAGATCATGTGGTATCATGACCACAAAGGAGCAATGTGTCATTTGGCAGTTGACTGACCCTGAAGCTTGTCACTCATGTAATGAGTGTCTGAGACACTTTGCCCTCCCCACAGGGCATCTTTCGTTGGAAAAATGGTTTCTTTCTCCCGGAGACAAGGCAGCGGCACAAGAGAGACACAAGGGGGGAAAGGCTGGAGCCCAAGGGATGTCCCAAGAGCGTGGGGGAGGGGGAAAGGAGAGAGCCCAGATCCTACACAGAGTCCACTGAGAGGGAGGCACCCTGGCCTCTCACCGCTTGTTTTTCTCTCTCGGACACGGCACTGGGCTGCCAGGAGCCCCCTAGAGACCAGCAAGATTTTCAGGTTTTGAATTTTCAAGAGGTGAAGTTCCATTTTGACTCTCGAAAGCTCATACCCTGAAAATCTTGTTGGCCTCTGTGGAGAAATGCATTGTCTCCCGGAAGGTTGGCAATGGAAAAAGGCCTCCACTGTGCGTTTGAACCATTTTTCTTTCTGAGCTAAGAATAAGCAGGAGTGGAGAGAAAATTAACCCATGGCCTTCCAGGCGCACCTCTTAATGGATTCAGCAGGAGAGACAATAGGATGGGCCAGTGCACAGAGGTTTGGAGGACGAAGAATACCAGAGAGACCATTAGGAAGGGAATTTCTAGAGCCTACAGGAAAAGCTCTGACCCCACCTGACCTGGTTAGTGGGAGGAGACAGGGATTTGCTAAAACCTTCTTGCGACAGGAAAATAGCTCTCTTTCCTTTGGGTGCTTTGTTTCTAAGGGGACACACAGCCTCTCCTTTACAAGGCAGCCATTGTGCTCACCTCAAGAGCTGGAGCAGCCTTCAAGGTAATGCAAACTTTGAAGGGATTTGTAACTACCTCAGCTAAAGGGGCCTGCCCTATTTTAACATCTATTAGGGCATGCGTAGAGGAACGGACAGGATTTGCATGTCTTACCAAATTTCTTTTGTTTTCCTTGCTCAACCTGGCGCTGTGCTTGTAAAACACTTCCTTTTTAACAAATATTTTAAGCTTTTGACGTTTGGAGTGGTTCTTTGTACTGCATAGACCTCCACTGTATCGGTGCTGCTATTTCTAAAGGAGCTCCAGGGGGTTGGCAAGCAGTTATTCCTCCAAGGGTGCCCAACTGTCCCTGCAGTTGCCAGGCCGTGGGAGACACAGAGGCAAGGGCCTCAGAGCTTAGAAGGGGAGCTGGGGTCCTGATCTTCCCAGGCGGGGATCTCTAAATTGATCAGGCGGTGGTGGCAGGCTACTCAAGGAAGAAAGGGGAAAGCCCCTCCAGGGAGTTGGGGACCTCTCGGAGGGCAGGGCAGACACATTCTGCCACAGTCTCTAAGATGCTGGAGGACTGGAATCCAGCTGTTGACACTCGGGAATTTTGCCCCAGTTTTCATCTCTTGACACTTACCCAGAACTTCATTTGCTTTGCTGTCACCCACTCAGGCCAGAGAGATCTTTTAGGAGCTCCTCACAATCCACTTTGCTTCTCACCACCCTGAATAACTGGATGTTGTCTGTAAACTTTCTCATTCACTCTTCAGTCCTGATTCCAGAAAAATTCCTGAACGAATTGAAGAGCACTGGTCCCAAAATAGTCTGTAGGACTCTCTTCCTCCCATTGCAAGAATTCTCCATTGAGTCCTACTTCGTATTTTCTGTAGGAACAACCAGTTCCTAGTCCACAGTGGGATCTGCGGCCTTGCACCATTTACTCCAGAGCCCCTGGTGAAGAACTCTGTCAGAAGATTTTTGCAAGTCCCCAATAGAGCCATGTATCGCTCACCCTTACCCACATTGGGGAGGGAGAACTGGTTCCCCAGCCTAAAGTTCCCAGCTTGGGTGGGGCAGGGCAGAGCTCCGTATGGGGCCCAGGTCCCCCCGTTTTCCCTGCTGGGTCAAGTCCGACCGGCCGGGTGGCCTCTGTTCCTGCCATCACAGGTGTGTGAGCTGGGTGAGGCCTGGCAAATGCCTCAGTTGCCCCTGAGTTGACGGGATGAGCAATGAAGCAGCCCCAGGCAAACTGGACCAGAAAGTGCTCTTGGGATACCTGAGAAGAAGAGGAGATTGGATCTATACCTTGCCCTTTGCTACCCAAAGGAGTCCCAGAGCAGCTTGCAATCTCCTTTCCCTTTCCCTCCCCACAACAGTCACGTGTGAGGTAGGTGGAGCTGAGAGAGCTCTGACAGGAACTGCTCTTTTTCAAGAACAGCTGGTACAGAGCTATGGGTTGCCCAAGGTCATCCAGCCAGGTGCAAGTGGAGGAGTGGGGAATCAAACCTGGTTCTTCCAGATTAGAGTCCGCGCACTTAACCACTACACCAAAGCGCACTGGGCCAAACCAGAGAGCATCTCCATTCAGCGCAGCTGGCCCCTGCCCAGATGGCTGAAGCCACTGGGCTGGCAGGAGTCCCATTTCCCTGGCCTCCTCTGGAAGCAGCCTCAGCAGAAGGAACAGTTCGTCTCCTGGTGATGCCAGCGGGGAGTTCCCTCTTGGGCCAGGCCAGGCAATGCCTTGTGTTTGCTTGCTTGTTTTTGCAGAAAGTGTTCTGCAGGCCGGGGAGCTGCTGCTTGCAACCGGTGTCTGGATGCATCCCAGCAAGCCCTCACTTGCATCTCACTCAACGCCTCCCCCCCACCCCCACGGAACCCTTCTGTCTGGTTCTGCCGCTGCTCTCTGCCCACCCTGCTCCTCCTGGAGCTTCTGCCTGGCCTTCCGGGTCATTTGGAGCAATGTCTTGGACCCCCCCCCCCCCCCCAAAAAAACCCCACACACACCTGCTGTCACTGAGGAGAACAAATACCAGCTGTCTCACTTGGTGATCTGACCTACTTTCTGGGACCTGCCAAGTACTTCCTCATTACTGTCGACTGTAATTCATGGCTAATTGACACACCGCTTGCAGGACGTGGATCCGCCAGCTGCCGCGAGCTGGTGCTGAGCTTGCAGGTCATGCCAGAACCACTTTGGAGCTTCATCACCAGCCCCGCAGGCTGTGCTTATATATAGAGTCCCAGTTAAACCCCAAAGGGGCAGATCCAGGAAGCGAGCGAGCACCGAGGTGGCAGCTGCATTTGGGGCAGCCCAATAATAGCCTGGACTTCTCTGCAAAGCCCGTCCACACCCTTCCTTCCACGCTCCATCCTCCTCGTTAAGAGATCTGGGGGGGGGGGGTGCGCTCGGGCCCTCACTGCTGCTGTTCCCTCATTCTGGACATTTTTCTTTTTTTGTCTTCACAAGCCGGTACCAAATTCGGGGGGGGGGGGAAGGGGGGAGCCCATGGGTTCAGAACCCTCAGAGCCTGGTGGGGGCTCCTGAATGCAGGTGCCTTAAAGGCCTCCTTCTCCTTCCCTACCAGAACGACGCAAGAGATGCCTCCCCACCCGGGGGGGGGGGGGCGGGGGGGGGGCCGGCTGGCTGCCTTGAAGGAGTCTGGAGACACAGGCTGTGGGGCAGAGTGGGCCACCCTCTGCCTGGCAGCATTCCCCCGCGCTACAGGAAGGGGTGGTTCAGCCGGAAGCCCACAAGCTTTCCTGTCAAGGACAGAGGAGGGCTAGAAACTTGTCGGAGGAGGAGGGCTTCTTTGCGGCGTGGCCACACAGGCCAAGCAGTCACTCAGCAGTTCCTAGTCCAGTGCAGAGAGGGGGTCGTTCCTCCTGCGCTGCTCTCCCAACACAGCAGAGCCCTCCTCCTGGGCACTTCTCTGACAATGGGGTGTGTGTGGAGGGCGGCCTGGAGGAGAACGCCTTGGGCGGGCATCCCATCACCCTCAGCACCCTCCCCTGCTCCCCGATCAGGCTTGGAGCAGGGTCTGTCGGGGTGCAGCGCTGGCGTTCAGGGGCGGCAAGCAGCCTCAGGGCACCCGGTCCCACCCTGTGCTGTGTGTTTTGAACTCCTCTGCTCTCCTTTTGCTGGTCTGGGGAGGCATCTGCTCATCCAGAGGTTGTCTGTCATCGGTTTAGGCCACTTGCTGGGCTGCTCCGCAGAAAAGAAAATGTGACAGGAGCGCATCAGAGGCCCTGGCCATCAAGTAAGAGTTTGGGCTCCTGTGGGTAGGTCCACTTCCCCATTGAGCAGTGGCCTGCAGGCGGCTCGTTTGCTGCAGCAGTCTGAAGACCATCCACAGGGATTGGCTGTGCCCGGCCCTCCCGCAGCAGAAACAGCCAGCCAGCAAAAGTCCATGACAGCCACCAACCTCGTCCCAGGCAAGAGCCACAGAGCAGCTCTTTGGCTAAAGCTCCTTGCGGCAAAGGCAGCGACGTCACCACCGATGCCCCACAGACGCTGTCCAGGGCAACAGATCTGGAGGGAGTTGCTGTGGGCCTTGCAGAGAGGCCGGCCCGGCTGGAAAGAGGGTGTCCCACCGCATCTTTGTCCTCTGCACAGGATTCTAGCAGACCCGAGCTTCTTCAAGAGGGCGGAGAGAGTGGGCATTTCAAGGGTGTCACACCCTCCGGCACTGAAAGGTCTGGCTCTGCTGGCCACAATCCTCTACCTTGCAGAGGCTGGATTCTGGGAGGGTTGGAAATGTTCACTGATGAGAGAAGGGCTGAATTCCAGACTACAGCAACCCCCTCTCCCCCCGTTACCCAAGCACTGGGGGGGGGGGCACCAGTTTCCCTGGGAAGGTACTTGGGTGCTTAGTCAATGGGACTGGCTGGTTCATGCCCCAAATTAAATGCCCCCAACTTCATATAAAGACAGCCACTCTTGCTGAAACAATTTTCCTCCTTGCTGGGAGGCAAAGAAATCAATAGCTATTACTTAGCAGCTCTTTGGAACGCGAGAGATGGCGTGGTCAAGGAGCCACTGTCTCCAGCCCTGCCGGATGCCCTTTCCTCCGGCCATGGAGCAGCCTTGCTTCGCTTGCGATGGGAGAACTCTTTGACTGCTGGTCTTCTGATTTCAGTGCCAGCCCAAAGGAGCCATCCCGGGTAGTGTCCAGCCTCAGAGACAAGAGCCTCCAGCTGAAAGAGCAACCATGGCCAGGATGCCCGGTTACGGCTGGAGGGCTGCAGAGGACCAAGAGCCAGAGGACATGGCGAGTGTGGATTTCCCCCATTGCTGACACAGCACAGCAGCAGCGACAGGGCTTCCCCAGGGCCGGTTTCCCTGTGGCAGCCCCCCACTCCCGTGGGCCAGCAGGGCCTAGGCCATTTCTTTTTTAAATCTGGCTATTAAGTCTGGCAGCAAAGCAGGCTGGAGAACGGCTGGGGACAGCCCAACGCAGTGTGGGGGGAGGGGTGTTGGTGTCCCAAACCCTGGTGAGGTTCCTTGGAAGCGGGGGACTCAGACCAGCCCCACAAGGCCTTGGGCAGAGCCACCCCGTGCTTCCTGTGCTCTCTGCACCAGAGGATGCCAGGCTGCCCTCTTGTCGGCGACGCTTGCGAGGACAGGCAAAGGGATATCGCTTAACAGGGCTTAATCACTAGGCAGTTCAACTACTGCGGAACTAAAATCTATTAGATTTCCACCTTGCCTTCCCTCCAGGGGGCTCGGCTTCTCAGGTGCCCCTCTGTATCCTGCAAGGTAAGTTGGGCTGAGTGGGAGTGAGTGGCTCCTCATGCTAGAGCAGGGATTTGAACCTGGGTCTCCCGGACCCCAGCCTGACCCTTCTCTTCCCCCGGGCGCCCTGTCAGGCCTGCCGCTTCCGAGCCGCCCTCCGCCCGGGCCCTTTGGCGAGCTGGGAATGCCCTTCTGGTGCTGACCCGGGGCCCAACTCCACTCACGTCAAGGAGACAACGGGAAGCCGTTTCCTGTTTTATTTTACAATTGTTCACGAAATATATTTACAGCACATGGATTTTGCCTCAGTGCAGGACACAGTCAAGTTGCATAAGTAGAAACCTCTGAACTTGTATGAAAATCAAAGTAAGTAAGAAAGAAAGCATGTAGCCGAATGAGAGTTCAGCTAAGGAGGTAAAGAAAACCTTGGTAATGGTCAGAGCAAGAACCCTCGACGGCAACACTGCTTCTCCTGGAGGGGCTGTCGGGGGGAACCCCCCAGCAGCACCCCCGCCTCCCTCACCCTGCAGCATTCAATCTCCTGAGGCACCCTGCCCAGCTCTGCAAGGCGCCCGCCCCCCAGTCACGCCCACAGGACCTGTGCCTACTGCCCAGCCCCGTCAGTCCTCTGCGCTCCAAAGCCCCGGCCGTCTCCGGCGGCACCCCACGGCCCTCCCCATCCACGGCGGTCACCTGCCCCGAGTGCGTGGGCTTGCCCTTTGGAATACAAATGTGATGTTGTTACCTTGGCAGTTTGGGAGGACAAAGTTATTTCAAGATATCAAACATCCGTAACAAAGGTGGTGAAGCATAGCGTCTGGAGGCCATGCCGGAACAGCATTTCTTCACAGTGATATATATGAAAGGTTGGAAAAAAACATCAGCATAAAACATTGCCACTTTTTCTTAAAAGTGAGTGCAAAAATTATTTCTTTATATCAGCAATTATAAAATTACAAACCCTTTCTTGAAGTAACTGCATCAGTAAGTTATGGTAGAAAAAGGTCTCGGGGAGGGGAGACGTAAAACAGAGTTTGCATAAAATGGAAACCGGCGGCCAGGCCGAACGGGGCGGCGGGGGGGGGGGGAGTGGGAGGAGGAGGAGGAGGAGACAACTCAGTTAAGACGACGTTGAATAGGCAGCACGGTAATTCAGTGGAGACAGCTAATGACTCAACCCAAAAACTGACACATTATTCAGAAACCTTTACAGCAGGGGAGACAAAAATCAACATTTCAAAATATGCCATTAATAATTTTGCTCTTAACTGTAGTTTTGGCACTTCATTGAATCAGTTACTTCTTTTCAAAGACCAAAATACGTATAAAAGATATTACAGCTCTTTGACATACCTTGCAAATATAGTACTTATATTCTGCAAACACGGAAACAGAGTTAGTTAAACATTCCCACAGAGTTGCACACACATGCATGGTTCAGACGTCGATAACACTGGGTCAAGGGTCTTGGCGCTGACCTTTTGCATTTCCTCGTGCGGAGTTTCAGGCCATCTCCTCCACGGAGCGCGTTTCAGACTTGAGCCGGACAAACTCTTTTGCCACGTCGTCGTTGGTCCGCTGAGAAAGTATCCGCAGGATGGTCAGCCCGGTTGTGTCCACGTGGATGCTCCGCAGCAGCGGGTACCAGGTGGCGCTGCTGCCTCTCTCAGCCACGCCGCGCAGCTGGATGACGGCCATGCCGAGGATGCGGTCTTCCCGGGCAAAGCAGTAGTCCTTCACGGAGAGGTGCAGCTCATAGGCTGCCAGCCGTTCTTCCTGGCTCAGGAGGCTGGGGAGAGAGGGAAGGAGGGGGCAGACCACACTGACAATGCCTGAGGCGCCGGCCACGGGGCCAGCTCCAGCAGCGCTCAGCCTGAACCAGCTCCCCCCCCCCCCCAGCATGCAACACAGAGGGCTCGCTGGCTGCCCCTGGCTTGCTACACGTGAGTGGCCCTGCCTGGTGCAGGCTGGCAGAACTGGAGGACTACAGCTAGGATTCGTGCCATGCCTAGAGACTGCAGGGTCAGTGGAAGAAAAGCCCAGGCCCACTTACAACTGGAACGTCTCGTTGTATTTTGGCGACCAGGTGTTGCTCTTGGTCTTGGTGCCGTGCTTCCTCCTCTTGTCGCTGAGGCTGGGGCCCAGGATGCAGACCTCCACAAAGGGCCGGAACATGGCGCTGGTCTGCCAGCTGAGGTTGTTGATGGCCACCACTAAAAGAACACGACAGATGCAGCAAGGCAGGGCGGACAAGTCTGTCCCTGAGTCCCGGGGCCGGACTCAGCAGACAGCAACTGCAGCCTTAACACCCCAAAGACCCACTCCTCAGGGAGAGCAGCAGTGACTCCTTGACCACGGCCCCCCTGGGGGAAGCACAACATCCTCCTGCGTCCAAAGGATCTGCTGCAGAGCAAAAAAGTCTCTCAACGGGCTGTGTCAGGAAGTGGCCACGAGCGGGACTGCGCTAGAGCACAGCCAGTACTGCTGCCAGATCCAACCGACAGGCTGCAGCTCTGCAGGGGAAGAGGACCAGGGAGTGACTGGCCCACTCTAGCCGTGAACTGCAGCCCACTGGGTGCAGCAGGGGGGAGAAAGAGGTCAGCCAGGAAGTCCAGGCACACCCTGGATCACAACTAGGCACGCAGGACAGAGGCGTTTGGAAGGGGGGCAGCCGGCAGCAAGACCCCATCCTCGGCACCTCTCCCCTTATGGGATTTCAAGCAGCACTCTGGAGGAGAGGCTGAAGGCTGCTCCCTGTTTCCAGAGGCAGGAGGGGAGCCAAAAACTGGACCAGCCAACTGCAAAACGGGGGGAGCGGCAGGAGACAAATACTCCCTTATGGAGCTGTGCTGGAGACACCAACCCCCTGACCTCAACCAGCGTGAGGCCCTCCCACACAAGCCCGCTGAAATGAACCGGAGCTGAGCGTCCCACCCAGGAGTCGCCCACTGCCCCGTGCCTCGCAGCAAGGGCTCCTCTCCGACACTTCCACGTGGTGCTCAGTGCAGAGCAGCTGCAGAAACACATGCAGGAGGAGCCACCCCCCCTCCTCCGCCACCCTCCTCCCCTCCCCCATGCCAGCCTCCTCCATCCAAACGCAGGCTCCAGCTTGGCTGCAGAGTCCAGCCCCACACGGTTCTGCTTTTGTGGCTTCCAACTGACCTTTGACGGTGACCTTATGCTCTCCGGTGCCGGGATGTGTGGCCAGGTCCACCTGGACAGAGATGTCTCCGACAGTATTGTTGGTCGCCTGACCTGCAAAGGAAGGCCAGTTTTAGCGTGATGGGGCTCCTGAAGGGAGCAAGCCAAAGGCACGGGAGCCCAGGTGACCAGGGGCCTGACAGCCATCCTCCTTGCCATCGTGGCACCGTGTGTGGTCTCCGGCTCCTCTGTCGCCCTCCATCCCAGCGCACACGCTGTCCTCCTTGCTCCTTGGCTCAGGCAGGCGTCTGCCATCTTCAAGACAAAGGCACCCCTTTCTGAGGCAATCCTGAACATAACTCTTCTACAAACTCATAACTCTTCTACAAACTATAACTCATAACTCTTCAGCCCTCAGTTAAAACAAAACTCAAGAATCGTCCTTCAAACCAATTACCCAGTTTGGGGGGGGGGGGAGACTCAAATCAGCCACGGGAGCAGCCCAGAGGAGAATGCGAGCATTGGGGGGGGGGGAGTGAGTCCCCAGGCTAGAGCTGTTTTTCAGAATCATGGGGGGTCATGGTCTCCAACAACCCACCCAGCTCCCTGGGGGAAGACAGGAGGGTGGAGTTGGGTGAATAACGCCCGGCCCCCCCAAAAACAAGCAAGCTTTCATCCTTTAAATGGGCATCCTATCAGGGAGGCAGATCTGCTCCAGGCAGGGCAGTCCCCCCTCAAGGACTTCGGCCTGCTGAAGGAAAACCAAACTGCTGCATGGTGGGAACATCCAGGGCCACGGCCACTCTTGTTGCCGTGGCCTTCTGCCTCGCCTCCTGCTGTTAAAGCTTGCCCAGCGTGGCCCGGAGGATGGGGCTAAAGTTTCAAGTAAATGGGTGGGGGAGCAGGGCAAGATCCAAACATCCTTCCTTGGCCACAGGCAAGGTCAGTTGTAAAGAAAATGCCACAGTGCTAAAGACTATGTGGATGGTTTTAGACCTAATAACTCTAGCCACCTTATCAACTCAAGACCATGACACAGCAACACACACCCACATGCACCCGGACAATTCTCCTGTCCCTCAGTGCAGAATCAGCAAGTGGGGCTCCAGAGGAACAATCCCATGGGACTGGAGGCACCGGGGTGTGTGTGTGTGTGTCTCCCAGAACGACCTCTCTCATCTTGTCCAGACGAGTTCCCCAAGAACAGAGGAGAAGGCTCCTTTTTGGAGGAGGCCTACATGGGTCTCAGGAAGAGCCACCTGGTGCAAGGGAGGGAGGAGTTCTGCCGCTGCACAGGCTTCGGAAAGGAGAGATTCCGTTCTGACTCATCTGCAGCCCCCAAGTGCCTGTGGCGGGGGAGTGTTGTGTTCGTGTTGCGCTTTTTAGATTTACTCTCGTCTAAACTGGAGATGGCAGAAAGCACGAAAAGCCATGCCCGGTTTCACCGGCTCTGTTGTGCAGCGTCCCACTTTCAGGCTGAAACAATTTCCTCGAACTTCATTTGCAGGACACGTCCCCCCTTCTGCTGAACACCCCCTATCTAAGGGAGGCAAGGCAAGCGATCCGTTTCCAGGCATGCAACAAGAACGCAGAGAGGGAGAGGGGACGGCAGCCATCGATGCCTCTGAACCACCTCTCCCGGCACCTGTGGCTGGGGATCCTTTCAGCCCAAGATGCTGCTGGGGTGTGTGTTTCCACATGCAGTGCCTGTGGCTGCGTGCCGAAGGGGCTCTGTGGAGGCCCCTCTGAGCGAGACGGAATGTCGAGTGGCCAGAGCAGAAAGGCCCCAGGGACTCCAAGGTTATCTGTGCCTTCCTGAGGCCTCTCCTGCTCCAGGGAAGGGGGAGTCAGAGCAGGACAGCTGGCGCCCAAGCACAACAGGTCTCTGGCATTTTTCTCAAAAAAGACATCATTCCCTTATTGCTCAGTTTTTGGCTGTGGTTCAAAACCCAAGCCCAAAGGAAAGGCAGGGCAGTTCTGGATGCCTGCCCACACTTCAGCCCTGCGATATTCACCCATGGTCGTGGGGGAGTTTTAATCTGCCTTGCAGAAGCACTATGATTAAATAAGACGAACGCTGGAGACCTCTTCAATTATTCTCCCATGGTTGTGTACAAACACAAAGTAATTGGAAAATAAAGACTTCATCCAAGCCGCCTTCTATGAACTAAGTGGATTAATGCTGGCAAAACAGCCCAAATCTCATATCCTTATGGAGGCAGCTCTCGAAAGGGGGGGGGGGGCGGGGGGAGCCTCCAGGTGTACAAGCCTCTACAATACTCCGGCCAGCCAAAGGACTTCAGAGGGTCTGGTAGCTCCAGCAAGAGACTGGAGCAAGATTTACAGAGAAGGAAATGCTTCTCTACTGAAGACCTGTGCATCAGGGGAGTAGAGAAGGAAAGAAAGAACGAGAAGGAGATGCTGAAGTCTTCCGATGGACCAGAAGGCCCTGGATTCAGACCATCTTCCACCCTCAAAGCACGATGCCTTAGAAAGTATCCAGTGCCTCTAACCACAGCAGTCAAGCGCTAAAAACGGAAAGGGGGGGGGCCTTTCCAATTTAACTTAGTCCACAAATGGTCCACATGCCTTTGTTTGTGGCATGAGGGAGGAACTGTGAGCTCATATTCCATCTCACCTGCTGCACCGTGAAGAGGCACGCACGCTTATTTTCTGCCAGAGCTCCATAATTAGCACTTTTCCCACCCCCAAGAGGCAAGACAGCCATTCCTGGATTAGCAAACACATTTTCTTCTGCTCAAAAAATGAGCATGTGGCAAAGACTTGTGTGTGTGCGTGTGTGAAACAAAGACCTCTGTTTTTCCAGGGGGGATGTGCCATGGTATCCTTGTGGCTCCTTGGAAAGACAGTTGTCTGTATTGCCTTGAGATGGTGGAAATCTGTCCCTTCCCTGGATTTTGGATCAGACCCAGAAGACAGGGACAACTGTCTTCACCCAAGGAGAGGGAAATACAGATCAAGTCACTTCCCAGCCCTTGGTGGGGCGAAACCTTTTGGCCAGTGGCTTCCGCCTCCGGTCAAAGCAACAGGGACCTCTCAAGGAAATGGGCATGTGGAGAACGGGCTCTTAAGCAGCAAGCCCCACCAGGGCTGGCTTCCACAACCCCTCTTTCACGGAGCTGAGGAGTCAGCACCATGTACTGGCATCTGAAACTGGAACAAGAAATAGGAGATCTTTCTCCAAGCTGCAAAGTTCCAGGCAGTCTCCTTTCCATTAAGGAACACAGGGAACAAGCGCTGCATGGAGCCACACTGTTTCTCTTGCTCTCCCTGGAGGAGGTGGAGGAGGAAGCAGCAGCCTGTCTGCCGATGCCCAGTCACTTACTTTGGGATGTCTGGGTGTCAATGAACTTCTTGATCAGGGCATCCGTTGTTTGAGTGTAAAGGTTGAGTGCATATTTGAGAGACTGCAAGTCTGGGCTCTTCTCCAAGAAGGTCTTCTTCAGCCCGCTTCCCCCAGCATGGAAGTATTGCTAGAAGGAGAAGCACAGAGGTGAAAGGAAAGCTTTCCCTGTCTGGTCTGGTAGATCTGCCAATTGGTGCTGGAAAAGCCTACCGCCTCCACCAGCAGAGGGCAGGATGGAGGCCACAGGACGCAGATTTGGACCGAACTCTTCCCCAGTTCTCTCAGAGCTGTTCTTCAGTTCTCAAGAGAGCTCTCTCAGCTGCGTCTACCCCACAAGGAAAGGAGGGGAAGCGAAAGGGATTGTAAGCCACTCTAAGTCTCCTTCAGGCAGTGAATAAATCCAATCTCCTCCTCTTCTGCTCCTGAGAACTGAGTTTCAGTACAGCCCTCCCAGCACATGTCTGGGCTGATGGGACCCTGGCTGGACACCGAAGCTGGGGGCGGGGGGGGGCCTGACCCAGCAATATTAAAACCTTTGGCTACTGGGGTGGCCTGGGCTCTGCGGGAACTGGCCTGTGGGAGGCAGTGCCAACTGCTGATCCTTGCGAATTTCCAAGCCTGAGCAGCTGGAATTCTGGGCCCTGGGGCAGCCCAAGAGGCACCTGAGGCGGGGGCAGCGGGAGAAGGGGAGCTGGTGCCTACAGCGTGTGCCCCCAAGGGCCTGGAAAGCAGAAGCCGTTTCAAAGTGGGCCCACACAGGAGGGCAGAAGGATGCCGGCCGAGGGATGCCTCACAGCCCTTCCAGCTGGCCCCCAAAGAGGCTCTCCCGCTTCCAGAGCCCCTCTGCCTGGGCGGGGATGCCCGGGAACGTGGCTCTGCCTGGCACTCGCGCATTAGCAGCCCTGGATGCAGGCTAAGAGGTTCCAGCTGCCGGAAGAGAGATGTCATTAGTTAACTGTTACTTAATAAAGTGCCTAATGAGACACATCTTTCTCAGAAGTTCAGAAACGGCTGAGGGGCCTGAGGGACTGGCAGAATGTGCTTCCCTTGGCTGCCTGGAGGAAAGCAGGTGAGGAGGTCTGCACACTCCGCCAGGCAACTGCAAACACAGAAAGGGTGTGCTGTCCCCCCACCCCACCCCCTGCAACACTCCAGGGGCCTTTCTGAGCTGCAGTGGCGGGGGGGAAGGGGGGGGGGCTTGTCTCTGGGGATAGAAACTGTTCCACCTGAGGGCATTCAAGGCAAGATCCAAGTTTTCACATCACTTGGTTAGTTCGCTTCCCCAAATGTACAGGTGGGGGCTGCAAGTGTGGCTCTGTCTTTAAAATATGCAGCCGCTGGTACTCAGAGTGTGTTTTCTGGTTGCTGCCTGGGGAAAGGAGGGCTGTTCAAGCAAACCCGGGGGCAAGGGGGACCCTCGGGCTCAGCCCGAAAAGGAGAAGGGTTTTTATGCCAGCCCTCTCCCCCACCACTGCCCCTCCCTCCCCGCCCTGCCTGGCCAACCCCCCTAATTAAGTCCTACCTTAATCGTTGCCAGCACCACATCCATGACAGCACACTGCCTCAGGGTCAAGCTCTTGGCTTCTTCTCGAATGACGTGATCCTGGAAGAGAAGGCACAGTCTGGGCTCCCCGAGGCCATGGCAACCGAAAGACCTCGTGGGCAAGAGGCCCTCCCCCCGCCAGCACCACCAACCCTGCAGGGCTCTGGAAGGGGCAGCTGAAAGGCATTGCCAGTGCGGACAAGGGGCTTCAGCCTTACCCCCCCACTGGCTGGCTCCGGTGAGCAGCTCTCAGCCACAAGAAAGCCACCGCTGTTCCCTACGTGGCACGAGCAGAGGGCACGTACCTTCAGTTTTGACAGCTGCCCTAAGTCTTTGGCCGCACTGAAGATCATCTGGGGCCCCTGTGAATAGAAGGTAAACAGGCCAGTGGTGTGAGACTCTTCTCTGCTGTCTTGCTGGGCTTGGTGGTCACACCTTCTGCCAGCTGCATGGTCCGGTTCTGCTGCCCTGGTAGGGGAAGCACTCGGCCGGAGCTGCTCTTCAGAGTCTGCCACCCACCCTGAGCAAGGCAAGCGACAAAGGAAGTCTGCCACCACCACCAGCACCCCAGCCAGAGGCTGGAAGGCGCCCGGCAGAGAGGGGTGGCCATCCTGTTCTGCTCTCTGCCCAGCTGCTAGATTGTCTGGCAAGGGCCCCTGCCTTGGGGCTCAGGAAGGAGGAGGCCAGAGAGCAGCAGCTGCTGCCGGTCACTCAGGATGCCCCATCTGCTGAGGGCCTCCGCAGGCCTGCCTCTGCCCACCTGCCTGCTTCCTGGCAGTGGCCTTGCAAGTGCTGTGCCCGCCTGGAGTGGAGGCCCCCATCGAAAAAGCCAGGAAATGGGAGGGTATGGGGGGAGGGCGGAAATCCCAGCATGAGGTTTTTATCCTCCTTTCCTTGCCTCAGCCCCCCCCCCTTCAGCTTCCCCACTTTCTTCTTCCCAAGCAGCCAAACCACACTTTCCCACCTTCCCCACCTGTACAGGAGGAGCACCAGCCGGCTCTCCACTCGTGGCCATGGCCAGATGGCCACAGCAGTCCTGTATGAGCCGCACGTGTGCCTGTGGACGGGCACATCTGGTCAGGCCCTGAGGGGACTGCCGCAGTGGGGAATGGGCCCCAGGGGAGGGGAGAGGAGGGGAGGGGTGGAGGGAAAGTCCACCTTTGGCGGGTGTGTGTGTGTGGGGGGGGGAAGGCTGGCTGAGAGGAGGAGTCCCACTAGGCTTTGTGAGCCCTGCAGGAATCGCAGCCCTGAGATCCAACGGAAGCTGGCCCTGGGCTCGCTTTGCACGGTCGTGCTGCTCCTCCCTGTGGCTCTGGTGCCCAGCGTCAGCCCCCCTTCAGGAAGGCAAAGGGTGTGAAAGGTCTGTCCCTGACACTCCGCCCGGCCATGGCCCCTGTCCCGGAGGACTGAGTGAGGAAAGGCCCCTGCCTCATCTCCCTCCTGTCAGCTGGCCACAAGGGAGCCCCTGCCCTGGCTGCTGGGCACCAAGACTGGCCGCAGAGGCAGGCCTGGCCCTCGTCCCCAGGTGGGTGGGTGGGTGGGTGGGCGGGGGCTGGAGTCGCACCAGGACCGTCGTGCAAGGGAAGAATGGGCTCCAGCCCTACCCCGTTTCCCAAACCCAGAAATAGCTCTGGGGTGCTGCAGCTGCTGCTCTCTGGGGAGACTTCCAAGAACTGATGGGTGGCACTTCAGTTTCCCCAGGGGGATAGCCCGTGACAGCTCCCTGGGGCTATTTCGGGCAGGGAGAAGAAGAAGAAGAAGAAGAGACTGGATTTATACCCCGCCCTCCACTCCCCAAGGGAGTCTCAGAGCGGCTTACAAACTCCTTTTCCCCTCCCCTCCCCACAACAGACACCCTGTGAGGTAGGTGGGGCTGAGAGAGCGCTTTCCCAAGCTGTCCTTGAGGGAACAGCTGGCACAGAGCTATGGCTTGCCCAAGGTCATCCAGCAGCTGCAAGTGGAGAAGTGGGGAATCAAACCCGGTTCTCCCAGATTAGAGTCCGCGCACTTAACCACCACACCAAACTGGCTCCGGAGAACAGCACCGGGGGGGGGGGGGGAGAGCACTTAGTCCTCCCCATCTGGACTGGGCCTGGGGATTAAGGGCCCATCCGACTGGGAAGTCCCAATGGTGGTGGTGGTGGCAGCAGCATGGAGTTGAGAAACCCTGGAGGCCGCCCTCGGAGGGTGGTGGTCGAGGGGGGAGAGAGAGACAGAGAGACAGACTTACGGTCTGGTCTGTCAGTGGGGGGAGCACAATCAGCGCCTCAATTTTATTCAGGACTTGCTTCCAGAGTTCCTTTAGCACCCGCTTCAGAACCGTCTTCTCACAGATCTTGGCTGAGAGGCTTAAGCTGGAAGAAAGGGAGCAGAGAGCCAACTCCAGTCAGAGACACAGCCTGGTCAGCTCAGACTAGCAGTGGCTTTGAGGGCCGAGTCTCTTCCGGCAGCAACCCAGAGGCCGGTTTGAGGGAAACGCTGGCACCTGCACTGGGGAAGGCTCCGCACGTGCAGAGGGGAAGTGTCTCCACGGGGGAAGGAGACGGAGGGGCTCTTCCTGTGCCTCAGTCACACCCCCTGGCGGCCAGCGAGCTCAGACGCAGCTCCCGCCTCTCCCCCACCGACCGCGTGCCCTGCAGCTGTGCCTGCCCCCTGGCCAGGGGTGTCCTCGCAGTGGCTGCTGCTGACGTCTGCTTGTGCCCTGGGCCGGGGCTGAAGGGGAGGGGGCCCAGCAGTGGGCAGAAACACTGGGCCCTTCCAGTCCTTGGCCACGGGGGACAACATTCTCACTGTCTCCGTGGATTCTGCCCTATCAGACAGCAGGGCTGTTCTCCTCTCTCCTGGCCAGGAGACAAGCACGGCTTGGCTGGGTTCTGCTGCTGCCTGCCTCCCCCCTCCCCCTCCCTCCCCCCCAGGATGGAGGGATCTGGCCAGAAAGCCCCTAGAGTGGTCCCCAGCAGGGTCAGCCACTGCTGAGGCCAGAGTGCATGGCAGGCAGGGACCTCTCCAGGCTGAGCAGCAGAGCCACATGAGACAGATGTCTGCGCTGAAGTACAGTGCTCCTTAGAATTGTCCCCAGAAGGTTTCAGGAGGAAGTGACGGCTGTGCTAGTGCTCATGCTATTGCCCCCCCCCCTCCTTTCCTGGGGTGTTCTAGAAGGAGAGGGCGGATGCCTCTCAACCAACCTGGCTGTCTTCCCCACCTATGCCTCTCACAGGGAACCCAGAGACTTCCCCAGCGCAGAAGCCAACACTGGACACACACACACGCGAATTGTGGCCCTGCTGGTGAGGGCCAGGGGTCGGTGGGTGGGTGGGTGGCCATTACGAGGCCTGTTGCTGGCTGCAGGGCTGCTGCACACACAGCAGTTGGCACATCTCTGCGAACAGCCTAGGAACCGGCGGAGCCCAGGGGGCTTAGAGGATGAGCTGGGGCCTGGTGACAGGACTGGAACTCTGCCAGCCTGTCTGAGGAGGGGTGAACCTTGGCAGCTGCTCTGCCACCCTCAGTGCTGCAACAACAACAGGATGGTATTGGCCAAGCTCAGCAAGAGCCCCTCCGTCAGGTCCGGCGGCTTCACCACCTGCAGAACCCTGGGGACCCTTGGCTTGTCTGCACTGCTCACGTTTTGTCGAGGAAGTCCATCAGCGGGCGCAGCACTATCTCCGCCTCCACAGCACTGCTGTTCTGGGCAGCAGCTCCATTGCCTCGCATTTGATTTAACTCCAAGCTCATCTGCCTCACACAGTCCTCAATGACAGGCTGGAAACTGGGGGGAAAAAAGCACCCATGCCCCACCCACCCCCAAAAAGAATGGGTAAGGGGAGAAAGGTGCAAACTGGCCCTGGGCTGAGGACACGGGCCAACCCATGCCACCCTGGCCTAGAGGCGCCTTCCTCAAGCCCCCCCACCCGCCCCCTCCTTGTGGCCTGGTTCCAGCCGCTCCGGGCCTTGGCCTGACACACACACACACACACACACACAGACAGAGTTTTTCCAAGTGGGCTGCTCTGTAAGCTGCACTTTAGCTTGGCAAGACTTTCTCTTTCCAGCGGCAACTGGCACACCAGCCTCTGCGGTGGTGATGGCCAGGCAAGGAAGAGCTCACCTGCTTCACAGAAGTCTGAGGAGACAAGCGGGGCAGTGTGCTTCTTACCTGGCCCCAAAGATCACGCTGAGCTCATCCAGGACACTGCTGAGCTTGATCTGAAGCTCCTTTAGGGCCGCGCTTGCCTCTGGGTCCAGCTGAAAAGGGACAGAGGGGGCATCAGGTGCAGCTCTTTGCTGCAGCAGGCAGCGGGAACAAGAACACAGCCCTGGACTGGATGACACTAATGAAAAACAACGGTGGAAACGCCCAGGGCTAAGTCAAGGCAGGATGGCCAAACAGTCTTCTAATTCGCGCGGGGCCCCGTCTGACAGGGAGGCCTTCTGTGCAAGCTCCACGGAGATGCTTTGTGCAGGAGAACTTATCGACAGGTTGCGCCCCTTGGGGGATCAGATCAAACCATCCAAAATGGTGCCCCAAACCAACCATTCAAGTCACAGACTAGACCTGGTGGAACAAATCCATGGGCCTCTCTCCTCTCTCTCCCTTGAGCAGCTATGATAAACCACTCCGGTTGGCTGCAGGGCTTAATGAAGGGGCCAGTCTAGCAAAATCGCTCAGGGAGAACAGGCTCATCTGGCAAGACACAGAACGAGGCTCCCTGCTTCATCCACACCGCTGGCAGCCCCGGCTGTCTCCAGCCATTCTCCTCCTTGGCGGGAAGGGGTTTCCACACTGTTTTGCATTAGTGTAGAGCATCCGTGGTGAGCGGAGACTCTCTGGGCCCATGCTGCTCCCAGAGGCAGGAGATGCACGGCGGGAAGCAGCTGATCATCCCTGGCCCTTCCAGGGCTCTTCCCAAGGATCCTGGCCCAAGCGCAGGCTGGGGCGGTGATCCAGAGGAAGCCAGGCCTGCCTGCCTGCGCCACTGTGACCCACGGGCCCTCTCCAGCACGCACTCTTGGGCACCAGGGAAACTGTGGCGCCCTCTGGGGCGAGGAAGGCGCAGGCAGGGGGGCCAGGGCACTTCACACTGGGGTCCATGCACAAGCACTGACACTGTCCTGACAACCAGCCCAGCAACCACCTCCCGTTCCCAATGTGGTGGTGGTGGTGGCGAGAACCTCATGAATTCCTCTTCTTGTGTCCACTCCATTATCTTGCATGTTTTCTCTTCTTTTTCCAAACTTTCAGACCTTGGCCTCTCTGCCCTGTTGTTGGCCCTCCAGAACAACCGGCTGGCCACTGTATGAAACAGGATGCTGGACTGGATGGACCCTGAGTGTTTTGATCTAGCAGGGCTATTCCGATGTTCTTACTGTGGGAATATCTCCAAGTGTATCTGCAGAAATTCAGGAAAGGCTCTCTTGACTGCAAGCGGGGGAACCCCTGCTGAGCGGCCTAGCAATTGGGTGGGCTAGGTTAGGCTGGCTGGCCTCAGGGAAACTGGTCAGAGGTACCTCCTTGGTTCTTTCCAGACACATACACCAGTGTGTGTGTGTGTGTGTGTAGGGGGGGGGGGTCATGATTGGAAAGGAGGCTGCCTAGTTCTTGGGCAGGAGGGGGCAGTCTGGGGAAGACAGAAACCATCTTCCTTTCCCTGGTTAGCCAGCCACCATCCCTCGATGCAGAGGGCACCTCTCTGGAAGTGGGAAGTTCAGTATTTAGGAATGGACAGAGAAGGGCTTGGGGAGCAGGTGCTGACCACGGGATGACCTGCTTTGGTACCTCCCTGTAGCCAAGGGTCAGAGGGGTGGGTAGGAACCAGGGATGATGGCGCATGCTGTGCCCAGTGGCACCCAAAATGGAGCTGTGCAGTCCTAGAGGAAAAAGCAAGCTTTTCAGAAATGTGGCCTGTTCCAGGACCAGCTAGAGAGGGGATCTCCGCACACTGGTGAGGCAGTGGTGACAGAGGAAGAGTTGACTGGGGAGCATTTTGGGCCAAGATGACTCCATACAAAAGAGACAGGCTCAGCCAAGGAAAAAGAGCATCCAGTCTGCAACACCTTGTTTCTAGGAACCAACATCTAAATAGTGTCAAAGACTGTAAAAGCAAGCATGTGTAAGCTGTTTAAGGAGACCAAAAGGATGCAGAGGAAAATGGGTATGGCAAGGACGCTTGGATAGAGTGGTTATGTCTGAATTCTAGAAGACTGTGAGCCAAGAAAGCACATCTAGGAAAGGCATAGAAAAGGGCACAGACAATGACCAAAGAGCACTTTCTTTATGGGGAAGAGTTAATAGGTTTAAAGATATTTAGATTTTAAAAAGGGCAACCCTGGGTGCGGGGGTGATACAATCAAGGTTTATAAAATAATCCATAGGGTGAAGAATCACCCAGTGAGACTGATGGGCAGTTGATTTATGAGGCTGTGAAGAAATGCATTCTTTTCCTGGGAGGTTTGAGATGAGCAACACCTCCATTGTGCATTTTAAGTTTTTTCTCTCTGGGCAGAGAACAGGCAGGAGGAAGAGAAAGTCAGTTCGACTGCTTCCCAGACGTACCTCAGCTCACCTTCATACAAATGCTAACAGATCTAGCAGGAGAGGTAATGGGTGCTTCTCCAAGCAGGTAACAGAGATCTGGAGGACTTTAGACAAGAACGGATTCAGGAACAGTCTCCAGGAAGAAGCCCCAAGGAATGCTTCTCTCACCTGGCCTGACAAAAGTGGTGAAAAGAGAGGTGATAAAAACTTGCAGCAGGAAGGAGGTACACAGACCTCTCCACTGGGAAAGCAGCCATTGAACATGTGCTCACCTGAAGAGCTGGAGCAAGCTTCAAGGTACTGGACAGTGCTCCCTCTAAGCTATGGAGTCTTGTGAGCAAAAATTCTACTCTGAGCTACTGGCGTGAAAGTTGTGAGTGAGCGATTTGGTTACTGCATAAATTAGTGTGCTTCCTGAGCTAAGACAAAAAGTGTGAGCTGGAGGCTAAAAATCTGTGAGCTAGCTCACACTGACTCAGCTTAGAGGGAACTTAACCCTGTAGAGATCTAGAACTCCTAAGCTAAAGAGCCTGTCCTATATTTTAGCACCTGATAGGGCATGTATAGAGAGGGGGGCAGAGGAATTGCATTTTACCCATTTCTTCTGGATCCCTTGCTCAGTCTGGTGCTGTGCTAAAAGTATGCTTGTGAACATTTTCTCTATAATAAATGCTTTATAACTTTTGATGCTGGCAGTGGTTTTCTGTAAAAGGAGTGCCAGGGGGAGGCAGGCAGTTGGCAAGTGGCTATTCCTCCAGGGGCGCACAAAGCAGTAGACTGTCCCCGTGGTGACCAGGCGCTGGGCTGTGGGAAACACCGAGGCCAGGCCTCAGAACTTGGAAGGGAAGCTGGGGGTCCTGACAGTGGCAGAACATGCCTGCTTTGGCCTGCAGGCCCCATTGCCACCCTGCCCTCCAAGGGGTTCCCAACTCCCTAGGGAGACTTTTCTTTCACTCTCAGGGCAGCTTGCTGCCACCACCGGGTTGTTGTAAGGATTTCCCATTGGGAGGATCAGGACCTCCAGCTTCCCATCCAAGTTCTGAGGCTGGGCCTCGGGGTCTCCCACTTGCCCAGTGCCTGGTCCCCACAGGGCCTGGAATGCCCTTACGGAAGAAGAAGGAGAAGAAGAGAAGGAGACTGGATTCATACCCCGCCCTTCACTCCCCAAGGGAGTCTCAGAGTGGCCTACAAACTCCTTTCCTTTCCCTTCCCCTCCCCACAACAGACAGACACCCTGTGAGGTAGGTGGGGCTGAGAGCTCTGACAGAAACTGCTCTTTTTCAAGAACAGCTGTGCCAGAACTATGGCTTGCCCAAGGTCATCCAGCCAGGTGCAAGTGGAGGAGTGGGGAATCAAACCCGGTTCTCCCAGATTACAGTCCGCCGCTTTTAGCCACTACACCAAACTGGAATAGCCGCTTGCCAATCCCTTGGAGCCCCTTTTAAAACAGCATGTCTGAAATGGTGGCGGTCTATGTTTGACAGAGAACCACTCCCAGCATCAACCGTTTAAAGGATTTCTTAAAAAGAAAATGTCTACAAGCATACTTTTAGCACAACACCAGATTGAGCAAGGGAAACAAAAGAAATTGGCAAAAATACAAATCCACTGTCCCTCTCTGTACATGCCCTATCAGCTGTTAAAATAGGAGAGGCTCTTTAAGCTTTGCTGGTTGCAGGTCTCTACAAACAGGCTCCTGCTAGATCTCCAGGCCTACCACACAGTCAATGGCTGCCTGCTTACAAGCCAGAGATCAGATTACTCCTCACTGAAGCATCTCTAAAGAAAAAGAGCTACTTCCTGTCTCACAGAGGTTTTATCATCTCTGGTTCCCCTCCCACTTGACTCTGGTCAGCCCAGGTCAAGGCAGCTTCATGTTGTCTCTAGGAATCTATTTCCTTGGCCTCTCTAGAATTTTACACTTCCAATCCTCTATTCCCTGCTAGCAGAAAGGGTGTGTGTGTGTGTGAATTGGCCCATCCCATTGTCTCTCCTGCTGGATCTATTAGCAGTTGTTAAGAGATGCGTCTGGAAGGCCATGGAATAATTTCCTCCCTCTTGCTGTTTGTTCTTAGCTCAGAGAAAAAAATGGTTGAAACGCACAGTGGAGGCCTTGCTCATTGCCAGCCTCCCAGGAGACAATGCATTTCTCTACACACCCTCTCAGTGGGCGATTTCTTACAACAGTCAGGTGGTGGTGGCGGGCTACCCAAGAGTGGAAGACAAGCCTCTCCAGGTGTTGAGAAAAACCTAGGAAGGCAGGGCGGAATAGGGCCTGTGGACCAGAGCAGGCCTGTTCTGCCACAGGGGCTTTTCTTGACACAAGATGCTGGCCCTGGCTCAGACAATCCTAAAAGGGCACAGGCAATTTCCTGGAGGACAGGGCTCTTGGCAGCTAAGTAGGACCCCTCTGTACCTCTGAGGGGTGGGGAAAGGGCAAACAGTGGGTGTCAGGTTGTGCCCCTCCTACTCTGCTCTAGGGCTTCCTGGAGGCATGTGGTTGGCCACTGAGGGAGACAGGCGGTGGAGCTTGGATGGATCTTTGCTCTTGTCTAGCCTGCCTTTTCTCATGCTGTAAACTGTTCCCCTGTGTAGTCATTTGGAGGCATACTGGTTTCTTGTTCCAACAAGTGGCTTTGTAATTCTATGAAAGGAATTCCAATATATGCAGGTAGCCTACTTTCTGGGTATACTTTGCTTTCTTTGCTTTCTGAAGTACTTGCTGGTACTTCACTTTTTGCACCGATTGTCCAGGAATTCCATGAGTGCAACCAAGAGCATTCAGCATGAACTTGCCTTCTGAAAATGCCCCTGTTCTCATGACATCTCAAAGGAAAGAAAATCAACACACTTGCAGGCTGATTCAGGGAGGCAAGCTGCGGACACTCCAGCCCTCACTAGCACTTGCTTGAGCCTCAGCAGAGCACAAGCAAGGAGGAGCTTCTGAGCCGAGGCATGCTGGGACAAGAGATCATCAGCTGATTCTGTGCGTGGGAATCAGTGCGGTGGCGAGGCTGGGAGCAAGAATGTGCCTGGCCCACGAGCAGCTTCTTCCCCGGACGGGAGAGTGCCAGGCCTGCCTTGAAGGCTCTGCACACAACCCCAGCGGGATTGGTCCGAGCCTCAGTTCCCCAGAAGTGAAATGGGGGGGAAGGAAGAGTGGTCTGCTCCACAGGGTCCATGAGATTACAGCTCCTCCGGCATCTGGCGTGTCAGAATGCTGCATCAACACTGCTTAGATTCCAGCACTGTTCTGCACGTACGTGGAAGCACCCCCACACGTCAATGGGGCTGGAAGGCTGGACTGGGGCCACTGCTAGTCATGGGAAACATTCACACTAAGCAACGGCTGCCTCTGGCACACACCCTCCCCCCTCGCCCACTGGGTGTCCCCTTTCTGTCCTCCCTCCGGCGGTCCTTGATTTGTGACCCCTCCAAAGGGCCCTCCAGAAGGTCTCGGCAGGGAGGACCTGGTGGGGGGGGTGGGGGGGGGTGTCGCCCAGGCCTCGCATTTAGCCAGCTGGTTTCCACGGCATTAAACCACTCCTAACACTTCCACTTTGAGATGATACTGGAAATGCATTTGTCAAGCAACACTCCATGGCCTTCGCACAGTCTATGACAAGATGAGTGTCTTCTGTCGACTGAAGAACCAAGAGCGCAGACCGGGGGGGGGGGGGGGGGGGGGACTCTTCCGGTTGACTCAGCCACTCTGATGCTCAGGCGGGAAGGGGAATGGGGAGGAAGAGAAGACGCCGCTGGCGAGCACAAACCTCAAAGGAGAATCGCTCTCCTGCTTGCTTCTGCACAGGACGTGGCAAGTTAAAGGTGTTAGACAAAGACAGGGTGACGTAACAGACAAAGCACAGCAACCCCCCTTCCCCCACAAAGCAGACCGGCACCAGGAAACCGAGCAAACCACCACACGGAATCACAGGACGGTCCAGGGGAAGCAGTCAGCAAGAGACGGCGCAGCAAGAGGGCCCCCACCACCCCCAGCAGCCTGGCCGGAAGCAGGCTTGGCTCCTCCCTCCCACCCTCCGGGGGCGCCAGTGGCAGAGAGACCGGGTGCAGGAACAGGGGATGGGGTGGGGGAAGGTAACTCACCTCTTTGCCTCCCATGGCCTCAAACATTTTCTCCAGCTGGACCCGCAGCTGCTGGATGTTGTTCATCAGGATGCAGGGCTGGAAAGGAGACAGGAAGCCCAACCCAGCGCCGGCATCAGGCAGCGCGGCGAGGCAGAGCTGTCCATGTGGAGGCCGTTGCTTCTACGCTGGCACCCTGTGGAGCCTGGCTGGGCAGCCTCCCCAGTGCCAGTCTGGTCTTGATGGGTCCACATTTCCCATCCCCAGGGACTTTTCTTTCTACAGTGACAGACAGACCCTGCCCGCCCACCCACCCCCTGCCTTTCTCCTGTTTCCTTGGGCTTTATCTTTTTTGGGAACATTTGGGAGATTTGTACAAATGTTCCAAAGTGGAGTCTTCTTTCACTGCTATCCAGCGTCAAACCACTGGAAATGGACCAGGCGTCTGCAGTGCAAGGCCCCTTCAGAGAACAGGATCCGGCATGGCCCTCTGTAAGCCATGCTACTCAGACATGTGCCTCGTGACCTCACAGGCCGAGAGAAGCAAAAAGCCCAGCATTTTTATATGACAAACTAAGGAAGAAGGGTGCCTCCCCACGGGTCCCCCACTCCCCAGGAGGCGGCAGCAGCAGCAGCAGGAGAGGGTATCAGCCAATAGGCCCTGGCCCTCCAGAGCCAGGAAACAGGACACTGGACTAGATGGACTCTGACTAGTCTGATGTAGGGGGGCTCTTCTGAGCCCCTACCTCCACCCCATTTCTCCCTCTCAACCAGTCACTGCTCCCCAGAGAATCGCTTCTACAACATCAAGTGGAAGAGGCAACATAGCACATGGAACAGTTATTCAGGTCTGTACTCACCACATTTCCTTTATCACAGAAGGAGCTGAAATCCTGGCTTATTATTGCTGCATACTGAAGAAGCACTTTATGGATCGTCTGGAACAAACAAGGGAGCCAAGTTATTGCAGGGTGTGGCAGTACAGGGCAGGCCGGGGCAGGGTCCGCAAGGCCTCTCTGGCCCTCCTCCCAGGATCCTTGCGGCCACTGCAAGGGGGGGGGGGGGCTGGCCGGCCTGCACCCCTTAGCAGGTTCGTGGCAGAGGCGCACTCCGGACCAGGAGCCTGAAGGCCTGTGCTGCTGTCCTGCGTTTCTTTCTCTCCAGCCTGTGCAGCCAGCAAACTGACTTGTGGCCCTGCAATTCCCCAGTCAGAGGGAGTGAGCTCCTTTGGGGGGTGGGGTGCCGCTGCTGCTGCTAGAGGGCAGAGAGGAGGGGAAGCGGCCACTCTGGGTCCCCCCCCCCCCGCTTTCTTGATGGGATGGGGCTCCCTCCTCCCTGTGCTGGCAGCCAAAGAGCACCATGCGCAAGGCCATTGCCACATTGTGCCTTGAGTGCTGGGAGCCATGCCCAGGAAGACGGCAAAGAGGGCTGCTGGCTGCGCCACATCTCTAGCGGCATGCAGCGGGCTGGCACCCAGACCTGCCATTCCCACCGCCCATCCAGGAGCTGCTCAGTCCCAGCTTGGCCACATGCCTCCTGCCACTCCTTCACCCTTCCAAGGCAGGTGAAGGAAAGGTTTCAGAGAGCTTGGCAGATCCTGGCTCACACAACATCCTCTGCGAGACCAGCATGGCCCCTGCCCCTGTCCAGCTGCAAAGTGTGGCCACCTGTCCTCTGGCTTGACGGCTGGGGGACCCTTTCCCTACACAAGCCACTCGTGACTGACCTAGAGGATGCAGCCCTTCCTTGCAATGCCCACAAGCCGCAGAGGAGATGCTCTCTGACAGGGTGCCAACCCAGCGCAGGCAGCCACTCGGTCACTCTCGAGAGGATTAATTGAGAAGCCTGTCGCTTCCAATCATCCCTCCCAAACACAGCGGGGCACGTGCCAAGAGGATGTCACTCTACCTTAGCAAATCTTCGCATCAGATGAGAGAGGGCTTCTGGATTTGGACACTCCAGCTTCTTTATAATCTCAAAACTCTGGTTGAGCTGCGTGAAGACGTCCACCACGGAGCAAGAAAAAAGGGCATGATCCGAGGTCTGCTGGAACTGCAGGAAGCAAGCAGAGCTCACACCCAGGACCACGCAGCTGGGCCCCTCCCTTGCCTTTCTCCGCCAAAGCCCTTCCCAGAGCAGTCACTCAGCTTCAGCAGCAGCAGCCATTCTTCCGTGCCATCCTGCTCCAGGGCCAGGACTGGGACTCTGGGAAGTCGTGCTCTTTAATGTGGCACATCCCAGAACAGCTCTGGTGTGAATGGTCTGGACACAGACACTGCCCTTCCTTGAAGGAGACACCCCCTCCACACCCACTAGGTTCTCAACACCCAGGCCGAGGAGGGTGACCTGCTGCAGCTGGATTCTCAGTCCTCCCTCTGCCTCCACCGAGGACCAAGCATACAGCTGCAGCCACCCCAACCCCACCTCAGAAAGGGCATTCTGAGACACTCTCTGTGAAAGAGAATGTGCCAGGGCCACAGCAGAGAATGTGCTGTGATCTCAGGCACACGTCCCCCTCCCCCAGGGCCCTCCCAGCCAAGCTTCCAATCCCTGCCTCCTCTCACCCCATCCTTCTTATCTCTTCCCAGGGCAGCATGAAGGAACTCCAGGGAAACGTCCTCGTTTTCATCCAGCCACTGAATGACAAATGGCTCAAACCACCTAGGGACACAAACAAGCAAGCTCTGCAGACAGCCAAGTGTTTTTGCTTGCTTTTTTTTGCTCCAAGCAACCATTTTGTCAGAAACAAAAACACAGACAGAAGCATCTATTCTTCCTTGTGACAGATGTGGACTTTTGGACTGGAACACTCAAGAGGGAAGGGGTGTGTGTGTGTGTGTGTGTGTGTGTGCGCGTGTGTAGAAATGGCTCGACTGGGAGCGTCCCCTTGCAGGCACTGAGAAGCCATTCCCGCCCTGCAAAGGAGAGCCCCCGAAGGGAACGGGCGGAACACTCCTGGGCAACAGAGGCCCAAAGCCAGGGAGGACCCTTGTCTGTGCTGCGACTCCAGACAACAGGGAAGGAAGGGTGCGGGAAGGCGTTTGCCCCTAGAGTCTCTGGCGTGGGCAGGGGGCCACCCTTTAAGCAGACCCTGTGATGAGGGATGGATGGTATGGGTATGTCAAGGAAACCTGAGTTCAACAAGCAGAATAAAAGCCACCGAAGACACCCCCCCCCCCCAAACTCACAGAGAGTACTCGGGTGCTGCATCTCTGAATGCTGGAAGGTCTCGCACATACTCATTATAAAACCATTTCACTTTGAAGTGCAAATTCATATAATCTGTGCTCTTACATAACCGTTGCTTTTCATGCTCTGTAATGGAGCAAGAGAAAAGAAAAGGGAAAATATTTAATAACACTCCAGCTGTAAATAAAGTTGCTGCTTCCCAGTGCACTCGTTAGCTACATTACTGGACCTGGCCCAATAAACCATCCTGGGCTTTTACAGCCCAGATCTGCTGGGTCTTGTTAGGACAGTGACTGCAGCATCTCACGGTGGGAGGCAAGGTCCCTGGCAGCCAGGGGCCCACAGCACAGCCGGCCCCAGAAGAGCGAGGGCCGAACTCAACGAGACCTCGAGGGGAACAACAAAGTCTGCCCAGGGGCTGGGGGGCCTGCCTTGGCTTGGGACAGAGGGACCCCTGCCTCCTCAACCCACACTGGCCCGGGGCGGTGTTACAGGCACCACAAGCGGCCTCTGAGGCTCACCTCACTCACCCTGGCCCTACGGTAGCCAAGCCAAAGCAAGGTGTGGGTTTGGGCTGAGAGAAGTGCAACAGAGGTCCAGGCTGGGGCACCTTTTGGGCTCCCAACACCCTGGAGGTCTGAGGCAGGCGAGGGAGGAATCTGGAAAGGCTATAAATGTGCCCGTGGGCACCACCTGCCTCCCAGAGTATGACGGAGCATCTCCGTTCAAATTCTGTCTGCTGGCCTGAATTGTATGCAAATCACAGCTGTGGTGTGGCTGCCCATGGGCTGGGCCCTGGCCGGGCAAGGTGAGTTCATTTGTGCCGTGTGTGGCTTGCTCAGTTCTGCAGAAGCGTTTTCCCTGGGCTGGAAGTGAGATGCCAAGAGCCTGGCTTGATGAAGATGGATAGCCAAGCGTTCATGTTGCTGCTTTCCAGAACAGCTCAGTTTCTCATTAGGAGTGACTTGCTTACAAGGCCCCCCCATTCCTCCAGCAATTCTGCCACTGTCCGCAGACCTGCTGGCCCTCAGTCCTCCCTTCAGACATCAAGCTCCCTTGGCTGGGGACTCGTGCCTGCAAGGGACTCACGCTGGGCTCAAGTCTTTCCCCTTGAAATGGTTCCGAGCTATGTTCTCGAGCGAGTGCCACATACTCCCTGATTCAATCCATTCCCTGACCAGACCCCTGCGCTGCAGCTCTCACACCAGCCCATTACAAGACTGGCCATTCTGCTGCCAAGCCACTTCCTCATGACCCCCCGCCTCCGGTCTGCCTCTTCCACTGCTGCGCCACACAGGGTCGGACACTCTCAAGTGAGTGGGCCCCGCTACAGTCCCCAGGTCTCTTCCCTAGACACTCGCCGTGAATTCGGGACCCATCACGATAGCTGTGTGAAGTGAGGATATTTACCCCACTGTGCCTTGCTGTCGTTTTGCATCACGCCAAGAAACACTACAGAAGTGCTAATCATTGAAAGAGATATTTTATATCGCTGGCAGGACATGCATTTGAAACACAGAAATGAATCCATGACTTCTGGTTACCCGAGGCAGTGTTCGACCTGCTGGGCTTCAGGTACTGACAGATGGAAGTCTCCCTCTGAGATCGGAGGCTCCGCCTGAACATCGCGCTCACAGAGACACTCCCTTGCTCACTGTGACTTAACACAGCGGCACCCACTCTGCAGACCCTGGAGGGCCACACGGGCCACTCGCATCAACCCTAAGAACCACACGAACCCTGCATGCCCTGTCGGCCGCCCCAAATAACAACAACAACAAAATTCTCTCAACTGCCAGAGTACCTCTGAGCATCCATCAATCCCTACTGGGAGTTTTGTTTTATGGGCTAGCCCTCAAGAGTGGTATGCCCCATGCCGCTACCTTATTCAACTGCGTAGGGCGATCTGTCCTCATACACTGAACCCTACATCTTGACAAACACAATATAATTGTCATGCGCAGCACATTGTGTTGTGTTTTAAAAACAAAACTTGTCCTTTTACTTTGAGCCCCTGGTGATGATGAAAATATTTCCGTTTCTCCAGAACAAGGAGGCAGGCCCCCCCGGGTGGCACCTCCAAAAGCCACTGAGCACCCCTGGCCTGGCCTCTGACACGGAGAGCGGCCCGGCTAGTCCGGCATCCCTGTCCACACCACAGCCGACGGTCCTCCCGGAGGGCCCACCGACAGGGCGCGGAGGCAGCAGCCTTGCCCCTGAAGCTGCCTCCCAGCACTGGGACTCAACCGTCTGCCGCCCCTTTAGTCACCAGGGCTAGCAGCAACGGGTGGACCTCGCCATCTACGTCACCTTCTTGTACCAAACCCAGGAGAGCCCTGGCTCACCTGAAGCCTCCCCTGCCGGACTCAGGAGGACATGCTCTCCTAGACGGCTACTTTTGCCAAGTGGGGGGCAGATTCGGGGACCCAGTATATGGAAAGAGTAAAACAGGAAAGCAAGACCTGGACTTAATGGTAAAAATGCCCAAAGTGACGGACTGCCCATTTTGAAGCCAGCCGTGCTCATGTATTTCCTGCCCAGCACTGAGGCTCCAGGAAACAGTGTCACTCTGCCCGAGCCAGTCCCATTCCATGAAGACACGGGCTTTGTTCCGAAGCATCCAGCCCTGGCAACAATCCACTGATACCTCTCCAGCAGCACCTCAAGCCCTGGACCAGGGAGGCAGCCCACCGGACTGGCAGGGGCTGGATGGCTCCGAGCAACCCCCACTGGTGCCTTTCCAAAAACGGCCCAGGGGCTGGAGCAGGACAGGGAGCAACGGCCCAGACACTATCCTACCAGCCTGGGGCTGGAACAGACATGATCAGGTAAACCTGACCTCTTGGGGGTCTTCTCAGAGGGCCCCCCCCCAGCTCCTTCCCTTCCCTTCCCACTTCCCTATCGAGGCCAAAATGGCAGCAGAGGGAAGGCACTGACTTTCCTGAGGCCAGAGGCCCGAGAACTGCCCCCCCTCCATCTTCACTGAAAGGAACTGGCCCTCCACAAAGATGAGCCACCACCACACAGCCATTCAAATCAGGGTTCCTTCAAGGCAAGCCGGAGGGGAAGGCCAGCTCCCTCCCACCGCCTGTCTCTCCTAAGTAACGGAGCTCTCAGGAAGCCAATCCAGAGCCTTTGGCAGACACTGGCATATCAACGGAGCACCCGAAACAATTCCTGCCATCAGACACGGCTGGCTTCAGCTTTGCAGCCTCCTTCTTATCCAGGCAAGAAGGCAGCAGAGGAGAAGAGGGGAGGGCTTCCTCCCCACAGGAGCAGGATAAGCGAGTGGCTTTGGTGACCCCTCCAAATGGCTTGGGAGATCCCTCGGCAATCGGGTTCAGAAGCATCTCCTGACAGAAAAAGGCAAGGGCAATGTGGATGTGTCTCAAGGTGACTGGGGACGCTTTGCCTGCCAGTTCTTTGCTGCACACAGCAGCTGTTTAGGCTGGCCTCCCTCCTTTTTAAAAATTGGTCATTTTGTGAAGGAGACAAGAAAACAGCTTGGCTGAGGCCACTTTTTTGCAACCGAATCCCAGCTGAAAAGGGGATTATTTGGGGAAATTGTAGGGAAGGGCAGATGGTCGTGGGCAATTCTTTAAGAGATGTCTCTCCCTCCTGCCTGCCCCTCCGATGGAACTCTAGGTGGCCTGCAGAGGACTTCCAGGCAGTCTCTCTCCGGGCACAGACAAAACCAAACTTGCTGGGCTTCGGCATGCCATATGGGTCACGTGGCCTCCCCCTTGTATTCTGGGGCCCATTCTGTTTCTTCTGAGCATCTCAAGTGGGCACCACCAGTGTTTCCAAATGTGTGGGAAGTGGATGCAGGACCACAACTCAGGCTCCCCACCACTTGGAAAAGGTCTCTGATCCCTGAAGCGCCACACAAATCACCACAGACACTCCCACCCGGCCAGCCTCCCAAACCTGCCCCTACGGAGAGCAACCCCGGCCTCTCCCCCCTTACCTTCCAGCGCGTACTTCATGTCCTGAGCAAAGAGGGTCCAGATGATGTCAGCACTGACCTTGCCCATGTCCAGCTCCTGAGGGAACCTGAAAGCAAAGCCAAAGGCACAGGCGGTAAGCTCTGCTGGGGACCTCCGGAGGGGCAGGCCAGGGGCCAGGCTGCAGCAGCGCCTTCCAACTGACGTGGTGCTGGGGACACAGAGCGCAAGGCCTTTCAAGAGTGGAACCAGGGGAATGGGGGACATGCATCTGTCTTCTGTGGGCCTTGGCCAGAAGGGGAGGCAGACTGATGGAGGGTAAACGTTAGGAAGGTTTTCCCCGTGGAACGAGCAGCACAGGACTGAAGGAGGGGTGGAGCACTCTTCCGAACTCCAGGCTGAGGGCTGGGCCGGCTGGTTTCTCCACGAGCACGTTGTGTCTAGACCTCTCTCCCCCCCCCCCCCCCCCCACTACATGAACTGACCAGCCAAACGCCTCCTCCTTTTCAGGCTGAGGCTCTGGGCTTCCCTTCACACAATGCCCTTTGGCTGGCTTTCCAAGCAGCCTTCTAATGTGAAAGAGACCAGGTCTTCTCCACCATCATTGCCTTAATTTATCAGGAGAACTTCTCTGACTGTGGCCTCCTGGAGGAAAATCACACCTGCCAAGATTGCTTGTCAGCCACCGTCTCCTTTCTGGCCCACTGCAGTGTGAATTCATTTAGGACAGCATGCAACTTGGCTTCCGGATGCCCGAGCTCTGCTCGCCCTGCCTGGGATGCTACTGGGAAGTGGGGCTTTCTCCCACGTTGTGGTGGCTTCGTTTCCCCTGAAACCTTTCTGCTGTGTTATTTGGGTAAAGGATGTGGTAAAGCTGGGAAGGTCTGGAGGCTCTGGGTCCATCTGCCCTGCCCCAGCTGCCTGCGACATCCCCCCCCCCCGGCACAACCACCGAGGGGGGTCTCTTCTTTTTTTTTGGTTTTAAATCTGCAATTGACATTTCATAACAATTATATCTATCAGGTTCTCTGAATTCCTAGCCTTCGTTTTTTGTTTTTTTTAAAGTAAGTCTCTAGTAAAAGGCCCAAGTCTCTGGTTGGTGCCAGACGAGGCCACCGGGGGGGGGGGGGGGGCAGACATCTTGTGGCCACTGCGAGGGACACACGGGAGGAGACAGTCCTTTAGGTCCCGGCCAGGACCCTGAATCGGGCTCTCAAGCAGACGGCCATCCCGTGCAGCTGTCTCAGGGAGGCCAGGGTCCAGTCCCCTGACTCACAGCCCCTGACAGTGATCCGGCTGCTGCCCCTCTGAGCCGGGTGCAGCTTCCAGGCTCAGTCTTCAGAGGCAGCCCAACACAGAGCACAGCACAGTAATCCAAACACGAGGCTACAGAAGCACGGGACAGTGTGGATGGATGGGCTGAGTTAGAGAGCGGGGAGAGTGGCTGAGCCACGTGCAGCTGACAGGAGGGAGGCACCCCCGGCCACTCCCCACAGCAGGGCAGGGCCCAGGAGCACCCCCCCCAGGCTCTCAGCCTGCTTGGCAAATCTCCTTTAAAACCAAAGCATCCGATTCAGAGAACCAGAGACAGATCATGACCACCTTCTAATGCCATGATAATGTATCAACTGCCAATTACAAAAACCACCCGAGAAAGCCTCTGATTTGGGGGGGGGGGGAGATGGCGGCTGTGGGGGGCCGGGGCAAGGGAAGCGTGGGGAAACCTGTCGTGCAGAACCTCCAGTGCTGCTACACGGTATGAGCAGGCGCAGCGGCAATGGGGCAACCACACAAGCCCATCCTTGCATGGAAAGCACCCGTGAGTCATCGCCATGCCTAAAAATAACCTCCCGCTGTCCTCACAGCAAGGTGAGCCCCACCCCTACCCCCCTGCTCCCTACTGTGTGTTCACCAGCATCTGCCTGGTCTGGGAGTGCCACGCTCTGTCAGACCTGCTCCTTTCCAGCAGCCGGCTCAACATGCGGGCAAAGAAGTGGGCAGCCATGTTGGTCCACAGCACAATCCAGAACCAAGAGTCACATAAACACCAAAAGAACACAAGAAGGTCAGCGCATGCTTTCAAACTCCTCAGAGCTCCTCATCAGGCTGGGCACTGAGACACAAAACCAAAGGGGGTGGGGGTGGGGGGGTGACAGGGAAAAACACCTTTCAGGCCCTGGGGTGGAGGCCTCTCTGCCTGCCTCAGACAAACAAGTAGACCGACCAGGATTTGGAGCGTTTCTCTCTGCAAAACACTTTGCTCAGCTTTCCCACTTCCTACTATTATTAACATCCAGGGTGTCAGAGGCTGGGTCAGGAGGCGCCCCCCCCCCCCAAGTGTCTCTGCAGCCTGGGTCAAACTCTCACCCTCTGTTCCCTCTCTCCCACTCCTCCGTTGGCTCTCATTTTAAAGGAGTGGCTTCAGCCCCACCCCCACCCACGACCAGAGTCCCAGGGAGATCTCATTCCCCGCGCATTTCCAGATGGAGTGTGTGTGTGGGGGGGGGGGGTCCCTGGCAGCTGAAACTGCTGGGGGGTGGAACCCTACCCTTCTGAGTGTGTGTGGGGGGGTAAGTTTCCCAACCCCAGACACAGGGTGGAAGCCATCCAAAGCACCACCAGATTCCCAGAGAGGGGCCGAGGGATGCCAGGTGGGCACTCTGAAGCCCAGTGGGGCCGGCTGGCTGGCTGGCTGGCGGGGGCCTCAGGCCTTCTGAAGGGCAAAGCCTTACCGGACTCCTCTCCCAGGGACCCTCTGCAGTGCAGCCTGGGGGAGCTGCTGCCCCTTCCTTGTCTGGGAGGGGCTTCCCTGCACCAGCATCCAAGGGGCAGGCCTCCGGAGGGCTGTTCAGTGGCAACAAGCCACTCATTCCTGGGGCAGGAACAGTTCTGGGGGCTGGCCTGCGCATCTATCCCATCACGGCAGCTCCAAAAAGTGTCATGGCAACTGGAGAGTGGCATCCAGGGAGTAACGATTTCCCAGGGCTGCTTGCTCTTCTCTGCTGCCGGCCTTTGGCGGAGGCCCCTCAACCGCGGAGGAGGAGGAGGGCTCTGAAGATAAGGAAGCATCACAGAGAAGGAATCTTCTCTCCCCACCCCCAAAAAAACGACTGCCTGACATCAGGCTGGAATTGTTCGCCTGGCCTGTCGCTCCGTCACCGAGAATCTGCTCCCCAGACACCTCCTCTTCTGCATGGAAAGAAAAGGGGGACGCCCCTCCCTGGGTACAGTGCAGAAGAGGTCAACTGGACCACGCCCTTGCTATCGATCAACAGGCCACGCCTGCAGACAGATGGCTCGGCATTTCCTGCCTAAAGGGGGGGGGGGGGAATGATTCCCTTGGCTACCTACTGAGGGTGGGACATGCTGCAGCCAGCCGGAGCACCCTGCAGGATCCTTTTGCTCCTGAGAGCCGGGCAGGAGGCAAAGCTGAGGAGGAGGCCAGGGGTGGGGCAGTTTGATGCCCAGCAGCAGCCCAGGCTCAGTGAGATCTCCAAGATGGTTTTGCTCTTCCGATAGTTCAAGGATCCCTGTCTTTCACTGGTTCATCATCATTCCCGTGAGTATGCCAAGAAGGGAAAGATGCCCCCCCCCCCCCATGCGCTCCCTGAGCCCGTCTCCACCCTGGGGGGGATTTGGCTTGGACTCTGATGCTGCCTCAAAAGGCAAAGCTGTAACGCGATGACTCGCAAGAGGAGCTCTGGGCTCAGAATGCTCTGAACTGCTCCACAGGGTGGTGGGGGGCTGAGTCTGGAGTGGCGGCAGGGGCCCTGTCGCCTGTGTGTTTGCTGCATGTTGCAACATTGGAGGACACCAGGGCACCACAGCCATTCCCCCCCCCCCCACTGCCCCGCTGGGGCTTGCCAAGACCACCGAGGGACAGCTGCGCAAACAAAGCTATACACCTTGGCTTCCTCCCTCTCGGGAGCCCACTGGGCCTTCAGCAACACCAGCATTCCAACAAGCCCTCCTGGCTGCTGGCTGCAGGGCCCTGGGCGAGGCTGTCCGAGAGCCTGGCTCCCAAGCCTGAGCTGCCCTGGAGGAGTTGGAAGTGGGTCTCCACCCTGGGGGGGATTTGGCTGCTCCTTTACGTGAGGATCGTTTCATGCTGTGGAGATTTTTACCTGCCCCTTGGACTCTGATGCTGCCTCAAAAGGCAAAGCTGTAACGCGATGACTGTAACCCAACCAGGAGGTAAAGCATCACGTGCCCACCTGAGCAACTGTGGTGTGAGACACGACCCTGGGAAACACAGCCAACCTGGCTTGGAAGAGAGAGGACTTCAAGCATCCCAGCATTTGAAGGAGTGCCCATCCGCAAAAAGGATGGCTGATTCAGGGACAAGGCAGAGGACAGAGGAAGTGCCCCCCCTTAGCAGCCGACCTTCAGGGCCTGCCTGTGGAGGACACCAGGGAGTGAGAGTGCATGCCTGAGAGGTCCCACCTCCCCGCCCCCCTCTGGCTCCAAAGCACAGCCTTACTGGTTCAAGATCGGGGTGTAGGCCATCCGGTCTTCATCAATAATGGTCACCATGAGGGTGATGAGCTGGGTCCAGAAATCCAAGTTCTTCGTGGTTGGGCCTTGTTCTTCTCGAGGAACATCTTGCTTTTTACCCTGTTGGCAAAAGTATGGGGAAACAGTCCCATTCCAGTGTCACTTGGCTTGGGGTGCGTGGGGGGGTCGGGGGGGGTTGCCCTTCGCCCCTTCAGGTGAAGCCCCCACCCCCCTCTGCCTCGCTATCTACAGAAGCCTCTCACAGTGACATCACCGGGCCTCATCCTCCTGGGGTCTCAGGCTGTTCGCCCCCACCCCCACACCAAGAGCTCCCCATGGGAAGATTAGAATTTTCCAGACTGAACTTCGAGTTCAGATTGGAGTCCCCAGCTCATCCCTTCAGACCCCTGCCGTTTCATGAGCCTCTCCTCTGCTCATGTTGGGCCGGGCTGAGAAGAGTGGGCAAAGGAGCAGCTGCCCCCCCCCGGCTGAGATGCAGACAGGGTGGGGGGGCAGGGCTCACACACTCACCCTTCTCCTGCTGCTGCTGATTTATGAGCCGTGATGTCCCTGCGATCACACATCAAAGATCTCACTCAAAGCTGAATATATCTGTCTGAGCTGAGGAGACAGCTGAGGCTCGCTAGACTGGGAAAGAGTCACCCAAACAGCATTTTCACGGAGACATTCACACGCCTGGGGCACTTGGGTTCCTTGTGACCACAAGGCCGCCACAGAGACGAGCATGGGGGAATGTGGCAGCTGGCAGCACCACTGGACACATCAGAACCGGCCTGCTGGAAAAAACAAGCCCAATATCCCTCCCACAAAACAGCCCCACAACACATCTGAGAGCAGTCAGCAGGTCCCCGCCCAGAAAGTGCCCCTGCCCAGCACATGAGGTCTGGAAAATACAGGTTGCTTACCTGTAATTGGAGATCTTCGAGTGGTCATCTGTGCATTCACACCTCTGGGATAATGTGCGCCTGCGCTGATCCCGATCGGTAACTTCAAAGCCAAAACGGATTTTCGCGCCAACTCCCCGATCGCGCGCTGGCTCCACTGCGCATGACCGGGGAGGGGCACGAGGATCCCGCCAGTTCCTTCTGACCGCTGCAAGCAGCCCCCAGGAAATTTACACGGGAGACCGAAAGCAGAGGGGAAGGAGGGCGGGTGGTGTGAATGCACAGATGACCACTCGAAGATCTCCAATTACAGGTAAGCAACCTGTATATCTTCTTCGTGGTCTCTGTGCATCACACCTCTGGGAGAATAGCGAGCAATAAATACACCACATACCTGGAGGTGGGTGCTGAAGGTCTCACATCTGAGCTGTCTGCAGAACTGCACGACCCACCGCTGACCTCTGATGGGTACGGACGTCCAAAGCATAGTGTCTCACAAACGTGTGAGGAGACGTCCATGTAGCAGCATTGCAGATGTCTCCCAGGGGAACGCCCTTGAGAAATGCTGTCGAGGCAGCCACTGCCCGAGTAGAGTGAGCCCGCAGGGATGCCGGTAATGGCCGCTTGGCCAAGAGGTAGGCGAGTTTTATCGTCCCAACAATCCATTTAGACAGTCTCTGAGACGATAGTTTCTGTCCCTGTCTGGGCAAGGCATACGTGATGAAGAGAGCTGGGGACTTGCGGAAGGGTTTAGTCCGATGCAAGTAAAAAGACAGGGCCCTCTTAACATCGAGAGAGTGTAGGCAGCGCTGTGCCTGATCCTTGGGTTCAGGAAAGAACACCGGCAGGGTGATGTCTGCTTTAATGTGGAAGTCCGAAACTATCTTCGGTAAGAAGGTAATATCAGGAGTCAGGGTCACTGCTTCCTGATGAAAGGTAAGATAGGGTGGGTCGCATCGGGGAGCCGACAGCTCACTCACCCTACGCACTGAAGTAAGGGCCACCAGAAAAGCTACTTTCCACGAAAGAAGCTGTAGGTTACAGGAAGCCATAGGCTCAAACGGTTTGCCCATTAGCTTGTTCAGCACTAGGGGCAGGTCCCACGCTGGAACAGGGGTTTTGACTGTTGGAAAGAGACGGCACATTCCCTTTAGGAATTGCTTCGTAGTGGGATGAGAAAACACGGAGTAACCATCTATTGTTGGGTGGTTAACCGAGACAGCTGAGAGGAAGACACGAAGCGATGCATGACACAATCCTCTGTCCTTGCAAGACAAGAGAAAACCAAAGATGTCGTTGAGAGAAGATGGAATGGAAGGTCGTCCTACCGAGGCTAGGAAGGACAGGAACTTGTTCCATTTTGCCGCGTAGGAACGGCGTGTAGACGGCTTACGAGCATTGAGGAGGACATCAGCTATACGAGCGTCTACTTCGGAGGACAAATTAGCCAAGCTGTTAGCTTCAGTCTGGGTACGTCGTGATGCAGCACCAGACCGTTGTACATCCAGAGAAGGTCTGAGTTCATCGGAAGGTGAGTGTAGGACCCCTTGGAGAGGCGAAGGAGGGTGGGAAACCACGGTTGCCTCGGCCACCAGGGTGTGATCAGGATTGCTAGTGGTTGTTCCGCCAGTAGCTTCTGTACTACCTTCAGTATCAATGGGATCGGTGGAAACATGTAGACGTGTAGCCCCGACCATGAGAGAAGAAGACCGTCTCCCAGGGACATCGGATCCGTGCCCGCCCTGGAACAGAAGAGGGAACACTTCTTGTTGTCTCTGGAGGCAAACACATCCACAGAAGGCTGACCCCAGAGGTTGAAGATCGGTGTCAGGTAGAGAGGATTGAGTTCCCATTCGTGTAGGGATGCACCCCCTCTGCTCAAGAAGTCTGCCTGCGTGTTGAGCTGACCGGGAAGATGGTTCGCTACCAGGTAAATATCTAGCGCTTGACATTCCGTCCAGAGTTCTATCGCTAAGCGGCAGAGACTGCGGGACACTGTACCGCCCTGTCGGTTGATATAGTACATCGTGGTTGTATTGTCCGTGAGGACGGCCACTGTCTTTCCCGACAAGAGGTGTTGGAAGGACCGGATTGCGTAACGGACCGCTAGTAGTTCCAGGAAGTTGATGTGATTGGAGGCTATTGATGGGTCCCACTTGTTGCCCACGCACAGATCTCCCAAGTGGGCTCCCCAGCCCCATAGGGAAGCGTCCGTGGTAATAGTAGCTGACGGGGGAGGGCGGCGAAAGGGGGCGCCTGTTTGCAGGTTCTGTGGCACCTGCCACCATTCCAGGGCTCGAATCATCTGGTCCGATAGGTGGAATCTTTTGGATAAAGGGTGTAGGCTTGGCCGGAACCGGCGAAGAAACCACAGCTGCAAGGGCCTCATGTGTAGCCTTGCGAAAGGAATGACCATGGTGGTAGCCGCCATGAGTCCCAAGAGTCGCAGTATTTGACGAGCTGTCGCCTCCCGGTTTCTTCTCAGGACTCTGATGAAGGAAACAATGTCCAAGACCCTGTTGGGGGGTAGGAATGCCCTGCACTGTAGGGAATCTAGGAGAGCTCCGATGAACTGTACCCGTCTGGAAGGGGTAAGCATGGACTTCTTTGTATTTATTGTCAGTCCCAGAATCTCCAGGGTGTGGAGTGTCCGGGAGACATGGTCTTGCAGGTCTGATGCAGAAGGAGCGATCAGGAGCCAGTCGTCCAGATAAGGGTATAGATGGATGCCCTGCAGGCGGAGGTGGGCCGCTACTGTTGCCATTAATTTCGTGAAGACACGAGGTGCCGTTGAAAGGCCAAATGGTAGTGCCTTGTACTGGAAATGACGTGGACCGATCGCAAAGCGTAGAAAAGGTCTGTGGGAAGGATGAATGGTCACATGGAAGTATGCATCCTTCAGGTCCAGCGTCACTATCCAAGAGCCCGCCTCCAGCAGAGGTAAGATGATTTGGAGGGTGGTCATTCGGAACTTCTTGTATGTTATGAACGCGTTTAGGTTCCGAAGATCTAGGATGGGTCGGAGGCCTCCGTCCCTCTTTGGCACCATGAAGTAGCGGGAGTAAAACCCCTGTTGAAACTGCTGGACTACTACCGGTTCTATCGCATCCTTGCTCAGCAGGGTCTCGACCTCGGTTGTCAGAGTGTCGGATGGGGGAGTGACCACGAAGTAAGGTTCCGTAGGGATCTCGAAGAATTCTATTCTGTATCCCTCGGAGATGACTGAAAGTGCCCACTTGTCCGAGGTAATGCGTTGCCATGCTGTCAGAAAGGGTGATAGACGGGTGGGGTTGTCGGAGCAGGGGTGGGAGTCAAAAACTTGGTTTGCTTGGTTTGGGAGGTTTCGCCTTAGACGCCGGAGCAGTTGAGAAGCGGGGCCTGTTGTTATAGGGCTTTTGTTGATAGGTAGATGGTGGTGACCTCTGCCATTGTGGTTCAGCGGGAGGTCTTTGTGACTGTTTCTTGGGCCATGATCTTTGCCATGTTTTTTGTTTCTGCTGTTTAGGTTGAGAAACTCCCAAGTTACGGGATGTCTTCATGCTTTTATCAAGCTCGTGAAGCACTGTGTCTGTCGTTGAACTGAAGAGACCGTCTCCTTCAAACGGCAGATCTTCCACCAAGGTCTTGGTGTCTTGAGGAAGAGAGGTAGATCTCAACCAGGCATGGCGTCTGATGGACACTGCTGAAGTGAGCGTCTTGGAGGTTACTTCCGCCGAATGCTTGGAGGCCGAAAGTTGGAGCTTGGCCAGAGACATACCTTCCTTTTGAATCTTTCTGGCGTTGCGTAGCTTGTCCTCTGGGAGATGGGCAATGAGCGCAGTCATCTGTTCCCAGAGCGAGTATTGGTACCTGCTCATGCAGGCAGTGTAATTTGCTATCTTGAGGCCCAATGCACCCGCTGAATAAATGCGTCTCCCAAAGGAATCTATTCTGCGTCCTTCTTTGTCTAATGGGGAAGAGTGCCCACTACGACCCTTAGTGGAGGGTGTCACAACCACTGAGTTGGGTTTGGGGTGGACAAACAAGAATTCTGCCCCCGGCTCCTGGATCCTATACATGTGATCTAGGCATTTGCTGGAGATGGGGGTGGATGAGGGATGAGGCCAGGATTCTTTGGCCGTAGTCATCAGGACCGATATGAGTGGGAGGGCCACCGGTGTGGATGTATCCATCTGCACGATATCGAAGATGGAGTCTGTGGCTGTCGGCGTCGGTTGGGCCGTGGCCAAGGCCAGAGAGTGTGCCATCCTTTTGATTAATTCTCCACAGGGTTTCACATCCTCGGAGGGAGATATTGGGAGGTTTTCGGTAACCTGCGTGTCGGGAGACGGGTTTTGTGGAAGCGACTCGTCTTCTGACACTGAAGATGCCGGGGACCCCGGTGCCGAATGGTCGGATGGTGAAAGAGGGGTCGGGCTGGACAGGTCCTGCGTTACCGGTAGCGGACAAGGATCGGTGTCGGGTGTCCGTTTCGGTGCTGGTGTCGGTGTCGGAACTGATGAGGGTTCTCGGTACCGAGACACTCTGGAAGAGGTGGATTGCCGATCCCATTCGGTGGGATACCATTGGGGCGGTGGTGGGTAGGAGCCGTAAAGGTATTGCCACTGCTGGATATCCCACGGTACCGGTGGAGCCGGAGGGCGGTAGTCCTTATCCCCCCTCGGTACCGATGGTGGCTTCGCCTCGGCGTCAGGGGTCTCCCGAGGGACCTGTGTAAGGTCTATGTCGAGGTCGGAGTCAGTCAAGGTGATCGGTCGTGGCATCGGGGAGGATGATCTACCCCTGGGTCGCTCGCGATCTGTCGGGTCAAGCTGGCCGAGCCCAGGCTGGGCTGAGTCGAGCGCACCGCGCGTCGACGAAGCACTCGAAAATTTCTTGTGCTTCAGCTTGCCCTTCTCCTCCTTGCCCTCCCTGCGCTTTTTAGCAGGAGTGTCGGGCAAGGGGAGCGATCTCTTCGGTGCCGGTCTGTCGGTACCGATGCTTCGGGATGGAGACGGCGTCGGTCCCGTCGGTGAAGAAGCCGGAACTTCGGAGGAAGACATTTTTGGCGACAAGGCAGACTCGAGGAGAGCAACCCGGAGCCTCGCCGCTCGGTTTTTATGCGTTTGCTTGGAGAAGGCCGCACAGCTAGTGCAAGAGTCGACTCGGTGAGACTCACCCAGGCAAAGAAGACACAGGGAGTGCTTGTCCGGTGGGGCTATCTTGCTGCCGCACTGCAGGCACCTCTTGAAGAACCCCCACCGCTGGGCCATAGGCCAGGCGGTGAGAATGAAGGGAAATCCAAAGGCAAGTCCAGTTAACAGTCCGAGTTCAATAGTTGGAAAAAAATCAGTCCGAAGGCTCTTTTTAGAGTTGAGAAGTAAACTACCGACCGGAGCAAGAGAGAAAGGATCCTCACGACGCGGCGGTCAGAAGAGAACTGGCGGGATCCTCGTGCCCCTCCCCGGTCATGCGCAGTGGAGCCGGCGCGCGATCGGGGAGTTGGCGCGAAAATCCGTTTTGGCTTTGAAGTTACCGATCGGGATCGGCGCAGGCGCACATTATCCCAGAGGTGTGATGCACAGAGACCACGAAGAAGATACAAGGATCCTGACAAGAGCTCTCCGCTAAGTCAGGCACTGGGCCTTTTTCACCTTTTGACCTCAGGCAAGAGTTGAGCCTCATCTCAGCAGGTCCCATTTCTCTGCCTGCAGCTTGGCTGCCAGCTCCTCTCCACATTTAGGGGAGCTGCAACGCTTAGTGCACAATCAGACCAGGATGAGCGACAGAGCTATCACACCCTGGAGTGCAGCTGGGTCAGAACAAGGTGGGACCCCCCGACCACCACCACCCCCCCGGACCAGGACGCTCCTTGAATCCAAGGCTGGCCTGAGGCCTCCGGGGGGGGGGGGCGGGCAGCGGTGTGGCACGAAGGCAGCAGCTCCTTCCCCATCTGAAAAGCAACCCAACTCTTGCTGGGGGAAGGGGAGAAGCTGACGAGGAGTTCCAAAGCAGAGCTCACCTGTTCCATGAGCTGAGAGTACAGCTCGTAGCAGTTGTCAAAAATGTATCTATACGTGGAGTCCAGGCAGGCTCTGACACAATCCTTCACCACCATGCTGGCGCGGGGCGGGCTCTGCAGCTCCAGGACCTGAGGAGTTCACAAGATCACACAGGCTCTGAGCACCAGTAACAACGAGTTTCAAGGTGTGCAACATTCTGCACCCAGCACACTGCTGGCCCGAATGGGAAGGGCGGCACCCCAGGGCTTGGTTGATTTTATTTAAAACACCGGGTGGCTCTTTCACTACACATTATGCCTGAAGCAACAATAATAAAGCCACTAAAATATATTAATTCAATTAAAACAAAACAATAGAAATTATTTTGATCTGTCAAGGTGAAAGACTATTTCCTTAGTTTTAGGAATTTCAAAAAAATTATTTGGGAGCCATTGAAGACACCGGGGGATGAATTGCTTTGATTTTTCAATGATAGTTAAACTATGTCCTGACCTGGATGGCCCAGGCAAGCCTGATTTCAGAAATTAAGCAGGGTCAGCTTAAGGTAGTATTTGGATGGAAGATTACCAAATTAGTCCAGGGTTGCTACTAGGGGTGTGCATTCAGCTAAATCTGAGCCAAAAACCCCATAGAAAATACCTTAGCGGTATTTTTTGTGTACTGATTCAGCCGGATACAGATTTTGGAAATCATTCGTTTATCCTAAATGGCCAAGCCCTGAAAATCCCAAAAATATTCAGTATTTTTGGGACCACCAGATAGACAAACTTAAAGGGCGTTTAAAAAGATTGCAGTCCCTTTAAATGCCTTCCCCAAGCCGTGCAACTCTGCAGCAAGTGAACTCCAAATGGTTCATAGTCCTGTTAAACACCTTTGGAGTTCTCCAAGCCCCAGAGTTACACGGCTTGGAGAAGGCAATTAAAGGGACTGCAATCCCTTTATATGCCTTTTTCTTTGGGGGTCCACAGAATTGGACCCCCTACTCCAACCCTTTTGAAACTTGGGGGTGTTTTTGAGGAAAGGCACCAAAATCTACACTGCAAATTTGGTGCCTCTACCTGAAAAAACAGCTCCCCAGAGTCCTATGGGGACCGTTGACTATAATGGTCCCCACAGGGTATAATGAAGCCAAAAAAAATCTCCCAAATATTTCTTGAATCCAAATACCATACCAGTATTGGGATTTGGGAATACCGGGAAATACCAATATGTTTCGGGTTCAATATACCCAACCCCCCAAAATACTGGATTCTGGGGGGGTGTTTTGTTGCACAGCCCAAGTCACTAAGCAAGGGCAGGGCAATGGCAAACCACCTCTCGTGAGGGGTTGCCATAAGTTGGCTGCAACTTTTTAAAATATATATATATATATACTTTTTATTGAGTATATGATTCATATTTCATAAAAACAAAATAAAAATCATATCTTTATATATTATACTCTCGTTCATATTTTAAACAAAGAAAATAAAAAATTAATTGAGGTTACACCTGCACGACTGACAAATCACACCCAATCCCAGTCCAGTTTGCATCCTCTTCTTTTTCTTATTCCCTTACCCCACCCGCTTGTTAAACCACCATACAACTCCCTCTATAAGCCAATCTTTAATACATCCTTTAGATCTTCAATGAATTATTACTCATTCTTCTAACTTCTATTCTATTCACTCAATCTTATTATTATTCTATCTACTACTGTACCTAACAATGAAAGCTGGACAGGGTTGCCTCTGGCACTGGGAGCTGAAGAGGAGACCCCTCCAGCGGGAGAAAAACCTCTCCTCCCTACTACCAGAGGTCTTCCCCTCCTTGCCATGCCCACTGGCTAGAACACATCTACTTCCATATTATTTATCACTTTGTATACTTTACTGAATAATTACTAACTATTTACTGCTTAAAATATAATTCTAAATGCTCTACAAATATGTATTTAATTGCTCTCAACCTAAGCTATTATACAATTTACCAAAACAAACTATCTCCTTTCAGGCAACTCCATCTGGCTGCAACTTGACGGCATGATACACACACACACTTAAAATCTGAGGCTGCTTCCTCATGAAGACAACGCTCTGTGTAGCTCTACTTGCTTCAGCAGAGGCATTCCCAGGGGCAAAAGAGTACCCACACGGCAGTTTCCCAAGAGCTCTCCTTGCCTCAGCCCTCAGTGGCTGGCATTTCACATACACAGACAGACACACACGTATATACATACAGAGGACTTTTCAGGCAGATAGCTGTAGCGCAATAATGTTATTGCAGCAAAATACTAATTCCCAGCTTGCTTGCTTTTTTCTTAAGTAGGTCTCTAGTACTTTGGTTGCAAAACTATAAGGGTAAATTTGTGGCCTGCATATTTTGCCTTATAACTCTGCAAGAAAAACGACTAGAGACTTACTTTTGAAGCAATCTGTCAAACACTGATTTATTTTTTTTACAAGCCTGACAGAGTCTTCCAGTGTGCAGGTTCCAGATTCCATAAAAATCACAGCTTGTAAGAAAATGCACATGCTTCCTCATAACAGACACTTTTTAACAGATGCAAGATCTCCCCACGCACCACAGGCGCTATCCACCATTACTTCTGGAATGCCAGGTGATGTGGCCTCCATAGTGATGAGTGAGGCAGAACCTCGAAACACACCTCTGCTGCTTGGCTTCTGAGTCCTCCAAAATATCCCCTCGCAGCTTTGGTGGCGGTGGTGGAAGCCGTGAAATCTCAGCGACTTCCTTGGGGGTCTCCCACCCAAACCCTAACCAGGGCCGACCCTGCTTAGCTTCCAAGATCTAATGAGACGGGGCTAGCCTGTGCCATCCAGGCCAGGGCCTCCCGGCAATTACCTTCATGCGGAAAAACGTGATGCTGGTGAGGAGGTCCACTGTGGATTTCAAGTCCTGAAGCCTCTCCGGACTGCTGGCTGGAAAGTTCTCCTAGTGCACACGAACAGGGAAGCAAACATGCCTCAAGAGAAGGCAGAGGGCGGCACGGCCAGCACCGTCCCTGCCTGCCGCACAGTCCCTCTGAGGGCTGAGCCTGGCCCCAGCAGCAGCCGTGCTGGGATGAGAAGCCAGCTGTCGGCAGAGCAGCTGCCTGAGCAGCAGAGGGCAAGGAGAGGCTGGAGCAAGAAGCTCCGAGGGGGGCTGCACGGGCAGGGAAGCGGGCTAGGCACTGGGTAGGGGCAGCTCTTGCTGGCAGGACTGAGCCTCAGGCCTGGAAAGGATGGGCACCACTTCCTCTGGGCACCACTCCGCCTGCAGGGCACCGAGAGCTTGGCATGTTCCTTTCCTTCAGCAAGGGAGCCTGGTCCACCCTGCCCTCCAACCACAGGAAAAGGACAAGTGGTCTGCTTCTGAGAGATGCCGCCACTCCTCACCCCCCGTGTTTGTGATTCTCTGCATTTATAGGCATCTCTGTGGCAGGTATGCATGAGGGCACGTGACCCTTTCCTCCTCTGCGTGAGCCACCCCATCACAACAAGTATGGGCAATCCTTGCTTGAAGAGCACTTTTAAAGTTCATCAGTATACCAAACAATGCAAGCATACATGTTAACTGACTGATACTTAACTCATTTCATGTTCCTAAAGTCACAGACTAAGCTTAGAGTGGACTAAAGTGCATTTCCTAGCATCCTGTCAACCACCCCCCCCCCCATTTTCCATCTCTACCCCCCCTTGTGGGCTCAAAATGCCAGGGAATTTGACGTGTGACAACAAAGATGGTCCCTGGGGAAAAGCACCCTCGCACCCACTATGGCCCTGTTCTGCCTGCAGAAAGGCCAGGTGCGAGTGCCGGGGCGAGGTGTCGCTGACCCTCTCCTGCCCCCTTCAGCACAGTCCCTCCCTAGTGCCAGGGAACTGTTGCTGCTTGCCCGCTGCTCTCTCTGCAAAGGGCTCTCTGCTTTCAAGCAACCAGGCAGCCTTCCAACAGAATTGGCCAGAAAAATGGAGCAAAGCCAGGACCGTGAGCTCGCCAGTGAGGCCTCTGTCCTGGGCAGGGCTGAGGCAGGAGCAGCACATACCCTGTATTTGGAGAGGTCAATCCGCAAGGAGTTGTGCAGCTGATCCAACAGTTTGATAAACTTTTCTCTCTGCAGGGGGGAAAAACACCACCAATGTGTCTGTGAGTGAGATGGCCAGCTGGCCAGCTACCCTCGCCCGGCTTGGAGTACCAATCGATAACCTCATTCATCAGTCTGCTTCCCTGCACATCCATTACAGATGTCTGAAATGGGAAAATGGGCTTTCTAAACAGCCATCCTTTCAAGTCCCCAAAAGGTCAGCAGGAAAGCTCTACCCCAGTTCTTTCGCCTCCTCACAGGCTGAGCTGGAGTAACCTCTCCACTCCACAGGATGCTGGGGGATGATACCTGCCCCACCCAGGCACCTCTGTGCTCTTGGGATCACCTGGAAGGGCGAAGGGCAGGGATCACAGGGTCAAGCTGGGCTGCTTGGCCAGCCAGGGGGGTTCAAGGCGCAATGAGGACAGAACGGCCCGCCGAGCCAGAGTTGGGACCAGGCCCGAAGGGGCTCCTGGAAGGTTTCCCACTGTTCCCTTGACTGAGGCAGGGGCTGGCGGGGGTCCTGCTGTCCTTAGAGCCCAGAGAGGCAGGCCTGCTCTCCTTCAGCGGCAGGACCCCAGCCTGGACTTCCCCACTCCCCCCCCCACTTTTGTTCCCCACCTTCATTCCCTGGAAACCTTTAGCCTCTCCACCTCCCTCCCAGACTAATCCAGGGAGTTTTGCAAGCCTCACAGTGCCCAAAAGCGAAAGTGGCATTCTGCTATGACCCATCGAGACAGCACAACACAGTCAGTGCAAGCTGCTGGGTTCTCCGGAGCTCTTCATCAGGAGGGGTGTTTTAAAAGGGGGGGGGGGACAAGGGTGCTGGCTTCCTCTCTTCCCTGCTGTCCTCCCTCCCAAGGGCCCACGGCAGCTTATCGTTTCATGCTCCCCTCCTCCACCTTACCCTCACCACGACCACCACCTTGTCCAGCAGGCTAGGCAGAGAGGCTGTGAGAGGCCTAGGGTCACCTGGTGAGCTTCCATGCCAGAGTGGGGATTCGAACCCGGCGGTCCCAGGCCCCAGCTCACTGCATGAAGCACAACACCATGCCAGCAAGCCCAGGCGGAGGAGTCCCACAAGGCGGCGCAGGATTCAGCTGGCTTCGAGGCCCCCCACCCACCCACGGCCTCCTCCACATGAGGAACAGGGAGGGCCACATTGCTTCCCACCTCTCTTCCCTCCGCCTGCTCAGCAGCCACTCCAGCCTTGAACCTTTGGGCTTCTAGAGTCGGGGGGGGGGGGGGGAGCAGCAATTCTGCCTTGGGAGCTCTCCTCCCGTTTGCCCTGCAGCTGTCGGGGTGACCCTGTCTTCAGCTGCCCCCTGCCCCTCTGCCTGCATTTTCCCTCAAAACTAGGGCAGAACAACTATGCGGGGGTCAAGGGGCAGGAAAGAGGGGACATCCTCCCACCCCCTCCAGCCTCCCTGATACAGCCAGGCATTCTGCGGGTGCTTCTGCCAAGGACCCCTCCCTTCCTTCCATGCTATAAGAATTCCTTCCTTCCTTCCCAAGGCTCTTCAGTCCATCACGGGAAGGGGGGCGGACTGAGGTCCCGCCCCTTCAGGCAAAGACTCACAGGAAGTGCTTTAAAAGCTTTTAAGCTCACTGCTGTTTCCAGTTCGTTCTTGGACTCTTCTAGTGGTGCCTTTATACCCAGCTGTTGACCCGCAAATGGGATTGGTACTTGCGTCAGAGGCAAATTAGCATTAGCTTCAGAGAGAGGCCAGTTTCTCCAAGAGGTAAAGCAAATGGGAGCAAGGAAAGGAAAACTCAGGCGCAGGCTGGCAACTACCAGTCCCCAAAGCTGCCTCAGCCCTTCTGGTCAGAGAAGAGACTGGGTAGCTGTGCAACACAGACGCCTGACAGTGGTGTGATGACCCTCCAGATACACTTAGCAACCTGCAGGCAGAGCAAACAAGAGCTGGCTTCGCAAAGAGCCAACCGGGCACTCGGCTGGGCCACTCAAGCAAGGGCTCCTCAGAACCCCACCCTCACCCCCTCCCTCCCTCAAGGCAGCCAGACCTCTGGGCCGCAGAGCAGCTTGCTATCCAAAGTGATGCTTATATAATGCAGACCAGCTGACGGCATAAAACCACAAAGAGGCACACGGCATGTTTGCGATGATTCCGAGTCCAATCTGGACCAGGGAATTAAGCTACTGGCTCAGAGTGGGAAACCAGCCCCAGCCAAAGAACAGTATTTCTGCTCAGCTGCCCTTTGCTAACCCCTCCCTTTGCTGGGCACCAGGAAAGGATCTTGGGGCAGCAGAGGAGGCATTTTCCTGCATCCATCCTCATGAAAAAGCAGCGACAGAAACTGCAAGCGTCACGCCAGTCCCCTCTGGCTGCTTCCACACAGCACAGCAACGGTGTTCTCACAGGGGAATTTCCCCCTACTTTCCCTTCCTCAGCCCCCCATGGCTGCTGCCACCCGAGAGTTTTTAAAAAAATCTGGCAATTGCCAGATCACTGATGCACACTTAATGTTGTGAAGAAATGGTGCCACAATTTCATAGGAGGATAGCAGACAAGGAAAACGTCATCCGTGGGGGCAGAACTTTAAAAGATGTGCTCCTTCACATCCACACGCTGGGCAAAGACACTTGGACTGCGACCTTTCCAAAAAGGCCATCTCAAACCAGGTTCAGAAAAGATCAGAGCAAAGCAGGGGGAAGCCTGCCCAGTGGATGACTGGAGGACAATGTCGCACAGACGCCCCAAGGAAAGCTGCTTCCGTTCGGCACCCCATCGGAAGCCGAAACCTCCACGTGGAAGTCCCTTCTGTGGCTAGACTGTCACCTGTCACTGCGAGCAGCAGCGGCAGCACCTGGAAAGAGTACTTGCCCCAAAGTTAGTAGCAGCGAACCGGTCAGAGGCCGACACGTTTGTTGTGGCTGTCGTGTGAGCATAGAACGCGTTGATGTTGGCCAGCAATGTGCTCATCACCGCAGGGACTCCAGGGCACATGTACTTTGAAGACAGGCAGGAGAAATGCCTGCAAGGCAAGCCAGATGGACAGCTGTTCAGAGACAGAGCGAGCCCAGCACTCCTCCTGTAGGGCCAGCCAGGCCAAAAAACCACTGGCCTCTTCTCTCAGTCAGGAGGTCTCCAGTGCACAAGAGCCCAGCCAGGGATGATGGCTCCAGTGGACTCGAGACTGCGGCTGCTGGGATGGGGCTGAGTAGGCCAGGCGCCTGACTCCCCTCTCTCACCCCCCCCCCCACGTACCTGTCTGCCCACTGTCATCCCACCGCAATCCTCCAAAGAACTCATACATGATCCTTCTCTCCTCACAGCGGTCCTGTGAGGCTGACCACGAGGGGCCCAAGGCCACAAAGTGAGCTTCATGGGTGAGGAGTGGATCTGAACCCAGGACTCCTCTGCCCTAGCCTCACCCAGACACGAGGTCTCTCCCATCAGCAACTTACGTCATCGCTTGATATATGAATTCGATTCCGTAACGCATTGCAAATTCATCCACGATTTCCTGGGCATCTGCATCAAAGTAGACCTTCCAGGCATCGTCCCCTTTGACTTCCGGGAGCTGTACAGCCCCGCAGGATTTCACTTCCGTCAAGTAATGGAAGAGGTTCTGAAGGGAGCACACATTCCACCATAACTGGAAATGCCAGCCTCCAGGCACCTCTGGTGAAGTCTGAGCGGCACTGGGCTTATGTGGTTTGCTTCTCTGGTTTGCTTCTTTTACAACAAGCATCAAACAGACCAGAGGCCAGCAATGCTCCCAGAGGACAGCTCCAGTGCCGTGACCCAAAGCATGAGGCTGTCCCAGACCCAAAGGAAAGGACTCCCAACTGGCAGGGACCCCTCTGCTAATGGGCTCTGGAGCTCAGCCTGGAGCAGGAGTCGAGTTTCCCCTGACAGGTCGGGGCATCTCCTGTTGGGAGAGCTCAGGAAAGACCTCCCCAAATTGTGGCAGCTCCCTCAGGCCAAGTGATTTGGCAACTGCCCCCACACAGCTCCACAGCTGGCTTTGTCCTCCAACACCCGCCCCCCCCCCCGGGGAGTCTCTCTTGCTTCCCCCAACCCCTCCTGAGCAGCTGGCTGCCCCTGTGCACTGGCCCAACAGCCTCTCCTTTACCTGTTCTCTGACGGAGAACAGCCCTGAGACTGCTCGGGAGCTGCCAGGGAACCCCCTCCATGACCCCTCCATGACCTTCCGCAACATACCTCGTGCAAACAGGCATATTGAGCATGGTAGGGAGCCACCTTCTCCTCCCCTTTGATTTCCACGTTGAGTTTCAGCCGAATGGCACCAGACACTGCAGACTTATCCGTGCGTTTGTCTAGGGAAAGCGGGGGGGAAAGGGGGGGGAGTAACACCTTGGCGGTTGCCAGGAATAGATTTTCAGCAGCTGAGAAAAGCAACGTTCCTATTCAGAAAACATCCCTTGTGTTCTCAAAAAGACTGCAGGCCAGGAGGGCAACAGGACCCAACAGCACACGTCCAGACCCTGGTCTCCTGAGACCAGTTCCCTACCGCCTGAGCCTGGCACCTTCTGCATGCCAAGCAGGTGCCCTACCACCCAGCCACAGCCCCTCCCTCCAGCTGCCCCACCCACTTCAGGGGCAAGAGAAGAGCGGCCCATACACAGGCAGGTGTGCACAGCCTGGCTCCCTCCACAAGAAGAAATGAGGCTGTGCCAGAGGATAAGAGAGCTCCGCGCGTGCAGGGTGGCAGCCAGGAGGATGCCAGCGGGACTCTGTTCCAGAGCTGGTTCAGGGGACACTGCCAGCCCAAAGAGCCCAGAGCCCAGGAGGACTCTTTTGCAGTCAGGCGGCAGCAGGCCAAGGGAGCCCCTAGAACTAGGGTCCTGAAACAACCAGGGCCAGCCTAGAGCAGGGCCTGCTGAAAAGCCCCTCTGAAGCCAACCACAGCAGCAGCCGCAGCAGCAATGATAATAACATGGGGAAGCAGAGCTCTCAGACTCAGAAGTTAAACCAAGAAATGCCTTTTCAAGAGTCACAGGTGCCCTGGCAAGAAGGAAGCTTCGTGCTGTGGAATAACTGAAAGAGTTACATACCAAGGTTATACCAGACATCCATCTCTCCGCTGAGGGTTCTTACTTCAATTATGGTTTGCCCCAAAAAGTCATCCGACTCCTTTTTGAAATGCTGCTTCACGCGGGATTTTATATCGTCATCTTCATCCCACACTCTTACTTTGATTCTGTCTGTGGAGTTGTGGCACTCGCTGAAAAATGACAGACAAGAAAATCAATGGAGGAGGAGGAGGAGGAGGTGGAGATTAGATTTATACCTCACCATTCACTATCCGAAGGACTCTCAGAGCAGCTTACAATCTCCTGTCCCTTCCTCTCCCACCAACAGACACACCCTGTGCGGTAGGGTGGGGCTGAGAGAGCTCTGGCAGAAACTGCTCTTTTTCAAGAACAGCTGTGCCAGAGCTATGGCTTGCCCAAGGTCATCCAGCAGGTGCAAGTGGAGGAGGCGTGGGGAGTCAAACCCGGTTCTCCCAGATTAGAGCCCGTGCACTTAACCACTATGCCAAACAGGCTCTCAGTTTGGTTTCAGGATGCTGCAACAGCAGCTGGGCAAGAGTGCAGCAGGGTCCCAGGCTGCCGGGGGGGGGGGGGGGGCTCAGCCTCTGGTGGCACTGCAAAGCGTTCTGTTTGGACAGCAAACCCCTCTGGCATTTTAAACCCTGCCTTTCCTCCACAGGGCCCAGGGCAGCGCACTATGCCTCCCCTCCCCATTTTAGCTTTGCAACAGCCTTGCCCGATAAGACGGATTAAGCGGGCAGCAAAGAACTGGCCAGTGAGCCCCAGAGCGCATGGTGCGGATCTGAAGAAGAGTCTATCCCTAGCCCCACAAAGATCTGCTCCCCATACCCCCCACCCCCTCGGCTGTCCCTCACAAGTCCCTACGGAGAGGCACGGCCCTCATTCCTGTCAACGCACACCTGGGAGCCACACTCCCTGGGAATGAGCAAGGACATTTCTCAGGGTCACCTGGCCGTGGGCAGGCCCTCGTGGCCTGGGGACACCAAGGAATACATGACCAGGGGAGGAGAATACAGTGGGGCGCTGTGGCCGGAGTGATGGACTTGGATCTGAGAGGCCCAGGTTCAAACCTCCCCTCTGCCAAGGAAAGCCGCACACTCTCAGAGCCTAACCTACCCTCACAGGATTGTTGTGCCGATAAAATAGATGAGGGGAGAGACATGTAAGCCACTTTGGGTCCCCGCTAGGGAGAAAGGTGGGACAAAAATGAAATGAAAGAAATCCACGGAGCGTGGTCGGAGTGAGGAAACACGCTCAAGTGACTGACCAGGGGACCAAGCCATCCTGCACGAGGGCAGAGCGGGAAGGGTGCCTGACATGGGGGAGGGGGGGGCGTTAGGCAGTGGCTTCCCATTCCCTGTTTGAAATCAACTGCCACGAAAGTCTACCAGCTGGGCCAAAACTCCAGAGGCCTTCCCACTGTTGCCCCCCAAGCATCCCTGCCCCAGAGAGCGTATTCCCTCTATCCTTGGTGGCTAATAGCCCCTGGTGGACCTCTGCTCCAGATGTTTATCCAATCCCCCCTTGAAGCTGTCTATGCTTGTAGCTGCCACCACTCCCTGCGGCAGTGAATTCCAAGTGTGAGTGACTCTTTGGGTGAAGAAGGACTTCTGAGGAACCATGAATATGGCTGGGGTGCCAGCTGGCAAGGCCACAATACTCCCGCCCGTGCACCCGAAGAGGCAGAGCGGACGTGGTGGCCGCCCGTGCTGTGTATTCAGATCAAGCCCTTGCTGGCTTCTGACACAGGAGGGGGTGGGGGTGGGAAAGGGTGACACAGCTTGGCACGAGGGAGGGGGAAGAATCTGATCCCCAGCAGTCCTTCAGCAGCCTGTCTACTAACTCCATTCTGGATTTTGGCACGACCTGCCCTCCAACTTAGGGGTCATACTGCCAGCGCCATGTGGGCATGGCACCTCCCTCAGAAGGCTTGCAGGAGAGGCCCTGGGAAGGCCACAGGTGTGCGGCCGGCTACTTCTTTCTCTTTATTTATGTCGTGGAGAGTCTGCCTTTTTGACTTGGCCTCGAGGCTGCCTTCCCGCCCAAACAGGGTCCCCTAGGCAGAGGAGGGGCTTCCGTGGCACCTCTTGGGGCAGTCAGGAAGAAGCCAGGCCAGACTTCCTGCCACCCTTGGCCAGGTAGCTGGAGGTTCTCACCTTCCCCTGGGAGGCCCAATCCTCCATGACCTACTCACAAAACACCCCAGTGAAGCCTGATGAATGTTAATAAGCCACCAGTCCTGGGGCTGCCAAAGGCATGCTCCACTCGCTGGCCACCAGCCCGGTCTGAGTCTCTTGGGGGGGGGGGGGAGCACAAGTCATCCACTCCAGCTGGCTCCCCTCTCCCCCTCTCTTTCTCTGCAGATGTTCTCCACTGCCCTCCCCAACCCAAGGGCCTCGTGGCTTACCAATGACACCACTCCTCTGAGGGCAAGCATGATCACTCCCCCCCCCCCCCCCCAGCCTCCGGAGAGTGAGAGTATTTTTACAAAATCAATCCTTCCCCACAATGAATAATTGAAGCAGCAAGGAAATGCAGCGTTGGATGATGGCTTCAAAGAGCTCCCACAAAGCTGCAGGATGCCTGCCAGGGGTGGCTGGCTTGGCTGGCTGCAGTTGCTGGGGGAGAGGCGGCAGCAGAAGGGTTCCACGACCCCCTTTCCAAAACAATGACCAAGGATCCCCCACCACCCCACCCCGGTCACTATCCCCTCTTCCGGAGGGGCCCCTGGATTCAGGCTAGCCTAAAAAGACTCTGTGTGTCTGCATGCGCGCATATGTGCGTGCGTGCGTGCATGCATGCGTGCAGCAGCAGGGCCCAGTTCCCCAACCCCTTTGACTCCGGGCAAGACACCCCCCCGGGAGTTGCCTCTCTGCTTGCTTCCCAGCCTCCTGAGTGCCAGATAGGCACACACACACACACACACACACACACACACCCCGCTTTCTGCCCTCAAGTCAAGCTGACTTCTGGCAACACACCGTGGGGCTTGAAGGCAAGGGACGTTCAGAGGTGGCTTGCCATTGTCTGCCTCCCGGCCCCGGTATCCTTGGAGGTCTCCCACCCAAATACTGGCCAGGGCCGGCCCTGTTCAGCTCCCGAGGTCTGAAGAGACAGCCCTTCTTAACGGAAGACACTCCTCCTCAGCGGCTGCCAGTGCATCTGTTCACAGCTTGTGATCTCCCCCCCCCCCGCCCCCCCCGGTGGTTCATGGCCTTGCCGTGGCCTACAGGGTCTCCTGCCGCTCGCCAGGCGCACCAGGACTAAGGTCAGCTGCAGTCCTCCTTGCGTGGTCGGGGGGGCAGGACGTGGGCTATGCCTGTGCGCCTGGCCTCTTTAGACTGAGAGATTTCGTGGCAAGGCATGGAGGAAGCCCAGGTCATACTGGCTCCCCTGTCATAGTGTCCCCCCCCCCCCCCACACACACACACACAGGCAAGGTGGCCTCAGAGGCTCCTGGTGCCTGTGCCCAGGCCTGCTCCTTCCCTTCCCTGCCCACAGGCTGGGCCCAACTGCCAGCAGGCGGATCATGCCCCTCTGCTGAGGTGCCAGCTGGTTGCCAGCACACCCTCCACTTAGCAGCACTCCAGGAGCCCAGCGGCCAGGCGGTTTGGCCAAGCTGTACACAAAACGGAAGGACCTTGATTTGACTGTGCTGCAACCCCTCTGCCCATCCTACAGATCTGCACACACGGAAACGATGGACATTAACCCTTCCACCCTGCCTCACCTTCCCCATTCGCACACTTAGTTCACAAAAGCTATCCCTAACATCTACCGCTTTTCCACCTAACACAAAAAAGGTAGGTCATCAAACAACATGCTTGCTTTTTTTATTAGTTTAACTGGAAAAAAACAGGTTGCCTACCTGTAACTGATGATCTTCGAGTGGTCATCTGTGCATTCACACTGATGGGTTACTGCTCCTGCGCTGGAATCCATCGGTGTCGTAGAAAGCTCTAACAGATTTTCGCGCCCAGCAACACCGGGCATGCGCGGGGCCCCTACTGCGCATGCCCAGTGGAGTGGGCGCGGGGATCCCGCCAGTTCCTTCTGACCGCTGCGACCAAGCAAGAAAGAGAGAAGCCTGGCAGCAGAGGGGAAGGATGGGCGGGTAGTGTGAATGCACAGATGACCACTCGAAGATCATCAGTTACAGGTAGGCAACCTGTTTATCTTCAATGTGGTCTCTGTGCTTCACACTGATGGGAGAGTAGCGAGCAGTGTCCTACCTGGAGGAGGGTGCAGGCAGGCTGTCACTGAGAGGCAGAAGACAAAACCAAGCGGCCCAAACTGGAACGACTGGCGGCCCGGGTATCCAGGGCATAATGCCTTATAAAGGTGTTGGGGGCAGCCCAGGTGGCGGCGTTGCAAACGTCCGATATGGAAGCCCCCTTCAGGAAAGCAGTAGATGTGGCAACAGCTCTGGTTGAATGGGCACGAATCGGACCAGGGAGGGGCGTGCGTGCCAGTTCGTAGCAGAGGTGGATAAGATTCACTATCCATTTGGACAGTCTTTGAGCCGTGATAGGAGAGCCCAACTTGTTGGGGGCATAGGCCACAAAGAGTTTAGGGATTTTGCGATATGGCTTGGTACGAGCCAAGTAGAAAAGGAGGGCCCTTTTTACATCAAGCGTGTGAAGAAGTCTTTCCTCCTCAGAGGAATAGTTGGGATGAAAGTCTGGTAGGACAGTCTCAGCATGGAATTCCGACACTACTTCAGGCAGGAAGGAGATGTCCGGGATCAGGCGGACCACCCCAGGGAGGAAGGAGAGATAGGGGAGGGTCGTGCCTGAAGGCCAAAAGTTCTCCCACTCTCTTGGCTGAGGTAATGGCCACAAGAAAAGCGGTTTTCCACGCCAGGAGGTGCGACGGACAGGAAGCTAGAGGCTCAAAGGGCTTCCGCGTGAGGCAACAGAGGACGAGGGAAAGGTCCCAAGGGTGTGCAGGAGCTCTACGTGGTGGGTAGAGATGGAGGAGGCCTCTGAGGAAACACTTGGATAGAGGGTGGGCGAACACTGAGCAGTTATCAATCCGATTATGGAAGGCTGAGATCGCAGCCAGGCAGACTCTCAGCGAGGAATGAGCGAGTCCTGCATCTGCCAGGGATAGTAGAAACTCGAATATCCTGGGCAGCCCAGCTGAGGATGGCGAATCGGCACCTGGAGAGAATGAGGAGCAGAATCGAGCCCACTTATAAGCATAGGATTTCCTGGTGGAAGGCTTGCGGGAGTTCAAAAGACCGTTAGCTACACGGTCTGAGAAGGCAGAGGGAAAAGTCTCCACGCCGTGAGCTTCAGTCGAGGGATGTCGTGATGCAGTAGTGGAGAGTTGGCTATCCCTAAGAGGTCGGGCTGTGGGGGGAAGTGGTGGAACCGGTTCTCTGCTAGGGATAGGAGCACCGGGAACCAAGACTGTCTCGGCCACCAGGGGCAGATGAGGATGCAAGAATCTTTTGGATCACCCGGGTCAGGAGTGGGAAGGGCGGGAAGAGGTACAAAAACCCTTTGGTCCAGGGGTAGAGGAGACCGTCACCGAGTGATAGGGGGTCGCGGCCTCCCTGAGAGCAGAAGTCTTTGCATTTGGAGTTCCGTCTGGTCGCAAAAACATCGATTTGGGGAACACCCCAAGTCTGGAAGATGGGTCGGAGGTAGACATAGGAAATCTCCCAGTCGTGTATCCGTGCCTTGCCTGAGAAGGTCCACCTGCGTATTGGTGGAGCCGGGGATGTGTGTCGCTCGCAGGTAGACGTCGTGTTCTATGCACCAGTCCCAGAGGAGGCCGGCAAGTTTGCAGAGGCGACGGGAGACGGTCCCGCCCTGCCTGTTGACGTAACTGACCGCTGTCGTGTTGTCTGACAGGACTGCGACACAGGAGCCCCTGACAATGGGGAGGAAGGCACGTAGCGCATACACAATGGCTAATAGTTCGAGATAGTTTATATGGTGGGACAGTAGGGAGGCGTCCCAGGCTGCACCCGTCCTCATCCCGCTGAGATGGGGTCCCCAGCCCCAGTAGGAGGCATCTGTTGTGAGCGTCAAACGAGGTGATGGGAGGTGAAACGGGGCTCCCTGCAGGAGGGAGGAGTCCACCACTCGAGGAATTTCCTGACCTCGGGGGTAGGGGACAGGAGGGTGTTCTGAGGCTGGCGCAAGGGGCGGAAGATGCGGAGGAGCCAAAGTTGGGGTGGCCTCATGCGGAGTCCGGCGAACGTGAGGACCGACGTGGTCGCTGCCATGAGACCTAGCAGCCGCTGGATGGAAAGGGCGGTTGATTGAGGCTGGGAGAGGACTTGATTGGCCAGTACGATGATCGGTTCGGCCCTTTCCGGGGGAAGATAAGCGATCAAAACTGTGGAGTCGAGTTCTGCCCCAATGTAGCGGACGCGCTGCGAGGGTGTGAGATGGGATTTTTCCCAGTTGACACGGAGGCCCAGGTCCACAAGGAGGGACTGAGTCGTGGTGATGGAGTCTATGAGAGCCTGTTCGGAATTGGCGACCAGGAGCCAGTCGTCGATGTAGGGGAAGATGGTAATGCCCCTGAGACGGAGGAAGGCAATGACAACGACCATGGTCTTGGTGAAGACTCTGGGTGCGGTGGATAAGCCGAAGGGGGGGGGGCCTTGTATTGAAAGTGATGGGGCCCTATCGCAAACCGGAGGAACTTGCGATGGGGGGACAGATGGAGATGTGGAAGTACGGGTCCTGAAGGTCCAACGTGGCCATCCAAGATAGAAACGGCGGCCGAAGGCGTCCAATTTCCTTCCTTCCTTATCCGATGGGCTAGAGTGGGACCTTTTGGACTTTGAGGAGGAATTCACCACCATCGAGTTGGGTTTGGGGTGGGAGGTTAAAAACTCGGCCCCAGCGTCCTGGATGCGGTACATGTGATCGAGCCGTCTCGATGACACCAGGCCGGAAGCTGGCTTCTCCCAAGGTGCCTTAGCCGCCTGCAGTAGAACTGCTGACATGGGGAGAGAGACAGCAGTGGATGTGTCAGCCTGGACAATGTCGAAAACTGGGTCATCGACAGGTGGCTTAGGCTGCACGATGGGCAGGCCGAGCGACATGGCCATCCGCTTAATCAAGTCTCCGTAAGACGACATGTCTTCGGAGGGCGATATCGGGAGGTTATCTGCGACGACTGGATTAGGGGAAGGACAGACCGGGGAACCTGGGTCGGAGTCATCCTCATCACTGACGTCCTCTGAGGAGGAGGAGGCAGGAGGATCAAAGGGTTGAGTCAGTATCGACTGCAGAATGACCTGCGGTGTCGGTGTCGGAATCGGTATCGGAGGGGCTGGGTGAACGACAGGACGGGATATCGGCGGTTGCACGGGCAAATTCCGTGGCGGTGGCGGCGGGGAAGCTGGAGGGACCTCAGGTACTGTACAGATGGGAGGCCTGATGGAGGTGGACACCGGCGGACGAGGCGGAGGCGATGACCTGGACTGGACGGCGTATCGATCCCAATCAGAATAAGGAGCCTGGGTAGACCACTGGAAGGACGTTGACGGATGACGGGACTCCAGATAATAAGATCGATGTCGATCCCAGGGAGACAGTGGAGGAGGGTCCCAGCGGGACGGACCAGGAGAACGGCGGTGAGGTACTGCATATCGATGCGGTGATCGGTATCAAGGGGAACGGGAGCGGTAGTCACGACGGTAGTGCGGACGTTCCGGATAGGAAGGATACTCCGTATCGACAGGTATATCAGGTATATCAGGGAGAGGGATCGGACAGAGGCGGGTGACCTCGAGGCCGACGGTCTGCAAGGCGCGGACGATCGGTCCCGGGAAACTCCTGAGCCTCCAAGATATGGTCTGGAGGGGCGGTATCGAAGTGATGGATTGGTGAGTCAAGGAGATGGATGGTGGGTATCTCCATCAAAGCCGGTGGCAAAACAGGCGACGTCGAGATCGGCACGGTCGCTTCCTGAGCAAGCGGGGCCGAAGGAGCAGAAGCCTTTCTCGGTGGTTTCCCAGATGGCAAGGAGGAGTCCTTATGCTTTTTCTGGGACTTGTCCTTTTTCTTTTTTTCCACGGGTGTCGATGCCGCGGACTTAGTATCTGCCGGGCGCTTCGACACAGCCTGGGCGATATCCGATGCCGAGCCTGACGTCGACGGTCGGTCGAGGGCGGGTCAGGATGGAGGCCTCGATGTCGATGCCATCTCGAGAGGAGCCGAAGTGCTGGCGGTCTCTTCCATGGCCCTGGAAGATGCTGACGGGAATAGCGCCGATTTGAGGAGGGCGACCTTCAGTCTGGCGGCTCTATTCTTACGCGTCTGATTACTAAATTTTGCGCAATGCGGGCAGGAGTCCAGGCGATGAGACTCTCCCAAGCAGAGGATGCAAAGGGAGTGCCCGTCAGGAGCCGCGAGTTTACTCCCGCACTTGGAGCACCTTTTGAAGCAACCCCACCTTTGAGCCATACAGTAGCTCAAAGGCAGGAGAGAAGAAGAGGGGAAAGGGAGAGGGGGGGGTGCCCGAAGGCGAGGAAAGAAGAGAAACCCCACACCAAGAAAAAAACACCCTCTCTCTCTTTTTTTTGTAAGACAGAGAAGAAGAAGGAAAGAAGAGCTAAGCAAGTAGGAGAAAAAACGATCTACGACGGAGCTGACGGACGAAGCTGTTAACAGCGCGGCGGTCAGAAGAGAACTGGCGGGATCCCCGCGCCCACTCCACTGGGCATGCGCGGTAGGGGCCCCGCGCATGCCCGGGGTTGCTGGGCACGAAAATCCCTTAGAGCTTTCTACGACACCGATGGATTCCAGCGCAGGCGCAGTAACCCATCAGTGTGAAGCACAGAGACCACGTCGAAGATCCATTAGCCCTCTCTGAATCACCAGAGGGAGCAACCAGAGTTCCAGGCCAAGCTTTGTTTTACATCCAGAACTCCTCCCACGACATCTGCCATCCCTTTTGTCCATTCCTGGGAATCCCAGTCAGTGTTTCCCAAGCACACTGTTTTGATCTGAGATAATTCCATCAGTGGCTTTGTTCCGCGGGGCGGTGGCATTAGCATGCCCTCAGGTTCCATTTTTGCTGTAACTAGACAGCCTCAGCTCCACTGCTCTGTGTGTGTGGGCCTTGTCTGGGCGAATAGGGCCATACTGCTTGGGTCCTTCTGTGAGACACTGGTTCACCTCACATCTTCTCTCCGTGGATTCCTGCTCTCCAGGACAGGTAGCCAGAATTCCCCCAACGCCCTCCTATATTCCCGCTACTTCCTTTATTTTTAATTGATCTCGTATGTGTGCTATTTCTCGTGTGCTTCTTGTATGCTAGTCTTCCCATTTTTCTATCAATAAAACACTTCTTTTGTTTTACCTTGGGCTGCTTATTTTGAGAGTTCTCAAAGGGAAAGATCCCCGTAAACACTGGTAGTGCAATTTCGCTCGTTACTCCCCTCTCGCAACACACCAGGTTGTGCACAGCAGGCAAGAAAGGTGCTTCTGCCCAAAGACCATTAGCTTGAGGTGGACCTCCTGTACAGACACCACATCCTGGTGCAAGAGGGATGCTTGTTGGGGTGTGGCCTGAGCAGGAAGCGGCTGCTGCGGAACTGAGGCAGCCTTGCCAGAGGGACTTATTCCCCCACCCCACACACACACCCCGGAGGCAGGAGCCACTTCCCGCAGCCTCGTGCAGGACTGGGCAGACCGCTTTCCTCTTGTAGCCCCAATCAGCTGAGCACTGCATGTGCAAGAACCCAGGGGAAGTGAGAGAAGAAGCACGGTCGCTTGGCTGAGCCTCCTAAGGGGGACTGTCAATGAGAACCCTCATGCTGCCACGGAAGCCTGCTGGGTGACCTTGGGCCAGTCACACCCTCTCTACCTCACACAGGGACTGCGAGTAAGGATAAAGCAGAAGGAAGGAAGGAAGGAAGAAGCACAGCGTAAGCCACTTTGGCCCTCCACTGGAGAGAGAAGCAGGGTACAAATGAAGCCAGTCCATAAGAACCAGCCAGGAAGGCCAGAGACACCCTCCCCCCCCACAGCCACCACCACCACCACCACCACCACGTTTCTTCATGTCAAGGTCGCCATAGTGAAACTTCAGCTTTAATAATAAACACATCATTCCTTTCAGAATGAACGCTTATACTAAAGGCTGCTTGATCTTCCCCTTCAGTGCCTGATTTGTTGGCTTTGCCGTTACAGGCAGAATCAGTACTGACTGTCCACCACCGCCCTGCTGGGAGACACCAAAAGACAAAACTAAGAATTATCAGTATTCAACACAACAATAAGAAAAGAGCAGCGGAAATTGTGAGGGGATGGGCAGTGATTTCCACGTCTCTTTCAGTCCCAGCAGGGACCTACTGGATCGGAATCTAGTCCGGCTCTGCTCGTGAAGGGAGATCTCGGGCCTCTCAGATCTTGCTTCCCAGAAGCTGCCGCTTTGAAAGAGCCATGAGACAGTAAGAACAGCATTCCAGTGTTGTTTCCAAACAAAGCCACAGTGGCAGCTTCAGGGATTTAACTCCTGCGGCTCGCCCCCTCCTCTGGCACCTCCACTGGCCTTTGCTGGGCAAAAAGGACTGGGGGGAGGGGATCAGCAGGCATGGGGAGGCACACAGCAACTCCCTCTCTTGGCAAGCCAGAGACACGGGGTGGTCCACTGGGCTGTCCTGGGCAGTCTGGCCTCCAAGACGGGAGGAGAGGCAGGGGCTATAGACGCCGCCCACCCCCGCAACACAGCTATTCCTTTTCTTGTTAACAGTCTTCAAAGCTAAACACAGGATTATTTAAAGACCAAGCAGGGTCACAGAAACAATTTGCATAATGTAAAATAAATCCACACTTGTAATCAAAAAGCCACATGCTTTAAATCCTTGGCCATTTCTATTAATCTCTGAAGCTTCATATAGATTGTTATGTGTAGCAGTTTGTCTAAATCATTCTTGTACATTTAAATCCTTGGGTATTAGAGGGAAGATGGAAGCAGTTGCTTTGTAACCTGCATCTTCTCTCCAATGGCGCCCAGGTCTGGCAGGAGGCATTCTCCCCCCCACCCCCACCCCGGAATTCTGAAAACGGCCTCCCAGTGCCCGAGAGGGGGCCGGCTCCCGGATGTACAGAGATTCCCAAATCCAAGGAACTGAAAGTGACGCTAAGAAGAAGGAGGCTCTCTGGCCACCTCATTCTTGCACAGGCCAATGAGCCCTGGTCTTGGCCTGCTCAGCAGGGACACCCGGACCCTCTGCTTTGTCTCTGCCACCCTAGAGCAGCCCTGAGCTGGCTCAGACCAGCACTGGCGCTCGGAAAGAGAACAACGCACCAGGCCTCACCCTCTCTGGCTCTCTGGCAAGGCTGGCGAAGCGAGGAGGGAAACAACGGCCCCTTCCGCAAAGAGCCTGCAACAACTGGGGGCGGGGGGAGCAAACTCTTGTCCTTCTGGGGGCAAGGAGAGGATGTTCCTGCTCTTGCCTCATTTGGCTTTCCAGTGGAACTTTCCATTATTATTTGATTGCTTTAACTGTGCAGAAAGCTACTCTGTGGCTCCAGTTTTGAACAAAAAGGTGGGATATACAAGTTTGCCCTCTTGTTTTAAAAAATATAATCCTTTTCCTTGTTGTTGTTGGGCTGGGGTGGTGGGCTGAGGAAACTGGGGTGGGAGTGCACAGCCGGCTTCTGTTGCACACAAGCAGGACTGGCTTCTGCGAGACGGCTCCATGTGAACGAGCTGCTCTCTCTCCCCCAGTGACCCCTCCCAACTGTGCACACCCCACACATTTGCTATCAAAGATGCGCCAATTAGACCAAAATGAATGTGGTGGCAAAACCAGCAATTCATGGACTTCAAAAGCTTCACTGTGTGTGTTATTTGAGTTAATTAACATTTATTTGCTTGTTTTGGAGAGAACAGCCGGCACACACAGAAGCACTTTGCAGATGCCAGATGGCGAGCTGCAGCCAGCCAGCCAGCCAGCCAAAATAGGCATCCGGAGTCAGCAGAAATCAGCCCTCAGACAAGACGGCACAGGCAACATTTCAGGCTATAAATGTGTTGCTCTGAAGCTCACATATTGTGGGCGGCTGTCAAACCCCGGAAGTGCCACTGGGGGGGGGGGGGGGGTGTCCCGGCACATGGTGGTGGTGGTGGTGGTGCTGCCCGGGCATGCTCAGACAAACTGGCCTCTTTCAAGGCTGCCCGGGACTGGGTTAGCCCTCATGCCCACAGTCCTGGCAGAAGAAAGGTCCCCTCCCTCTATCCCGCACTGGCCGGTTGCCCGCAGGAGCGAGTGACTCCCATGACAGCTCCTGTCTGTCAAAGGGGGCCGAGGAGACAGACAGTGGGGCTCAAGGGGAGGGGGCACTTTTGTGACACGTGGGCAGGCTAAGGAGCCCTGGGTTGCCAACCTGAGACCCTGCCAGGGGAGCTGCGTCTTTCGGAGTCCCAGTGCAAAAAGATGGCAAGGCTTTGGGAGCTAGGAGAAAAAATACTGAATACCAAAGGAACAGGAGTTCAGAAATCATTCATTTGCACATACATTTTGGTAGGGAGATCGTCTCCCAGACTGGAAGCACAGCGGGGGGGGGGGGGGGGGGGGAGGGAAGAAAGCAGCAGTGGAGAGATGATCCCGGCTCAACCCAGGTCCCAGTTCCGACTGACCGGCTTCCTCAGCGAGCCAAGGGCTTTGGGGTCGATATGACTGTGCCTTCAACAACTGCACAGAAAGAAGAATTTCTGCTGGAAGCAGCTTCTCCCTTCACTGCAGCACTAACCTGGGAGTCTCGGGCTACGAGGCAAAGCAGCGGAGGGGAGCTACCCAGCCCCTGACAAGCCACACAGCACAAGTCATGCATGGCTGAGACCCCCCCCCTTTTTGGGGGGGACAACAATCCAGAGACTCTTCTCAATACCCCATCCAACCTGCATTTTTGGAAATCTATTTCATGGCACGAGGAAGAGTCTTTCCCACTGGAGGCCACACAGCCAGTGTCGACCATGCAACCTAGACTCCTTTCTTTGGCCCCACCCTGACAAGCGGAGCGGGAAAGCTGTCCACACACAGCCTGAGCTCCCACAGGCTCCCCCACCCCCCACCCCCCGTGAAGCCAGCCTCCACAGGGTGTCGCTCAGGTAACCATTCCCAAAAGTCTCCCTCCCCGTCTCTCAGCCTACCTGATCTGACGAGTTCTCCATCCCTCTGCTCAATGCAGAAAACCTGTTTCTGTCTCAGAATCCCAGTCACCTGCTCCAGGAGACCTTTCCCACGGCCCTCCTTGCAGAAGCAGCGCCAGCCCATCCAGGCTGCACTGCAGGCCACGACTCCCAGCACCAGGCTGCAAAAACGCCACGCCCCAGGGCAGGGAGCCACGCCCACACAGCATCTCCAGGGCCTCTCTCTAAAAACCCCCACCTCGGAACACCCAGCCCCAAAGGACTCCCCTCCTTCGCCCGGCGGCCGCAAGCCATCTGCAGAGTCCAGCGCCTCAAGAAGTGCCACCTCGCAAGTTCCCCCACAGCCCACCTTGGACTGAGGTGCAGCGACTCCTGCGAGGGTGCACACTGGCAAAGAATGCTGCACAACAAGGCCGACAAAGGCCCCCAAGCCATGGGGCAGTCCCGGGGGAGCTGCGCCGGGAGGGCTGGGCGAGATTCGGCAAAGGCAAATATTGCCTGAGACATGCAGACAAACACAGAGCCCCTCAAAGGACTGCCAAGCACTGGCCTGGGGGGAGCCGAGGGAGACACAGATTCTGCCCCTTCTGCTGAGTGCAGGGTGCCCCTGGGCCCCTGCCTTGCTCCTCTTCATCTCACCTTGCTGCCTCTTTTTGCAAGGTCCCCTCTCCCCACCAGCTTCCCAGCCCTCTGCCTCTGCCCCACACCAGCTGCGTCACGTGAGCACCTCTCTGAGGGCTGTCCGGGTGCTCCCTGCCAACAACCTGCCTGTTGGACCCAAGGCAATGCCCAAGCCCTACGTGGGCCTCCTCCCCTTGCTTTGCCCCTCACTCACATCGTAAGACACACGAGTCACAAACCCTGAGAATCTAGGGCCTCCAGCCCATCTCATCCACTAATCCGCATGGGTGCAAAGCCCATAAATAAGTAATCCTGGATGACGGTTTTCTTGCCTCCGCAGGACAGCAAAACCTTTCTCCCCGGTATGGCCTGATATGCCCAGGAGGGCAGCTTTTATTAAAAACAGTTTAAATTCTAGTTTCTGTCTGCTAACCCATCAAGGACTTTAAGAGCTCTCCCTGCAGCAAGAGCTAATATATTTCTGTTTTTATTACTGCATATATTTTATACACACACACACACACACACACACACATATGAGAAAGTCATGAGCAAGACAGAACTACAGAGAGTCTCTAGTAAGAAAAGCTGGCTGCTAAATCCATCAAACAGACATGGACTCTCTCTCACAATTCCTAGGCATCGTCACCACCAAACTATTAATCGCAACTCTGAAATTGCCAGGCTCGCCTAAGACTGTACTGGTAACGGCCCCCATTCATCACATACACACACACACACAAATGAAATCTGTAGAAAGGGACATCTCCCCACAGGAAAACAAAGCGCCAGAAAAAGTACCTGCCCTGTGTCTCTGGGAATGGCCGCCCTGACGTCCCCCAGCAAGCTTCATGGCAAAAGTTGGGGTCTGAGGCCCCAGGCTCCTCACCGGGAATCCAGCACTCCAACCCCCCCCCCCCCCCACTGCCTCTCTCGCAGGGACTCCCCACCCATTCAAACGTACATCTTGCAATTCAAATGAAGGCACCTGCTCAGGACCAGAGACCGAAACGGCTTCGGGCTGCTCATGAGGAATTGTGCTATCTAGCTAAGAGCAGCAAATAAGCCAAGTGTTGCAGAGAACGTACCAGTTACGCGCTAGCAGGAAGCAAAAACGTTAAAGATCTACTCACAAATGGAATTTTTCATCCCATGTGGGGTTCAGGTTTCCAAAGATAGTCTTTGTTCTTTTCTTGGTTTTGCCCACTTGCACGGTCACGTAGGGATCGCTGGAGCCCGTCTTGTCCTTTGCTTGCAAACCCTGGGCACACACCACTGTTGGGAAAGGGGGGGACACCTTTACTACTTAGCCGGGACCAGAGGAGGCCCGAGAAGGCTTCAGCAGGCTCGAGAGGCAACGGCCAGCATTAAAGCCTCTGAGGCACAGCAAGGGATGCCGGGCCATCCTCCAGGCCCAGACCCACAAACGCCGGCAGGAGGGCCTGGCGTGATGTGCTCCATGGGGTCGCAAAGAGTCGGACTCAACTGTGCGACTGAACAACAACAACAACAACAACAACAACACGGTTTGAGCATTTAGCAATAAAGGGCGCTTTCAAGACTGCAAGTAGAGCCCTGCCGGGTCAGGCCCATGGTCCATCCGGTCCAACATTCTGTCTTACATGAGATGTGGCCCATCAGTCACCAGGGCTATTTTTGGGCAGGAACGCACAGGAACGGAGTTCCGGCTGGCTCCGGAGTTGGCCACACCCACCAGGAACTTATTAGCATAATAGGCCACACCCAACAGCAGAAACTCATTAGGATTGGCTACATTAGGGATATGCGGCCTAACATGCAAATTAATTCCTGCTACAAAAAAGCCCTGGCTTTTGACAACAAACAAGGTAAACAGAATAAGAAGCAAAAGGTGGGTGTGGCTGGATGACCACTCTTCTGGTAACATGGGGGTGTGGCCTAATGTGCTAGTAAGCTGTGCTATCAGTGGTGTGGCCTATTATGCTAATGAGTTTCTGCTGTTGGGTGTGGCCTATTATGCTAATGAGTTCCTGCTGGGCTTTTTCTACAAGAAAAGCCCTGTCAGTCACTATGGCTTAGAGCAGGGGGTGGGCAATTGTTTTGGCTCGGGGGCCACTTTGTGGGAGCGGAGGTTAGCGGAGGGCCGCACCTTTTAAAATGACTGCATTCATTACTTAACTTTCCATTTCAGAAAAGTTATAAATTGTGTCATAAAAATCAATAAATATAAATTAAATAAAATAGTGGTAGTTTTATTCAATTTATTTATTGTGCTAATTTCATATCGTCTATGGCTGCAAGCACATTTAATTTTAGAATCAGTTTAATGAGACAAATGTACCCTATCACACTGTTCTACATTTTTTTTGAAATCAGGAGTGAGATTGCTTGTTGAGATTCTCATCACAGCCTGCAAGTTAATGTCCGTCAAAGAGCATCTATATTTACTATTGTTAATCTTCATGTCTTGGCGGGCCACAAAAAACTCTGTGGCAGGCCGCATGTGGCCCGCGGGCCGCCATTTGCCCACCCCTGGCTTAGAGGACGAGTCCTTCCCTCAGTGCTGCCTCTTCCTGGTGCTGGTATCCAGAGGGATTAAACTGCTGAACGTGGAGTTTACTAATTTGTCTAACCCCCTATCTGAAGTCATTCCTACATCCTCTGGCAGTAAATTCCCTGTTTTAATCACACATTGAGTAAAGAAGTACTTCCTTTTGCCCATTAACCTCCCTGGGAGCCCTCGAGTGCTAGTATTTTGGGGGGAGAGAGAAAAAGTTCTCTGCATTCACTCTCTCTGGCCCATGCATCATTCTATAAACCTCTCTTCCCAGGCAGGGTGCCTAAGCCAGGGAAACACCAAACTGGAACTTAGGGCAGCTCAGTGAATGGCTGTCTCTGCCCTCTGAGGACAGACCCCTGGCCACTGTCTGCTGGGTTGCGCAGCCCACATCACTCCAAGGCTGTCCACCAGCACTGCGGCCGTCACCTTGGAGCCATCCAAGCCAGAAGGAGCCCGCCTTCACCCCCTGCTCCGCCAGGGCATGCCTCCTCCTCAGAGACATGGCAATGCCAAACTACCCAGCTCATCCGCCCACCTCCGTGTGTCTGTTCAGAGGCACATTTGCTGACCTTGAGGGGAAAGGAAGGAAGAGGAACTCCACCATCAGCTGGATTCTCTCGGGTGTGCAAAACTCAGGGTGTGACCACACGAGTGGTCTGGCCCGCCATAGCCACCCCACCCCAGATCAAACACACACATCTGGCTCCTGTGCCCCAGTCGTCCCTACTATGTGCTAAAATGACCCCCACGTGGATTAAATAGCCACCGGCAAATTCTAGAGGCTACCTCAGTGAGGTGCTTCCACGGTGGGTTTCTGGGCATCTGATCGTTCGGGCACGCCATGGAAATGCATGAGCAGCGTGACCGTTCCTCTCTGTTTCCAGTGCATCCCCCCCCCCCCAACCCCACTGCTGCCTGTGGCACTCCTGTGTGGAAGCACATGTGCACATGCAAAGTCTGGTGTTTGGGTGAGGAAGCATGGGAAAGTGAATTCCACTGACCAACCACGGGCCTGCAGCACTATGATACCGGCTTAGCAGCCACCATATCATCAACACAAAGCAGCCCAAATTCAAGCGGCTAATTTAGAGCCAATATACTGTGCATCTTCCTACCCATCCTTTCAAGGAAGGAAGGAAGGAGGGAGGGAGGGAGGGAAGGAAGGAAGGAAGGAAGGAAGGAAGGAAGGAGGGAAGGAAGGAAGGAAGGAGGGAAGGAAGGAAGGAGGGAAGGAGGGAAGGAAGGAAGGGAAGGGAGGAAGGGAGGGAGGGAGGGAGGGAGGAAGGGAGGGAGGGAGGAAGGAAGGAAGGAAGGAAGGAAGGAAGGAGGGAAGGAAGGAAGGAAGGAAGGGAGGGAGGGAGGGAGGAAGGAAGGAAGGAAGGAAGGAAGGAAAGAAGGAGGGAAGGAAGGAAGGAAGGAAGGAAGGAAGGAAGGAGGGAAGGAAGGAAGGAAGGAAGGGAGGGAGGGAGGAAGGAGGGAAGGAAGGAAGGGAGGGAGGGAGGGAAGGGCAGAGAGAGAAGGGCAGGCTGCATTTCTTCCAGGCCAGACTTGCCCCAGAGGTGGTGAAGTCACTTAGTGGTTTTAAAGAAAGTCAGTTGTGGAAAGGGCACACTGTTGTCAGTTGTGGAAAGGGCATCTGGGAAGGGGCACTTTACTCTCTCAGAAGGGAGCCGGCAGCTGCTGCCATAAACACTCATCTGTCTGAAAGGCCAACTGACACCAGGCAAAAGCAATGCAAGGCCAGGAGAGGACAGAGTGCAGTCACCACGTGCCCGCAGTTTCTGAGGATTACAGGAGCACACAACAATGCACACGTGAAGTCTCGCCATCTGTACTGACTGCTCCACTCAATGCAATGGGGGCAATAAATCCCAGGGGATCAGCGCTCCATTCATGCAGTAGAGCACACACAGGACTTAGAATCCAGGAGCTCCCAGAGGCCTTGAGAGAAAAACGTTGCTGTCTATTTGATCAGGCAGTCTGTCCTTCATTTTTTCCCTTCCCCCAGAGCACACACAGAAATACCCTGTTTCCGCTGCCACAGGGCACACCACACAAAGATGAAGCAGAACACTTGGATCAGAAAGAAAAAGGGGGCGTCAGTTACGGTGAATATTCAAAGCCTTAGTGAGAAAGATCAAAATGGATAGCCGTGTTTGTCTGTAGAAGTAGAAAAGAGTAAGAGTCCAGGAGCACCTTAAAGACTAACAAAACTTGTGGCAGGGGAGGGGCTCCCGTGGGTCCCATGGCTCACTTCAGAAGGAAGGAAGACTATAAATGACACACAAGTTAACAGGGTTCCAGCTAAAATCACAAAGCCCCTCACCTGTGATGGTGATCTTTGCCGACCACTTAGATGTCCCCTCCAGAACACTTTGTTTGGCTGCCTTTGTGTGCTGCACGAAATCTTCCCTGGGGATCAGGAACACTTCCCGGATCAACTCGAACACTTCCGGCCGGTTCCTCTCCCGGATCTTCATTTGTTCCTTCATTGCTGTAATAATGTTCTGGGTTTTATCTTCAGCACCATGCTTTGAACTCTTTTCTGCTGCCCCTGAGAAGAACAGGTGATGGTAATATGATACATATATCTACAGCTTATGTTTACGACATAAATAATCCATACATATTTTTGGTGATTAAGGATGATGTTGAAATCTGGAAAAAATAAATTCTAGTTTTGGATTCTAGGGTCAAATCATACCATGCAGACCACAGCATAAACCAAGGTTTCTAGCGGCTTCCAGAAAGATTACCACTTGTAGGTAGGGAGTGTGACCGGTTCTTCTACATCCCCAGACAATATTTTGGTTTAACTGGACTTTTTCCAGAGTGAAGTCAGCAGAGTTTGATCAATGCTAACAATATTTAAGACCATTCTGGTCTTTGTCCTGTAAACTGTTCCTTGAGAAAAACTGATGTGTCCCAAGGGAACTTGTTACCCATGCAACATAATTGGCTCCCTAACAAAATTTACAGATTGCCTCTCAATGCAGCCCCTTCCCTGTCTGGGACAGAGACCAAGAGACAACCCACAGCAGTTTGGGTCTGATGGAAGCCAAGGGTTTCTGGGGGGAAACAACCACAGGAGCACCCAACTGCCCGGCTGCAGCTCAGGGGATGTTAAGCAGTTCACCAGCAAGCCCTGAGGCACGCGGCCCTCCTCAGAGTGGCCACTTGGCTGTAACTTCCCCTCCTTTCTAACATTCGTACCTAGGACAAGCCGCAACCAAGTGACTCCCAAGAGAGCCTCCACATCAGAGTAGGAGGGAGGGAAGCCCTGCAGCCCCTTGAAGTCCAACAGCACACCTATTATGGCTCAAAGCTTTCTTGTAGTCTACTCAGTCAATCTGATCAAACACATAAAAAGCATTTGGTGGGCTGACATACAACGGAAGGGGAAGCATTTCTCCCTGCAAAGCTAAGAGATAACCAAAATCTAGACGAGGCAGCCTAATGAGCGAAACCAGCAGGAGGGCAGCCCAGAGAAACACCAGTCCAGTGCACCCCTCAGCTCCAGCTCAGCCCCTCTGCCATCTACACGGCTTCGTGCTGAAGCTGAAATCTCAGGCGAGATGGACTTGGGTCCTGGGGAAAAGAAATTCTGTCCCTGCACCCTGGCTGCTGTCAGTTGCCCTTTTTAATGGGCCTATTATTCTCTCACACCTATAAAAGATCAATTCCCATTTAACGTATGTGTCAATTTACAATGTATGTAGTGAGTTTCAGTCACGATGAGTCACCACGGAAGATGTTACCTGGAAATGCAGGCACCGTGTCCAAAGAACTCACCCTGCTGCTGTAGCAAAAATGAGTTGCCCCCCTCCTTGCTTGGGGAGAGGCCCTGGCTCAGTGGTAGGGCACCTGCTTGGCACGCAGGAGGTCCAGGATTCAATCCCTGCCAAGACCTCTGCCTGAGGCCCTGGAGACCCAGTACCACCAGGAGAGAAATCACTGAGCTTGGGAGACCCACCGTCTGACACCCAGTAAAGGGCACGAGTTCATGTCTTCTCCCCTCCAGATGGACCACCTGGCACCTGGCATGGAGCCACTCCGTGAAACCTACTCCGAGCCTCACCCCCTCCCCAGAGCGCTACAGGAGCTCATCCCCCAAAGCCCACCACCACTTGTCAGCCTGAGAGAGCTCTGTCCCCATGGGCCAGGAGTAACACGGGGGGGTGGGGCCTGGGATTCCAGAGCAGTCACCCAAAGGGACATGCCAAGTACTTACTCTGCAAGCAATCAGCATTGAGGAGGTCTTGGCACTTCTCATGGCATTTGACCCCACATTCGGTGCACTTCATCCCTTGCCTGGCGATGCCCCAAAGGAGACCTTCACATTCATAGCAGTAGGTGGGGGCGGTGGCTGTCCACACTTCAAAATAATGTGGGGTGGTGGAGGATATGGGGTACAGGAGAGCCTGCAGAGTTTTCCTGAAGACGTGCATTTTCTGTTGGTGGGACATGACACATTTTTTGGGGGGGGGAGATATGATTAAATCAAGAAAGCGACTCACAGCTTGAATCATTTCCTTCATGCCTGACCAGACTCCTGGTACGAAGCTTTTCATGGAATTTGCAAACACGGACCCCTGTGCCAGCTGCCCATTCCCCTCAGCTGAGCTCTCCTTGACTCCTCTGGTCACCCTGGGACTGAGCTGAGACTGGGACTGTTGGGAGAGGAGAGTCCCACAGGGCAAACGCTGAACAAGTCATTAACGATTACCATACAAGATTCCCAGACATGTGGAAGCAATTTTGGGGGGCGGGGGGGGAGGGTGTCTTGATTTTCCCGTGCCACTGACACATAATTAGAAGTCTAGCAGCCAATCCTGAGCTCCGGCCGGGAAAAGGGATGCCAAGGAGGAGGATCTGAGTTATGGGACAGCCTGAGAGCCACTGACTGCAAAGGTGGTGATCCTGGCAATACTTCTTTCCTGCCGGAGCTGGGGCTGGGTGAGGAGCCATCTGTGGACTTCCCTGAGGCACACCGGTTCACATGGAGGAGTGGCCACTCTGGTGTGGCTCTAGAAGCACACAGCCAGCCACATCTCAGGGTGATGTGGTGACGCAGCCTCTTCAGCTTCGCTCTGTTCTGGGGGTGCCTGAGCCACTTTTCTTACTGGCCAGGAGCAGACCCTGGCACTTTGCTGCATGGTCCCACGGCCGTTCTTTGCCAGCAGCAGCCGCCGCCGCCGCCGCCGCCGCCGCCACCACCTGGGGCTATGCAAGCAGACAAGGAGGCACCCCATGTGACTGTGCTGACTGCCCACAAGGATCCTTCATTTCCCAGCATCCTCCAAGAGACCCAGGGGAAGGAAGGAGATTCATGCCTGGAATCTCTCGCCGGTGATGTCTGAGGAAAGCGGGCAGGTTCACAACTTTCCTTGCCTGTCGATCAATCGCTTTTTCATTCCCCCTTCCTCCAAGGAGCTCAGGGCAGTGTGCCCGGCTCTCTCCTCTCTGTTTCATTCACACAGCAGCCCTGTCAGAGAGGTCAGGCCGAGTGCATCTGGCCGGCCCAAGGACACACAGCAGTGAGGTCTTCTGGCACGGTGGGGGTCTCAATCATCTGACGGGCTTTCTGGGTGATCAGGGCTGCTCATCTGAATGCTGTGGCTATGGTCTAGGAGGACCCTCGAGAGAAATGTCTCTCAGTCAGGAAGGTCAGACTTCAGATTTTCTGTCTGTACAACTATTTCCAAAATAATGACTCCCTCAATCAGGTAGTTTTGTCTAGGAGGGTTGGAAACAGCCAAACAGCAGGGTCAAGGGGCTACAAAATGCAGGAAATACAAGGTTAAATGCAATCATGCAATTCAAACATAACTGAGGGAAATACAGAAACCATTGCACTAGCTGTGCTAAGCTAGTTAACACCTGTAATGGGTGGGTTTTGTTAGTCACAACTATAGCGAGACAAAAATCCTAAGCCCCAGTGCAAACGAAGGAGACTGAAAGGATCATGCTGGAGTGCTCTGCTTGCAGAATACTGCAGCTGTGAATGTCAGAATTGTGTCCTGTTTTTAAAAATGCCACCTTTCCCATCCTGGACTGAATTTAACATGATCTCATTTCACTTGGTACTTCCTACATTGTAATGGCCCCTTGATCCTGCCATCCCCCCAACCCCCATAACAAAATGACCGCACCGGGGGGGGGGGGGGAGGGGGACGGACCCAGTCACTGCATCTGGAGAAGTGTCTGTCAGAATAAAATGTTGTTAGTCTGGAAGATGCCACAACACTCCCCCCAAGAGATAACCACTGCCACACTTAAAATGGCACACCCAGACTGGTGCTGAAGGAGGAACTCCCAGCTAGAAGTATCACCAAAGGGGGATTTTTAAAATGTCTCTGTACTGAGAAAGTTAACGGAAGCTGAACAGGCATGAGAACTATGGAAGACATACATTTATACAACATGCTGCGAGGTAAAGGGTCATCACATTTTTGTTTTGTACTGTGCACAGTTTAGGAAAGGCTTCCCAGTTACAGGGAGAACAGGGGCACCCCCCTTCCAGAGTGTGTTCCCAACACTTGGGAGGAGGTTTCTGAACACTCGACAAGGGCAATTCCACACACACTGCCCGGCAGCAGTCAAGCCTGGTGGTTTCCAAGAGCACTCCCAGGAGGAGAACGGCTGGTGAACTGGGCATTCCAGGCAGTGAGTTTCATTTCAAGCCGGTCTCCTTACTAGATGCTCTGCGCCTGGCAAAGGCACTCTTCAGCATCAACCGTTCCTCTCAGGGGCTAAACAATATGCCCCTAAAAAAAAAGGCCTTGTGATTAAAAAAGGGACTATTCTATTTTTAAAATTTGGCATGAGTAAAATTAGCCCAAGAAAATGCACAATCAATGGGCCTTCTGACTGAGGACCTGCAGCCCTTCCTGTAACCAGTGGACCAAAGCCTGGCACACAGGGGCACTGCCCACCCCACCACGGCAGCTCAGCTCTGAGGGAACGCAGGATGGGCAGCAAGGGCCGGGCAGGGCCACAGATCTGGTGCACACCGGGGGGGTGGGGGGGGAGGGAGTGCCAGAGGGTCTCATTTGAGTCCCAGAGGGTCTCATTTGCAGAAGGGACATTTTTTGCGCCAAATCATCTTTGCAGTGCGTAGACAGTGGGCTTAAATTTTCAGGACAGTCCAGAATCACTAAAATATTTGTAAATTCTATTGGGAATGTTTATGTTTCCTCTGGTCTTTAAACGAACCACCACAATTGGCCATATGACATTCTGATACCACCAGAATCATAAGATGACACCAGAAGAGAGCAGGAGTCACTGTTTCCAGTAACAAGACAGTGCCACTTTTTTCAAGTAGCCCTGATCAGGGAAGGGAAAGGCGCCAAGTGAAGAACAACAGGCAGCAGACCGCTAGGATAAGAGGAAAAGACAGGCACTTCTGTCCGGAAAGGGAGACTTCAGTTTTCTTCCCTGCCAAAAATGTGTGCAAGAGAACATTTGGCACAGCCCCGCACCCTGCGGGGAGAGCAAGCGGCACGCAGAGACTGGTTCTGTCCTCATTAAGCACCCCTCAGCTGGCTGACCTTCAAAACAGTGTCCTGAAAGTTGGGGCAGCAGCCGTGAGTCTCCGGCGTCAGGGGCCCAAGTCTGATGGGCCACTTGTGCCAGATGATGCTGGCAGCTCACCCAGCCGGCCGCTTCCTCTTCTGACAATGCAGTGCAAGAAGTGCAAGAAGTGCAAGAAGTGCAAGAAGTTGCCCTTGCTGTCCGCTGGAGGGAAGGACCCCGCAGGCTTGGGCATGGGAGCCCATTCTTCTGTTCTTCCAATCCCCCACCATCAGCCACAGAGCCCCCTCTCCCGAGGCCCTCCCCCAAGGCAGTTGTGAAGATAAAGGAGAGAGAGAAGCAGCAAAGCATTCCCTTCTTGCTGAAAAGCACTGCAGCAGTTATTCAGAACAGTGACAACAAGGGCCCTGGCACCCTGGTGGCACCACTCTCGGCAGCACTGGCAACCCCAGGCAGGAGGCAAACCGGTGCACCAAAGCTTGAAACTGAAAAGAGGCCCCTTACCAGCTCTTCGTTATTCAGGGAGGTCCGGATGACCATGGCAAGCGAGACGCCAGACTTCCGCGCAGCAAGGGTCTGTCCGGGGCAAAAACACAGGGTCAGCAGGAGAACAACAGTGGGGCAAGGGGGGGGGAGGGGTCACTCTCTCCCACAGAGTTCACTGCCCACCGCTGCCTTGCACTGCTCTGGTGCATCATGCTGCCTCTGCGCCTCCAAATCCTGCCCATTCTTACACTGTATATTCTGCTGTCTGCCCCAGAATGAGACACACAGCGTGTCACCCTCAAGGCTTTCCCCATCTCTTCAGTGGGGAGGGCAGGGTAGAAATCGAATAAATAAATGAATAAATAAATCTCTTTAAAGCTTCTAAATCTTAGAGCTGGGTGCAGAGAAAACAAAGGCATCAATTAGGAGACTATAAATTTGGTGGTAGCAGCAGCAAACACGAGTTAGGCGATGGCGACCAACATTTCCCCCATCCCATATTTGACACACCCACCCAGCCCACCCCGATCCTGGGCTCCAATTATTTGTCCTTCTCTTTCGATGCCTGTTGTGGAGCCCACCTCCCTGCAGTTCCCCCAGGACAAAATCCCTGGTGTCTGCTGCTGGTCTGGCCTCTTCCACCAAACCGCCCCCCCCCCCCCCCATACCTGTGCCACACCGGCAAAACCCCATTTCCGCTTCTGCGTGGGCTTGTAAGCCTTCTCTATGCCAAATGCCGCTCAGCAACTCTCAGCACGGCGGCTTACATGGTTCACAGATCTGGCTGGCTCACTGACTCAAGACTCCTTTCTCATGAGCGAACTGCAACCCCTTTTCCGTAGCAGCAGCGCACAGGTGTGGGTCACGGGGGCTAACATTTTCACCCTATTATAAATAGGGCCTCTAGCATGCATGTGCCGCTGCAGGGAAGGCTGCACTCCCCAGGGCAGAGTTTATCAACTATCTACCTCTTGCAAAAAAAGCCAGAGTCCAAGAGAACCTTCCGATGAAATAACCAGGGGTTACGATTAGTCAAGTTATCATTCTAAGGGGCTATTTTGCATGTTCCATTCCAAACTCAGTTATACCAATGCATCAAAAGGGGGAGGGGGGAGTGAAGACAGAAACCCCGCAACAGCAGCCCAGCCATTGCCTTCCTTCTGGGACAAAGGTCAAGACCTCCATTCCCACACCACACCGGCCACTTTGAAGAGGACAACTTTGCTTACGGCTGTGTTCGGCCACTGACTGAATAGATACATCTCACTATCCCCCACATTAACAGGCTTGGTTGGGAGCCAACAGGGTCTGAAAATAAGAGACCCGACCAACATGGGAGAGCCCAGGCAGCCCAGAAACTGAACTCAGGACATTTACATTTGAAGATTAAATTTAAGGAGGATATTCTCATAAAAACTCTCCACTTCTCTCTCTCTCCCTCCCCCCCCCCCATCCTACCCAATTTTCAATTATTCCCTAGATCAAGTTACAATGAGTGGGGGGTACAATATGATTAACCCTTATTGAAACTAATTGTGACGTAAGCATCTGGGGCACTTGTTGGTTTGGTTTGGTTTGCTACTGATGGATGATGGTTAACAAACAAACCTCATCAGCTACTTTGGAAACTCTCAGCCACTGAGCTAGCTTCATAGAATCACAGAATCACAGAGTTGGATGGGATCTCCACTGTCATCTAGTCCAACCTCTACACAATGCAAGAAATTCACAAATACCTCCCCCTCCATACCCAGAATGACCGCTATTCCATGCCCAGAAGATGACAAAAAACCTCCAGGATCTCCAGCCAAATGCCTGGAGAAAAACTGCTTCCTGACCCCAAAGTGGCGATCAGCGTGTAAGAAAGGGCCACAAGAACTAAGCCCTGGAGTTAACCCTTCCTGCCCTCCCTCTCATGATCTGCCTCAGTTCACAGAATCAGCATTGCTGTCAGATGGCCCTCTAGCCTCTGTTTGAAAACCTCCAAAGAAGAAGAAGAAGATAGAGAGAAGAGATTGGATTTATACCCCGCCTTTCACTACCCAAAGGAGTCTCAGAGCGGCTTACAAACTCCTTTCCCTTCCCCGCCCCACAACAGACACCCTGTGAGGTAGGTGGGGCTGAGAGAGCTCTGAGACAACTGTCCTTGAGAGAACACCTCTGACAGAACTATGGCTTGCACTAGGTCATCCAGCAGCTGCAAGTGGAGGAGTGGGGAATCAAACCCGGTTCTCCCACATTACAGTCCGCGCACTTAACCACTACACCAAACTGGTAGAGCCCACCACCTCCTGAGGAAGCCTGTTCCACTGAGGAACCGCTCTAACTGTCAGGAACTTCTTCCTAATGTTTAGCCGAAAACTATTCTGATTTAATTTCAACCTGTTGGTTCTGATACGACCTCCTGGGGCAACAGAAAACAACTCTGCCCCATCCTCTGTATGAGAGCCCTTCAAGTACTTGAAGATGGCGATCATAGCCCCTCTCAGTCGTCTCCTCTCCAGGCTAAACATCCCCAGAGCTCCTTCAGCCTTTCCTCACAGGACTTGGTCTCCAGACCCCTCCCCATCTCTGTTGCCCTCCTCTGGACTCGTTCCAGCTTGTCTGTATCCTTCTTAAATTGTGGTGCCCAGAACTGAACACAGCACTCTAGGTGAGGTCTAGCCAGAGCTGACTGAAGCGATACCATCACTTCGCATGATCTGGACCATCACTTCGCACTTCTGTTGTTCCAGCCCAAAATTGCATTTGCCCTTTTTAGCGACCGCATCGCACTGCTGACTTAACGCTGATTCATGTTGTGCCATGAATTCATAGTTAATTTCCTTAGCTGCTATTAATAATGAAATAATTCTGTTTGCTCATCAGCTTCTAATTTTTCTCTTCTGTTTCAATGAACACAGTATATCCATGTCAAGAAATTAAATTTCTTTGCGGTAGAAAACTTATTCTCTAAGACTTCTAGACTCTTTTTCTTCTTTGCTCAAAACAACTTAAAAGAAAACAAGTAAATGATATCTCCACCCCCCATTCCCAATACGAGTCCCCACTGCTGAGTGACTGTGTGAGCAGCCCTCCCCCCCCCACGGACTGACGGAGGGGGCCTTGTCATCCCCTGAGGGGCACTGGGCAGGGAGGAGGCAGGTGATATATATGGGGGGGGGGGCCGGCCCGCTGGTGATGCCATGGCTCATAAATGCCAGTCCTCAGCCCCACGCCAGCACTCCTCGCACTGCCCAGGCTGACACAAGCGTAGAGGGGCCTTGCCCAGAGAAAGACCTCACTGCTGCTACCAGCTACCACCAAGCCAACTTCAATTTACTTAAAAGATTTTTTAAAGATTCCTTTTTTAAAAATCCCACTGCTTCTGTGTTCAGAGTGGCTCCAATACAACAGTTAAAATAGCACGAACTTCAAAATACAATGTACTCTACCACACATCATTCCTCTTCCAGGCCGAGAGCAAGCCAACTGACCACTGAGGCCACCAATTCCTCTACCCAACCGGAGACATCACTGCGCATCCGGGGGGGGGGCAGGGGGGCATCATTTATTATGAGCCCAGAGTGGTTCTGAAAGGGAGTGGTGCTCTTGGCCTGGAGTCCCTGCTTACGACTGTGGAGCTCTTCCTCAGTCCCTTTCCCTGCCTGATGCAGAATCCAGGATTTGCTTTCCACCCATGGCCCAGCCTTTTCTCTGTCTGTGCCCGTGAAACAACAAGACCACGCAGATGAAAAGCTGCCTCCACTCTGCGGGGGGCCCCCACCTCCTCTGGTTTCATCATACTCGGGGCTATGTCAACACAGGCACGGCTGCCGCCTGGTCCACATGCGGTGGGAAGCTGTGGCATCTCCAAGCTCCGTTCTCTCACATCACACAGAAGCCAGCATTTCAGGGGGCACTTGGGTTTTCCCATGCCCATCTAAGTCACTCTGTGTGCGGCTGATGTTCCCAGCATCACACCTACAGTGGAACTGGGGCCCATCAGCTCCAACCCACAAGAGCTTCTGCCGCTTGAGAAACAGGGACCTTGCCAACAGCGGCAACAACAAAAAAGCCTCATAAAGGTAACATTCTTTTTTTTGAGGGTTTGGGGTGTTGACCTGAGGCGGCAAATCAGGAGGCTCCTTCAAATCTGAAGAAGAGGCTCTTCCCGCTTGCTTCTGCCTCCCCAAGGGTCCCTGACCCCCAACGGAAGACATGGAGGCCACCTCAGCAGCAAGCATCTGAGGCTGGCTTGCTGGGAACACTCTGCTGAGAGGCAGGCAGCATCAAAATAATAATTATTAAAAAGCAAAAGAGAACCCCGGGGGGGGGGGGGGCGGTCTGTGCTAGTCCACCCTTTCCATGTACTTCTGTTCTCGACTGGAGCAACATGGTGTGCCACAAAGCAATCCATGTGTGGGATCATGTGCTTGCAGGGCGTGCCCATGTGGTGTGGCAGGTGAGAAGGGCGTGGAGGAGCCCACTTTAGAAGCTGGGAGGGTGATCTGGATGAAAATCTGACTGGAAGCTTGTGGTAAAGACATTACTGGCCTCTGTCACTGCTTAAGCTAGCAGAACATCAATAAATTTGAAGGACAGAAGGAAATATTATTGATAGAAGACTTCTCATCCTCAAGGGCTTCAAAGGATTTTTAATTATTAATATTAAACCAGCAGTCCAGGAAAGGCCGTATATTTTCTCCACAGAGCCGCGTTTGCCGCCTCTGCCAGCATAGACTGAGGTCATTACGAGTATTAAATGTGAACAGTTCACAGGGAAAAAACGGGATTGCATTGCCAGGCTCTGCAATGAACAACAAGGCCCACAGGGAAATGGGAAGTTTGTGCAAGAAGAAGCCGAATCCAGCAGGGACACAGAGAGGCACTGCCAGCCACAAAGGGAGGGCTGGATTTCAAAGGGTCACTCGGTCATAACCCGGGCACAGCTCCCGTCATAGCCTCTCCTGACACACACACACACACACACACACACACACACACACACCCAACAGCAAGACATGGCGAGTGGAGTCCTCCTCGGCTGTTCAGGCTGGCAGAAAGAATGCTGGTGATCGGTTTTGCCAGTCTCTGTGTCTTTCCCCCTTACAGACTACTGCCAAGTTCTTTCCCCATGGGCGGCATGCGACAACATAGGCCTGTGGCCTCTGGGTTTTATGGCGCTGAGCAGAAGACACAGGAAGGAGTGGGGAGTGGGGGGGGGGGAGGCTGCTGCTGTCTCAGGGCCAAGATGAGAGGGTGGCCCAGGGAGTGACCACAGGGTGCGCTGCTGGGAGACCAGGGAGAAGCCGGAAGGGAGGGGGGAAACTATGCCGGCTCCTTGCTGGGCCTGGATATGCAGAAGACATGTTTACCCCGTTGATAATGCCTTTCCTCATTCCAGATATCCCGCTTAATAACAAGAGACACAAGTCAAAATATTGAGCAGGCTTATACTGAAGAAGTGAAGTAGTTCCTTTATCAGTAAAGGCATAACAGGATTACGATATGCAAGGGTCAGGCGGGAAGGAGGAGAAGAAGGTGGCTGGGTGAGAGCACTGGATGCGTGCTATCAAAACGTGGACCTTCTGGGTCTGCAAACACACCAGCCATCCCCTCCATGGGAGCGGCGGCCTTTGCTGCCTCACAGGCCCTCTTTCCTCATCATGGCTCTTCCTGCCTCACTTCCCTCCTTCCAGTGGAGGCCCCCTAAGCGCCCCTCTCTCTGCCAGGAGGCAGATTCCAGGATCTCTCTCAGCATGACAAAAGGACTGATGCAGAACCCCTAACTGCCCTTCCCTTCCTTAAGGGAAGGAGGGGGGCATGATCCTGGCTGGTGGCAACAGAGTAAAACAACTGGGTGAGCAGATGTGTCTGGGGGGAGGAGATTTTCCTGTTTTACAGGACTAGCGTTTAAACGTGTATTATTTATTGTTTGATCCCCCCCCCCCCCCGCCTTGAGCAGGCAACTGGAGAGACGGCTCACTGGCATGCCACAGTGCTGAGGCTCCCAACCACCTTGCCTCTTCTAGCCTTACAGTTCCTCTGACAGCACAAGGCGTTGCTTTGTGCCAGTGGCCCACCTACTGCACACATACTCCACTGAATAAGCAAGCAAAAGGCTTGTTTCTTTGCACAGCTCTCTAGCATTAGTTGCCACAGGGCCCTGTGACGGCTGCTCACATGAAAATCCAGGCGTTATTCACCAGGACAGTGGGAGCACCAAGCTCAGAGTACCTCTGGCAAGCACCAAGAGGGGCAGTCCGTGGCCATCAGGCCCTGCTTCTGACTCCCCCTCGCCCCCCAAGATCTTCTTGGCCTCCTTTCCCAGCTACAAGATGGACCTCCTCTAATCTCACTAGGCACGGCAACTCCTACAGCAACTTCCAGGCTGGCCCGAATGACAGGGTCATTTCAGCAGCGAGGCTTGCACACAGTTTACAGCCCTGAAGTTCCGCCTGGGACGCAAGGCCACTTCAGCCTCCTGGTAACTCTCCAGGAAAGCCCACCGCATGGCCAAGTACCCCAGCGGCTCTGGCTGAGCCTGTGCAGCCACTCTCTCTCTCTCGCTCTCTCTCTCTCGCTCTCTCTTTTAACTCCCACCTCCTGTACTCGGTTTAGCAATGGGGTTTGCCCATAAGAAGAAGGTCTTTTACTGCAATGAGGAATGAATATTCGGCACACAAAGAGGGAGGCCCCACCACCCAGCTGCTTCTTGGAAAGGTCATCTGTTTCTGGGTGGGAGAGACGGAGGGGGACTCAGGGGTTTCTCCATCTTGGAACACAGCCGTTTCAGGCCAGGCGAACCTGCATTCACCACCATCCTGGCACATCTGGGGTACAGCACGGTCTCTTCCATCCCCCCTCCCCCCCGGAGGGTATGAGGGCTCTGGACAGGCATGCTGGGGAGAGGGTCAAGGACATGCCTAGTGAGCTTAGAGGAGGGTGTGGGGAGTCCGAAGCAGAGCCTGATGGCTATGGACTGCCCCTCTTGGTAGCCAAGAAAATAATTCCCAGACAAAGCCCCTCGCTTCTGAAGAGCCTGCTTCTGCCAGCATCTGGCCCAGCATCCGTCTGAGATCCCCGCCTGCCCACAGCCAGTGCTGATGTCACCCACCACTGGACGAGGCACCTGGAGCTCCGGGCGCAGTCTGACACGCCCACCGTGCCGGTACTGTGCCAGGGGGCGGGGCAAGCCACAGGGGGCAAGGAGCCAGGGCTGGTCTCCAGCACCACCCATGCTCAAAGCCGTCCGATGGCATTCAGACATGTATGACTCTGGTCTGTGTGGGGGAACATCAGATCCCCTGGCCGTCAGCCTTCTGGACACTGGACGAGGAGGAGCTACCGGCACCAGTCAGCAGCATCTCGAGAACTACCTCACACAATCAGAAGCCTCAGCGTTTCTCCCGCGCCTCAGAAAGCATGGAGACACCTGTCCTTGCCAGGCAATTTCAGGAGCCTCCGGCCTCATGGGAAACAGCCGCAGGTGAAAGAAAGCTGCAGAAGGAGACAGGCAGGAGCCAGAGCACCTGCCTTGGGGCACAGTGACATGCTGCGATCGGCCATCTATCCAGGGCCCAACAGGTGATCACAAATGACCTGTTTTATATCACCAAGCCCCGCGGAAGACGGAGCTGCATCGCAGGAGGCGGCTCCCCAGGAGGAAGCTCAGGTTCCTCTAAGCCAAGGACTACCCAGGGTCATTTCAGAAAGCCTCAGGAAACTTCCCAGCGCTTCCTTCCACACATCCGGTGTAGCCCTCCATCGAAGAATCCACAGAGGGAGGGAAACACACGTCACTCTGGATCCAATACTTGGCAGGGCACACTGGGATCCATGGGCCTTACTTCCAAGCAAGTGTGCCGAAGATTGCTGCCTTCGCCCGCCATGTCAGCTGCGCATCCTGGGCAGTGTACTCCCCTGACACCACTGGGGCAAACACATTCGTTCTCGGGCTCAGACATTCGTTCTGTCACTTTAAGACAGGCTGTAAACCTCTTCTGCAAACCCTTCTAGGAATATATAGCACTGATCATAAAGAAGCATTTCCAATTTGCAATAAACAGATGCCCAGAAATGCAGGCTTAGTTATGACATTTCAGAGCCTCCATCCACAGAGAGGCACTTACCATCGCCTGGAAAATCCAGCATTGATGAGGAAGAAATCAGAGAAAGCATTAATAGTCAGGTGTTGTGCAGACGATGACAAGCAATGATTAATATGTTGACTGGCACTGAAACAGCAGAGAAATCACATGAACTGCTGGCTTGATCTTCCCATTTCTAAAACATTCACCCAGGAAATAGGATTGATCCATGTAAGAAAGGTCATAGCACAAGCTGGGAGTTCCATTACTTGCTTTTCCCTCTGGTTAAAACCATAGGATATTTATTTAGTGCAACTCACAGCTGCGCCAAAATAGTGGCTAAAATGTGTGATTATTTTATTGCAAAGCAACCACAAGCACTACAGAAAATGCCATGTGTGCGTCCATGCACTACTAGTTGTTATGAATGGAATTTTTCAGCAGCCTTTCTCCAGAAAGCATTTTGGCCCAAGTTGTAGTGATAAAATTGTAATAATACAATATAAGCAGACAAAACCAACCAGGATCTCAGAAAGCACTAAAAGGAGATTAATCAGCAGCAAAAACAACAATCCAGTCCCTGGGAGGGAGGGAAAGAAGGAAGGTGGGGCCTTCTCAGACCACCAGAAAACGGAAACATTTCCTAGGGGATCTCTCTGAGCCCCACAGAAACCAGCCGGCCCGAGCTGGAAGCAGCCAGTGGGAAAGGGCCGCTCAGATACTTCCTTTCCTGGTCTCAGGGCCAGGTGCCCATCGTGGCTTGGCCTCCAGAGAAAACTGTGCATGAACCTTGGGGGCAGGGGGGGACCTGTGCTAGGGCTTCTGCTCCTCCCCACCCACTGCCGAGCATCACTTTGGTAAGCTGCCCTGAGCCTGTTCACAGGGAGGGCGGGGTATTAAATAAATAAATAAATAAAACTGGCACAATGGAAACTGCAGCCTGCGGAAGCTGTTTGGACTCTCTCAAGTGTAGTGTGCAGGGGGGAAGGGCAATTCCATCTGGCCTGTTCTGTAAATTTCAGTGTGTACAAGCATCGAGGGGAAAGGAAGACAGTGATCGTGGCCATCAGCGGAAGGGAGCTTACCACTGCAGTGGGGGCCACGTAAACACAGCCACATGCCATAGCTGCCCAAGCACCTCAGGAGAGAATGACCTGTATGCCGCTATGAGCAACCATGGCTGTTTACAGAAAGGAAAACAGACAGCAAAGGGACAGGAAACTTATTATTTTTGATTTTTAAAGATTTTCTTAAAGAAGAAAGAGGGGGGGAAACTAGCTCCGAGAGGCAAAAAAACTCACCAAGAAAGCACTCTGGTCAAGAGACCTGAAGTGACAGGTGCAGCTCCTCCCCCCCCCCCCCCCCCCACTGGGCATGCAGAGTCAGAACTGGTTTTCTTTCTTTCTTTGATCCTGTAAACAAGCTCTGCAGTTTCTGAATGGCAGCTCTGCACCATGGTGCCCAGTGACCACAAAAAACAAGGGCACTGCAGGGAGTAGAGTGGGAAGGGTGGCCGGGGCGGGGGGGAAGAGACCGGGTCCCCTAAGTGCAAAGGCTCTACCAGCCCTCGCTCTTGCCTTTTTAGACCAGGAGGCGCTCCTCCACTCGAGGAGACGAAAGGCCACGGGATAAGAGGGCAGATAAAGGAGCAGCACTCCCAGAGGCAGGGCAGCAGCCAGCTCAGTGGCCAACAAACAGCCCTGAGGCCTGATACGTCCACCATAAAATCACCCACGGCCAGTATTCTTCACTGGTGGCTCTTTTGCCCACTTCCACTGGCCTCAGAGGCAGCAGGACTGCCCTCGGCCACCTAGTAACCCTGCAGGAGGGAACCATCCCTGGTCTTTTACAGGGGCTGGGCAGGTCTTTTTACGCTTGGAGCTGGCCCAGGGACTAGTCAAGTGGATCACGGTCTGTGGCTCATGCACACCTGACTTTCAAAGGAAGAGAGAAAACTTGAAACTTGGCACAATTTTATTTTACACACAACTCAGAACAATACTCAAAGTATGTTTAAGCCCTTCCTCAGATTAAATAAGCCTCTCTCTATACTTTAATTATGCTGTAACTATACATCAATTATGTATGTTTATAGGATGAGAAAAAAGAAAAAGGGGAAGGGATTCCCTCTCTTTGTATTTCTGCTGACTGTCGAGCTCTCTCTCCCAGGGCCTTGATTTCCTCGCTTTCTACTCCTTCCCCTTCTATTTCCCTTTCTTGTTGTACGTACACCACAGGTTGTTCTTCTGGGGGGGGGGAGTGGGGGGGTGCTTGATATTTATGTCTGGGGGTGGGGGTTGTATATATATTCAAGTAAAAAAATATTTTCCCCCCCAAAAAAAAGAAAAAGGAAGAGAGAAGGATCCCACCGAGAGCCACTGTCACTCTGGCCAGCCGAAGGCAGCCTGCAAAGAGAGGCGCACGCTCACAACGCACTGCCTGGAACTCACCACATCGCGGACAAGGGGAAAGGACTTCTTGCGGCGCAGGTCCGGCATGCTGTCAATTCCATACAGAGCACTGCCTGGCCTGAAGAGAAAAGAAAAGAGGGATGAAAACAAGGAAGAGAGAGGCACCACTCCACAGGCTCCTCTGCCCGCAGATCCCACTGGGACAGTCTAGATGAGTTCTGGGTGTGAGGAATGCCCAGGCAATTCCCGGCGTCCTTGACATCTTCTGCTGCAGTGTCACACTAGAAAGGCATGTACAGTCCTAAGTCTGTCTTGCTGCTGTCACACCCACAGGGCCGCAAAGTGCCTTGCTCCAAAAATCAGCCTCAGAGCTGGAAGGAGCCACTGATTTGGCACGCTCTAGACATCACTTCCTGGGAGGGGAGGTGGCATGGAAGAGCCCGATCTCAACAGGGGTCGGTACTTGGATGAAAGTTCGACAAGGAAGATCCTGCAGAGCAAGGCAGAGGCCAGCCACCTCTGCCGAAAAGCCCCTCGCTGGGGTCACCATAAGTCGCCTATGACTTGACAGCACTTCATGCCTACGCACACACTTGTCCCATATGTCTCCATCTGCTTCTTTATCATGGACTCCTCAGATGGGATGCATCAAGAGCTCTGGCACAGTACAAAAGGTGAACTGCAGGTTTAAAGCCACAAACTGGGGGAAGCAACTCAAACCAGAGGGGGTAGGAGGCCAAGGGCAGGAAACCCAGCACTTTGCCCTTCAGAATGGGAGGGGAGGAGCTGGGCCGCAGCCCACAGAAGGACCACTGGCCGGTTTCAGGCGAACTGCCTGCAGCTTGCTGGTGACGGGCTTTCTTCTTGCATATATAAATCTAAATAAATAAATAAAATAAATAAGCCTGGCGGCAGAGGTGGGCCTCCCTGTGACTGAGGAAGCCACTTATGTTCTGCAAGAGTGCAGAGCCAGAATAACTGACATCGTAACGTAACGAGCCTTTTCAAGGGTCAGAGGGCAACGCAGCACAGTCCAGGTCACGGTGAAACCTGCGCTCATCCCAGAGCCGGCAACAGTCTGAGCAGCCAGCTGATCACCTTCACTTCCCACCTGCCTTTCGGCTACCCTGAAACCCAAGGCCACGTACAGGAGTCCCCCAAGCGGCCCTCCCCCAATCCAGATACCAACTAGGACCACACCTGATTGGCTTCAGCCAGCTGGCCACACCCTGTGCTTCCAACCATCCCTGGCACCTTTACTTTCTGCATTACATCAGAACAGCATCCAGAATTGGTACTTACATTCACTGCTGAACGCCAGAACCCCCCATTCACCCAAAGATCCCACTCCCAGTTCCTTTAACTGTGAGTTGCAGTCAGCTCATGAACTGAAATGGCAACATTTTGCTTCTTCTACCGTTTAAGAATCTAAGGATGTGGGAATAACAACCTTGCTGGATCAGACCAGGGGTCCAGCTACTTTCACACCCTGTTTCACACAGTGGCCCACCATTTGCCAAGGAGGCCCCACAGACAGGGCTCCAGCCTTTCCCCTATACTGCTTTCTAGCACTGGGTCTCAGAGGTTTTTTGCCTCTGAACGAGGAAGGTCCCTTCAGTGACCACAGCTAGCAGCTCCTGACAGGCCAGTCCCCCAGGGAATCTGTCTAACCCCCTTTTAAAGCCATCTATGCTCGTGACCACCGCCACCTCCACTGGCATGGTTAGGTACGCTTTGAGTCAAGAAGTGTTTCTCTGGGGGTGTCCCATACCCACTGCCCATCAATTTGGTTGGGTGCCTCAAAGTTCTAATGTGATGGGAGGAGAAAAGCTCCCCCTAGCCCCGCCCCCCATCCCCTGCATAATGCTACAAACCTCCATCACGCCCCCCCCCCACCCCTAAACTAAAAAGTCCCAGATCCTTCAGCCTTTCCTCAAAGGGAAAGGGGCTCCAACCCTTGGATCATCTTGGTTGCTGTTTTCAGTACTTTCGGTACCAGAAGTATAAAAATATTCCAAACGTGGATGCACCGTTGTTCTAGACAAGGACATGACACTAGCGGCCATTTTACTCTCTCGGCCCCCTTTGTAACAGTCCCCAGCATGGAACATAAGAACACAAGAGAAGCCAATCTTGGGTCAGGCCAACATGGCCCACCCAGTCCAACACTCTTGATTCACGCAGTGGCCAAAAACACCAGGCGCCTTTCCCCCCCCACTGCTGCTGCTGCTGCAGCACACGGAGTTGACATTTTCACTGAGCTACTCACTGTATTTCCGAGATCTCTTTTAACCTCGGTCTCAGCCAGTTCAGCATACTTTCAGATTCAGGATCTCTGGTCCCCTTGTGCATCAGCTTGCACTTGCCATGCTGATGTCCACTCACTCAATTGATAGCGCTGCAGGTTGCCAAGTAGTCCTGGAACTTCTTCTCTCGTTACCTCAATCTGACCCAGTTCTGCAGAGATCTCCTCCCCGAAACAGGAATTTTGGCATGGGTACTTGCCCCACATTTTCCACAGTGAGAACGGACTCAAGGAACTCATTCTGTTTCTCTGCCATCTCCTTGTCTTCCTTAATCCTTTCATTCCTTTGCCACCCAACAGCCCAGCTGCCTCCCCAGAAGGTTTCTTGCTCCTCTGCATTTGAAGAAATGCTTCCAGTTTGTCTTAATGGTTTTAGCAAGACTCGGTGGTACCTTTCCTGATTTAAGGTATGCATTCTACCTGGGCCTCAGTTAGTGTAGTTCTAAGTACTTTCCAGGAATCATGGAGGGATCTGTCTCTCTTAATCCTTTTGAAATGAAAAATTATAACTTTGGACTTAGTGGGCAAATTTCCAGTGACATTAATACTGAACTTAATGGCATTGTAGTCACTGTTCCCAACCAGTGCAACAACTCTCCATCTCACACAGGATCTCAAGCCCCACCCAAACCCAGTTCCAGAGTCACTACACATCTGGCCGGCTCCATGACCAAATGCTCCAACACACAGTCATCTATGATATCTTGAAACCTCCTTTGTACAGCATGGCTTATACAAGGCTGCTTCATGTGTGTTCATGTGACTCAAGCACACATTTGCCCAGTCAGCGTAAAGATAGCTGAAGTCACCCAATAGTTTCCATTTCAGCCACTTCCTTAATGCCCCTCTCCATCTCACGGTCTTCCTCGGAGTATGGGGGGGGTGGGGGTGGGGGCAGTTGTGTCAGTCACTCTTTGGGCCTGGCATTTCAACCCACAGAGATTCTGTGGCTAGGTTTCTTCTTCTGTGGATGTTTTCTAGCTTGCTTGATTTTATGCCCTCTTTGAAACACAAAGCAACGCGGTCCCAACACCTCCCTCCCAGGTTATACCCAGGCACAGCAGTGTTCCCCTTCTTTCCCCACATCCCACCAGGTTTCTGAAACACCTCCTCGGCCTAAATGGTCCCTTGGCCCCAGGCACTCCAGCCTCCCTTCCTGGGCCAGAGGCCTGTCGGTGCCAGGACCTCCTCTGTCTCTCCGAGGACTCCTGACCCCCTCTGCTCGGAGGTCTCCTCCCACGCCTCTCCTTCACGGCCCTAGGCTCACTCTCAAGTTGTGCGACCTACTCCCACCAGCCTGGTTCCCTTTTGGGTCTCTCTTGGACATGTTCACAGCTCGTCCCAGGAAGCTGATCAGTGCCTAACAAATCTAGACACTTCTTTCTGACAACTCCAGCACCATTTTCCCTTGAATAGAGGTGACTGCAGCAAATTAGGGATCCCCTAGGTATTCCGTGCGCCTCAGCGTCTAGTCATGCCGGCCACATGACCATGGAAACGTCTTCGGACAGCGCTGGCTCTTCGGCTTGAAAACAGAGATGAGCACTGCAGCCCTAGAGTCATATTCGAGTGGTTTACGAACAAGGGAAACCTTCACCTTAGGCAGCATAATGTCCCCTCTTCACAGAGTAACTCAGATTCGGCAAATTAGAAAGAGGGCTGGAAGCATTGCCCTCACTCTGTGTGAGCTTTTTGAAGAAGCTGTGTAGCCTGTCTGGCTACAGGAGGACATCACGAAGTCAGTGATTCCTACTTTCATTTTGAACAAGCACACACATTCATCAGAGAGGAGTGCATTTCACAGGTGGAAGGTAAGGTCTCATGAAACATCCCATCAGCCCCCTGCTCTGTTTGTTTGTTTCACAGAACAGCTAGGCCACAAAGAAGTCTTCCCTGTTGCAATTCTAATTATTTCAGAATGGCGTTTTTTAAGTCACAGAATTAATGCAGAACTGGGATAAGCCACTAAATAGCACAAAAGCTCACAGGACACAGTGGAGACAGGCCTTGCAGCTTGAGTCTGTATTAAAATGCCATCACAGAGATAGCTTACCAGTCTCTCCACAAAGGGATAAAAGCAGCTTTAATACCAGCCAAAAATATCCAGTTTCTCTGTAGTAGAGCAGCCATTAGCACAGTGCATTCAGCAATCTCTGAGAAGCTGGTTTAGACACTAGAAGGGGAACAACGGGTCAGTTTCATGCTAGGATGGAAGAAGCAGACTGCCCCCGCAAAGGCACTGGGCTCACTCTACAAACTAATATTGGGGAGACCAGTGTGTGAAACCACGTGTGCTTAAGTCTTCTCATCTGCTGCTACATTCCCAGCTTGCATTTTTATTAGCTGGGATTATTCTGCTTTTTTCCCTTTCCCTTTTGATCCCGAGAGGCAGCAGCCTGGTTCCTGCGTGGGGAGACTCCTTGCATAATCCCTGGCTGGGGGGTGGTGAACGCCATGCAGGCCGACCGGATGCTGCCAGACCAACATCGAGGAACCCGTAAGGGCTTGCTTTATACTGTCACTCTGCTTTAATGGTAAGCTGCCTCGAGCAATCCTCTGAAGAGGCAGCCCAGAAATACCCTAAATGAATACATTTCTCCTGACTGCATCACAGAGTGTAGCCATCCCCTTTCCTTGAGACACAGCTTTGTGGCGAACCCTCATCACCAACACAGGTCAATCACGTACACAACAGACAGACCTGAAGGAAGGAATAATCAGAACACGCTGCAGCCCCCATGCGACTCCAACAGCCTGACCCTCTAGAAGAACTTACGAGCCCTGTGGACTCAGCCCAGTGGTCTATCTAGGCCAGCCTCTTGCATGCACTGGGCCAACCAGTTGCCGGGAAAAGCCAACAAGGAAGCATACCGAGGCAAAGGCCTCCCCCGCCCCCCCACCACCGTGCTGCCTCCTGCTGCCTCTGAATAGGGATGTTCCCTTTAATCACCATGACTGGTACTATCATATACTCACTGTGAGCACAGAAGATAAAAACTTGACCTGCTCAGTTTAGAAAAAGGAGGCTGTGAAGGAAGCTCCCAGCAAAGACAGCAAAGGGGGCAAAATGAATCACTGGAGGAGATCAAGGAGGAGCTGCAATGGGGTATTAATAAACCCAACCAAGAAACGAGAGAGACTCAGAGCAGCTGTTCTGAGAGAACTGGGACTGGCCCAAGGTCACCCAGCAGGCTTCATGTGGAGGAAGAGGAAGAGTGGGGAATCAGACTCAGTCAGGCCCACAGTTACAGTGCGGCATTTCAGGGCCCTGCTCCCCTTCATTAAAAGCCCCACCCCACAAATAGCTATGCCAGAAACCTTACTTTTGAGGAGAGAACCCCTGCTGCTGGCAGCGGCCAGGGTGAGAGCGCTGTGGCTTGCCCTCGGGCTTCTCTCTACCTCCCACTGTGGAATGGCGGCCGGGGGGGGGGGGATCATGGGACCTGGGGAAAGATAGCTCAGAAGGCCTTTAAGAAAACTTCTGAAGGTAACTGAATTCCCTCTGAGCTGGTTTTTCTTAGGAACAGACATGCTCACTGCCCTGTCCCTTGAAGGGAAGAAGAGATTGGATTTTTACCCTGTCCTTCACTCGGAGCCTCAGAGCAGCTTACAAACTCCTTTCCCTCCCCCTCCCCACAGCAGACACCCTGTGAGGTAGGTGGGGCTGAGAGAGCTCTTTCCAGAACTGTCCTTGAGAGGACAGCTCTGAGAGAACTGTGGCTTGCCCAAGGTCATCCAGCAGCTGCAAGTGGAGGCGTGGGGAATCAAACCCGGTTCTCCCAGACTAGATTCTGCACACTTAATCACTACACCAAACTAGGAAAGGACAGGAAACAGACTCAGAGCCTCCCCCTTTAAAGACAGGCATTCAGATTAATTTAATCAAGTGTAATTTAACTGCCCCCTTAAAAATGTAAATGCCCCCAACAAAAAAATCCTGGCTACAGGCCAGAACTCGGTTCTCCAGATCAGAGTCCACCACTCTTATGCCACTGCACCACACTGGCTCTCAGAGGCTAAACCGGAGGGCTTCCTTCCCCCCTCCCCAAGAGCTGGTTGATCATATAACCGAACTCCTCCCAGTGTCTCTGTGGTGGTATTGTGTGACGCTGGGGGATTGGGAACAGCATTCCCGTCATCCAGGTGCCTGTTCCGCCTGTTGGGAGTCTACCCTTCCCCAACTACCAGCAGAGACAAGGTGCCTGCCTGTTTTGCTCGAGCATCTGGAACACTGCAACTGAGCTGAAAGACTCCAAGGCTGTGCGTAGACTATTGGACATGAGGCATGTGAACATTTCTGCCAGAAGAAAAATAACCTCGACTAGAGGCCATTAGTGAACATGAGCTTTATTTATTTTTAAGCTGCAGAGGATCAGCAATGCAAAGGAGGGCAACCCTGAGATCTGGGGAAGGCCTTCTGGCTGGCTGCCTGCCCCCCTCAGCTCAAGGCAACGTATTACCAGATGGATAGCTGCCCTCCAGGACTTGCCCGTTTTGTTCAGTGCCCCTCCCTACAGCACTCCTCCGCTCTTTCTGGTCTGCATTATCCCCCCACCCCCCCAACCAACACACACACACTCACATCTTTCAGCTTACTGCCCACTCTGCCCCCACACCCACCCACCCTCCTGCTCCCCAGCCGACACACACACACGGTCAGTCATCACGCACAACTGGCTTAGAATTCCGCTCTGGGCTCAGGTGCTTTGTTCTGAAATTCAAAATCAGGACATTTACTCAGGAGAACTAAGAGAGAGGAAGAGGAGAAGAACATTCGAGCAAAAAGAGCAGCGTATTCTGACAGACAGCTATATTCACACAGAGCAGCAAAAAAACCAGGACCTTTCTGGCACCTGAAAAGCATGCAGTTGTATCGATGCTTTAAGGTGCCCTAAAACTCCAGCTTGGTTTTCCCACCTGAGGAGGGGAGATTGACACCCCCATCCAAATGTCATCTTAGGCACCCACCACTTCCAGCCACAGACTTGACTGGACTTTAGCCACTGCCAGAACGCCCCCCCCCCCCCCCCCAGTCCAAAATTTACTCCAGCTCTATGTGAGCATCATCAGGAACCCCCAGGGGGTTAGACTGTGTGGCTTGTCCTTGGAAGTAAGTCCCAAGGAACTCCAGGAGACATTTCTGAATTTACAGGAGAGTGTAATGCAGGTGGCTGGGTTAGGGTTAGAAAAAGAGCTGTCTGGAGTCACCACACTCACATAGTCCTGGATCCACAACAGAACCCCACATATACATATACATAAATGTGTGTGTGTGTATAGCAAATTTTATTGTTTGCATGCGTTTTTCCTGTAGCCGCCACTTTCCAAGATGGCAGATATGGCTATTTCGATATTTAAAATTCATGCAGGATGGCCATCTTGGTGTCAAAATATTCACTTTTGAGGTAGATAAAGCCAAGCATGCTATTACAGTCCTTGCAGGGACAGCCATTTGCCCTGGAGCTGCCGTTCTGCAAGATGGCGGATCTTTTTTCACATTCTTGTAGGATGCTCACATTGGTATTAAGCTGTATGTTTTTGAGGTCAATAAAACCCCATACATATACTGTTCCTTTTGTTGTTCCAAAGCAGCTTACAATACTGATAAAATACATGAAGTAGATTACATAAAAACATAAAAACCGAAATTTAAAGCCACAATCTAGGAGGACTGCTTCAGTCAAATGCATTCCTAAATTAAACCACCCTCGCCTGCCTCCTAGAGAACGAAAGGCCGTTCCATAATCGTGGGGCCACCAACGAGAGACAAGCTCCTTTGACTGGGAGGGCAGTCTAGAGAGTCTCTCCCCGTGATGTCCATTCCTGGGCAGGAGTGGGTGGCAGAAAACAGTCCTCCCAATAACCCTGGTCTCGAGCCATGTACAGGTACAAATCTTTTTTTTGGGGGGGGGGGGGGGTGTCTATTGTGGTTCCAGGACTAATACGGCATCAGGGGCAGAGGGGAGTATGTTTGAGCACACTCGGTTTCTCCTCTGTGCAGTCTGGAGAGGCTGTGGTCCAAACCACACATGCCTCTTGGCCACACTCCACCTCTCGGAAAGAGCACAGTCCTTGCCAGAGCCTGGGCGCTGCCCTGCCCGCTGAAGCCCCTTCTCCATGTGTGCCAGTCACTGCACGAACCATGTCCTGCTGCTGTGGGAAAGGAGGAGCACCAGCAACTCATGCCTTCCTGTGGCAGCTCCCCTGGGACCTTGCGCACTCCATGATGTGGGGCTCTGCCCTTGGGTCTCTCTCCCCAGTCCAGGCCTGTTCTCTGCATGCTCAGGTCAGGGAACAAGCACTGCGGCAGGGCTCTGGCTGCAGCTCAGCAGGCCTTCCTAGGAGTAGGATGAGGAGCACCTGTAACACGGCAGGGAAGCGGAAACCAGCCTCCGGGGGCTGCCCGTCTGTCAGCCATGCAGGGGAAACCGTTTGTTCTGAGCAAGCCCTGCCTTTCCTCGAAGGAGTCAGGTTGGTCTCCTTCCCCACATTTTACCCTTGCTTACAACAACCTTGTCAAGTAGGTTAGGCTGAGGGTGTGTGACTGGCCCAAGGTCCCCCAGCAAGCGTCATGGCAGAGTGGGGATTCGAACCCTAGTCTCCCAGTTCTTAGTCCAAGATTCTAGCCATGACACCAACCTGGCTCTCTTCTTTGCTTGAAGGAGAATCTGGCAACAGCCTTCAGCAAAGAGCTCCAAGGGCTCTTTTGACGGCCATGCTAGATGCTACCGTACCAAAGGCTGGTCTCTCAGGCACAGACCTGGGCCATCAAGTTGCCCACTGCCTGGCCGCCACAGCACAACCGCGCTCCCTCCCAAAGCCAGCCAGACTGTTCCAGGGGCACCACTGCGTTCTCCAAAGGACAGCTGAGACTGCCGCTCCACAGCATCTGCTCCTCGGCAGGCAGCCTCCCTTTGCTACGTGTTATACAGAGAGCTATGCTGAGTATCCCACGTTTTTGGGCTCCACAGTCAGCAGTGGAATATCGAGCTGCCAGCAGGCTGCAGAGGGGAGCAACGGAATTACCAAGGAGAGAAAGAGAGAGAGAGAGAGAGAACGAGGGGGGGGGCTGGATGAGAAAACAGGAGCAAGATGTTCTAGATGTATGAAATCTGTGACACTGACTGAGCACTGCAAAGCTGTCCAAGAGTGAGAATCAAACAACTGAAGTTTGGACACCCTTAATGTGGTTGAGGAATTACTCGGCTAGACCCAATTAAAGTGCAGAGAGCACCTCTGCCCCGGCGGGAAAGCCAGGTCAGCTACGAGGGAATATTAGGGCTCGGCAGCACAGACACATCTCTGGCATAGGAGATGATGCCAAGCGCCTGATACGATTCCAAGAAACAGCACAAGAGAGGTCTGTGCCCTTGTCACCAGCTGCCCTCAAAAGTTTTAGGTCACAGCGTTGAATAATTTGGTCTGTAATTGTTTTGCAAAGAATAATTTTCAAGCTTCTTGATATTTTTGGGAACTGGTTAGTTTTATACACATTTGTTTCCTTTAAATAGAAACATAACAGTATATCACAAACTCGAGATCTGTTACACTTCTGGGAGCCAAATGGATGAAGTTCTGGGCATTTTTCCTGCCTCCGTACTGGTTTCAGCCCAAGCACTGGAGAGGGGGTGTTGTCAGGATATGTGACAGGGAAGGCCCCCAACAAGAAACTCCTCGCAACATTCTCACAAAAACAGGGAATACGAGATGCCTTGGGGGCTCTCTCTCTCTCTCTCTCTTCTTTGGTCCTACTCTACCATGAACAAAAATGTATGACCCCCCCCCCCCCGGAAGGACATGCAGATCAGGAAACGGGGCTATGCTACATGGATGAAGCAGCCTGAATTTTCAACAACTCCTCATTTTGGTGGGTTTTTTTTTTGGAGGGGGGGGGGTTTACAGTCCAAGACATGGGGGGGGGGGGCTATGCCCCGTCACACCATTGCAAAGGTCAGTTTTCTCCCTCACCCCAATGGTACACTTGAGTATGGTCCTGCTTTTCCCACCGCCCCCCCCCCTTAGAAATGGCTGCCATTTGCTTAATACACTCTGGTTCTAACATGGCTATTTATATTAATTGGTGTGATGTTGTCATGCAGTACTGTTGGGATTTGATTGTCTTTTGTGTAAGCCGCACTGAGCCAGCCTTGGCCCGGAGGGTGGGGTAAAAATCTAATAAATCCAGTCAAGTCAAAGGCAAGCCAAGACACCCTGCTCAGAGTCCCAAGCGCCACCACAGAGGCCGCAGGAGGCCAGCCCGACCCCCTTGGCTGGCAGCAGAGACGCCTCCCCCCAGGCCACCTCTCCTCCTGCCAACATCAGTCCCCTGCTGCACACCCAGGCCACTGAGGAGGTGGAGGAGTCCCTCAGCAACCTCACCTTCCTGAGAGCAAAAAAGAAAAGGAAAGCGCGACTCGAGTCCACAGCACCTCAGAGACCAACAGCACTTTGGGGGTCAGAGCTCCCTTTGTCAGGGACAAGGCAAGGCTGTCGGAAGCCCCTTCCCCATTAAATGCCAACCGCTTGCTGCAGTTGTGCCCACTGAGCCTCACACTCACCCTGAATACCCAGGAAGACAAAACATCCTCCTGAGCTGCTCTGCCCTGAGCTTCTCCCATCTTGAGAGGGATCCGGGGTGGGTGGGGGGGGGTTGTCCTGTCTCCTGAACCAGCAGTGTTACTGGGAACCCCCTGGAAGCTCCTGCTTCATGCGTTTCCTTGAGTTTTATCACAAGTCTAGTCACAAGCCCAAAAAGTCCTCGGAGTCCAAGAAGCAGAAGAAGTGATGCTGCGCAGACAGAAAGGTGGGCTCTTCTGAAGCACTCACTGATGCCTTAGGTGGAAGAAAGCCCGGGCTGGCTCTTTGCTTTGGGAAAGGAGGAAATGCACCACGGCATACATACACAGGGGCATCACAAAGGGCATCACCCTTTCCAGCTTTCTTTCACAGTCTTGCCAAAGCAGGCTTGTTTTGATACGGCCTAAGCTACGAGGCACCATTTTGCCTTACTCGGCACCATGAAGACTCAGCTGTTGATCTGCTGAGCATCCCTACAGCTCCGGGATGCCAAAATGACAGTTTCCCTTGAAGACCACTCTTTTAAGCAGGCAGCTGGAACTGTGCCAGGGGAAGGACTCATACTGTCCCTGGGACCTCAATGCAAAGTGCTGCCACCAACCTAGCGTGCCTGTACACCTGAAGCCTGCTCATATACCTACCCAACGTTCACTGGGGGAAACCAAGCAGAGTCCCTCTGGCAGCGGCTCCAGACTAGGGTACCAAAAGCAATTCCTCTGGTGATTGCCCCCCTGCCATGGGACATCCTCCTCCCCTCCTGAGGACCAAGAAGCCTGGGGGACGGAGCCCCTTCAGTGAGTGCCTGCAGGACGAGCACAAGTCCCTTCTAGGGGAGGTCCCACACCCTCCTTCTGAAGCGGCGCTTTTAGAGAACAGGGTCAGGGTGAAAGGCCTCCCGTCCTCAGACTGGCTGCTGTTACAAAAGGCAGCTGCTGGCATCACTTTACCTTCCAGTCTGGGGTGGTGATTGGCTCTGAAAGTGAAAGGGGTGCAGGGGAGCAGCACGTCAAGCCAAGCAGTTCACCTTTCCATCACTGCTTAAACCCTGTGGTCTCCATGGCTGCCTCTCACTGCCTCCTTCCCAGCCTCCCCTGCAGCTGCAGCGCCCCCCCCCCCCCCGCCAGACTCATCCCTCTCTTCTATCAACAGGATCACAACAAGACGCCTCTCCTGACCTCTGTCACACTGCACCTCCAGGCCAGGGTTCCATTCCACTCCACCTGTGAGTAGATCTCCCCCTCTGCATCGCTCCCTGATTGCTCCCTTCCCCAGTGACACAAACTGATTGACCCCTCTCTCTCCCCAAGGACGCTCTCTGCAGGGTCAGGGAAACTCTTATTCACTCCTCTGTTAGCATCAGACTCTTCCTGGCCACCCGTCATGAGGTCTCTCCCAATAACCCCATCTTCTTTGCCATGGGTCATCTGTACTAGCTTTGGAAGGAAACAATCATGTAAAGAATACCACAGTTTGAAAAGAAAGCTTGTGGCAGGGCGACGTACTTACCCAGCAAAGGCCTGGATTGCTAGCTTGGAAGCCTCCAAAGAACCTCCACTGACTATGCGGGCCTTGAATGGAGAAGAAGGAAAAGCTCAGTTACTCGGGTGGTGTCAGCAGGTCTTCTTGAGCAGAGGACAAAGAGCACCATACACAGAACACCTAGTATGGAAATGCTAAGCAGGGCCAGCTCCACGCCAAAGCTAAAGTCCTTCTTGTGTGAGAACACAACAGAGCAACGCTCAGCATTTAGAGAGAAACCCACGCTGGCTGTGCCCAGAAACCCCCAACGGTTTCCCTTTAAATCCTGGGGTGCAAGCAGCAGCACAGGCGATTGCCACAGGGCAGCGGAACCAGGAACCAGGTTTGAGAGTAGCAGACCCCTGAGCTGGCACAACTTATGACGGAAGAGAACCACAACAGTGAGGGTTTACTCGGCATATTAATGGAAGGCATTTGGAACACACCAAGGAAGGACGACAGAAGCATGGAAAGCTGGGAAGACATGCGCATCAAACAACTCAAATGGAGGGACCAAAAAGGTCAACTTAGTCACAAACACACGCCAACAAAAGACACGACCCTTTCAAAAAATATATGAGAGTCTGGAACCTTTTCATCCACAGAACTGCTGTCTGAAAGAGAATTGGAAGAGGGGGGGAATAAAAGTTAGATCGAGGAGTCTGCAAGACACTGTGTACAGCTCAAAGAGAACAGCTACAGTCCTGCCCACAGGCTGCCCACGGGGACACTACAGGCCTAGCGTCACAACTCTCTATGGAAGCATAAAAGAACAGAGCCTGAAGAGGGACAGAGCTCCCTCCTGCCAGCATTACGACTGACCAGCAGAGCCCTGCCAATGCTTTGCACCCATTTCACTTGAAAGAGAAGATCTGGCTCCTTGGATTTTCTGAAGGCCTGAAATCAGCATGCTGTCGAACTTTCAAAAGCAATTTTGACCTACATCAATAAAACATCACTGATATCCAAGACAGCCCTCAGGACACCTTGAAACAAATAAGTTTTTTTAAGATGCTGTAAAATGCATGCAACCCACACTGAGGTGTTTGTGCTCACTGATAAACCAGCCGATAACCCCGGCTTAACATCTTGTTCTCAGATTGGAAAGATCCTTAATCAGTAACATTACTATGCTTGGCTTTTACTGCTTTGTGGTTTGAGTAAGGTATCAGCACCCCACAAAGTGGCACCAATAAAGCAGGTGGCAGGCTGGGATGAGAGGCCGCCCCCGCCCCCCTGGGCTGGTTTCACACTGCCTGCAACCACTACACCGATGCAACTGGATGCAGCTTCCTGCATTCCTCCCAGGACTGGGCAGACCGGGCTCACACAGTCCTGGGAATGGCAAAGGACCCAAGGATGTGCTGAAGGCACAAAGGGCCCCTGGGGGGCTCTGGAGTTAGCCTCTGTCCAAGAGCTGGGCCCATGCTGCTCTCAGGACTCCCACGGCGACATCCGTGTCCCACGGGGGAACAAAGTGGCTACCTTTTGCCTGCAGTCACACAAGGAAAGTCACAAGGAATATAAACTGAGATATAAACTTTACATCAGCACATGGGTTTGGATTCTTCTACCAGTTTTTCTGATCGCTGTCGTAGTCCTCATCCAAGGATTCCTGACACAGCCTTCGCAGTAGAGAAGAAGGGTGCCCCCTCTCACGTTTGGCAACAGACAAGCTAGTATGGTCCAACCCAAACTTGACATTATTTAAAAAAATAGATACAAGTGTCAAAAATTGACATCATGAAAATGGTTCAAAATGTCATGAGTTGGATGGATCTCAGCAGACAAAAAATGTGTTTCTTTGTAAGGGTCACTTCTTCTGAGTGAAATATTCACTAGAACTGTCACTTTAATAAACTTTGCTTCATTTTTTAATGACTTCCATGCAATTATGGTCCATAAACGCACAACAGCTCCAAGATAAAACATGCCTGAGTGAAGGTAAAGGGAATCTCTTCTGGTCCCTCCCTCTCTCTGTCCCTGGAGCTGAAGGAGGTTGTGACTCCCCACCTGTGATCTTGTTGCACAGTCAAGTGGCACACAACCAGCAAAACGCACGCAGGCTGTATTCAGACATTGCCTTTAATCACAGTCAAGGGAAAATACACACAAGCCTCTCCCTTCCCCTCTCCCTTCATGCATTAAACACTAACTCTGATTGCCCTTGGTATGTGAATACAAGCACACAGGTTAATCAGAGCTAACCCCCCCCCCCCAATTAACTAGGATCCTAAACTAGAGTCTAATCCAGGCTTACTCCCCCTCCCCCCCCACTCTAATTCCAGTTAACCCATATGCCTGCATTCACACATCACTGGAGTTGGTGCAGGAAGGGAGGGGCATGCGGGTCAGATTTGGGTGCTTTCTTCCTTAAGCAGGTTGTGTGCGGCATCTGAATGCATCCATACTGTTACAAGCACTGACATTTGTGAAAGATGTCACATGCTTATTCCACCACAAATATGCTTTGCTAGTTGGAAGTTTGCCACCTGTGAAGCAGCATTAAGCAGCTCTTCTCAGTGAAGGAATGCATATTTTTGGACACTTCTATGCAGAGCTGCCACTGGAACAACAGAATAACAGTCTTAGCTGCAGTGCCAAAGTTACCCAGAATTACAGTTCTGGAAGCTTCAACACAGATGGCAAGAAAGACTTTTCAGAGCTGATTCGAGGTCTTATGGGAGAGCCCCTGTCACGAGGACAGTGTGTCAGACTGAGGCTGGAGATTCCTGGGCCCAAGGCTCCACTGGACATGAAGCTCACAGGGTGACTTTGACACACTGGTTCTCCTTCAGCCTGAGCTGTCACACAGCTTTCTTGCAAGGAAAGGGAGGAGGAGGAGAGAGCAATGAGCTCCCTGGACAAAAGGCACAATAAAATGACCTGTCATAAATAAGACTGTGAAGGGGCAACAAAGGTGCTGCAGGGCTGGCATTAACACTTTGCCCTGAACCAAAAGGGTGCCGAGTGCACTGCTCTGAGATACTGAGGTCGCATCAGCATCGTTGTCATCGTCACCATCATCATGGTTGCACTGCCAAGATCACAAAGCCCTGCCCATTAGGCACCTGTCATTTTGTGCCTAACGAGTCAGAGGACAAACCGATCCACTGGGACACCTGGAGGGCTCTGGAGGGTTCTTCCATGTCTCTCATGGCTGCTCCTCTGTCTGCTCAGCTGTGGAATCACAGGTTCAAGAACACAGTGGCACCTTTCTGGCTACCACGAGAGATCCCTCATTCAAAGAGAACTGAGACCAGTGGCTCTCTACAATGATCCTCTCTCAGTATTTTGCAGCATGAGTTCACCTTCACACCCAGTGAATCATGCTATAGCAGCAGGACACCGAGATGCAGGGGGAACAGGCCAAAAGCAGCTGGAGGCACCTTCTCCCTGACCTGCTTGGTAATCACCATCTCCTCACTCTGTGAAGTCCTGGATGAGCTCCATCCCTGTCTTTGGAAGGCAGACCACCTCTTCAGGATGGGGGCTGCAGCGGCTGCATCCTTACTCATACGATCTTGTCTTGGGATTGCAGGCATGTGCCTGGCTGAGGAGGGGCAGCAGCTGTTGGACCCTAGGGTTAGGAACCCTCCTCAGCTGGATTCCAAAACTTGTATTTAGGAGATGATTCCTTTACTGACTGACCATACTTCAATACAGGTGCTTTACCGGTTTATTGTGATACTTGCTGTTGCGGCTATTCTTAATTTCTGGCGGTTTCAGTTTTTGGGGTTTAATTTTTGTTTTTCTTTTATGAATCTATATTTGTTTTATTATATTGTGAACAGCCTCCGACAAGAATGCAAAAAGGCAGAATTTTTTTTGAATAAGATTAGTTAAATAGCAGATTATGAAGCTTGTTACTTGGTGAGAATATGAATTTCAGCTGTGTGGACTGAATACGGGGACAAAGAGCTTGCCAGACTTTATCATGCCCCACCAGAGCCAACCCTTGTTCTTCTCAGAGGCTACATCTCATACGAGGGGACTGCTCAGCTTGGTCCAGGAAACGGTCAATATTTCACTGAAAAAAGGGGAAAGGCTATCTGCCTTGAACAAGGAGCCCATGAAACCACTTCAAGAGGCCTTTCTTGGACCTTCAAGGTCTATGTTGGGAAATAACCCCTTCTTGGGCCAGGTGCTCAGTCATATTGGGGTTGGACAACTCCAGGCTCTCTTCAATCTACCTTCACGCCTGGTTTTAGAGCTTGCGCTAACTAATACTGTCCAGTTTCCAGGGACAAGAGATTTTCTTAGTGATGCAATACTCTGTCCTCATCGATTCTAATTGCTTTGAGAGCTTTTAATCCAGAGAAGAGTTTGACAGACAATGTCAACTGCTGGCTTCTAAGATCCAAGGTTGTTTTTAGTGCTTAGTCTAGTTTTATTGCTGGTTAATGTATTCCAAATTTTATTGTCTCAAATAGCTTTATTAGTCTGAGCTGAGCAGTGGAGGGACATTTTAACTTTCCAGGACATTCAGCTGCTGACCTAAGAGTAGAACAAAGTTTGAGTCCAGTGGCATCTTTAAGACCAACAAAGTTTAATTCAAGGTATAAACTTTCATGTGCAAGCACACTTTTTCAGATACAGAGAACAGAATCTCTTCAACCATTACATATAGGGAGTGGGGGGGCTTGGTTGTCAGGAAGGACCAGTTAGAGTCAAGATGCATAAGAACTGGGTGATTACAGCTGAAATGGGATTAAAGCAAGTTTAGCATACAAATGCAAATGTTAACATGTGGGTGGGAGAGTGATATTTGAGTCCAGTGGCACCTTCAAGACCAATAAGGGAATGCTTATTAAATTTGCAGATGATACTAAATTGGGAGGGGTAGCAAATACGGGAGAAGACAGAGTCAGGATACAGGACAACTGGGCTAAAACAAATAAAACGAATTCAATGGGGATAAATGTAAGGTTCTGCATTTAAGTAGAAAAAAATCAAATGCATAATTATAGAATGGGGGAGACTTGTCTCAGCAGTAGTATGTGCAAAAAGGATCTGGGGGTCTTAGTAGAACACACACTGAACATAAGTCAGCAGTGTGATGCAGTAGCTAAAAAAGCAAATGCGATTTTGGGCTACATCAACAGAAGTATAGTGTCCAGATCATGTGAAATGATGGTATTGCTTTACTCAGCTCTGGCTAGATCCTCACCTGGAGTATTGTGTTTAGTTTTGGGCACCACAATTTAAGAAGGATATAGACAAGCTGGAATGTGTCCAGAGGAGGGCAATAAAGATGGTGAGGGGTCTAGAGACCAAGTCCTGTGAGGAAAGGTTGAAGGAGCTGGGTATGTTTAGCCTGCAGAGGAGACGACTGAGAGGTGATATGATTGCCATCTTCAAGTATTTGAAGGGCTGTCATCTAAAGGATGGTACGGAGTTGTTTTCTGTTGCCCCAGAAGGTCGGACCAGAACCAACAGGTTCAAATTAAACCAGAAGAGTTTTCAGCTAAACATTAGGAAGGACTTCCTGACAGTTAGAGTGGTTCCTCAGTGGAATGGGCTTCCTCGGGAGGAGGTGGTGGGCTCTCCTTCTCTGGAGGTTTTCAGACAGAGGCTAGATGGCCATCTGACAGCAATGCTGATTCTGTGAACTTAGGCAGTGAGAGGGAGGGCAGGAAGGGTTGCCTCAGTGCTCAGTTCTCGTGGCCCTTTCTGACACGCCCAGGGAAATGCTGATCGCCATTCTGGGGTCAGGAAGCAATTTTTCTCCAGGCCAGTTTGGCTGGAGATCCTGGGGGGGTTTATCAGCTTCTGGGCGTGGAACAGCAGTCACTGTGGGTATGGAGGGGGAGGTATTTGTGAATTTCCTGCACTGTGCAGAGGTTTGGACTAGATGACCCTAGAGGTCACTTCCAACTATAATGATTCTATGAAACAAAGGTCACTACTGGGTACAAATGAGAACTCTTATACAACATAGGTGTGGGGAGAAGGGTTAGTTGCCAAGATGAGCTAAGAGCCACTATCACTCTGCATATCACACCTAATCCAATCACTCCTGCTCTTGTCATTTGGCATCTGAAATCACTCCTTTCCAATATACAGAACAGATGGACTCACATGGACTCACATACTAGCAGTATCTGAAGAAGTGAGCAGTGACTCATGAACTCCTCCCCTGCCATGAATTTTGTTAGTCTCTAAGGTACTACTGGACTCTTGCTCTTTTCTACTGGATTATGATTGTTTACTAGTAATATTTTAAGTTACTGTTGTTGCTGCTATTGAATAAGTGTGTTCCACTGTTGTTTTAATTTTTTCATTATAAATTGGGGTTATGTTACTTTCAAGTTAATGCTCAGGTTTAATGTTTTGTTACAGACATTTTAATTTGGACACTGTGAAGTGCCACAGCCATTTTTATAGACAGGTGGCATATAAATGTTTTAAATAAGTGATTAATTACAGCTGCTCTGTGCACAAAGTATTGCCTACCAAGGAATCTAAAGGCAGACTGGAGAGCTGCTGCTAGGCAGAACAGACAAGGGCCAGTGACAGAGACCATCCGTTGGACAGATGATGCAACGTCAGACCCTTCCAGGCTACACACAACAACACTGTGCCTTTTACCTCGATGCTGAGGCTCCCCAAAGGGCTCAACACAGGAGTAAAATTCCCTCTGCTCCAGCACCGCAGGGAGAATGAAAAAAGGATCTGCCGCAGAGGAGAAAAGTGTGCTCTGTTGGAGAACCAATGCAGCACAGTGGATAAGAGTTCCAAATGGGGGCATGGGAGAACCAGGTTCAAATTCTCAGCCAGTCACTCGTCATTAACCTAACTCATATTGTTGTCCCAAGGATAAAAGGGGAGGGGGAACTACATACACCCTCCTGACTTCTGTGGAGGAAGTGTGGGATAAAATGCCAAGTCAGACTTTATAGTTTAGGCGAGGGAAACGCTTGGGACTTGTGGTGTCTAGCTTCATGCCAGTTCCACCCTCAAACCTGGAAGATCATTAGGATTACATGAATGCTAATATCTCAGACTCCAAAACATGCTGGTCTGTAGTATGTAGGTGTGTGGATTTAAGGATGTTGTGTGCAGTCAGAATTTGTGTCAATAATCAAGTCTTTGCACCAAGCACAGTAGAGCTACACAAGAAAGAGCCAAGAACACACACATAAAACCACCACCTTTTGGCCTGAAACATGGTCAAGTAAGCCTCTGTATCTGGGTGCAGGTAGTCTGACTCTTCAGAATCCCTTGGACTGCAAGGAGGTCGTCAAATCAGTCCACCCTAAAAGAAACTGAGTCAATATGTGTTCAAGTCAGGAAAAAGAGATTGAGTTTCTAGACATTCTCAATGACTGAGCTATGGAGCAGGTGGTTACAGAACTGACCAGGGGAGAGGCAATCCTGGATTTGGTCCTAAGTAACGCCCAAGACCTGGTGAGAGATGTTAAAGTGATTGCACCGCTTGGGAACGGTGACTATAATGTTATTGAGTTCAACATTTGTATAAATAGGGAGTTGCCTGTAAAGACTGACACAACCACTTTAAAAGGGATAACTTCTCTGATATGAGGGGATATGTGAAGAGAAAGCTGAAAGGAAAAGTAGAAAGGGTCAAAACCATTGGGGAAGCTTGGAGACTATTTAAAATTACAATCCTAGAGGCTCACAGAAAATATATACCGTGGGTTAGGATAGGCATAAATAGGTATAGAAAAAAGCCTGAATGGTTAACAAACAAAGTAATGGAAGCTGTAAAAGGTAAGAAGGATTCCTTTAAGCGGTGGTAAGCTAGTCTCAGTGAGGCTGATAAAAGGGAACACAGGCTGTGGCAAATAAAATGCAAGTCTGTGATCAGGCAGGCAAAAAAGGGAATATGAGGAACATATCGCAAAAAACATAAAATACCAACAATAAAACTTTCTTCAAATACATTAGAAGTAGGAAACCAGCCAGGGAAGCAGTGGAGCCCTTGGATGACCATGGGGTAAAAAGGTGTAGTGAAGGATGATAGGGAAATGGCTGAGAAGCTGAATGCACTTTTTGCCTCTGTCTTCACTGTGGAAGATGAGAAGTACCTGCCCACTCCAGAACCACTGATTTCGGGAGGGGGTTTAAAGACCTGAGTCAGATTGAGGTGACAAGAGAGGAGGTCCTACATCTGATAGACAACTTAAAAACAAATAAATCACCAGACCCGGATGGCATACATCCGAGAGTTCTGAAAAAACTCAAATGTGAACTTGTGGATCTCCTGACAAAAATATGTAATCTTTCCTTAAAATCTGCCTCCAGTCCTGAGGACTGGAAGGTAGCAAATGTCACTCCTATCTTTAAAAAGGGTTTCAGAGGAGATCCGAAAAATTACAGGCCAGTCAGTCTGACGTCAATACCGGGTAAGTTGGTGGAAACTGTTATTAAGGAAAAAATTAGTAGGCACATTGATGAACAAAATCTATTGAGGAAGACTCAGCATGGGTTCTGTAAGGGAAGATCTTGTCTCACTAACCTGTTAGTGTTCTTTGAGGGAGTGAACAAACATGTGGACAAGGGGGACCCAATAGATGTTGTTTACCTTGACTTCCAGAAAGCTTTTGATAAAGTTCCTCATCAAAGGCTCCTAAGTAAGCTCAAGTCATGGGATAAAAAGACAAGTCCTTTTGTGGATCAAAAACTGGCTAATTAAAAGGAAACAGAGAGTGAGTATAAATGGGAAATTTTCTCAGTGGAGGCAGGTAAGCAGTGGGGTACCACAGGGATCAGTACTCGGTCCAATGCTTTTTAACTTGTTTATTAATGATTTGGAGTTAGGAGTAAGCAGTGAAGTGGCTAAATTTGCAGATGACACAAAGTTGTTCAGGGTGGTGAGAACCAGGGAGGATTGTAAGATACTCCAAAGGGATCTGTCAAGGATGGGCGAGTGGGTATCAACGTGGCAAATGGGGTTTAATGTGGCCAAGTGCAAAGTGATGCACATTGGAGCCAAAAATCCTAACTATAAATACACATTGATGGGGTCCGAACTGGTGGAGACTGACCAAGAAAGAGATCTTGGAGTCGTAGTGGATAACTCGAAACAGTGTGCGACTGCAATGAAAAAGGCCAATGCTATGCTGGGGGTTATTAGGAAGGGAATAGATAACAAATCAGCCAGTATCATAATGCCCCTGTATAAATTGATGGTGCGACCTCCTTTGGAGTACTGTGTACAGTTCTGGTCGCCACACCTCAGAAAAGATATTATAGCATTGGAAAAAGTGCAGAAAAGGGCAACTAAAATGATAAAAGGGTTGGAACACTTTTCCTATGAAGAAAGGTTGAAGCGCTTGGGACTCTTTAGCTTGGAGAAACAACGGCTGAAGGGTGACATGATCGAGGTTTATAAGATTATGCATGGGATAGAGCAGGTAGATAAAGAAGTCCTTTTCTCCCTTTCTCACAATACAAGAACTCGTGGGCACTCCATGAAATTGCTGAGCAGTCGGGTTAGAACAGATAAAAGGAAGTCCTTCTTCACCCAAAGAGTGATTAACACATGGAATTCACTGCCACAGGAGATGGTGGCGGCTACAAGCATGGACGGCTTCAAGAGGGAATTAGCTAAACATATGGAGCAGAAGTCCACCAGTGGCTATTAGCCACAAAGTATAGATAGGAACTCTTGGTCTGGGGCAAGTGATGCTCTGTGCTGTTGGTGTTTGGGGGGGGCAACAGTGGGAGGGCTTCCTGCCCCCACTGCTGGACCTCCTGAGGGCACCTGGTGTTTTTGGCCACTGTGTGACAGAGAGTTGGACTGGATGGGCCATTGGCCTGATCCAACATTTGGCTTCTCCTATGTTCTTATGTTCTTAAATCAACTCTGACTGTTTCCTGGAAGGCCAGATACTGATGCTGAAGCTCAAATACTTTGGCCACCAAATGAGAAGGGAGCACTCACTGGAGAAGACCCTGATGCTGGGAAGGACTGAAGGTCAAAGAAGAAGGGGACGGCAAAGGATGAGGTGGTTAGACAGTGTCATCGATGCAACAAACATGAAGTTGAGCAAACTCTGGAGCACGACAGAAGACAGGAGGGCCTGGCGTGATGTGGTCCCTGGGGTCACGAAGAGTCAGACTCGACTGTGCGACTGAACAACAAGAAGTCTGACCCCTGCCTGTGGGCTCACCCTGAGAGAGAGAGCGAAAGGTGAATGACCTGAAACTGTAGTCCCAGAAACTGTAGACCAGCATGAACACCCTAGCCACAAATGTCTGCCCGGCAGAGAGAATCCTGGCAGAGCTGCAGACCTGGTTGATGTTTCACTCACAGGAAAACAAGTAGCGGGAAAAGTCAGACAGACAATTACTTCCCTGCAACAGCACATAAAGTCACATCTCTCACCAGAGCCTCTCTGTCCTCATTTCTGACAGCAAGCAGCCCAGTCCTGAGGGCAGGCACGAGATCCCCCCACGGGACTGCTGCTGCCTGGTCTCCAGTGCCCAAAGACAGGCCACTGCCCCTCTGACCTGCATGGTGATTGCACAGAACTGACATCGGACAAAGCCACCTGTGGCAATTACACCAATGCATCACAATTAAACTCAGCCGTGTAAATAAGCCCGTTCAATTATAGCATCTTAATTAAAACAGAGGGGGTTGATGTGTGGGCCTGTGATTAAGTAAGGGCAGAGTGGGGGAAGAGACGGATGTTGTGAGTACTTCACATTACACAGGGTTCAGCAAAGAGCCTGCTGCAGTTAGGGACTCTTCTCAAGGCTTCTTACGTAAGATGGCCATTAAGTTACAACTTACATGCTGCTTTAATCAAGCCTTAGAGCACCAACAGAGGAGCCTTGTGCATAATTGGAGCCATTCCTTCTGCAGCTCCTTACCACAGCGTCTGTCTGGAGGGGAGGGTGCGGTATGGAGCAGATACTCATAATAGCAAATGAGCTGCAAACTCCTCCCTCCAGAGCCTGGCCCACTTCATCTGATATAGACCGCAGAACTCCAGCCACGCAGCATACCACACTTATGTCTGCAGATCCTCAGCACCCCAGAGCATTTCCTAGCAGCTGTTGTAAACACACACACACACAACAGCCCTGACCATCAAGGAATCTGTGTGGCAAATATGATGAGTGAACATTAACAAACTGTTTTCTAACGTCTTTGTTCAGGAAGAAGCCAAGCCCAATAATTGACTTTTTCTTGGTAACAAAACCCCCTGGAGAAAAGGACGCCATGGAATAAATTTCCCAGCACAGCTGCTCCGCTAGTAATTGTGGGTGTTTGGTCATAGGCAGCGGGTAGCTTGATCCGAACAATTCCCTAATTAGTGCCTGATTGCTAGGAGGGAGAAGTAAAGAGGTAACAAGGAAGGCCCAATAAAAACATCAAAATCAGCCACATCAGCACAAAGGAAGCCATGCAGGAATAATAGATTCTAAAATTATCACTCCAGTGCAGCGTATTGGAGCAGCTTTGCCTAAAGGACGTTCTGTTGCTTGGAGCAGAGAGGAGGATGTTGGAAAGAGATGGCAGAAGCTTCTGCATCAGGAGGCACGAGAGCCACTTGTCTGATCTAGAGAAGGTCACGGTGAAATTACCACTGGTGGATGGCAGAGACGGACAGCTTGTTGCTCACCAGCCACTAGCAACCATGAAGATTAGCCAACTCCAGGCTAAACCTGCTGCCATTCACAAGAACCACAGGCTTCCCTGTCTCTCCCCATTTTGCACGGCACGAGGGAGATTGCTGGGACCCCTCCGAAAGGCTAGTGAGAGTGGCTGCTTCCACACGTGTCAGCCCCAGGCCACTGCAGAAGTCATTGGGAAAGCAGAGGCAACTCTGAAAGGCGTTCAGGGGTGTCTGGGAGGGGGTGCTTGCATATGACTTGGTGCTTGTGCCTCCAAATTATTTAGGAATCACCAGTTTTTAAGCCAGAGTCTCATTTCAACACAAACCAGCTCTGCAAGTTTCTGACTCCAGGCTCAGTGAAGGTGTGAAACTGACTAATGCTCTGTCAATCAAAACATCAAGGAGCTGACACCCCATAAAGTCTTCAAAACAAACAAACAAAAAAATCCCCACTTACCCAGAGGGTCACCAGTGCTCTGGAAATACCCTTCAGCCCCCTAAGTAGGGGAATCAGTCCCTCTGGGGTGTAAGAGCCTGCTGCCCAATCTCCTCTCCAAACTACTCCTGAGAAAGGGGAAGGCCTGCCTGGTCCCAAGAACTGCAGCGCAGCCTGGAAGCTCCTCACAAGGCCTGGCTTCCCTCAGCCCATCTGAACAGCAGGGCAGGACTCGGCAGGCAGCAACTGCACACCGCTGCAAGGGAGATGCGCCCCCCCCCCCCCCGCCCACCAGGCGCTCTGAGCTACCTTCTCTCACAACATTCCCAGCAGGTCACCACGGAGACGGGCATGACTTGGGTGACAGCACAGGCCTGTTCTGCCCACTCCCTCTCTTGACTGCCCCCTCCTGGAGGACGCTATTCCACTTCCTTCCACTAGGGTATCCGGGCCACCACTGTCCTTTTGGGGTCTTCCTGCCAGGAGGGACAGACTCCCCTTCTCAGTTCTGAGGCCTGGGCTCAAGGTCTCCTGCTAGCCAGCGCCTGGTGACCACAGAGACCAAATGCAGCTTTGGGTTCCCCCCTGGAGGGTTGGCCACTTGCCCCCTGACCCTCCTCCATCCCTCTTGAGGCCCCCTGTTGTACTGCAGCGTGTCCAACAGCGGTTGGGGAGCTGTGTGGTACAAAGAACCGTTACCAGTATCAAAGAGGAAAATATGTATTTTGAAAGAAAATGTTTACAGCCAGGCTTCAGCACCACGCCCAAATCAGCACATGGAAGAACAAAAGAAAGGTGGTTATAAACGCATCCTCTTTCCCTCTCCTCTAAACATACCGTGAGTGATATAACAATAGGGTAGGCACCTAGTCTTAGAAAGTTACAAATTCTCTAAAGCTTTCATTACCTGCTGGCTCCCTGCAGGCCTTCAACAGACCCCGTGGTCAAAAGTGGCTGTCCACAGACCAGGGCTTAGAAGTCTGTTCTCTTCCAAGGACCAGCAGCAAGCGACCCTTCCTCCTTGGAGCAAGCACTCCACCCATTGTACATCACTCTCTCCACCCCTTTTGATCTGGTCCACCCAGGTCACACAGGTGGACCCTGGGACATGCAAAGGCATCCTAGGAGCCCTCCTGGAAGGCATTCTGGAAAATCTCCAGGAGCCCCCTGGAGATTCCTCAGTGAACTCTCCCAGCCAGGTATTAGCATTTCTAAAGCTGCAATTCAGCAGGTAATTGAGACAGGCTTCCTGCTATCCAAAGGAATGAGGGGGAAAAACAGGAACACTTTAAAAACTCAAGAGTGTGTGTGTGTGTCGTGCCCCCCCCACCCCCCCCCCACCCCGTTTCTCCACAATCTGGTACTGCGGATCTGAAGCCCAGACACAGCAACTTCTCCCTTTTGGGCTAATTCCTGGCCTTGACCAGGTGGTGAAAACCCCTCAGTGGGCTGATTATGTGGACACCACACCCGAGAGCAGGACAACTCAGGCTCTGGTACAAAATGGGGGAAGGAAGGCTGGTGGCCAGCCTTTACATGAGCCAGGGAGCGGGCCCAGTGTCGAGGGCAGGCTCCCGGCAGCACACCAGCAGAGAGCAACCAGAGAGGGAAAAGCTTCCCCTCGCATCCATCTGGCCAATTCTAAGCAAACCCAAAGAGGGCAGGAGCCCGGCTAACTGATCGAATGGCACTGACCCCAGGCACAGAAACACAGAGGAACTTCCGGAAGCACTGAAGGAGGGAGAATTCACAGTGCAAACACCTGGGAGCAGCCCTTCTTTGCCATTTGCAAGGGAAACCGGGGGTGCATACATGACTACTAATGAACAAAATAAGATGAACTCAAAATGTTGTCACTGAAATACACCACTCCAGATCTACGCTGCAGAAAGATTTGGTATAGTTGCTCTGTGCATCTAAAAAAATTCTCATGAATTCAACTAACACATCTGTACACTGAACTCCCAGCAGGATGGCTCTCAACATGGTTTTCAAGTACCATTAAAACAACAAACAATTTAAAACTAAACACCAATAACATCAACAAAATGTCACCATGCAAGCCAGAAATTAACATTCTCATATAGAACTCAACCCAAAGTAGATCAAGAGCAATAATAAATAAATAAATAATAATAAAATCTTGAGCAAACAACAGAATTGTTAAAGGGCAAAACAACCTGATAAATTAGGGCACCAAGGTGAAAGAGGAAGGAGAAAAGCACACATCTCAGCCAAATGCCTGGGAGAACAATGACGTTTTCTCTGGCATCTGGTGCTGAGCAAACCAACATGAGGAAGTCCTTTAAATATCCTGGTCCCGAGGTTGTGTGGTGTGGCTTTACAGGTAATGACCAGCACTCTGGAGCAATAAAAACTCTTAAAAATGGGAGTGATGCGTTTCATGCAGCTGACACCAGCTCCGAAGACCCAGTCCTTGGCCCTTCCTCCTGGACCACTTGTGAATTCTCCTTCTCCCTTCAGGCTACCCCCACTCCAGAAAGAGCACGCTGCATCTGCCAGAGTTGGTCGGCTACACAGCCCTCCCAGACTGCAGTCTCCAGAACAGAATCCAGATGGAGTGACAGGAGGCAATTGATCAGACAGGCACTTCTCCTCACACAGCCAGTGGCTTGTCTCCTCCCTCCTCCCAGGCTCTCTAGCATCAAACCTTTCTATTGGACAAATCGCAGCCAACTGGGAAATGCAGTACTAGTCAGTGTTCCCCTAAGAGCTCTAGTTCAGAAACCAGGAAACCAGTCCAATGTGGCAGAGTCACTAATCTAGCAAACAACAAACCAACACACCTGAGTCAGAAGCAGCAGCATTAGCCACACATGTTTGTAGTTCATCCTACCATAATCTCATGACGACTCTGAGGGAGCTGCCAGTGATGATGAGACACAGGGACCTGCAACTGCCGCTCCCCAGGTCAATCCAACTCACGCTGCCTGATAGCAAACACTGGCTTAGCAGCTGCTGCTTGGCTTCTTGCTGAGGGCCTCAATGACATTCCAAATGGAGAAGTTCTGCTACCACTTCCCACTCCATTTGAAGTTAGAAAACTGTGAGGCTGAGCCAAACATCCCATCTTTTGCACCAACTCATTTGTGATCTGTAGTTACTTAATACTGCTCTATTTCATTGGGCTCCTTAAATGTGCTTGGTCCAGTGGCTGAGGGGGAAGTGCGTGACAGTCACAAATGTGAGTTTGTGAGGCTTTAGTGACCCTTGGACAGTTCAGCTCCAGTTAAAGTTTCCACAGTAAGGCTCTCTCAAGTTCAAGAATTCACTCAGGAAGAGTTGGGAGACTTCTCTATTTCCCTGAAAGAACCCTGTGGCTTCTAAAGATGCTCTCAATGGTGACATTCATGCCCTGCTACATTCTCAGCTCTGGGAAATACATTCTAATACATTTTCATCAAGAAGCCATGGATCTTCAAGATGCACTAGCCAGTTCTGAAATGTTAATTTAAGGCTGAAAAGCATAAGTGATTATCAGTCTACAAATTGACTTCTGAAGAGCAACAGAGAAAAATTGTTTGACCACAGGGGCATGTGTCCAGGGAAATCTGACCAGGTTCTTCTGCTTTGCTGTGCCTTCCTGCAAACCCTTAGATGGCACACTTACATGCATTTAAATGGTTTACAAGCCTGTCCACCAATCAGGTAAGCCAAAGTGCTGGATCTAAGCCCATTCAGGTTTTGAAGGTGTGCTCCACTGAATCCTAGACTTATTCCCAGGAAAGTATATTAGAGAGCAGTGGCTTGAATCAAATGGGGGTTAAGTGGGGCTGAGACTGAATTCCCACTGATGTGAATACTCGCCAAGACAATGAGGATCTCAGTCCCAAGTGGGGGAAGCTGAGGCAGACAAGGCGGTGACAGGAAGATACTGGAAATTTTGTACAGAAATGATGAGCAGAGATCAATTTCTTCCCCCCAAAAAATCATCTTTACAAGCAGGAGAGAAACAGGCAGTAGAATCTGCACATTCCAAAGTGAATACCACCTCTACCTTGCAGGGAAAGTATCCCAGATGTGTACCCAGTTTGAAACCATCACCAAGGTTTCCAACAGGAAAAAAAAGCAACCACGGGACGTGCAAACTCAGGGGCAACAGTGAGAATTTGCACAGGAAGTCCCACACTGAATCTCCAACTCGAGACAGGTACATTCTTGTCCCTGCCCGGGACTGGTGCCCCCCAGCAAGGAACAGAGTGCAGCTAGAAGCCAGCTGCTCATCACAACACAAATCTATGTCTCCCGAGCGAGCGGGGTTTATACTGCCTAGAGGCATCCATCCCAGCAGGGAACACAGTGCTTTATAAAAAATAAAAATCCCCCAAACAGGCCTGTACAGTTACTACTTGAACCTGACCTTACAGAGGCCAGGAGAAATCAAGAGAGAGAGAGAGATGTTTTACACCTTCCTAGTGATCACTGTTCAGGCTCTCTCTTGCACGTTTCTCAGATACTGAAGAAAACAACATGAGGACCCAGAAAATCTAAGATGCAGAGAGAATACATGTGGCAGCCAAGTCTTAATGAATGGATTACTCCAAAATCTTCCTACAGCCGAAATCTGGGTACATCTGCTGAAAACCACAAAACCAAGAAAAGACCTGGATCTCCTGTCCCACGCCCCTGCCCTGAGAAAGTCTCCCACGAAACCACTGCAAGCGGATTCAGAGCACGCTGTGCAAATCACCCCAGGCCTCTTGTACCAGAGGTCTCTGTAGGATTCAAAGAGTTTGTTTGCGAAAGCTCTGTGTAGGGAGACAAGCCCAAAACTACGAGGGCAGTTTTTCTCACTCTCCACAGGAGGACCACTTTGGCCTCTTTCAGAAGAACAGCAGTGGCATAGTGGTAGCAGCTATTAAGTGGACGCAGATGGTAGAAACTGCTCTCTGCAGGGAGCTGCTCACCAAGAAGATTTCTGCATCTCCCCCTGTTGGGGGGGAGGCCAACTGCAGGGGCCTGGTCCCAAGGGATTTTGCATGGATGGCTTGCAGCATGAGGCAGCCTCCACACAGTTGTCTCTCAACCACTTTGCTGCTGCTGCAAATTGGACCTGAGAGGTAAGCAGGAAACCAAAGCCACCCGTAAAAATCATCTACAAAAATGGGGTTCTTACCCAAAGAACCAGAAGGCCAAGATCATATGAGCAAAGACTGTGGCCCCAGCGGACGCTTCCCTGACCAAGAGATGTGTGACAGAAGAGCCTCCTCCAGAGTGGTGCCACTGGGTTCTTCGCTCCCTTACCTTTTTGAGGAAGCCTACCCAACTGTTGCAGCAAAAGTCCCCCTCTTTTGGCCTGTTCGCTGGTGTCCTGCATAAATCAATTGCTTCTATATCTGCTCAGACATAAATAAATCTCCATCCTTACTGGGTTCTTCCTCCTGGTATATTTGCACAGGGTAACTGCATTCCTTCACAACCATTTATTGAATCTGCAGTTTTAAACTTATAGCAGGCCCCCAAGCCGCTGGGAGAGCCCCTCCATCTGCAGAACATTTTCTATTAATTTCAGCAGAGGAGGAAGCTCCACAACTACCCTGAAGGCCACGGAGCCAAGACTGACGCCCGGCTCTATAGCCAAGCAACCCACAAGTGAGCAAGCCGCCAAAGAAACAGACATGAGGGAGGTGCCAGACCTCCCTTTGTCCGCCCTAAAGGGATACATTTGGGAAGAGGGAACTGTGCAGGTCCTGAGCTAACCACTGCAGAAAGCAGGCGCTGAACACACTGCCTAGGCAGGTCCCCTTAGGGAGTCCACTGCGCTGAGACTGGAAGGTTCCTCTGTAAAACGGCCTCCAGAAAGGCAGATCTTTCTCATTACTTGCTTCGAGATCCAACAAAAAGGTCTAACCTTGAAAGATCATTTTGATGTGAAAATCAAGGCCCACAAAAATGTGGCTTCTAGTGGTGATATCTGAACATGCTCCTGCATGGCAGTCATAAGAACACAGGTTTAGTCCAGGTGACAATAGCTGCTGCTAATCATGGGAAGGTTTTGGTACCAAGAGGCTGTGCGAAGAAGAGGGACTGTGCAAATGGACATCTCAACCCCCACTGGTAGTATTAAAGTAGCTTTGTCTCGATAACCAACGGTTGTGTTCAGAGCATCTCGATAGCAGCACAGGGCTGTCCACCAAGGCTCCCCCCTGGACCCAAGTGACCTGTTCCCACTCCAGAATGTTAACTCATCAGCAAGTCTCCCTTTCTGATTGGGGAAGATTTCCTATAGAAAAGGCTTGCCAGCCGGTCCACGCTTTGTGAGGTTTAGATGGCCTGAGGTAGCAGGAGCTCTGTGGGTATCTGATCAATGAGAAGCCCTCTGGAACGGGGCTTCACGGAAACAAACCACCAGGCACTTTGGCCCAGCCAGGCCGCCACAGGCTAAAAGTTGGTTCTGAAGTCTCCTTTGATTCTTTCCCACTGAGTATGGTTAGTGTGGAACCTGGACCCCTTGTCATAAAGGAAACTGCAGGAATATGTACATCAATTTGGGTTGGTCAGAAAGATTTTTATAATACAGTGTAAGAACTCACATGACCTAAACTAATGGCCTTTGATCAATATTGTCATCCTTTTACCACAGCACTAGAGTACATCTCTGAGTACATGCTGCATAAATCCTTTAGCTACCTGACAGGCTTGAAAAAATTTACCAAAAAAGTGTTAACTCTTTCTGTCCATTGACAGAATTATCACAAAATTGTCTTGCTCTGATGTAAACCCTTTATTTTACAGTGCAATCAAGCCTCATTAACTGGATTTAACTGCATGCATTTCTGTGGTACTGTTTTCTGTGGTTCTGTCTACAAGTATTTGGGCTTAACTGGATTGTGGATCATGGGGTTTGGTTCCAGCCACAGATTCTCCCTTAGAATGCAGCTGCTTTGATACTGAATCCCAAGGGAAAAAATGGTACTGAAGCAATAAGAAAAATTAATCAATATTTATGCTGGATAGAACTCTGTATACTGCTTAGTTAGTTAGTGCTTTGAAATGCAAGGCCATTGAAACAGGATTCTTTGCAGTTATATGGAACGTCAAGCACACCTAACTAACAGGTTTCCATTGTTCAGCTCGCAACATTATCGCTCCCTGGCTAAGCTAAAGACCCATGGGAACGGCAAGCAATCAGGAACACTTGAGCAGCTAGTTAGGCGGAGTTATATCGTATGATTTGTTAACAAATATGATGCTGTATGACACTGATCCCTTCCTTTCTGTGCATCCCCACCCCCTGGTATGGAACGCCAAGCCCAAGTAAAATTGGGGCTCGGCTTTTGATTCTGAAGCTTTTATGCAGGCTGAGACCTATGGTACCATAAAAACTTGGTTTTCCCTATTTCTGGTGTCTGTGTACTTTCTTCTTGGACAGTTCTGGTTTTTGGGAGTTGTGCTTTAGTGCCTATAAAAAACAAAGCCAAGCTTCTGCTGGTGCAATATAAGAAGTACAGAAAATGTCATACCTCCAGCAAGGATCTTCTCCTCTAGTTCACTCATCTGTTTCTTGTATGCCCTCAAAGCCGCTTCTTTAAAAGATGGTCGTATTTTTTTCTTCACTGGAGTTTGAGGGGGGGCTTCAGGGACATTTTGGTTTTCATCCTCCTGTATTTCTGATTCAGCAAGCATGTCACCAGCAAATCCCAACGTATCGTTGCTAAGCAAATGGCTATCAAAATGTTCATCAAGAGTATCTTCTTGTGCGATGTCATAAGGGGTTTCATACTGAGTCAGATCCTGATCGTACTCCTGAGTTGTTTCTTCTGTCTCACTGGTGCCAGTTCTGTTTTCTAGTTTAGCCAGAACTTGCTCCATAACTTCCACATAATCAGTTTCATTCTCGCCAGCCGGCTCACTGTAGTCTTCCTCATCTTCTGCTTTGTAATAATAAGGCTCTGTATAAACATCCGAATCCAGAGTTGTGCTTGATTCATTGGCAGTTGACTGGGACAAAGTCCGAAACCTCCCTATAAAAGATGACCCACTGTCCTCATAGCCACTTAAACTCTGTGTGCTTTTATTCCATACTACTTCTAAGGCTGATTTTGCCCTCTGTAGAGTATTACCAAATTTAGGAAAGCTGAAAGTCTTGTCTGCAAGGTCAATGCTCAGCCTGCTATGCCAAGATTTAGGAGGTGCCTCTTCGGAGTCATCACTTGGGAGTTCACTTTGACTTCGGTACATAATGGGCTTCCTGTTCTGGTTCTGATACAGGGTGTTGGCATTGGTTTCTTGGTAGTCATCATACTGGCTGACCCACTGGCTCTGTGTTTCACTACTGAGACAAGTGCCAGAGGGGGAGTTGCCATCCAGGGTGAAATCATAACTGTCCATGTCATACTGGGTATCAGACAGCTGGCCATAGTCTATCTGTTGGTCAGAAGAGCTGCTCAGGTCATACACCAAAACTTCTTGTGTTGATGAATCTAGCCCCAAATCTGTATTTTGTTCTAGCTGATTCCAGTCTTTCCATGGTGAAAGGTCTTCTTGTAATGAAACCTGAGAGTTGCTATAATGACTCCTGTCTCCAGATGCACATATTATACCATTGCTTACCCCACTGTCAACTGTCTCTGTGTTCTCAACTTCGTTTTCTTTTCTATAAGGTTGGTCCTCTTGATTAAAAGTCTGCTCTTGCAAACCACCGCACCAGGTGGATGGATCATCATGGGTTCTCTGCCAGAGTTCTCGATCGGAGGAAGACAGGAGGGAGCTGCCATTAGTTCTGCTGAAGTACTGGTTCTCAGAAAAATCTTCAGAATATGACTGGCACAGTTTGGAAAAATCAGATTCTGAACGGCTGAGCTTGAGTGTTGCAAAGTCATTCTGAGACTGCCAAAGAGGAGTCATGTCAGAGTAGCAGCAGGACTTTGATTCTTTCTGAAAACTCCCTGTTCCTGACGACTCTTCATTATAAATTATTTTATTAGGAAATCTGTTGCCATCTGCAGCTCCTTTAAGGACTTGAAAGTTTGAGGGCCCCTCCCTTCCTTTTGCAGTGCTTCTTTTAATTTGTGGGGCTGATTTGGATATCTTTGCATACCTGTTACGATTTATATCTGATTCCAGTTCTTTATCGCTGCTGTCAGGTGAGTCCCAATCATGTTTTTTAGCTTTCAGATCAACTGCCAACAGTTTCAAGTCCATGCTCTCATATGTCTGAGATGAAGGCAGATTTTTATCTTTCCTTTCTTTCACATCGTGGGAAAGAATATCAGTTGAAATTCCAATGCCAGTTCCTTTGAGCTTGTAAGACTTCTTTAAAACTAAATCTCTCTGCTGCGGTGTTTCAAAGTAAACAAGGATGGGCCGAGGCTTTGCATTCGGGCAGTCTCTGTGCTGCCCCACTCGATGTGCAAATTCTATTTTAACAGAATGCTGCGCCTCCAAAAAACCCATTTTCTCTGTTAAAACTCTGTGCACCGTGTTTTCAGTGTTTTCAAACTTCTCCTCAGGCACATTTAAAAACCTAAGACTTGTTTTGCTTCCTGCATGCCCAATTTGTTTGATGTAGTCATGAATGTCACGAGTTTCTCTTCTTGACTGTACAAACCCTGTTCGTAACTGTTCAATTTCACTCTGCACAACTTCTACGCTACTGGAGATTTCATCAATGGATTGTTTCAAGGCATTGACATGCCCCCTTAGTTCAGAGAGTTCTGTTTCAATTTGACTGATTCCCTGAAGTTCCTTAAAGATCATTTCCATAACATCATGGGTTTGACTGATACAACCTGTTGAACTGAAGCTAGGTTCAAGAGTGTTTGACTTCTGATGGCGTACAGTCCTATCTAAAGACTTGCTCCTGAGGCCCCAAGTTTTTTTCCATGTGCTGAGCTCAGAATCTGAAGAGACACATTCTTGGCTCTTCTTCCATTTCCGCAGTTTTCGTAAAGCACCAAGCTTTAAGCTATGCAAAGTCCGTTCACCCTCAGAGCTGCCATCAGAGGGGGCAAGGCTACTCAAGCTCTTTCTGTTGCGTCTCACTGGCATTGTGTGCGACATATACTCCTTACTCCGGCTTTGGCCTTTGATTTCACTTAAGGACTCTGAATATGAGCTGCTATTGGAAGACACATCTTGAAATGTTTCTTCATTATTATTTGTTAAGAAAATACTCTTTTGTAGTCCATTTGCAATTGCTACCCGATAGCTGAAAGTTGGAGACAGGGAAAATTCTCTGTTATTCTCCTCCTCTTCGATTGATAAATTGCGAGCAGAGGAGCACTTGGCAATCTTTTTGACTGTGCTTTTCAACGTATTTGTGAATTTGGGGTTCTTTATCTGTTCAGCTTGGGAAATATCTTGTTCCTTTTTGCTTTGACAACTTTCTTTCTTTTTTGTACTATTTCCCAATTTCTTTGTAAACATTCCTTTGTAAATCTTATATATGTAGGAAGAGATCAGGCTCTTGAGAAGAGCAGAAACCATGGAGAGCAATTTCAATAAATCTTTTCCCAAAAGGATGGCAATATTCTATCCAAAAGAATACTTGTTTGTTTTCCACATAATCATAAGGTATGATCCCCTGAACCAGCTTTGACTTCTTGAGGTGCTAAGTTGCCATCAAAGTTTTGTGTCATCTGACAGCAAATCAAGCTGGCTGAAAATCAACTGAGAGAGGTCCACATGAAGCAAACTCTTGTTCTGCTTCCCATTGCCTTCCACAGCATCTAAAAAGCAGAGAATTGTGTTACTATGAATTCATCCTTCTCTCTCTCTATATATATATATAATGCCTAGCAGTACTGAATACTGGCCATGTAACATTCTGCAATAATACATTTAGAAAAGAGCTGCATTTACAGAATTAGTATTTCTGCTACATATGTTAATCTAGAGGTAGGTGCGCAATTACTGAACTACTTACTGACTTGAAAAAAGGCAAAATTATTCCACATAAACATTTTTCATAATGTTGTGTCAGATCCTCTGAATTCATAGACAAGCCATAGTTATTGGATCAGAAATGCAGAGAAGCCCCAAAAACTGAAAGAAAGAGGTGTTCTAAATCAAGCACCCTAGGATGGGAGACGGATGCCATAATCCAGAAATCTGTTGCTCTGAAATAGGAACACAAGTTCAGGGGAACTACAGAGGAAGTAGCTGCTCAGGAGTAACTGGCTCTGTGGAGTATACAGGGAATACACGGGCATGCTTCCATGTATACATCCTCTGTTAAGTCAGATGGTGCCCCAAATGGCACCTAAGAGATGTGGCTACACCAGGATAAATGGAACCAGCACCACCTTCCTTTTTGCCAAAGGTGACCAGAACTCACAAATGAAAACCAGCGAGACTTCTGTGAAACCGCTATGCTGTTTTTCACCAGCTTACAACATGATTCTGGTTGGGACACCTATTAGCTGGGGGCAACATTCCCTCTAAACTGTGGAGTCCTGTGAGCAAAAATGCAACTTTGTGAGCTCCTGGCATTCAAGTTGTGAGCGAGCAATTTGGTTGCTGCATAAATTAGTTTGCCCTGGAGCCATCCTTCCTGAGTGAAGACAAAAGTGTATGAGCCAGAGGCTAAAACACTGTGAGCTAGCTCACACTAACTCAGCTTAGAGGGAACACTGGCCGGGGGTACTGTTCAGAGCTGGGTGGGCAGAAATGTCACCTTCCAAAGCTCTCCTCAAAGCAGAGAGGGGCTGCCTTCTGGCACCTTTCTTCTAGGGCAGGCCTCCCTTATCCAGGACAGGAGCGGCATCCTGACACACAGCACTCTGTTCCACAAAGGGCAACTGTGTCCCACCCCTGCAAAAAGATTCGACTACTGGCACACGAATGTGACTACCTGCATGAAGATGAGTCCCTTGGCTTAACAGAGACAAACTGGAAAGTGAGAGCAGATAAAGGGAAGAGAGTCTGAGTTAGGGAAGGGGACAGGCCCAGGCTATGGAGACATCCACGGTCTCTTGGGGCTTTAAGAGAAGCTCATGAAAGCGGCTGTTATGATCCTTCAGGGTTTCAGGACTGGAGGGCACACCAAAGTCAGTAAGCTGCCACTATAGGAGAAGATGGTGTCTATTTGCAAACAACACCATCAGCAAGTTCCTAACCCTCTCAAGGGCCAGTATGGTGTCATGGCAAAAAGAGCTGGACTAAAATGATCCCAGCTCAAAGCCCCACCATGCCAGGAAGCTCAGTGGGTGACCTCAGGCCAACTGCTTTCTCATGCCCTAAGCTACCTCACAGGGTTGCTGGGACAATCAAATGAAGGGGAAATTTTGTATGCTGGCCTGAGCTGACTGAAGGAAGGGCAGGGTAATTTCTTTCGTGGGCACATGTGTAAAAATATATAATTATAAAATTACACAAAAACAAAAACTAAGTAACAGTCCTTAAGGGCATTTTCACATACAACCTTACATAATCTTGCATCTCTCGTGCAAATTTTGTTTTTCATGTGGAAGAGAAAGCAGAGAAGAATTTGTAATGCAAATGAGTATTCTGGTGAGCATGTGTTACATTCCCTTTCATTACCCACTGGAGCAACAACTGTTTCCCCCAGTTCAGATCAGCTTTGAGGAGGAGTGAGGCGAACCGTGCAACAGTGAACTTTGAATCCGATGATAATCAGTGACACATCCAGGTTGTCAGCAACCCCTCCTGGCTTAATTTCCAATGCCACAAAATTAAATTATTGCCACCACAAGTCAAAAGGACTTGTGCAGATTCACAAATGCATGCCAACCACTCACTCCGACATTAAATTCATCCTGGGCTTCTGGGGAAAGGAGGGAGAGAACAATACCCGGACCTGCTGTTCCACCAGGCTGTGCAAACGGATCCCCAGTGGGCTGCAGAGTCCCGCCACAGAACCACGCCCCACAACAGGACCAGATTATTCCTTTGACTACAGGAGTCTCCTTGCTGGGGTGACAAAATCCGACTCTGCTCCAACATCTGGCCAAATGGGACTTGCATTACGCATTAGTGTCTCCAGTTCAGTTCTCCTACAGGGTGTAGGAACAAGAGACACTGCAGAAGGGCCTTGCCCAAGAGGGCTCTCCACACCAAATCAATTCTGCTTGTATGTGTGGAACAGCTCGCTTCATCTCACAGGCCAGTGCCGGGCTTGTACCTGGCTGCCTGCAATGGGAAGCAACATGCAGAGGGACTTTGCTCACGATGCAAAAAACCTCAAACTATGTTCCCTGCAAAGGCACTGGAAAGAAAACGATGACAATCAGAACTTGTGATTGGATTTCCAGTGTGCAGCCCCATCCAGGATGGAGGACACTTTAAATCCTAGGTCAGACCTTCCACCCTCCAGTAGCACTTCTGTTTTGTTAGGATTAAGCTTCAGTTTACTGGCCAGCATCCATTCCAAAATGGCACTCTCCTTGTTATATTACCAACATTCAGAAATGACACACAAAGGACGGATAAGCCTGATTTCTGAAAACACTTTGAGTGAAAACCCCTGGACTGGCAAGACAAAGCCAAGCCTTCCCGGAGGAGTCAAATTGTTTAGATCCTTCCAGTCTGGTTTCAGGCCTGGTTATGGGACTGAAACAGCCTTCATTGCCCTGCTGGGTGACTTGTGCTGGGAGATGATGGACAGAGAATGTATGACTCTGTTGATTCTCCTGGACTTCTCAGCGGTTTTCAATACTATCAGTCACAGTATCCTTCTGGACCACCTATCTGGACTGGGATTGGGAGGCACTGCTCTGAGGTGGTTCAGATTCTACCTGGAAGATAGGTTTCCAAAGATGGTGCTGTGGGACTGCTATTTAACCCCTTGGCCGTTAGCCTATGGAGACCAACAAGGTTCCACCTTCTCCCCTATCCTCTTTAACATCTACATGAAAGTGCTGGACGAGGTCATCTGAAGTTCTGAGCTGGGTTGGCACCAATATGCAGATGACACTCAATTTTATCTCACACTTCCTGCTGATCCCAGGCAGGCTGTAGAAACTGAACCAATGCCTGGAGGCCATTTTGGAATGGATGCTGGCCAGTAAACTGAAGCTTAATCCTAACAAAACAGAAGTGCTACTGGAGGGTGGAAGGTCTGACCTAGGATTTAAAGTGTCCTCCATCCTGGATGGGGCTGCACACCCCTTGAAGGAAGAGGTCCCTAGCCTGGGTGCTCTTGGACCCAGGCCTGCTGCTGGATAAGAAGGTGGCAGCAGCTGTGGCCAAGAGTGCCTTTTGCCAGCTCTGGCTGGTTAGCCAGCTGTGGCCAGAAAAGAGATGGCTATGGCAGTGCATGCCCTGGTCTAGACTAGATTACTGCCATGTGCTCTAAGTGGGGCTGCCACTGAGAATGTTTGGAAACTTCAATTGGTACAGAACACTGCAGTCAACCTGGTGAATGGAGAGGGTTGTAAGGATCATACTACTCCAGTCTTGGTCCAGCTACACTTGCTTCCAATTTGTTTCCGGGAACAATTCAAAGCCCTATATGGTTTGGGACGAACATTCCTGAAGGACCACCTACATCCCTACGAACTTGCCCACCCATCATGGTCATCCTCGGGGGCCCTGCTTCGGGTCTCCTTGCCTTCTGAGATCAGGCGGGTGGCAGCCTGGGAGAGGGCTTTCTCGGTCATGGCACCAAAGCTCTGGCGTAATGCTCCCCCCCCCCCCCCCAGGGAGATTCGTCTGTCCCCTGCTGTTGCTGTCTTCCACCAGCAGGTGAAGAGTTTTTTGTTTCATTTGGCATTCCCTCAATGTATTTTAACTGCTTTTAACTCTTTAAAAGTTGTTTTGATGAGGTATGACTGGGAGAGAAGTCGATTTTAATGGTTTTTATCATGTATTTTATCATGCATGTTTTGAATTGTTAGCTGACTTGGTGGCCCTTGTAAGGGCGGAAAAGTGGGCCATAAATCTTGTAAATAATAATAAATGCGCCAGGACAAGCTCCAAGACTCCAGCCACAGATGCTCACTGCTTTGCTTTCTGATGCCCATTCTGCTGCCATTCCACAGAAAAGTCTGTTGCCACAGCCAGGAAGAAGAACCAAACAATGGCAATGGCAAGAAACACTGGATTCCCTGCCATTCTGTCGCATGTCCCACCTAGCAGTCAAGGGTCTCTATGGGGACACAACTGGCTGCCCCTTGCGCTGCAAAACATTTGACCAACATAAAAAAATTGCAGACATGGAGAGCCTGGCCCCCACCACCCTGATCCCTCCTCTGCATCATTGCCAAGAGCCTGGGCAGGGGTGAGAGGGCACGTCTTGAAAACAAATCCCAGGGTAGGATGGAGAACAGGTAGCAGGGAACTGGAATCCTGCATCTTCATGCCTCACAGCACAGAGAACAGGGAGCACAACCACCGCAAGAAGGGAAAGCAGATGTTTTACCAAGTGCACAATAAGGTTGAGTGGCTGATGCTACTTGAGAGCTGACTCCAATGGGTAAGTAGGCATCCCTTCCACTTTATTCATTCATCCCTGCTTTAATGCACTCTGATTATTGACTGCTTCATAACTTGTTGGCAGTAGATAAAAAGTATCAATACCAAACAAGCTCAGTATTAAACCTACTGATTGTGAGGGTGGTGAAATTGTTCAGTTTTTCCTTAACTAGACAAGGCTCCATTCCACTACTTTCAGAATTAATCTGAAAAGGGACTGAAATGAGGTCATAATATTTACTATACCTTTATTCCTCTATCTGCAATCACCAAGTTTTCTCCCCTCCTCATAGTTGTGCACAATTCCAGAACAAAAATTCGCTTCCCTCCTTGCTAAGAGAACGTGAAACTGCAAGCGAGGTTCCCTTCTCCCCTATCATCCTTTGCTGGCTGCTCAAAAATGAAGCCCTGGAGGGTGGAAGGAATCTGTTGAAGCACCTGCAAAACTCCTTCCTTCTGGCAGCAGGAAAACATAAAACCCGAAGCCTGCGCTCAGAGACGCGGATGTGTTTCGTCGGGAAGGCGCATCAGCTCTGCTGCCGCTTCCAAGTTCTCCCTCTCGGGACTCTTAACCGCCCGATTCTCAGCGGGCTTCCCTGCGCGGAAGGGAGCCCTCGGATCGCCCGGGGCTCCGCCGGCGCCCCCGACCCGAGCCAGGCTCACCTCCTCTGCCGGGATTCCCCTGGGTTCCAACCCGACTCCCCATCGCCCGCTCCTCTCGGCTGAGCCTGCCTGCCCCGCACCGGCGGCAGCAACAGCAGCAGCAGCGATGCCCAGCGCCTCGGTCTCTCGGCGAGGCTCCACCGGCTTCTGCTGCGCCACGAGCACCCCCCGGCCACGGCGCCCGGAGACCTGCGCCGGCCCGCCTGGCGAGCGACAGCGGTCGGGCGGCCGCAGGCGAGGCGGGCAGAGGAGTGCGCCGAGAGCGGCGCGAGGACGAAGCCAGGCCGCTTCCAGCTACCTGGCGGCGGCGGCGGCGGCAGCAGCAGGAAAGAGCCTCTCGTCAAGGGGGGACCCGCGGGCGGGGCGGGGATGGCGGCGGGCGCAGCACCGGCGCCCGGGCTCCCTCCCTCCCGCGCTCCCAACTTACCCGGCAAACTTGGGCGGTCGGGCTGGGAGGAGAGCGACGAGCTCAGGGGCGCCGACGCCGCACAGCCCGCTCCTCCGGCCGAGCTGGCCCCGGCCCCATCCCCGGCGGCGCGGAAAGGCGGGCGAATCCGCGAGGCTCCGGCTGCCCCTGGGCGCGCCCAGCTACGTGCCCGAGACCTCCTCAGCAGCCATGGCCGCCGCCGCCGCCTCGCCAGCCAGCCGCTCCGGCGCCCTTCGAGCTCGCTGCAGAGCGCAAAATGGGAGCTCGCGCCATCCGCCCGCCAGGCAGGGGCTGTCTGCAGCGCGGCCTCGCCTCTCGCGCTCGCTCCCGCGCCCCGACGCAGCCACCTGGTGGCCGCGCGGCAACCCGCCGCCCAGCTCCCCTCCCTTTCTCCCCCCCCCCCCCCGCCCGAGGCACCACCAGAGGCGCAGCAAGGAGGCCGGCAGCCCGGCGGGGGGTGTGGGGGAGCGAGAGAGAAGGGCTCCGGGCCAGGGAGACAGTGGCGCGCCCGCTGCAGGTGCCGGGCAGAGGAGCGCCCTGGCTGGGGCTGGGGCGGGGGAGGAGAGAGACTCTGGGCCGAGCCTGCCCCCCCCCCCCACGCGCCAGGGAGGGAGGGAGCGGGCGGGGCCAGAAGGCACCAGCTCCAGAGAGCCGGGCAAGGCGCCCTGGCTGCCCACCCCCGGGGAGAAGAACAGCAGCAGTGCCCCTTCCCCGGCCCGGAGTCTCCGGACAGAGGCCCCGCTGCCAGAGGGCGCCTGCCAAGGGGCCCTGGCGACGCTCCCGGAGATGCAAGGCTGAGGTGGAGCGGCCACACGGCCTTCTCCTCAACTGCGTGTGCAAGAGGACTCCGGCAGAGGAATTCTTTTGTCGCCGCGTCTCATTTTGAGAAGGGTAAATTCCCTTTCTTCAGGCCTTCTGAGCTGTCTTGGCAAGTTAGGCTTAAGTGCCTTTCATTCAGCTGGGCAACACGCAGGTGTTACCAGAGGGGTTCAGAGAGGAACGCCCCGGAAGGACAGGCGCTTCCCACAATCATCTCTTGACTGCTTGTCCTTGACCAGGCCAAACAGGCAGCCGGACTGGACCTTTGATCTGCACTCTGTTGGGCCTCTCAGGACAGCCCACAGCAGGATAGCCCAGCCATGGCTGCTTGCTCCTCCCGCTTCAAACTCTCCCGTGTTCCCACAGTGCAGGCAGCACCTTTGAACTCTTTAAACAGTTTGCTTTCTTCCCAGGCACTTTTTTTGTCACCTTTGTTACCGGTTGAACTTAGAGCCCACTTATTTATACACATAAAAGGTGGGTGGGTGTTTTGTTCCTGTTCGGTTTGGGGTGGAGCTGCGGGCTTGGTCCTCCCTATTCCAGCCTTGCCCAGTCTTCCAACTGACTCAGTCTACTGCATCCAGGTCCAGTTGCAAATGCTTTTAATTTCAGAAGTTCACTTAGTTGCATTCCAAAAGGAGTTAACTAGTGTAAAAAACAAAATGCCAGAATATGAGGTGTCCTATTAAAGTGAAAGCAGCAAATAACCGAAGTGTTGCAGAGGGCGTGCATTTTGCCCAGCAGCAGGAAGCAAACATTTCAAAGATGTATGCACAAAATACCTTTTGTCCAGTGCTGGATCTGGATTTCCAGAGCTAGCCTTCACCGCTCCCCTGTTTTGTCCACTTGCACAGTAACAGAGGGATCACTTTTGTGTTTTGCGTACAATTCCTGGGCACAAACCACTGCTGGAAAAACAAAATATGCCAAAGGCACCTCATGTGGCTGATGTGGGGCAAAAATGGGAAGAAGAGAACTGTGTCCACTGCCGCAAGCTCCTTGGAGGGAGGGAGGGCCAACAAGAACGTGTGATGAAAGAGGCGTTCCCCAAGAGGATTTACAGAGGCAGGCTTCATTCAGCCATGTGCCCCACACTTGGTAGGCTCACTGGAAAAGGTTGCTCTTGGGACAGTAAGGGGAGACTTCTGCAGAGCTACTTTCAAAGAATAAATATGTAGGAGGTTTTAAAAACCGATAAAGATTTTTCTGCTTGATGTTGTAACCCAAGTTTAATCTTACAGGCAAAAAAGTTCTTCATCATAAAAGCAGCAGCTTTTGTGACTCTGTCTTACTGCCAAAAAGAGCAGGAGTCCGGTAGCACCTTAAAGACTAACAACATTAATGGCAGGGTAGGAGCTTTCATGACTCATATCTTGGACTCTCATCCTGCCGTGCATCAGCAACATCTTTTTCCCAGAGTCCTGCAGTATGTTGAAATGGTGCAATCTGGCTCTAGCCAGAAGAAAATTTGTGCCCCTGACTAGGCGTTCCTTAGCGATGGGTGTCAAAATAACCCCAAGGAGCATGGAAGAACATTTGTTGGAGCCAGTTATGCCATGTTATTGATCTGCCTTGGAATTAAAAAGCCATCCTGCGCCAGCCTGGCCATCCAGGTCTCTCCCACTTCCTGGGGAGCACCACAGTTTTGGCAGGGACGTCTCCTGCCTTACACAAGAGGGAAAGTTTGTGCCGCCAAGCAGCTGCAGAGTTCTCGGTCAAGGCATGCTCCCCCCACTCTCTTATGGCAGCAGGAGTCACCACCACAATGTGGTGCTCCCTCCCCAATGAGCACCACCCAGCTGTAACACAGAGGGCCTGCGCACACTTCTGTTCCCAAGGGGCATTCACATGAACCAAAGCCATGCATCAAGAGGCAATTTCAGATACAGCTGGCAGCATTTCGTGCAACCGCAGCCAGGCCTGGAAGCAGGCACCACTGCAAGCACTGCGATTACTTACAGCCATATCTAATGGTCACACACAGGTCAGCTGATTACAGTGAACATGTATCGTATGGAAGAGACATGAATCCAAATGGCATCACAGCTTGTGGGGCAGAGATGGACATAATCCAGAGAAAGAATTCTGTTTTCCTGGTTGCCAAGAATAGATTTCCATGAGCACACAAACAAGCAAACATACAAACACCACTAAAAACAATTTAAGATCCAGCCACCCCCCAAGCATTCTGTTATTCGCCTCTTTGCCAACATTTAAGCCATGCCCCACAATCATAGCTGGATGCCTGTATTATTATTATTATTATTATTATTATTATTACTACATAAATTTGATTTGCCTTGCATGCTGATGAGGCTCAACAAAGGCAGCAATTTGATGGCTTCTTCCATGTTAGCATTACATGGAGAAGCACAAACAGCAGCTTGGCATCTCCTGCCTTTCTAAGAGCACTCACTTTGGCAGCACATGTACTGAAACTGGAACAATACAGAGATGATTAGCATGGCCCATTCTGAGAAAGAAGGCTGTATCGAAGCCATGTGTGTCACAGTACCCCAGGACAAGGAATACGTTCTTTGGAAACAATCTGTCGTTAGCTTGTATGCCAGAATTTATTCGAAATGTTTATACTACACAATTAAAGAAATAGATGGTTCAGTGCTGTCAAAAAATCATTTGGCTACCAGAGAAATTCTAGCTTTAAAATAAATTTTAAAATCTGCTCTGAAACAGCCTTGAAGCACTGAAGAGCGCAGAAGAAATAACGTCTCCCCGTTCACCTGCTATAACCATTCTCTCTCGCTCTCTTAGCAGCCCTCAAGAAAGCAGCCTCTGTCAGCATAATTAAGACCAGTGCTGATCCTTAACTCTAAAAGACAACTTTCCAACTTAATCAGTGTCACCAGCTTGCGAAACGTGGAGCAAAATGTGAATGTGGGGTGGAGGGAAATGGGGAGGAGGATGCTTCCTTGTATATCAGATGCTTTGTGCTAGAGAGAGCTAGACCGAGAGTTTAGCAAGCTCCAGATAGTAAGTAGCAGGTGGGAACTGTCCATTTAATTTGGATCCACTGATTCCCCCTTCCTGTTGCAGACACACACACACACACACACCCATAGCATTCCTCTGGCTCCCCTATCTCCCCCCCCCCCCCCCCCGCGGGCAGCAACATTTCATGCAGATCACTGGTCTGCCGTGGCAGGAAGGTGGCAGGAGAAAATTTAGGCTGGATCCAACTCTCATTTACAAAAATGTACTTAATTTAATTTAGAGAATATTTTTATGCCACCTCTCCAGGAACCTGCCCAGGGCAGCTTACAAAATAAAAATGGCAAACCCAAAAAATTTAAAGATATTAATTAAAGCTGGCATAAAAACAGCTTAAAATAACAGAACAGAAACATTTTCACCTGGCAACTGAAAAAAAGCGATGCAGGAGTCAAGTGAGCCGCAAGGGGAAGGGCGTTTCAAAAGCAGGATGCCGAAGCTGAAAAAGCCCTCTCTCTGGTTGCCTCCCGCCTCATCTTTGAAGTGGGGGGGGGGAGGGCAGAGAGAGCAGGCTGGACAACATGAGAGGAGGTGATCCTCCAAGGGCCCTGCTGGCCCCAAGCCTTTTCAGGCTGTAAAGGTGAAGAACCACCCCCAAAACGAACGGGCAGCCAGTGCAGATCTTTCCACATCGGAGTGGGATGATGATGATGATGATCCCTGTATCCCACCCCTGACAGCAGGCCTCACGGCTGCATTTTGGACTAGCTGAAGTTCTCAGACTGTTTTCAAAGGCAGCCCCACATAGTAATCTAACCTGTATGTCATCAGAGCATGGGTCACTGTGGCCAAATCACAGTTGCCGAGGAACAGCCTGTACCTGACGTATCGGCACAAGCAGACGGAAAGCACTACATGTCACAGAGATTGGGGTCTCCAGCTGAAGACTAGTATTCAGCCGCCCCTTTCCCCGACTCTGCCCCGTCAGGGGGAGTGGAACCCCCTCCAGGCCATGCTGCCTCCCCAGTCTTACAGCAGGCTTGCCACTGACCAACTCTGGCCTGAGCTTCAGTTGGGGAGATGCAGTTGAACACAGGCTCAAGTAGCAACATTACATTGCATTGCTGTTCCCCCCCCCCCCCCCCCCCGCCGACCAGGACATGACCTGGCTCCCACTCATCTCTTCCCTCATACATTCAGAACTAAGGGAGGAAGTGCATCATTCCACTCACCGAAGCTAATGTGGGGTGGGGGGGTGCCATGTTTCCTCTTCCTGCCTAACGTGAGACATGGGTCTTTGTCATCATCTGTTGCTGCCATCTGTTGTTTTACTGTTTCGTGGTTTTATGTTGCAAACCGCCCAGAGCCCATTTTTGGGGGAAGGGCGGGATATAAATTAATTAAATAAATAAATGAATGATAAAGTGAGATGTAGTGAAGCCAAACCAGAGCCAACTTCAACCCCTTCTACTTCCCAGCGTAGTTAGGAAGCAGTCAGCATCATGCATTACCTGAAGTGGCTGCAACCAACTGCAGCGGTGCCGTGGCTCAAGCCCTTCTGGCCCGCTAAGCTTCTTGGCCACACAACACTGCTGGACACGTCCCGGAAAGATTCTAGACAGCCCCAAAGGCAATACTGATAGGAGCAGGAGACGTTAATTAGTGTTGCAAGGTTCTTCTGGCATGCCAGATGTTCGGCAGAAACGGCAAACAAATAATCTCAGTAAATAAAGAGAAGCCATTTGCCCTGTGGCCGGAGCCAAAGAAGAATTTGCCCCCAAAATCTCCTCTGCAAATTTTAATAGCAAACATCGATAGCACAGCCTCTGAATACTGGAAGAGGCACCAAAAATCCACTGAATATTTTTCTGCCATATACACTGGGTTATATTTGAGCTAAATATTTGCAATTTGACTTGGCTTAATAATCAGCCTACAATGAATGTTTGTTATTGGACAATGTTTTATAGCTTATGAGGCTTCACACTGGAAATTCCCCAAACCAAGAAATGACTGCCTTGCAAAAACTCCAGGATTCCCCATACAAATTCCACATTCAAACTTGTAAATATGCGTATCAGCCACATGTCCAAGGGGAAATCTCCCACCATATCCCATATCCCTTGTGGCAATACGGGCCTGGAAATGGTCTCCTCACATGTCTGCTGAGGGCCCACACATTCAGGAAAAGCTGTAGTCTTTGACAAGGCACCAGACAACTATCTTGACACTCTCACAATACTCTTTCTAAAGCTAGTACTGATAAAAGACTACAGGTGGACATGGAAAAGGTGCTTTTGGGTCTGTCTGCCAGAAGCCCAAATATGAGAGTACAGAAGTATGACGACAAATGACAAACAACAGGACATGGACTTCTCCCCCAAGAGAAACCTAGGAAGCATCTCTTGCTGAGAGTTAGATGGGGGATGAGCTCTCAGGGGAAGTGGGGGGGGAGGCTTCTGGAGTTCAGCTGCTTTGCTGACACAGATCCTAGCGTAATTGGACCTCTGGAAGCACAGACTCAGAGGCTTCTAGGGCAGCCTCAGCTTCAGGAGTGTCAACCATCCAGAACATGAAGTAGTCAGACAGTAATTCAATTATAGATGTGCCTTGGGAGCCATACAACTCTCTAACACTCTGACTGACCATAAAACCAGTAGTAAATAACACCCCACAAATCTTTATAAAAGACCATAAACAGAAATCAGAGAAAATGTATGGTTGAGGGATCGGTGTCTGATTTTTAAATAAATCAAAGAACAGAAGTCAAAGCAGAAAGGAAAGGCATTTTCCTTCCCCCCCCCCCCAAATGATACAAGGCATACAGCAAATAATGCATGCATTATTTTTCCCTACTACAGAGGCTGCAGAACTGGCCTTCAGGTTTGTGTGAATCAAATCCCAGGCAGTGCCTCTCCAGGATTCCAGATGAGAGCTATTCCAAAGATGAATCTGTAAACCCCACCATCAGCATGCCTTTTAAACAGAGACCATTTGTGTTTCCTACTAGTGGCAAGTTTCCCTTAGTGCCTGGGTTTCTGTTAGGTGAGGTGGGTTACCTGGAGGAGCGCATTTCCCACAATGTACTTAAGCCAAGCTGCCGATTCCAGCCTGCCTTTTAGGTACTTCTGGCCATGGGGACATCCTTTCTGCACAGACAAAAGCAAAGTGGTGAGTTCAGAGGTACTATTTCCTTGCCAGACCAAAGGGGGGCAGAAGAGACTCCGAGGATTCAGGAGGCTTTAATGCTCTTGTCTATCTCTTGCAGGATCGAGTCAGTGGTAGAGTGGAACAACCCCAGACCGTCAAAGGGAAGATCTTTGACATATGCCCTGGTATCCGACCAGAACATGGTAGAGCGCAGCCAGGAGTGACAGCGAAGGGCGATAGCTAAGGTCATCTTCTTGGAAAATGTGTCCAAGTTGTGTTTGGAAGAGTTTATCCATTGCTTCACAAGGACCAACCCTTCCTTCTGGATTTTGCGTGCTGCCAAGCGATGCTCCTCGGGGAGGGAAGCGATGTATTGAGTCAGTTGTTCCCAGAGTGCATACTGGTACCTGCTCATGCAGGCGAGGTAATTTGAGGTCTTGAGTCCCAGGGCTCCTGCAGAATAAAAGCGTTGACTGAAAGCTTCTAGTTTTTTTCCTTCCTTGTCGGACGGGGTGGAGTGTGTCCGCTTGGATTTGGAGGACGAATTAACAACCACTGAATTTGGCCGAGGCTGGTTCAACAAGAACTCTGCTCCTATGTCCTGAACTCGATACATATGGTCCAACCTTCTAGAGGAGACAGGTGTGGACGAGGGTTTATCCCAGGAGATTTTGGCAGCTTGGAATAGGACGGCAGACATAGGCAGCATGATCGATGTGGAGACATTGAGCTATACTACATCGAAGACTGTGTCGGTGATAACTGGTGGGCTGAACTACAGACAGACCCAAAGATAGTGCCATATGCTTGATCAGGTCCCCATAAGACATAAGGTCCTCCGATGGGGATATGGGGAGGTTGTCGACAACATCCAGCTTAGGGGATGGTTCGTCGGGAGGGCTGGGAGCATCGGACTGATCACCCTCCGAACCTCCATCCGAAGGGTCGGAAGATGGTGGGGGGAGGTCGGTGGGGACTGGTTGGTCCAGAGTCTGCCTCGGAGCAGGGATGGGTGGCGTTGACTCCGGAGGGTTTGGAGCAGGCAATTGTCTGTGTACACTCCACCATCCCATGCCCTCCTTCAGGAGGTCTCCATCCTACTCTGGGCGCAAAAATCCGTTAAAGCTTTCTACAATACCAATGGATTTCCGTGCAGACGTAGAAAACCCATAGGTGTGAAGCACAGAGACCATGTCGAAGACTGGGCTAACCCAATAGCATGAGGAGCCCATGAAACCAAGCACAGCCTTCCTGAACATCCTAGCTCAAATTGCAGATGTGCATGTTTTCACAGTTTGTCTCCTACAGACTGATGGGGATCTGTGACCATGCCTATTTGAGCCCACATCACATGCATGCAAAGCCCCTGGTCAATGTGATAGAACCACTTCAGTCAACTGACTACCTTCCAGAAAACCAGCTAAGTCAGTCCTTAAGCTAACCCAGTGCTGCTGCTTTACTACACCAGACTGCAAGCAGGAGCTTTTGTAAGTAAGATCATGCACTATTCAGGAAATGCAAAGAATCTGTCTTGACATGGCAAGGGATGCAATTATAGCCAGATGACGCACTGTGAGAAATACACAAGGGAAATAACCCACGGCTTCTAGCGCACTCTGGGTGTGCTTCCTACTAGAGGAGGGTATTATTTTCTCCCTCTCTTCCCCCACCCCATCAGAAGTAACAATGACCCAAGCAGAATTTCCTGGCCTCTGAAGAACTATGCCTTATGGCCATGCCGCCTCCCAGTCATTTTGGACACAGCAATGAAAGGGGAGACCCATTTTAACTCAGGAAAATAGTGCACTTCAGCTCCCAGAGTTCTGAGAAACAAAGAAGCAGCATAAGCTCAAGGCACATGTTTAAATTCTCTCCATCCGAAATAAATGGAATTTGGTTTGAGCAGGATCGTGCCCAAAATATATACTTGCTGGAACTCAGTAGTATCAGTATGGAATAATAGAGCTATTATACAGAGGCAAGATCTGCCCCTGACCCTCATCTAAACCAAGAGGCACAACATCAGATTTCTTTCTGATTCTTCTCATTCTAACCCATGGCCTTAAGGCCCTTTGAAGACATGCTTCACATTATTTTAGTGCTTTTGCAGAATACGCTGTTACTACTTATTGCAGGTGAACATCTAATCAGGTAGCCAAACCATTGCTTTGTGAGTCTCATTTTAAGCTGCCATATGTTTTATGCTGCTTTTATGCTCTGGTGAGGCTTTTAATAATTTGTTAAAGGTTCTCTGGAGAGGCAGCACGGAAAGTTTCTAAATAAGATAAAATAGCTTTCTCTAATCAGAGAACAACATGGGATGTGAAATGACATGTATCTCCTAGTCCTGGCCATGCTGTAGGAAGTCACTGAGACAGATGCAGACTTGGAGCTGTTGCTGCTGTGTTTGCACAGCATCCTCCTGCACACAAGAGAAGCAGACAAGAATGCATTTAACTTACAGAAGTAGACAGGAGAGCAGCAGCATGAGGAGGAGGAGGAGGATTTAAAGGGGACTCCAGCTGCCAGAAGGCCCCAGCTGAAGCAAGCATGGGCAGAAGAGCAAAGCGTTACTGCTGGTACAAAGCCATTGTGTAGATCCGAGTGGGTGCAGACAGCTGGTGGAAGTGAAACAGACTCAAGAGATGGCAACCAGGAAGCAAGAGAAGACTTCAGCAGAATCAGTAAACTTTAACACGGCTTGTGCCTCATTTTTTTACATTCTTTCATCTCAGATTGCTCATCCATCTGGACCTACCTTCCATGCATGCATGAGAACAGTCTAGAATGGGCACATAACTCCTGTTCTTAACACTCCAGACCAATATTTTCCCAGTAATCTGGGAATTAACAGCTTGTCCAACATGGTTTTCATCGAGCACTGAACTGGTTTAAATTTTTGACAGTTATGTTGAGGAAAAAAATGTCTGTCTGAAGCCATTAACTGATATCAGTTGTAACTGTGGATGATTACGGTGGAATTAGCTCTACAGACCACCACCACCGCGGCAACAGAGGCCTTTTGTCATGAGCCTTCACCATCTGAGGTATGACAGCCGATCACAAGACAGGAGGGCCTTTCTAAAAAATAGCACTATGACGCTGAGATTCTCCGCCCACTGAGGTCCACCTGGCCCCTCCCTTGCCCATGCCCTGTTAGCTGGAGAAGATAGTACTCTACATAAAAACCTCTGGAATTTACACTAATGGCGTTCTTTTCTATTTGACCACTTATGGTTACTGCATCCAACTTCATGCTGATAGTATTTTGATTCTGATCGTGCTTTGGCTGTATTTTTAACATGTACCGTTATTTGTATATATTTTGTTTCTGCTGTGAGCCACACTGGGTATGGGAGGGCAGGGCAGAAATGTTGTAAGTAAATACATTAAAAAAAACTTAATGTAGTTAAGTGATGATGCAATTGATTGGAACAACGGCACAACGAAGAAATTCTGTTTCCAGATGCAAGGGAAAGACAGACTGATGAGCCCCTCAAAATCAAAGATTTCATGATAACTGTGAGAGAAGGGACACACGACTGCCTGCCTGCACGGCCTGCCCTCTTCCTCTGAGCCAGGTTTACTTTAGAATTGCCCTGAAGTATTACCTGTCTTATCCAATAGACAAAAGCACTTTAAAAATCAAGAGTTAATAAATGATTTTAAACGTTCTATGACAATGTCTGCAACAACAAAACACATTTAATTCAATGGTACTGCCTGTATGCACTTATTACTAACAGGCTGAACTCAAAGTACCTGGAGAAATTTGTTTTAAACTACATTTACCGTAAATCAAATGCACTGAACTATTTTCTTCTTAAAAAACAGGAGAGTATAAGATCCTAAATCAATGTTCACCACGATTAAAATTCCAAGTTTTACAAATCAATGTTTATATTTTGAAATTGACTATTTAGGTCCAATTCAATTCTTCATGAGTAAAGGAACGTTTTCTTTAAAATGCCAGCTTTGACAACAAAACAAGGAGACTTTTTCCGCCAGCCTCATATGACCAAATAAAACTGATCTGAACATAACAGGGAATGAAGATAAAACACATCACGCCCCCCCTTTAGTAGAACATCCTGAAATTACAGCCCCATGTTACAAAGGAAATTATATTTCCTACCTTATGAATTGCTCTGATCCAACTTGCTTTTGCTGGATGTTCCATATTCCTAGGAAAGAAAACAGAAAGGTCCTCCATAAATATTAACCTGGATGTCAAAACTGCTGCTGCTTTTGTAATGTATCTTAAGCAGGCCCCCTGTTCTCATCTGTAAAGAACATATCGATAAATAGTGTGGCCTTAATTCTTTTTTGGAAAAGTTTGTAATGCAAAAATACATTCATGTTTCTCTGGAAAGAAACAAAAAACTATTGCATATTTCAGAACACAGAATTTAACCCTTGGCCGTGCACGGAGATGGTTTTGTAAAGGGTTCCCTTGAACTGCTACTTCATTTTTGTTTGCAGTTTCCATATACCTTGGACTTTGGTGAGTACTTCACTCATAACCAATGTACAGTGTGGGGGGGGGGGGACTGTAGTCTAATAACAGCATAAAGCTCCAATGAGATAAACATTCAAAAGGTCTTCTAGAAGCAGAAAAGGAGGCTAATTTGATCTCGGGCCCATCTGCAGGTTTGTCTTGAAGGCTTTGATCCCTTAGAAGACTACGTTTCTTATGGTTTAAACCCCCCTTCAAGTATAATAAAAAACATTTCCTGCCTTGAGGCATTCCTAGTACTGTGGCACAAATTCATGCCAAGCCAGCTCGGCACAGGAAATGATCAGCATGTTAAGAATCTTAGAATTTATGTTCTGTTATGGAGCCACTTTCATTTGCAACATGGTTTCGTAGCAAAGATTGCTTAGTAAATTGAGTATGCAATGAAAGACAGACTCAATCTAATTATGTCTGTAAACTGATGGATTCCCAAATACACAACACAACCTGTGGAATATATCATTTTAATTTCCTTGCATCGTACCTGTTGCACCAAACAAGGACCATTCTGAAGCACCAGTGCCAACAGCAACCAAAGGAAAGAGGAGGGAAGCAACAAAGGAAGCAGTTGGCCACACAAGTCAGAAGAAAAACTTCTTTCAAAGCAGTTTACAAATCTGAGCACATGATAACAAACTTCTGCTTAAGCAAAATCAATCTAGTACAAGAGCTGGATAAATAGCACCAGCCTGCAGCACCCTTAACCTTGCAGAGCCAGACACAGGAAATGCATCCTACAAACCAACTGCTACCCTATGCCTAGAATGTAGCTGATTTTCAGTTTTTGTTTTTAATTGTTTTTAACAATTGTATATTGCCTAGAGCTTTACATTGTAGGGAGTAGGCAATTCATATATTGATTGAATAAATAAATAAATCAGCATCACAGGAGGAATGCTTGTGTACACGGGGCATCAGTGAGACAATATAGTAAGCTCATTCTGTAAAATCCTTGCTTGTTAAAAGCACCATCTCCATACCCTGATCAAAAACACACTTACCAGAAAGTAAGGTTTACATTTAAGCATGCTTCTTGATGGAATATGCAAGTATTGTGTGAAGCATGCATGTCATCACATGGTCACGTTATTGCAAGGCATTTGGTGCACAAGCAGAAGACAGACTCATCCCTAAGGGCCATTCTCTCTCCATCACAATCTACAAACCAATCCTGTTCTGTGGGAGAAGGATGAGCTTGCATTTTGCAAAAAAACAGCAATAGGCGAGAAGCCTGAAGAGACTCACCTGCTGAGAGGACTGGTCAGAAAAATCACTCGCTCGCATGGAAGACAGACCACTAGCCCAGCCTGATGAAATTAGTGATTTCCATTTATTTCAATGGGACATTTCCATACGATTCATTTATAATTTTATCAGTGGTGTTCTTTTCCGTAACCACCACCTTGTGAAGATGAGGCTCAGACAGAGTGACTGGCCCAAGATCACCCTGCAAGCTTCCCTGGCAGAGAGGGGATTTGAACCCCTTCCTTGATCAGTAGCAGGTAGAGAAAAGGGTGATGTTTTTATGTTGAACTTCTGCCATTAAATGCAGCGTATTAAGACGCCACTCCCGTTTTCAGACAGAAAAGGAACATCAGTCTGTGGTTGCCCTAAATACCAGTGAAGGGCCTGTCTATTTGCCTATGAACACAGTCCTTCTGTAATGGTCCTGGGCAGTGCCTGAAAAGGGAGGTAACAGAGTTAAAAATAAGAGGCAAACAATGATTTATTGATACACATTGGGCAATTCACATGTATGTCAATTTTAGTGTTGGGGAGCCCTGTAGCCTAGTAACACCCAAATACAGAAGAGAATGCAAGACGTTGAAGCAAGTCAATAAATGTATGCACTCAAGCAAAGGGGTATATATATTATATGACAGAGGACCAGTTTGAAAAGTGCTGTAATAACTAGTCTTGCACTCCCGCATATTTTCCAGTGTCTGTGCTTTCAAAAGCATCAAAAAAGAAAACTTTTTATGGCCCCTTTCCCAGGGCCCTCATGGTTCTGGATACTACTTGGGCACTGGGGTTTCTTGGGGTGACTGCCCCTGCCTGACATGAGGCATGGGTTTCTGTGATCATCTGTTGCTGCCATCAGTTGTTTTATTGTTTTATGTTTCTTTTCTTGTAAGCCACCCTGAGCCCACTTTTTGGGGTAGGGCGGGGTATTAAACAAACAAACAAACAAACCAACCCAGATCTCCAAGGTCCCAGTTCAACAGTCTAAGCAACCACACCATGCGGTACTTACCATCACTGGCAAGTACAAGCAGGTCTGGCAAGCCCAAGCCTCCTTGGAAGGCTGCAGCACAGTGTGCCAACTGCAGTGTGTCATTTATAGCTCCGTCAGGGACTTCCTGCAGAAATTCGGAGCTCAGGGGCACGGAAAGACTCCACTGGGGGCCCCCTGCACAGGGCCCTGCTCACAAAGCCATGACAGGGAATGCTGGCCAGGATCCCCATCCCCCTCCTGCCAGGGCCTCCCCCGTCTGCAAAAGCAGCTGCATCAAGGAGAAGAGGACACTTCGGCAGCAATGAAAGGTGTGTGCTGCCATCCTGCGGAGAGACCGTGCTGATGTGTAGTTGGCAATTCCAGCTAAGGGAGAAGATTCCACGAAGCCTGGGTTCCTGGACTTAGCGGCATCTTAATACAAGCAGATGTCTAAACACTGAGCCAAAGATTATTTTATGCACTCTTTGGCAACTGTTCCATTAAAGAAAGCCACAACAATCTTTCTTCTGTGTTAGAATATTAGGTGACATTTTGTGTGTCCTTCACAGCTATGCTCTTCCTTCTGCAAGCAAGCAGAAAGGCACTCTCTTCTGAAGGGAAGAGCATTGGCACGATCTGACACCTTTCTGAGCTTCTCATTTGTACATTTACAGGCCCAGCAGAAATTATGGAGTTGGGGGAGGGGCATGCCTGCCCAGTGATATCACCATATTCCAGAAATACCATGGAGGACAGAGTCAGGTTCAGTAGCGCAAAGAGGCTAAGTAAAGCCTCGGCTGACTGGCTGAGCCAGAGAGGACTCCACAGCAGACACTGTCTGAGACTGCATGCCCTATCCAAGTGACATCAGTTTATGTTGAGCAATGCTTATTTTTAAGAAACAAGAAATCCAGCCCCAGGATGGCTGAAGCAATGCTTTACATGGTGCCGCAGGCCTTTCTAGATGTGGAGTACATAGTTTGTCTCCTGAAAATTACAGTAGCAGGAGTCATCCTTTCGGTATCCTATGTTACCCCTGCCCTCCAACAAGGAAAAGGAGCACAGTCCTCCTCCTAGATCATTCCCACTGCTTGGTTTTCCCTGCTTTATTCTTCTTGAGAGTTAAGAACCGCATGTGATATGCATATCTAAGTTCATGTGTTTTCAGTAAACAGACTGAAAACTTCATTTCCCTCCTGAGAGTTCTGGTAACACTTTTTGCAAAAAAAAAAGAGCCCTGTCTATGGTGAAACTGATTGCTCAACATACATATATCAGTGTTGAAGGCAGCAAACAGTATGAAGAGGTCTTCCTTGCATCCCTTTTCTTACCTGCAAGTTTCTCTCCCAGGATGAAAAACAACACATATTTATTTGCATGAACTTCTTTGATCATTACTTTTTAATGGATATTATGCATGCAAATAAGCCTCCCTGAACTGTAACTTTTTTTTCAGTCACCAGACAGAATTTGGAAGCTACAGGGAACTTATTTCCAGCTATTCACTTAATTGTGAGCAAGCTACCATTTTACAAAAAGTTTGCAATTTCGCAAGAGAGCCATCTGACTCCAAACAGAGGCTTGGATTCTGCATCTGAGGCTACATCCCTGCACAGGCGTCAACTTCAGGGGGGCTGGGGAGCTGGAGCCCCTTCCCCCCGAACTTTTCCAGGACATGCTGAGCCTTCCCTGGAGACAATGGCCTGTAATGTCTCTGGCCCAGCCCCAGCCCCCCCCCCCCCCCGGGAAATTAGAAAGTCTACACCCTTGCTTCCCTGGACAGCAGCATGATGTGCAGCCAGGAGGCTCTTACTCAGACTGAACCCATTTGACTGTCCTTCTGCATCATTTAATGAAGGCCCAGTGCCTATGAAGCACGATTGCAACAGAAGGCAGCTATTCTGCACCAGAGGCTGATGGGGCACTGCAGCGGAGTGCACACTCACACACCCCCCCCCTTTGAATCGCACCTCTGCCTTTATTTATTTGTTTCTTTTAACTTGGAACAGGGCTCAGGGTGGCTTGCATCAAAGGCAGATACAGTATGTAAGAAAAATTAAAACAATATTAAGACATATTAAAGCTATTCTTCAGAAAAACTGTGTCCAAGATGACGAATCACTTCAGTATCCACCTGCCCCCTGGATGGAGGGGAAGTATCGAGAAGAAGAGGGAGGGGAGATACTGTCCTCAACCAAATGCCTGGCAGACAGGTAGTCGATCCCATAGGGCACGGACCATCAAGTCTGCTTGACGACCTGGGGTCAGTCACACACCCTTTGCCTAACCTACCTCACAGGGTGGTTGTGAGGATACAAGGGAGGAGAGGAAAACGATGTAAGCTGCTTCAGGTCCCCACTGGGGAGAAAGGCGGGGTATAAATAAATAAATAAATAAACAAACTTGCTCAGCAGTTTTAGGCAGCATAGAGGTACTTGACTCCAGAAACTAGTCAGAATCCCAGAAAAACTCCTCGAAGAAATACCATTCAAGAAACTAAGGGGTTTTTTTCTACGCTCTCCAACACACCAGGAGTACAGGTAGGCATGACTGTGGGTATCCACTTTCTTCTTGCCTTGACAAGACCCAGATAACTGTGCTGCCCCTGGATGGATGGCCACCTTGTAGCTTTCAAGTGGTACCATTGATTTTTGTGGGTGAGATCATATAATACGTATTATTGGCTACTGGTAGACAAGCATGCTCTTGTGTTTAACAGACCATCAAACCTGTAGTATCCGTGGTTGGCCTTTACGCCACTAGAATCCTGACAAGAGCCGGGGAGAGAGCAGTTAACAAAGCGGCTCTTCGCCACCTCAGCCACCGGGAGCACTAATGGGCTTCCTTCCAGAGCTGCTGTAAAGATTACCACCAGATAATGTATGCAAAGCACTCCCAGTGTTCCCAAGCAGCACACATCTCAGTGGCCTTGCTCTGGCTTGGCCACCACCCCTTCCTTGCTGTACAGAGGATCAGTTTCATCAGGTGATGCTCCTGTTGCCCTGTGCCAAAGGACAGACCAAAGAGAGAGGGAGGAGAAGCAGCATCCCACCCCCACCCCCTTTCTGCCAGTTACTCTGTAGCATTACACAGCAGCCTGGCACTGTCTGTTCACAAACCCCTGCAGAAAGCAACTGCTTGGGCACAACATAATCTCGGGAGCTCATGATATGTGGGAAACCTCCCAGTCCGCCCTAAGTGATCATAACCCTTCCCTGAAGCTGAGCCACTCTTTGTCCTGGCTCTCCTGAAAAAAAAAAAGAGTCATTCAAATGATAGGACTATCCAGGTCACCCACCTTCTGCTGAAGATGGCCTGGCCGCCTACACCTAAAGAACACTGCTCTGAAGAAAGTCCAAAGGGAAAGGACTACTACATCCCTAGTAAAAGTTAGACACAACTACCGTGTTTGTCCTCCACATTGTTTCTTCCTCCTCTGACCTCATGCCATGCCTTTCTGGCATACATGTAGGCTAAAAGAAGGACAGAGGCTTAGGGAGCCCAAATAGATGAGTGACAAGTTCAGGCAGCAGCAGGCTGATCTGGCTGGTCAAAGTTTTGGCAGAGCCTTCTCTGGTAATAGAGGAGCAACGAAGTTACAGCACTCTGAAATTGCCAGCACTGTAACAGAGCGAGAGAGTGAGTCATTCTGCAACCCTCTTTGCTGTCATTGCTGATGGCCGTTCCGTTAACAAAAGACTGTTCCTGCATACCCTTGGTCGTACAGATTCCAGTACCTCTGCTCGCTCTCTCTCTCTCTCTCTCCCTCTCTCTCTCTCTCTCTCTGGGGTGCCAGAAGTATTTTCATGGAGGACAGGCTGCTGCATGTGGCCAGAGAGCTTTGATCTGCACAACAGAGCTGGCAGCTCCTGGACTGGCTCCTGAAGTCTGTCTCTGTTTGGAAGGAAGAAAAAAAAATTAATAAGGTATGGAATTGGTGCCTTGGAAATGTGAAAATACTTTGCTAAAAAATATTGTACTCTGAAATGCAGCAAATATCCATTTCTTTGAGGGCAGGTTCAGGCACCCCATTTGACTCTGATGAGCACATCTATGTTATTACTAGATTTTTGTCCCATCCTCCCTCCACTTTATTCTCACAACCCTGTGAGGTAGGCAAGACAGAGAGAATGAGCGGCCCAAAATCCTCACAAGCTTCATAGTTAAGCAGGCCTTTTCAGTGCTCGGCCAACACTTTAACCACTGTGTCATACTAGCTCTCCAGGTCATGTCTGAATTGAAGCAAAATGTAACCTCTTGTGCTGGACACAGTCTATGATCCAGTACCAGACATGGGTCTACTTTTACAGAGAAGCATCTCCCCCAGCTCCTCAGAATACAGAAACCCTGCATTTCAGTGTTTTCCCACTGTTAAAAGTCTTAAGCTGTGGTTCTTTGCTGAGTTCTAAATGCAGCTGTAGTGCTGTCCTTTCAGGTGTGAATGAGCCCAGCACCAGTACCCTTCCTGGTACAAAGGAGGGGTTAGTGACCTGTCCTCCATCTCCTCCCCCACCCCCCAAAACCCTGACAAACTAGAGAAGTCTTCGTCAGCCTTACCACTTTTTTTTTTTAATTAACACTACCTTTTAGACTGGCAATAACGTGCCTAAAACCTGATGGGCCAAACAGCAGGGGCTGTGGACAAGCCTAGACTCACAAACTTTCCCCAGGCACTGCCACGGCTTCTGGGAGATGAAGGACCTGTAGAGTGGCATTTCCTGGCTTGGGTGGCTTTTCTTTGCCATCAGCTTCCTGCTTTGGGGGTAGGGCCTTCCAAATACCAGCAGTAAACCCACCAGGTTCTGCTACCCAGCCCCCCTTGGTCCTGTTCTCCTACACCCTCTCTTATCCTTCATGGGTCTTCAACAGAAACACTCTTTTTTATTACCATGCCCAAGCTAGACAATACATAACACAACAGGATTTGCATTATGCAAGCTGGTTTTTGGATGCTAGTCCTTAATCCTTTCCCCACAGTCAACAAGCCCAAGAAGATGCTTTAAAGGTAAAAATAAACACACTGTTCCTAGCAAGTTCCCTCTCCCTTGGGAATAGATTTTTAGTCCTATCTCTGTATGCAGGCAGGGCTCGCCATCCACTGTCTCTGCAATGGAGAGATCAGGTAAAGACAGCACAGCCAGAGAACAAAAGACAGGAAAAGAGCCCAGCAGCATCCCCTGTCTTTCTCCCCTTCTGGTGGCCCAGACGCAAGCACAAGGAAGCAAAACAAAGCGAGGCAAGAGCTAGAAAAGGATGCCTGTGACAGCCATCAGAACTGACTGCTGCAAAAGGTGCCCAGAGCTTTGCTACAGTCAGTGCACTACTGTGATGTGGGGTTGAAGGTACGCCTCAAATGCAGCAGTTGTACACCAACAATACTTAGCAACAGCCTGTTACAAAACTAAACAAGCAGACTTGCTTCAGAGCAAACACATAACCGGCAGGGATGGGACTCCTTTGTCTCCTAAGGAACCATGATAGGAGTTCAACTAATGTCAGTCACAGAAGGCTCTCCCCACCCCCACCCCCTTGATCAAGTTGGATTAGAGGCTGGGTTCTACTTTCTGGCTCAAAGATTTTTGCTTTGGCAGACTGCCAAATCATCTGGTTGCTTGCCAGGGAAGACAATACATTCTTATCTTTTCCCTGTGGACAAACATCACTGTGGGACTACAATAAGATAAAGAGGATAGATGCCCAGCTACCTTGGTGGTTTCACTTTTGGAATCTTCACTGTTATGATTCAAATATTTTGAAATACTGTATTAAGATAACTGAAATTCTGTTGTTGTTGTTCAATCGCAGAGTGAAGTCTGACTCTTTACGACCCCATGGACCACATCACGCCAGGCCCTCCTGTCTTCTGTCGTGCTCCGGAGTTTGCTCAACTTCATGTTTGTTGCATTGATGACACTGTCTAACCACCTCATCCTTTGCCGTCCCCTTCTTCTTTGACCTTCAGTCCTTCCCAGCATCAGGGTCTTCTCCAGTGAGTGCTCCCTTCTCATTTGGTGGCCAAAGTATTTGAGCTTCAGCATCAGTATCTGGCCTTCCAGAGAACAGTCAGGATTGATTTCTTTTAGGCTTGACTGATTTGATCTCCTTGCAGTCCAAGGGACTCTCAAGAGTCTTCTCAAGCACCATAATTCAAAAGCATCTATTCTTCGGCACTCGGCCTTCCTTATGGTCCAACTCTCACAGCCATACTTTACTACTGGCAATACCATTGCTTTGACCATACGGACTTTTGTTGGCAGGCTGATATGCTGTCTAGGTTTTTTATTTGCTGTCTAGGTTTGCCATAGCTTTCCTCCCAAGCAGTAGGTGTCTTTTAATTTCATGGCTGCAGTCACCATCTGCAGTGAACTTGGATTCCAGGAAAGTAGTCTGTCACTGCTTCCATGACTTCCCCTTCTATTTGCCAAGGAGGGGTGGGGCCGGATGCCATGAACTTAGTTCTTTTTATATTGAGTTTCAAGCCAACTTTTGCACTCTCCTCTTTCACCCTCAACAACAGACTCTTTAGGTCCTCTTCACTTTTTGCCATTAGAGTGGTATTGTCTACATATCTGAGGTTGATGATGTTTTTCCCAGCAATCTTAATTCCAGCTTGTGATTCATCCAGGCCGGCACTTCGCATGATGTACTCTGCATATAAATTAAACAAGCAGGGTGACAATATACATCCTTGTTGTACTCTTCTTCCTATGCTAAACCAATCAGTTGTTCTATACCCGGTTCTGTCACCTCTTGACCTTTATACAGGTTTCTCAGGAGACATGTGAGGTGGTCTGGTACTACCATTTCTTTAAGGACTTGCCATAGTTTGTTGTGATCCACACAATCAAAGGCTTTAGCATAGTCAATGAAGCAAAAGTAGATATTTTTCTAGTACTCTTTTGCTTTCTCCATAATCCAGCAAATGTTGGCAATTTGATCTCTAGTTCCTCTACCTCTTCGAAATCCAGCTTGTACTTCTGGCAGTTTTCTAGCCATGTACTGCTGAAGCCTAGCTTGTAGGATCTTAAGCATGACCTTGCTAGCATGTGAAATGAGTGCAATTGTGTGATAGTTTGAATGTACCTTGGCATTGTCCTTCCTTGGGGTTGGAATGTAAACTGATCTTTTCCAATCCTGTGACCACTGTTGCGTTTTCCAAATTTGCTGACATATTGAGTGCAACACTTTAACAGCATCATCTTTTAAGACTTTGAATAGCTCAGCTGAGATATGATCACCTCCGCTAGCTTTGTTGTTAGTAATACTTTCTAAGGCCCGTTTCACTTCACACTCCAGGATCATCACATCATTGTGGTTGTCAAGGACATTGAGGTCCTTCTTGTATAGTTCTTTGTATTCTTGCCATCTCTTCCTAATCTCTTCTCCTTCTGTTAGGTCCCTACCATTTTTGTCCTTTATCATAGCAGCTTTGCATGGAATGTTCCCTTGATTTCTCCAGTTTTCTTGAAGAGATCTCTAGTCCTTTCTATTCTACTATTTTCCTCTATTACTTTGCACTGTTGATTTAGGAAAGCCTCCTTATTTCTCCTTGCTGTTCTCTGGAAATCTGCATTCAGTTGGGTAAATCTTTCCTCTTCACCTTTGCTTTTCACTTTCTTTCTTTCCTCTGCTATTTGTAAAGCCTCATCAGACAGCCACTTTGCTTTTTTGCATTTCTTTTTCTTTGGGATGGTGCTGATTGCTGCATCCTGTACATATCAAGCCTCCGTCCTTAGCTCTTCAGGCACTGCGTCTATCAAATCTAGTCTCGTAAACCTGTTCTTTACCTCCACTGTATATTCATCAGGGATGTGATCAAGGTCAAACCTGAATGGCCCAGTGGTTTTCCCAACTTTCTTCTGTTTAAGCCTGAATTTTGCAATGAGTAGCTCATTATCTGAGCCACAGACAGCTCCAGGTCTTGTTTTTACTGACTGCATAGAGCTTCTCCATCTTTGACTGAAAATGATATAATCAATTGAATTTCGGTGTTGTCCATCTGGTGATGTCCATGTGTAGAGTCGCCTCTTTGGTTGTTGGAAGACGGTGTTTATCATTATATCATTTGCTATGACCAGTGTGTTCTGTTGACAAAACTCTTGTTAGCCTTTGCCCGGCTTCATTTTGTTCTCTAAGGCCAAACTTGTCTGTTATTCCAGTTACCTTTTGACTTCCTACTTTAGCATTCCAGTCCCCTATGATAAGGACATCTTTTTTTGGTGTTAGTTCTAGGTGGTACTGTAGGTCTTCACAGAACCGGTCCACTTCAGCCTCTTCTGCGTCAGTGGTTGCTGCATAGACTTGGAAATTTTAGAGCCATGCAATACTGGAAGCTTCGTGTCCGATACTGAAATTTAATCAGAAGTATGTGAGGAAGTACATTATGGAGTCCATTGTTATCTGCTTAGGATACCACAACCATGAGGACTGTTTTTACTATCAAGGAATATAAGAGAGCAATGAAATTGTATTTGACTTGATTTTTCCAACTGAAATATTGTTTACGGTGTGGAAGATTGCTTAGAGCTTGTTCCTGAGATGAGGCTTTTGTGTCTAACTGTAGATAGCATGTTTACACTGTGTGAGGGTGGACAAGGGGTGTTCCTCTTAATATGACTTATAGGAATTGTTTGTATTCTCTCTCTCATCTGCTACCACCTCCAGACTTTTGATCCCCGACCTCTTTCCAGCAGCAGCTGCCTTGCCCCTTCCCTCCTCCCCCAAATAGAGGAAGAAAGACTGGCACCAGAGGCATACCTCAGAAGCCCCTGTATAAATCAATGGTGCAACCTCTTTTGGAATACTGTGTACAGTTCTGGTCACACCTCAAAAAGGATATTATAGCATTGGAAAAAGTGCAGAAAAGGGCAACTAGAATGATAAAAGGGTTGGAACACTTTTCCTATGAAGAAAGATTAAAGCGCTTGGGGCTCTTTAGCTTGGAGAAATGACGACTGAGGGGTGACATGATCAAGGTTTACAAGATTATGCATGGGATAGAGCAGGTAGAGAAAGAAGTACTCTTCTCCCTTTCTCACAACATAAGAACTCGTAGGCACTCAATGAAATTGCTGAGCAGTCGGGTTAGAACGGATAAAAGGAAGTACTTCTTCACCCAGAGAGAGATTAACACATGGAATTCACTGCCACAGGAGGTGGTGGCGGCTACAAGCATGGACAGCTTCAAGAGGGAATTGGATAAACATATGGAGCAGAGGTCCATCAGTGGCTATTAGCCACAAGCTATAGATAGGAACTCTCAGTCTGGGGCAAGTGATGCACTGTATTCTTGGTGCTTGGGAGGGGGCAACAGTGGGAGGGCTTCTAGTGTCCTGGCCCCACTGCTGGACCTCCTGCTGGCACCTGGTATTTGTAGCCACTGTGTGACAGAGTTTTGAACTGGATGGGCCACTGGCCTGATCAAACACTGGCTTCTCTTATGTTCTTAGAACAAAGTTTGAGTCCAGTGACACTTTGAAGTTGAACAAAGTTTAGATGATAAAAGGTACCTGGTCAAGATTCCTGTGGTGTGAAATGATTTGTTCCTGAATGCACAGGGGTAATTCCTTCGTAATCTTGTTTAGTTGTTTTTTGTATTCCTGTTTGGGATCTGAATCCAGTTGTTTGTAAAAAGCAGTATTTGAGAGCTGTCTTTGAGCCTCCTGGATGTAGTCTGATCTGTTTGTGATGACAATGGCTCATCCTTTGTCAGCCTCTTTAATTATAATATCTGGGTTGTTCCTGATACTGTCTATGGCCTTCCTTTCAGCATGATTGAGATTCTGCTGTACACGATGGTGTTTGTTGATCACATTGACTTGGACTCTATGGCAAAAGCATTAGACGCAGAGCTCCAGTGTGGCATTGCAACCATCAGGAGGGGTCCATGTGGAGTCTCTTTTTTTGTAGCCTTGTTTTGACAGTATGTGGCAGTAAGTATCTTGTTCACTGGTGGGTTGGAGGAATGGTAGCTGTTCTCCAGTAGATTGTGTGACGGTATGTTGTGAAGATGCTGCCTGTTCTTGTTCTGTTTTTGCGTATGCTGAAAGTACTCCTTCAGGCGTAGATGGTGGGAAAAGGCTTCCAGGTGCCAATAGACTCAACCTTTCTTCTGCTGCTTCAGACCAACATGACTACCCACCCAAATCTGTCATTTAACTAGTCAAATTAGGGATCACACTGGAAAGAAACAGAAGGATCTCCCCTCCTCCTTGGCACCTCTCAGCTTTCCTCCAATTCTCCTGTGTGATATTTCATAGGAGGTTCCCCCCCTCCAGTGTTACCCCAATTTTGCCACTGAAATTATCTGAAAAAAGCCCTCAGAAAAAAAAAGGGGGGGACATGAAAACTATGGGAATCAGTAACAAGAGCTAAAGAACAGGAACAGAGAGCAGCACCCTCTCCTCTCTGCAGCAGAACTAGAGCCCTAGCATGAACACATGACGTTGCCTTCTGTCTGTTTGCTCACAGCTTGATTTGCACTTAACAGAACAAAGTCCACCCAAAACTTCTTGTCCCAGAAAAAAGTTAATAAATCCTTTGTTGTGAAGGAACTCTCTACTGGATAGGAAAGGTAGGATAAGATTCATAGCTGTCCCAGGATGGGAAAGGATTGAGGAGAGTGTGTCTGGCCCTCATGGAGGTTAGGGAGAGAAGGTGTGAAGTATACTGGGTTCAAATGCATTTAGTGATCAGCTCATAGTTTATTTGTGATTTCAGCCATGAGGACAAAGGCTGCCCGGCCAAAGCCAGGTATTTATGTCCTAAAGGTCACACACACCCCACACCCCACTCCCAGTGATAGGCTATTTACAGTACATTGTTTCTCAATTGGTTATCTCCAGGATCCCTGCTTCCCTACTGGTCTCTTTTTGGATCCTAGCCAGCTTTTGTTATGCGTCTCAAGCTCAGGCTGTTTTTAGCCCTCCTAATGGAATACAACTCAAACTCAGTACATTACACCCCTCCCCCCAAGTTCAAACTGCTCAGCAGACACAGTCTCTTAAGTACGCTGGACGGTGTCGTTCTCAGTTTGAACAGCGTAGCTTTACTCTGGGTGTCGGAGTCTCTGGTACAGAGTCTGGTGTGCCGGGGGCTTCAGGAGACGTTGGTGCAGCCTCTGGGCTCTCGGTGGCCTCGGGTTCCTCTTGCCGTTCTCTGCCGGTGGGTAGGTCACTATCCTCTGTGGATCCCCTGTTGGGTACCAGTTATGTTGAAGGCAGTTGCTCCCCTTCAGAGTCCTCAGGCTCGGTGGAGACGCTGCGGCGCAGCTGGTCGATGTGCCTGCGTCGCAACTGGCCATTCTCGGTCGACGCCTCGTATGACAGGGTTCTGGTTACTTTGCTGATCTTGGCCGGTATCCATGCCGGCCTGCTCAAGAAGTTGCAGGAGTAGACTGGGTCCCCGGGGAAGAACCCACGGGGGGCTGTCCTGCTCTTGGTCCCCAGGCGAGGGTCAGGAGCACGATCCTGGTGTAACCTGTCCAAGCCGGTGGTGAGGCATCGTTCCATTAGGAGTTCAGCTGGACTGCAGCTGGTGGAAGTGCTTGGGGTCACCCGGTGGCCAAAGAGGAACTCAGCGAGTCAGTGATCCCAATCCCTATAGGGACTCCTTGGTGGTCCTCACCATCCTTTCGGCCTTGCCATTGGTGGCTGGATGGAAGAGGGCCGAGCGGATGTGTTGGATTAAGTATCGGCCCATGAATTCCTGGAATTCCCCTGACGTGAAGGCAGTCCCGTTGTCCATCACCACGGTGTCTGGGAGGCCGTGGGTGGCAAAGATATGCCGCAGGGTGCGGATTGTTGCCTTGGATGAGGTGGAAGAGACCGGAACAACTTCCAACCATTTGGTGTAAGAGTCCACTAATATAAAGAAGATCGGTCCTTGGAGTGGCCTGGCAAAATCCAAATGTAGCCAAGACCACCGTATGTGGGTGGACTCCCACTGCTGTACTGGTGCCCTGGGAAGCTCCGGTCGGGTCTCTTGGCACGCTTGGCACTGCCTGACGCAGTCTTCGATTTTCCTGTCCATGCCGGGCCACCACACGTAGCTGCGGGCCAATGCCTTCATTCTTACAATTCCCGAGTGTGTTTCGTGTAGGGCTGCTAGAACTTGGTGACGAAACAGAACTGGCACCACTACTCGGCTTCCACACAGTAGACATCCCTTGTGCGACAACAATTCTTCTCGGCGAGAGGAGAAAGGCATGAATTCTGGGCCCATTTGGCTTGTGGGCCAACCCCTCCTCACTCAGTCTAAGACACGGGAGAGTACGCGGTCCTTGGCGGTGCAGTGGAACACATCTGACACCTGAAGTAGACACTCAGGTAGGTCTTCGAGAAGCAAGACCTGATGTGCTGGAGCCAGGTCCAGGTCACAGGAGGGCAGCGGCTAAGGGCATCCGCATGATCCATCGCTTGAGTGAGTACTAGTAGCCGGCCAGGAAAATGGACCAATGCAGCACCCTCAGCGACAGCATTTGCAGCATTTGGCAATCTGCAGCCAGCATACCCAGCAGCAGCTTATAGTCCGTCACAATGGCGAAGGGGCGACCATAGAGGTTAGTCATGAAACTTCTTCACTCCAGTGACAATTGCCAGTGCCTCTTTGCTGATCTGCGCATAGTTGCGCTCGGCCGAGGACAACGTGCGGGAATAGTAAGCCACAGGGACCTCCTGTCCGTCGGGTAGTTGGTGCCCCAGGACTGCCCCCACCCCGTACGGGGACGCATCGCAGGCGAGGATGACAGGTAGTGCTTCATCAAAGTGTGTGAGGACCACGTTGGACGTGAGCAACTCTTTCACAGCCTGGAATATGGTGGCATGCTCTCGCCCCCAGAACCAGGGGGCTTTTTTTGTCAAGAAGGTGATGCAGCGGCTCTGCTATTGCTGCTTTGTGGGGCAAGAATGAGTGATAAAAGTTCAACAGGCCCAGGAATGCCTGGAGTTCGGGCTTGGATGTGGGAGCCGGGGCGTTGACGATGGGTTGGGCCTTGTCTGGAACGGGGTGAATGCCCTGCGCATCGATGGAGAACCCCAGGAATTCAACTCGCGGGACACCTAGGAGGCATTTCTCTAGTTTTACCTTGAGTCCAGCGTCTTGGAACCTCTGGAGGACCATGCGCAGTCTGTCAGTGAAGGCCTTTTCTGTGGGCGCAACTATTAGAACATCATCAAAGAAGGGCTGCACCCCGGGGATCCCTTTAAGGAGAGTCCATGAGATTTTGGAAAATTCCCCGGGCAACGCTGACCTTGAATTGCAATTGCCGCACCTGGAACACACCCCTGTGAGTCACTATCGTCTGGGCTTCGGCAGTTGCATTGTCCAGTGGGAGTTGCTGGTAAGCCTGTGCTAGATCCATCTTGCTAAAAACTTTGGAGCCCACAAGTGACACTAGTACATGGCGGACCACTGGGACCAGATAAGCGTGGTCCTGAAGGGCTTTGTTGATTGTACATTTGTAGTCCACGCAGATGTGGACCTCCCCATTGGGCTTAATCGATGTCACGATGGGGATTTCCCACAAAGCATGCGGTACTAGCTCTAGAACTCCTTGTGCGACCAGCCAATCTAGTTCCACATCAATTTTTTGTTTTAGGGCCAGTGGCACCCCTCTGGACTTCATTCTTGTGGGTTGCACATTAGGGTTGAGCTGCAAGGACACCGAGGGTCCTGTGTATCAGCCCAGCGAGCCATCAAAAACCCTGGGGAACTCCTCACACACCCTACACAGTTCTTGCCAGTTCCCAGGATGGACACCTCATTTTTTGAAAAGTCCCGGAGGATGAATCCAGCAAACTGTAGGGGAGGAAGCCCCTCTGGACAAAGTCTCTTAAGTGTGTCCTCTGATATGATAGAGGACCCCGAGTCTAGTTCCATCCTGCAGGGGCTACCCTCTATGTGGACCAAAATTTTGTTGGGGGTGTCTAGGGGAAAGTTCAGTACCTGTTGTTGGTGAGTTGAAGTGGTGCGAAGCTCTTCGAAGAGGGTGGAGATGCGAGCTGCTGCCGTGGGTCACCTACGGTTTCCCTTTGCACAACATGCTTTGGCGATGTGACCAAACTTTCCGCAGGCCCTGCACGTGGCGTCACGGAATCAGCAGGATCACCTCTTGTGGTTATCTCCACAGATGGCACATGACATTGAGGGGATGACTCAGGGGACCTGGGTGAAACAGCCGGGCACTGTGTGGCCTTTGTTTGGCTGTGCCTCGGGCACTGCAGCTGGAGTACTTTGTCTTCTTCTTCCTCGGGGCTGTCCACGTGATGGGAGGTTGTGGCTGGCCTTTGCAAAGATGGTGGACCCTTCATGTCAGACTTTGGCGGTGAACTTCTCGTCAGACTCTGCGGTGAGGGCCACCTCCATGGATTCCTTGAAGTTTGGATCTCCCTTTGTGAGGATCTTCCTCTGGATTCTTTCGTCCCCAAGACCACAAACCAGCCAGTCGCAGAGAGCATCTTCCAGTGCTGGGCAATCTGTCAGAGCACGGTGAGAAACTCGGAGATAATTTCAGTCACCGACTGGTTCCTTGTGTGGAACTCGTGGCACGCAGTGATGATCGACGGCTTGGGTGAGAAGTGCTCCTTGAGCTGGTCCATTATCACCTGGTAGTCGGTGGCCTTGAGCTCTACCAGCACGAGGAGTGAGCGGGTGACTTCGTATGTTGCCTGGCCGCAGACATGGGAAAATGTGGCGCGTTTCATCTCTGCTTCCTGGATGCTGGACAACTCCAGGAAGAACTCAAAATGGCTGAGGTAGGACTCCTAGTCCTCTGCAGTGGCATCAAACACGTCGAAATATTCAGCAGCCATGGTCTCCAGCACAGTGAGACCGATGGAGCCTTGGGCCTCGTTCCATGTGGTGCTGTCTGGAGCTGGCTCACTCATCTGGATCCCACCTTTGTTGCCAGTGACTTATACTGGGTTTAAACGCATTTCATGATCAGCTCATAGTTTATTTGCGATTTCAGTCATGAGGACAAACACTGTCTGGCCAAAGCTGGGTATTTATGTCCTAAAGGTCACACACCCACACCCACACCCCACTCCCAGTGATAGGCTATTTACAGTACATTGTTTCTCAATTGGTTATCTCAAGGAGTCCTGCTTCCCTACTGGTCCCTTTTTGGATCCCAGCCAGCTTTTGTTCTGCCTCTCAAGCTCAGGCTGTTTTTAGTCCTCCGAAAGGAATACAACTCAAACTCAGTCCATTACAGGGTGGAAGGAAGGAACCCCTAAGAGTGGCATTCTCGCGCACAAAGGGGCAGCGGCAGCAGCAGCAGCAGCAGCAGCAGTGGGGCAGACTAAGGGGATGGCACCAGTCACGTGGTGCCCAAGGAGTCCTGAGACCCGCCTCAAGTGCCAGCCTGGAAGCAGCAGCTGGGGCTGGCTGTCCCGGAAACAATTCTACCTCTCCCGCCCTACTTGGGCTGCAGCAGCTCTGCCCGCAGCAGAGAAACAAAGGAGGCCCCGGCCACGACAATTCCCCCAAGGAAACAGAAGGCAGAGCGGGCGGGCCGCCATGAGCGCGGGGGGGGGGGGGGAGGGAGAGGGAGCGCTGCAGTTTGCCGCCACCACCACCACCACCGTCGTCATTCACAGACACCTGTGCGCCGCCCCGCCTGAGCTCTCCTGTATTCAGCAGCCCCCGAGCGAGGAAAGGCCGCCGGGGGGGGGGCTGTGTGGAAGGGGGGGGGCGGCGGAGGCCCCCCCTCCCCCCCCCCCCCGCGGGGCTTCCTAGGCGAGAGGCAGCGCTGCTCTGTCCTTGCCCGCCTCCGCGTGATCCGGCATGTCCCTGGGAGGAGGTCTCCCGCCCAACCACCCGCCCGGGCCCGAGCCGGCCTCGCTTCTGGCCTCTGAGGAGATGGGGCTGGCCGGGCGCGCGCGCATACACTCCCCCCCCCCCCACACACACACACCGGGGGTGGCGGGGGCGGCCCTCGGCTGCTGGTTACTACTGTAGTTGTTGTTCGTCTCCTCCTCAGCCAGTTCCCTTCCTTTCCCCCCCCCCCGGCATCTCTCCGGGCGGCAGGGCAGCCAAGGGGGCCGGCCGCGGACGGGCCACAGCAGGGCGGAGGAGGAGCCCACGCCCGCCCGCTTCTCCCTCCAAGCGCCCTTCTTCTTCCTCCTCCCTCGGGGGAGCAGCCCGGCCGAGGCAGGAGCGAGCAGAGCCTGCGCACGCGCGGTCAGCCCGGCCGGGGCCCCTGTCTGACCGGGGGGGGGGAAGGGGGCGCCGTCGGGCGGAGGACGCGGGGCCGCCCCTCCCCCCTCCTTCTCCTCAGAGCCGCTCTGAGGGGGGGCGCGTGGCGCGCCGCTTTCCCGCCCTTTTTTGGCGCCCTTCTCCGCGCGCGCCCCCCATGGGTGAGGGAGGGGGGAGGTTCCCCCGCGGGACCCTCTTCTTGGCGCCCCTCCCTGCCCGGAGGAGGGGGATCCGCCCCGGCTGCTAGGCTGCCCCCCCCCCGCCCCTTCGAAGAGGGCCCCGCTCTGTTCCGGCTAGGGTTGCCAAGTCCGGGTTGGAAAATACCTGGGGACTTTGGGGGTGGAGCCGGGAGAGGGCGGGGTTGGGGGAGGGGAGGGGCCTCAGCAGGGTGCAATGCCCTAGAGCAGGGGTGGCCAACCTTGCTTAACGTAAGAGCCACATAGAATAAACGTAAGAGCCACATAGAGATGTCTGAGAGCCGCAAGACAGGAACAAATATCACACACACGTTTTTATTTTTTAAAATATGCAAATTTGCTTTTTATTAACGTTAAATGGGACTGCCAAAAATAAAAACAAACGAGGAAAACCGGTTATAAGAAAGAGAGAGAGAAACTAGGAAAGCAAATAGATGGGAGGGAGGAGGGAAGGAAGGAAGGAAGGGAGAAAGAGAGAAAAAGCATGCCTCCCCCTTGCTTCCCCAGCCGCCCTGCCAGGAGCCGCACAATATATGTGAAAGAGCCGCATGTGGCTCCCGAGCCACAGGTTAGCCACCCCTGCCCTAGAGTCCACCCTCCAAAGCAGCCATTTTCTCCAGGGGAGCTGATCTCTCTCAGCTGGAGACCAGTTGTAAAAGAGGGAGATCCCCAGGCCCCACCTGGATGCTGGCAACCCTAGTTCTGGCCCTGCTTGGCGGGGGGGAGGCGGGAGAGGCCGCCAGGCCCCACTCCCCCTGGAGGCAGCTGTCAGAATCAGTTAATTCTGTCAATGCAATCTTGCATGCACACTATGTATTCTGTTATGTCTTTATGTATTGGACCTGTATTTTCTCCTTTCTTGGTCGGGAGGGTGACAACCCCTAGGGTGAGAACAACGAGGCCTCTCATCCCTGCCTCCGCATTCCAGCTGCTCCGGCAGTAACTTCAAGGGGAGGAAAGGCTCTCATCTCTTATCTATGCTAAAGAACCTTGGAGCCATGAATTGTTATGTGAACGGAGGGGTCTGGTTTGGGAAGGGAAATTTACTGCTTAACACCTCACTTTTTTCCTGTGTGAACCAAACGGTCAAGACACCTTTTAGCCCGCCAATTTTCCCTCCTGGGGATTGGCTACCTATGGGTAATTCAAACTCCTTGGAATGGTATAATAGACCCGCTTGTATTATTTGTCTCATCTCTGACAATACCCCGAGACGCTGTACTAATGTAGGAATAGGCAATAAAGAACTGTGGTTAACCAACCGAGATCTGATCCTTGACTACTTTGAACAGGACTCTCACAGATTGTCAGAGATCCTTGATTGGGATTCAATCGTTCCTGACCATGTCAGAAGACGATCTCGTCCCCCTCAAACCTACCACTCCAGAGGAGGCCCCGGCTACCCCGACGGATCCGGGGAACGGGGGTGGCGGCGGCGGAGGAGGTCCCGAGGTGCCGGTGACCACGAGCCAGGGGGCTTACTACATCCCGCGCCGCCCGATTACCCATCAGAGCGTGACCCCCCAGTACACTTGGAGCCACTTCGGAGGCCGATCCGTGACTTCGTGGGTGCACGACAGGAAAGGGGTGAGAGTTCCGCTCACCGGCGACCAGCTCGATCGCGGGAGACCGAGCTACCTAGGAGACGACCGCGAGCCAGTTCGCCGTGGAGGACCGCGTCGACAGCCTCCCGAAGAGGAGACACTGGATTTGTATGGGCCCGATCCGTATCGAGAGGAGCAGACGGTCCCGCTGGATCAGATGATGGGAGACCTGAGGCTACAACTCACCTCCGAGCTCCGCGAGTTAGCCCTCGATCTCCAGCACCAATTTCGAGACGCTATGGTGGCGATGCAAGGCGCCCTCCTCGGTCAAGGAGTCGGAGCCCCACAACAGCAGCCAGCACCCGGAGGGGTTCCGGCTCAGCCACAGGCGCCCGTTATGGCGCGGGGCAGCCAGCTCAGCCGGTCGTCCCGGCTCCAGTCCCGGGGCCCGTCCCCGCACCCGCCCCAGTCCCGGCCGCGCCGGCCGCTCGCCCACCCCCTTCCGACCCGCTGACGACTACTTTCGATGGGGACCCCGAGAAGCTACGTTTCTTCACACTCGAGATCGGGAGATTCCTGGACAGTTGGGGCCACCTGTATCCTACCGAGAAGGATCGCATAGGCTACATCGGATCCAAACTGAAAGACACCGCCAGCGATTGGTATGTGAGCCTGCACGACAACCCTGGCCCTGAGCTGCGTTCCTTGAACAACTTCATGTGGGCTCTTCGGCACCAGTTCGAAGACCCGCTGGGTGAGGAAAAAGCCAGAAATCAACTGAGAAAGCTGTTCCAGGGAAGATCGTCAGTGAGAGAATACACTGAAAAGTTCCGGCGCATCGCTGCCAAAATCCACGGATGGCCGGAGGAACTCTTCATGGAGAAGTATTGGGAGGGTCTAAACCCGGAAATCTACGAGACCGTGCTGCTGGGAGGCCGTCCGGGCACGCTGACTACCTGGATGAGGGCGGCCACCGACATGGAAGAACGCTTCGCCCTAATCAAGATGGGAGCATCCGCAACCGCCGCTATCAGAGCGGGCCCACGAGCGAAGCCCCGATCCAATGTACAAGACGTCCGCGACTCGAGGTTCCGGCAAGGGTTGTGTATGAAGTGTGGGGAAAGTGGCCACTTCGCCTCAGCGTGTCCAAGAGGAGGGGGGAAGGGCCCGAAGACCTCAACTCCAGGACCTGCAAGCACCCCGACTCGGGGGAAGACCCCCATGAAACCCCGGGCTTTGCAGCTGGAAGGGGCAACGAGTGAGCAGGGAGAGCTGGAGCTGATGGAAACCCAGATGTCGGGAAACTCCAACGGCCTGCAGTGAGCGGCGCAGAGCTGCAGGTCCCCCACAACGAAGCGCCATCTCCGGTGAGCATCCCCGGCCCCTTGTTATATATGGTAGTAACTGTGGTGACCCCAGGATCAGGTACCCACATGAGGGTCCGCGCTTTAATTGACTCTGGGTGCGCGCGAGACCTAATCAGCCCCCTAGTAGTGGAGGGGCTGGGACCCAAAGTCACCCTGTTAGCGGAACCCCTGAAATTTACCCAGATGGATGGGTCCGAAATGAAGGAGGAGTGCATAGCAGAGACTGAGAACTTAATTTTGGGAACGGGGAACCACTGGGAGAAGAGAGCTTTCGTCATAACCCCTAATGCCCAATTCCCTATGGTGTTGGGTAGCCCTTGGCTCGGGGCGCACGACCCCTACATAAAGTGGAGCGAGGGGAAGATTTCGTGGGTAGACGAACGCTGCCAGAGCCACCGCTGGGACCCAGGATGGGGTCCCGGGCCCCCCAGCCCGCCGTCTCCCGCGGCCGCCCTCGCTCTCGTCCCGGCCATGGTGCCTAAGGAATATAGAGACTTGCTGGAAGTGTTCAGTGAGACCGAGGCGGACGAGTTGCCCCCCCACCGGTTGTCGGACTGTGCCATAGAGCTCCTCCCGGGCGAGAAACTCCCAAAGGGCAAATTGTATTCCATGAGCCCGGCGGAACGGGAAGAGCTGCGGAAGTTCTTGGACAAAAATCTGGCCAGGGGGTTTATCCGCCCCGCCAAGTCCCCTTTTGCGGCGCCCGTGCTGTTCCGAAAGAAAAAGGATGGCGGCTTGCGATTGTGCACGGATTATCGGGGGCTAAACGCAGTCTCCACCTCTAATGCTTACCCCCTCCCGTTAATAAAAGACCTTTTGGCGGAGGCGGCCAAGGGGAAGATTTTCACCAAGTTGGATCTGCGAGATGCCTACTTCAGGGTGCGCATAAGGGAGGGGGATGAACCCAAGACTGCTTTTAACACCCCCCTGGGGCAGTTTGAATACCTCGTGATGCCGTTCGGCTTAAGTGGCGCGCCCGGGGTCTTTATGAGTTTAATCAACGAAGTGTTGCACAAGCACCTATTTAAGGGCGTGTTATGTTACATAGATGATATCTTGATCTATTCCACTGATAAGAACGAACATGTGACTTTGGTCCGAGACGTACTGTCAACATTACTAAAAAACCAGCTGTTTGTGAAACTGTCTAAGTGCGAGTTTCACCGCGAGTCTGTGGACTTCCTGGGCTACCGCATTTCTCAGAAGGGGTTGGAAATGGACCCGGGGAAAGTGGAAGCGGTGGTGCAATGGGAGGCTCCGCGAACGAGAAAGCAGCTGCAGAGCCTGTTAGGATTTTGTAACTTCTATCGGACTTTCATCAAGGACTTTGCCAAAGTCACCCTTCCCTTAACGGACTTGTTGAAAACCAAGGGGAGGGGTCCCGAGGCGGGAAAGCCGGGAGAGAAACTGGCGTGGAACGGGGAGTGTCAGAAGGCATTTGAGGCTTTAAAAACTCTTTTTACCTCAGAGCCCATTTTGGCGCACCCGGATGAGACTAAAGACTTTATAATCCATGTTGATGCCTCGGATGTAGCAATGGGGGGGGCCATCCTACAAAGGGACTCGGAAGGGAAACTGCACCCCTTAGCGTACATCTCAAAGAAGTTTAATGAAACAGAGAGGAATTGGTCAGTGTGGGACAAGGAAGCTGCGGCCATTAGATTGGCGCTCACTACCTGGCGCCACTGGTTAGAAGGGGCGCAGACTCCGTTCGAAATATGGACGGATCATAAGAACTTAGAAGCTTTGCGCACACAGCGGTCCCTCAACGCCAAACAACTGCGCTGGGCGGACTTCTTCTCAAAATTTAACTTTGTGTTAAAGCATTTTCCTGGGAAGGCTAATTCCCTGGCAGACGCGTTGTCCAGATTGCCCCAACACGAGAGTCTGAAAGAGGAGGTATTCGATTCCATGTTCTCCCCCCAGCAGCTGGGAGGAGCGGTTGTCACCAGGAGCAAAGCAAAGAAAACTGAGCTCACCACTGGGGACTGTCAATGGGGGGGGGAATATGCCCCTGAGGAAATAGAGGAATTGGAAGCATTGGGAGAGTGCGAAAAAAGAAAGGACAATTGTTGGCTCCGTGGGGACAAATTAGTGGTGCCAAAAACCAAACGCAAAGAAATCCTGCTAAATTGTCACTCTTCCAAGCTCGCCGGGCACTTTGGATTCTTAAAAACTCTTAACCTGATCCAACGACAATTCTGGTGGCCGCGCATGCGTCGAGACGTCTCGGAGTTCGTCTCGGCATGTCAAACCTGCTTAATGTGTAAAAAACGGGGAGGCAAAGTCCCGGGATTGTTACACCCCCTACCCACGGCTTCCAGGCCCTGGGAAGACATAGCCATGGACTTCATTACCAATTTGCCCCCCTCAAAAGGAAAAACAGTGATCTGGGTAGTGGTAGACACGTTTTCCAAACAAGCCCATTTCACTCCCTTCAAACAGTTACCCACCGCCAAAGGGATGGCTAAAGCCTTCTTTAACCAGGTGATAAAATTACATGCTTTTCCAAGAAGGGTGGTATCCGATCGCGGAAGTCAATTCGTTGCCACCTTCTGGCGGGAGCTTTTGAAGCTAATGGACATAGAACCTGCCTTGAGCTCGGGTTACCATCCAGAAACCGATGGCCAATCCGAGCGAACTAATCAAATTCTGGAGCAGTTCTTAAGGTGCTACACCAACTACCACCAAGATAACTGGGTGGAATTATTACCCTTTGCAGAATATAGCTACAACAATGCAGTGCATTCTTCCACTGGGGTCTCACCTTTCATGGCAGTGGGAGGCTTTGAAGGTAAACCACTCCCCACCCTCAAGGAAGACCCCCAGGCTCCCCCTTCAGACTTTAAAAACTGGTGGTCCAGTCTCCAGGACTCCTGGCCGTTGATTGGTAAAGCCTTGGACCATGCCAAAGAGGACTATAAAAAATATGCTGATCGTGGCCGGGCACCGGGATGGGACCTTCAACCCGGGGACTCAGTTTATCTCTCTACCAAAAATATCCACGGGCTGCAGCCTAGCAGAAAATTAGGATGGAAATATGTTGGACCTTTTAAAGTGCTACGAAAAATCTCTGATGTCTCCTTTGAACTCGACCTGCCTAAATCACTAAGTTCTATACATCCTGTGTTTCATTTCAGCTTGCTGAAGAAAGATCCTGGGCCGAATGCATGGCATCCAGTTCCTCCAGTTCCTCCTCCACTGATGAAGGAGGGGAGTCCACACTACGAGATAACTGAAATCCTGGATTCCAAGACAAAGAGGGGCCATTTGTATTATTTAGTTAGATGGTTAGATTTTGGCCCGGAACACAATGAATGGATTCGTTCTGAACATGTTCATGCCCCCAAGTTAACCAAACTGTTCCATAAAATGTTCCCTGAAAAAGCTAGGTGAAGGGAATCATGGGGAGGGCAGGGTGTCAGAATCAGTTAATTCTGTCAATGCAATCTTGCATGCACACTATGTATTCTGTTATGTCTTTATGTATTGGACCTGTATTTTCTCCTTTCTTGGTCGGGAGGGTGACAACCCCTAGGGTGAGAACAACGAGGCCTCTCATCTCTGCCTCCGCATTCCAGCTGCTCCGGCAGTAACTTCAAGGGGAGGAAAGGCTCTCATCTCTTATCTATGCTAAAGAACCTTGGAGCCATGAATTGTTATGTGAACGGAGGGGTCTGGTTTGGGAAGGGAAATTTACTGCTTAACACCTCACTTTTTTCCTGTGTGAACCAAACGGTCAAGACACCTTTTAGCCCGCCAATTTTCCCTCCTGGGGATTGGCTACCTATGGGTAATTCAAACTCCTTGGAATGGTATAATAGACCCGCTTGTATTATTTGTCTCATCTCTGACAATACCCCGAGACGCTGTACTAATGTAGGAATAGGCAATAAAGAACTGTGGTTAACCAACCGAGATCTGATCCTTGACTACTTTGAACAGGACTCTCACAGCAGCCCCCTCAGGGCAAGGGCCAGGCAGGCAGAGGGCCCCCTGGGGCTGGGGCGGAGGGGTTGGAGCCCAGGGGCCCCCGCCTCGCCGACCCCCCCCCCGCGCGCTCTGGGGGCAAGCTGCCGCCCGCAGCCCTGACGTCTGTCCGCCCCAGGGCCCCTCCCATCTTCAGCGGCCACCCCCCCCCCCCAGCGGGCCTCCCGGGGCGAAAGCTTTGCCTCCCCCAGCCCACTTTCCCTTAAAGAGAAGCAGCCACCCTCAAAGTGAGACCCGGGTAGGGAGCTGGGCTCTGGCCAAGGGGCTTTTGTGAAAATAAAATGGAGGGAGAGAAGGACAGGCCTGAGCCACTTTGGGTCCCCACTGGGGCGAAAACCGGCCGGGGGGGGGGGGTAAACAAAGTATGGAATCAGACCCCTCCTCCCCTTCAAGGTTACTCTTGTCCACCCAGACTGGCAGCCACTCTCCAGGGCCTCAGGCGGAGGTCTTTCCCATCCCCTCCTGCCTGGTCCTTGTTTAACTGGAGATGCTGCCAGGGATTGAACCTGGGACCTTCTGCATGCCAAGCAGAGGCTCTTCCCTTGAGCCACAGTCCCCTCTTGACAGCTCTCCGGGGTCTCAGGCGGAGGTCTTTCCCATCCCCTCCTGCCTGGTCCTTTTTCACTGGAGGTGCTGCCAGGGATTGAACCGGGGCCCTTCTGCATGCCAAGCAGAGGCTCTTCCCCTGAGCCACAGTCCCCTCTTGACAGCTCTCCAGGGCCTCAGGCGGAGGTCTTTCCCATCCCCTCCTGCCTGGTCCTTGTTTAACTGGAGATGCTGCCGGGGACTGAACCGGGGCCCTTCTGCATGCCAAGCAGAGGCTCTTCCCCTGAGCCACAGTCCCCTCTTGACAGCTCTCCAGGGCCTCAGGCGGAGGTCTTTCCCATCCCCTCCTGCCTGGTCCTTGTTTAACTGGAGATGCTGCCAGGGATTGAACCTGGGACCTTCTGCATGCCAAGCAGAGGCTCTTCCCTTGAGCCACAGTCCCCTCTTGACAGCTCTCCAGGGCCTCAGGCGGAGGTCTTTCCCATCCCCTCCTGCCTGGTCCTTGTTTAACTGGAGATGCTGCCAGGGATTGAACCTGGGACCTTCTGCATGCCAAGCAGAGGCTCTTCCCCTGAGCCACAGTCCCCTCTTGACAGCTCTCCAGGGTCTCAGGCAGAGGTCTTTCCCATCCCCTCCTGCCTGGTCCTTGTTTAACTGGAGATGCTGCCGGGGATTGAACCGGGGCCCTTCTGCATGCCAAGCAGAGGCTCTTCCCCTGAGCCACAGTCCCCTCTTGACAGCTCTCCAGGGCCTCAGGCGGAGGTCTTTCCCATCCCCTCCTGCCTGGTCCTTGTTTAACTGGAGATGCTGCCGGGGACTGAACCGGGGCCCTTCTGCATGCCAAGCAGAGGCTCTTCCCCTGAGCCACAGTCCCCTCTTGACAGCTCTCCAGGGCCTCAGGCGGAGGTCTTTCCCATCCCCTCCTGCCTGGTCCTTGTTTAACTGGAGATGTAGCCAGGGATTGAACCTGGGACCTTCTGCATGCCAAGCAGAGGCTGTATCACTGAGCCATGGCTTCTCCCCAAATAAGTATATAAAGTTTGTAAACAATCTTATTTCTGCTGGCTTTGGGTTTGGCGGGGGGGGGGGGGGGATGATGACTGCTAAAGTTATTTTCAGCATCTCCAAATACTATTCCAGCAGCACTCTGTCCCATAGAGGGTGCTGAAACTGGCAGTCATGGCAGGGTGTGCCTCTGTTCTCAACGGGGAATGTGCCAACTTTGAGAAGTGACCAGGTGCCCTCTGGTGGGAGGGGGAGCAGAAGAATGTAAAAAATAAATATTATGGGTCCGGTTTTGTCCATCCTCAATTGTAACTTGACGCTCATCATAGAGCATCTGGGTGTTGTATAAACACAAAGCGGCTGGACCCATGCAAGCCTCTCCCAAAATGTTAGACGTTCCACAGTCGATTAACAGATAACAGAGAGAGAATTAATGTGGAGGAGTTACAATGGGCAGGGCAGGGCATGAGAATGATTTGAGTCTGCTGCCCACAAATACTCAGTTGGCACCACTGGCAAACTTCCAAGCAGGAAGGTGGCAAAGCCACAGCACCCTCTGCTGGTTTTCAGAGGCACTGTTCTCTGTACACAAACACCAAACCAAGTGTATTAGCCACACAACTCCCCAGCAAGCACTAGAGAGGGCAACGGTGTTCCCAAAATATGTTCATGCCAGGACTCTGGAGAACTGTGAGTAGGGCTCAAATTCCCATTCTGTAGTGGAAGCTCAGTAGGTGACTCTGGACCAGTCACTCTCTCTTAGCCTATCTAACAAGGTGGTGGTTGTAAGGATAAAACGGAGGAGTGGAGACTGATGCTTTGGGTCACCATTTGGATTAAAAGGGGGGTTATATCTAAATGAATAAACAGGGAGCACCGTGGAATTGGTTCAGTGATTCCTCCATCCATCTTGATCCAGAGGTGCTGGGTTATTTTGTAGGGCCTCTGATATTTGACTGTCTATTACTCTCTAAAAGAGTAAATTTGTGGCAAGGACAGTGCTGGAGCCAGGGATGTCTGTGTCTTTTGCTAACTTGGAAAAGGCAAATAGTACCTTGGCTTCCTTTTGCAAAGAGCCACAGGCCAATTTTTTCCCCTCCATATTTGGAAAGTGCTGCCTGTTAGTTTTTAAACTCTGATCTGTATATCCTTATTTCTTTTACCCTGAAGGCTGATGATGCAGAGGAGGAACCAGGGCTTTGCTCCATCCTCAGACAGATCTGCTTCGATGCCCAGTCTGTTTGCTCTTGAGAGAGAAAGAGAGAACTTGTTTGCTCAGGTCAAGGAAAGGACATGGAGACTCATGCGGGGGACCTCGCAGCCTCCCTCCTCCCTGACAGAGGCAGAAGGAAAGGGTACCCGTGCGTGTGAGTCTTGGGGCACATGTGCCCATTGTGTTCAGCCTCTAGCCAGCCCTGCCCCCCATCCTGCCCCATGTGCATGAGAGGTTGCACCCAGGCCAGTAGTCCCAGGCTTGCCTTGTTTCTCCCCCATTCGGGGCCAGCCAGTGGTAGAGGTTACGCTGGGGCCCCAGACAGAACAATGCAAGCAGACATAGCTGGTGTGGTGCCCCTGGTTTCACATGAGTGGAATTTACACCCAAATGCGGTTGCATCCCCTCAAGGCTGTGCTGCATTTGTGGGGGCATCAGCTCTCTGAGTACTATGATTATTATAATTACCATTTATAGTCCACCTTTCTCACTGGAACCTAAGGCAGATTACAAGTATGATTTTAAAAGCCCAGGCAAGTAAGCCGGTCATGAGACATGACAACATCAGGCAATCATTGAGTGGGTTATAAGACAGGATAACACTTGACTCTAGCAACAAAGATTCCTAGTAAGACAAAACAATGCAGCTGGGCTGGGAGTGCAGAACAAGTGGGGGGAAACAGAACAACTGTGTACAGCAGAATATAGAATAACTGTTTACAGAATATAGAATAAGAGTTACAAAATAGAATAACTGTTTACAGCAACAAGAAAATCCGTTCTAGCATATAAACCAATTTCTTCAAGGTATAGCCAAGGATTGCGCTCTTGTTTGGAGGAACAGAGCAACACAGTCTTTTTAAAAATTCTTTTTAATTAATGCATTGCTAGTCTCCCTGTGACTCTGCAGTATGGAGCACAGAAGACCAAGGAAATAAACATTTGTTGCTCTCACAGCTTTCTTATACCACTGCTTCAAGATAGATTCTTAGATTATTTTAAATTCTGCCATCCAATATCTTTCCGTTGCTGTGGCTTGATGTCATGTTCCTAAGAAGATGCAGAAGGAAAAGGCCCCTGTATTCTCCTGCTTAAGCCTGTGGGGCAATATTTGGTTCTTGGGGAGAGCAGAAGGGAGGAAGGGGGTGGCGGCTTATGCACCGTACCAGCAACCTCTGGAGGGAGGGAGTGCAGGGAGTTTGTGTATCCCTGCCCTCTGCTCCCCTCCTCTTTGTTCAGTTCTGGTTGTCCGTCTGTCCTTCTAGCATGAAAAACTCCATTCCCACCAAAAGGGACTGCCTGGAGGGAGGCAGAAGCAACAAGATCCCGCGCGTGCGTGTGTCACAACTGTCAGATATCCATTCTGAGTAGGACTGTGCAGGACCAGAGCTCAGGCAGATCACAAGACAACTCCAGCCTTTGTGAGATTCTCCCACGGAGAGTGCCCTTTGTGGTGGTGGTGGTGGTGGTGGGGAACAGAGGACAGAGGAAGCCAAGCCCAAGCCATCAAGGCAAGGCTCTTCCGGGCTAACTCTATGAACCTGACCCTGGCTAAAGGAGGGGAAAGCTCTGGGGGGAGTTTTCAAGGATCCTCAAGGGGGGAGGGTCTTTCCTCCCTCCTCCCCCACAGCCTCCTTGCTCTCCTCAAGGCCTCCTCCTCATCTTCCCACTCTCAAATATGTTGTTGTTTGTTTGGAGAAGAAGTGCAGGGTGCTCTCCTTGTTCCCAGGGCCCTGGGTCCAGTACAATTGGGAGCTCCTGTAAACATCCATTGCCCCTTGCAGGTCCGGGGGCATCCCCCTCCCTGGTAGCAACTGTAGCAGGTTGTCTCTTTTTCCTTGCCATCAGCGGCTGCAGGTGGCGGAGGAAGGAAGAACAGAGCCTCCCTTAAGACAAAGGATTTCATGCACTAGGAGGCCAGGCAAGTTTTCTGCACGCTGCATAGGAAGCAGAATTTCTCTCTGCAGCCCGAGAGCCCTCCATGGAGCTCCCCTGTCCGATCTTCCACACACACCCCTCCCCCGGGATTCAAATTGTTCCTCAGAGACAGACACCACAAGACCAGACCCCCCCCCACCCCCGATCAGCGCCCCAGCATCTGTTCACCGAATTTCCTGGTTTACTCCTAGGAATTATAGAAAAGCTTAGCAGTCAAGAGGGCGAGCCTGGCATCCGCTTGTGCCTGGTTCAGGTTTTGCCTCTGCCATCAGCATCCCAGTATTTCTCCTCCTCTTCACAGTAAGGGAGCAGTAACCTGCCATGCAGAGTTGTTGTAAGGATTACCACAAGATAATGTTCTTGAAGTGCTTTGGGTGGCCCAGTGGGCTCTAGAAGTGACCATTTTCATGTTATCAAAGAGACCAGTGCACAGATAACTGATTGCAGGTAGTCGCATCACTATTCTATCTGCATTTGCATTCTGTGCAGTCTCTCAAAGCAGGATTCTGATGTCATGGAAAAGAGCTTGTCAGAAGTCAGCTTTGTCTGATACATGATGCAAAGACCATCTTTCCTGTTTCACTTTGCAAAGATCTCTCCCACATACAGTCTCTTTCCTCCTTGTACTGACTTCATTCCTTGCCTTTTTATTTTTCTCAGCCCTCAATTTCCATTTTTTCAGAATGTGTATCAGTTTACTTCACCCTCTGGCTCTCCAGCATTCAGAGAGTTTGCTTTTAAGTTTGAACAGAAAGCCTCTTGTGATTTCAGCAGGAAGACATGGTAAGAACATTATTCACCTTGGAAACTTGTAGCAATTGAAATCCTGCCTTTAATGCACAGAAGTTCCATTCCTGCAGAAGATAATTTGGAAGAGCAGTCAGAATCAATAGCCAATGTACTTTGAGTCACATTTGTCCTTTCAGAGAGGGGGGGGGAGAGGGAGAGAGAAGGGGGGGAGTGTGTTCCTCTACAGCCCTCCTCCTAGTGTCATGTGGAAGATGGAGAAACTTTCTGACTGCTGCAGAGAGCCCTGTTTTCATCCAGCAAAGTTCTCTGGATACAGTCCGTTTGGGCACCATAAATGTGCACTGGCTTCCCATCTGTACAGCACAATCCACACATCTTCCAATTGCAAGGATTTTAGCCAGTCTGCCCCACCCACCAATGGGTCTCTTGCAGGAATGCTGTGCGACCATACAGAATTCTCCTTCTCTTTCAGAAGTCAAAGAACTGTAATATGTGGTGGGCTGAAATGTTTTAGAAACATGAGGAAGGTAAATGGCTGGCAGCAGACAGTGAGAGGGAGATACTGTCTGGCATCTGGACAAAAGTCACGGGTTCCCAACCACTGCCAAATCATTTCACGAACTGCGAACCTGCTCAGTTCGAAACGGGTGCATCGTTCCTGGCAGGAAAGAAGCTCCTTTGCCAGTCCTGCCGGTGCACGAGAACCTCTGTCGGAACTGAAGGCCCTTCTGGCAGAAGGAGAGCACCGCGGAGTGCAGGCAAGGGAAGCAGGCCTCTGTCAAGCTCAGCAGCAGGACTAGGGCCATTAGCCAGCTTCGGCTAGCAGCAGCACGCCTTCCTTTGAGTGGGAAGAGACTTCTCTGGGGTGAGTCACACATTAGAGTCCAGGTGGTAGGCATGTGGCCAGTACAAGGACTTTGGGTCAGACACACAGACCTGGGAGTTCAGTGCTGGGAACCCAAATCCCACATGCACGCAGGCCCGATTCAGATAAAGGCCAGATGCTCCAGAAGGAGCTTTCCCCTTTCCCCTCCCATGCTGGTTTTCCAACCTGAAATGGTCCTGGAGAGCCACTATTTGCCCTGCTGGGAAAATTTATACAAGCCCCCCCCCCCCCCCCCCGGTGAGCAAATGGTGACTCCTGGGCCATTCCAGGTTGGGGAAATGGGGGAGGGGTCTGAAACCCCTTTTCTTTGCATGCAGCTGTCCTGATTGGATTGGGCCTGCACACCTCTGGGAGAAGTTCCCGACCGGCCGGCAACTCCAAGAATGTGTCTGTGGGAAGGCCGCATGGGGCTTGAGGTTTACTTGGGGGGGGGGCACATTTCTGCAGATCTTTCTTCAAGAAGAAAATGTTGATATGAAATAGGTGGTTCCCCCCCCCCCCATTAATATTTAATTGCATTGCACAAAAGATAACTGTCTCCTTTTGATGAGTCTTCCTGATGGAATGGGGGCAAATGCTGTTTGATGTTCCAGTGGCTGGTGACAGCTGTCAGCCATGTTGTTCAGCACGAATGGCTGTTGTTTGGCTCACAAACCCCTCCAGATTGCTAAATGAAGCCAGGCTGAGATGAGAGAGTGGTTTTCTTTGCAAAGGCCACATATTTTAAACTGTGTTCTGAACTCCTGTGCATGGAGTGCTTGGGGCTGTGGAAGCAGTTGCATGAATCTGCCCCTTTAGGCTGCTGATGGGGACCTAGATGGACAGCATGGGAGGCCTGGCTGCCTGGTGGGCTGCTTTTAGCAGCAGCCCCCGCCGGCCAGGGAGGCGTCCTTTCCTGTCGGGTGCCCCCCCCCCCCCTCCTCCTCTGGCCAGGATGGCCCTGGGCGCACTGCCTTCCGGGAAGGGAGCATCTTTTTCCCCGCCCGGGGCCTTTTCGAGCTCTCTCGTTTCCATGGCCGCCGTCGTTTCCCGGCGTCCAATTTCTCTCCCATTTTCGGGGCGGTCAAGCGGCCTGCTTTCCTCTCCTGGCCCTGCGGCCGAATGGGAAGCGAGCCTGCCGGAGGCGGCTGGGGCCGGGGAGCCTTCGCGCCGCCAATCCCCTGTGCCGAGGCCGGCAGCGGCGTCCGGGGAGGGCCGGTTTGCTCCGGCTGAGGCGGGGCCTGGGGGAGGCGGCTCTTCTTGAGCGCGCCCTGCCCTGCCCTGGCCGGCTGGGCTGCGGCGCGGAGAAGCGCTGGGGTTGGAGGCGAGCACTGGCAGGCCGCGGGTTCACTGGTGAGTGGCGCGGGCGGGCCGCCGGGGTCTTCTCTGCGGTGGCGCCTGCTTCTGCTCCTCCCGCTCTGCTCGGCGGGAGGAGGCCGGGGCTCGTCTGCGGCATCTGCCCTCGGAGGAGGTTTAGCGCGGAGACCGCGGAAGGGTCCGAGCCCGTACCCGAAAGAGAGGGCCTGGCTCCGCGGACGGCGCTCGTCGTTGCTGCTTCGCCGGGCTTCCTCGCCGGCTTCTGGGGACGGGGCGCGCGCGGGCTGGGCTCCGAGGCAGACTTGCCGCCGGGCGCGGAGCCGGCTTCTTCGGTGTTATTTTGCCCCGCTTTCGCCCCGCAGAAGGTTGGGGGGGGGGCTGGCCTGGAGCCTCGCCCCGCAAGAGAGAGCCGGCCAGGGCGAGGCCGCGTCTTAGAGGATGCCGCCCCTCCCCGAACAGAGAAGGCAACGGGGGTCTCCCGGCGCTTGGCTGCCGCTGGCTCCCGCGTCCCCTAGAGAAGATCCGGATCCGGAGTAGAGGAGCAGAAGGAGCTGCTGCTGGAGGCTGCTGCTTCTCCTCTTGGAAGCTGCCCTTGGCTTCTAGTGCTCTCTCTGGACCATGTTCTTTTCTAGGACAGAACAAAACTTCCTAATGTCCGCGGGGGGGGGGGGGGGAGTTGCTCCGGGTGTTTTTCATTACTCAGAAGTAGTCCTCTCCCTTGGGAGCCGCAAGGGGAACTAGTGGAAGTTTGGGGGGGGGGGGGCGGGGTGTGTGTGTGTGTGTGTGTGTGTGACCAGGCCGAGGCGGCTTCCTCTGCAGGCCGGGGGACATGAATGTGAACAGGGCGGTTTGGTTTTCTCTTTGGATGGCCAGTAAGTGCCGGTCTTGTGTATGGTGTCAACATGAGCCCATGCTTCTCTGGGCCAGGAACCAAAACACCACTCAGAGGTGACCTGCTCAGCCGGATGGGTGCATGGCCAGTTCAAGGGCAGGGGAAGGGGAGACTGCCCTCCAGCTGATTCCTCCCGGGGGGGGGGGGGGGGGGAACTGAGCCACACACACACACAGAGGCATGAGGGCTCCTCGACTGGCAGGGCAGAGGGTATGGAAGCACGCAAGGCTGGGGGAGAATTCAGCAGGTGCTGTGCTGTCCCCTGAGCAGAACCATCAAGCACAAATCAAATCTCAGTTTCCCTTCAACATCTGTGGGTGCTGAGCTCTTTGTTTTCAAAATTGTCTTACCCACTTAAGTGCAGCACACATAAATAATTCTTGGAGAGTCATGACTACCTGAAGTACCGGAACAGACGGCACCTTGTGTCGCTCATCCAGTTGGCGCAGAGATCCTCTTGTTACCTCTTTTGCAGCAGGCTTTTGCACGCAGGTAACAGCACTGCTGTAACTGAGCATCTTCATGTGTCCACCAGTGCTTTTGGGAGGGGCAGTGGCAGGGCACCTGGGCAGGAATGCCCTACTTAGCCATGTGGGTTCTCTCTCTCTCTCTCTCTCTCTCTCTCTCGTGCCTGTCCAGAGCCATAGGGCAGGCCCTAGCAGCCGTGCATGTTCAGAGGAGCTGTTCTGCAGAAAGGCTCTGCTTTCTAGATCAGGAGTAACATATATTATTCTAATTGATATTATGTCCCAAAAAGGTTTTGAGATGGCCAGCTGAATTCTACCGAGAGTGTTTTGATTGAAAATGTATCTTTATTGATTGCCAAAGAAGAAAATCATTCTTAAAATGAAATCCACAGTAAAACCATATCCCTCCGAGAAAATTTCTGAGTGGCAGGCTGAGATTAACATCACCAAATTGGATTTGTTCTCCAGCCCTTTGATGTAATCAGCAGCTGGAGGATGGTGTTGCCCTTGCCGTGCTCCTGGCGATGGTGGAGAATGAAATGAGTGTTCTCGGGCCCCTCATTCCGGCAAGACAGCGAGAGATTACTGGTGGGCTCTCGCTGGTTGAAATCGCCTGTATTGATTCCAGCTGCACCTGAGGCCTCCCGGGAGAGAGGGCTGTTATGCCGCAGGGGCTCCAGGGGCCAATTAAAGGGCAGGCTTGGCAAGGGGGACCATGTGAAGGGCGCAAGGGACCGGGTGGGGATGCATGCCACCAGTTAGGGTAGTGAAGTGTGCTGAGCAAGAAGAAAGCTTTCTGGGGCCCCACAGCTTCGTACCATCCATACCTCCCTTGGTGGGAAAGCTCTGCCCCAAGCCCAGCCACTTGCCAGTCCAGAGGTCAGCATCTTTCTCTGGGCTGACCCTCCCCCTTTGCCCAGGCTGTGCAGTGATCTGGGAAGCCCCAAGCCCCTCCCCTGCCTTCCTGGCTTCCCCTTTACTGCCAAGGAAACACCTTGCCTTTCTCAGAGGAGAGCTTCCTTGACCAGGGTCTGGTCAAGGCAACAAAACTGGCCTCTTCCCTCCAACACATCTTGTATTCAGGGCTGTGGGCTTCAGTTGACCTCTGTGTGTTGTTGAAAGTGGGATGTGGGGCAGGGTGAATAAGTGCTAAGCTAAAACATGAGCAGGAAGAGAATACCTTGGGAAAGGTGTCAGGATCCCCAAGCCAATGGCTCGCTCTGTCTTTCCTCTCCGCTTTCTTGAAGAACCTTAGAAGTAGTTCCAAGAGGGTAGTGCTGGCTTGGGTGTCTGGGGAGGCAGACCAGTGGGTTTGCAGGCACAAGAGGGACACAGAGAGAAAGAGAGAGAGATTATCTGTCTCACAATCACATTTTCAGCTATTGCTAAGCTAAGCAATTGGCAATGGTCCGCTGTAAGAATACAAGGAATCAAGGCAACAGGAGTCAAACTGGCCACATACTGATAAGCCTGGAGCAAGATCTGACTTTGCATAAAAAGCTTTTTCCTTTCTCAAGAAGGCTCTGATAAAAATCTGTCAATAGAACTTTTGCTCTGGGGGGCATGAAAATAACAGAATAGAATGCAACATAGGTGATTTCACTTGGAGGAGAGGCCTGCGCCGCCCCAGTCAGTGTCCCCACAGAATAACTTTGGTTGCTTTGAAACTCCTGGACCACAGAACAGAATCCAGATTAATTTTATGTTGGGAGCTGATCAATGAGCAGGAGACACTGTAAGCAAGTCAGGTAGGTTGGGGACTGACCCAGGTTATCCTAGTTTAGGGTGGCTGTAGCTCACAACAAGAGCTTCATCATCCTAGCTGAGCAGGGCTATGCTAGAAAAGAAAAGGCCAGGGGAGGGGGGCTTGTTTATCTCCTCCTGCACCAATGAAGATAATTTGGAAATGATTGTAAGGCTTGCCATCAATAACAGATAAGTGAGGTTCAATTTTAACAATTTTGTCCATATATTCCAACCACATGTAAAGGAATTCCCCAGAAGGTGTCCTTTTGTGATTGGCTTAATTAAACATGGTGGGCTGGAGCCAGCCTGCAGTCCATCCGCAGTTGCAGAAAGGTGGTATGTCAATGTAGCTGGCAAATAGATCAGATCATGTGTCTTTGCTGATACGTCTCCCCTTCCCCGCCCTCCTTCCTCCCCAGGTCACCTCACCATGAAGACCTCTGTTCAGGCTCTGGCTCTCTGGGGGGAGCAAGCCCCAGCCCACAGCATCACCGCCATCCTGATCACGGAGGACCAGAGGACAATTGTCACGGGAAGCCAGGAGGGGCCCTTGTGCCTCTGGGACCTGCTGCCAGAACTAAAGGTGTGTGCTGCTGCTGCAACTAGTACTGTCCTCCCCCCCCCACACCTTCTCAGGCCTCCCCATGTGCATTCTCTGGCACCGCAGGAAGGGAGATTACTGTGAGAAGATCAGCAAGGGACAACAAGGGCGGACCACCACCAAGACTTGGCATTTGTGCATCAGGTGCAAAAGTGTCGCTATAATCAATTCCAATTTTTTGCTTATAGCCTTTTGCCATTAGGCATGCTTTGTATCTTTCCATACTACTGGGGCTTTTTTTGTAGAAAAGGCCCAGCAGGAACTCATTAGCATAATAGGCCACACTCAATGGCAGAAACTCATTAGCATATCAGGCTACACCCCTGACAGTGCAGCTTATTAGCATATTAGGCAGGGGGGAGCTGGGAAAGAAAGGCATTTTTAACATGCCTGGGTTCCCTGCCTGCCCTTTTCCAGCTGCAACATGTCAGCTAGAGAAGGGAAGGGAGAGAGAGGCTTTTCCTTATCAATTTCACTCTGGGCTGACTGGCAGGGAGTGAAATTGACAAGGAAATCCCTAGGGGCTCCCCAGAGGGAAAGAGGGCATTTTAACCTGCTGCCTTTCCCTCTTGTGTGTACAGTGGGGAGGGCAGCGTGCTTTGCAGCCACGCATGCCAGAGGTTTTGGTTGTAGGCGTGGCCAACTCAGGAGCCAGCCGGAACTCCATTCCTGTGCGTTCCTGCCCCAAAATAGCCCTGCATGCTACCATCAGGATTGTATTTCACCTTCAGCACCCATTCGTTGTCAATATCTTCCCCTCTAGGAGGTGATTTAGTAAGTGTCCAAGCTTGTTTCTCATGGAAGGATTCAATTCCATCATTCATTGCTTTCATCCATTTGCTTTTCTCTGGTGCGGGTAGTCGATTTATGTCTCCCCAGTCTGAAGGTTCTCTGACAGGTTGCAAAGTTGCACAATACAAATGCCAAGTATTGGTGGTGGTACACCTTTGTTGTCCCTTGCTGATCTTCTCACAGTAGTCACGGTTTCTGTCTTTGTTGGCCTAAGGTGTCCTTCTTCCCCTTCTGATTCAGTACTTGTGAAGGTGGGCCTGCCTGAGCACAGGTGGTCTCTACGGCTTGCCAAATGGCACCCCGCTGGGCATCTCTTCAAGTCTTACACATTCTTGGCAGATCCAGGTGGGGTCGCCGTGTTGGTCTGAAGCAGCAGAACAAAGTTTGAGTCCAGTGGCACCTTTAAGACCAGCAGAGTTTTATTCGTGGTATCAGCTTTCATGGGCAAGTATCTGAGGAAGGGTGCTTGCACATGAAAGCTTATACGGTGAATAAAACTCTGCTGGGGTTAAAGGTGCCGCTGGACTCTCACACTTTGTTCTACATTCTCAGCAGTGGTTTTTTGAATGCGCAGTCTAGGCCACTCTATGTTGGTATGAGGCTTCGTGGATGTGAAGTGCAAAAGCACCCTCTTCTGCAGGGCTCCTAATCATCTCAATCCATCTTTGTAGAGCCCCATAAGGATACAGAGGAAGCCAAAACTAGCATGCCACACTCCCCACACACACACACACCTGGGCCTGTGTGTCCTGTTTGTCCCTGCGGAACAGAAGAATGGGCTTGCATCTTTCCTTAGTTTCTCACCAACTCTGCTTTTCCATTGTCATGAGATAACTTCTTGATCTTCTAGATTTCATCAAAACAAATCCTCTTGGGTCACACAGCATCTGTGACATGTTTGGCCAAAGCGAGGGACTTTGAGAAGCAGCCGTATGTGGTTAGTGCTACGGAGAATGGGTCAGTCACTTTGTATTTCAGTAGCAATAACATTCTTTTTTAATGTTCATTGGTGGAAGTGAAAAGAAAGGAAAGATTTTTCTTTGATATAAACCCACAATTTAAAAAGTGTTTATGGATCCACTGCTGTGCTGCCTCCCTGAATGGGAGAAACAAGGTATGCCCAGCACTTTCGCAGCAGTGCACACAACTGAATACGACCATAAAGCCCTGTGGGAATCACCAGTGGTCCTCCCGAGAGAGTGTGTGCCTTTTTTTTTACAGCCCTGGAAAGTGTAGCTGCTGGGCTGGGCGGGGGGGGGGGGGGGGGGCATTCTTCTTCTTTTGCAGAGGCAGATCAGAGCCCTGCTTCCCAGGAGCCGGGGGGTCATCTGTGGAAGAACCAGATGTATTACGCTTCAGAAAACATGCAGTTTAAGTTTAGCAAAACCCAACTTGTTTTCTGCAGGATCAGCCTACAATATCCCAGCCACTGCTTAAAGACTGCCAGTGCGGGGGAGCTCACCAACTCCCTGGGCAGCTGATTCTACTGTGGAACAACTCTTACTATAAAAAAGTTTTTTCTAAGATCCAGCCAGTACCTTCCTGCCCTTAACTGAAACCCATGATTGTGAGTCCCCTCCTCAGCTGCCAACAGGGACAGCTCCCTGCCCTCCTCTGAGTGACCCAGCCCTCCCAGTACTTCAAGAGAGCAGTCCTGTCCCCCCCTCCGCCTCCTCTTCTCCAGACTGAACCTTCCCAAGAAGTCCCTCCGCCTCTCCTCCTCGCAGGGCTTCTTGGTCTCCAGGCCCCGGATCATCCTCGTCACTCTCCTCTGCCCCCGCTCTGTTCTGCCCACATCCTTTTTGAAGTGAGGCCTCCAGAACTGCACACAAGACTCCAGGCGTGGCCTGACCAAGGCAGGGGACAGCGGAAGAATGCCATGACCTGGCAGTAACCCGGGCTCTCTTTTGGCAGGGAAATGTGCATTTGGAACGTCACCAGTGGCCAGTGCATTGAGCGTGCGCAGCTCCCCTTTAGGCATACGGCCATCTGTGTAAGTACAGCCCCTTCTTGGTGGGGTTTTCCCGCCCTCTTCCGAGGGGATTCTCCCAGCACCAGCCTGAGGAGCTGCCTTTGTGAGCCAGTGCCGGCCTGGTGCATCAGAAACGCCTGGCCTCTCAGTGCTTTCCAGGAGCCAGACCGGCAGAAATGTCAGGCACGGGCAGTCTGCCCCTCCTGGGACACTTGAGCCCAGAGCATCCCAGACGCTGCCTGGATGGCACTTCTGCCTCTGCTCGGCACTGCACCGGTGCCACTGCCCCGGGGGCCTCTTTGGCACTCAGCACCAAAACTGGGAAGAGCTGCAGTGCGGAAGTGGGTGCTCTTCCTCTCTCTCCTCCCGGCTTTTCGGTCTTGCACAGCTGCGGTGGATGCATGTTCTGCACTGTGCTGAGTTCTAAGTATCTAGGAGGCTTTGGACTCTGTTCATCTCAGCTTGCCTCATAGACATGGTCAATGTTTACAGGATTATGCATGGGATAGAGCAGGCCGAGAAAGATGTCCTCTTCTCCCTTTCTCACAATACAAGAACTCGGGGGCACTCGATGAAATTGCTGAGCAGTCGGGTTAGAACAGATAAAAGGAAGTCCTTCTTCACCCAAAGAGTGATTAACACATGTGGAATTCACTGCCACAGGAGATGGTGGCGGCTACAAGCATGGAGGGCTTCAAGAGGGAATTAGCTAAACATATGGAGCAGAGGTCCATCAGTGGCTATTAGCCACAAAGTATAGATAGGAACTCTCGGTCTGGGGCAAGGGATGCTCTGTATTCCTGGTGCATGGTGGGGGGGCAACAGTGGGAGGGCTTCCTGGCCCCACTGCTGGACCTCCTGAGGGCACCTGGGGTGTTTTTGGCCACTGTGAGACACAGAGTGTTGGACTGGATGGGCCACTGGCCTGATCCAACATTGGCTTCTCTTATGTTCTTATGACATGGTGGTGCTGGGGATGAGCCATCTGATGCAGGGATCAAGCGTATGCTCCATATCAGCATGGTGGGTGTGGGGGGCATCTCTGATGAAGCTGCCTAGACTATGTTGCAGTCCCTGGCCAGCACCTCCCCATCTGCTTTGGCAAGGAGGGCCCAGAACCCCCTGCCCCCGGCTGCTATGAAGTGGGAAGGGCTGCCCTTGGGGGCAGTTTCCCTTCAGGAAGAGGAGACTCCTAGTGCCAACCTAGGCTTTGTGCTGCGGTCTGGCCTGCCTATGTGAATGGAGCCAGGACAGATTTTAAGGGAAGTGAGACGTCCGTGCCAGTTTCTAGCATGCAAATAAGGAAACATGTGTGGTCTTGTTGGTTAACCTTTTGTGGCTGCTTCCCTTCGCCTAGTATTACCACAGCTCATTCCGAATGACAGGAGATGGCTGGCTTCTGTGTTGCGGACAATACAATGATATCCTCCTCATTGATGCCAAAACACTGACTGTCCTTCACACCCTGACATCGTCTCAGTCTTCCAACTGGATCAGCTGCCTGTGCTTGGTTCACTCCCCACGGATCCAAGGTATGCTTTGCTGCCTAGAGCCAGAAGGGGGCACTGGGCAGAGACAAGTGAGGGCCCAGGGGCACCATGACAGGTGTGGCCGTAAGGGCCTGAGGGAAAAGGCCTTCACGGCACCATGGCCAACACAGAGCGATGCGGGGCTGAAGAGGGGCCAGCTGCACCATCTTCTGTCTCCCGCTCTCTACCGGCCCTCCCTGGGCCTCCTCTGCTTCCTCGAGTCCTCTGTATTCCTTTCTCCTCTTGGCTGCGTCCTCCATCCTTCTTTCCCTGGGCCTCTCACTGAGACCCGGCTTCCCTTGTCTGAGGCAGACTGAGTGCCCTAGGAAGGAGCCAGTCATGAGCCTGCTTCTGGCAGCTGGAACAGGCTTCCACTCTGCTGCACTTTGAAAGGATACGTCTCATTTCATCCCCCCCTGCTCACGTTAGTGGTGTTGGGCGAGGGCTCAGGCCACAGCAGGCAAGTGGAAGATGCAGGTCATCCAACTGCTGAGCAGCCCATGGGTTCTGCAGACTTTCAGCCAGTACTAGCTGCTGAGCTCCAGGAGGGGAGGAATACAAGGGTGAGCGAGCCAGCGCTTTGATGGCTTTCCACTGTTTGGTTCCTAGGGAGTGCTGGACATCTGGGGATACACTTGTCTGGGGGGTGGTAGGCCACAGGTAGGCCGAGCACCACCCATTCCCTTTCCCTCCTTCTCTGGCACCAGGCTTGCCAAGGGGTTGTGGAGGAAGCGGGCAGAGTGTGTGCTGATGAGCAGGGAGCGTTCCATAGAGTCACAAGGCCTAAATTTCATACCAGCCTTGCATAGTGATGCAAGTGGAGCTCCAGGGTTGCCCAGCCATTGCAAGGCTGAGAAGCAGGAAGTCCCCAGTTAACTCCCTCTCTTCTGCCAGAAACCCAATTGGATGCCCAAAGCCCGTCAGGGCCTCCCCCCCCCCCCCCCCCCCCAGCAGCTGTATGAGGATAAGCGTTATGGGGCTGTTGGTGAGGATTGCAGAAGGTGGCTGTGTCAGTCTGCAACACCAAAATAAAACCAAAGTCTGGTGGAGCTCCGAGGGTGGGGTGGAAGGATGACAGTGGCCCTGGAGCAAGCCCAGTGGAGGCACCGCAGACCAGCACGGCAGGGGTCCCTGAGAATGGGCAGCAGCTCACTCACTGCTCCCTTCTGGAAACTGACAGCAGGAAAAGACAACCGGTGAGCTGGCAGCAATCACCGGTGCTGATGAACCAGCTGGTCCCTGAGGTGCTGGCTGGGGCTTGGCTGTGCTTGTGCCTGGCTACAGACGTGTGGCCCTCTAGGGCAGTGGCCTCCTGGGAAGGTTCCCTCTCAGTTAAAGGGTCAGCCCACCCCCCCCCCCCCCGTGGGGCACCTCAAAGACCGTTGCTCCAGTAGGAGCTTGGGGCAAGACCGCCCTTGAGAGCATTCCATGTTCTTGGTGCCGCAGAGGACCCCCACCCCCAAGACGCCTTATCCCTTGACAGTAGTGGTCCTCCGTGTCATGGCAAATCCTTGGGTGGTGGGGAGTGGATGAGTATGGACGGGATGAGGAGCGAGCATTGCTGTTCTTGGGCACTGTGTGAGAAGAACCTAGTACTTGTACAGCCATTCACAGTCACTCAAGGTAACTCTCCTTGTGTTTGGGGGACCATTTTTCATTAGAAGTAGATGCGAGAGGGAGGGAGGGCTGTGGTGGTGAGGTGCACCCCCCATTTCCTGCTTTACGCCAGCCAGAATCTGAGCTCTGCATTTGCCCCACCCCCCCACTCTCTCCTGCATTTTCACTAAGCCCATCTCTGCTCGCTGCTTTCCCGCAGAGGATTCCCTAATTGCTGTATCAGCTTCAGGAGACCTCAAAGTCTGGGACTTGTCCTCCTCGGTGACCAGGATACAGGTAAGGGCTTGCCCCATCCATCAGTGGAACAGCTAGATTCATGTCTGAAGACACTCAGGCCACACCAGATGTGCTGTTAGGAAATCTACCGTGTGTGTGTGTGTGTGTGTGTGTGTGTTCGTGTTCAGACTGGGACCCATTAGCCTAAGGGGAGACTCTGCTGCTGGTGTTTCTGTGCAGCTGCCATGCCCTCTCCTTCCTGCTCATGCCCTTGATGAGGCTTTTCAGAGTTTCGCCTTGTGGGTTTCACGGGAAGGCTGAGTGAGCTCTCTGGGCGGCACCCTGGGGTGGATGGGTTGCTGTTCCCAGTGTCCAGCAGCACCGCAAGGTCCTGCTTCCTTTTGCTTTTCATGTTTAGGAGAAGCAGCTTGTTGCTGAGAGGGAATCCAAGTCTCTGGACTGCACGTCCTGCCATGCCATCAGATTCTGCCCGTACACCGAGAGACTCCTCTTGGCTGTGTTCTCCAGCTGCTGGAAGGTACAGGCTACAGCCTCCGGCAGGCCAGGCTGCTCCCTTTCCGGTCAGGTGTAAGGGAGAGGCCAGGCCAGCCAGAGAGGGTTTATCATCAGGGCAGCTGTGACTTGCCCCTCGGCCCTCAGGAGGAGGGCGATGAGTCCCTCAGGACACCAGCTAAACAGTGGCATTGTGGGGTGGGGGTGGGGGTGGGGGTGGGGGACTGCTCCCAAACCACACCATCCGCTCAAGAATTGTGAGAATGCTAAGCTGTCAGAAACCGACAGCATCAGAGTTTACAGTCTACATGGTGTTTGTTTTACAAATGCAGCCAATCTTACATATGCTATGCTGGTTTAATTTCACTGAAGAGGAAATCTTATAACACCATAGATAAAGCACATAAAATAAAATACATTAAAAACATAAAAACCAGAATTTTAAATCACAATTCAAGACTGCTAGTAAACCTAACCAAGTGCAGTCCTACATAAAACCATCTTCAGCTGCCTTGAAAAGACAGACAGTAAGGGAGGAGGAGAAGAGGAGATTGGATTTCTACCCCGCCCTTCACTCCCCAAGGGAGTCTCAGAGCAGCTGACAGTCTCCCCTCCCCTCCCCTCCCCTCCCCAGACACTCTGTGAGGCAGGTGGGGCTGAGAGAGCTCTGGCAGAAACTGCTCTTTTCAAGGACAGCTGTGACAGAACTATGGCTTGCCCAAGGTCACCCCTGCAGGTGCCAGTGGAGGAGTGGGGAATCAAACCCGGCTCTCCCCGATTAGAGTCCGCGCGCACTTCACCACGACCCCAGACTGGGAGTCAGGCACACCTCACTGGGCAGGTGGTGCTGTCCATGGGGCTGCCACTGGAAAGGCCCGCTCTCATGTATGCACCTTTGGTGGATGGGACAGTCAGGAGGGCCTCCCCTGTAGCCTTGATTCCTAGGCAGGAATTCCTGGGCAGGAAGATGTGGGAGAAGACAGTCCTTCGGATACCCTGGCCCCAGCTTGCGTCAGACTCGGCACTGTTACAAAACCAAGGTCCAAAGAGCCCAGCTGCTCCTTCTCCACAGTTTCTAGGGCAAGGGAGAGTCTTACTTGGCTCCACTGACAGCGTGTGCTGGCAGTGGAGCTTCAGTGTGTGTCTGTGGGGGGGGGGCATCCCTTGGCTTGCTTATTTACTTATCGAATTTCTACCCTGCCCTCCCAGCCAAGGCTGGCTCAGGGCAGCTCAGGGAAGTGCTGCTGGCTGCCTGCATTATGGAGAAAGAGAATGGGACCCTGCACAGAGGCCATCTGTGCCAGTGGGAGCTTCTTGCACATCCCAAACGGAGCTCTGGATCTGGAGTGGTGGTGGGGTGGTTGAGCAATAGTCAGCCTCTGCGTTACACGTCCCAAACTGCCCTTTTCTTACTTGGAGAGTATTTGAGGGGGAAACTCATTTGTTTGGTGTCGTGGTTAAGTGTGCGGACTCTAATCGGGGAGACCCGGGTTTGATTCCCCACTCCTCCACTTGCACCTGCAGGGGTGACCTTGGGCTCTGTACCAGCTGTTCTCTCAAGGACAGTTGTCTCACAGCTCTCTCAGCCCCACCCACCTCACAGGGTGTGTGCTGTGGGGCGGGGAAGGGAAAAGGAGTTTGTAAGCCACTCTGAGACTCCCTTGGGGAGTGAAAGGCGGGGTATAAATCCAATCACTTCTTCTTCTTCTTTTTGAATCTTTATCCAGCAGAGGTGTTTATGTTAGATACATATTGGGTACTACTATTTTCTGGTAATATTTTATTTGTTTCTTTCTAATTCTGTTTGAGGGGGCAAGACAGAATTTTTATTTTCAATAGGCAAGAGCCCGTGTATGTTCTACTGAGTGATCTTTGTGACTTCAGGTGTACGATTACTGTGATTTTTCCTTGCTGTGGACTGAATCCAGTCCCAACAGCCAGTACTGGGCTGGGGGAGAAGTCCTGGCAGCACACCAGCTGGTCGTTTGGACGGAGGCTGGCCAAGGCTACATCTACCAGCTGCAGAACAGGTGGGTGCAGGTGGGAAAGCACAGACAAGTTTGGGGTTCCAGCTGATCCTGTGGAGCTGGCTGTGGGAAATCCTTCCCATGGTTCCAGAGAACCAAATGTGGAGCAAACGCACTGTGGCAGAAGAGGCTTTGTTAGGGGCTAACAGCTGCTGGCCTTTCTGTTGTCTGACAGGGGTGAGATTAGCCGTGTCAAAGATGGGCAACGGGCATTGGGGCTTTGTGGGGGAAGGGCCGTCAGGTGGGCATGGGGATCTTTGGCGCTCCCTGCTTGTCACAGAGGTGCTTTCTTCTGAAGCTCAGCACCTTTCATTCCTCCCTCTCCCTCCCTCTCTCTCTCTCTCTCCTTTCATGTACCCAGTTGCCTTTCACGGACCAAACAGCCCTCCGATCGAAGAGCACTCAAAGAATCCGTCTGTCCTCTTCTACTTTGTTCCACAGCTGTGAGAGATAAGGAGGTAACACTAATGGCTGCCCAGTGCTGTTGGCTGCAGCAGTCCCTGGTTAGTGCAGGCAGCTGAGGTGCAGGTGGAGCTCACCAACTTTGGATGGACTTTTGAAACTCAAAACTCGAAAATTGCCCTTTGCCTTAAATGGAATGAATGAGCCATTCTGAGGACAGGGGGGAGAACTGCAGATTCACCAGTCTGACTCCTGTGTAATGTTGCTCCTCAGAGAGAGTGTTATTTGAGCTTTATCCTCTGGATTATTAAGATCAGCAGATAGACCCTGTTCTGTGTCTCAGCAGCAGAATGTTCAGCGGTGTGTAGGAGCAGGGCTTTTTCTATGGTGGCCCCAGTGTGCATCAGCACAACTCTCACTTCGGGAGGAAACGTGTAAAGGGCCACCTTTGGGAGAACTTCACTGCTCCTGACAATCCAATCTGCTGCTTCTTAATCTGTTGCTGTGTATGTTTGCTAGGCTCTTTAAATCTTTAATCTACCTTGAACACTGTAAGAAGGAGAGGGGAGAAATATATTAACATTATCAGAGGGAAAAGCATGAATGACTGAGTTCCAGTATCTGGTTAAAAGCTACACTGAGTCACAGTCCAAACTCAGTTTCCTACAGCCTGGTCAGCGGGTCACCTCCACCAAGCCCCGGAGGAGCGGCAGGGCAGAGCCTCTGCCAGCCTGGCTCTGCCCAGCAGTCTTCAGGTTGCTGCCAAGATCTGCTCTCTTGACTTGCCACAAGGTAATCGATTTGAGTTTGTGTGTTTCTTCCTTTGACAGAGTTTCTCGTACGTGATGGGCTTTATGAATGAAAGAAAGGAACCCTTTTATAAGATCCTTTATTCTGGAGATGCTTCTGGGAGAATCACTTTGTGGCATATTCCCGATGTGCCAGTTTCAACTCTGGATGGCTCTCCAAAAGGTCAGGGCACCTTCTGGTCTTTCAAAGGAGCAGTAAAGGACTCTATAAACGGGAACTGATCCAGGGGGGTGGATGCCTCCCCTCCCCATTCTGGACATGTTTGAAGGGAGGCAGGGAAACAGGCACCTTTGGAAACTTGGCAAACACTGTAGGACTCTAAACTCTTGCACTCAAGTGTCGCAGCCCCTCTGCTTCATTTGCAAGTTCCATTTGTTGCTAAACGTGGGATTCTTTCAGAGTGCTCAGATCGCATACCGCAGGGGTCCCCTGCATGGTTCCCACTGACACCTACCTTTCTTGGTGCCCACCAGGTCTTTCTAAAAAGTGGGTGGGGCCAGGTGGGGATGCTGCCCAACAGGGCTTCTGGTGGGCCGCAGATTGAATCACAGAATCATAAGAGTTGGAAGGGACCTCCAGGGTCATCTAGTCCAACCCCCTGAACAATGCAGGGAATTCACAAATACCTCCCCCTCCCCCACACCCAGTAACCCCTGCTCCATGCCCAGAAGATGACAAAAAACTTCCACAATCTCCAGCCAAACTGGCCTGGAGAAAAATTGCTTCCTGACCCCAAAGTGGCAACCAGCATTTCCCTGGGCGTGTCAGAAAGGGCCACAAGAACTGAGGCAATCCTTCCTTCCCTTTCTTCTTGTGATCTGCCTAAGTTCACAGAATCAGCATTGCTGTCAAATGGCCAGATGGCCTCCGTTTGAAAACCTCCAAAGAAGGGGAGCCCACCACCACCTCCCGAGGAAGCCTGTTCCACTGAGGAGCCGCTCTGACTGTCAGGAAGTTCTTCCGCATGTTTAGCCGAAAACTCTTCCGATTTAATTCCAACCTGTTGGTTCTGGTACCGTACGACCTTCCTGGGGCAACAGAAAACAACTCCGCCCCATCCTCTTATATGACAGCCCTTCAAGTACTTGAAGATGGTGATCATAGCCCCTCTCAGTCCTCTCCTCTCCAGGCTAAACAGACCCAGAGCTCCTTCAGCCTTTCCTCATAGTCTTTGGCTATGCAGATTAAAATAACATTGTTTCAGTGGCAGCTGCCACAACATTGTTTTTAGATTTATTTATGTATTGTTGAGACTTTTAGGCCTCCCTTCCCTGCAAGCAGGGCTCAGAGCAGTTTACAACAGAATAAAAACACAATAATCCAAGTTAAATTAAAACTGTGTGAAAACCACAGTACAGAGACACCCCTGTTTCTCCCCTGTTCTTGGGCCTTTGTGCGTATGGCTCCACTTCCAGCACCAGCCATTTTGTGGTTGTGCCCCCACAGCCCTGGCTCAGACTCCCAAAGGTGCCCACATGCTCAAAAGGGCTGGGGACACACACACACACACACACACACACCCGACTGCAGGAGGCCATTAGGTCAACCCTGCATTGGGCCGGAGGATGTCACCCTCCACCGGGCCTCCTGCACTCGCCTAACTGTTTTTCCTCCTCAGAGATCCCCATAGCGGCCTCCTGGACTCTCCAGGATCACTTTGATGCTCATGGTTCTGCGGCTGAAGGCATCCTTGACCACCTCTGTGGGGCTGGCCAGGGGGGCAGAAGGGGCCCCGGCTCTTCCGTGTACATCTCCAGTCTTGATAAGCTGGTGTGGGGGTGTGAAGATGGGAGGATCGTCATTGCTCCGGCTCTGCAGGCTGTCAAAACCCGGCTGCTAGAAGATCTCCCTGTACTGAAAGGTGAGCCACTGAGCAGGCAGCTGTGCTGAATGTCAGCGACTGACTCCCTGGCTGAGGCGGCATGCTGACAAAGTGTTGTTTATTCTTGGCAAAAATATATTCGAGCAGAGTAAAATTGTTAAACATCAGCAGAGTACAGATTGAGAGACTGAGTTCATGTGTATTTAAAAGGTAAACGTTTACTATAAACCTAACATGGGAAATGGTAAACGGGATGCAAAATAACAACAGAACTAGATTCCTACATCTTTACAGCTAGAGAGGTAAACTGGAAGTGAGGGCGCCTCCTCCTCCTCCTCTAAGCAAGGACAAAGTGGCAGGAAGGAGAAACCACGAAATGCTAAAGAGCTGGTCCCTGGTTTCCCCAACCAGAGAGCGAAGGATCTAACAGAGTTTCCCCGGGCTAACTATTGTGTAGACAGATTAGTTACAAACAAACATGTGACTTCCTGTTGACTAATACAAACAACATTAACCCTGAAAATAAAAAGTGTTTTAAACTTGTTATACCCAACACAAAGCCAATCAATCCCATGTGTGCCCATGCAGGTGTGTGTGTGTGTGTGTGTGTGTGTGTGTGTGTGCCTGCTTTGGAGGCCTCTCTTAAAGACATCCTGTTGAGTATGTACCTGAAGAAGTGAGCAGTGACTCAGAAAAGCATATATGTTCAAATAAATGTTGTTAGTCCTCAAGATGCTCCTGGACTTCTGTTTGTTAAGGAAGTCTGCTTTTGCAGCACAAGGACTTTGCTCAGGCTTTTAAAATTCTCACAAAGGTGAGAGTGATCTGTAAAGCAGGTTCCATGGCATATTTGGCGCCTGTGTAAACTGTCCTGTGAAACAAAAATACCATGTCAAATATATTGAGACCTGAAATACGGCAGTCCTGCCTTTGCAAATAGCGCAGCCAGGCTTTAAGTGCATTCGACAGAAACCGGCCAGGCTGGTGCTGCCTGTTACCAGTAGTAGCTGGAAGCACGTGGATGTGTGCAGCACTCAGAGGGCTTCCAGGGGAAGGTGGTGTTTGGATGCCCCTTAGGATGTCCAGAAGGTGGACCTGCTGCATGGACTCCTCCAGGCTCCAGGCTTGCTGAGGTGACAGTGTGGAAGGCCTGAGGCAATCTCTCGAGGCAGAGCGGTCTCCTTGGACGAGGCAGTGTCCTGCGGCTGCAGTGTCCCATCATCGAAACTCCTCTCTTGTTAGGACAAGAGCTCAGTCGTGTGTCCAAATAGATCCAGGCGGGGCAGCCGCGTGGGTCTGAAGCAGGAGAACAAAGTCAGAGTCCAGTCGGGCACCTTTCAGACCCACAACGCTTTATTCAAGGTGTGAGCTTTCGTGTGCGTGCACACTTTGTCGGATGATGAAATGGAATTACAGATCATAGTTGTGTATATAGGGGTGGCTTGTTAAATTAGCATGCAAAATAGTAAAGATGTTTATTAACAGATCAAAAAAAATAACAAGCTCAGTTTCTGGTTATCATCTGTTTGGGTTCAACTGCCGGGGGGGGGGGGGGGGACACACAACATAGGTAATAAATATGTCAGAGCTGGAGACTGATGTGCCCTTAACTGTGAGAACCCAGTCCTTGTGTCTCCCTAGTCTGTGTGAAGAAGAGGCTGGGCCAGGCGGACAGGACTGCTTGGGGACCGAGTGCCCCGTCGTCGGCTCTGGCCTCAGTGCTTCCCTGTCTGTCCTTCCTCCAGACTCCCTGCCTCACAGGATCCTCACTGGCCACAGCAGCAGCGTTACTTCTTTGCTGTATCTCCGCAGCTGGTCTGCCCGCTTTGATCCCAGCTGGCTGGTGTCAGGTAGCCAGGATTCTTGTGTGATCTGGTGGGACATGTTTACGGGAGAGATTTTACATCAGTTCTCTCTGCAGGCTGGCCCTGTCACCCAGCTGCTGCTGTCTTCAGAGAACTACAGAGTGAGTACAGAGCGACAGTGCTTCGGTAGAGAGCCCTCGGCTATCGCTTTGCATGCAGGTGGTCCCAGATTCAATTCCCAGCATCCCCAGTTAAAAACAAGGGTCAGTTCATAGGTGATGTAGGAGACCTCGGCCTGAGATCCCTTGCCAGTTAGAGTAGACAAGGAAAATTCTGGCTCTGTTGGAAGCGGCCTCATGCGTTTCTTCCTGTGGGGGAAGAAATGCTTCAGAGGCCAGGATGGTTTCCTGGGTCCCTCGGGGGGCAAATGTGGGGTTCAACGAGAGCCAGATAGTAGCAAACCAGTCTCATGGCTCCTTAGAGACCAGCAACATTTTGCCTCTGGACTTCTGCTTCATTTTGTGACAGTACAGATGGACACAGCCACACCGCTGCAGTTCTCAAAAGGAGCTGCTGTGGCTTCCTGGCCCTGAGCGGAGGGGAGGGGAAGGGACGGGATTTCGTTCAGCTGGGCTTGCACGTGAGAGCCCACAGTCAGCCAAAACATGGTCATCCCCCCACCCCCGAATGCAACCACTTGGTTCCTTCTTTATGCTGAGCTTTTGGGGGGAGTCTGCATCTGAGCCGCACCCGGTTGACGGAGGACCCAAGCCCAGCTGTGGCCCAGGGCAAGCAAGAGTCTGGAGGAGGGCCCCATGAGCCCCTGGCTGGCTGCTGCAAGGGGGCCTGTGCAGTCTGTTGGGGCCCCTGAGGCTTGTCCTTTCCCACTCCTCTCTACGGCAGCCTCTCTAGGCCTCCTCTCTACGGAGCCCCTGGCTGGGATGGGAAATTGGTCCCAGGGCAAGAGTTGCAGCAGTGCCAGCCCCTGTGCCCACAGACTTCAGTGCTGACTGGGATAATAACTCTGTGCAGGAGGGCCCCACTCCAAATGAGGGGAGGCTGGGCAGGCAACTCAGCAGCTTCGGAGATGCCAGTGTTTCCGTTTTTTAATGGTGATTGTGTTAGCTTCCCTCTCCAAAGGTTTAGTTTCTACCTTTCGAGGATGCACATGCACAAACACCACCTCCTGGTGAGACTTAGATCTTGCTACTTTTTACATTCCTTTACTGGAGTGAATGACAATTGTGTGATGGTGGGACAGTTCTCCGCCCCCAAGCATAGTTTTAATGTGGAGTCTGGGGAATGAGACCTGGGAAGAGACCTGGGAAGGGCCCATTGGTGGTGGTGGTGGTGGTGGTGGTGGAAGAGAGTTGCACATTTTGCCCTCCTTGATGTTTTTAGAGACACATACCTCCGGTAGGTATCGGTGGGTGGTGCCTTGCCGGGGGGGGGGGGGTGTTGGTTGTGTCTTGAGGCAGGGACCAGCTGTCAGGTTAGCTGCACGGTCTCATTTTCAGGGCACAACTAATTTTGTGCAAGGAAACTAAAAGTCAGCAGAAAGTGTGTGTGCTGTATAGTTCTTTTGCCTGTGCACTCTGCGGACATTGTCAGGCTGAAGGGCAGATGCTTGGCGGGGGAACTCTGCTCTTGCTGAGAGCAGGAACAGCATGCACATGTCCCTTCATGCAGTCCCTTTCCCACCCCACCCCCAAGGTCAGATGTGCTGTGATGAGTCAGGTCCATCCAAGCATCCCTCCCTCCCTCCCTCCCTCCTTTCCGCTCTCCTTCCTTGTGCTGTGAAAGAGGGTCAGGCTGGGGGGGGGGGGGAGACTGGCTGGTTGCCAGGGTCACCTGGCAAACTGGACAGCGGAGTGATGATTTGAGGTGGGTCTGTCCATTCCTAGTCCAGCCCTCTGACCGCCACGCCTGTTGGTTCTCTGTCCTCACAGTTCAAGGGCCAGCGGATTGTGTGCTGCCTGTGCAGTGACCACTCGGTGGCGCTGCTGCACTTGCAAGCACGAGCCTGCATCTTGCATGCCAGGAAGCATCTTTCCCCTGTGAGGATGCTCCGGTGGCACCCCTTGGAAAACCTGCTGGTGGTTGGATGCGAGAATGATTCTGTTTCTGTCTGGGACATCGAGACAGGTAACCACCAGCCCACTTCTCTTTTCCTTTCTTTTGCCACCATCCTTTTTTTGCTTGCCCTTGTTGCTTCTGCACGGGCCCTGTTAATTCTTGTTTCAAGAGCTGAACTGAAAGGACAGACCACTGGCACGACCACCTGACCTGTGCTGCCGCTGCTGCCAGTGAGATGGCTTGCCCTCACAGAAGGCCTCCTCTTCTAAAGGGCCGGGGGGGGGGGGGGGTCCAGGCGGCCTCCCTGCCCGCCAGTGAGAGACTGGCGCGGGGCCTGGGCTAAGGCAGGTGGCTGCAGGGATACGCTGCCTGGGCCTGGAGTGGAGGGGGAAGCCATGGCAACCAGGAGCAGGCAAGGCCCATTGGACCGAGGGCAGAGTGGACATTATGCCAGTGGCTGGCACAGTTTGCACAAGGAAAAGGAGGAAGGACAGAGGCCCATCCTTGGCTTCCATTCCCCACTGTCTCTGGAAGCTGAGCCTGGAGCAGGCCTAGTGCCCATCCCAGAAGGCAAGGCTGGCAGGTGGTCCTTCTAGTGGTCGAGGGGAGTCGCTCTACCCCACCACCTGCCTTCACAGCCAGCAGAGCTGGTGAGCTTTGCTCTGACGGGCAAGCTGCCCTTCACAATCCCCTTACGAAGCCATCCAGCCAGCTTATGGCATCTTCCACGCAGTTTCATTTGGAGCAAGGGTGGAGGAAGGGCTTTGCACTGTACAGCTTCACTTAACATTTGTCAGTCTGCAAGAAAAGGTGGAAATCTAATAACAGACGCCAAGACTGGTGTTGTGGGCTGCAGCCGAAGCAAAACGAACGGGCCTCGTGGCTCACACTGGGACAGACCCCTGTGTGTAGGGGAGCTGCTTGCCTGTGCATTGACCGGAGAGGTGTCTCCCCCTTGCCCCCCAGTACCTTTCCCTGCCAGTGGAACAGAAGGCAAGAGCCGTGTGGCATTCGCTCTTGGCAGAGGGGGCACGCACTGTCAGCTGCAGAAACTGATTCGAGACCAGAGAGCTCCATTTAGGAACTAACAACACTGGAAAGGAAGAGGGCCCATGCCAGCTAACTGGAGGGAGGGGAGAGTTCTGAGAAGAAGAAGAAGAAGAAGAGGAGGAGGAGGGGAAACAGCCAGAGGGAAGGAAATGGCTCACAGCAGAGGCGGAAGGCAGAGACCCCACCTTCCTGTCTGGCTCGTTTTCCACACGATGCCCCCTGCAGCAGCTCCTTCTCTTCTTGGATGCTGCGTTGGCTGAGGCCACTCTGAAGGAAAGCAGGCCTCTGCCTCCTGGAACCGTCCTGAGATGTCCTTCTTTTACAGTGACGGTTTTGTCTGTCAAGGGGAAGTGTGTTTCCTTGCAAGACCATTTAGTGGTCTGTGCAGTTGGGGCCTCGTCTAGGGCCAGAGCTGTCCTTTTACAGCTTGGAGGAGCTGGGGGAAAGTCAAAGTGATACAGATGAGACACAGAGAGAGAGAGAGAGAGGGAGAGAATTCCTCCAAAGACGTGACTGGGGAAGGTCTCAGTCATTCTGTGGCTTTGGTCTTTCAGTTAAAACAAGTCTAGCACCCAGGGCCCAAAGTCATTGTATAGTCTGACTGAAGGCAGATTGTTTAATCTGCACACATATTACAGAAGAGCGGTTATGTGTAAAGGAAAACGTGTGACCAAAAATCGGGGTGGGGATGGGGGTTTCCTACCTGTTGTTTCATACTTAGAACACTAGAGGGCAGCATTCAGATAATGTTGATTACAGTCACATCCAACTAAATCACACAGATATGGGGGGGGGGGAGCAGACTGTTCTATGATATACATACAATAAATATACCCCATCCACCAGCCCCTAACTTGGGTCCCTGGGGCAGGAGCTCTTGTAGGCAGCTAGACCCCGAGCATCTTGGAAGCAAGCCTGGTTTTCCTGTGTGTTTGTGCAGCCTGGCTTCACCTGTCTGAGGCATACATTTAAACTTCAGCTGAGATACAGCAACAGTTGGAAGAAAAGAGTCCCTCAGAGGTGCCATGGTGACCTGAGCTCTCCTCCCCGATTCTGGACCTGCAGCTGAGGACCCTGAGCAAAGGCTGCCCAGGCCTCCGGTTGCCAGAGTGGGCAGAATGGGTGGTTTCCAAACCATCCTGGCTCCTGTCACCACGCGTCATGTTAATTCCTGATATTCCTTGGAAGTACCGCTCTCTTTGTTTTTTTAACAGCATGAAGAAGAGTCCTGGTCAGTTTTCCTCCAGCAGCCACAGCTGTCCCGCTCCCCCCCAGTGGCTTTTCTTCCATTTCCACTGCAAGTGGAGCGAGAAGACTAGCTCCACTTTCAGATCAAAATGGGCAACAGCCAGGTTCATGCGCTCTTCGGCCAGGAAGGGTGCCATGGAAGGGCCATGCAGACCCACTGAGAAAAAGGAACTCTGAGAGACAAAACCCACTTTAAATGCCCCACGGAAAACTTGTCCTTTTTTTGCCTCTGACTAATATACACTTTGGTTTCAAGTCTTCTGCTTGTCGGTTGTACCTATTGCTAATAAGTGTGTTCAAGGAGCGAGAGTGGTCTGGGCAGGGGGGTGGAATGGGAGGGTGATTCAGGGTGGGAACGCTATCCCTCCCATGGGTCTGGGAGACCCTGGTTCTAATCTCCACCCTGCTGTGCTGGGTCACCTTGGGCCACTCCCGTACTCTCCGCCTGACCTACTTCACAGGGTTGTTGGGAGGATAAAATGAAGGCAAAGAGAATGATGTGAGCCATCCTGGGTGAGCTGCTCAGCAGTCAGTCGGGCTCCTGTGCCGGGTGCTGAGGTGATGTGGCTGCAAGAGCTGATAGCCCTGGCACATGGGACGCTCCCAAGCTCAGTGCAAAAAGCATCTCTCTTCCTGAGGAATATTCTGTGACATGATTTCAGTGCTAGGAGACGACAGCTTATTCCCCCACCCTGGCCAATCCCGCAGCAAGGTTTCCCTGTGTTGCCCAGACAGAAGGGCTCTGAGCTCTTTCTCTGCACAGAATCCGTCTGGAGAGAGCCAGCCTCCCCCCCGCACCCCAGCCCCCAACCCCCCCCCCCCCCGCAGCTGGGGAGCAGGACACACACACACACACACACACACACACGAGAGAGTCCCACACAAGAGGGGTCCGGGGGGGGGGACGGACTGGCTGCAGGGTGTGGCAGTGGGGAGGGAGCCCCTGTGCTGCTGTGGGCCAGGCACACTGGGTGGTGGCTGCCCAGGCCAAAGGCTTCCCACGGCAGCTCCAGAGGAGGCACTGGGGGCAGCCAGGACAGGCTGGGTGGCCTGCCTGTCACGCTACCTTTAGAAAATGGGAACAAAGGAGGGGAAACAAACTTACCCCTGGAAACTGGGATCAAGAACCTGAAAAGGTCAGGTCAAACTGAGTCGAGGGCCAGCCATTCAAACTTAATGTATAAATAATGTGTAAAAACAAAGGTGTTCGCTTGTAAACAGTGAAATAACATATAGGGGTTTGGATTGGGCCCCATGTGTTTTTTTAACTGTTTACAAATAAATGCATGTATTTTTACATATTAATTATACATTAAGTTTTAGTGGCTGGCCCTCAACTCAGTTTGACGTATGTTTTCAGGTGCTTGTTCTGCCTTTACAACTATAATTCTACTGTTGGCTATTTACTGCTTTGTATTCACTGTTCACATCAGGAAATTGCTTTTGGCAGCTCTTGGGTCGCATGCTGGGTCTTCAGTGCAGAATTCCCTTCACTGTGTTTATTTACTTCATTTATATGCTACCTTTCTCCCCAACAGGGGCCCAAAGCACCTTACAGTGTTCTGCTCTCCTCCATTTTATCCTCAGAACAGCCCTGTGAGGTAGGTCAGGCAGAGTGTGTGTGACTGGCCAAGGTCTCCCAGCAAGCTCCCATGGTAGCATATAGATTTGAACCTGGGTCTCTCAGACCATAGGCCACCACGCCAGCCACTACACAGCAATGTTCTTGTTGCACTGGGGTATGGAATACTGCTGGGACTGACCTTCCTGCGCCAGGGATAGGAAACCTGCTGGTCTGAAGGACAAGACCAGCCACTGGGGAGTTTTTAGGTTCCACTGCCAAGGATGCCTCATCCCAGTTCTGCATGACTCTCCCATAGAAACAGCCTCAAGATCACAGTACAGGAAACAAACTAGTCTCCTTCCTGCTCCCCCCCCCCCTTTTTTGGTTTTTCAACATCCAGAGACGGAAGAAGAGCACTCCAAAGTTTGCACACATTTTGTGTCATTGAATCAAGGGCCTGACGTTACTTGAATTTTGTTTTGGGGGGTTTCTTTGGGCCCATAGAGCAACTCAGGACCGCTTCCTAACCACTGTTTGTTCCTTGCAAAGGAATCCTAGAACGGCAGGAAACTGGGGAAGTGGCCAAAGCCGTCCTTGCTGGCTGTGAGGACTCCCCTTTTTCCACGGCAGGCTCTCTGCTCCTTACCTTTGAGGATGACACACGCAAGCAGAAGAATGGCGGCGGCCCCCCCTCCAGCTCCTGCAAAGTCGGCACCCTCCCTCCTGGAGAAAAGCCTTCCCATCGGGTGAGTGCTGAGAAGGGGCAGTGGGCTCCTTCTTCCAGGCCGTGGGTGGTGGGTGTGGGTCTGTCCTGTGGCCTGAGTTGTTTGGCCGTGGGTCCCCTTGTGGAAACCAAGCCGTGTGCTGTGGCACAGCCACTGACAAGGGGAGGATCCAACAAGGCAGCGGCTGGTGTGGCCGATGGCCATTAGAACAGGGCCTGACTTGAATGCTTTGGGCTCCACTTGACAAGGGCTTTTGCTGCAGATAGCACAATTTGACTCCAGCTGTTCAGGAGAGGCCTCTGAATAGAATGGAGGGGCTTTGCAGCACTGCAGGAAAATCAATTCCACGCTCTTGTGCAGAGCAGCGAGCACTCTCTGGTTTTTCATCCAAGTCTATAGAAGGCGATCTGCCCTTTAGAAGGACATTGGGAAAGAGGATTGTCTGGGCGTAGATTAAAGCAGGTGATAAATGGAATGGTAGGAGGGGAGGGAGAGGCTTTGCGTGCATGACTCTTCTGCCAGGGTGGAGAGGGCTCTTTCCCCCCTTCTGGCGGCCTGGGCCGCTCTTCACAGTTGCATTTCTGCCTGAGGCCAGCCCCCCCCCATCTCCCTTGAAGGTGGGAAGGGGCCCCCTTCTGTTCCTCTGCAGCTTCAGAAAGGAAGGCTCCAGCTGGTGTTGGGCCCTCCCCTGGCTGGGGCCTGGGGCGCAAGGTGGCTATGACGCCTGGCCCCTGGCAGGCCGGATTGGATCCTGGGCTTCAGTCGCAATATGTTTTGTGCCTGAGCTGCAGGCTTGCCTCTTTCTTGCCACTGGTTCCAAGTACCAATCTAAGAGCCATTTTAAAAAAAATGTTTCCAAAAGGGGAGCAGGGGGAGTGCAGTGGGGGGAGTGAGACATTCTGCACCTATCAGAGCAAAGAGCCTGCCTGACTCCCCTTGGCTTGATTCGCATGCTCCCACTTGCTGCCTCTTTAAGATATGTGGGCACAGTCGTCCTTCCCTTTGCAGCAGGCACTGTTTCAAAAAGAGGTCCTCCCTCCCTCTTGCCCTCCCTCCCTTCCTGCTGGAAGAATCTGTTCTTCAGAATTAACTTTCCCTCTGAAATGTCTCTGGCCTTAAAAGCAGGTCTGCCTCACCACCTAGTGGTGCCTAATGCCAAAGAGCTAGAACTTCTGTCTGCCAGACAATCTTAGGATACGCAGTGCCACAGGAGAAGTAATTATTCCCTCAGCTGCCCACTTGAACTGCAAGGTGGGCACGCTCGGCGGGGAGGAGTCACCCTGGGGAGGGGGGGCACTGGAGGAGCTGAGGCCAGGTGGGTGTCAGTGGGGGAGCCCCGCCCCCACACGGCTCTTTTGGATGGACAGGCAGCTGCTCAGGTCTGCTTCGGTGATGCTCATTTTATCTCCCAGCTGTATGGGTATCGGTAGATAATAAGGGTTTTTTTGATCTGTTAATGAAAGGACTTTTAACTAATTAATCAGTTGAAACAAATTAACTTTTGGTGACCTGTTTTTTTGAAAAAAAAATCCTTCAGGAAAGGTTTATTACATAGTGAATTCTCACACCTGAGGAAAAAAGAACAATCCATTGTTAAGAGCAGATTTACCCATTATCTACCCACCATCACATTTAGAAATATTGCAGAAGCCCACAGTCCCAGCCGAGTGGAGCCTCTGGCTTGAAAAGGTGGATTGCAGGCAGCTATTTCTACTGCTCAGCACTCTGTGGGTGTGTGTGGGTGTGTCTCATTTCTCGGAGCAATGAAAGATCACCCTGGCCAGATTCTGCCAATGCCGGGGGGGGGGGAGGTGGATGTTAGACGGATGGTCGGGTGTCAGCCACTTGCTGCTGCTCTGTTGCTCAGTGTGAGAACAAGGAAATTGGGGGTTGCGGTACTCCCTCAACACATGCTCAGAGGGGGGAAATGGTTTGCATTATCACAGCATTCTAAGACCAGTGAGTCTCTGGAAGCAGTTCTCTTCTCTGGTGTAGGAATCATCTGCTTGCCTTGCTGGAAAAGGAGCTAATTTGGGTGTTGACTTGGTTAACCTGAGCCAGGAAGGAGCTGAAGTCTAAAACCGAGTGGGAATCCCAGAATGCCTCCAGTGGGAAGGGGTTTCAGGGTGGGGGCACAAGGTGTGCGGAGTGTGTGCCTGGCGGACCGGACTCCAGGTTTACATGCAGCACCACTTCCTTTGTCCTTTTCAGACGGTGGGCTCTCAATGGGAGATTCTCTCCCTCTCTAGCTGCTTACCAGGGGAGTCTGCGGTGCACACTGCAGCCCCCCCCCCCCAGCTGAAGAAGCACAGGCAGTAGGGAGGGGAGGCTTGGAGCTCTGAGCAAGAAAGCTGGGCAGAAAAGGTATCCAAAGAAACTTCTGTCCACTGCCCACTGAGGCCAGTCAAGGGCTGCCATTCGCATGTGTGGGAGACGAGGCACCTGGGCATTTGCCAAGAGAGGAGCAGGGCCCCCCCCCACCCCACCCCCCTGGGCTTAGCAGGTGTCATTTAGGAAAGCCTTTCTGCATTTTTATCAGGGGAGAAGGGAGCATGACCTGGGCCCTTCTCTCTTCAGCATGCCTTGCTCAGAGGAAACACTGGAGGACGCCCCTGCCTCCCCTCTGAGGCCCATAGCAATGCCAAGGCCACCTCTGGCTGTCTGACATCTGCCCGTCCGGCACGGGCTTATGCGCCAGAGAGTGGCAATGCAGGGGGGAGGGGAGATTAACTGGGGTTGTGCATTCCAGGGAGGGGCAGCTCTTCTGTGCCAGAGCCCCAAGGCCACCGTGTGTGGGGGCAGGTGGGCCTGTGGTATGTAGGTCAGGGTCCAAGTCTCTGTTCAGCTCCGAAACTCACCATGGGATCTTGTGCCCATCACTACCTCTCAGTTGAGCCCACCTCACAGAGTTGTGGTAAGAGCACATTTACTCACCTAAGACAGGCTGGCTCAAAATGTGACCAGTAAATACCCCCACTTGGACCAGCAGCTCAGGACTGTAGTTCCCCATAGCCCTTCTTCTGAGCTTCTTGTGTTGTGGGAGAGGCAGGCAGGCAAGCATGAGCATCCTGTGGGCAGCCCGTCCGTATGCATGGTTCTTTGAGGGAGGGTCTGTTCCCAAAGGAGGGCATGAAGACAGGTGTTGCCAAGGCTGCTCTCAGAGGGCACCAAAGTCTCCAGAAGCTTCCCTTGAGCAGGTGTTCTGTGGGGATTCCCTGGGACTTCCTTGACCCTTCTGCCAGATTCAGAGCTCCTCTCCAAATGCTTTTGAAGTGGGCCTTTTTGGGCAAAGCTGCCTCACCCTGGCCAGTAGAGTGGGTTTGCTCACTGAAGCCACCCGCAGCTTTTCTGGTTCTTGGTGCCATTCCTTGGCACTGTGCTTGGGTGGCTCACCGGGCTGCTCTGCAGTGGGTTCCATCCTGGGGATGGGCAGAAAGCCCTGGAGGTACTTAATGGAATGCTTCTGAGGGCCAAGTCCCTGTCCTGGAGGCCAGTGGGGCAGTCTCCATGATGCAACAGGAGCTCTGCTCTATGATCAAGGGATTTTCCCTTCTCTGGGAAGAAATGTTAGAAGAGTGGGGACTATGCGGTGTGGGAATGGTGCCTCTTAAATTGTCCTCCATGTTGGCCATTTTGTGTGGGTTGTGCTGACTGCCCAGAGGTCACACACGTGTCCTTTCCTCCCCACAGACAACCTGCTTCTCCGCAGGGGTAGGAGGTCAAAATGGGGAGGGAGGTGTGATCAGGCATGGATGGGAAAGGGAGGGGCTGTGCTGGAGGCACCAACAAGACCCAGTTTCCTCTGGCAATCAGCTGTCACAAAGAGGAGCCCCCAGAAGCTTTCCGTGGCTTTGCACGCTGTCATTTCCAGGTGTAATTGTCTGGTCCGGCGTGCTGGGCAGCGGGTGGGGCTGGGGTCCAGGGCGCATACGGTCCACCCTCAGGCTTCCCTTTAGCCCAGCTCTTCAAGGGCCTGAGAGTGAAATGCAAAACAACCTGCCACAAAAGAAAGTCTTGTACTGGTGTAAGACTCAAACCGCTAGCACCCCGGAAATTTCTGGTGCCTTCGTCTGTAACCAGAGGACTCAGTGGCTTGCTGGGCTAGCCACTTCCCCATCCAAACTGCCTGCTGAATTTGCTAAGCAATATTTTATGCTCATAAACCAGCTGGAAAGTGGAAGTGAATTCCATTTATCTTGATATTCCTCAGCTTTATAGTGCCTGCCAAAAGTGTCCATCTGTTCAGCATAGATTGCTTCCCGTAGTGAGTGGTCAGGGGGTGTTAGCTGGGAAAGGTCAAAGGAGCTTCTTGACCCTCTGTTCCTTGCCTGAGCAATTGGAGCAGAGGGATGGAGGTGCCCCAGATAGGAGAGGCAGCCCACGCCAGCGCAGCCATCTCCACTTTAATGGGTAACGATAGCAGGGGACACACAGCAGAGCTGGTTGCTGAAAGAAAACAAAAGGTATCCAATATAGTAATTTATTACCAGTCCATGGTGGCTGGGAGGAAGCAAAAAGGTGCTCTTGCACTTTACAGCCAGGAGGGAGAAATGGGGGCCCTGCTGCTCTTGGTGCTCTGAAGATTGCCTCTGCTATTAGCCTGATAATGTTTCAGCTCTGCTCCCCGGGCTCTTCCCTGTGCATCAGCTGCAATTGAGGGCTTTCTTGTTTGCCTTCTATTTGTGCTGCCAATCACGGCTTCGGAGCCTGGACCGGTGGGGGGGGGGGGAGGGGGGGGAGCATGCATGAAGGTTTCAGAATGAAGAGCTGGCGTTTAAGTTCTGAGCGCCCACCCAGGAAGGCCCCTTCAAGACGTTGTATTAGCCAAGCTTGGTCAGCAGTTGGTACTGGGTGTTTTCAAAGTAGCTCTTGCTTCCAGTGTGTGTGGCTGTAAATGTAAAACCTTACTGGGCCTACATGTCCTTCTGCAGCTCAAATATCAAGACAGAGAGAGAGAGAGAATGTTGTGTCAGAAGACATTTCCCATATAGTTGCCAGAGGCAAGACCTCCTCAGGCCGAGCTGAAAAGGCCGAGCTGGAGCGAAGTTTCTTGGGTCCTCCTAGGACAGCCAGCTGCAGGCACCAACCTCCCCCCACCTCCCCCCCCCTCCCCCCCCCCCCCCCCCCCGCTTTGTGCACCACAGCAGCCCCCCCCACCCCCCCAAGCCTCCCTGTTTCTTGACTGCCTGCAGGGCGGAGGGAGGGGGGCAGTCAAAAGCAGGCATGCTCTTGCACTTTGGCCTCCTCTGCACAGACCGGACAAGTAGTTAAAGGAAATGCTTGCCTCCCCCAGCACTGACAGCACAGGCAGAGAGTTTCCGTTTGGAATCTGCACACTTCCTCGGGGTACCTGTTTCCAGGGAAGTCCTCTGGGGCAAAGAGTTGCTGGTCTCCCTCTGACCCTGCTCCATCCACTCTTCAGAGGAAGAACCAAATCTGCCCCTAGCAAAAATTCTACTTTGTGAGCTCCTGGCATTAAAGTTGTGAGCAAGTGATTTGGCCACTGCATAAATCAGTTTGCTCTGGAGCCATCCTTCCTGAGCTAAGATGAAAATATGTGAGCTGGAGGCTAAAAAACTGTGAGCTAGCTCACACTAACTCAGCTTAGAGGGAACACTGGTGCCCAGCCTTGCGCTGACCATAGAAGCACCAGGCCTTGTGGGTCAGTCACTCTGTCAGACGGAGAGGTCACCTTTAGGGCAACAGGAAAGGTGAAAGCCCACAAGGCTGGATCCGCGTATAAGCTTTGAAGGACAGTGGCAAAACCATTGCTCCTTCTCAGCTGGCCCTCAGGGTTCTCTGGGCTGCCTCTGCCTTCATAGCAAGAGTTCTTCCTCACCCCTGGGCTTGGTAAAGAGAGGTGTAAAAGACAGCTTTCCACTCTCTTTCACAGGTATAAATAGCCATGCCAGTGCTACTGGGAATCGAGTCCTTTGTTTAGAGAGGGAGGCGGGCTGTGGTGACCTCTCCTCTAATGGGGTTTTCCTGTGTAAATCCACTGCACAATTCCATTTCTTTGTTCCCTTGTGGAAAGTGAAAGCTTTGGTAGTCGTTCTCCTCCCCCCCCCCCCCCCACCCCCCCCCCCCCCCCCCCCCCCCCCCCCCCCCCCCACCCCCGTCACCCCTCTGTTCAGCACTAATCCCTCCCTGGGATGCTCTGCATGAGGAAGAATTCAGGCGCTCGGCTTCCTAATGGACATGTGCACCGTAAGTGGGCAAGGAAGAGTTTCTTGAAGCAGGTGAATCCCAGGGGTGGAGCCTTTGGAGATGAAAGGTCGCCTGGTAAAATAGCAATCCAATTGTACTTTCCATCAAATGTTTGTGCCGCATGTCTGACTTAGACTGGCTAAGGTTAATAGCCCGTATTGATGTGCTTGGGGTTAGGGAGAGGGGAGGGTGACCCTCCTCCCCAAATAGGGATTTCCCCTCCTATCTCTGCTGAGTTTTTACTCAGGCTCTTCTCACTTGTCTCCAGGAGATTGGCTGAATTTGCAGAAAGGCTTAGTCAAAATTATGGAAACACTGAGTGAGTGAAGCAGGCAGGACTAGAAGAGCTAAAGAGGACTCCCCCCCCCCCCCCCCGTTCAGCATCCCAAATCGTCATAATTTGCCAAACTGCAGCTCAAGGATTTTGCCTTTGTTTTGTGCTCATTAACCAAGTGTGGTTCTCATAGCAGCTACAACCACACAGCCAGTTGAGAGGTGTCGTTCACATTCCCTAAATGCCAGTTTCACGTGGACACTGACATCATCTCCCGTGAGCAAGTGAAGCTGCCTGATGCCAAGTAGGGCCACTGGTCCCTCAAGGTCAGCGTGGCCTCCTCTCCAGGGCCTCAAGCAGAGGCCACTCACCCCACCTCCGGCCTGATCCTTTTAGCAGGAGATGCTGTTGGGGGTGGAAACGGGCCACGAACCCTTCCCAAGCCACAGCCCCTTTCTGTTTCCCTCAGTGCACTGCTTCCCCTTCCAAGCCACCTTTGTTGGCCCTTGTTAATTTCAGCAGGATGCAGAGTTGGGGGCAGAGATGCGAAAAATAGCATTCCCGGAGAGAAACAGCTCCTGGAGTGCCCAGAGGAACACGATTGCTTGGGGGTTTGTTTTTAATGTGTTGTTGTTGTTGTTGTTGTTTTCAGTTCTCCTCAGTCTGCCCAGGCCCAGTGGCCTTTTACCATCTTGCCCCATTAAGACAAAATGGAGAATAGAAATTTCCACATCCTCTCTTTGATCTGGAAAATCTCACAGAATTGCTGCGCTCATCTCAACAAAGTGGACTGAAGTCCTCAAACTCACTCTCACAGCTGGATGCTCTGGAGCGGCCAAAAGCACAGCTGAGAAAGGACGCTACTGTTAAGGAGAATCAAGACCACCGGCGCTCTCTCCCCGTTTGATGGCCCTGGGGAGGAGGGCGACTTTGGGGACATCCCTGCAGCTGGACGTGTGGAACAAGGCGGAGGCCTCAACGACAGAAGAAGGCCAAGAGTTCCAGAAAGACGGGCATCAGCCACTGGGGAAAGTCAACCTCAATGTTGTGACAGACACAGCCAAGCTCCTCCTGGCATGCCTCTTGCCATGGGGGTGGACAGAGAGACCGACATCCTCTGTGTCCAGCATTTAGGCATTTCAGGCTTCTCCTGCCAGTCCCGTTCGGGCTGGTATCCAAAGAAAATCGCCTGTCTCTGATGTTGCCAGGATGACCCACCACTAATTCTCCTCTGTGGGACCAGCACAACCAGTCAGTCAATGTGTTTTCCAGCAAAGTGCTGGATTTGCGGAACAAGTACCTGAGTGCAGCCCAGGAACCCCCAGGAAAGCCCAGTGGACGCACAAAAAGCAGTGGGCCTCCAGAGGGACTCCCAACTCTTGTCTCTTTACTGAACATGATATGTCTAGTCAAGAAGATAATTAGCATGCCGTTAGAACAGGAGCAGGTAAGCATTTTCCTTCCTGAGGCTTTCTCCTCAACATGCGAGGCAAATGTGTGGAGCCCACATTCTTTGGCTCATCTGTCACAGGACTCCTGGAGGTCGGGGTGGGCTCCAAGGCTCTCAGGTGCTTGGCTACTTTAGCGCTCTCCCTCTGGGCTGTCTTAGTTCGCTGTGGCCAAAGCAGCAGAGACCTGGTGCCGGGTGCTTCAATCTATTAGACTACTGAAGTTCAGGAGGCAGTTGTGAGCAAGTAGACACACTTGGTCAAATGTCTGCATTTCGTTGGTCTCCGTGAGAAAGTGGGCTGCTTTCTGCTGAAGCCTATTATAGAATGTCCACAGAGACTGAAATGCTCTTCCCTTTGTAATGCCTGGTTTGTGTCCCATTTATTATCCTGCATAAAGACTGTCCAGTCTGGCTCAAGTCAACAGCAGAAAGGCTTTGCCGGCACCTGACAGTATCTGTCTTGCCAGACTGCGCTCAAGTGAACAATGGTGGCCACTCACGTTCTTGCCAGCCATCCAATGGAACATCAACTCTGGGAAAATATAATCTCAGGCTCATTTTCTGCTGCATTAATGGGAATAATAACAGTTTCCTCTTTGTATTTATTGTGCGTGCTCTATTCAAGCCCTCCTCTTCCTTCCAAGGAGCTAGAAGGGCTTTCATCTGGTTGTGACAGTTCCCCAGCCAATCCCTGTTGAAGGGTAAGACCTCGCTAGCGTCAGCTTCAGCACACTGTAAAACAGTTAACATGGTACAGAAAAGAAGCTGACTGTTGAACAGCCACCAGGGGCAGCCCCTCAGAGAACACTTTACAGTAGCCTGATCCACATTTCGAGGCCTGACTCTGAAGGGCTGAAGCCTTTTCACCAAACACAGCTTAGGCCATTATTGCAAGCTTGACTCTCCAGCCACTGAGCATGAGAATGATGAGGCAGGTTAAATGCTAGCTTGCCCATTGGGCCAACTTTGAAGTAGATGGTGCATGAGCCCATTCCCCACCACCAATAATGCTGCTGCTTGTCTTGCCCAGAAGTGAGGGCCGGGTGCTCTGCAAGAGGCCAGGCAGAAGATCATCCGTGCCTCGGCCTCCCAGGAACAAAGGTACACCAGACCTCCCACAGGAACGAGGCACCACTGAAGAGCAGCCGGGTCCCTTCTCTCCCTTGCCATTAGTCCTGAGAGCAGACGGGGAGAGGCAAGACGGTCCTCTGCCACCACCCTAGCCACGGTGGTGGGAAGGTCCTCTTCTGCTGCTCTCCAGTGGGGCTGGGAGAGGAGGCAGCTACCGGGCCAGGCTGCATCTGGAAATTACTCTGGTGACCAGGGCACAGTGTGGCTGCCAGAGCCAAAAGGAGTTGCCTTAGAGGCCATTTATAATGCTCTGGAGCACTTCCCCATAAGGATCGCCATTTGCTGTCTAGGCACGGGCATTCATCTTTTTGGCCCACTGTCTTCTCCAGCCATCGTGGACAAAGAGCTGGGCCTGGGTTGGTGGGGGGGGGGGGGAGGAGTTGGGTGGGCCTGCTAGGCTTCAGCTTCCTTGCTTGTCTGTTGGGGAAGTGGATCCTCTGCAGCCTGCAGTAATCCCTGATCCCATTTCTGTCCAGCACACAGAAAGTGGAGTCAGTCCGCACCAAATGGAGAGCCGCCCAATCTGCTGGGACCATCAGCTGTTATGAGGAGTCCTCGGAGGGTGAGTGCCAGGGAACACCACAGGGCAGTGGCCGGCATCCAGCAGGTTTGTTTCCTGGGACGTCCCTCCTGATCTCGCAAGCTCAGCAGGGCTGTCAGCCCTGGTCACTCTTCCTCTGCACTTTCTCCCCACCAGGAGAGGAAAGACGTTTGGCAGGCTGAACCATTCATTTCAGGGGGGAGCAGAAAAGTCTGCGTTTCAGGAGGGTCCTTCACTAACCACCACAGTTCAATACTTAACCTTTAATTTGCTGGCTGTAGATTGGATGGAGGAACTACCCCCTCCTTTGAGGAGATAATCACACAGCTGTGTAAATAGCATGTTGGCTGTCAAGAGATCTTTCCTGAGGCAATCACACAGCCAACTCTCTAGGCTGTTCCCTGTAACAGCTTGTGGAAAAGAAAGGAGAAAACAAAAATGTGTGGTTGTTTTCCCCCCCTGAAAACAAAATGGAAGTCCAGTGGTCCCTTGAAGACTAACAACATTGTGTTGAATCTGAAGAAATGAGCTGTGTCTATCAAAAGCTTGTACAGGAACAAAGTTAGAACAAAGTTTGAGTCCAGTGGCACCTTTAAAAGACCAACAAAGTTTAATTCTGGGTATAAGCTTTCACCTAGAGTGCTGTGTTCAGTTCTGGGCACCACAATTTAAGAAGGATATAGACAAGCTGGAACGTGTCCAGAGGAGGGCAACAGAGATGGGGAGGGGTCTGGAGACCAAGTCCTATGAGGAAAGGTTGAAGGAGCTGGGTATGTTTAGCCTGCAGAGGAGACAACTGAGAGGTGATATGATTGCCATCTTCAAGTACTTGAAGGGCTGTCATCTAAAGGATGGTACGGAGTTGTTTTCTGTTGCCCCAGAAGGTCGGACCAGAACCAACAGGTTCAAATTAAACCAGAAGAGTTTTCAGCTAAACATTAGGAAGGACTTCCTGACATAGTAGTTTCTCAGTGGAACAGGCTTCCTCGGAGGTAGTGGTTCTTGACCAAACACTTTGGAAAAGAGATCTGGAAACTGAAACAGGTCTGATCTTCGACGTGGTCTCTGTGCTTCACACCCATGGGTTTCTGTGCCTGCGGCGAAATTCATCGGTATCTGGAAAGCTCAACGGATTTTCCCGCCCAGGGCCTCCGGGCATGCGCAAGGCCCCACTGCGCATGCCCAGAGGAGCCCGGGCGTGGACATCCCGCCAGTTCTCTTCTGACCGCCGCGCAGCTAACAGCTATCTCGTTGTTCAGAACAATATTTGGAAAGCCTTCTTGTCTTTGGACTAACGGACTGGACTTTACTTCGATTACGGATTGTGGAGTAACTTTTCTCATTCGGACTTTGCTTCTAGCAGGGTGGTGTCGGGACTTCGGGGGCCCCCCTTACCCCCCCCACCAACGCTTTTCCACCTGATATCCCCTATCCTGCATGGCACAGTGTTGGGGGTGCTTCAAACGGTGTAACTCCTGCGGCAGTAAACTCGCAGCCCCGGACGGGCACTCTCTCTGTATCTTCTGCCTCGGAGAGACTCACCGGCCCGAATCATGCCCCCACTGTTCAAAGTTTTCCAATCAAACCAGAAAGAACAGGGCAGCTCACCTCAACGTGGCACTTCTAGAAGCAGCTCTCCATCCTCGACCATACGCCATCACTGAGATGGAATCTTCGGATCTGCCCTCCAACTCAGCATCGAAATCGATGTCGGCATCGAAGCCCGTATCGACGGTGGCCACCAAACCCCCGGTACCGAAGGCTGCCTCCAACTTGGGCACCTCCACCAAGCACCCTGTGCCCGCTCCCTCTTCTTCATCCACTCCGACTAAGAAGAAAAAGTGGGATAAATCAGACAAACGGCTTAAGAAAGCCACTTCCGGTAAGTCCCACTCTAAGGGCTCGGAATCGACGCGTCCACCGCCTGAGGCCTCTGCACCAACTCCGAGGGGACCCGCAGAACAGGCATCCACTCAGCCTGGGATCATTCATCTGCTGGACTCCCCTATCCAGGAAATCGATGCCGACCTTCTGGAACAGATCCTGGACACGCAGAGGTTTCCTGATTCCAGCTACCTGTTAGACCCTCTTGATCGGGACAGGTCTCATCAGGGTTCATCTCCATCGCCTTCCTGCTCGGTTTCATCGGGGAGAGACCCCATTCAGTTAGTGCCAGACGGATGTCGATCGCGAGAGGTCAGGTCTCCGCGTCGACCACGCATTGACTACAGAGCGGGTGACTATTATGCACGCTATCACCCAGCCTCTTACTCCCCGGCACATTGGGACCAACACCTGGTGTATCAATATGGAGCTTATGGGATGTCCTCCAGCGCTCCTTGGCTCCCTCCGACTACGCACGTGTTAGATCGCCCAACATTGCATCGATTTCGGTCTCCAGCTTACTCTCGGCCAGCAGAAGCTTTATCCAGGCCTTCACAGGATGATCCTCGGCAGCGGGACTTCCGTTGGCCGCGATCGCCATCACCGCCATGGAAGCCACGTACGGGCCACTCTCTCCAACAAGTGGTTCCACCTCCACCTCTGCCACCACCAATCCCGGTGCCGGCGCATCGTCCCAATGTCGATCTTCCAGCTTCACCTCCCTTGGACTCTGAATCGACGGACAGCGATTCCGATGAGGAAGCCCCTTCTCCACATAGCTCTCCTAGGATCCCCTCGCCGAAAGAGGACATGTCCGACAATTTGCCTATTTCCCCGTCGGAAGATGTTACCTCATATGGAGAACTCATCAAACGTATGGCCCATTCCCTTGGAATTCCTGTGGTACAGCCGACTCCGGTGGTGTCCGATCCAGTTTTCGACATCGTGCAAAGGGACACATCGACATCGATCGCCCTGCCGATGTTTTCGGTATTGCTCCAAGCCACTAAATCCCAATGGGACAAACCTTCATCGGCACCAATATTATCGTGCAGACTAGACCACATGTACCGTCTGCAGGAATCCGGAGTGGAGTTTCTCCTCAACCACCCTAAGCCTAATTCAGTGGTGGTTTCCTCCGCGTCTAGATCAAAGAGAACGCACTCTACCCCCCCGCACAGGGAGAGTAAAAAACTTGATGCATTCGGAAGGAGATTTTATTGTACGGGGGTCCTTGGTTTGAAAACAACCAATTACCTATCGTGCATGGGGCGCTACCAGTATGCTCTCTGGGAGCAGATCTCTGAATGCCTGAATTACCTCCCGGAAGAGAAGAGACTAGCGTTCCGGCAAATACAGAAGGAGGGTCTCGTTTTGGCCAAACAGCAGGTTAATTCCACCAAACATGCATTAGATGCAGCGTCTAAGACCATGTCCTCTGCTGTGGCTCTCAGACGTCACTCCTGGCTGCGTAACACCACCTTGCAACATGACACCAGGTCTCTCATGGAGGATCTTTCATTTGATGGACAGGGACTATTCCACTCCACCACGGATGCTGTTCTGCAGGACCTCGATAAAAGTATCAAGGCTTCGCGCACACTCGGGGTCTCTGCCCAGCCACCTCGGCCTTACAAGCAGCGCCAGTGGTCAAGACCATGGTCCAGGAGTCCATCTTTGAGATCCTCACCCAAAAGATCTTGGCGTCCATGACCGTCTCCTACACACCAGAGGCCGGCGTATTCATCAAAACAAAAATTCAGTTCCCCTCCGCAACAAGGGCATCAGAAATTTCCATGCCTGCCCAAGCAGGGACTTTGACTCTCTCCACGCGTCCCTCCCATCCACCCGCCTAGCCCCCTTCTTTCGGGCCTGGACGAGGATCACATTGGACGCCTGGGTCTTGTCTATCATTCGCAAGGGCTACTTCATAGAACTAATTCAGCCCCCCCCCCATGTTCACCTGCACACCACCCTCCCCGGCACTGCTTCACGAGGTGGGTACTCTGCTAGCAAAGGATGCCATAGAACCGGTACCCTCCCACCAGACAGGAGCCGGTTTCTTTTCCCGTTATTTCACCATTCCCAAATGCAATGAGGGCACACAGACCATTCTGGACCTGCGTGACCTCAACCAGTACGTCATCTACAAGCATTTCCGCATGGTCACCCTTCATTCCATCCTGCCCCTCCTACGCAGAAACTCGTGGATGGCGACTTTAGATCTACAAGACGCCTACTTCCACCTCACCATCGCTCCTGCACACAGGAAATTCCTGAGATTCGCCATAGGGCCCAACCAGTATCAATACAAGGTCCTACCATTCGGTCTGGCCTCCGCACCACGAGTATTCACAAAGACGATGGTAGCGGTGGTCGCCTATCTGCATCTCCAGGGTGTGAAGATCTTCCCGTACATAGACGACTGGTTCCTGGTGGCAGATTCTCAGGACCTTCTCAGGGCGCACATCACACACACCCTCGCCCTCCTTTCGGACCTCGGCCTCCAAATAAACCGAGAAAAATTGCACTTCGACCCTACCCAGCTAACCCAGTTCATCGGAGCGATTCTGGACTTCAGATCGTTACGGGCCTTCCTCCCAGAGGACAGGGCATCCCCCATCGTCTCCCTGGCAGAACAGGTCAGGACCCAGCCCTCATCTTTGGCGCTTACCATACAGCGCCTCCTAGGATTGATGGCAGCTACTACTTCCACTCTCCCATTCGCAAGGTTGCAAATGAGGCCCCTTCAGATTTGGTTTGTGGCCTCCTTCCATCCGCAGACGGACGCGCAATCCACTTGCCTCTGCCCCCCCCTTGTGGTCAGGACTTCCCTTTTATGGTGGACACGTTATCTCAACCTATTGCAGGGCGCACCTTTCCACCTCCCATCGCCCTCAGTGTCGTTGACCACAGATGCCTCTCAGTGGGGTTGGGGAGCGCACCTGTTGGGCCACACCACAGGAGGCCCCTGGGACAGGTCTTTCCGCAAGAAGCACATCAACTTCCTGGAACTGATGGCAGTGGCCTTCGCCATCCGGGCATTTCTGCCTATGATAGAGTCCCGGTGTGTAGCAGTTCTCACAGACAACACCACCGTAGTAGCATATATCAACAAGCAAGGTGGGACGGTCTCCCGTTCACTGTGCAAACTGACCCTGCAGCTGTGGAACTTTTGCATCACCAAGAACATTTTCCTACGGGCGACTCATATTCCCGGAGTCCAGAATACCAAGGCGGACCTCCTCATCTTTTCCCCCCTCTACCGCTACTGCTCAGGGTTGTGAGAAAGATCCTACAAGATGAAGCAAACTGTATTCTCATTGCCCCCTGGTGGCTGAGACAGTCTTGGTTCCCGGTGCTCCTATCCCTGGCGCAGGGCCAGTACCTCCACCTTCCCCCCAAACCGGATCTGCTTTGCATTGCTGGGTCTCCGCTGCGTCATCACGATGTGCCGCACCTCAAATTGACGGCATGGAAGCTTTGCCTGAAACCTCTTCCAACAGAGTACTGAATGTCCTCTTGAACTCCCGCAAGTTGTCTACTAGACGCTCCTATGCCTACAAATGGGCTCGCTTTTCAGCCTTCCTCGAAGGAACAGGCTTGTCACCTACCTCTGCAGGCCTCGCGGCTGTCTTCCAATTCTTACTCTCATTAGCGGACTCTGGCCTCTCCCATTCCTCCTTGCGGGTCTACCTAGCGGCTATTTCCGCTTTCCACAATCGCATAGATACCTTTTCGGTCTTCGCTCACCCTCTCTCCAGACAGTTTCTTAAGGGACTCCTGCACCTTTATCCACCTCGGAAGAGGCTGGTTCCCCTATGGGACCTCCCTCTGGTACTGCGTCAACTAACCAGAAAGCCCTTTGAACCACTTTCGACCTGCAACCTTAACCTTCTTTCTTGGAAGACAGCCTTCTTAGTGGCCATCACATCGATGAGGAGGGTGGGAGAAATCCGGGCATTCAGACATGATCCTCCTTACCTCGCCTTTCTCCCCGACGGAGTTCGATTAGTCCCGGACATATCATTCCTCCCCAAGGTTTTATCAGACTTTCATTTACAAGCAGAGGTCTTTCTACCTGATTTCTTTCTGAATTACTCTTCGGAAGAGGAACGTCTATTGCACACCTTGGACGTAAATAGGGCCCTTCTTTTCTATTTACATCTGACTAAGGCGACCAGACGCACACCACGCCTCTTTGTCGCCTACGTGCATGCCCAGCAAGGGTTGCCTATCACATCTCAGAGACTTTCACGTTGGATCGTGGAACTCATAAAGTTATGTTATCAACTAGCCCGCACCCCGCTTCCGGGGCCCCTCCAGGCCCACTCTACCAGAGCAATCGCCACTTCTACGGTGTTCCTTAAGGGCGCTGCACTCATGGACATCTGCAGGGCAGCCACTTGGGTCACGCCTAACACCTTCATAAGGCATTATGCCATAGACACTCGGGCCTTGACCCGGATGGAGATGGGCAGGACTATCCTGACTACCGCATCTCGCTGACAGCCCGGCTGCACCCTCCTCCGGGTAAGTCACTGCTTGCTAATCTCCATGGGTGTGAAGCACAGAGACCACGTCAAAGATAGACAGGTTGCTTACCTGTAACTGATGATCTTCGAGTGGTCATCTGTGCATTCACACCACCTGCCCTACCTTCCCCGCTGCCGCCGAGCTATCTTTCTTTTCCTGGTGGCGGCGGCCAGAAGGAACTGGCGGGATGTCCACGCCCGGGCTCCTCTGGGCATGCGCGGTGGGGCCTCGCGCATGCCCGGAGGCCGTGGGCGGGAAAATCCGTTGAGCTTTCCAGATACCGATGAATTTCGGCGCAGGCGCAGAAACCCATGGGTGTGAATGCACAGATGACCACTCGAAGATCATCAGTTACAGGTAAGCAACCTGTCTTTATGCTTCTTCTGACAATTGTCCAAATGGCCAGTGTTTGAGCCAGGATATTATTTCCCCCTTAGCTCATCATGGCAATTTGACCTTTGAGTGGTTAATACACCTTTGTTCATGCAAAGTAGTGATGTCCTGAATCCCGAAAAAGGGAACAAATTTACCTAAGCAGATCTTTAAGGCAGTTGCTGCATACCCCCTGTCTTTGCAGATACACAGAACGGAAATCCCTCAGGTCAAAGATTGTCAGGATGAAAACACAAATTGCCTGTTTTGGACTAGAAGCTCCCCAGGGGTGGCTGAACCCCTTGTCCATTGCACAGTGGCCCTCATCAGAATCTGGCCCCCACACGCCTGGGAAGCATAGAAGTCCCAGAGCACACATGACAGCAACCCCTCCATACCCAAGAACTTCGCAGGTGCCCCATTGCTTGAGTTTGGTGGGATGGATTAAACTGAATAACGAGAAGTGTGAGATGAGGGTTATGAACAGAACTTCCACTGTGCTGCTCAGAACTAGAATGGTTGAATTGTACTCTCGTGAGTTCTTTAGCTGCAAATGCGTTGTCTTGCATGGCCCCATTAAACCCACCCCCACCTCTGAACGACCGGCTTTTTTCTTACTAAGCCTGCTTTGTATATTTTCAGGCACCTTTGGATTTCCTGGCTGTGATGCTGAGAATATTTCACTTGTAAAACTTATTTCTTGCTGGAGAGACCAATCCATTGAGGTAGGGAACGGAGGCCTTTCAGCCATTTGGAGCCCGGTCACTGCGATGTGCTGAGGGAGAAGGGCTCTTGGCCGCACAGCAGCCTGTGTTCCTCCCTTGTATTGCACAGCCCATGGGACTGAATGCTGAGCAAGCCCTTTGGGCCTTCCCAGCTGTCTGGGGGCGGGGGGCGAGAGGGCGGCAGCGTGTTTCCAGAGCTGTGTCCCCTGGCTCCAAGGGCCAGCTCTCAAGGAGGTGTGACGGGACAGCCTGTAGCCAGCATTTTTGCTTTAGTCGCCCTCCACAGGAGCAGGGTGGAGAGAGTGGGGCTCTTGGTGTAGTTCGAGGAAAGGAGGGAGCTTTAGTTTTGCTGCCTCTTTCCCCTTCTTCAGAGCCCTGAGGGCAGAGTGTTGCCCCCTTGTAGGCCGTCTTCCCACAGACCCTGAGTGGGTTTCCCATCACACTCTTTCCTGAGGCCCCCATCCACCCATCACGCCAACAGCGCCCTGCCTGCCTGCCTGCCTCTCGGGGCTGAGACAGAGGTGCAGGAGTTCCTCGTGATGCTGAGCAGGACCTTTTCTGACTGGGGGGTGGGGGGGGATGCCCAGGGTCTTATTTATTTTTACTTATTATCCATTAACATGTTTTAATGAATATTTTTGCATCTGTGTTTTATGCGAATGCTTTTACGGTAAATTGCCTTAACTTGCCAAGAAGCAGGAGGATATACATATTTAAGTCAATAAACTGTTTGGTGGTACTAGAGGCCTGGTTAACCTCTCCACCACCAGCAGTCCACTAGTCTCACTAATATAGTCTCAATCTGACAGGTCGTTGAGGCTATGCAAGCTGCACTGCTGGCCGAAGTTCAGAGGAGTATGAGAAACCTGCAGAATACGTTAGCCAATGGTCATGGGCTAGTGCCAGCCACTTTAGCAAAGGCAAGCAAGGAGGAGCCCAGCGCTGAGCTGCCAGAAGTGCCCAAGAGCCGTCCCTTGCTAGGTAAGCGTTCTCTCTTTCACTCACTTGCGCTCTGTCTCTCCCCCTCCCCCTTTCTCTCTCTCAGCACTTTCTTGCCGTTTGCACAGAGGAAGGAGGCTCCACCTGCCTTCTGTGTGATTGCAGAGGTGAACCCAGGGCCCCGGGGGTAGCCTGCTGCGGCTGTTCTGCAGTCATCCCTTGGGGCCGCTGTTGATTATCTCCCCCCTCAAGTGATGAACACAAGGGATGTTGCTTTGCAGGTGTTCAAAATGGTTCCAGGATTTCATTCTTTACTGGATGTCAGACAGTTGATGCATGTCATTTCATGGGTAACGTCAGTGAACTACAAATCATATGGAAATGAGCCAGTGTCCTCAGGTTTATATCTTTTCAGTGGGTTCACATTTATACTAGAAACGTTATTGTTCCCATTTTATAACTTTATATCATGAGATGTGGCGTCTTTATGCTTTGGCAGTAGAAAAATCCACATAGTGGAAATGAGTTTTATAGTTAGATCATTTCATTTTACAACAGAGCGAGTTGCTGTAACTTTTGATGGTGCTCATGTTTATGGGCAGGAAAGTCTGATTCTGAATTTATGTTATGAAGTGATATCCAATTTTCTTTAGGCCATTAGCTGAGCCTTAAAATTAAGTGACCTGAAGTTTACATTCAATCTTCTTAGTGAGCCTTCTCTGTGAGAGCTAATTTATAACCTCATGGTGTGGATGTGTCTGTCAGGAAAATTGGTTACCGGCTTGTGCTCGTTCCAGGAATCTAAAAAAGGTCCCTTTTTCAGACATAAAGAACACTGACATCTCTTAGCGAGATTGTAGCAATAGTGCCAAAATGGAAGATTTGTGTGTTATTATCTTCTGTTTACACTGGATTCTCACCCCCTTTTGCTCTGTTTCACCTCACTCCTACACAAATTTACTTGGAAGGAAGTCAGTGCAAGCTGCAACTCAGATTGCAAGCATTTCTGTGGGATTAACACACACACACACCCTTTTACTAGGATTTACCACTAAGTAAACATGACAGGTTTGTGGCTGCTGTGTGTTTCGATTTCAGATCATTTGGGGAGAAACTGGCTTTACATTTTAGAGATCCTACTGCAAATCTGGGCATGGCTTCAGCATTCCAGAAGGGGGGCAGCATTGGTCTCTGTAGTGCCAGTAAGACACCAGGCAAGGTAGCAGGTGAAATTTGGGAGTCCCACTCTTAAAAATATGCCACCTTCTCAAGCACAGCTGTAGACAGCAGCTTGGGGGGGGGGGGGGAGTCTCTGGTATTTAGGCATGGGAAGAAGTGGATGCTCAACTGTTCATTGTACCCACAAGTCAGATTTAGGTCCCTCAGCTGGAGGTAAAGCTGGGGCCTCCTTCCTTCCTTCCTTCCTTCCTTCCTTCCTTCCTTCCTTCCATGGGGGCTCTCTAAGGAAGACCAGAAATGTACCTGGAGGGTCATATAGCCCAGCCTCCTCCCTCCTCCTCCAGCCTCTCCAACACACCCTGTAAGTTCTGCTTCCCTCCAGACCATTCTGGCATGGATATGTTTGAATTCTTGCCTGAGTGTCCATGAAGGTCTCAAAGGTACCTTGTGGAGCATCACTTCATGATGTGGCCCTGGGGCAGCTTTCCAAATCAAGGGGAGGAGAGATCTGTGGACGGCTCTTGGCCGGCTGGCTAAATGCTGCGCAGTCTGGATGGAGGCCCTTGCCTGACTTGGCCAGATTTCCTGTAGAATACGCATCTGCGTGACACCATTATGCTCTCACGCTTCATATTACATCTCTTTCCTGTAAAGAGATGCAACTCAATTTTGTATCTGACTATCTAACCGTAGCTTAACTTGGCTACTGTATCGTCTTGTCAACATTCACTTAAGCTGCACCTTGATCCAATATTCTCTAATATTAGTGGTCAAGTATTGAAAGAGGCAAACTGGAAGGCTCTGTGAATCTACTCCTTATTTCATTCTTCTGCTCATGTATTTTACCATAGAACTCCTTAATGCAGCAGAAATCAGATTTGTTGTGTATTTTTACACAAAATCCAATTGTGCAGGCGCCACACCAGCCTCATCTGTCCAAAAGATTACCAAGGATAAGACTGTGCAGGGCTCTCATTCAAACGATGTGAGGAAACCAGGAGTTCTCAGTGCCAGGGCACAGCTTTTACCATTGTAAAAGTTGGTCTTGCATAGAGATGCAAAGACCCAGGAGGGGGTGGGAGAAAAATTTGGTGGGGGGGGAGATTTTCCACATTTTTCTTGGAGGCTTTTTTCCCCTCTCTATTTTTTTTTTAAACGAGCTTGGGGAGTACTGAAAAAAACTCCCGTAAAATACTTTCCCCCCCTTTTAGGATGAGTGAAATGCTTTTAAATTATCCTGTGGAATTCACCCACCCTGTGTTGACCTCTCTCTGGCACCATTTGGGTACAGGGTCCTGTTTGAAAGTTGCTCTAAGGCCAAGCCAAGGTCCTGATTTCCAAAAGGCCAGCAGCAGCACCAGCACCTAGATCTCAGGAGGGTCTTGTGTGCAGCAGCAGCTGGGGTGGAACTCTTGTTTCTGTCACCTCCTCGAACCCTCTAGCCATTCCGCTCCTTTGGCAGCCCTGCTTTTGGTAGCTGGAGGAGTTGACCGTGTGCTGCATCAGGAGGCGTCCAAGCCCAGAGCCAGGGGCCACCTTTCTCTAGGCGGCAGTAAAACAGCTGTTGCTCTGGCAGGCCTTGTCACAGAAGACCTTGGGCTCCTCCACTTCATTTCACAGAGAGGCCGGTCAGGCAGCTCTCTGCCCTATCTCACTCCATCAGTCAAGGGCCTCAGCAGCTACCTTCTGCTGGGAACCCTTCCTGCTTTTCATAGACAGCTCAATAACTTGTCTCGGAGATGTGATAAATGCCTGCCATGCTTCGGGGGGGGGGGGGGGGGGGGGCTGCAGTTCAGCTTGGCAGGGCTGGGGCGTCATTTTCTCAGCCAGTGCATTTCATCGCTTTGTGCTCACAAGGGGAAGAGCTGCCCAGTTGTTGTGGTCCTCATTGGAAGTGCTCCTTGTGGAAGTGAGGCAGCCAGTGAGCGGGATCGAGGCCCCCTCTGCAGTGGCGCCACGTATCTGAAACAAGCCCGGAACACTTTAGGCCTCCAGAGTTGGCACCGAGGTGTCTGAGCTTCTGCTTTTGGGTGGCTTGGCAGGGACTGCTATGCCTTCAGGTTGCTCTGTGGGTTCTTCTGATGGTTTTAAATCCTTGCCACTTCCTTTAATCTAACTGCAGTAATTTTATTACGCCTCCCGTGCTCTGTGGGTTATATTCTTTCTGGAACACAGAAAGGGGAATAGAAGTGGCTGAACCAAGACACGCCTGTGAGTGAGAGCCACCCTCCCTCTGGCCCTTCTGCTGCGAGCACCACTCCCGGGCAGCCCTGGCTCCTCCCTGGCTCATCTCTCTGCACAGGCAGCATGCTCAAGTCCAGCAGCCCCCCCGCCCCGGGCTTCCAGGATGCCATTCAAAACACACTCGGAAAGTGAGCTTGTTCCCCGCTCCTGGGTGAGGCCACTACTCACATGCTGAGCATAAAGGGCCACAAGAGAGCACTGTGGCAGTTTGGGCCCTGCTGGAATTCCGGCAGTTGCAGTACAGTTGATGCCTGCTGAAACAGCTGGGAGTCTTTGCCAGCATAGAAAGAGAAGACTTCTTGGTCTCAACACATTCGCTTTGCTACCAGAATTTAACAGGCAGCTAATTGCAGAGGCAATGGTATTAGCCATAAAATAAAATGAACCTACTCTTCCCCCTGCAAGCTGGCCACAGATACTGCTGAAAGAGGACAGCTGCAATGGGGAACTTCCCTTCCCCCCATACACACTAAATGACTGTGTTAAGCAAAAAATCCCAGGTAAACAGGACCTCTTGTCCCTGGTGCTGAAAGAAAAAGAAGAAGAAGAAGAGATTGGATTTATACCCCTCCCTTCACTCACTTGGAGTCTCAGAGCAGCTTACAAACTCCTTTTCCCTTCCCCTCCCCACAACAGACACCCTGTGAGGTAGGTGGGGCTGAGAGAGCTCTTTCCCAAGCTGTTCTTGAGAGAACAGCTGGTACAGAGCTATGGCTTGCCCAAGGTCATCCAGCCAGGTGCAAGTGGAGGAGTGGGGAATCAAACCCGGTTCTCCCAGACTAGAGTCCGCGCACTTAACCACTACACCAAACTGGCTCTCTGAAAACTCAAGGAGGACAACACCAGGTGGGGAGGGGGGGCTCCTTTCCTCCCCATTCCCACCCCAGGCAGAACAAGAGCACAGGGCTCAGGAAGCAGAGAGGCTTGGCATGTTCCATCTTCTCTAGTTTCAATATGAGTTCTGCTCTGTCTGTTTAAATTCTTTGTAGCCCTCCAAGGCCAATGGAATCAGGATGGATAACAATCCGGGGGGGGGGGGGGGGGAGAGATGCTATGAGTATAACAGCAACAACAACAACAACCTTTATTGGCATATCAGATGAAAGAAAAACAGAAGGGAAATGAAATGCTATGAGTAGGAAAAGGAACAGAAATAACTCATGAGTAACAAAAGGGGTTTCTTTCTAGCTGCCACCCCAGGGGTCCAGTATGAGAGCTCTCCGTCTCCTGAAATCTTCCCAGGAGGAGAGGGCACGTCTGATGAGCAGAACATCTTGGAAGGGACAGATAACCGAGGTAAGCACTGCCTGGTCTTGTGGGTGGGGCAGACATTTCATTTCTTTTCCATCACTGTCCCTGGTGGGGAGAGGTCAGTCCCTGCCATGGCTGACCCTCTTGCCGGGAGAGCAGGGACCCTCCTGCCGCTCCACAGTGGTGTTCATGCGGTGGTGTTGCTCTGGAGGAAATCTGGCGGGCTTGTTTCCAGTTTTTCCGGTCAACGGTGTCTCAGGGAATGTTTTAATAACCCTCAGGGGAGGGAGATCCATGGAAGCTCCCCATGGGCCCCTGCAAATGCATTTGCCCTTTACTGAAACCATTGTGTACCTCTTCCCTTTAAAAGTGAACCAGGACTGTAAATTGCCCGGCACCTGGTTATTTCGTCTTCTCCTGCACCCCCATGAGCTGAACAGTGCTGCACACCATTCCTCTGATTCCTCCCCTCTGTGCCCCCCTCCTCCCCCCCCCCACAGCAAGTCTGACATCCTTGATCCTTCCCTGGAGAGGAGGGCTGAGAATTAATTTTCAGGGAGAGGGTGGGGCCCAGCATCCGTGTCAGTTCCCCAGAGCCCTCTCAGGACCCAGCCAGGCCTGTGGCTGCTGCACAATTGGATTTCAGAGGGTAGGGCTCCGAAGGAAGCAAGGAACGGCTGTCCTTCACCGGCTCTTGGCTGTGCGCTGCCCCTCGCGGCCTGGTAAGGGTGGCACAGCCGCTCTTCACGCTGAACACGAGTGCGGGGGGCACCAGCCTGCTCCTGGAGTCTGCCGGTCTTCCCAGGCTTCTGCGCCGGACCAGAAACTAACAGTTGGCCAGCTGTGCTGCAGATTCATTTTCTCGCTTCACCTTATCCAGAAAAGCAAGTGACGGCCCACTGTCTGGTTCCCCTTGGAGAAGAATTCATGCAGCCTCTCTTGTGGTCTCTACTGGACCGAAGCAAAGAGGAAGCAGCCATGAGGAGAGATGAGCTGGAGCCAGTTTCCCCCCCTTGTCTGACACTGGCCTGGGAATCCAAGACACCCTCTCGGCGCCGTCAGAATGCATCCAAAGGCATTTCAGGGAGGTTTTGAATGCACGAGCAGCAAGAAGGTGCCTGGGAAGACACTTATCGATAGGTCCTCAGAGCTTGAAATCTGAGCCGAGCAGCATCTGTCTGTGCTGCCATCATTACCTTTGCAGCAAATGAAGAACCCCTCGCCCCCCCCCCCCCCGCAATCCATTCGCTCTTTATAGGCTGGGGGATCTCCAGGGAGCCCTCGCAGCTTCCCACTGAGAATTTGTGGCCCGGTTGTCATGGCAACATTGCGTTTCTCCAAGAATTGCTCATATTGATCCATGGCCAGGCGTAAATGGCCAGGCGAGTGTGAAGAGCAAAGAGGGCTGGCTAGGACTCTAATGTGACCCCAGGTCATGGGTCAAAAATCAGCTCAGAGCAAGAGAGACAGAAACAGCTTCATTGGGATACCGGATTTTGTTGCTGCATTTTGGGCTCTTGTCTTGTCTTCTCTCCCTATCAGTCGATCTCAGAGTCGTAGTGGATGGCTCCATGGAACCGTCAGCCCCGTGTGCTGCAGTGGTGAAAAAGGCAAACTCCATGCTAGGGATTATTAGGAAAGGGACTGAGAATAAAACGACCTATACTGTAATGCCCCTGTACAGATCTATGGTGTGGTCCCATTTGGAATACTGTGTACAGTTCTGGTCACCATATCTTAAAAAAGAACATGGCCGAGCTGGGAAAAGTACAGAGGAGGGCGACCAAGATGATTCGGGGGTCGGAGCACCTTCCCTAGGAGGAAAGGCTGAAGAAAAGTCTGGGACTTTCCAGTTTAGAAAAGAGACGACGGGGTGGAGGGGCATGATTTCTCCCCAAGCTGATAATGCAGTTATTCAGACGGAATAATGAGAACTTGTTGAAATGTTGTGAGATGTGCATTTCCATCTGTGAAAGCCATAGAGTCCACACATGAGCTAACACAGCATGGGTAATGCACTGGAACCATGACCAAATTTTGGTAAATGATTAATTACATCTGGTCAGAAGAGAAACTGATCTCTTGCTACTACCCAGAGAATTGTATATTGTCCATTTGCTGGGCTTTGAAGTTAATTGAACCAGTCAAGAGAGTAGCCCAAGTGTTTATCGCTTCTCCGGGGTCTTCCGGGGAATGAGCTCTGAGAGGGACTGGGGCGACCTGAGCCTCTCCTGCCAACGCCTTCATTGGGGAGTGATGCCGGTGAGCGATCCCATAGTGAGCCTGCCAGAATCGTGCAGACCAGGGGCTCTAGCTCACTCTGAGGTGGCCAGCTAGGGCCCGAGCCATACCGCTCACCAATACATGATGGGGGCTCGCAAAAAAAGATCCCTCCCCATATGAAAAGAGAAGGGGACCTGTGCTTATCCTTCTTCCAGAGATGGCAGCATCCTGTGTTCAGGGAGGTGTTCTGGGCAGCATGTGGTCACACAGGAGCCCTAGTTTGAGGTGAGCCTGTCTGATTGCTGCACAGTGCCCAAACCATCGTCCAGGGCAAGGACGAGGGTCTCTCTACCATCTCCAGCCTCCCACTGAGGAAAACATGGAGCACCGAGGAGACCTGAGTTGCCAGACCACACTGGAAATATCACAGAGTTTTAAGGCTGCCGGTGATTAAAGTGATTATCCTTTATCAATGACTGACTGCAGTATTCAGACACAAGGCTTTTAGATAAGACTTCAAATTCAGACAGTAGCAAATAAATCTGAGACACACAAACCCAATCCCACAGGCTACAGCAAAGCAACTGAAGCTGCCATCTCCCACTGATGAGAGAGAGAAATATCAAGGGTCCGGGTCTGCTCCTGCACCCTTCCGCCCTCCTTTGCCTGGATGCCTTTTGGATTCTTTTGCCTCTTTGAATGACCTAATTTCTGGCCATGACCTACAGGACAGAAAGCAGTCCTTCCTCTTCCTTTGCAAGCAGTATTTTTCTGTGGCTGTCCCGGTTAGCTGCATGTAAGAGATGTGTTATTTAGTGGGTAGCAGTTGGTGGTGCATACTAATATTATTGACCTCAACAAATTAGCACCCATATCTTGAGCTATATGGAAGGCCCACAATTCTATAACATCTGCGATTCAACAGCAAATTATCTTTTAAGACTCTTTATTAGGTGACCCATTTTAAAAAGATGCAACAGTTATCAGAAGGCCAGATACAATCAAATGCGCTATACATATTTTTATTTTTTCAGGTGAGAAGAAGCCACATCCTTGGATGTCCAAGGTGTGTTCCTGTAAGATGTGCTAGCAGAAAGTATCGCTTTTCCAGGAAGACCAGAAGATGAGGCAGAAGGAGAGCCACGTGAGTCGTTCATTGGTTGGATCCAGCCAGTTCTTCAACTTTGTACCAAACCCTTTTGGTTGGCTCCGGGGAGTCCCTCCCATGAGCCCCACAGACTGAGGCTTCCTGCTTCTCTGTCCTCCGAGTTCCCGTGCCTGGCCTCCTCATGACCAGGAGACAGTTCCTGGACCCACAGTTTAGAAACGTGGCAGGCTTAAGGCACGTGGACCTGGAGTGGCAAGTGGACCCGTATCTTGCCCGCCCCTCAGTTCACTTCATCTTCTTTAAACACTCAACAACTTCCATTTAAAATTTCCATACATTGTTTTTTTCATTATCATGCATGCTGTGCTAAAGTCCAACTGTCTTGCGATTTGATAAAAGTACATATACAGAAGACAATGGAATCATCACTTTACAACTGAGACATTTTTACTGGGGTATGCTGATGATTTTTTAAAAATTACTCTGTCAGGAAGCTTCTTTGTTCTTGGTGGCAGCAACGTTTTTAAAGGCTAGGGCATGTAAGAATAAAAAATTAGCTACCATAGTCAAATTGTGTGCCAAAATCAGGGAGGTTATGACTACAGCTACAATTTCATCACAGATTAAAGGTGTGGGTAATTCTAAACATATTTCAAATCTCACAGGAAAAAATAGCTTTCCATTATTCTTTATATAGAGCCTGTGTCAATGCCCAAGCATTCTTGCCCTGTTTTTTTTTTAACTCATAAAAGCAATTTAAAACCGAGATAATATTTTATTTCTATGTGTGAAAAGAGGTAGTTTATTTGATAGTATTGCTAACATTGGCCATGTATTTTCTTCTTTTGCTGTGTGTACTGCAGACCCACATGTTAGGTTCTGGACCTTGGATTGTATTCAGAATGTGCATTTACCTACTGAAAATTCAAGAATAAAAAGTTTTTAAGAACTCTTTCTGGCCCAAAGTGTGTTTTTGGGGGGGGGGGGTGCCTGGCTCTCTCTGTTTGTTTGGATTTGTGTCCAAACAAGATGTGAGAATCAGGAGCCAGTAACAACATTCACTATAAAAAGCAATATGATAAAGATGTCCAAGGGATCTCAGATCCTGAATCTGTGTGTCTATCTTGCCTGTGGTATTCCCCAGAGTGACTGAGGATGAAACAGGCGCTAAGACTACCAGAGCGAGTATGGCAGCGTGCTCGTGATGAAGCCTCAAGAACATCTTATAGGACATTTATGAAAGCCTATGAGATGGCAGTGAAGGTCGCTAAGAAAACTCTCTTCCATTGCATCTGCTAGCTCTCGCCCAGCCCAGTTGTTTAGAACAATTCGATCTTTAATTTCTTTGCCTCAAGGCAAAAAAGGAATTGGCTATAGGCTGTGACACATTTGCAAGTTTCTTTGCAGATAAAGTCTTGTCGCTCCATCAGGACCTCCCAGCTACAATTGATACAAAAATGGAACTGAAAACCCCTTGTCCATCTTTCGGTCTAGTTTTGGACCATTTCAGTCAGCTTTCCCAGGAAGAAGTTGATAAGATCCTGGCAGCTGTGAAGCCCACCACTTGCTTCCTCTATCTGTGCCCCTGCTGGCTAGTCAAGGCCTTCCAGGAGAGCATTCGGACTGCCCTGCGAGATCTCATCAACCTGTTCCTATCATCGGGGACCTTCCCAGCTGGTCTGAGGGAGGCAGTGGTGCCTCCGCTCTTGAAGAAGCCATCATTGGACACCTTGCCAACTATCGCCAGTTTGAACTTATCACACCTGGGCAAGGTGGTCTAGAGAGCAGTGGTTTAGAAACTCCAGATTTTCTTGGATCATACTGCTATCCTGGACCCCTTCCAGTCTGGTTTTCGCCCTGGCCACGGAACAGATATCGCACTGATCTTTGACGTAGTCTCTGTGCTTCACACTATGGGTTTACTGTGCCTGCGCGAAAATCCATCAGTGTCGTAGAAAGCTTTTAATGGATTTTCATGCCCAGCACCTCCAGGCATGCGCGGGGCCCCCATCGCGCATGCCCAGAGGAACAGGCGCGGACATCCCGCCAGTTCTCTTCTGACCACCACACTAGCAACAGCTCGTTGCTTTGCTCTGTTGGCCAGAGCCTCATGGAAAGCTTGATCTCTTCAATCTTCAGTTTTTTCTTTGATTTTCTCCTTATTCTCCTTCAAAAAAACCCCAAGCAAACACTGTCTTTACTTCCGGGGTCCTTTGGGGCCTTCGGCCTCCTGTCTCACCCCTTTTCCTCTTCATGCCATTACTGTATGGCTAAAAAGTGGGGCTGCTTTAAAAGGTGCTCCTCCTATGGCAGCAAATTAGCTGCTCCAGACGGTCATTCCCTTTGCCTAATTTGCCTTGGAGAGGGGCATCGACCTGATTCTTGCGTCCACTGCTCAAGATTCTCCAACCAAACGAGGAAGAACAGAGCGGCCCGTCTCCATGTCGCCCTTCTCGAGTTGTCACTATCACCGACTTCCCGCATGGATCCTGGACCATCGACTATTGGCGCCGTTCCGTCGACGTCAAGAGCAGCGTCTGACATCATACAGTCGACTTCGAAGTGCCTGCAGCCACCATCATCTGCGGCTTCCACTCCGATAAAGAAAAAGAAAAAAGATAAAGCGAAGAAACGTCGTAAGTTGGAAGTAGCCGGTGTGAGGGGAGAGGGTTCGGGCACTGCCAAACCCCCGAAAAAACCCTCCACATCGACGGTGGTTCCACCCCCTCCTCCTGATGCTGTCATACCTCTGAATGTCGAGGTAGCTGCACAGTCTCTTCCTCCTGTCGAGGAGCTCCCTATTATTCACCTGCTCGACTCTCCAGTCAGACCAGTGGAAGTGGTGCTCCCTGATACAATCCTGGAGACACAAGACTTCACAGAGGCTGGGGGTCGAAGTGACCCTGTCCATACGCCCCGTTGGCATCAATCACCTTTTAGATCTCCAACTTCGGTCGCCCTCACCTTTTGATGCTGGTTGTTATCGGTACCAACAGCAGCAAATCTTCGAGACCGAGCCACCTCCAGCCTACTGCCAAGCCTTCAATAAGGATCCTAGGGCTACTTATTGAGATTGATCACCGCTCCATAGATCGCCTCGGCTTCGATCTCCAGTTCGTTCCCAATGGGGCTCTCCACCGCAACCTTCGAGGCAGTGGGACCAGCAACACCAAAATCAATACGGCTCATATTCTTCCATACCGTGGTCGTCACCACCACCATGCACAGAATGGGATTGCTACCAGCAGCATCTGACGAAACATCCTTCCCCAAGGATGTTTCGTCAGCCCCCCTTTCTCGGCCAGCGGACCCGACTCCCCTGGAGTCTTGACGCCATTCTCTGTTGCTATCCCAGGCCCCGATACCGACGGCTGCCCCTCCTGCTTGGGACCGACAGCAGTTCTCAATTCCTAAACAGCCACTGCTGACACCCACGCCACTGTCACAGAGGCAATCCCTTGAGCCAGCAGGACCCTCAGATCTCTCACCACCAACCTCAGAGTCCTCTGACAAAGACTCAGAGGATGACCACTCTGACACCCCCCACTCACCTGAAGAACCCTCCCCAAAGCAGGATGTGGCTGACAACCTCCTGATCGCCCCTTCTGAGGATCTTTCCTCTTATGGAGATTTAGTGAAGCACATGGCACTGTCTTTGGGCCTATCCATAGTCCATCCTAAACCAGCTGCCACGGACCCCATCTTTGATGTGGTGCAACTGGATGTCTCAACATCAATCGCCAATGTCTGTGGTTTTGCCCCAGGCTGCAAAAACCTCATGGGATAGACCATCATCCACACCAGTCTCTTCTAGGAGGCTGGATCGTCTGTATAGGGTACAGGATGCTGGGGCAGAATTCCTGCTCAGCCACCCCCGCCCGACTTTTATGGTGGTCAGTTCCGCATCCAAATCCAAGTGCACCCATTCCACCCCTTCAGATAAAGAGGGAAAGAAACTTGACGCGTTTGGAAGGCGGTTTTATTCTGTTGGAGCCCTGGGGCTCAAGACATCCAACTATCTTGCATGCATGAGCAGGTATCAATATGCCCTCTGGGAACAACTGTCTCAGCACCTCGCCTCCCTCCCTGAGGAGCATCACCAACCAGCCCGTAAGATCCAGAAAAAAGGGCTAGTCCTGGTGAAACAGCAGATCAACACATCTAAACATCTTCTGGATACATGCTCTAAAACTATGTCTTCGGCCATCGCCCTCCGGCGCCACTCCTGGTTGCGATCCACAACACTTCTGACTGATACTAGGGTGTACATAGAGGACCTCCCTTTCGATGGCCTGGGCCTGTTCCATTCTACCACCAACTCTGTTCTGCAGGATATGGACAGAAGTATTAAAGCATCACGCACCTTGGGGGTTTCTGCCAACCCCAGATAATATAGGCCATGCTCCTGGACATACTCCTGGTCTAGGAAGTCCTCTAGCCGGAGCTCCCCTGACCATTCTTGGAGACCTTGCAGCTCCTTTTCCACCCAGTGAGTACCTTATGGCCAGAAGCAGAAATTCCTCCCTGCACAACAGCCCGGATGCCCCAAGGCCGCCCTACCACCCAAACAGGGCCTTTGACTTGCCACTGTCTCCCACTTGTCTCGCCCCCTTTCTCTGCACCTGGGAACTTGTGACCACGGACACCTGGGTGCTTTCCATCATCACCCGCGGGTACCTGAAACTCTTCTTCAGCCTCCAACATTCTCGAGGGTAGTCTATACTCCACCTTCAGACGCCCTTCTCCAGGAAGTCTCCGTCCTCCTATCCAAGGATGCCATAGAACCCATGTCTGCTCAACAACTACTGACAGGCTTCTATTCCCGTTATTTTGCAGTCCCCAAATGAGACGGAGGTACCAGAACCATCCTGGATCTTTGAGAGCTGAATCAATTCATTCTCTACCGTCGTTTCCGTATGGTCACTCTCTTCTCCCTACTCCCCCTCATTTGCAGGCATGCATGGATGGCTACTATCAACCTCCAGGATGCATACTTTCATCTATTGCAAATATCTCCACTTCACAGTTGGGCAGGCTCACTACCAATACAAGGCTCTCCCATTTGATCTTTCTACAGCCTCCAGAGTATTCACAAAAACTATGGTGGTAGTTGCAGCCTTCCTCTGTCTTCAAGGGGTCATCTTGTTTCCCTACATCGATGACTGACTTCTGGTGGCAAACTCTCAGGAGGACCTCCTCCACAACATCCCTCTGACCTGCTCCCTCCTTCACCGCCTGGGCCTTACCATCAATGCAGAGAAATCACATCTCTGTTCGGCCCAGCGAGTCTGATATATAGGAGCCATTCTCGACTCCACCACTCTCGGAACATATCTACCGACCGACAGGGCGATCCCCATCATCGCCCTAGCCCAACAAATCCATTCTCACCCCACCTCTACCGCCCTCGAAATTCAACCCTTACTGGGTCTCATGGCGGCCAAAACTGCAGTCCTCATGTTTGCAAAACTCAAGACGAGACCCCTGCAAATGTGGTTCATCAAGTCCTTCAAACCTCAGTCTCATCCGCAATTCCTCCTTCTCTCCCCTCCGCCAGAGGTGAGGGACTTAGTATTATGGTGGACCAGGGACGTGAATCTCCTCCAAGGGGCCCCCTTCCACCTCCTCACACCTCACATTGACCACCGACGCCTCCAGATGGGGATGGGGAGCACATCTTATGGGACACAGCACAGGAGGCAGATGGGACCCTGCACTTCTGGCCCATCACATCAATTATCTCGAACTTCTGACAATCTTCTATGCCCTCCGTGCCTTCCTACCCATCCTGCGAGGACGCTGTGTGGTGGTTCTCTCCGACAACACCACAGCAGTCAGCAACATCAACAGACAGGGTGGCACAAGATCTCGGCATCTATGCCGCCTAGCCATGATGATGTGGGACTGGTGCGCAGACAACAAAATTTTTCTCTGGGCCACCCATATCCCAGGGTCCCTCAATACACAAGTGGACCTTCTCAGCAGGTGATGTACCACTGCTCACAACTGGGAGCTCGCTTTCGGCCATATCTGCCGGTCTATCTTTCGGCCATATCTGCATTCCACAATCCCACGGACAATTTTTCAGTGTTCACCCACCCTTTATCAAAACACTTCCTAAAGGGCCTTCTCCACCTGTACCCACCTATGAAAACGCCTCCCCAGCCTTGGGACTTACCGCTGGTGCTAAGGGCACTTACTAGGAAGCCCTTTGAGCCCATGGCAACTTGTGAGCTAAGATTCCTGGCTTGGAAAACAGCGTTCCTCGTCGCCATCACCTCGGTGAGGTGGGTTGGTGAACTCCTCGTCTTCAGGCATGACCCACCATTCCTCTCCTTCTTACCTGATGCAGTCAGGCTCATCCCGGATATTTCCTTTCTGCCGAAGGTCATCTCGGAATTCCATCTCCACTCTGAGGTCCTTCTTCTGGATTTTTATCCTAACTATATGTCCAAATCGGAGCGCCTTCTCTGTACCCTGGACGTCAAACGGGCCCTGTTGTTTTACCTAGTACACACGAGGCCCAGCAGACGAACTCCTAGACTTTTCATCTCATACGTTTCATCTCACAGGTAGGGCACTCCTATCACAGCACAGAGACTCTCCAAATGGATCATTCAATTGATCACTCTCTCCTATGAACTGGCCCGTGTCCCTACTCCGGGTCCTCTGAGAGCTGACTCCACTAGAGCTATAGCCACATCCACAGCCTTCTTGAAAGGAGCTTCCCTCGTGGACATTTGCCAGGTGACTACATGGGTGACCCCTAATACATTTATCCGTCATTACGCCCTCGATGTGAAAGCTACATGGCGTACAGATGTGGGTCGCCTCATCCTATCCACCTTCTCTCAGTGACAGCCTGCCAGTACCCTCCTCCAGGTACGTCATTGCTTGCTACTCTCCCATAGTGTGAAGCACAGAGACTATGTCAAAGATAAACAGGTTGCTTATGTGTAACTGATGATCTTCAAGTGGTCATCTGTGAATTCACACGACCCGCCCATCCTTCCCCTCTGCTGCCAGGCTTGACTCATCCTTTTTCCAGTCTGGTTCACAGCGGCCAGAAGGAACTGGCGGGATATCTGCGCCCGCTCCTCTGGGCATGCGCGATGGGGCCCCCATGCATGCCCGGAGGTGCTGGGTGCAAAAATCCATTAAAAGCTTTCTACGACACCGATGGATTTCTGCACAGGTGCAGTAAACCCATAGTGTGAATGCACAGATGACCACTTGAAGATCATCAGTTACAGGTAAGCAACCTGTTGGTCTCCCTCACAGATGACCTCCAGAGGCATCTAGATCGAGGCAGGTCAGCGCTGCTGTTGTTTCTTGATCGACATTGGGTTATGGGGGACTGCCTTGCAATGGCTCTCCTCCTTCCTTTATGGCTGGGGACAGAGGGTGGCATTTGGGAAGGAGTTGTCCCAGTGGCAACCACTTGAATGTAGTGTGCCGCAGTTGGCAGTCCTCTCCCAAGTGCTGGTTTGGGGGATGGAATGGGTTGTCATCAGGATGCTAACGATACCCAGCTCTATCTGTTGATGGGTGGATGGACTGACAGACTCCACCCCAAAGGTGTTAGCCAGGGTACTACAGGCTGTGGCGGGATGGCCTGAACAGCCGACTGAAACTAAATCCAGTGAAGATGGAGGTCCTGTACCTGAGTCATGGGGATTTGGGGTTGGGAATCCAGCTCCCAACCCTCGATGGGATGCCTTTGGTGCCAGCACTGAGGGTGAAGGTTCTAGGGGTGATCTTAGGTTTCTCCCTTTCTGTGGAGGCACAGGTTACCACCATTGCTGGAGCAGCTTTCTACCATCTTTGGCTGGTCAAGCAACTGGTTCCTTATCTCACTTCCCAGGACTTAGTTACAGTGATCCATGCAGTGGTCACTTCCAGGCTGGATTAATGTAACTCTCTCTATGCGGGACTGCCCTTGAACTTGACCCAGAAACTACAGATAGTGCAGAACGCGGTGACATACGTGCTGACAGTGACACCTGTGTGGGCACACCGTGCTCCACCAACTACACTGGCTGCCTATAGAGTACCAGATCTTGTTCAAGGTTCTAGCGCTGACTTTCAAAGCCCTATGCGGGGCTCCCCATGTGTGCCCTGCAGAGCTTTGTGCTCAGTTGATCAACAGCTTCTGGTTGTCCCTGGCCCGAAGGACATCCGCCTAGCCTCAACTAGGGCCGGGTCCTTTTCTGCCCTGGCCCCAGCCTGATGGAACAAGCTCCCAATTGAGACCAGGGCCCTGCGGGATCTGTTACAATTCCGCAAGGCCTGTAGAACAGAGCTGTTCTGCTGAACTTTCAGTCAAGGCAGCGGGCGTCCAAATCCCCATCCGTGGCCTCCCCTGCCAACAGCCCTAGCCTAGTGGTCAGCGGCTTTATCTCCAGTAACACGGCTCAGAAGGCTCCGTCCGAGTGTTGCTACTGAGGCACCTTTCACTCTGGTTTTCTGGTATGAGATTCTAAATTTTTACATATTGCCTGAATTTGGTATTGTTATTGTCACAATTCTTATGTGACTTTGTGACCCGCCCTGAGCCCGCTGGTGGGGAGGGCGGGGTATACATGAAAGGAAACAAATAAATAAATAATCGACATTGTAAATGTGTGATTAATGTTCCCTTTTGATTCTTGATAACATTATGAATGTGTTAGCAAATGGTCCTGTGAACAATCTCTTCCTTATCTGAACAAATTTATTTCCTATGGAAGATTTATAGCTGACTGGGGGACAGTAACTTAATTTGGGCTAGGAAAAAAATGCTCTTTACGCCCAGAGGTTAGTTTTTCTGCGTTCCCCTTGCTAGGAAAAGCATCTTCAGACAAGAAGGTTTCTTCTTCTCAGCAAAGCCAAATATCTGTGGGTGCATTTGCTCTGTTAGGAACCAAAGAACAATGCAAAAGATTGGGTGACAGTTGTCTTTGCTGGATGAGTTGGATCTGCTTAGCCAGGAACACACTTTAGTTATGCCTTTCAGGGGAATGGATTTTGAAGGAACAGACCTGAACACTGACTTGCGACTTCTGAAATCATGGATATGAATGTCTCAGTAATAAGAACAAAGTAGTATAGATGGATCAAAAGTTGAGGCAATTTTGGAACATGGTGACCTGTGAGAAATGGCATGTTTTCAAAAGGACAAAAAAAAATTTTGACAACTGCACCACTGGAACATTCCAGCTTTGGTAAGAAGCTCCTTTAGCAGGACAGATCACCTGTTTACAGATGTTAACAGGGGCCCACAAAACCAGCTTTCTGCCGAAGAATGCCCTCCTACGATGGGACAACCCCACATGGACAGTGAAACAGACCATCAACGCTCAGCTGGGGCACCTACTCGTGCTTGAATTCAAAATCAAGGCCCACAGACTGTAGGGATTATATCACTAGCATGAGTGAAAAATCTCAGTGGCTTCAGGACAGTGGCCATCATATGTGGTCCATGATTTCCTTGAGTGCATGGGCATTTTGGGTAACAGGAAAATTACATCACACTTCTGAAAGGACCAGGAAGGAAGGAAGGACCAGGGAGGGAGGGAGAGTGGTCATAGTCATAACTGTGGGGGAGGTTTCCTTGTCCCTGTTCCACCATCACTTTTGTCTACAGGAGAAAGCTGAAGATTCCAGGTGTCCCTGAAGGGTGGAGTGGACTGAACAGTGATGTATCCTCTGAAGCTTAACCTAGAGAAGACAGAACTGAGGACAGCAGGGTCCCCATGTTCCCCCAGTGGGCTTCAGGGGGTGTCCGTGAGCTTCAGAGAAGTGCACTGTCTGTGTGTACCAGTTCGTTGGAGAATTGCCTGTCCAAACAGAGTTGCACTACATTGAAAAGATCAGGCTGAGTGTTTGGACCCTGCAGTGTTTCCAGATCCCAGGTAGTTCTTGCTGTGATGCCTTTGGCTGACGGTACAGGGACCAGGCCACCATCATATGCTCTGACCACTTCAAGGCTGGATCCCTGTGATGCCCTCTGGGTGGGGGAGCCCTTCAGCTGGTGCAAAATGGCACTGCCTGGTTATTAGCAGGGGAACCATCTGCCCCCCCCCCCCGGTTTGTTTCCAAGCTCAGTTCACAGTGCTGGTTTGAGCCTTTACAGCTCTCAGCAGCCTGGACGCCAAAGTACCTCAAGGACTGCCTTTGCCCATATTGTCCTCCCTGGTAATTTGCAATCTACGTGGTACCAAGATAGGAATCCACAAGAAGCAGGGTCTTTCCTGTAGTTGCCAAGAAAATTCTTCCCTCCTGCCCTTTGGAGGGTCATTTGACTCCCACCCTGCTATCCTTTTTTGGTCTACTTTTGAGGATAATTTTTTCAAATATCTTTGCTGGGTTTCTGCTGATGCAGTTGTGGCCTTGTACATTTATTAAATTGTTGAGAATTGCTCTAGTTTTCATTTTTTAAGCTGCTTAGTGATTTGTTCTACAGCAGAATAAAGTCTTGCAAAGGAGCACTTTGAGCCTGGCCAGAAGCGCAGCTGCGCTGTTCCTGCCTGCTGTGTGGCTGCTCTTCTTACCGGCCCAGGAGCGCCCTGCTGGAGGCACGGCACGGCATGGCGCAAGGATGTGCTCCTGTCCACAAAAAGCAAATGTTTTGAGCACCATTAGTAATGTTTCAGCCAACCAGATCCAAAAATACAGCTATTAGTGCCTGGAAATGCTTGACCAGAGGGAAACCTTTCTAAAACTGCAACCTTGCTGTCTAAGTGGCAAGTCTTCCTCGCAGGCCGGAGAGGCGTTTCCCTGCGCTGTGCTGGGGCCATTCCCACTGCAGTCTGGGGTTATTATCTGGGTGATGGCTGCGACATATTGAGCAGAAATACCAGTGAGAAAATTGATTTCCCTCAACAGAAACGCTTCCAATTTTCTCAGGACCATAATTTTATGTCCACAACAAAATGAAAGGGCTATTTTCTTTAAGACGAAGGGGAATTGAAATCCTCGATAAAAGCTGTGGTAGATGTTGTGCTTTTGATTGTGGAAACTCCAGTTTCAGAAGTGTTGGGCCTATCTGGTTTGTGAAGAAAACAAAGACCTTTTGATTTTGAAAGGAGCCGGGTCTGTTTAGGACGTCTCAGCCAATTCCTTAATGTTCACATCAGTCAGGCTTACAGAAAGCAAGCAGAAGGAAGAGAGGTCAGCACTGGTCCCACATGTGGGTCCATCTTTAATTGCATTACGTCACTAAACCGGTTAGCCACCTGCCTGGAAGACCATCCCTTTCAGCTGGCTGTTCCTGGAAGTGGAACCTCTGAGGGAGGAACCAAGAAGGGCACCAAGTCCTCCTTGAAATCAACAAGAAGAGAGTAAAGGGCCGCACCAATCACTGCAAAGAGACAAAGAAAAAACAACGGTGCAGTGGGAAGCTTTACTCAGCTCTGGCTAGATCCTCACCTAGAGTATTGTGTTTAGTTTTGGGCACCACAATTTAAGAAGGATATAGACAAGCTGGAACATGTCCAGAGGAGGGCAACAGAGATGGTGAGGGGTCTGGAGACCAAGTCCTATGAGGAAAGGTTGAAGGAGTTGGATATGTGTAGCCTGCAGAGGAGATGACTGAAAGGTGATATGATCGCCATCTTCAAGTACTTGAAGGGCTGTCATCTAAAGGATGGTACGGAGTTGTTTTCTGTTGCCCCAGAAGGTTGGACCAGAACCAACAGGTTCAAATTAAACCAGAAGAGTTTTCGGCTAAACATTAGGAAGGACTTCCTGACAGTTAGAGTGGTTCCTCAGTGGAATGGGCTTCCTCCTCGGGAGGTGGTGGGCTCTCCTTCTCTGGAGGTTTTCAGACAGAGGCTAGATGGCCATCTGACAGCAATGCTGATTCTGTGAACTTGGGCAGATCACAAGAAGGGAGGGAAGGAAGGGTTGCCTCAGTGCTTAGTTCTGGATGTCCCTTCCAACTCTCTGATTCTATGATTCTATTCTATGAAGACAATTCCAATATGTTAATAACCCGATTGGAATAAAGTTGTCTTCCCACTGCACCATTGTTTTTTCTTCATCTCTTCTCAAAACCAGCACATCATCCTCATCTCTCACCCCTCATTGGGTTGTTTTTTAGACACCAGAGTGAGCCAGCCCAATGGAATGCAGCCATGCTGGACATGCTCTAATTCCCCCCCCCCCCCCAAAAAAAACCCCACTTCTCATTAGGGCACACTTTCTGCACACAATTTCCCCAGGTGATACTCCAGTCCTCTCCGCTCTTCAAAGACAACTACAGGACAGCCGGGGAGAGCAGACTGTGCCCTGTCCAGGGTCAGACTGGCAGCTGGTTTAGCATAAGGCTGGGGGGGACATTTTGCCCCTGCCCAGAATGCTCAGCTGTGAGCTCCAGTAGCTGCAACCTGTCCCTTTCCAACAGAAGCTGCCAAGTGGATGTCTGAGGGACTCTTCCAGCTTGTGGGGATACAGTTTGTCAGCCCTGCAGCATGACCTTGCTACAGGGACTGGTCACAAATCTGCCTCCCTATCCAGCCATGTCCACACACACACACACCCATGCTGGTGCATGGAACAACCTCCCAACCAACCTAGGAGACCCAGGATCAAAGGCAGCAAGCTGGTGCACGGATAAGGAGGCGGGCAGTACCCTCTGTGCCTTCCTTCCAGCAATGCACCCTCTAAGCCATGGAGTCTTGTGAGCAAAAATTCTACTTTGTGAGCTACTGTCATTAAAGTTGTGAGCGAGCAATTTGGCTACTGCATAAATGAGTTTGCTCTGGAGCCATTCTTCATTGTCGTGTCTTCTGTGCAGTCCCACATAGCCTCTGGCTCACCCATTTTTGTCTTAGCTCAGGAAAACATGGTTGCACCTACCTGTAACTGATGTTCATCGAGTGTCTTCTGTGCTGGCACACATGGGGACTGCCTGGAGGCAGGCCTGCTGTGGGAGAACATTCCAAGAGCTTTTGTACCTTTAAATCTATCCAGTCCCCCCTCCCCTCATGGAGGAGAGCTGTGAAGCTTTTTTCCCGCCCATCTGATCACGTGACGAGGGGAGGGGGGAGGCACTGTTCCTTCAGTCCTAACCTGCCACTAGGAAAGTAAAAAACTGTAGCCCACAGCGGGGAAGGGATGTGTGCCAGCACAGAAGACACTCGATGAACATCAGTTACAGGTAGGTGCAACCATGTTTTCATCATTGTGTCTTCTGTGCAGTCCCACATGGGAGACTAGCAAGCCAAGAACATAACCCAGGAGGTGGGTGTGGGCATCAAAAAACAAGGAAACCTTTATTTAAATATTGAGTGCAAAACTGCTTTACCCACAGCTGCATCAGCGTGAGAATTAATGTCAATAGAATAATGTCTGACAAACGTTGATGGTGAAGACCATGTCACTGCTCGAACTTTTTCTCCCTCTCCCAAAATACTAGAACTCAAGAGCACCTAATTAAACTGATGGGCAGTAGGTTCAGGATAAAAGGAAATACTACTTTACACAGAAAGTGATTAAAATGTGGAATTCACTGCCAGAGGATGTAGTGAAGGCCACATGAATATACAGCCTCAAAAGGGGATTAGATAGATTTATGGAGAATAAGTCTATCAATGGTTACTAGCAATGGTGACTGAGAGGAACCTTCACATTCAAAGGCACTAATCCTCTGAATCCCAGAGGCAGGAGTGAAATCAGGAAGGCCTCAGCCTCTATGCTCTGTTGTTGGCCATCTAGATTAAGTAGTTGGCTACTGTGTGATACAGGATGCTGGACTAGATGGACCACTGGCCTGATCCAGCAGGGCTCTTCTTATGTTCTTACAGTCATAATGGTCCAGTAGGTTTACATGGGAATAGGTGGTCTTAAAGGTTTGCAGGTCTCAGGACATATAAGGCTCTGAAGGTCAATTGGGCCTGAAAACAGGTTGAATTGGGCCTGGAAATATAGGTGTGCATACGCAGTGAGAGGGAATACTGTGGCCTGAATGATCTCGATCTTGGTCGCCAGCAACCCATCCTTACCCATAAGGATCCTTTCCAGCTCCTTCACACCTGCCCATCCCAGTCTCCAGCTCCTTCTGATTTCTTGGTTTCAGTCATCCTTTTAGTTGATGATGGAGCTGAGGGATAGAAAACCTTCAACCATTTCAGTTTCTTCATCGTCAGCCTTAAAGTTGTGTAATTCCTCAGTAGTCATAACTTTTGTCTTCTTGATCTTCAGCTGTAATCCTGTTTTGGCACTTTCCTTATCTTCGAGACTGCCTCCCTCCTCATATGAGCCCTGTAGAACATTGTGTTCTATGAACCAGCATCTCCTGGTGGTTCCTGGCCCTAGGGATGTCCAGTTTGCCTCAATTAGGGCCAGGTCCTTTTTGGCCCTGGCCCCTGCCTGGTGGAATGAGCTACTTTATGACATCATGGACCTGTGGGACCTGTTACAGTTCCTCAGGTCCTGTAAGATGGAGCTCTTCCACCAGGCCTTTAGTTGAGGCGGCGGGTATCCACTTCGATCTCTCCTCCCCTCCAGTGACCACAGATCCTAGAAGCGGACTAGAACCACAACATTGTCAGACTTAATATTATCTGTTGAAGCGCATTGTTGTCTTAGTGTGTTAATGATTTTACTGTTTTTAATGTATTTTTGAAATACATTTTAATTGTAAATCTGCATTGATTGCATATCTGTATGTTTGGAACCCACCCTGAGCCTACAATGTGGGAAGGGCGGGATAGAATAAAATAATAATAAAAATAGGTCCATAGGGTAAATAAAGAATAAAAGCTCCACAAGCAAGGAGAAGACTTGCGTTTATGTCACACGTGAAGGCTCCTTTGGTACCCAAAGGGAGGCATCATGTTAACTTTTTCCCCCTCAAAGGAGAAGACTCATTCTAGCAAACTGTGCTGTGCTGAAGCCATCTTGATGAGTGAAAATTAATTTGCCCCCTGGATGTTGTGGTTTAGAGCAAGTGCTTGCAGTTTTGGGCTCATGTCGAGGACCCCTCCCTTCCCTCCTCCAGTTTTGCTTTTCCATCCCGTTTTGGTCAGCTAGCTTCTGACTGAACGCCGTCCTAGAAGGATCTCCTCAGAATCCTGCTCAGGTCTAATCCCTGGGGCTTCCTCCCAGGAGAGTCCTTTCAGGACTGCAGTCAGACGTAAACACACCTCTGTTTATCCTCAGTCCACCCACCATTTATCCTCAGATGGCAAGTAAGGACATTCTGATTCCACTGGCTGGTTTCTCTTCCTCACAGTAGTGAGACGAAAAGTGAACCTTTCGGGTTTGGCCAACCAGACCTCTCAGCTTCTCCCGATTCTGTTTTTGGGCCTGTGGCTGGAAGACCACTTGGTCATTGTGCCTGGGTGACATCTGGGATCTTGATGGATCTGCCTCCCCCTCTGGCCAGAGGCTGGGCCTTTTAAAAAATAAATAAACAGTTTTGTGTCCTGTGCTTGGATGAACAGGACCACGTTATGGATTCCTGCTCTAACGGAACCCCCAGCATGTGGGAAGCACAAGCCTCAGCTCGCCCTGAAAGTGAGAGAGGATGGATCAATAGGAGGGACGCCTCTGGCTTTACTGTTGGACGCAACCCAGAGATTCTCTGCCCCTGGCTAGCTTTTCACTGTGGAACCAAGTGATGCCAAGCAGGGAATCCTAGCCAGAACACCCTCATCAGCCCCGCACATGGTGGGGCAGGATGGGGGGGGTGGGAGCATTTCTGCTCACGAAAGCATCTGTCATCTGCCTCTCCACTGCCAGGGTTGGGGGACTTTCATAGCATTGCAATTCAACTTAAAGCCAGCCCCAAACGATCGTACTGAGACAAAGGTATAAAAACTAGCCAAACCAAGTAGGGAAACTAAGCACAATTTTAACACAGCAGCAGCAACTCAGTCAGCAGCACCCAAAAAGAAGCCACAACCAGATAAAATCATAAAACAATCAAAGGGAGGGAAATTAGGGTTGAAAAACTGTCCAGGACAATTAAGAGATATTTTTTAAACATTTTAAGGATTGTACATAAGCACTTTCCATGATGGAATCAGCCTGGACTGCACAATGGATTTCAAATGTAATTCGTGCCCAGCATGATTTAAATAGCATCCCTTGGGCGCAGCCTCCTTGCATTTCACACCCATTTGGACCAAATCTGCTAGCACTTCTCGAGATTCTTGTTCTGATCCAGGTGCTTTGCCCGCCTTGCCCATCTGGCTGGCATGTTGAAGGGTCCCCTTGCTGTGGTAGGAATGTCCCCCTACCCGCCACACAGGCCCTGGTCTTCGTTTGTCGTATTCTACCATGGGATGGTGGTTTTCTTTAAGGCATTACAAACAATTAAAAGGACCACAGCAGACAAGTGCCCCCTTTAAAACAACTCATGCATTCTTAATGGGCAGTCTGTTCACGGGAGGGCTGGGTCATGGATTTCAGTGCTCTTCACTAAACACCTCTCTGGCAAGGGAAGCCAATTTTCCCTGAGGGTAAATTGTAATTCATTAATTGTAATTAAATTAAACATCTGTGACTAACTGGGAATTCCAATTTGTCTCCTGTGCATTGTATGGGCAGAGTTCCTCGCAGGCTGGTGTCTATGGGGAGGGGAAGTTGCAGTCCACAGGAAACACTCCCAAACCCCTGGGAGACCCCCCCCCCCCGAGACAGATTGATTGGGATAAGGTAGGTGTCACCAGTTGTCGTTTCCATCTGTATCTGGACGGAAGGGGAACAAAAAGGCATGGACATAAACTGTAACATCTTTGTCTCTGTTTGGATCACAGGAAATGCATCTTCTGAGCGTAACAGCATCATGCGCTTTGCTGCATTGCCAGTCAGAAATGAAGAGGCTGAAGGCCCTGTGGCCTCCGCCCAAAGGACTCCTTGTGCTTCCCATCCTAAGCCATACAAGGCAGCTGCTGTTGGAAGAATGGAGCCAGGACAGGTGGCCTAGGGATGCCCCGTGGCCAAGAGGGGACTGCGGGGGACCGTCCTCTCCTTTTCTCACCCACTCCCCGCATACTGACACAAAGCCTCTGGAGGAGGAGCCAAGTTGCTTGAATCGAGTCCAAACACTGGAAAACCTCCTTTCTTGCCAGTATTTTGGCCGGCAGGCACCATGGGATGGGGGGTAGGGTGGAGAAGGGGCAGAGCCTGCCGAAAGGGCTGCCTGTCCCGTGGAGAGGTGCATCTGGGCCAACTGGTGGGTGCCGATTAAAACTGGTAGCATTTGCTCAGCCAAGAGCTACCTGGGACTCCACGCAGCTTGAAAGGGGTGCAGCAGTCGGCTGGTTTCAGGGTGGGATGTAGTAGAGAGCTCTGACCCCTCACACACACTCACACACATGGGGACGCAGCGTGGCATGGGTGCTTCGGAGAGGGCCTCAGGTGAAGAGGTCCAGCCAGGCCCTGGATGACAAAGCCCCAGTTGCTGGGGGCTGCTTACTCCCCAACAGGGTGTCTGTGGAGGCCCCTCAGAGTGGGACTCCCCCGGGGGAAGGGCCTTTTCTGCAGTGCCCCCCTTGCCTGCGGAATGCACACACCCAGCTACATGCCCTTGGCTTTGGGGGAGAGATTTGTCCAAACCAACCCATTTCCTGAGACAGTTTCCAGCAGCCACCCAGCTTTTGCTGGCTTCCTTCTTTGGCCCTGATGCACATTCACAGGTGCAAAGCAGCAGTGGTGGTGGCCGCAGTCACAGGCCCAGCTCAGCCACAGCCTCCCAGCAGGCCCCTCTGCAAGGAGCTCCCAACTCCAGATCCTTCTTGCCCTGTCAGTTCTTTTCCCCCACTCCTCGGATGGCACTTCCCTGTTCAGCTTCCTCATCCAAGAACTTGCTGCTGCTCACTCAGTCGGGGGGGGGGGGGGCTTGCTGGACTCTCCCCACCGCCGCCCCCAATGCTGAAATTGCTCATCCTCTGCAGGTGCTGGAGGGGGGGGCAACAACACTAACTCTTCCAAGGGCTGCAAATAGACGTCAAACAACAGTGCAGGAAGACTTGACCCAATCCCCACAAGAGAGCGCTGCTTGGTGCGGAGGACTCTGCCTCAGTTGTCCAAGCAGCTGAACAGCAAAACGCACCAGAAGAGGAGAGTTGGGGTGCGATCACACGGGCATTTAAACCCGGGTTCTCCCGCGCTGCTCTTTCAAGCGCGATGGCTCAAACGGAAGGTACTTGTTTTTCCTGGTGGTTGGAAAAGCGGGCTCGAGTGCGGGGGGCGGCTTCGAGACGGGAGACAGATGCGGCCGTCTAGTCAGCCCCTTTAATTGCGATGGGGAACAGCCGCGAGGCCCGCAATAAACGTCCGTGTGATCGCACCCTAAGTTTACTGTGCATGTCCATCGGCCGTATTTTGGAATGAAACCAGAAATGCCTTTTTTTAATTTGTTACCCCCCCCAGGCTCAGGGCGGCTTACAGAATATATATATATATATATATATATATATATATATATATATATGTTATAATAGCAGATATGTTAAAATACAAGATTTAATAAAACACAAGATATAAAACCCATCACAGGTGCTAGTACAGTCATAACCAATGGCGGCATTCTCTCAGCATCCAAGTAGTCAGCTACCATCATAGTCTGGGTTCTTGCCAGGCTGTTGATTATTAAGTTGGTATTAATATTTGGAGCCAGGGCCTCAGTATTGGGAAGGCAGCACCCTCATCGAAGGCCTGGTGGAACAGCCCCATTTTACAGGCCCTACGGAACTGTAAAAGATCCTGCAGGGCCCTGATGTCATCAGGGAGCTCATCCCACCAGTATGGGGCCGCCACAGAAAAGGCCCTGGCCCTCGTCATAGCTAGCCTGGCTTCTTTAGGGCCTGGAAGGGCCAGACGGTTTTGGGACCCTGATCTTAGTGCTCTCTGGGGAACATGTGGGGAAAGGCGGTCCCTTAGGTATGTAGGTCCCCAGCCATATGGGGCTCTGAAGGTAAGAACCAGCACCTTGAACCAAATTCATTATGCTATAGGCAGCCAGTGCTGTGCTTTTAGGGCAGGCTGGATGTGCTCCCGCATAGGGAGATACAACAGCAGCCTGGCCGCTGTATTCTGTACCAGCTGCAGCTTCCAGATTTGGGACAAGGGCAGCCCCATGTAGAGAGCATTACAGTAGTCCAGTTTCGAGGTGTAAAACATACAGACTTAAACTTTATACAACCCTAAAATCTAACAGTTTCAATTGGTCAGTTATTTATGTCTTTTCTTACCACAAGTAGTCTGCCTTGACTGGCACTGAGTTTGGGGAACACAACGGCAATCCCGCTTGTCTCTTCCGATATCTGTTCTGATGGCCCCTGCCAAGTGGGCGGGGTGGGGTTTGGACCTTGGTTTCTGATCCTGAGGTCCATGGAGTTAAATGGGACTGGTTTGCCAGGAAGGATTGGGAAGGGGAATCTTTTCAAAGTCCCGTTTCACAACAGCTTCAGGCAGGCCATTTCCTGCAGCTCTTCCGTAGCGGGCAGCCGTCCTGTTGACATGTCTGAATGGGCATCTTGAGGGTGGTGTGTGTTGCCCATTTGGCATGGACAAGAGCATCACTTCTAGCCACAGGAAGTCAAACAGGAGCTCTCACCCACCACCACCACCACCACTCAGCTGTAAGGTTATATATAAACACCTCCCCCACAGACTCAGGAATGGCTTGCAGCCTCAGGGTCACTGCAGGGTTTGTGTGAGGGGAGAAGTCAGGATTCTGCCAGTTAGTGCTACCATTCCATGTGGCATCTAACAGGACCTAATATGATTCTGAAATTGGGACTGAAGGTCCAGAAGAAACTGGTTGATACCCCTTCCTTTGGCTGGTGAGAACTTAAGCTGAGGAGCCCAGGGGGGTCTGCATGGGGAGTGGCATCCCCCGCAAAGTAGGAGCCCCCCCCTCCCCCCACCTTGCTTGGCCTCTGAGGAGACCTATGAAGAAGGCCAGCTGTCTCCCTGCTCCCAGGCACAAGAGCAGAGGAAGCAACGACTGAGGGCAGCCTGACCCCTTCCTGTCCGCCTGGCCCTCAGCATTTTGCACTTGCCTAACCATCACCAAACCATCACCTCCCTACCACAGAATCCATTGGAAGTCATTGTTCCTCAATTCTGCTGTGTTTGTTGCCATTCCTTTAGAATGCACCATCAATGTTCATGATGCTTTGCAGAGAAGCAACTCTTCCCCCCCCCCCAAAAAAAACCCCTGAGGAGCCTACAGCTGACTTGTGGCCAATGCTCCCTCTAAGCTGTGGAGTCTTGTGAGCAAAAATTCTACTTTGTGAGCAACTGGCATTAAAGTTTGAGTGAGGGATTTGGGTACTGCATAAATTAGTTTGCTCTGGAGCCCTCTTTCCTGAGCTCAGACAAAAATGTGTGAGCCAGAGGCTAAAAAACTGTGAGCCTGCTCACAACAACTCAGCTTAGAGGGAACACTGGTTGTGGCAGAAGGGGAAATAACAGAGGGGGAGCCAGGAGGGAAGGGAGATGGCCGCAGGGGAGTGGATGAGGAGCAGCAGAGGGAAATGTCCAAATGCACTATGCAGCTCTCGCCTCCCACCGCCCCCCAATAAAGAACAAAGTCCTCTGTGGAATGAAAGAACATTGCTAGAAGAACAAGGGCAGCTCCAGCCAGCAGGGACTGTGGATAGTGGTGGGCAAGGAGGAGAACCCGGAGCTGCTGAGCCCAGGTGGTCGGTTTCTGTAGGAGTCAATGATTCTGGAGCCACCTGAGACAGACTGCTAACCCCCCACCACCACCACCTTGTAATTTCTCTTCATTGCCATGTCTGTTAAGGCACACAAAATGAAGAAGCACTGTTGGGAGGGGTCAGGGAGAGCACAGCTGTTACAGCAGCCGTCTTCCCGCCGTGAAGTCCAGAATCTCCAAGCAACCATAATTAACTTGAGGTTTGCCCATCTGCATAACCCTGCCCAAGCACATCACTGGTCCAGTCTGTCAGCAAAAGGTCAGGTTTTGTGAACAGAAGAATGTCAGAAGAGTCCCGCTGGGTCTGACCAAAGTAGGTCCACCTACTCTAGCATCCAGGTTCCCACCACGGCTGATTGGACGCCTCCAAAAGCCCATTAAGGGGCGCAGAAGCCAAAGTCCCCCAGCTGCTGGTTCCCAAAGGCATGCTGCCCCCAGGCATGGCTACTAGCTACTCCTCCAAGACTGTGGCTAATCCTCACCTGAGCTAGGTGCTTTCACCACATCCCATGACAGAGAGAGTCCAGTTCACTAAGGAACCTTTGGTGAGATGCTCTGCTAAAAGCTGTTTGGAAGTCCAAGGATAAGTTGTTTCAGGAACCCAAGTTAAATCTGTTCTTATGAAGAATGTATTTACTTCTGCCCTTGTCAAGAAACAGCTCTTCTCTGTGTTTCCAGGGCTAATGTTTTGGATACACATTGTGTTCTCAAGCAAAAACTCAGGAGGTGACCCTGTGTGTCATGCCAAGGGAAGGCAGACACAATCACAGGCTTGCAGGGGGTGAGGGCGGGCAGTCTTCTGGAACTGGAACCACACCCGCCTCCAGAGAACCTCCCATGGGAGCTACAGAAGTCCACAACACACCAGATCTCAACACTGCTGAACAGCACAATGGATAGAACTAAACCGTTTTGGGTCAGAGAAGTAACAGCAGATTAAGTCCTGCCTTCCCTTCTTGATCTTCGTCGTGGTCTCTGTGCAGTCCCACACATAGGTTAGGTGCCTGCGCACGACCTCAACTGGAGAAGATTCAAGAGCTTGCCTCAGAAAAAGTTTCAGCAGGTTCTCTTCCCGCCCTGGGGAGCAGACACGCACTGCGCATGCCTGGAACGGGGGAGAGCCGCCTCCCACTCAGTTTCTTTTCGACCGCCCTCGCGTTCACACCTCTGGCCGCTTGCTTTTCAAAATCACCTCAGCTGAGTTTTTTCTCTTTGTTTTACTATCTTCTTTTCTATTTCAAAAAACCCCCACCCGGAATTACTATTCTTTATTCTAAATTTCCTCCCTCCCTTCCCCTCTTCCCCATTAGGGAAGGTGTTCGTATGGGCCGCACCCTGTTTTTTAAGGCGTGTCGCCAATGCCTGGCTAAACTCCCCTTGAACAATGGTCACAACCTGTGTTTAGATTGTTTAGGGGAGTTTCACCGTGTTGGATTGTGCTGCACGGCGCAAAATTTACCAGGCAGGCAGGTAAAAATCGGGCTGCCCATCTTCGTACTTTGCTTTTAGAAGCTGCCCTTCGCCCAGCTATGTCTTCGGCAGCTTCAAACTCCTCCTCAGCCCCAAAGACTCAGGCAGAGGAAGGAAAAGCCTTAAAACCGAAACAGAAGGCTAAAAAACACAATGGCGACTTCTTCGTCCTTGAAATCGAAACCTTCAACATCGTGTACCGCTCCAAAGCTCGATCCAGTAGTGATATCGGGTTTGTCAACATCAACACTGAAGATTATATCAGCACCAGTGGTATCTCACAAAGTCAAGACTCCTCCTCCTATTTTGACACCGGTTCTTTTGTCATCAGTGGACCATCTTACACCTGGTCAACATGACAGATCTCTGGTGCAGCTGTCTGCTGACTCTCGTCATGACTCCCGGACTTCTAGACGTTGATCTGTGTCTCATGACTCCCACCTGCCTGGATGAAGGGGAGCACTTTATGAGAATTCGATCTCGATCACCTCGATCACGCTATGATCGCAGGAATTATGATTATCGTAGATTGCTGTCCCAGTCTCCCTCATGATCTGACTATTGGTCTTGGTCTCCAGACCCCAAGTGTCGTAGATCATACCCTCCTGTTTCCTATTCGAGGTCCCCGGCTCCTCATCGACACTGTTACCTTCCATCTCAGGAAAAAGATGTTTGTCGACATTGTTTGACAGTCTCTCATGGTAGACGTTCTCTCTCAGATGCTTCTATGCATTCCATGGTCCTTGACCAACCAACTAACGTTTCTGCAGACAGCCCAAAGCATTCTCCATCTGAACCTCGGTCTCGTCCTCTGCCCGACGGCAAAGCACCTGTTGAAGTCTTGCAGACTCTGCGCTCACCATCTCTGGATTCGGTCTCTGACCATTCCATATTGGGCGATCTGGAGCAAGATCTCATATTGATTGACAATGATGGCCCTCATGCTGGCTCTCTTTCACCTACCAAAGGGCCTAAAGCTTATTTGGAGCTTATAACCAGAATGGCGATTGCACTTCAGGTGCAGGGCACAACTGATACACCTGCAGTCACAGATGTGGTTCACAAGTTGGTCCAAGCAAATTTGCCGCCATCCACCATTCTACCACTGCTCCCAGTTCACCTTTCTGCTTTAAAAGAATCATGGGATTGACCGGTGTCTGTACCCCCACTGTCGAAAAGATATGATGCCATGTATAACATTCAAGAGTCCTCCAGAAAGTTCCTCTTTAATCATCCTTCACCCAATTCGATGATAATTCATTCTTCTTTGAGATCGAAGCAACCTCGACAATCTGTCCCTCAGGACAGGGAGGGTTGCAAGATAGATGCCATAGCTAAAAAGACCTATACTGTCGCTACTATGAATATTCACATCGATACCTATCTTTTCTACTTTTCTGCCTATGCTTTTAATGTAGTGTCAGCGGTGCATCCGATCCTTGTTACCGTACCGAAAGACTCCCAAACTACTTTATCTGCTGCGCTGTCGGAAATATGTACTGTCTCTAAACAATGAATTAATTCCATCAGACATGCTGTCACTTGCTCTTCTAAAGTTCTAGCATCTTCAGTTGCTCTTCCACAGCATGCATGGTTGAGAAGCACATCTCTTCAACCTGTTGTGAAATTCAAGATTGAAGATTTACCATTTGATGGTGACGGTCTTTTCCACTCTACTACAGATGAGACTTTGAAAGAAGTGGATGATAGCAGAAAGAAGGCTAGGAACCTAGGGGTGTCTACCTCAACTCCCCAGCACTCTCAGTACCGACAGTGGAAATCGCATTATGTCAAGCACCAACCTTCTTCGGCTGCCACATCGCAATGGAGATGCCGACTGTCTGACTACCATCATGCCCACCAGAAACTTAAGCCTCAGGTTCTTAGGAAGCCTGCCCAGACGAAGCAATCTGTTTGACCATCTTGATCACCTACCACCACCACTTTCTTTTATCCCTCCCATAGGGACCCGGCTTTTCCCCTTTGTTCCAGCCTGGGAAAGAATTATCGGCAATGCTTGGTCCTCACCATCGTGCGGGTCAGGTACACCATAGAGTTCATTTCACCCCCCACCCTTCCATCACTTTGTCATTAGGCCTCCAACTCTGTCACTTTGTCTGGAGGTCAGTTCTCTACTCGGCAAGGGAGCCATCAAAGTCATCCTGGAGGTGCAACAAACTCAAGGCTTCTACTCCAAGTATTTTGTCATTCCCAAGAGGGACGGTGGTGTTTGGGCCATTATGAACCTTCGGGACCTCAATCACATGTTTTGGATGAACATGTTGCAATCCATTCTTCCATTCCTTCCAAAGGATGCATGGTTGGCATCGATAGACCTTCACGAGGCTTAATTTCATGTCACAATTTGGCAGCAACATCAACGTTTTCTCTGTTTTGCCATCGGGACCTCCCATTACCAGTACAGAGTACTCCCCTTCAGCCTGTCCATGGCTCCCTGTGTTTTTACGAAAATGATGGCAGTAGTTGCGGTGGAACTCCATCATCGAGGAGTTATCCTTTATCTGTACATTGACAATTGGCTTCTCGTGGGGTCCATGAAATCTCAACTTCAACTGGACATCCACTCTACTCTCGCTCTGTTGACCAAATTAGGTCTCTGTGTCAATCCCACAAAATCGGCTCTTCAACCAGTTCAGGTTTTACAATTCCTGGGAGCTCATCTCAACACTCTCAAAGAGTTGGCCTTTCCCCCAGAATCCAGAGCCGAGGACACAATGTCCTTTGTAACAACCTTTATGCAGCAACCCCATCAGTCTGCACTGTCGATCATGAGGCTTCTGGGATATTTTGCCTCCACAGTGTTTGTGGTTCCTCTAGCCAGGCTTCGAATGCATCCACTTCAACTCTGGTGCATCAGGAACTTCAACTCTCAATGGGCTCATTGGGATACGATGCTCTTGTATTCCCTACACGGGAATCCGCACTCTGAAGTGGTGGTCTCTTCCTCAGCATCTCCTCTCCAGCATGCCCTTTTGACATCTACCTCTGGAGATCTGCCTGTCAACAGGTGCATTGCTCTGGGGTTGGGAAGCCCAGTGTGGGAATCTGTCTGTGCAAGGGATGGGGACTCCTCAAGAAAGGCTTCTCCACATAAATGCTCTGGAACTCGCAGCAGTGCATCAAGCCCTACTCTCCTTCCTCCCAGTGCTGACGGGCAAGGTGCCACCATCTTCAACATAAACAAACAGGGTGGAACTGCATCGTTTTGTCTCTGCTAAGCTGCCATACGTCTGTGGGAGTGCTGTCTTCGGAACTCCATTTCAATCATGGCTATACACATCATGGGGATCCAGAATGTGCAAGCCGATCTGCTCAGTCGTACGATTCCACAGGAAACAAGAGTGGTCTCTCCATCCCAAGTATCTGTGACGAATTTTTCACTTGCCAGCTCCCGTCACCATCTGGTTCAGCTCGTTAATCACCCATGTGTGGGACTGCACAGAGACCACGACGAAGATAAACAGGTTGCTCACCTGTAATTGATGATCTTCGAGTGGTCATCTGTGCAGTACCACAATCCCACCCGGCCTTCCCCACTGCTGGCATCTCCTGATCACTTACCTTATTGATGGGACTTAACGGTAGCGGAGGAACTGAGTCTTCCCCGCTCCAGGCATGCACAGTGCGTGTCTGCTCCCCAGGGCAGAAAGAGAACCCGCTAAAATGTTTTCTGAGGCAGGCTCTGGAATGTTCTCCGGTCGAGGTCACACACACACACACACACACACTTTCCCCAGTGACTCCTGCTCCTTTCCTCTTGTTTGTTAGCAGCTCATTTGACCAGAAGTCAAGTTTAAGCCAATGCAGCACAAAAATTAAACAAGATAAAACCTTACATAACATGCAAATAAAACGGAATTCAGCAAGGAGTTACATGATCATCACAAGATCATCACAGGATCGCAATCATCGCAAGATGGGATAAATGAAAAAGGTAAGATAAAATATGCAAAGGCGAGAAAATAAAATAGGGAATGATAAGATACAGATTTCTCCTAGGATCTCTAACATCTTAAATATGATCTAGAACAGGAGTGTCAAACAGGGCCAGAACCAGCACACTCACAGATCCTATCTCGCCCACAAGAAACTGGTCCTTACCTTTCTTGCCAGATTACCTTGGCCAGGTTGTGTCCCTGCCTCCTGCCCCAGTGCTGATGCGTAACGGGCGGTGGAAGCGGGTGAGCGGGCATCAGGGAGATACTTTAAGGCAAAACTTAAGAATCTTAATGTTTTAAGCATGTTTGTATTTTGAGTAAAAAACCAATATCAATAATTGGGTTTGTCTGTATCCTTTATAAAGTTTATATATCTCCCATACCTGGCATTACATTTTAGGGCACAGATGGCCCAGCCCAACCAAGTGGCATTTATGTCAAATCCAGTCCTCGTAACAAATGAGTTCGGCATCTCTGATCTAGAAGCCCTTTAGTAGATCATACAGGTAAGCCTATCACTTCTTTTATAGTTGGCACAAGGCACATTTCAGTGATGTTTTAGAGAAATCACTGTTGTCGGGTATTTTGTGACAGCGGGTTATTTCTGGATCAGAATCTGCCAGCGATGGAGATTGTTGGGAGGTTTACAAGCTGCTTACATTTCTCAGTCATCATTATAGAGTTAACTGTTGTTGTTAGTAGACAGGAAATTACCTAACTGGTCTGTTACCAATCAGAAGTTGAGTTTAGTTAGCCCCAGAAAATTTGTAGGAGGTGTTAGTAAAATGAAGTGGTTTGTGACCTTTCTGTTGGGGAATCAATATGTGGCCAGCAGAAATGCTTTGATCTTCGATGCAGGTGTTTGCATCTTTTGCAGCCCTCTGCCTGTGAGCAAGAAGCAGCAGCCACCAAGCAGTTTGTCTTTAAGCTGCAAAGACGTTGTCTGCTTCAGGTTAGATAGAAATGTTATTTTCTTTTTTGCCAAAAGTTCCCTTCCCTAATTTTAGATAGTTACTTTTAGTTTTGAAACTGGCACACAGTGTTTGGCCCTTGTTGATCTGGCTCCTGTGTATTTACAGGAAGTTGATATTTAAGGGGGGGGAAAGGTGATCCAGGGGGACCTGGGGACTGTCCATTGGTGGCAGAATAATAAAAGATGATCCAGTGTCTCTGTTGCACCAGATGCACAATCACATAGGTGGTCCAAATATGGGATTTTGGCTAAGTGCCATTAATTCTGCAGTCAGGGGTTGCCCCTGCCCAGAGAAAGGCAAAAAAACCCCCAAAACCCTCCAGGATCCCTGGGCAATCTGGCCTGGAGGAAAACTCTTTCCTGACCCCAAAGAGGATATTGGCATTACCCTGGGCATATCAGGAAGGGCCATGAGAACCAAGCACTGGCTCATCCCTTCCTGCCCTCCCTCTCATGATCTGCCTAAATTCATAGCCGAGACACAGGAAATCATCATGGACCGAGGTGGCACAGCTACAAGGCTGGCTTTTGCTTTCTCCTAGCCTGACCTGATCACCTGGACATGTCGTGAAACAGTGCCTTTAATGTTTCCTCACCACTCATCTTCTCCTTCCCTGTATCCCAATGCAGAGACTCATATTGTGTTCCCTAAGCCTCAGTCCCATCTTGTTATAGGTTTAAGCCTACAGTGGCTGATGCATTTCTAAATAATCCCCCAGGAAACAGTTTAGTGAGGGCCATTATCTTGATAGTTCATAATTAGGTTCAATAATAAAGCTTGTTTTGCCTACCCGGGTCAGATTGCCCTGCCTGCTGTATCTGTGTTCAGTGACCTTGTTCTGAGAGCCTGTTGTTAGAAAATCCATTATGATCATCACACACTTTGGGGAAGTGGCTGTTTTGTGAATTGATGGTGTGATGTTGCCACTTTAGATAAAAGAATCCATGAATTATTGACTTAATGAGTTAATGCTGCTTGCTTCTCCAACAAGGTCTTTAAAGGCTGGGTGCTATTCTCTGGAAGATGACATCCCAGCCTCTGAGGGGAACGGGAGTGAGTCGTGTGTAACTCTGTTCCAGGGTGAGGGATCGCCACCCAACTCTTTGCTCTTTGTCCCCGTGAAGGGTGTTTTTTGTGCGTGTGTGCAAATTGGGATTGAAATGTCTGCTAGGCAATCAGATTACTTATTGATTTATTATATTTATAGCTGAAAGAGAGAGATTCTTCCTTTCTCAGAGTCGATTACACAGTGTGATGCAATCAGTGTATGAGATGTCTAATAAGCAATGTTACTAGGACCAGGATTACAAAAATGTGAAACAAACAGAGAGTAGTAGACATGCTACACAATGCAGATGCAATGCAGAAAAATGATATTACTCCACAGAAAATTATGCAGTGGCAATAGGGTAATACACACACCAAATCCTATACTCAGTGGTATAAGCCACAGCCGTTTTCTCTTTCTAAAGTGCCTCCCTGAACCTTTCTCTTATGATACAGCCCTATGACCTGTACAGGAATGCCCTTCTGAACAATTCTGTTTCACATAGTTTGCAAAACGACCAAAGCGTGGGAGTCCTGCGGACAGGGGGGCCAGGGCCACGTCTTTGTCTGTGATACCAGTACCTGGCCCTGAGCCCTGTGTTTATTGTTGTGTCATGATACGGTTATTTTAGGTATCACCTAATGCTTTTACTGCGTTATCCTAAAGCTTGTCATCCGTGTTCAGTATTGTTTAATAGTGTACCTTGCATGAAGCTTCCCAGTGGGGTCTGCGAGTCTGCAGAGCGCTGGGGGGTGGGCCTGTCCAGAGCAACCTGTTCTGCTGTGGAAGCTCTTGACTCTGTCCTCATTTGGGTCCACTGCAGGATGAGGCCATCAGTCCTGCATGCATGTCTAGACTTTTTAGCAATCCACGGTTATTGAAAGACTTCACAGTTATTAAGCTGTGCTGATATTTCGCAGAACCACTGCTGCCTGCTGCTGTTGGCGTCGTAGCATACAAAGACTGTCCACCAGCCTAGAAGGTCTCTCGGAACCTCAGCAGGGCCTGGAGGCCCCTCCGTTGGGATGGTCAGAAACATCTCATTGCAGAAGGATGCCTTGTGTGGGGGTGGGAGGGGGAATAGAGAAGCAGACATTCCCCTGGCTCTTCTCGCCCCCCTGTCTCACCAGCTTTCTCTGCCTTCTGAATTCCTCTAGACCATTTCAGCTCCTGACTAATGTCACACAAGTATCCTGCACTCCCTGTTGTTAAAATGAATGCAGATGAATTAATAATGATTATCTAATTATTTGAAAATGTCACCCTACTTTAGCAGCCATTTCACAATGCTGGGGGAGGGGGTTAATGACTCCACTGGCTTCCTGTCATAAATCACGCAAGAAAATGGGGGGGGGGGAGGGAGAAAGGAGGTGGGAAAACTCAGCCCCAGAGTCCCTGCGGAGCTTCAGGCCACAATTAATATACAGCAGGTGAGGATGACGAACCTTCTCCTCTGCACATGCCATGCTCGAAGGGCAGATCCTCATCACAAGATCCTCTTCTCCTTTCATGGCTTCCCAAAAGTACTCTGTAAAGCTGTGTCCAGAGAAAGGGAGGAAGTGACAGTGGGCATCCCAGGGCATTTCCCTACCCGGTGAGTGAAAAGTACTGGAGTCGGAGACGGGTCACAGTGAAATCAGCAAGCATTTTATTAAGCTGGGTCAGATGAGGCATACCTGAGTGGGGCCGGGGGCCTGCTTATATTCACAGGTAAGCTGCACTCCCGACCTCGCCCAAGCATAGCGATAGGATTAAGCTCCTGCCAGAGGCTATAATAGGTTTATTTGAATATCTTAAGCCTCTGGTTGGGTGACAACTAAGATCCTGGTACCCTATTGTTCTCTGGCCTCAAGCTCAGGTTTTTCTTGGCCATGTGCTCAATGGACCACCATGCAGTCTATGCTCTGAGTACATTACAGTGAGGTTGCCCCTGCCTTCTCTCTGGGTAGTAACCGCTGCCACCCTCACATTTGGAAGAGTATCTCCCGCTAAAAGGACGTGTCGTTTTGGCATGTTTGATTGCATTGCCACTTCAGGCTCTGCTTAGTTGCCGCATCTCCCGCTTCTCTCTTGCTGGCTGACACAGGGATCACACTCCTGTACTTTTGCACATTTCTGCTTCTGTTATTTTGCACTTTTATACTCCCAGCCTTGGTCGCTGCTCCTCTCCTTCACCACTCTTGGAAAGTGGGACCAAATTAGACACTGCTGTGCTTACAGAGATTCACACTGCTGTGCTTACAGAGATTCACACTGCTGTGCTTACAGAGATTCAAACATTCAAAATATAAGTAAGTTTAAGTTTATTTTAAATTAAAATAGTGTGCAGGGCCTGCAAAGGCACCAGGCTGGGCAAGCCTGAAAAGGAGAAACGTCCCAGCCTCCACTTAGCCTAAACACTGCTCAGTCGCTAACATCTCTTAAAGCTGCAGCATCCACGGCTCCTCCATCACCCTTAGTTCACTGTGTTTGGGACTTCTCCTCATTGCCCCTTGACCAGTGGTCAAAGTGGAGTCTCTCTAGTTTGGTGCAGTGGTTAAGTGCGCGGGCTCTAATCTGGGACAACTGGGTTTGATTCCCCACTCCTCCACTTGCAGCTGCTGGATGACCTTGGGCAAGCCATAGTTCTGCCAGAGCTCTCAAGGACAGTTCTCTCAGAGCTCTCTCAGCCCCACCTACCTCACAGGGTATCTGTTGTGGGGAGGGGAATGGAGAGGAGATTGTAAGCCTCTCTGGGACTCCGAGTGAAGGGCGGGATATGAATCCAGTCCCTCCTTCTTCTTCAGGGCTAGAGGCAAGAGTCAGAGTAATTTCAGAGGGTATCCATGTTGGTCGGCCATAGAACAGTTAAAGTCCAAGTCCAGCAGCCCCTGAGAAACCAACAAGAGTTTCAGGGTGTAAGCCTTCGAGAAGCAAGGTTTTCTTCATTCTTACTTCATACTTCTTGTGTTCCTGAGATTTTATAATCTCCTCCTCTTCTTCCTGCCCCTAAAGGAAGAAAATACAGCGTGGTCTTTTGGCTTCCCCTGTTCAAGTGTGACATTCTAGCAGAGGTGTTAGATGGTAATTTTTTTGTCTCACTCAGGCCAGAGCCATTTGCATCTCTAAGCCTGGAGGTGTTTCTGTTTCTGGGGAGTTGGATTACTTCTCTTCCAGCACTTTTCCTCCTTTGCCAGCTAAGCCCTTGCAGACGGCCTCCAAGTTCAAGCACCAATTTCAGAAGGATTGCCAGTAGGAAGGCTGGCCGAGGCTTCTTCTTTCTGCCCGAGGTCCTGGAGAAGCAGAACTGCAGCCAGGCAGAGGAGAGAAGACCGGGCAGGGAGGGTAGGCTGAGAGGTTCCGGCCCTGGCCAGGGCAGCTTTGCAGGAATCCCTCTGAGAGAGGACTCTGCCCTTGGCTGGTCTTCATTTCTATCCATTCACTTCCCTTCCCCTCCCCACAGCCGACACCCTGTGAGGTAGGTGGGGCTGAGAGAGCAGTGACTGACCCAAGGTCACCCAGCTGGCTACATGTGGGGAAGGAGTGGGGAACCAAACCAAGTTCTCCAGATTATAGTCTGCCACGTTTAACCACTGCACCATCGCTGGCTCTCCCAGCTATGGGACCTTGCAGGGAGGAAGGGATACTGGAATGTGCCTTCTCATGCCTGTCACCTCTGTACAGGGACAAAGGCTAGGCTGGTCTGGGAGAAGAGTGGAGGAGGAGGAGGAGGAGGAGGCCACACGTTTATTTACTTACTAGATTTATTAGCATTTCCCCCCCAAAAGATCAAGGTAACTTGCAGTGCAATTACTATAACCACGTGAAAAGCAAACTCTTTTTTTTTAAAAAAATGATTCAAAAGCTTAAAAATAGTAGAGATTTAAATACAACCAATAAACTTATGACAAGAGAAGGCAAAGGCTTTTGTCCCCCAACCAAAGGGTTTTAGCCAGCACCTGGCAAGCTGGCCCCAGGGTAGGTGGGGAGATTCCCACCCAAGCAGCACCTGGAACCCTTCCTGGACAAGAGCGGGGAGCAGGTGCACAACCTCCCCCCCCCCCCCCCCATCCATTAGGCAGCTGCCTGCCACCCTCTGCATCAAACAGTGTGGAAGAGCAGCCATAGGCAGAATATCCGGAAGGATTAATAGGAATTAAATGCCTGGATTTTCCCACATAATCATGGGAATGAAAACGGACTGCAGCTCAAGCTGCACCAACTCTATTCACAAGCTCCGTTAGGCACAAACGGCTGGGCCTCCTTTGTGTGAAAGGGGCTGGCTGGGCTGGGCAAGACTGCTGGTGGGCGGGGAAGGGGGGGTCCCAACCCCAGGCCGTCTCCACAGCCAGAGTGACAGCATGATTAACTGGGCCTCAGTCCCAAGCAGCCCAGCCCACTGGGAAATCAAGGCACCCAGCTCAGCAGAGAGAGAAATGGGGGGGGGGGTGTGCGGGGGACAGCCTAGCCCCAGCCAAGTCCTGAGCCTGCCTCTGGCACTGCAGCTGCCTTGAATCCCAGGAGGCTTCTGAGGGTCTCCCATCCAGAGGCCAGTGTGCTGCTGGGTGCTGAACGGCTCCCTGCTCTTCTAGCAGACAGCAAGGTCCTGAGACCTGTGGAGGGCTCAGCCGAATTCAGGAAAGGGGACTGGGGGGGGGGGGGTAAACTGGCCAGCCCAGAGATCCATGCTTGAGGGAAAGCTTCAAGCCGGGGTCCAAGCACTCCAGAGCCTGAAAGGGCCTCAAGCCAGAGCGGCAGAGGGTCCAAAGGAGCAGCAGCACGGGGGGCCAAGTGCAGCCCAAAGGAGAGGCTCACCGTCCTTTCCACTCACTTTTTGGGTTGCCAACCTCCAGGTACAGCCAGACGGTCTCCCAGAATTATAACCAGTCTCCAGACTACAGAGATTCGTTTCCTCAGAGAAAATGGCTGCTTTGGGGGGTGGGCTCCAGGGCCTTGTACCCTGCCGAGGTCCCTCCCCTCTCCAAATGCTGCCCTCCCCAGGCTCCACCTCTAAAAGTTCAGGAAGGTTCCAAGCTGAAGGTGGCAAGCTTTCCAGGAAAATATTTAGGGGCAGTCCCCAAATCACTGGTCAGCATCATGATCCACTGAATTGGGCAGGGAGCTCGACAAGGGCTGATCATGATTCAGTCTCAAACGCAAACTCAAAACCAGCTGCAGTTCCTCCAGTTTGCAAGCCTTCCTTCCCATCTGCCTGGATGCTGGGCCAACAAGTTATCCCTGGGAATAAGGAAGGCTGGTGGAGTCAAAAAAAGAACAGACATACAGGCTGGGGAACCAGAAGGACCTGAGGGGAGGAAACAATTTGGATCAACTCAGGCCCCCCCCCCCAGGTCTCCTCCCCCCATTCTGTCAGTATGACTCTCCGCTGCTCTCTCCCGTCTGCCTGTTCTGGAGCATCTTCTGTCCGTGGTCTGCCTGGCAGTGCTGCCATTGCGATCGACACGTGGCCAGCCAGCAAGGGGAACACCTATGCAGACTCCGGAGAGACACATCTGAAAGTCCCACCCCATTCATCGTCACTCTTTCTTGAATTTGGGTTTGTGTTTTTATCCATTTCATAGGGTTAAAAACTTACAGCCCGACGTATTTGCCTACCACCTGTCTTTTGAGGGACGGCCGTGCTGCTACTCTGGGGGCGCCAGTCCATCCTCAGAGGAAACAGGCTCCGTGGCAGGCTCTGTCTCTCAACATTGTGCATTCACTCCTCAATCAGTGCAATCAGAAAACCTGTGTTATTTCTCTCACTGTCTTAGCCGTAATAAAGGGGAAGGGCGGAGGGCAGGATTCATCTCCAGATAGGCATGTCAACAGGGTGATTTTCCTCTTCCCAACGTGACAGGCGGTCCAGCTGTCAGTGATGGATTTGAGAACTCTGCCACTGTCCCTTTCCAGCCCTCGCTAGGCCCCTTAATCCACTCAGCACTAGCCCCACAGGCTCCTGCAGGGTTCCGTTGCATTTCACCCCTTCCGAATAGAAGGCGGCTGCTTCCCACACATTTCTAGGTGCCAGAAATCGGGACAGGGCAGACTGAGAGCACTCCATGGCAGGAATTCTGCAAGGAAGTTTTATTTGATTCAGCATGAAAATGGCGTTCTGTCTGTCATGAGAACACTTCCTGGTGTCTGGACCCTGACTTCCCTGTCTCTCATCCCCTGCGGGCGGCCTCCTTGGGACTTGTGGAAGCAGACCCTGCCTGAAGCAGAAGCCAGCCCCCTGCTTGGGACTGGCTGGGCGCCTGGTGCCCTGGATGCCCAGATGCCCGGATGCCCCTCGGCAGCAGCAGAGGGAACCTGCTCTCCCCAGCGGGCCGCCAGCCAGAGAAGCTGGAGCAGGCTCCCTTTCTGTGCTTGCAGGCCACCACATGGACTCCTCGTTGTCATCATAGGCTGGGGGGGGGGACATTTGCTTGGGCGACACAGCTGGCTGGGGGGGGGGGCTACCAACAGGTCCTGGAGGGACTAGGAGAGGTCCCACTGGATCTGAGCCACGAGGGTAGGTGTGCTCCTCGTGACACAGCAGTGCTTGCAGAGCTGATATTTGCACTGTCACCGTATGGCAGAAGTGTCCTCACCACGGGCCCTGGTCTATAGGCTATGGAGCCAAGCCCCTCCCCCCCATGCTTGCTTCAGCACAGAAGGCACAAAGAAGGCCCCCCTTCCCCCCCCCTTTGTCATTCCCCACATCTGTCTCCCGTTGACTTATTGGGTGTCATCCAGCAGAAAGCTTTCTGTGTAATGAAACACTCCTCACCTTTTATCCCTCATCCATCACCAAAGGCAGTACACCATTTTTAAAAGTTTCCGTGCGTACGAAAGTGGGGGGGGGGGGGAAGAATCCCCCCAGTATTAGCCAGCTGAGGAGAGGGGCAGCTGCACTCGTGGGCGCACACGGTGGGCTGGGTTCAGATCCCCTCCCATGGCAGAATCCCTTGACTTGCCCACCACAGTTGGGGCCTGGCCATGATTTGCTTTCAGGCTGTCAGTCTGGGGACAGTTCTACAATGTTCTGTGATGGGTAGTGAGAGGATTGGAGAGCCACCATCCAGCCAAGCGGCTTGGGCTTGGGAATGAGCATTGGTGCAGGTGGAAAAGGGTCACTGATGACTCCTGGGAACTCTGTGATACTCTTTGGACTGCTGGCAAATGCACATCGGAACAAAAGGTTGGCCGCATCTATTCTTTTTACCTGCTTAGTGCAGACTGCATCTTCTGAAACTGTTAAGGTCTTCCAAGAGTCCTTGATCCCTTGCAGGTTTTAGCAAGGACAGAGGTCAGAGTGTCACTCCTTTAGAGACTGTGCTGCTCAACAGGTGTGCTGCTAACCACTGTCATGAAAGCCCCCCAGACCAGACTCTGGAAACACCGTCCTCAGTCAATGACCAGGAGGAGCCGGGGACCACTCTGGGGAGGCTCAGGGGACACCTAACACAGCACTGCACATCCTCCAGACCTGGAGCCCCTGGATCTCGAGGCCTCAGTCGAAGGACTAGCCCTTCAAGCCCTTGCTATTGGAGCCCCCGAAACCTTGGCAAAGAATCCTCTGTATCCATCTCATTTGGCATTCCTCTCCTAGCAGCATTAGGGCTGGTGAGCCATCAGTGTATCTGTTTCTAAATGGTGCCACTGGAGGATTTGAGCTGCAAGATGGAGATGGGGACAGGCTGAGAGGGTCTCTGTACAAGCCAAAAGAAAGTCCCAGGGTTGCAGAAAAATCTGAATTTTTTTTAAAAAAAACCCAAACATTGGGGGATTAAAGCTCCCCAAAAGAACAGAAACAACGCCTGCAGCTTTAAGAAAAGAATGCCCACAAAACACTCAGTGGCTATTGGGGGCTTCCAGGCAACAACAACAGTATTTCCAACCTTTTCAAATTTCTGTAAAGCAAAGTTCTCTCTGTGTGTGTGTGAGAGAGAGAAAGAGAGTGCAGAAGTGGACTGGGAAGCCAAAGCAGCCCCAGAAAAGGTTCTGCTCCAGCCCTTGACTTTCATGTCTCCTGACGAAGGAGGACTTGCTGGGGATCGGTCCAGAGGGAAACTCAATGCTCACAACTTGACCCAGCTCAGTGGCACTGGCCACCACACCTCTAGCCCAGCCCAGCACTAGCAGCAGGCACCGTGCCCTGGGGACCGGCTCAGCACTAGAGGCCACCGGGGACAACTTGGCCAGGCTGGTCCCAGGAGGAGGCTGCCAGGAGGAAGGAAGGAGGGGAAGAGGGGGTGGGGGAGGAGGTAGACAAAGGTTGCCTGCCTGGTAGGTTAGAAGGAGGAAAGAAAGCAGGAAAAGGGGGCTACGGAGGGGCTGCCAGGAAAGAGAAAGTAGAAACGGGGGGGGGGGGATACATGGGGAAATGAGGTGCCCCCTGCAGGTCCTTCTGGGTCTCCCACTTGTTTCTGTTCTCACTGCAGGACAAAGTGTTTCAAGTGCAATGATTAATCTTCTAGAGACCCAGGATTTTTCTGAGACCGACCAGGGGCATGACTTTGTCCGTTCCCCTCGATGTCAGAGACCGATCTCGAGATCTCCACTCTCCGATCACTCTGTCGCGCCACTCGATGCCAAGCCCCATCGTCAACGCTCTCGACCTCTTGGCACCGAACCTCCCCTGGTCTATCACACTCCTTTAGACAGGGACCACCAGCCCGAATATTGGGATCGATCTCCTCAGTGTCGATGGCCTCGGTGTCGATCTCCAATCCGCTCACAATGGGGCTACCCACCACATCCGATGATGTCTTGGGACCACCGCCAATACCATTACCCTTATGGAGCCTACTCCTCCATACCATGGCTCACTCTTGCACCCCACTCGGAATGGGACTGCTACTCATCACACCATTTGCGCTCACCGAGAGCCTTCCGCCAGCCTCCCTCGGCCTCCTTCTCAAGGCCACTGGACCATGCCATCGCAGATGTGCAGGAGGGAGGGAACAGCGGAATCTAGACTCTGTTCCGGAACTGGAGGAGGCGGCGTTGATGCCGGAGGTTTTGGTGTTGGTGAGGAAGATTGTCGACCGTGGGTGGTCGCTGTCGGTGCCTGGCTAGGCATGGGGACCATGTGCATTGGTGATGGGGGGGCATTCCTCTCCTAACAGCATTAGGGCTGGTGAGCTATCAGTGTATCTGTTTCTAAATGGTGCCATTTAGAATGGAGGATTTGAGCTGCAAGATGGAGATGGGGACAGGCTGAGAGGGTCTCTGTACCACCCTCGCCATACAATGTCTGCTCAGCTTCATGGCAGCCAGTGTTATTCTGAACTCCCACAAGGCTTCCACATGTAAGCCTTGTGCTTACAAATGGACCCGTTTCTGCTCCTCCCTCTCATGCGATGATGTCTCGCCACCTTCTGCTGGCCTGCCTCGGATCTTTGAATTTCTGCTATCTTTGGCCAACACTGGACTTTCACACTCCTCGTTAAGAGTGTACCTCTCAGCCATTTCAGCGTTCCACAACAGGGTCGACAACTTCTCAGTTTTTGCCCATCCACTGTCCAAACGCTTTCTAAGGGGCCTATTTCACTTGTATCCCCCCATCAAAGCACCAGCCCAGCTGTGGGACCTCCCCTTGGTATTACGGGCACTCACCAGACAGCCCTTCGAGCCCTTGGCAACCTGTGATCTTAAACTTGTGGCATGAAAAACAGCCTTCTTAGTCGCCACCATCACGTTGGCGAGAAGGGTTGGTGAGCACGATCCACCATTCCTCTGCTTCTTACCTAATGCAGTTCGACTGGTACCTGATATTTCCTTTCTCCCCAAGATTGTCTCTGCGTCCCATCTCCACTTGGAGGTTATTCTTCTGGACTTTTATCCCACGTACACATTGGAACCGGAGCGTCTTCTCCATACACTAGATGTCAAACGAGCTCTGCTGTTCTATCTTGCCCGCACCAAGCCGACCAGATGACCCCCCCCCCTGGCTATTTGTCTCCTATGCACCCAACAGACTGAGCACAGCTATCACGGCCCAACGGCTCTCGAGGTGGATCGTTGAACTCATCCATTTATCCTACCTCCTGGCCCGCGTTCCACTTCCGGGCCCACTCTAAGTCCACTCCACCAGGGCCGTAGTGACATCCACAGCATTCCTGAAGGGAGCCTCCCTCCTGGACATATGCAAAGCGGCTACCTCGGTGACGCCGAACACATTTATCAAACACTACGCCCTGGACGTTTGGGCTGCACGCCGTACAGCAATGGGTCGCCTTATCCTATCTACCACTTCTCAGAGACAGCCTGCCAGCACCCTCCTCCAGGTAGGCCACTGCTCGCTACTCTCCCATAGGTGTGAAGCACAGAGACCACGTTGAAGATAAACAGGTTGCTTACCTGTAGCTAATGATCTTCGAGTGGTCATCTGTGCATTCACACCACCCGCCCATCCTTCCCCTCTGCTGCCAGGCCTGGTCTTCCTCTCTCCTCTAGTCTGGTTTGCAGTGGTCAGAAGGAACTGGCAGGATGTCCACACCCTGCTCATCTGGGCATGCATGCCGGGGCCCCCGCGCATGCCTGGAGGGGCTGAGCACGAAAATCCATTAAAGCTTTCTACGACACCGATGGATTTCCGCACAGGCGCAGTAAACCCATAGGTGTGAATGCACAGATGACCACTTGAAGATCATCAGTTACAGGTAGGCAACCTGTTTTTTCATGAAGGAGTCCAATTTTTCCTGGCAACTACTCCATCTTGCTATTTGAAAAGCAGGGCTGGGTTCAAGATTCCCCTCAAGGTCTTCCATTGAGCCACAGGGCCATACAAGTCAACTGGTCCCCATCCAACTTTAACTGGACCCACCCTCCACTTGCAGCTGCTGGTGTGACCTTGGGTCAGTCACAAGTTCTCTTGGAGCTGTTCTCTCAAGGGCAGTCCTCAAAAGAGCTCTCTCAGCCCCACCTGCCTCACAGGGTGTCTGTTGTGGGGAGGGGGAGGGAAAGGAGATTGTAAGCTGTTCTGAGACTCCGAGTGAAGGGCAGGGCATAAATCCAACTTCGCCTCCTCCTCCACAAAAACATTTGCCTTTCTGGTCAGAGAATCACAGAATCACACAGAGTTGGAAGGGGCCAAACAGGAGGCCATCTAGTCCAACCCCCTGCTCAGTGCAGGGTCAGCCTAGAGCATCCCTGGCGTCATCCCTCCACCTTGTCTGGACTGGATGCTGGCCTTTGACTGGATTCTTTTGCTCTGAGTTTAGACGTCGAACTGGAGATTCTGCCTGGAGAGCCTTCCGGCACCAAAAGGGGGCGGGCAAGGCAGTCCCATGTCTGAGATGCATCCTGGAATAACAGAGATTTTACCCACCCCACCCACAGCAGAGACTGGCTCCATTCGAGGCCCAGCCTGGACAGGTCCATGTGGACACAACAACCCAGAGCAGTGCCAGTCTCTGCACTACAGAGTGACACAGCCATGATGGCCTGAGGCACAGAGCTCAGCAAATTCGCTCGTGGGTTGCTGCTGCAGCTGCCACCACTTCCGACATGCTCCGTCTCTGCTGGCAAAGAGGCATCTCCTTGCCCCCATCTCTTCCACCTGCTCTTCTAACAATCGAGAGTGCCTGGCAGAGCCCTAGCCCGCAGGGGGGCGGGGTCCCTGGCTTGCTGAGCTCCCTTCCGCATCTGGCAAGGATGCCAAGATGCTGCTGGTGCGCTCTGCACTAGACTGTAATGATCCCGTAGCCACAGCCAGTTTTGCTAACCTTAATAAGCACGTGTAAAGGCGTTGGACGAAGGGCATCACATTACAGAGCATTATGAATTATGTAAGAACAGAGGGAAAGAGTTGCACGTTGAACTCTCGGCAGTTCATCCAGATGTTAAACAATGCAGGAAATCAATGCTGAAGTTTAATGCTATTAAAAGGCAATAAACATCGCCTCTTCTGTTTGCAGCAAGACTGCTTGTTGAAACAGCATGGGTCCTATCTTATACGGCAAGTTGCTGAGGCTAACCCCAGTGGTGGTGGTGGAGGTGGGTGTTATTTCTCTTGGTTTGCTTTCCAGCCAGGACACCTTTAGGGTAACTATGCACATTGCTCTCTGCTCTTGTGAGTCACAGAGAAACATGGCATGGTGTGGAATGGTGGGTGAGGGACTTCTTTCTGAGGAATTAGAGCACTGCCTGACTCTGACCCTTTCCAGCCTCCCTCCATCCTTGCTTCCAAAGGGCGGCCGTCCCAAGCCCAGCACTTCCTGGCATCTCCTTGCCACATGGCGCCTGCAGCCTGCTTGGACCATCCTGACCCCAGTGTCCTCCAGAGCCCTAGGTCAACAAACACCCCCACACACATGTATGTTTCCTCTCTTCTCCCCTCCACAGAATTAACTGCCTCCTGCTCTTTCCACCTGTCCTCACAATTAAGCCCTCCCGAGCTTTCCCGGGTCTTTGCAAAACGGCATCCTCCAGGGGAGACCAAGCAGGGCCAGTGGAGCTCCTTGGCCTGCCGCTTTCTGTGCATTTCCTCAAGACATTTCTATTCATGCAGCTGCATGTAGCAAACTGCCTAAAGCTGTCCTACATCAAAGGCAGGGGGTAGATCACATGGCTGTACACGGCGGGGACGGATCCTTGTGGCCTCAGCCGACTGAACTGTGGAGGTGGAATGAGGGAGGAAGAAAAACATGAAAAGCAACAGGTAGGAAAAGAGCACTGCTGGTCATCAGAGGCCATGCTGCCAGCCCTTGGTCTGCCCTCACCTATTACAAATTCCATTGTTGTTTGCATTCAGCTTCTGTTACCAGCCAGGAGGTACTATCCCAATGCAGACATGTGGGCTGTTTCATCCCTGGCTTAATATTTAGATTTTTTGACCATTTTCATCTTTTTTTTAAATTACCAACCAGTTTCCTGGTTCATTCTATCCAGTTCCCTAATCCACTGCTTCCAAATTCTCAGCATGTATTTCAGATTCTGAATGGGGCCCTCTGTAACATTTACTGTTTTCTTTGTTTGACTGCACCAGTAGAAGTTTGCTCCGCATCTTCCTGATAGTTCTTGGATATAGATAATTCCTAAAGTATGGAGTGTCTCAGATTGTGTGTGCTGTTTCCCCAACACATGGCATACTTCTTTTAAAAATGCATTTTTGTATTAATGTTGCCACTGTCAATACTTACTATTATATCTCCTATCCTACCTATTACCCCAGGAACCCTGATAATCATAAGAACATACGAAGAGCCCTGCTGGATCAGACCAGTGAGGGTCCATCTAGTCCAGCATCCTGTTTCACTCAGGGGCCAGCCAGTTCCTCTGGATGGCCAGCATCACAGCATAGAGGGCCAGGTGTTGGTTTTTCTTGGTAAAAACATATTTGAGCAGAGTAAAATTGATAAGCATCAGCAGAGTAAACATTGAGAGTCTGAGTACATGTGTATTTAAAAGGCAAAAGTTTACTATAAACCTAACATGGGAAAGGTAAACAAGATACAGAATAATAACAGAACTAGATTACTACATCCTTATGGCTAGAGAGATAAAACAGGAATGGCGTCTCCTTCTCCAAGCAAGACAACAGGTAGGAAGGAGAAACCATAGTATGCTAAATACCTGAGACATGGTTTTTCCAATCAGAGAGTGAAGGATCTAACAAAGTTCCCAGGCTTTTCTATTGTGTAAACAGACTGGGTACAAACAAACATGTGACTTCCTGTTGACTAATACAGACAACATTAACCCTGTAAATACTGAAGTGTTTTAAACTTGTTACACCCAACACCAGGCCTCCTGGCTCTGGGAATACAGTAGTATATTTACCTTTCCAAGAGGCTTGTGATACCCAAAAGCCGAAAACCTGGACGCGAGCATCTTGGTGTACAGGAAATGAGACCTGCATGATGGCATTGTCACGTAAAGGAAAAACCTCGTCCCCATCTGCCCCATTTGCACTCTGCTTGCTGTAACTCCCTAAGTTGCCTTTGCAAAGTGCTCCTTTTCACCTCTGTCTGCTGCGCAATGCCGTCTGTGGCTCCCTGTGAAATTCAATTAAGCAAAAATTCAACCGGGGTGGGGGGGAGATGTTGCTTCTGCTCTTCTCACGAAGGGGTGGGGGGGCCATGTTTAACGTTTGGATTTTTTTTTTGAGACAACACATCAGAAATATCCTTACCTGAGACTGGAGGTCCAGCCCCCCCGCCCCCCCTGCAGCCGCCGCCTGTTTGCAAAGGCATGTGTCTGTTCATACTGATGCTGTAACAGTTCTGTTCGTTTACTGGTGATGTGAACAAGCAGCCTTATGGGGGCAGGAGGAGGAGCAGGGAGGGGAATGGACATGTGTGGGGCTGAATTAGTCATCTGAATAATCAGACAGTTGGAAGCAGAAAAAGATTATGCCCCCGGCTGTGGTCTTTGGAGCGAAACAAGAGGGAGAGGGCCGTGAGAGGCTGCCTCCCACACCGGCACCTGCCCTCCAGTTCTAGCGCGCTCTTTCTCCAGAGTCCAGGGACACCTGGACATCATCCAGCAGCAGTGCTTCTGTCTGCCTTCTCTTTGTAGGAAACCCTCTGGATGCTGCTCTGGGGGAGAGCAGAAAGAAACCCCTGCTGAGCAGGACTGGGGGCATTCCAGGCCAGAACATTGTGCAAATCAGTAATATTATGCAATTTAAGAGCAAATTGTCCCGATGCAATTCCCCTTTATGAAACAATGCACTTTTTAAACATCGGTTGTACAACAGAAACAATTGCATAGAAAAGACTTTTTGCACAGAATGAGTCTTTGGTTCCAAGGGAGGAAAGAGACTTCTTCAAGAGAAGCTGTGGCAGAGACACATGATAAAGAATGCAAATAACCTGGGTGAGAATCCATCTAAAGGTAAGGGTGCGAGGGGGGCCTATCAGCTGAAATGGGAAAAGTGGAATTAATCCAACCCTTAATTCTCCCATTTCAACCCAAGACACATAGAACGGTTTAATCTCATTTAAGCTGTGCCTTCACTTACCAGCAGCTGTCCTCACTGAGCTCAGCTAGCTCACACTCACTGGGGATTTCAGCTCTTCCTTCTGCACCCAGGGAAGCCAGAAGACTTCCGAGTGGTGCTAGGAGCTGGAGTATTGGTGGTGATGTTTGCCTGTAGGCTGGCTGCAGAAGGCAGAGGTGAATCAAGCAGGGAACATGGTTAGAAGCAACTGGAGAGCATGAAGCCACCATGCCAGATGGGCAGGCAGAAGCCCATGAATGCTGGAGCTAGTCATTAATGGGGGGGGGGGGGGTAGTATGGGTGATGGCCAAATTAAAATAAAAAAGGGGTTCTTTTTAATGGTGTTTTCCCCCTATAATGTCTGCATCACTGCACAAGAAGGGGTGCATAGAGAGCCCACAGGTATTCCTCCATGGAAGTAATGTCAGTGCAAGGAACTGACCATATGTGAAGTAGCCTTCGGCTTCCAAGTAAACTGCACCCCTCCCTTTGACCTCCTGAACAAAATATGGGACATCTGCAAAGTAAGGACTGCTGTGGCAAAGGTTGTGGAGTTGATGCACGATGGGGATAACCTTTGGCCTTGGAAGTAGCCACTCAGAGTGGTAATGCGAGAAGGATGGGTCAGTCACCAGCCCCTCAAGGGGCAACAATGCAGCCTCCTTTCTGGTAGTGGGGGGGGGGGGGGCGGCACAGGGCATTATGGGAAATGCCATCCCCAAGACCTGAAAAGGAAAGTGAGAGGAAATGAAACTAGATACCCTCCCTGCAACATTTCTTACCATGTCTTCATCAAAGGACAATTGTCACTGGAGCCTGTGGTGAGTATATCTTTGATGGGGGGGGGCATTATTTCGGTGTGCTGAACCTTTTCTGCCTTCGGAGAATGACTTTTGGGCCTTGGCTCACTAGTAGAGCATCTGGTTGGCATGCAAATGGCCCAGGTTCAGTGCGGGCACCTCTAGTTTTAAAAGCATTCAAGTTGTCGAAGAAACGAAGGAGCCCTCCCTGAGACCCTGAAGAACTCCTGCCCGGGAGGCAAGTCTGACCTGGGAAGGCCCAGAGTCTGCGTCAGGAGAAGGCTCAGTGCTCAGTGTTTTCCTAGTTGACTGCAACATTATATTTGCGTTCTTTTCCAGATCTTTGTTTTCCAGACGATGCAGACAAGAGTCACCAAAGGTTGCCTTGAGAATTATAGTGCATCATGGTGTCCCCACCCCATCTCAACTAAGCACTGACACCGTCATAGATCCAGCGCAAAAAGGGCTGCATCTGCAGTGCTGAGGATTCTTGCATCAGCCCATCTCTTACTCAAACTCACATTTTCTGCTTAAAAATCCAATAGAGGTTGCAAATGAAAGTGTCATTTACTTTGCTGTAACTGGATAGTGACCAACTACAACCTTCTTTTAAAAAAAACATTTGCAACAAGCAGCTATTCTTTGTGCAAAAGGCATCTGTCAAGAGAGGGGGGGGCCCGCTTCTGAGCACGGTTTCAATTAGTGGTGAGTGCTGCAGGTGGTGCTGGGTCAGATCTGTCTGTCTCTGTGACCCCCATCTTTAAAGGTCTCAGTGGGGACTGGGAAGGGTGTTGGCAGACAGTTTGCCTAGAGTTGCCGAGTCTTACCTCCATGAAAGCGGGTGTGCGTGCGGCATGATGATGTCACCCGAAAGTGACATCATCACGCTGGGGCAGTCGTCCTGATCAGGCGACTTCAGGGGTGGGGTTCCCCCCTCCGGCCGAATCCGGGCCAGCAGATTGGGGACCCCTTTAGCGGGGGATCCCCTGCCCCCCCCCGGGGGACTTGGCAGCCCTACAGTTTGCCTACACTGAACTCGCACTTACATCCTCCATACAGCCATCCGTTCTCTGGTGGTCCAGGAGTGGGGCAGTCCTTCAGACTCCTTAACTCCTGGGAAGCTCCTCCCTCCTCCGAAGGCTGGCAGACTCTTCAGGCATGGAGGGGGAGGGGCTTGTCCCCTGAAACCCAGTTTCTCTGGCCCTGTATTTGAAGCAGGACATAGCAGACCATGCTCCTTGGAGCACAGAAGAAAGAGAAACAGAAAGAAAGCACAGAGAATTGGAGAAGAGTGGCAGCAGGTAACTAGCTAGCTAATCCTGCTTGCACAACCCTCCCCTCCTTCCATTCTCTTCTCCCACAAGAGGCTGGTGGCCTTCAACAAGGCGCCGAAGGACCTGGGTAACCCCCGGGGAACCGCAGTGCCACTGAGTCCCCTGCTGACTGCTGGCCTCAGGAGGTGGCCAGTAAGACTCGGCTCCCCTCTCTCTCTCCAGGGAGCTTGGGAGGCAAGTGCAGGGGACTCCAGAGACGACGCAGCTGGCTGAGAAGCTGAGTAGCAGCTGCATGCATCCAGCGGCAGTTGGCTCCCAGTTTCAACGACTGTGCGGGAGACAGCATGAGCGCACAGCCTTGGTGTGATAAACAGGAGCATCTACGAGCTTCCCCTGCCCTCCCGAGCCCCCCCACCCCACCCCAGAGATGGTATAAGGAATGTGGGGGGGATGCTGTTTTTTACTCCATTGCTGCGTTTGTTGGAACAGGGGAAGGAGGGAGGTGAACAGGCCTGGAACCTCCCCCCCCCCATCACCTCCTCCATAATCATGGGATGGGAGGAGAAGGCTTGGAGGGCATAAACCTCCATGAGCTTAAAGGGGAGACCTACAAGGAAGTCCAGGGTGGCTGCCAGTGTTCCCTCTAAGCTGAGCTTGGTGGAGCTAGATTGCCTTCGGGTGTCTGGGGGGACATTTTAGGCAGGAAAAGCGGGCATCTTGAGTGCTATTGCCACTTTCACTTTTGGCAGGACTTAAAATGGCCACCAAGGCTTCCACCTCCCAGGAAATGGACACTGAGATGTGTATCTTTGAACTGGCCGAATCACCAGCCCCTAACCCTCAGACACAGGATTCCGCTCTGAATATAGAAAACCAAGGGGCCTTTCTGACCTGGCTGAAATCAGAAATGAGAAAGGAGTTTAAATCCATGTGTCAGGAGTCACAAGAACAACCACCTTGCAAGAGACATCCTCAAGGAGACAGAGAACATGAAGAAGCCCCTTCTAGGAAAAGACTGAAGGGATCAGGTTCCCTATCCCCAGTTAGAGGAGCAGGTTTCTGACTCATCATCTGTGAACTCTGAATCTCCCAACTGGAGGAGGGAGAACTTTCAGAGGAGGGGGAAGAAGTAGTTCCCATCTCACAGTCAAGGCTTTTCCCCCAGGAAACTTTATAATAGATTACTTCCAAAAGTAATCAGAACCCTGGAATTAACTTACACCCCTAAAGAAACAGAGGAGGAGGAATCAGTCTTCCCTGCAGGGTCTGGCAAGGCCATACCCAAACCCAGGACCAAGTCAGTGGGGGTCCCACTGCCTGCTTCATTTTACAAGATTATGAAGGCAGAGTGGGGACACCCTGCCAAACTTAAGGCAACTAACTCAGCCTTTGGAAAATTCTACTCCTTGATTCCTGAGGCTTCTAGAAAATTGAAATTATCTTTAGTGGATGACCCTATTAATAGCCTGGCTTCCACATCAGTCCTTCCCATGGGAGCAGATGGTCTCCCAAAAGACAGTACTGACAAACGCATTGAACAAATGCTAAGAAGGGACTTCGAGGCCTCGGCAAATTCACTTAGGGCTTCTGTCACAGGTACTCTCTTTGCTAGAGCGGCCTATGCCTGTGCATCAGATCTTGCCAAAGCAGACAGAAGCAACCCAAAGGAACTGAAGGATGAGCTGAAGAAAATAACTGAAGAAAAGGCCACGGCCTTTGCTGCAGATGCAACACTAGATGCGGTTCAACAGTCCACACACAGTATGGCTTGCAGCGTTACTGCCCGGCGTAACACTTGGCTCAGGAGCTGGGATGTAGATCCCTCTGCAAGGGCAAAAGTAGCCACGGTACCATTTAAAGGCACAAAGTTTTTCGGAGAAGATTTGGATCGCTACCTGGTTGAAGATAAGGCTAAAAAGAAGGTTGTAATGTAGTATTCTCTGTGTTCTAACCAGCCTGCCATGTGCTCCCAGGTAATGGCGCCTGCCGCATGGCCAGAGCACATGGTCAGGCAGAGAAGGGAGCTTGAATCTGGAGGAACAATAGACATCCAGATTGAAAGCCTCCACCAATGTGGGACCTAGGTTCTCCCTGGCGAGCCAATGCAATCAAAGTCTCCTCCAGGGAACCTATGACAAACATGCGCATATGTTAAGCCCCTATCAGGTCTTTTGGGTGTGGCCAGAGCTGTGGCTCTGGCCAGCATATAATGAGGGCCCTGGAGCCCTGGAAGCATGCTTGTTCTGACCATCTACTGGGCATGCTGAATCACTCAATAAAGGCTTCATGATTTCACCGTTCCTGGTCTCCTGAGTCCAGTACTCTTCAAAGGTGCTTCCATCAAAGAAGAGAGAAGGGAAAGCCAGACATTACCAGCAATCCTTTTGTGACACCAGGAGAGATTCAAAGCCTGGCAATAGCAGATCATAGAAACCAAAGTGGCAACACAAGTTTAAGGATAGTAAATCATCCTCCTCCTTCACAGCCAAGCATCCCACAAATGGAAAGAACACCAAAAAAGGCCCTCGAACATGACTATGCCGAGATGGGAAGGGAAGTCGCCTGCAGAGATTTGCACATGTCTGGGGAAATTCAATCACAGACAGATGGGTGAAAGAAATCTCGGAAAGCTACTCCCTGGAATTCCGTTCCCTTCCTCCTTTACGTTTCCTGGAACTACCATGCAACCAAACCCAAGTGAAACACATGCAGCTGCTGGGAGCCATTGCACACCTTCTAGAGACTGCAGCAATAGAAAAAGTCCCGATCACACAGAAATCTCAGGGAGTCTACTTGGTGTTCTTCACGGTCCTGAAGAAAAACGGAGACGTAAAGGCCATTCTGGACCTCAAGTGGCTCAACAGGAGAGATGAACAAGCAGTTCAAGATGGAAACCGTGAAGTCCATACTGTCAGCCATACAAAAGGGAGACTTCATGACATCAATAGATCTCTCGGAGGCATACCTCCACATACCCACCAGAGAGGCTCACCGCAGATTCCTACGCTTCGCCTATCACAATCGACACTACCAATACCGGGCACCTCCTTTTGGATTAAAGTTGTCACCCAGGGTCTTCACCAAAGTACTAGTGACCCTGATTGCATTGCTCCGGACCATGGGAATATCGCTATTCCCATATCTGGATGACATTTTGGTGAAGGTACCCTCATACGATCAAGTGGACAGGGATCTACAAACCATAATGAAAATTCTCAGGAAACACAGTTTCGTGCTCAATATAGAGAATTCTCTCATACCAACTCAATCTCTGATTCACTTGGGTGTTCACATAGAAACCCTACAAGACAGAGTATTCCTTTCACAGGAAAGACAGGATCGACTGACTCAACTGACCAGGGAAGTCTTAGCCCTTCGGAAGGTAGAAGTCATGACTCTTGCACAGTTATTGGGGATGCAGGTATCCTGCCAGGAAACGCTCAGTTGGGCAAGGTTCTACACACGACCCCTGCAACATTTTCTTCGACTTTTCCAAGATCTGATAGCTCTGAAGAAGGTTCAAAGGGTATCTCTGCCACAGGAATTGAGGCACCAACTGACCTGGTGGCTGCAACCGGACCACTTCAAAACAGGCATGCCACTCAGGGACCTGATCAGGGTAAACATCACTACAGACACAAGTCTTTTTGGTTGGGGAGCCCACATGGAGGGTTGACTGGCACAGGGCACCTGGACACAATCGGAAACTTCCAACAGCATGTACCTACTGGAATTGTGAGTTATGGCCTGACCTGGCTTTCATCCCAAAAGTTAACTCTGCCTTTCATAGATCCTTGGAGATTGTTCTGCTGTCCTTCTGCCCAAATCCTAAGTCTGACTTGGAGAGGGAATGGCATTGCCTGGACGTGAGATGGGCTCTTAGCTTTTACCTTGACAGGACACTGCCGCCTCCGCTTGAATCCCGCCTTCTTCCAGTTCACACTGCCGGGAAGCAGGAAACAAGCGGCAGACGGCCCTGGACACCACTTTCTCCCGGTGTCCTTCTGAAGCTGCAGGGAAGCGGCATGGAAGCGGGTAAGTACGGAAGAGAGCCGGGGAACAGCTGTAGCTGTTTGAATGGGCTCCCTTCCCCCGCTTCACAAGCAGAGCTCTCCCGCTCCAGATTGCCAGTCTGTCTTCAGCCTGAGAATGCCCGGGAACTCTGTTAGATCCTTCACTCTCTGATTGGAAAACCAGGTGCCAGCTCTTTAGCATTTCGTGGCTTCTCCTTCCTGCCTTTGTTCTTGCTTGGAGAGGAGATGCCATTCCAGCTTCTAGTTTTAGCTGTAAAGATGTAGGAATCTAGTTCTGTTGTTATTTTGCATCCCATTTACCTTTTCCCATGTTAGGTTTATAGTAAACGTTTACCTTTTAAATACACATGGACTCAGTCTCTCAATCTGTACTCTGCTGATGTTTAACAATTTTACTCTGCTTAAATATATTCTTACCAAGAATAACCAACAGTCACCTGTAGGCTCTGCCACAGCAGGGTGGCATGAAGCACGATGAAGCCAAGCTCCTTGGATGCCGGAAGCCCACAGGCCACTGGATGGGATGCAGCTCAGCCTTGACCAGGCAGCTGGTAGATTGAGATTCCTTTTCCTCCTGCACTAGAAGCTCCTTGTCTTGCTGCATCCCCACCCCCTTACTCCCTGCATGCACACCCCTGGTTATCTGGATGACAGGACCCTGATGGCCAGCAGCAAGCCACACACACAATGGCACATCTGTCAAATTCCTCCACCTTCAACTCTGTTCTTCCCAGCAACAGCAAGCAGCCCTATCCATCCCTAAACCCCATGTGGATGTATGGGGGGCCTCCCCCCAATTGCCAATACAAAGAAGTCCAAACAACACAAGTGCAGAACATCGGATGGCAAATCCCACCCACCTCTTCAGTGGCTGGCTTGCCCTCTTGCTTCCCTTTTAACCTTCCACCTCCATTAACATCTTCATCTGTAGGTCTTCCTGCTTCTTCTAGCTGGAGGAATGGGGAAAGTCTTAATGAAGTATTAGGGGCTTTAAAACTGGCAGGTTTGCTCTAGGCACTTGCTAGGATCCTACCCTGGGCACTCCAGGAGACCAGTACTGGGACAGCCTTGCCTGCCTCTGAATGAGACCTCCCCACACACACACACACCTTGCAGAGTTTTCCTGTTTGACTCCTGTAAAAAGCAGAGGGGTTAATGATTAAAGATTGGAGTTCTTGTAATCAATGGAGTCCTCTAGCTGTATTGATTTGGATAACCTGCTTATTTTGCAGCTAAAGGGGTTTTTTGGGGGGGAGGGTGTCTGTTTGTGTGTGTGCAGCCCATTCAGAACAAAGACACCCTGGGGGGCCATTGAGCAAATAAGCATTTTGTTGATAAGAAGTACTTAATTATCATTACTACACAAACTCTTTGTTTATAGGGAGTACCCTAATTAGCATAATATCTAAGCAGCTTCTGCATATTTTCTCTGAACAGATCGCTGTTAGTAATGGCTTCTAAGTGCTTGTCTCTCTCATATAATAAAGTAGGGTTTGCCTCCAGGGTTATCCAAGACAGGGAATTGTTTGTTTCACAACAAAAACAAACAATTTCTGATCTTCTCTCAAGGGGAAAAAAATGAGATATCAGACCAAATGATGCCTTGTCTGTGTAATACTTCTTGGAAGTTCCTGAACACATATGGGAGAGGCCAGACCCACTCCTCCCATGCCCCCCCAGTGTGCCAGCACTAGAGCCCTCCCTGGAAACTCACACCGAGCGTCTGTCTTCCTTGCAAGGGAATCGACATGTCTTTGAATGGAAAGGAAAGTCGATAACAGGCAGTGTACATTTTTACCTAGTTGTCTTTCTGTGGAAACAGCAGGCTGCCAGATCTTTTACAAAAGGGTGTTTGGAGAAGATTCATGCTTCTCCCATTGTACTTTGAGGGGCTCCCATCTAGTTCCCAGGAAATCTCCTACCCAGGCACTGCTCAGGGTCAGGCCTCCTTACTTTACCAAATGAATCATATAATTCTCTGGCCATTTGGCATTTCAGAACAAAGCAGATTTATGGCTGAGCTTCTTTTTGAAACCCTGACCTTGTGTGCAAACTCTGTTGTCCATTTACATTCCATCCTGAAACGTTGCGCAGCGAGAGCAGCTGGTGGGGCCATTGTGACTCTGACACCAGTGCGCATTTCAGGCAGCCCAGCTGTTGGTGACGGGTCTTACTTGCTTTCCAATACAGAAGACGCTGTTCCAGAAGCCCCAGGGATAGCTCTCCCAAAAGCCCGGATGCAGAGCTACCTGCCCAGCTGTGGTGAGCATATCCACACATCCTGAGAGCTGCTGGGTGAGTGCATGTTGGAGTTTACAAGTTGCTCGTGTTTCAGCCTTTCTGGAGTTAACTGTGGTTGTTGTTAAGCAGGATGTTATCTCGTGTAACCTGTTAACCACTTAGAGATGAGTTTGTGCGGGCAAAATTAGTGGGAGTTGTTTAGCCTGATTAAGTTTACCCTGATCTTGCATGCATGTATTCACCAGTTTTATAGCTGTTCTTCTAGCTCTTTGTCCTGAACAAGAAGAAGTAGAGGAGTAGCCATTGCAATTCCTGTAGCTATGTAACTTACAGGATGTACTTAGCAGCTAGGATGTATTCTTTGTTTATTTCTCTCCAAAAATTCCCCTGCCCTTCCATCTTTTTAGTATAGTAATCTGTTTATAATCAAATACATGGTGTATTGCTCTTGGTTATGCACCTAGTAATATTTAAAGGCTCAAAAATCCAACAGGGCACCATGAGTGGGAATCAGAAATGCTCTTTCCCTAACAGCTGGTGGTAGCTCCAATCACAGAGGAAACAGAAAAATAAAAAAACTAGTGCTTGCTATTTCCAGGACTCATTTCAAACCACATTCTCAAACTGACAAGATGTGGAAAAACCAGGACCATCCCTCCCAACCTCTAGCATTGCCTTTACAAGCAACTGGGCCCCACTATGAATTGGCAATGTGGCACTGGAGCTGGGGGGGGGGGGAGGGGAGTGTTCTCTCATGTCATCTTTCACCTATGAATTGCCCTTTTCTGTCAAGCTGCTATTAGCGCCAGTTGGGACAGAGCAGAGGCAGCTCAGCCAGTCTTGAAGAAGGGGTGTGGCAGCCCTTCTATCTGGAGGTGAGCAGTTGAGTTTCACTGTTCAGATACCCCTTCACTGGAATCTGACAGCGGAAGGGAAAGAGACATTTGTCCATCCAGATGTGCCCTTAAGAGAAATTTAAGACATGGATCCTGGATCAGAGACAGTGCAGGATGAAGCTCTGGTGTATGCGGTTGCTCTCGAGGAGCCCTGTATCCTGCCATCTACAAGGGCTGAAGACAGGCTACAAATTAATATCCCTAGAGTGGAAAGATGCACACTTGAAAGGGCAGCTGGAGATCTCCCCAACCTGCAATCCAGCCTCAGAAGTGGTGTGGTCTTTGGCCCGCAGAGGGACCAAGGAAGCTCTGCAGCCCACTTCAGGCCCCCTGGAGAGTGACTGGCAAAGGCAGGGTCTCCACTCCTGGAAGAGACTGTTTCCTGCTGTCTTTTGGCTTTTCCCTGAGGGTTGGTGTGGGGAGCAGCAGGAGGAACTCGAGGCATAACCTCCGGAGAAGGAGAGGGGGGTGTCCTACCAATAAGTGGTTTTGGTAGTGATGCCTCTCTAGCCCCGAGTTTCGGGGCAGGGCTCTGCTGACTGTTTGCCCGCTGTCAGGCTCCAGGACTCCTGGTATCCATTGGTCCCGGAAGAAACTGGGGGCCACTCCCAAAAGCTGGCATCCAGACAAATGTTGTCATACTTGAAGGGGCCACTAGACTGAGCTTTGCTTTGTTTTGCTGCAAGGGACTAAGGTGGCACCCCTTTGTGGCAGTCCCCATGAGGGCCAGAGAGGTCCCGGCAGCCCACCAGCTATGGAGGAAGCCAGCAGGTAAACACCTCCTCACCTCTTGGCCTTTCTCACCACCGCCCCCCCCCTCTCCATAGGCCTGGCCTCCAGGAATGCCAGCCACAGGCAGGAGGCGCCCCGGGGCTTTCCTGACTCCCCCCACCTTGATACACAAACACACGGGGGGGGGGGCTTGCCCAGGCCAAGGAGTGCAGGGTGGATTGGGGACCTACCCCCCCCCCCGCCCGCCCGCCCGCCTCCAGCGCTGCAGCCGCAGCTCATAGGTATGGAATGGATCGATCAGCGCTGCTGGGCTCTGCCTCCAGATCCCCAGCTGCTCTTCCAGCGCCAGCGACGCCCGGCCAGGGAACGCCCGCCGGAGACAAGCCAGCTGCTCCTCCTCTTCCACGCCGGGCAGGTAAGCCTCCTCGCCGGACCAGAGGGAGGGACGGGAGGGGCCTGCGGGCAAAGGGCCTCCTGGCGGCATCACACCCGGAGGGGGGCGAGCGGGGGTCCAGCACTCTGGCGGCCCCTCCTCCTCCTCCTCCTCTTCCTCTTCCAGAGGGCTAGGCAGACCTGCCTGGTGGCTCTCGGGAGGCCCCTCCCGGGGCCCCTGCCCCCCTCCCGGACTCCAGGCCAAGGGCGCTGGGATGGGGGTGGGGGTCAATGCTCCCTCTAAGCACGGTGGAGAGTCCTGTGGGCACAACGTCTACTTTGTCAGCTACCGGCATTAAAGTGGTGAGGGAGCGATTTGGCTGCTGCATCAATTAGTCTGCTCTGGAGCCCTCCTTCCTGAGCCAAGACAAAAACGTGTGAGCCAGAGGCTGAAAAAACTGAGCTGGCTCACGCTAAGTCAGCTTCGAGGGAACACTGGTGGGGGCTTTGGCCGGTGCTCCGGCTGCAGAGGGGGGAGAGGGCTCCAAGGGGATCGCTGCCGTGCGAGCATTTGTCGCGTTTCTTCGAAGCTAGGAGGGTCCGGCTGCCCGCCCGCCCGCCCCCGTTCAGCAGCCCGAGGGCCAGGAGGCGCCCGGCCCGGGCAGAGAGCTGGGGCTCTGGGAAGGTCAGACCCCGAAGAGTCCCGGTGGTCTCGAAGGCGCTGCTGCCGCTGCTGCCGGACTCGGCGCCGGCTGAAAGGACGAGTAAAGGACGCCTCCCTTCTCCCCCCCGCCCCCCGGTCTGCAGGCGTGCCTGGCGGGTGTGGGATGGTCCCGTCGGCCGGGCGGAAGCAGCCCCTCCTCGCCATTCCTTCTCCACCCGCGGCTTCTGGGACCAGTTGGGGGTTTCCAGAGAAGACGCCCCCCCGCCCCCGCCCCCCAGTATCGCCGGCGCTTGTTCTCCTCCCGCTCTTGCGTCTGCTCCGGGTAAAGCCGCCGCCGCCGCCGCGTTTCCCTCTCTGTTGCTTTCCCCCCTCGCGGTAATCGCAACCGGCAGACGACCCCCTTCGTTCCCTCCCGGCTGGGCCCGGCGCTGCTCGTCCTTCCCGTCCGCAGGTGCACCAAGATGCGGCCCGGCAGGCGCCAGTCCTTCGCACCCAAGTAGTCCCGAGCGGGTCTGCAAGGCACGGCCGAAGCGGAAATGACGCGGAATGGAGCTCTCCTGGGCAGCTCTCGGAAGAGCCCCCCCCAATTCCGACGTGGGGGGGGCGCTTTGGAAACCCCAGGGCGGGACACGGGCGGGTGTCCGCGTCCCCACTCCCCGCCGGAATGCAGTCCCGAAGTCCCGGGCCCGGGGGGGGGGGGACGCACCTGGAAGACGCACACCACTTCGGTTTTGTTCCACTCCAGCCGGCTACCCTTTTGGAGTCGCCCCAGTGCGGCCGTCTGGGCCTCCCTCCCGGTCCAGCCATGGCTGAGGGAGAGCGGGGCGGGCAACGCCAGTCTCAGGAGACAGAGGGCTTCCCGGGCTGAGTCCCGCTGGAGGTGCTGCGGGCGCCAGGAGGAAAGAGCAGGAACCCACCCCCAAGATCCCGCGGGGGAAGCGGGTGGATCCTGGGGGGGGGGGGGGGGGAGTTCCGGGTCTGGCGGCCCGCCGCCAGGAAGGAAGGAAGTGCGGGGAGGGGCCGGCGGGGCCACCTCCCTCGCAGGCGCACCCCGAATCCCGACCAGTCTCTGCCGTGTGTCCCTGAGACTCAGCCGAGCCCCGCCACTGGGACCGGAAGGGGGCTGCGCTGCGGGGGTTGGGGGGGGGGGGGGGCGGGCGCCCGGGGACAGGGCCCCGCCGGGGCCAGAGCTCCGAGGGAAGAGGCGCTCCCGGCGCATTCTCTCGCCCGGCGGGACCCGCCCTCCGCCGCAGTCTGGGCTCCGCGCCTGCAGGACCCGATGGCCAGCCTCGCGCCGGGCAGGCGGCCTTGCCTGCGGGGGCGGCCGGGTGCCAGAGTCCTTGAGAGCCGCGCCAGGCGGAGGGGAGGCTGGCCCGGGGAGCGACCTGCTGGCCCTGCCTCCTTCGGGGAGGACCCGCCTGCCCTGCGCTGGCCTTTTCAGCGGGCCGCGCGACAGATGCCGAAGGGAGAACACAGGGTTGCCTTACCTGTAACTGCTGTTCATCGAGACACACGTCCCCTCCCTCCTACCCCTCTGTGAGCTCTCATTCAAAAGACACGGAGGAATCGCACCGGCAGCTCAGGGCGGCTTGGTGGGGACGGAGGGAAGGGGGGCGGGGGCGGGGGCGGTCCCTCCCAGTTCTAGGGAGGCAGGGGCGAGGAAGGGGCGCCCAGCCTAGGCCTCCCAGGCAGGCCGCCCCAGTATTAGAAAGTTTTTGAGCTAGAGAAGAATTCTCCGAGGCCGGCCTGCTTCCAGGCAGTCCCAAGGTGGGGCTGCGCAGCAAGAGGGCGGGAGGGAGGGTGACCGCCGGGCGAGAGAATGCGCCGGGAGCGCCTCTTCCCTCCGAGCTGCCGTGTGCCCCCCTCGCGTTTCGGGGGGATTCGGTGACAGCGGCGGGGGGGGGGGGGGTGTACACACCTACACACCTACACACACACACACAAAAGCGCTGTTTCCTGTCGTATATTTTAATATTAATTTGAAACCTGTTTTCAGCGGTTATACTTTAAAAGTGACTGACGTAAATAGAAAAAGATTTCTTAACGGGGATGTAAGAAAACAAAGCGCTTTTCAAAGGAAACGGTTTCCAGAGAAGGCCCATCAGACGCCGGGGGGAGCGGGGGGTCCTGGGGAGCCCCAGAAGTTGCCCGGAAAGAAGCCAGGCTTCTTCCGGCGCGCTTGGCCTCCGGGTGCTCACCGTACTTCGGTATTCGAGCCCGGTGCGAGCCCGCGCAGGTCCCCGGCCGCCAAAGGAGGAGCGGCCAGCCCGCCTCTCTAGCCACGGGGGCGGCGAGGCGAGTGATCTCCCCTTCCCCTTGAGACGCAGGATCTCCCGGCTCCGCCAGGAGACACCGTCGCGTCCGCCAGACTTCAGGCCCAGGGCTCAGCTCCAACTCCGGCACGGCCGCCGGGCTCTCCCCACCCCACCCCACCAGGCCTCTGGGAACACGCCGAGCCCGGCGGCCGGGCCCCTCCTTCCCAAATATCCAGACACGCCGCTCCGCTGTCGCCGAAGCGCTCCCTCCCCCCTTTCCTACTTGCTCTGGCAAAAGGAAAAAAAATCCCAGAAACGACTTTTTCGGTCAAAGGGCGAGTTTCACGACAGCCATTTTGTAACCAGGCGGCCCGGTGCCTGTTTCTTACCGGAGGTTTCAGCAGGTGGTATTGGGGGGGGGGGGGGGGTGGCGGCTCCGATCACACACACCAAATAATGCACTTTCAATGCCGGTTCACACAGTAAAATCCAGTTGGAAATTGCATTGAAAGTGGGTTGAAGTGCGTTATTTGGTGTGTCTGATCGCAGCCTCTGTGTGTGTGTGAGCGCGGGCGCGGGCGCGCGCTCGTGTGGTGGGGGGTATTAAATCCGCGGCAATCGAAGGGGCGCGCTTTGGGGGTGCCTGAAGGGCGGAGTCGTTGTCTTTGGGCGCAGAAGAAGAGAGGTGTTAGGAAGACGGATCTAAATGTAACAATAACATCTCCATAAATACTGCAAAATATTCAACACTTAACATAAAGTCTATTTTTATTAATAACTGTTAAAAAGACATCTAGTCATAGCGCAACGAACACATTGTTTTTCGAGCCCCCCCACCCCCACCCCCACCCCTCACAACTACCCAGGGCATCCAAGTGTGAGTCTAGCGAGGCCCCTTTCCGCCCAAGCCCGGCGTCTTCGAGGTCGAGGCCTCCGTGTGCGCGCGCCCGCCCTCCGGCCCTCCGATGCAGCCCCAGGTCTCCTTTGAAGCATTCCCGGCAAGGGCGGCGTTGCTACCGGCGGCCGCACAAGGTGGAGAGAGGACCTCTGTCCACCCCATCACTGAGCTGGGAAAGTTCGGCGCTGCCGAAAAGTTATTTTGTCCTCCCCCCCCCCGCCCGCCCGCCCGCCCGCCCGCCCGCCCGCCCGCCCGGTGCGTGGAAACCAGCTGCTCTCGCCTCTCTGTGACTGGAGGGGCCAGACGCTCAGCTCAGCCCGACCTGGGACCGGGGTCCTGGTCATTCCCAGGTCGGTCTGCTTAGTTTAAACCCTTTCCCCTCTCCTTTTTTTGGAGGGGAGGGGAGGGGAGGGGAGGGGAGGGGGGGGCTAACGCCATAAATGTTGACCGGGCGGGGCCGCCGCGGCTTCCTCCTCTGCCTCTCTGCTCCGCATTGGGACACTGCTCCGGAGCTTCCCTGGAGCAAGAAAATCCTGCTGGAACAGGATTTTCTTGCTCCAGGGAAGCTCCGGAGCAGTGCAGTGATACTCTGGAGGAAATTGTGAGCAGGGAGCAAATGGTGGGAAACTGACCAGAAGCTCGGGTGCTAGCTTCCGTGTAAACCGCGGGGGAAAGCTAGTGAGAAAACGCCCTGGGAAAGGCTTTCCCTCTCGGGCCGGGCCGGGCCGGGTCGGGCGTCTTTTGTGCGGGAGACCCCAGGCGACCCCGAAGGGAGCGGGCAAAAGCTGGAGCCGGGCCGCTTCGGATGGGCTTTTCCCCACGCAGCCTGGCGGAGGGAGGCTGGGGCTTCCGATGCCGGGAAACGGTCGCGCCCTGCCGGAGAGAGCATCGACAGCCCGGCAGGGAGGGAGGGACTGGCGCTGCCCTGTGACTGCGGGGGGCGGGGGTGGGGTAGGGGGCTGTTGGCAAAGGACCCCCGGCCGGGGGCGGGAGGAAACAACGGGAGCGCGCTCGAGCCGACAGCCAGGGATGGCTTCCCACCGAAACGCGGCGGCGGCGGCGGCGGGCGGTGCTCCCCCCGTCCCGCGCTTATCTAGTTGGGGAGACTCGGGTCTTTGCGGCCCGTTCGGACTTCCTGGCGCTCTTTGGTCTACGGCCGGGTCTCGAGATTTCAAAAAAAAACCCTCCCGCTCCACCCCGCCCCGCATTTCTGGTCTCATTAGCTGCGCGTTGAGCTCCATTAAGCTGAGCAGAGACTGGAAAGCAGGGAAGGAACCGGCGGCGGCGGCGCTGGGGGTGGGATGGGGGGGGGGGGTGTCTCTTTGTCCGGTGCCATAAATAAGGCCCTGATTGCTCCCTTTAGTTCATGTCTGATGGCTCCAGCCTCAGCAGATGCAAAAGTTTCTGAGTTGGTTGGGCTCCGTTTTCCCTTCTCAATCACCGGCATCATTAATCCGAGCTATCAATAACCCCCTGTCGTTTGGAGCCGAGTTCCACAGTATTGATCCGCTCGCCTCTTCATCTCTGCCAAGGAAGACGCGGAATAATTTTCGCATTACAGTCGCTTGGATTTGCTTTTAATTCATATTTAAAGCTGCAACCGACTCTGCGGGGCTTTCTGCGAAAAGACTGGAGGCGCCTAATTAATAATAAGTTAGAAACGAAGGAAGGCACCAGCCGATTAATAATTAATACCGACCTCGATGTCTCTTTGAATATTGCTCCCTTAAAAACGGAGGCTCACCAGCCCCTAACTGGAGGCCTGCAACTGATAGGGAGGTGATTTAAGATAGCGATTTCCCCCTGAAATACAATGCTAAATTATTTACAGTGTTTTGCTCGCGTCCATAAGTTCCTTCATTATCCAGCGCTGCACTTGGCTCGTGGAGAGGGGTGGGCGGGTAGGTGGGGGCGAAGTAGGCATCCAGCTGCAGGGCCGCCCACAATGGCCAGGTCTGCGGGAGAGTGGGCGGCGGCGGCGGCAGAGCCTCGGGCCTCTGAGACAGCCCTCTGCCCGGGCCGCCCGCAGAACTCAGCCCCGCTTTGCCCTCCCCCCCCCCCCCCCGCCCCGGAAGTGTGCCCAGCCAGGCGCGGAGCACCTTCGCTTTGGCAAAGGAAGGCCTGGCCTCAGGAGGACGCACCTGGGGCATTCGTGTGCCGCCCAGGGCGCCCAGACCAGCCACACGGCACGCAGAGGGGCCGCTGGAGCCCGCAAGAGGAGAGGTCGGTGGCAGCCGGAGGCGGAAAAGCTCCTGCGGGCGGCACGGCCTTGGCTGCGATCCCAAAGCGGGCAGCCCCGGAGAGCGAAGGGCCTCCTGCCACGGGCCGGGGCTGAGGGCGGCTCTCTCCTCCCAGCTCTGTCTCCAGCAGCGCCACAGCTCTCCGGAGCGAGCGGTGCTCCTGCAGCGGGCGGGGGGTGGCTGAGACCGAAGCGGCGCCGGTGGAGGGCCGGCCGGGCGTTATTGTCCCGCCGCCGCTCGGGGCGGGCACCCTGCTGGGCAGGGCTGGGCAGGGCAGGGAGCCCGTGGAAGAGGGAGAAGACGGCGGAACGGGAGGAGGCCGTAGTGTCTCGCAGGCAAAGCGCGGGTCTGGTTCGGGCGATCCGAGGCTTTCCCACAAACGGCTCTCTCCTTCTACTCCAGAAAGATACGGGGGAGTCGCTGCAATCTCCCGCCCCCACCGCCCTAAGGTGCCTTAAACAGATTCGTTGCAACACACATTTTCTGGAACCAGAACCCATTTCTTCGGTTGCCTTACGCATCCTAACACTGCTCCCTTAATTTCTCACACCATCGCTCTTTGGCCAGCACTATTACCTTTTATTTCTCATCAATTAGAATCCAGCAAGGTCTCGACTTCCTGTTCTAGAAGTCAAGGTCTGTTTTGTTGAAATATGGCGACTCGCAGGTCAGTAGCAGAGAGTGGCGTTGGAGACAGACAGACACACACCGGGCTCGAATGCAGCCGTTTGTATTTCTCCTTTTGCCCAAAGACACCACATTGGAGGAGGCATAGTGAACCTTGCAGCGGTTTGCCTGAAGTCAGAGCTCCTCTCTCTTTCGTGGAAACCACCTCTTCCTTTAGAAGGCGGTATTCTCTTGAGAGATGGACAGGTGTTTGCTGGCTGGCTGGCTTGCTAGCCTGTGGCGATGATACCCTCTGTAGAGACTGAAAGAGAAGACTGGTGAGAACGTGGCCAGGATTACAGGGCCAGGAAAGGAGCCTCTCAGCTGAGTTCCAGACAGGGCCGGAATGATGCTGTGATTTCTCAGCAGTAACCTGAACCAGCTGGAGTCAGTAGCCTCAGGAATGCCTTTAGTGGCTGATGCTCTGAAAACACAGCAAAGTTATCCAACAGCAACGGCTGGGAGATAGAGAAAAGGTAATCACCAAGACACCAAGAACTATAAAAGGGAGCACATTGGGCTTTTCCTTAGTGCTTTTTGTTTATTATATACATATATTTAAAAAAAACTGCATAGATGCTGAAAGGTATACACAAAATCTTTTGAAAAATCAAAGCAAATAATCAATTATAGATCTGGCAGAACATAACAATTCTCAGCATGTCAGTCACTAAACAGACACTGGAAAGAAACATCTTAACTTGGCTCTGGAAAACCAGCATGAAGGGCACACCTGCTTTCCAAAGGAGGACGTTACAAAGTCTCCATGGCCGCAACAGAGAAGGCCACATTGGAGGTCAGCTTTGCCTTCCGCAGGAGCAACGCCTCGTCCGTAGAGCTTAAGGGGTAGGCAGCCTTGCCAGTCAAAAGCAGACTCTCTAACTGGATCTAGAGACGCCACGAAAGCCTGTGTGCTCTTAAAGGAGGCAATATCTAGATATGTTGAGACAAATGAACCCAGAGGTTGCCAGCACCATTGTGTACTAGCTGAAAGTTCTGGACTACCTTGAAGGGTGCATAGAGTGCACAACGCTATTCTGATCTTGAAGTCACCTGAGTAGGAAGGTGGCCAAAGTTTTGCTCTAGTAATAGAAGCACCTGACGAAGTTAAAAGGCAGTCTTGACATTCTGAAAGCAGTACTGGTCCCAGGGGGGTTTTGAATCGCAGGGCAAACTGTCTCCTTACAGGAAAATGTGAGCTCACTCTGAACTAGCCTTATCTGAGTTGGTCTGAAGTTTGTCTGTCACTGATCCCTGACATGCTCTCAGGGATTTGCCTGCCTCATCTGGATTAAAAGAAAAGCAGAAATGCAGCAAGATTTCACCGGCACCCTGGTGACACCAGATCCAGACGCCTGAGATGCCTTCCTCTGCAGCCTAGAATAATGGAGATGCATAACGAATGTGAAACAAAATGAGGAAAGCCTACAGATTAACTCCTGGGGAGGAACAACTGTCTAACCAATCCATCTTTGGGCATTTTTCCTCCAGAAAGAAGAGTGGTGCCTCCAGTTTGATCAAACCCAGATTCAGGGATCTGGTGGGTAGCTGTGACTCCTTTTATTATTTTGGTGGCCTAAAGGTGGCTGTGCAGATCCTTCCTTCTGTCTCCAAGTGGGGGGGGGGCACAAAGCCTGGCCCCATGCCACGGGCACGGGCATCCTGTGCAAAGCAGCTTCTCTGGACTGCAGCCCTTGAAGGTTTAGAGAAGTCCTTGAAAGTGCAGGAAACATCAGATGACATCTTGGGAAGACGTTCTGAGCATGCTTTGAAGTACTTTGCATAGCTCTTCTTGTACCTCTGGCAGAAGCAAAAGGAAGTGTGCTAAATGTCGACATCTGTGCACATATATTTGCTGGACTTCCAGAACTGCTACAGGTCAAAGGCCTTCTTTGGCACAGACCAGAATTGCTTAGGTAAGCACTTTCAAATGGCCACCGAACCCTGGCCAGAAGCGCAAGTGGGATCATGACCCTGGCAAGTGCAACCTGTACCTCCCTTGAGGCCAGTCTAGTTTCATGTTTGCTATTCCAATTTCAGTTGATCTATCTGCCCAAGGAGTGGAAGGTTCATGGGGAGATGCTGGGGGGGGGGGGGGGACAAGACTTGCTTTACCAGAGGGTTACTCAGAAAAGGCTGAAGAGTGCCATGCGTCTGGGCAAAAGAGCACCAAAGCTAATTTCTGCTTCACCTTGTCTGTCTGACACTCCAGCAGGCCTTGGGTCCATATAACTATGGCAGGCTTGACTCAGACCTGATTAGTTTGTTGATCTGGTGACATAACTAATTAGGTCTGAGTCAAGCCTGCCATAACAGTTTGTGGCCAGCAGGTGAACCTACCCCTGTCCAACGGGCATGTGACTGCTTAGTCCCTAAACTGCCAGGGAAGGGAAGGGAAGGGGAGGGGAGGGGAGGGGAGGGAAGGGGAGGGGAGGGGAGGGGAGGGGAGGGGAGGGGAGGAAACCTTTGTTTTTATTTGCTTCTTTTTTTATTAAAATATTTATACTCCACCTTCAAGGCAGCTCCTAATTGCTTTCTTTCTTTCTTCTGCTACTGTTGTGTATATGTGTAAAACAATGAATCTTATTCTATTGCATATTTATTGCAGAAGCTACCTTGGGAATTATGTTGCACAGAAAAGTTTATAATAAGACAAAGAAGGAACTACTGCTCCCAAAGTCAGAGGTTGACTGTCTCCTCTAACCCCAGGTGAGAGAAAGCTTTTACAATATATGTAAGGAGAAGAAATTAGAATTCTCTGTTTTTATTAGCTAGTAATGCTATGGCTCACTAAACCGTACCTGAATGAAAAAGGAAGCCATTTATTTATCACTTCTGTCAGAGCATTGTCTCACATAATTTCAGTGTGACCACTGCTCATAAGGAAAGAAGGGAGGAAGATACACCTAGGCACTTTCTTTAATTCAGACAAAATGGCTGGAGGGCGGGGTGGGCTCTGTAACAGAAACAAATCAATCATAATACCATAAACAGAAGCATCACCTGTCACCTCTGTCATCAGGAAACTCACCCCCCACCTTCCAATGCATGTTGCCATGCAGATCAAAGATTCTAGCCACTGGGCAGAAAGTGCTATCCTGATTTTGGGATGTCAGAGTATTTTTCCTCAGTGCGGCAGAAATAAATGGAAGGGATGCTCTCTTCCTAGCAACTCTGTGGCTTCTCTGATTCTGAAACTAACAAACAACAGAGGTAGAGATAAGTCGAAGAGGGCTTGAGGTTGGAGAAGAAGCAAGGGCTAGAAACACTCACCAAGTCTCTCCGGTCTAGAGAGACGGTCCAGTTCTGGGTTGCGGTAAGAAGCAGCAATATCCTGCCCTCCCTTTGCAATGATGGAAGCATCTGCTCTGAGAATTCTGGCAAGGCATTAGCAGGCAGCAGTGGCTCAGAAGAAGGGCTGTTTCTGTTCAGGATTTCTGGACATGGTAGTCTTAGTGCAGAGGTCGCATTCCTCTTGAGACCCAGATGCTTGGAACTGAAGACTGGGAAAAGTATTCTTACCTGCCCTGCTCATGCATTTCCCAGCAGCATGTGGTAGGCTGGTGTCAGAAAGAAGACACTGGACTGAATGGGCTCCTGAAGAATGGACTCTGGCTGAGGGGAAGGAAAGAGGAGTTAAGAGGGTTCTATTTGAAATGAAATGTTAGGAAAATCCAGCCAGATTTTTCTTGAAATCTGACATTTTGTTAGCTTCACTACAGTGGGCAGAACCCATCCAAGGGCATTGCCGCCTTCCAGAGAGATCAGGGCGTCAATAGATGGTCTTCCATATTTTTACACCAGGCATTTTCCTGGCAAGCACTTTGATAGCCATTGTTAGACTCGAGGGTTTCTGAATATTATATACAATAAAAAGCCCTAAATAACGAATTGGATGCAGACCAGTTTCAATCTTTTAAATGCTTGTCAGGAACACAGAGCATAAGTGGAGCCTGTGGCTTGGGGTGGGGGTGGGGGGGCTGAGTCCCAGAGAACCTGGAAGCTGCAAACTGCATACTTTATTTCATACCAGATGTGCCGTCAGCTCTCTGACAATCCTAAATCCCACTGAACAGGAGCTGTCAAATAACAAGTCCTGTCAGATGTTGAATAGAGATGTCCAATTTTAGGTGTCGCTGGAGATCAGATCCTGATACTTGCCTCCAGAGCAGTCAGCGGAGGATTTCGAGGAGAATGGAGGGGCACTCATTTCCACCTGAATGTGCGAAGTGAAAAGGGAAGGGCGGTGAAGCCAGCAGGGTGCAAAGAACCACCATCCGGGGGGGGGGGGGCTCCGGCCCAGGGCCAACGGCAGGGAAGCAGGTCGGGGCGGGGGGGGGGAGAGAGAGAGAGAGAGAGCGCGCAGTCGCACTCCCCAGGAAAGATGCCCCGGCCTAAGCGGGAGTTGTGCTTTGGGCCTGCAGGTTTCATAAAGGGAAGAGCGTTTCTAACACCAGCCATGGTCCCCAGCGTCGTTTGCACTCAAAGCGCAAGAGTGGAGATGCAACAGAAGCAGCAGCAGCAGTGCAGCAGGTGAGAACCCCTCCCCCTCCTCCCCACAGCATTCCGGCCAGGGAAATTCTGGGAGGTCCAGGCTCGACCTGGTCAGGCGGGGCTCGCCTCGGCTTCCTCTTGGGCAAGGCTGACGGACCAGAAACGGACGACTCTCGCCGAAAGGGAGGCCGGGGAAAGAGGACGCCTTGGGACTGGGAAGGGTACCTGCTCTCCCTTCAGCCCCTCCACCTGCCCCCTGCAGTCCGGAGCCAAGTGGGGCAATGAGCCCCACTTTACTTGGCTCCTGCCCAGCTGTAGGCCTCCAGCCCGGAGCGAGTGGACGCCCCCCACCCCGCCGTTTCCTCGGGCCGGAGGGGGACGGCCCACGGCAGGCGGAGGAGCCTCCTCACCTCTCGAGGACAGAGCCGCCGGTCCAGAAGAGGGCTTCTCGGCTCCCGCCCCAGGTGCTCGACCGCCCCCCCCCCCCCGCTCGCTCGCTCGCTCCTTTGCTCAGAAGCTTTCTGAAAGGGGGAGCGATTTGCCGGGAAGGGGGGTAGCTTGGGTCCCCCCCCCCAGTTTGGGGGCGGGGCGGAGGAAACGAGTCCGACGGCCGAAGACCGAGGCGGCTCTCCGGAGAGCGTGGGTGGCGGCGCTTTCCTTCTGCCGCGGCCCTTCTTCGGGTAGGGCCACCCCCCTCCCCTGCCGGCCCGGGAAGGCGATTCGGAAGTCGCTCCCAACCACCTCCCCCCCCCCGCCCCGCTAGGGCTGCCAACGGCTGACCGGGGGTGGGGGGGGGGGCAATGTCCGGGCGCTTCGGCAGCAGGGGAGCCTCTTTCCCAGCAGGGCCGGAGGTCCGTCCCCTCCCCCGCTGAGCCCGGGGCAGCAGCAGCAGCAGCAGCAGCCCCTGCAGGCTCCGTCCGAGGGCCCAGAGGGGCGCTCCCCGCTCCCCCCGGCTGCCTGGCGGGCCGGGGCCGGGGCCGGGGCCGGGGCTGGGCTGCGCGCGGGGGTGTGGGCGGGGCCAGGGAGAGGGAAGGGGGAGGCGCCGGCCGGGTCCCCAGCGCGCATGCCCGCCCTCTCCCCGCGCCAGCAGCCGCGCCGGCAAAGCCACATCCCGGGCAGCAGAGAGCGGCAGCAGGGCGGCTGGCCATGGCGCTGGAGGCGGCCGGGCACGGAGCCGGGCGGCGGCGGCGGCGGCAACAGCAGCAGCGGCGGCGGGGGGCGCCGCGCTAACCCGGGGCCGCCCTGCAGGGGCACAGCCAGGTGAAGCCGATGGTCGGTCCGCGCCCGCCCGCCCCTCATGGACCCGCAGCTGGCGATGGAGAGCCTGGGCGACCTGCACGGGCTGAGCCATGAGCGGGGCTCGGTGAGCGGCGGGCCCCACCTGCGCGGCTCGGGGCCCCACCACCGCGGCCCGCACCTGGCAGCCCACCCCGCTCGCCCGCTGGGCATGCCGCCCCTCCTGGACGGGGGGGACTTCCACCACCCGCACCGGAGCCCTGCCGAGCACCCGCTGAGCGGCCCGCTGCCCCCGCCGCTGAGCATGGCCTGCGAGACCCCCCCGGGCCTGACCCTGAGCGGGACCTACGCCACGCTGACGCCCCTGCAGGCCCTGCCGCCCATCTCCACCGTGGCCGACAAGTTCCCGCACCCGCCGCACCCGCCGCACTCGGCTCCGTCCCAGCGGCTGGCGGGCCACGGGGGCGGCGGCTTCGCCCTCCTGCGCGACGAGCGTGTCCTGGCCGCCGCCGCCGCCGCCTCCCTGGGCAACCTGTACCCGCCCTACCCCAAGGAGGTGGCCGGCATGGGGCAAAGCCTGTCGCCGCTGTCGGGGGCCGGCCTGGGCGGGCTCCATCACGCCCAGCAGGGGCTGCCGCACTACGCCCACCCGGGGTCCGCCATGCCGGCCGAGAAGATGCTCACGCCCAGCGGCTTCGAAGCCCACCACCCGGCCCTGCTGGCGCGCCACGGCGACCAGTCCCTGGCGCCCCTGCCCCCGCCCTCCGCCGGCATGGTGCCTCTGGGCGGCGTCCCGCACCACCCGCAGGCCCACCTGAGCGCCCCCGGGCAGGGGCAAGGGCAGGGCCAGCTGCTGAGCGCCGCCCGGGAGCCCGGCGCCCCCGCCTCGCAGTCGCAGGTGAGCGGCGGCCCCGGCGAGGAGATGGACACCCGGGAGGTGGCGCAGCGCATCACCACCGAGCTCAAGCGCTACAGCATCCCGCAGGCCATCTTCGCCCAGCGGGTGCTCTGCCGCTCCCAGGGGACGCTCTCCGACCTCCTGCGCAACCCCAAGCCCTGGAGCAAGCTCAAGTCCGGCCGGGAGACCTTCCGCAGGATGTGGAAGTGGCTACAGGAGCCCGAGTTCCAGCGGATGTCGGCGCTGCGCTTGGCAGGTGAGGGGAGCCCGGGGACGCGTCGGAGGGGGGGGGGGCTGGATGGATGGATGGATGGCTGGATGGGGGGGGGGGAGAGAAGGGTTCCCAGCACTGCAGAAGCGGTGGGTGGCTGCGTGTGTGTGTGTGAGCTGGGGGGGGGGGGGGAAGCGGGGAAGCGATTGTGAAGCGCGCTCCCGCCTCCTGGACAATGGCGCGCCGGACCCGTGAGGTGGTGTGGCCCGGCGCACGCACCCGAGGGAGGCGTTTGGAGGGCTATCGGGAGGAGGCTAGGATCGGGTCCACGCCGGCAGGCTTCCTTCCTCCCCCTTCTGGCCAGGCGGGCCGAAGTGGAGCTGTCTCCCGCGTCGCACCAGGACCTGGACCTCTGGCTGGGCCGGGTGTGTGTGTGTGTGTGTGTGTGTGTGTGTGTGTGTGTGTGGAGTGGGGAGGGGAGGGCCTTTGGGGCGCGGCGGGAGAGGGCTCGCCCGGGCGTTCCCTCCGCGACATTCTTCCGGCCGTCCTTTCTGGAGGGTTAAAGGGGGGGGGGTTGCTTCTCGAGGATTTCCCTCGGTCCAGATGCTGGGCTGGGTTTGGTCCAGAATATCGAAGGGCAGCCGAAACCGCCCCGGCTGGAGACTCTTTTGGCCAAGACCCGGCCGGCTCTGCCTCGCCAGCCCGCCAGTCGCTTCTGCGGACCCAGGTGGGATGCTGGGCGGAGGGACGGAATGGGAGGTCTTGGGGGAGGGCGCGCATACGTGCGCGAGCCGAGCCCTGGGAAGGGAGCCCCGTGCAGCAGGGTCCAGGACGGAGTCGACATGGGGGCCCGGCCCACTGGCCACGCATCGCGGCGGCGCGGCTCCTACCTCTTGGCCAGGGTCATGCCCGGAGCAGGCGAGTCGTGCGAGGGATCGGAGTCCGTGGGGTGACCACCCCGCCGAGAGCCCCCCCCCCCTTCCCCGGCTGCCGGCCTCTCTCGCGGGGAACGACTGGGGCCCGGGATCCGTCCGCTGCTGGAGTTCTCGGCAGCCCTGTGACTTCTGGCCTCGGTCGGGCTTCCGCTGCATACTGTCGTTGGTCCTGATGGACTGGATGCAGCCGAGCCAGGCGGAGATCAGCCCGGGGGTGGGAGGAAGCGGCTGGCCCTCGGAAACAGCCCTCGGAACAAGCCCCGAAAGGGAAACGGTCTTCGCGCCCTTGGTCCGGGAGGAAACGCTGAGGAGCCCGAACTCGGCCCGGCCCGGCTCCGTTCTGGGCCCCGGAATGGCTCTCTTGGAACTTCTCTCCCACCGTCTCCCACCCCCTCAGTCCGTGACCAGGCGAACGGCGAGCCGTTTCCCCGGCACTTTGGGAAATCCTGAATGGCGAGAGGAAGAGGAAGAAGAAGAAGACGCTTCCTTCCGGGGCTCTTCCACAGATTTCCCCGGACGCCCTGAGGCCAACCTGCAGGAATTCAGAGCCTCCCCCCCCTCCCCCGGGAAAAGGAATGCGGGTCCGCCCCCTCCCCACTTCTCGGCGGCGGTCTCTCGGGGGGGGGGGGGCTCGCGCCTGAGCTGGGCAGCTCGCTGGCCGGAGGGTCTTGCCCTGGATCTCGGATCTGGGTCCGGCATCAAAGTGAGACGATCTTCGCCGGCTCGCAGAAATCGGCGGCGACTGAGAGTGATGTATGGACGTCGGTGCCAAATCCCATCAGTGAGCGCCGGCCAAGGCCGATGAAATGCCGCGTCGGGATTCCAGCTCCGAGAGTGCTCTGGCGAACGAACCCGCGCCGCCGCCCCTCCGGCCCCTCCGACCTGCCCTGGCTAGGAAGTGGGGGGGCGGGCGGGGGGGTGGGGGGGCAGAACCGACCCCCGCCCTGCAAGGGGAGCATCTGGCGGTCTCGGCCAGCCGAGGGTCTCCTCTTTTCCGCCGCTGAGCAACCCTTCCGCGGAGCGGTCCTTCTCCTTGCGCTTGGCCTTTGTCCAGGGGCACGCCCGCCCACCCCTCCTACAGCGCTCCGCGGCCTCACAAGGAAGCGGCTGGCCGGCTTTTCTCGAGCCCCAGTGCCTGGAAGAGTCGCCGCTTTTCTGCAGCGGGTCGAGGAAGAACCGTCTGAGAAACTGAAAAGGGAGACTCGGCAGATAGTGAAGGAAATATCATGTCAAATTCACATTCAGAAGGCAATTCCGCCCCCCCCCCCCTCCAAAAATAGCCATCACAAATGTCTGAACGGGCGGGGCGAGATGGCCGGGAAAGCCCCGCTTCAAGCGCCCGGCGGTGCGGAGCCGCTCTCCCTGCCTTCCTGGGTCTCTAGGAGGCTCCTCGAGTCCCGTCTCTTTCCCTACGCGGCCGAGGGCGACCGTGTCCCGCTCTGTCCAGACTCCCCCCGCCCCGGAGAAGCGCAAAAAGCAGCCGGGGGGGGGGGGGAAGGGAGGGAGGGGTTTCCACACCTGACTCTACCCCCCCCCCCCGGCCTTGTTCCTGGCAGCTGCCTGCTGCGCTTCCCTCCCAAACCTGGGCCGTGCCGAGGAGGTTGGGCGAACCGACCTGCAGGCGTGAGTCAGTCGTCCCTGGCGCCGGCCGGTGTCCCTCCCCCCCCCCCCCCCCCCCGCTCGCAAGAAGCGTCACTGGCGTCGCTGTCTTGATCCTTTGGCCCTGCTGCCCGGGCCGTCTTCGGCCCTGCCGGCTCAGTCGCCTCCCCCTGGAAGCAGTCCGCAAACTTCGGAACAGCGCCACATCCCAGTCCCTGGGCATCGAGTTTTGTACACGAACCGGGAGGGGATCATACTAGCAGGGTTTTGGTTTCGTGCCTCGAGCATGCGCTTAACCGACAGTGGCGCTGAGCTAGGGAAGCTTTGCGTGGCTTTCACCAGGGACAACGGGACTCGGACTCGGTGCCCTGCAGCGCTGCCTCGACCCGAACCAAGGCGGGAAAGGCGGCCCTTCCTGCCGCTCCGGCTGCTGCCGGGGCTTCTTCTCCCCTACGAAGCAGGGGCGTCTGAGGCGGGCTTAGGAGCCGCGGAGCTCTGAAAGCGAAGAAGCCCCGCACAGGTGGTGTAAACTGGCGGCAGGGGCGGGGCGGGGCGGGGCGGGGCGGGTGGAGGGCCTATCGCCCGCAAAGCCCGGCGGACTCACACCTGTCTGTGGTCCCTGGAATCCGGCATCCTGCGGCTCACTCAGGCCGAGGCCTTCCCCTGCTGCTCCCCCTCTCCAGTCCAGGGATTCGTAGGTCTGCTGGCCCTGAATGCGGAGGTTTCCCCCAGTCCCCAGAAGCCCAGAAGAGTCTCTCCTCAGCCTTTCCTCCTGTGAGAGGTATTTGCAAGGCGACCCTGGGTAGCAGCGCTACAGAGTCTAAGGCCAGCCTATTGGCTTCTACTGATGGATAGTCAAACCATGTTACTATCATTTCCACATTAATTTATTTTAAACATTTCCATGCCATCTTTCTGCTAACATAACATAGGATCTGAAATAGCTTACACAACACCAATAAAACAAAATATTAAAATAATATGCAAAAATCCATTAGATGTGGAAAGGTACCAATCTAAAGCCGATCAAAAGCTTGAAATCATCTCAGGAGCAGCAGAACGGTCATGGGTCTGGTCGGAAAAGGAAAGGCAGAAAGAAGAGTGTGCACAGGAGAAGAAGGAGCCCTCCCCCAAGCCCCCCCCCCCGCTGTTCTAGGGCAGCAAGTATTTAAATGGGGTGTCATCAGGCACTCTTACCTGAGTGGTCCTGGGAGACACTTCAGTCCAGGCATTTGTGCGGCATACAGTGGTCATGGCCTGAGCTCCTTCTCCTGCGTAACCTTGTCCGTTGGTGTGTTCCCTTCTTCAGCTTTGCTTTGCTTTGGTGGTTTCACAGGCTCCTCGCCATACTCTGCTCTTTTTGACACCACAGGCCTCTGCACGCTCACCTGGGAGGAAGCCCATTGAATACAGAAGGAATGACTTCCAAGGAAACCTTCATAGGACCATAAACTGTTAGCCTTCTCAGTGCCTTTCCATTTGGACTTTGGTTCTTCTATGGGAGAATCCAGTTTTAATTATTTTTTCTGTACAGCCTCTAGGAAAAACACACCAAATTTGCTGGAAGGAAATGGTCAATGATATGTTGAGGCCAGCTTCTCCATTCACAATGGGGAATATTTCCCAGCGTCCGTCCCCCCAAAACTCCTTTTCTCTTTCTGTGTGCCCTGCCCCTGCAGAACTGTGGGAGGGAGGGAGTCTTTCTGCTTGCCTGCCCTTTTACACTGTGTGGCCAGCCTTCCGTGTGTCCCCTTCCCTTGGACTGGCAATGACTGGGCATCAGCTGAGAGAGAATAAGTGGATCTGATCAAAATGTGGTGGTGGTGGGGGGACACTGAATGCAATCCTTGATGAGGATTCTCAACAAAATGTGGAGAAATGAGGTGGATCTGGAGAATGGATCCTTTGAGTGCCTCTGAAATGGTTTAGGTCAGTCTTCCGAAAGCCACTGAATTTCTATTGCTGCTTTGCAACAGCACTGATTTCATTCTGTGATGTCCACCTGGAAGAGGCCCTGTGGTGTGGTGGTTACAGCTCTGGATGAGCGCTAGGCAGGCCTGGCTTCAGGTGTGCGCTGAAGCATGAAGCTCATCGTTCTCTGTCCCCCTTACCCTGCCTCACAGGATTGTTGCAATGATATAGCTGAAGAATGACATCTTTCAGCTGGGGAAGTGATAAAGATGGCTTGGTACCAGGGTGGCCACAGCATAGGCAGGGATAGAACTTGTTCCCTGAATACAAACTGTTTGGCTCAAGAACAGCCACTGGGAATATGCACAGAAATGTTGTTTCAGGGCAGGTCATTTGCTCTGGTAAAATATTTGCATGGCTTTGTCACTATCGTAAAGTCACATATTATGAGTTGTTGTCATTCTGCCATTATTTTTATTGGTTTCTGCAGAGAAAACATTCCTATCTGTCATGCCCCCTTTCCACACCAACTGGGAGAAGATCCCTCATTCAAAGAAGGTTTCTTCTGAAATGTCTCCTGGGGAAAAGTCTCCCCAGACTAAAGGCAGGAAGCCCACAGCTTTCCTGTCTTTAACATTTATCTTCTCCCACTCCACTCCCCTTAACCCTTTCACGACAAAGGACAGACAGAGAAGGGAAAGTCTCTCTGTCTTTAGTGCCATTCAGTTCCTTCTGGCAGAATGGGCACATGGAGGGATGGGAGTGTGCGTCCCTCCCGCTGAAACAACCAAGCATTATATTCCTCCACCTCAGCATTTCTCTCGCAGCCCAGGAGGATATGGCCTCAAATCTCCTTGGCTGCTTTTTATTTTTTGCCATCAAGTCACAGATGATTCATGACGACCCCACAGGGTTTTGAAGGCAGAAGAAGAACAGAGGTAGTTTGCCGTGGCCTGGCTCCATGTCACGACCCTGGACTTCCCTGGCAGCAGGGCTGCAGCCAGTGGTGGGGCACACGGGGTGGCACCCCCTTTCAAGTTTGCAGTGCCCCCCCTGGGGGGCATTCTTTTGCATCCCCCAAGAGGCACTGTCGGGGGTCCGCTGCGATCCCAAGCAGCAAGGCATTTCTTGGGGAGCCTGTGGCTGGGGTGGTGGTGGTGGAAGGTCATTCAGAGGGCAGCTTCAGGGCCTGCTGGCCTCTTCGGCTCATCCTGTCATGCTCCTTCTGGTTGTGGGTGGTGGGAGCCTGGCCGGGGCTGAGTCCAGCTCCCCTCCCTGCGCTGCCTCTGCCTCCCTGCCCAGCTCTCCCAGATTTCTGCAGGAGGGAACCCCGGGTATGGGTGAGAGGCAAAGGTGAGCTCTCATTTCCTGCTGCCCTCCTCCTCCTCTGTAGTTCCTCTGGCTGCCTTGGAACCTGGAGCAGCGGTTCTTTGTGGCAGCAAATACTGTCCATCAATTAGCATTGGAAGGGGAAGAAAAAGAAGATCCCCTCTGCATCCTCCCTCACCATTCTGCCCTGGCTGCCTCTGGTAATTTAATTTAATTAGCTAATTGGCTTATTTAGTTAATTTAAATTTAATTTATTTAGCACCTTTTCACCCCCTCCTGAAAAAAACCCTGGCTACGGGGCTGCTTAGTAGTCTCCCATCCAGGTAGAAGCCAGAGCCAATCCTGCTTAGTTTCTGAGATCTGATGCGATCAGGCTAATCTAGGCTATCCAAGTCAGCACACTTACTGTTGGATCATAAAATAAAGTAACATACGGACTTCCGGAAGAGATGCGCCTAATGGTGGACGCCGCTCTCTGCTCGAGCGGGAGGGGTGGTCCGTGCCCGGTGGGAAGAAGGGGCTCTGGACTGGTGCCGAGCCCCCAGAGACCTCAGTGAAGGGGCTCTGCCTGGGGTGGCACGAGAAGGGATCTCTCCCGATGGTGGCGACCGAAGGATCGAGGTCCCCCTCATCACCCCCGTAGGTTCCCCCACCGCGGAAGCCTTTTGTGGCTGAAAGCGCAAGCCGAGAAGCAGCAGAGAATGCGAGGCAATGAAACTACAACTCTCCCGATATGCAAGGTGAAAATGTGAGTCTCAAAGAAGGACTGTAAAATAAGCGGGGAGGGGGGTGGACAGAGTAAAAATCCCCCCCCCTCCACTACCGAAGCGTACTTACGGGACTTTCCCACGGCGTTTGCAAGTTGCTGGAGGGCAGGATCGCATGCTTGAAGATAAAAGCTTTAAAACGATATAAGTGCTGTTAAGAAAATCACTTCTTCTATCCATCTTATCTAACTGTAAACAAGAGCGAAGAAGCAACAATGGCGGGGAAACCGAAACCTTCCCCCAAACCAGGAAGCGCTCCTCCGAGTTCAAAGGCCGACACCACAGAGATGAGCACAATGCTCTCTGCGTTATTGCGACCCCTGGTGGACCAAAGGACTACTCTCAACGCAAAAATGGATACAATGCAAAAGGAGCTAAAAGAGTCAAATAAGAAAACAGAAAAACTGCAACAGGACCTTTTGGAGGTGAAAGCATCTACAAATAAGCAGGACTTAAGACTGCAAAAAATAGAGAAGGACAAGGCTATTCAACATGATACCCTGCTGAAATTACAGATTGAACGTTCAAATTTTTTCCTACGACTTCAGAATGTTCCTGAAAAAAAAGAGAAGATCTTAAAAAACTGTTAAGTGAAGCACTAGCGCCTTTAACAGGTTTGAAAGCAGAAGAAATAATAAGCGACATGGATTTGGTCTATAGGACCTACCCAGTATATATTAAAAAGAATAAACTGCCTGGCGAAATAATGATAAGATTCTCCAAAAAATCTACAAGAGATGTGGTGTTAAAAGCCACCAACAGAACAACACTGAAGATCCAGGAAGAGGAAATTAAAGTTTTGAAGGACATACCATTTGAAATAAGAAAAAGAAGAAAAGCCTACAAAAAATTAACGATATGGCTTCAGTTTGAGTCAATTGTATATCGTTGGAATACTCCAGAGGGACTAAGTTTCAGTTTCAAAGGCAAAGATTATAAAATTGACTCTGTTGAACAAGCAAATAAATTCCTCGAAAAAGACAAAGAAAAGAAAGCAGAGAGAGACTCAGATGACTCACAAGTATTGCAAGAAAGTACCTACGGCTTTGACAGCTCTAAAAGTGAAGAAGAAATATCGGACTCGGAAAAGGGAGCTGCTGCTCCCAAATCAAAGACTGAGACTAAAAAAAACAAGAAGAGGACAGAAGAAGAAATGATTGTTAAAATGTTTTAATAAGCTTGTGCATTATATAAGAATTTAAAATTTTTGTTAAGCGTTTCTTCAATAACATGTGTACTAGCCAAACAGCTTTTGATTTACTGTAGTAACAAAATACTTGAATAATTGAACCAAGGTTTATTTTGAGATGTTTCAGAATTTTGAGATGTTTCAGGGAGGGATGCGGTCCCGCCGCGTGCGATGGGCCACATCCAATACCTGCACGGGGCGCTCCGGTAGGTCCTCCAGGAGCACTACGTGGAAGGCTGGAGCCAGAGCTGGGTCGCAGGACGGGAGGAGAAGCTGGCTGAGGGCGTCGGCGTGTCCCATCGCCTTGCCCGGGCAATGCACCAAGTCATAGGAGTAGCCTTATAAAAAAATTGACCACCGCAGGACCCGCGGGGACAGCATGTGAGGGGTCTGCTGGTGGGGGGCAAGGAGACCCAGCAGGGGCTTATGGTCCATAGCCACAGTGAATGACCACCCATACAGGTAATCATGGAACTTCTTGACGCCGGCTACAATCGCAAGGGCCTCCTTGTCGATTTGGGCGTAATTACGTTCCGCCGCCGACAGGGTCCTGGAGTAATAGGCTACCGGCACCTCCTTGCTGTTGGGTAGCCGATGCCCCCAAGACTGCCCTGACGCCGTAGGGAGACGCGTCGCAGGCCAGAATGACGGAGCTTCTCATCGAAATGTGCATTTGAAACCAATAAGTCCTTGACGGCCCGGAAGGCTGCATCATGCTTGGGACCCCAGGCCCAAGCCACTCCCTTGTCCAGGAGGCGATGCAGGGGTTCGGCAACAGCTGCCTTGTGTGGAAGGAAGGTGTGGTAAAAGTTCAAAAGTCCCAAGAACGCCTGTAGTTCCGCCTTTGAAGATGGATGGGGTGCTCCTGTAATTGCCGCTACCTTCTCCTTTGTTGGGTGAATGCTGTCCGCGGTCACTTCGAAACCCAAGAAGGTCACCGAGGAGACCCCCAGGGTACACTTATCTTTTCGGACCTTGAGACCCGCATCCTGAAATCGTTGCAGCACCATCCGTAGGCATGCTGCAAACGTGTCGATGTCCGGGGCGGCGATGAGGACGTCGTCAAAGAACGGTTTCACACCTGGAACATCTTTAAGGAGAGAGTCCATTAGATTTTGAAAAATCCCTGATGCTACGCTGACCCCGAACTGGAGCCGTTTCACTTTGAACACTCCCTTATGAGTCACAATCGTCTGTGCCTCGGCCGTTGCCTCGTCTACAGGAAGTTGCTGATAGGCCTGGGCCAGGTCGAGTTTTTCAAATATTTTGGCTCCCACGAGGGAGGCCAAAACGTGGCTGACCACCAGTACTGGGTACGCGTGGTCCTGTAACGCCTTATTAATAGTGCATTTATAATCCGCGCAGATGCGGACTTCCCCGTTAGCCTTGAGGGGGGGGGTCACAATGGGAGTCTCCCACTTGGCGTGTGAGACTGGCTCGAGCACCCCTTGTGCCACAAGCTTTTCCAGCTCCGCCTCCACCTTGGGCTGGAAGGCGAGCGGTGGCCGGCGGACAGCCACGCGGATGGGCTGGACTGCCGGGTCCAGGTCGAAGGAAACCGGGGGTCCCCTGTAGCAGCCCAATGAGCCGTCGAAAACGGCGGGAAATTCCTCACAGATGGACGAGAAGTCAGTAGAGCCCATGCGGTGTATTCCGGTCCACTGCACTCCGAGCGGCTTGAACCAGGCGTGACCTAGGAGACTGGTTAGATTGCGCTCCACCACGAGAAGGTCCAGCAGACTGTTAAAGGCACGGTACTGGACCCCGACCCTGGCTAGTCCCTTAATAGCCACTGGGTTTTTCTGGAAGTCCCGGAGGACCAACCCAGCTGGCAGCCGTAGCCAGCGTGCCCCCTTCGGGCAGAGGCGGCTGAACTGCGGACACAATTGAATATGTGGACCCTGAGTCCAGTTCCATGGAGCAAGGAACTCCCTCTATTCGGAGGGACACGGAAATTGCGCCCGGGATGGGCTGGGGCAAGTTCATTACCATGGCCACGGGAACGACACTACCCACTTCTTCGAAGTTTGCTGCTGGGGCATGGTGGCTGTTCCTTAGGTGGCAGGCCCGGGCGAGATGGCCTGCTTTCCCACAGGCGCGGCAGACGGCATCACAGAAGCGGCATGTATGTCTATTGTGGTGGTCCCCGCAGCTGGTGCACATTGGGGCCTGCCTGTTGAAGGAAGCAGAAGAGGGAACAGAGACAGATGCTGGGCGCTGGCCCTTGGGCCTGGGGACACCGGGCTCACCCTTCTTCAAGCGTGGTTGCATCCGATGGATGTCCTCTTCTTCGCTCGAGTCGGGTTCGGGAGGGGCCGCCTGGTGGACTTTGGTGGCTGCCTTGTCCTTCTGCGTCGTCTCGAAGGCTGCTGCTGTTTGGAGCATCTTTTCCAAGGTAGGTTCCGGCATTGCGATGAGGCACTGGCGGAGCTTGGTTTCCTGGATCCCTCCCGTGAAGGCGGTCTCCATGTGGTCATCCATGTGGCGGAATTCGCAGCCCACAGCTATTCGGCGGAGTTCAGCCAGAAAAGTGGCGGCCGACTCCCCCTGCTGCTGCTAGCGCTGTATGAACTCCCAGTGCCTGGGCAGTTTTGATGGCTTCGGGGCGAAGTAATCGCTGAGGGTCTTGGTGAGTACGTCGTAAGACACCTCGGTGGGGTCTTGCGGGGCGAGTAGGTTCTGGGCCACCCGCATGACCTCCACCCCTCCGGAACTCAAGAGCCAGGCGCTCTTCAGGTCTGCATCTGTGATTCCGCGGACCTTGAAGGCGCACCCCAGCGTCTTGAGCCAGGACTCCCATGTCTCTGGGCGAGACGTATCAAAAGGGGTAATTGGTCCCGGAGCGTTTGCCATAGTTACCGGAGCAGGAGTGGCAGCAGCGATTTGAGCAATGTCCTCGTGGTCTTGCAGCAGTGCCGGGGAGCGTAGAGGCTCGGTGCTGCCTAGTGCCGGAGGATCGGGGCCCAGAGCGGCTTGTGGCGAGGCATTGGAGCACTGGGGCTCGGCGATGCCTGCGGCCGACGTCCGGAGCTCGCTGTGCTGCTCCGGTCGGCTGGAGAGTCGCTCATCGGGACCCCACCTTCGTCGCCACTGATATGTATTGGAGTCGGGAGTCCATGGAAGAGTGAAACAGCTAGATCTTTATTGCTGGTCTGGATGAAGCATACAACCCAGGGCTCGAAGCCCTCCTTTTATGCTGGTCAGGGATAATCCCCTGACCTCACCCAACTGGCCTGATAGGCTATTATCAGTCTATTTACATCTCATAGGTTCCTGGGGAGAAACCTAGGTACATGATTGGTGGCCGGTTTGAATCCACCTGGCCTTTGTTCTACCTGGCTGAAGCTCAGGTAGTTTCTTGGCCATGTGCTCTGGCCACATGGCGGTCGCCATTACTGGAGCACATGGCGACCGCATGGTCAATACAGAACATTCCCATAGCCAGGATGAAACAGTGGTGAAGGCCTTGGCCTCTGTGCCCTGTTGTTGGCCTCCAGACGAATTTGTTGGCTCCTGTGGGAGATGGGATGCTGGACTAGATGGAGCTTCACTGTTCTGAGGCCAGCTGTGTGTTTTCTCCTTTTCTTTATTTCCTTGCTCAGCCTGAAATGGTTGGACACAACAATTCTATATCTTTTCACTTTTTTATTAAACTTCCTTGTGATAAGAAAGCTGCCAGCCCTGTAGTACCGCAGCTCTAAATTGCAGAGTTGCAGGATATCACCTCATGCTTCTTTGCAGAGCATAGTGCCGGAGGCACAGCAACTGGGTGGAGTCTTTAAACAGCAGTGCAAGTAATGAGTGCCAAACACATGACTACATCTGGTAGGCAATACTCTCAGAGTAACTGATGGCACTGAGTACCCAGCTTGTTTTTGGCATGCCTGGGGGAGAGAGAGAAAGGGGTGCTGCTGCCAGGAAGAGACTTGGGATGGCCACAGAGTGTTTTATATGACATGGGGGCGGGGGGACACCAAACAGGGAGGGCTTGCAAGTCTGTTCCTTCATAACCAACAGTCGCCCAACATAAGGATCTGAGTGTTTCTTGAGAATGCAATGACCAGACTTGCTGTTTCAAGCTCAGGGCATGCCGTGGACTGATGACCACCTATGAAATACCAAACCCAACTCAGCTAATGTGGTTCTGAGGCACAGCAGAACTCACAAATGGGCCTACATACCCCCACTAATAAGTAACGAAGGTACGATTGACCTGTGGGACACTCAAATGTCTTTGCTGCTCACCTTTTGGTCTCCAAGCCAAGAGAAGAACTGCATTTTCGCAGGGGTCATTTCATAGAAAAAGAGGATTATTCCTGACCAGCATAAAAGGAGGGCTCATTAGCATAACTTATTTGCATATGCTAGACCACCTGACATCACCGGAAGTATTTCAGAAGGCAAGAAAGAAAGAGAGAGAAAGAGAGAGACAAAGAAAAGAGCTGGTAGAGAGGGGACAGCTACTAATCCAAGCCTCAGAAATACCACTCTTCTGGGAGGATAGCTTCAGTGGTGGCTGAAGCCTTCAGAAGGCTGGTCGGAGGAAGAAGGACCTTTCCAGGGGACGGGGTCATTTTGCTGCAGCCATGACACAAGCAGGCATTCCCCCATGGGGGGGGGGGCGCTCCCCCGAGCTCCTGCTCGAAATGACCCCTGCATTTTCGTCCCCAGAACCTATAGTTTCCCAGATTGACCAAGATGGAGAAGAAGGTTGGAAGAGTCTATTTTAAAATTTACGTAGTGATTCCTTTGGATCAGGTAGTGGAGTAGGGTGGGAATGTGTTCCCAGCTCTCCTTCTTGGCCACCATTTCTCAAACATGAACATGTATCCACATTGAATTCCTCTTGACATTTTATTCACAAACATTGTGAGAAAGTAATCTGGTAGATAACCTGCAGTTGTTTGTTGGCAGCGTCCTTGTGGCTGATTGATTTATAACCTTCTCCCCTCAACCTCATTTACCATTTGTTAATATTTATCTACAAGTGAGATTAAAAGTTTGCTGCTTGGGTCTGGGAACATCTCAGCAGGGCGGTCTTAGCCTGTATACCAAGGTTCAGATAAAAGTAATTGGCAAGAAACTCCACCAAGTAGAGGCTCAAGATAAAGCTGAAACTTAACCCAGACCAAACCAGAGGTGTTTTTGTTCAATGAAGTCCCTGATCCAGGATTACAGGTGCCCTCCATTTTAGGTAGCGCTGTCCTGCCCCCCAAAACCGAGGGGTGTGCTGTGCAGTGTGCCAAGCAGCCAAGGCGGCAGCCGGGGTTAGAACTGCTTTGGTTCACCTTCTGCTGGCACACCAACCACACCGTTTGTTGAGTTTCTGTTGGGGGTTTAGCTTTTAAAATACAGAGTGAATGAAAACAAGAGGCACACACTCTCAGGGCTAGTGCCAGGTGTTTTTGCACACTAGGTGAGGCTACCTTCTGGCACCCCTCTCCGCCATGCGCCCCCCAATTGTCAAACATAAATGCCTTTTAGGAAGCATGAAAAACACAACATTTGAAATTGCTGATTTCTTCTTCTTCTTTTAATTGTGAGAACAAGCTATCTGCTGCAGTATCTTTATCCTGACAAACCAAAAGGCCTGAACTAGATTCACTGCAGGTGAATAGCTCTGGGACAGAGGATACTGCTGGTATTAGCTCCTTTCTCTGTAGTTTAAGGGGAGTTGTATGCTAGAGAAGATAAGCACAATGATCTACCTCCAAGGGCTGTTGTTAGGGCTGTAAAATTAACAAGAGTCTGAAAGATTTATGAACTGTTGCAATGCTGCCAATACATGGAGCCACCCTCTACTGAGTCAGACAGCTGGTCTATCAGAGTCAGTATTGTCTATACTGAGGGACAGTGGCTTTCCAGGGTCTCAGGTAGACGTCTTTCACATCACCTAATGCCTGATTCTTTTTGTGTGTGTGGAAGATGTTTGGTGTTGAACCTCAGACCTTCTGCATGCAGAGCACATGCTCTTCCACTGAGGTATGGTTCTCCCCCTCCCCCCCGGCTAGGTCTGTTAGCCATGCAGACACTAGAAAAATCTAGATTTCTGCAGGTACTCTGCCACTGACCCACACTCCCTAGAGTAGGGTCAAGAGAAGCTTGATTTCTTGAGCAATACTGGAGCCAAGATCTATATGCAGTGCTTGCTGTTACTGACCCTTGGCTGCAGGCGTTGCTCTGCCCTCCGGTGACACTGGAAGCAGCACTCTACTTGGGGGGCAGGGGGGCGGGGGGAGGAACCCTGAACAGCCCGACCATCCCATAGCTGAAAGGAGATGTCTCATGGACAGCTCGTGTCTTCCCATTTGCACAGGAACTTGCCTGCCGGGGGGGGGGGGGGGAGATTGCGTTCTGGCCTCATCTCTGGGCTGGCCACGCAAAGCAATTCAGCTCCCAGGGATGGAGCAGGAGACAGCCCGGTGCAGTGTTGTCGCCATCCTCTACCATAAGCCCTCAATCCACTGCACCTGTGCCTAAGTGTGGATCAGAATCTGGCCATCTTGGGGGGGGGGGCAGGCTCTCTCCTCCTCAGCTGCTCACAGAACTCCTTGGGAAGGGAGCTGTGGAGATAGATGTGATGCTGAATGGATTTGTGCATCAGATGGGAGGTGACAGGAGCAAGCTGGCTGGGCAGAGTATGGCGAGGGTGCAGCAGCATGCAAGGCCACCTGCCCTCCTGAGGATCCAGCTGCACCCTTGGAGGGGGTGAAGCGAGCCCTTCACAGGGGGCTGCCACTGGCCACTATCCCCTCCCCACCAAGCCCATTCTCTTCCTCCCTTGGGGGACCCATTTTCAGGGGAGCCCAGTGACAGCATATCTACGAAGGAGAAGTGAAACCAGGCACCATGCTGGGGAAGCCAGGTGGTGGAGACGGAGCAGCACGGGATCCTGGGGGGGGGGCAGAGCACTGGGCTGGAGCAAAGGGGGAGAAGGGGTGGGATTGGCTGGCTGGTGGTGTGGAGGGCTTAGCCAGCAGCTCCTCCCCTGGGAAGGGAAGCAAGATGCAGCAACTGCTGCTGCAGCACCTGGGCGCGAGGGGGGCAAACCTGGAGGTGGGGGAGCACAGGCAGTGGCAGCAGCTGGAGGACTTGTCTTCTGCGCCCTTCTGATGTCTCTGCCCTAGGCAGTCGCCTAACTTCACCTAATGGTAGCACCAGCCCTGCACACCATGTATATGTTTAAAGGTAAAACAATTCTAAGTTTACTGAAGATGAAAGGGAAGGGAACTTTGGAAAAAAATAAGAAGGATAAGCAGACTAAATGTTTACTGCTAGAAAAGTAAACAATAGCTTCTCTCTTCTCCTTCTTCTTCTTCTTTCTATTGACAACGAATAGAGAGGCAGATTTCCACACATACTTTGGGTCACATCCTGGCTGAACTACATTTGAGAGTGTACAGCGCAGAACCCACACTGGGGTGGGAGATCAACTAGAAAGATCCAGTGATGAAAAAGATGGTTCCAATCGGTTTTCAGAGGGTTCTGGCAGATTTCCCACTAGGTACAGCCAGCAGTGACATCACAGCCAGCCTCTGGAAAAGAAACTGCTGGTTGCAGTCTTGTCATCCCGGGGATGCTTCTGGATTCTTTGCTGATCCCTAGACACACAGTTTTGAAAGGTGTTTTGAAATTAGGTTCTTTTCTGGATTTAAAATTTTATGCATAAACTTTTATTGTTCTATTCTTTTTAAAGCCACGCAACTTGTGTTGCTTCACTGAACATTTTTTAAAAGACAAGATAGCACATAAATATTCAAAATAAATCAATAAATCTCTAACATATTTCTGATCCTTTGGATGAGCTCAGCTATGTACCAAAAGTTCCATTCCACTGTAGTGTTCAATGTGACCCCTGGTGTGCCCGGCCTGGTTAACCTCACGGTGCCATTTAACCAGTATGAACGAGAGGCCATCCGCTCACGATCCCAGCATAGCTGGTCAGTGCACCTCATAACCCCCATCCCGCTCCACCACACAACAGCTGGTATTCAGTTAGAATAGACTAAAAGGAAATTCTTAAGAGCAGGAGAAATATCTGGGTAAGGTAAGAATTTGAACCTTCTTGGAGAAAAGAATCTCTACCAGAAATTTCTTCCTCTCCATGAAAGGCACCACTACGAATGTGAAATATTAATTAATTGTCCCAGTGTCTTATAATCAAGAGGTGGATGTCCTGACATTGGTATGTGCACAAGTGCTGGCCTCTGGACCATTTTGTTGCAGTTTCTGTAAATTTGACTGGCTTCAGACCACTCAGCACAGAACGCCCATGTGTGTCAGAATCATCTCATGGCTACTCTACTGCCCATTGCTGGGAGGAAACACTTAAGTTTGCCCTTTCTCGTGTTTTTCCCTGTCTTGAAATCAGCCTAATTTGATACACCTAACAGAGAGGTTTGCTGCTGATGCCAGAAACAGTTACGCGTTCTGTGTTCAGGTGCAGTCGGGGGTTGCTGGAATTCTGCAGAGGTGCCTTCTGTCTGTCTGTCTCTCTCTCTTCTCTCAACTGGAACCCATATGCCTTCTAGTGGACAACAGGAGCTAATGCAGAAAATGAAAATATTTTAAATATTTGGGTGCTGTACAAGAGAGGGATGTCCTGTGTATCTCTTGAATATTTTTGAATATTTTATTTTATTTATTTATTTGCATTATTTATACTTTGCCTTTCTCCCTGGGACTCAAGGTGGATTATGCTGAGTGAGTCAGTACAGTCAACAGAATGGGACATTCAGTCACCACTGCATTAGGGTCTTAGATGTCTGGCACCAAGAAGAAAGGAATGAAGCATAGCTCAAATATTAACATGACACGTTAAGCAGTGTAAAAAATATGTAACAGGGTCCTACTTACAGTAAGCGATAAGGCAGCATAGAAGACTACAGTTTGAATCATCCAAAGCATCGCCTCAGTTCTCATCCTCTTTAGCTCAGCAATGATCCCAGGCAATAGATCCTTCAGTTGGGAGTTCCAAAGTCATTGGGGGCAAGCAGAAAAGCCCACCCACCCCAGGTTCTCACCAGCCAAACTTCTGCTAAGGCTGGCTCCTTGAGGAAGCTCCTCTGGGCCAACTTCAAATCTCAGGTCAGCTGATGTGGGCAGAGAGACAGTCTTCCAGGTACTCTGGGCTGGAGCCAGAGCCTTGAAGGTCAAAAATGGCACCTTATATCGAGCCTGGAAACAGACTGGAAGCCAGGGTAGACAGCATAATGGCCCTAATGGGATCACTCTGGCAGATGCCCACGAGGACCTTTTTGAAGTCCATGGGCTTACAGAGGGCAACTGCCCCCACCCATTCTGCTTGCGTTAGAGAATATGAGAGTGTTAAATGTCAATCCGAATTTTTGAGAGCAGATTTAATTATGAAGATTTGCTAGATAATTAAGCATCCCGATCTATTTTTGGTCCAAGTGCAGCACTTTCCTCCCTCCACATATCAGATCAGGACAGTCGCCAATATGTGAGAATAGTAAATTCTGTCACAATTTAATTTTGTGTTGGAAAGAAATAAAAGACTTCCTGGCAGTTAATTTAGTAAATCTGTGCTGGGGAAACCAATGAAGTACTTACAATGAGCTTGAAAAAGATCTTTACCAGAAAAAGTATGAAAAAATCATTTTCCCTAAGCTTTTGTGACATATGGCAGCAATGTGATGACATGGAATGATCTGTGGGAGGCATTTGAATAGTTCTGAAATTTTTCTGTAAACGATTTATTTTAGAGAAATGTTGGCGTTTGTCAATGAGTCGTGCTGGGGGGCAAGAGTAGATCTGTTGTTGAAGGCAGATGTTGGGTCTTCAGAGTTCCTGGTAAAATGTCTGAATGCTTTTTACTCTTCCTCCTAACCCCTTAAAAAGCAAGAGCCAATTGCAAATGTCAACATTCACCTAATTGCTGACATTTGTTACACTAGACATGAGAGTATGAGAGACAGTTACCATCCTTTTGTGCAGAAACATAACTTTCCCCTCTCATATGTTCCCATGTGTTTTTTGTTTCTTTCAGCTTGCAAACGGAAAGAGCAAGAATATGGGAAGGATAGAGGGAACACCCCCAAAAAGCCCAGATTGGTCTTTACAGATGTTCAACGTCGAACTCTCCATGCAATATTCAAGGAGAATAAACGTCCTTCCAAAGAACTGCAGATCACCATTTCACAGCAGTTAGGACTAGAGCTGAGCACAGTCAGCAACTTTTTCATGAATGCACGAAGGAGGAGCCTGGATAAATGGCAGGATGAGGGCAACTCCATTTCCAGCAACTTGTCATCATCATCATCTTCCTCAAGCACTTGTACCAAAGCATAGAAAATCAACCACAAACTAAAATTCGGTGGAAAAGCTTTAAAATAAATGAACCAGTGAGCAGGATCTAAAGAAAACAGGTTCATCCTTAAATGTTTTTTAAAGGTTATTTATAAATCCAAAGAAACCTAAAACTGATATCTCCTGATTCTGACTTTGTTCCAAGAAACAGCCTTTAATAGAATGAGAGCTGTCAAAACAAAACAACTGCAAAGGAACAAAGAAATCAACGACTGGTGTTATGTCTTCTTTGTCCGTCCATGGCTGGTTACTGGCTTGGAGCTCTGTGATTACGTATAGTCTGTGAACGTATTTTCAGACATGGCTCTTCATTTCACAGCAATGTCATGGAGATGGATGGTGTCACTAACAGTCCTGGGTACACTCCAGCATTGAAGAACTTGTCCAGGGCTAGTTTCCTGAAAATATGACTTGAGTTATCTGGGTTCATTTGAACAGTAGTGCAATTTGGCTCTTGTAATTGTCCAAACTTTGCCAGTGCAATATCCAGATATAAGCTCAAGGAAGGCAAAGGAATTCTCACTGTTACCTGAACCAGTGCATTCTCTTTGTTTGTTAAGGAATATATCATTTTTAAAAAGCCACAGCATTTCACTGCAAAAAAATCAAGTAGGTACCAAAGAACACATGAACTATTATATAACAGGTATTTTGTTGAAATGATTTTAATACTCCAAAGCTATTTTTACATACAATTCCAAGTAGAGGTATAGAGATAAACTGACCTTATTGTATAAGACACCAAGCTGTAATCAAGACTGATTCCAGTTGTAGACATTTTTGCCTTTAGTGATGCAAGACAACAGGCCTATAAGAAATGATGACATGCAGCTGTGATCCGATAGCCTGACAGTGTAGCTCTCAGCAGAATTACACTCTTCTAATAAATGGGCTTGGAAAGGTGTAACTCTGCTTAGGACTACACCGTAAGAGACTTTGGACAGGACCCCACATATGGGCTTCAGTATTTATTTATATATTTATTAAATTCTATTTTTATACTGCCTCTCCCTGAGGCAGGGCTCAGGGCGGTGTACAATGACACAATAAAACCAACACATCATACAAGTTAAAAACATTAAAATTCTGAGTCAATTTAGAATTAAACAGATGGCCATCAGAATTTTCAGTTGTGGTAGTGCCTTGCAGGTGGAGAGGGGGTGAGAGTGCCAGCTAGATGGACGCCATTGTTGTCCTCAGCTGTAGGCCTTGTGGAATATCCCTGCCTTACAGGCCCTGTGGAACTGCATCAAAGAAGAGGAAGAAGAGAAGAGATTGGATTTATATCCTGCCCTTCACTCACTTGGAGTCTCAGAGCGGCTTACAAACTCCTTTCCCTTCCCCTCCCCACTACAGACACCCTGTGAGGTAGGTGGGGCTGAGAGAGCTCTGAGACAACTGTCCTTGAGAGAACAGCTGGTACAGAGCTTTGGCTTGCCCAAGGTCATCCAGCCAGGTGCAAGTGGAGGAGTGGGGAATCAAACCTGGTTCTCTGAGATTAGAGTTTGTGCACTTAATCACTACACCAAACAAGTCCTGCAGGGCACAGATGTTACTCAGCAGAGTTTTACCAGGTTGGGGCCAGGGCACTAAAAGCCCTGGCCCTGGTCGAGGACCACCAGATATCTCTCAGGTCAGGGTCCACAATGCTCTCTGGGAGGGAATGTATCAGGAGAGGTGGTCCGAAAGATACGTGGGTTCCAGACCATTTAGGGTGTTAAAGGTAAGCAACAAAACCCTAAACCTGATCTGGTGCTCAACCAGTAACCAGTGCAGCTCGCACAGCACAGGTCAAATATGTGCTGTTTGTGAGATCCCTGTAAGGACCCGCACCATTGCATTTTGGACCAGCTGAAGTTTCTGGGTCAGTCTCAGGTGTAGGCCCACATGGTCCAATCTGGAGGTGACCTTTATTTTTATTTATTTATTTGTAGCATTTATAGGCCGCTGTCCCCGCAAGCAGGCTCAGAGCGGCTCACATAGCTGGGCACAAAGTGCCAAGATTCATAAGAAAGTTAAAATCAGTACAATTAAAATCACTTTGCATGGATTACTGTGGCAAGGTCAGTGCGGGACAGGTAGGGGGCCAGTGGCCTGATGTGGCATAGCTAAAAGAATGCTAGTCTGGCAACATGGGTGATCTGGGCCTCCATTGATAAGGAGACATCCAGAATCATACCCAGTTGGTGCCAGTGTTCAGGGCACACTGTCAAGAGCTAGGAGTTGGAACCCCAAACCTGGATTCTCCCTGTCCAGCCACAGCACCTCCATCTTAGCTGGATTCAGTCTCAAAAAGCTCTTTTTTAACCATCTGACCATGACCTCCAGCCCCTCAGTCAAAACAGCTGGAGTGGTGTCTGGCCAGCCACCCATCAACAGATATAGCTGGGTGTCAGCAGCATACTGATGACACACCCATCTGAAGCTCTGCACCCGTGGGTCAAGGGGGTGCATGTAGATGTTAAACAACCCTGGGGAGAGGGCTTGCCCCCTGAGGGACTCCACATACCAAGGGGTGCCTGGGAGACACCGTTTCTCCTACTGCCACCCTCTGTCCCCTACTTTGGACAAATGAGGTAAGCCACTTCAAGACTACCCCATGGACTCCTATGTCGGCGAGGCAGTGGGTCAAAAGAATGCTGCTGTAAGGTCAAGAGTCAAGACACTAGAGTCAAGGCACTAGTCATAGAGTTGTCTTGATATATTCAGGTTGGCTTTGTGAGTCTCAGACATTTTCTTGTTTACTGTAAATTCTCAAGAAATGCTCCCTAATTTTAGCTTCCAAACTGTACTAATTTTACATGTGTGTGCTGTGTGCACACACCCCACCTCAAGGTATTTAAGGTATGTTCACAAAATTTAAATGGTTTAAATTCAGGCAGCAAATGTTGGGATCCTGCTCTCAAGTATTCATGGGACTGTAAAGACACTTCTAGTGCAATCCTAATTAGAGTTACACCTTTTTAAGCCCACTGAAGTCAATGCATTTAGAAAGGTATAATTATATTCTATTAAATGTACATGAGAAACCACCTATTGTTTCCCATGTGGAGCTGGCCTCATGAGGAGCCCTCTCAGGATGGCAGGGACCTGACGGTCTGGATCACAGTCCAGTTATGAGGAAGTCTGAGAATTTAACTGTGTTGGTGCTTTTCTTTATAATGAAAAACAACCCAGTCCATCGCCAAGTAAGTGGGAGGACCAATTAAATGCCACATGATATTGTTCTTGTAGGTTTAGGGTTGTGATACTAATCTGAAGACTGACAGTGCAGTCATAAGCAGAGTCTCACCTTTCTGAGACTGTTTATCAGGAGAGTGTAACTTTCCTTAGAATGATGCTGCAAATCAGCAAGGCTGTAAAGCAGACTGGACATCCATCTTGAATCTCCAAGGAGCGACTGTGCTTGTCTGCCTGGGGAAATAGACATGCCTGATCTCATATAGGCTAAGAGCAAAGCTGTTTAATCGGAGCTGGATCTTCTCCTCGAAGTTCAATTGTCTCTACTTTTCATAGTGGAATAATGTACAACTGTGACTTCATCGGGTTCTTATGTTGTGTGTGAAAAGTTTGAGAGACACTGTTAGGAACAGAAGTTTAGGTGACACTGGAATTTTTCCATTTATATATAACAGAACTAAAGTAATCTTAGTTTGATTTTTAAAAATGTCATTGATTTAATATGACTTTTTGTAGTGAGATTGTATAGCTTCACACTTCACCTTAAAAGCTGGTTTGGTAAAACCAAAGATACGTCTCACTTCATGTGCCTGATGAAGAGGACTCGAATCTACTGAAGCTTGGGCTAAAATCACATTTTGTTAGTCTTTTAAATGCCACACACAAAATGTCAGATTATGAAATGGATGTTATTGTTTTTATTGCTATAAAATCATAGTTGCTAGGCAGAATATATTTTAATGGAATAAAATATTAATTCTTTAACTGAGTGATGGTCATAGCATTGACTCAAAACCTTCTGTGTTTTGAAGTCAAAGTTTCTAATCCCATAACCAAAATAACCTATACTGTAGTAAGAGGACAGTTTTATTTACACACAGCAAAATTATCAGCAACTTTTCTTCTTGATGATAAGCGTGTTCATTCCAGGTCATTCAGACTGGCCTAGAAAGCCAGCAGGATGAGGTCTAAGGCATTTCACCCAACATAGACTGTTATTCCATTCCTGACTTTGCCATACCAAAGAGTCGTAGGACACATTTTGTATTGGAGCTGAACATACCTATTTTCCATTTCTGCCTCCTTTGGATGTGAGATGAACACTATGCATTTAGCAAACAAAGAGAAAGCACTTTCCCCTTTTCCGACTAGGTGTGTTTAGGGTGCATTCAGTGGTTGTAGAAGTTAATTTGGAGACTTTCTTTGGCCTTATTGTTTATTACTGTGTTGTGGTCAGTTGTATGTTACAGTCTGTAGCTATATCCTTAATATGCTGAGCGTAAGGAATAGTTACACCCACATCTTTAAAAAAGACAAAAGTGTATAAAGCCCTACTAAGTATAGTGTGAACCAAAGATGCTACCTCACTCAGTTTCCATTGGTGATTTTAATCACATTGATGAAACCAAAGATTTTTTTTTTATGTGCGGCCTGCTCCTGAGAAAGGAACTCCTTCTGCTAACCCTTCCAGTTCCCAGACTTACTCACCGTGTACAGTTGTCTTCATCTGTAATTACACTTCCTTCTGACTTTTGGTACTGTAACACTTAACAGTGATGGTCTAGATAAACATGTTGCATACTTTATAAAACTAGGATGAGTGCCTTGCTTGAACCAAAGTGTTAAACCGCTCCTGACCTCTTTATGTCTCACCTTATAAATATACTCTTTGAATACCTCAGCCTGATAGAAAGGCCACTAATTGTTTTAAAAAATAATTCTTCACCATGGTGCTTTTCCCCATGCAATCATGCAATGAAACTGTTTTGGAAACCAAAGGGAAATGTTCATTTTTATTCCCAATTTCTTGCTGGCAAACCAAAGGTTTCCCTCTCTTTCCCCTTGCAAGTGGTTTGAGTTCTTCACCCAGTCAGGCCGTACATGAGTTTTAGCAATTCCTCCAAATACCTCAAAATAATAAATCAGTATGGATATGTTGCATAAGGAGCCTATGTGTTAAGGCAGAAGTTACTAATTTGATCCTTGTAAAGGTTACTTTAAAGTTTATTTCCTATTTATTTTGGATTTGTTTGTAAAGATTTTTTCATTGTTCTGCTAAAGTTGGGACTTTTATTCCTTCACCTGTTTTGCAAAACTGCTCAACAGTGATCTGTACAGACTCACAGTACAATCCCAAGCACAGTTACAAGTCTGGGCTCAGAAAGCCACAACGCTGTTCACGGCTGTGCTGTCAGAATGCTGCCATTGTCCAGTTTTTGTTAATGTTTATGGTGAGGATATTTTTTTTGTAGGTGCAGGACCTTTTTTAAAATTGTCAATGTCCTTTCAACAGGGTACAAAAGCAAATGTGTTCCTATTTTTTGTAATATTGTATACCTTTAATTTAATTATGCTTTATATGCATTTATTTAATCTTTGCTCTAATTTATGACAATGTAATGGAAAATTTGTATAGGAGTACCAAAGTGTGGTGTTTTGTTTTGCTCGTGCTAAGATCTATTGAGTATTTCTGTTTTTTCAAGGCTGTTGGGTGTATCTTCAGCAACAAACACCACCAGGCGTGTTACAAACATGGCCAAGCTACCCTCCTCTCCTTTGAAGTTAGGTGTACACACCAAAATGAGAGTTGGCACATAGAATGTAGAGCAACATTTGCTCCCATCTATTTATCTTTTTCCAGAAAGGCCATTGCATGGGCAGACCCTACCTAAACAAAGAACAGAGAAATAGTTACTTGTTAGCCTCCCTGACATTTGTGTGAGAGAGGGCGCTATTTTTGCTTGTGCTTTTCCCCCTTGTTTGTGTTTGTCATTCACATAGATCTGGTTGCAGGAGGCATCAAACTAAGCTAAGCTGAATCGGGAAATTGCCTTCCATAGAGCATTCAACAACAAGTTTGCGTTTTAAACAAGCTGAAAACCTTCAATAGTGTGATGATCTATTCAGATCCTCTCTGGCTTAAGCCAGAGGGGAAAGACCTGCTGATTCCAGCAAAGCAACATGTAATCTGATAACAGGCTTTAATCACAGCTTGTCTGGTTTATAGCATGGAATGGAAAATAAGTACATGAAAAAGCATGCTTCCTCTTTTGCCAACAGACATGAAAATGGAATTCTAAGGGAAATGGGCAGAAGGAAATTTACTGTCAAGCACCAGAACCAGGGCTTAGTCTTTTGCATATAGATAGATCTGCCTCCCAGGCTCCTTCTGCTAGGCAAACCCTCCCTGCTGTTGGCTGCAGGAGCCTGCGTATGTCTGATTAGTGACAAGTGCACCCACTTGGGTGTCCTTTGCCTGCCCCACAGAACCATGATTGATCTTCCTCTCTCTTTGGGGGAGGAGAGGCTCTGGTTCTATCAGGATCCTCTACTGACAGAAGAAGCAGCTGAGCCGGGGGGGGGGGGGACAAAAAGAGCTGATGTCCAGACCTCTGCAGTCCTGTCCCCCAAACAAGATAGTTGAGATGCGAAGAAAATGAGGGCTCTAAGAATTTCTACTTTCTAAGCACTCAAGAAAACAAGTGGTTCCTGGTGACACCTGGTTTTTGGCCAGTGTGTGACACATAGTGTTGGACTGGATGGTCCATTGGCCTGATCCTACATATCCTCTTTACCCAAGAAGCCTCCAACCCATATTTTTATAGCCTTAACCACTACTAACAAAAAGGATGACAGAGGATGGGTCACAGCTATCATTGGGGGAAGGAGGCATTTTAATCCCACCACTCTCAACCACATTGTGTCTTTATTCAAGTCTGTTCAAAACATTTCCAAGTTTGTATGTTCTGTGACGTTCTCTGGGTTAGAGAGGTTGAGGAGAACAAGCAAAGTTGCTTTAGGTCTCCGTTGGGGAGAAAGGAATTTGATAAATAAATACAAATTAACTGGCAGAATCTGCCCAGAGGCAAGGAGTGGCCCCCGCAGCACCCCTGGTGGCTATGGGTGCTCTAGCCACTTCCCATCTTGTGGGCCGCCAGGCTCTTTACGAGTGGCATCTGGCCAACTGCCCCCAAGAGGCTTCTGCACCTGCTCACCTGAGTGCAGTCTTGGAGTTCTCCACATGTGGTGCTGCGGAGGCTGCTGCTGCTGCGCTGGAGGCAGGGATAGCACACCGAGTGCATTGCCCTCCCACTGCAGAAGGACCCCGAGTGGCTGCCCTCTGTCATGATGTCTGTTATGTGCTATACCACACTGTGCCAACATTAAGAGACCCAAGTCCACCAGACCCCTCTGCACATTAAACTGCACCACACCAGTGGTAGTGTATTTACAGTTTATTTTACAATGCAATTATTAATTCAAGTAACAAAGTGCTTCTCCAGGACACCATACAAGAAGAAGAGAGAATACTTCTGTACATTGATTACATATATACATTCCAGTAGCCAATCAGGTTAGTGCTGAGTCATGGAGTGAACATACATCACTGTCACACAGAAGAACAAGTCTGAACTAGTCTGTACAAGTTCTACTGCCTCTGTCCCACTCACATGACTCCTGCTGGCTGTCAGTTAGATCCTGCAGATCTGCCAGCTCTGTGCATGAAGACTAAGAGTCTCAAATACCAACACCCTCCCCACCCATCAAGGTGAGCAGCCTGGTGGGGCAAGCGCGGAGGTGACCTGCCGCCCCTCTGGCCTTCTCCTCAGCTGCCGAGCATTTCTCCTTCTTCCCTCCACCCAGTCGGTTCCTTTCACGTGGGGAGCCACACGATGTGGCTGATACCTCCAAGTCCTGCAGCCGTTGGGGTGGTAAAGGGGATGGGGGGGAGCAGGCAGAAGGGTGTCCTTCCTGGGCCATGCCACCATCTCTCTGGCCCTCCCGGGGTGTGCCCCATGGGCAGCCCAAGAGGTGTGTGGCACAGCTGACGGAGGCAACGATCTGGGTGTCCGGTCCCCTGCTGAGTTCATCTGAGGGGGGTTCTTCCATTCCTTGGCCGAGCCAAGTCTCCCCCACCCCTAGATCTCAGCCCCTTTTATAAAGAGTGAGTGGAATCGAGCCCCACACTGCAAGTTTGTCACAAGGGCTCTGGTGCTGGTGCTTTCCAACAAGGGAGCTGTTGCACCACCTCCAACTCCCCCCCCCCCAGGCAGGCCAGACAAGAATGGGAGGCAAAGGGCGGCCAGTGAGTGGGGGCTGCGAAGGGGTAAAGGTGTCCTACATCGGGGGTGGGTTCTGAAGAGGAGGGCACTTGCCAGACCCAAGTTTGCTGCTGGGAGCCTTTGAGAATTCCCCCTTGGGAGAGGGGGAGGGTGCCTTGCAAACCACATGAGAACAAGCGGCGCCTCTGCAGCCGGCGCCTCTCTGGCTCTCTGCTCCCCTGCTAGCCCCCCCACTGCTGTGTCCCTGGAGCCCTTCTGCTTTTTTCTGAAGTCATGTGGACTCTGCCTTGGCTTCTGAAGGGGTGAAGGAGAGAAGAGGGGTTAGGGTTAGGGTTCGGGTTTGGGTTAGGGTTCGGGTTCGGGTTCGGGTTCAGGTTAGGGTTCAGGTTAGGGTTCGGGTTCGGGTTAGGGTTCGGGTTAGGGCTAGGGCTAGGGCTAGGGCTAGGGTTAGGGTTAGGGTTAGGAAAATAGATTTTTTTTTTTTTTTAGGAAAATAGATTTTTTATTTTGAAATAACCATTCTACATACAAACAAATAGCATACACATAAGAAACACTGTTCCACAATAATACAAAGAAGTTCAAATTGTCATGTTTACAATTTTTCAAAGTTTCAAAGTTTCAATTTCAAGTTTTTACATTTTCAAATCTTCAAATTTTCAAGAATTGACAAGCACTCAACACTGTTAGAAAAGGTTACAAGAATCCAATTTTAACACTAGATACATATTTTAAAGCATCTTAAGACACTTTAAAATCATAATAAAACCTTTTAAAATGGTTCAAAACATCCTAAAAACATCTTTAAAACATCTCAAAAAATGCCAAAACACTCTAAAACATTTCAAAACTTTTCAAAACATTTGAAAAATATCTCAAACCATTTCAAACACATTTAAACATTAATAAACAGTTGTAAGCAGTTATAAACATATTCAAAAGTTATTAAATGTTATTAAACATAAGTTAAAACATATAAACATAATATTAAAAAAATAGAAAGTTAAAATGAGTCAACTAAATTGTGATGAATAATAAATAAATAGGGTAATTAATATGGTTGATGGGGCAGTCAAGATGATTGGTCTTGCTCAGTGATTTGCATTGTTTCCACCCCCTCCCGAGTCTCGGGAGGTGTGGCCTTACTAATGGGGGAGTTGGGGCAGGGTGCTCCGGAATCCTGGGGCTCCGAAAGCTTGTAAGGTGGGGGGTATGAATGTTGCTGCTGCTTCAAGAACTGTTCTTGGTTAGTGGGGGTGTTCAGGAGCCCTTCACTCCCCCCTGAACACGTGATCAGGCCCTCTGCCGCCCGAGACCTGCCAGAAGACAACTCCCCTTCCCCACTCCCCTCCTCCATCTCCTCCATCTCCTTCATCTCCTGTGACTCCTGACGTCCCTCCTCTCATTTGTCATGCTCACAGGTCAACACGGTCATCTTGTCTCTCAAAAACTTCTGCTTTTTTCTCAGGCGTTTACATTCCACATGAGTAGACTGCTCAAGAGACTCCAATGGTTCCTCCCGAAAATCATCGGCATCGTCTCCCAATGTCACCCGTTTCTGTTTTGTCTCCTCAAAGGCTTCCCTAGTCCGCTGGATCAGCTGCTCCAACTCCTCCACTGGCATGGTTTCCACAGTAGAGTACTGTGGCTTGAGAGAATCTACCCCCTTCTTCTTCTTTCCTGCCATAACCCTCACCTTCTCACCCCTCTTCTGCATCTCAGAGGACTTTCCTTCCCCCTGCTCCGTCATCTCCATGGACTCATCGGAATCCCCATCCACCCGTAAGAGTTCGAAACGGTTCTGACTTCCCTCTTGCATCGGCCTATACACTCCCTTCAGTACCCTTCCCCTCGCATTGTTCCTCCCAGACTTCCCTACCAACGTCCAGCCCAAGTACTCACTCCCCGCCTTCTCAATGCGATGTCGGCCCACGGTACCGTTTCCTTCTTCTGGCACAATGACCTCTGTCACATCAGAGGCAAGGGTGACAATGGAAACAGATGACCCTCTCTCTCCAGTAACATCCCCCTCCATCAGCTGATCATGTGCAGCCTTAAGTTTCTCAAATGCCCTTGGGTTCCTCCTGTTGTAATACGCTTGAGGACAGAGCATATAAGTGTGCCCCTGCTTCAGACACAGGTTACATACAATACCCACCTTACAATGCATGGAACTGTGACCGTGCTTCCCGCAGACCGCACAAAGGGGAGTGGCGCAGTGCTGCCTGATGTGATCGTAACCTCCACACTGAAAACAGGCAGGGGGTTGACCACTGTATCTGGTAATCCCACGGTCACTCCCCAAGAAAAAATACTTGGGGAGATGCCGAAGGTTGCTCCTACTGTCTCTGCATAAAGAAATGACTGCCTTATATTCCCCACTCCACAATCCATAATGGTTCAATCTCTTCCTTGGGGGGAGTAGAACCTTACAATCTCTCTGGAGCCACAGTTCCACATCATCCTCTGGAATATTCGTGCTTCGGAATGAGAGCGTAAGAACCCTGGATTCCCCTCTAAACAGTGGTATAAGGTCATAATCTGCGAGAAGACCGGGCTGCCGCCTAAGAGCTACCCTGACCTTCGCCCAGAACCTCTGGTAAGCCTTCTCTGAAACCAAGCAAACGTCCATCTCCCTGAGACCCGGGGGCATGATCACAGCCAGAATGTCATCTTTGGCTATGTTCAGGGAGTCCAAAAGCAAATGCCCGACCATGTAGTCCTCAGATAATCTCTCTGCATCAAAACCCTTGTAACGAAAATGGGCCACGTATCTCTGGCGCGGATCCCGGTCCTCCTCCTCCTCCCCCATTTCCTCAAAGAATTCCTCCAAAAAGGCCTCATCTTCCAGCCGCTGCTTGTCATAGTCTATCGCCCAATGGGGCAGATCCGTTGTCTCCCTATCAGCTCCCTCATGGGCAACCCTCCCTCCCTGCCTTCCCGAGCCCGAGTCCACCCCACGGAGTATTTGGGAATAAGATAGTGGCTGCGAGGCTGTAGGTTTTACTAGAGAGATTGGGTTTTCAAGTGACTCACCAGGGGGGGTTGGTATAACTAAAGGAGTCAGAATGGGGCGTGAAAAAACCCGGGATGGGGGAGCCTTCGCTTCCAGTGGTGCTCCCGGATCCCTTGACCCACCCTTCAATACCGAGAGATCAACCTGCTGACAGGTTTTTCGTTCTTCTGAACCCTCTGCCCCAGCCTCACCCCCTTCTACAGGTCTAAGCCCCTCCCCCCCAGACTGCTGGGCACCCACAGCAGGACTAGCAAGGTCCTGGGAATCACCTCGACTGACAACTACCCGAGTACCCAAGCCTAGTCCCTCCCTCCCTTTCATCCCCCCCACCGACAATGGCACCTCGTCCTCCCGTGAAAAGGGCCGCCCCAATGACCCAGATGCATCAATTTCTTCCAGCGGGCCCCCACACAGAACTGGACATCCCAAAGGAAGGCCCACAGGCAATACAGACATAGGCATTGAACTCACTTCACCATCACCTCTGAAAAGAACCGGGGCATCCTGATCAATCACAGTCCCTCCTCCTCCTTGAGCGCCCATTGGCAAATAAACAGTTCCCAGTTCTGTTCGAAATGATCCAGACGTCCTCTTCCCCAGACAACGCTCCTCCAAGGTGGACGATGGTTTCTTCCTCTTTACACACTGTCTCTGAGGCAAAGATGACGATGACGGCAACAGATCGCAAAAAGAGGAACGTTTCAGTTGCAGTCCCAGTCCCGGTCCCTGACCCGCTCCCATCTCAAACAGCATCTGTATTTCTTGTATTTCTTGTACTTCAACAACAGTCTCAGCCATCTGTTGCGTCCCCATGGACACCTGCACAGGTCCAGGAATGGCAGCTGTTGAAAGAAGAGAGCGCGGGCCAGCCGGAGCAGGGATCTCCACAATTGTGACACCAGTTGACCCCTGCTTCCCCTCTAGCCAGATGCCCCTCAGTTTCTCTCCAGACCCCTCTACTCACTCTGGCTCAACTGTGGGAGCCACACCCTCATCACCCACTGATACTGGGGTGATACCCCTTGTGCACCCTTGTATTTCCCTTATGCTTTCCTCCACCACCTCCTCCTTCTCCTTCATCTCCTCTCCTAAGATCTCCCCCGCATCACCGGGATCACTAATATCAGTGGCGTCCCCTTCACTAGCGCTAAGAGTCTCTACACCGGAAAGGTCGCTGTGACAAGGTTCTCTATAACTACCTCCGAACCCCCCACCCTTAGGAAACCCCACTACCTCAATTGAAGTCTGTGCCCCTCCCCCTCTCTGAGCCCCTTCCCCCTCCTGACATGTCTTCTGTTCCTGACTCTCACCGGTTTGCGGGGGACCCTGAAGGTCAGGATCCCCCTGAGGAGTACAACAGGCCTCTCTCACATCCACCGATCGTGTCTCCATCCCCATCCGAGTCTCCGTCCTTGTCTCGTCCGCGACCTTATGCTTCTGACGGTCAGCCACCCGGTCATCACGATTGCACCTCTGTGAAGCTGACCCCGACACCCAATAAGGCGAAGTAATCACCGGCACCACAACAGGCACCACAACAGGAAGGACCTGGCGAACACCCTTAGAACGGACAGGTGTTGGATTGGAGTGGGCAGCCTTCCTCAGCTTCTCCTGCCACTCCTCCTGTTCCTTCAGCGTCTCAATTCGTAGCTCAAGAAGTCGGATCGCCTCCTGGCACCATCCGGTCCATTCTTCCGGAGTCAGCTCCCTGCGTCGTCCCCCGAGGTCCTCATAAATGTCGGTGACATCTCCCTCTGACCTGGATTCCCACGACTGTAAAATAGCTCTCAGAATAGTTATAAGGCCTTGCTCCGACAACCACGCCGGGTAAGTTCCGGCAGAGGTGCGAACCTTACGACCAACTACCAACCTGTCTACGATATCAATTGACAGAGACCTGGCACAAATAGTTCTGGTTATAGACGGAGCGGGTCTTTCCGTCCTTTTTGTCAGAAAATCCATAATAGTAGTGGGCTTAAAAGTATTCAGTAGATCCAGTAAGGAGTCTCTACTCCTTTTGTCAAGGGCCATGGTAGATCCAGCTGGAAGGCCTATGTGAACCAGAATAAGGCCCCAGAACTTAGCCAGGTCTAATTGGTTAAGGTTATCAGTAATCAGCAACCTGAGACCCACCTGCATCGGGCTGGCCTTCATCGTAACCCACTCTTCCACTAGCCTAGTCTCGCGATGTGCCCGTTTTCCTTTTGGTGTCCCTTTAGTGGAAATCTTCCCAGGACTCGCTTGTGGAGTCCCATCCATTTCGCAAAGGCTAGTTTGAGAGGGGTCCGAAGAGGGGTCCTCCTCCCCCTCCCACAACACGTCTCTAAGTATGTCCTCCATCCCTTCTTGTGAAGATGGTAAATGATAACGATAAGTGAAAGACTCACCCTGTCGCTGTGCCATAAGTTGAAGCAAAGGTCCCCTTTCCTCTCTCCTCTGTCTTTTCAGAGGGCGATCTTCAGGAGAAAGGGCACCCGCGTCTGTTTCCAACACATCTTCTTTTGCAAAAGGCATGTCCATCCCCCACTCATTCCGATCAACATGCCATCCCAGCTGAGCCCTCAAGGACGTTTCCTCCTCCTTCCCTTTTGGATACTGGAGTGGGTGAAAAACTGGACTACAGGGTTCACCAGTTGTGTTCCTAATCTCCTCTGACACAGCTTCTACCTTTTGTGACAAATCAGCCACCTTCTGTCCTATGTCTTGAGCTGAGCTGAGCAAAGTCGCTCTCTGTTGAATCAAATCTTCCATCTCCAGAGGATCCGAACAAAGCATCATCCGGTCATCCACCTCTCTAATACTAATCTTATTAGCAGCAGCTTCCTCCATAGCCTGACCAAGGGCCTCAGAGCCAAGCTGCAGCTTATCCTGCAAAGCAGGCTGCTGAGGAGCCGTGTCTAACTTAAAAGCCTCACTATGCTTCCCCTCCCCATCGTTCTCTTGTCCCTTCTCAGAAATGCTGGCCAATTGCACCTGGACTACACTGTCCTGGTGGACCTGAAGTTCGTGGCCGGAACCCCGGTCAGGGGAAAATTGCAACCTCGTCTTCTTCACCACCCGTACTTCACAATACTCAGAGTGGGCCCAATGACTGTTTGGAGAACTCCCTCCAGCCCCTGGAGATTTAGCCAAGCCCATTGCAAGTTCCAAATGCTTCACATAGCCCTCATATCATGCCTCATATTGAGTGTCTAGCAAGGCCCTCTCAGTCTCCCGACCCACTAGCCTCTCAGTAGCACTGTGAATGCCGGAAAAGCCTCTTGCAAAAGTGTCCCACATTTTTCTTTCTTTCCTTGTGCCTGTATGCACCCGCTCCTCCTTTTTCACCCTTTGGGCTTGGACTTCCTGCCCCTTCCCAAGCTGGGTGTGTCCCTCAGTTTCTTCAGTAAGCTCAAAATGGGGTTCCCCAGATTTTGAGACCCCCGGGGGTGCAGACAAACTACTTCTCCAGAAGAGTCCAAAATGTCTTCTGGTAATTCAAGGGAAATAGAGGGGCCCAAAGGGGTGGTGTCCAATGTAAAGGTCTCCATTCCTACCTCCCTCGAATAACTTCCCTCGAGAAACTTCTCCATTGCTCCCAATGGAGAATGAGTCAGCAAAACACTCCCATTGAAACCAATGGGAGTGGGTTCCTTTGTATTTTCTCGGTCCCCCCCCGGCCGGGGGGCCTCCATTTTTCGATAATTCAGAGGGGGGGCCTTTCCAAAAAGAGCCCTTGTTGAAAATTCCACAAAAATAGAAGAAGAAATGGGTCAAAGGACCCGAAAACTAGAGAGAAGCCAGGAGCTGAAATGAAGCACGACTGTCCTCCACCCAGTCTAGGGTTAGGGTTAGGGTTAGGGTTAGGGTTAGGGTTAGGGTTAGGGTTAGGGCTAGGGTCAGGGTTAGGGCTAGGGCTAGGGCTAGGGTTAGGGCCTCCACCCAGTCTAGGGTTAGGGTTAGGCCTTGGAGATTGTGAGGCCTTCCCTCGAGTAACTTCTCCATTTCTCCCAATGGAGAATGAGTCAGCAAAACACTCCCATTGAAACCAATGGGAGTGGGTTCCTTTGGATTTTCTCGGTCCGGGGGGGCCTCCATTTTTCGATAATTCAGGGGGGGGGGCTTTCGAAAAAGAGCCCATGTCAAAAATTCCACAAAAATAGAAGAAGAAATGGGTCAAAGGACCCAAAAACTAGAGAGAAGCCAGGAGCAGAAATGAAGCACGACTGTCCTCCACCCAATCTAGGGTTTGGGTTAGGGTTAGGGCTACAGCTAGGCCTAGGGCTAGGGCTAGGGTTAGTGCTAGGGCTAGGATTAGGGTTAGAAAATTCCACAAAAATGGAAGAAATGGGTCAAAGGACCCGAAAACTAGAGAGAAGCCAGGAGCTGAAATGAAGCACGACTGTCCTCCACCCAGTCTAGGGTTAGGGTTAGGGTTAGGGTTAGGGCTACGGCTAGGGCTAGGGCTAGGGCTAGGGCTAGGGCTAGGGCTAGGGTTAGTGTTAGGGCTAGGGCTAGGGCTAGGATTAGGGTTAGAATATTCCACAAAAATAGAAGAAATGGGTCAAAGGACCCGAAAACTAGAGAGAAGCCAGGAGCTGAAATAAAGCACGACTGTCTTCCACCCAGGCTAGGGTTAGGGTTACGGTTAGGCCTTGGAGATTTTGAGGCCTTCCCTCGAGTAACTTCTCCATTTCTCCCAATGGAGAATAAGTCAGCAAAACACTCCCATTGAAACCAGTGGGAGTGGGTTCCTTTGGATTTTCTCGGTCCCCCCCAGCCGGGGGGGCCTCCATTTTTCGATTATTCAGTGGGGGGGGCTTTCCAAAAAGAGCCCTTGTCGAAAATTCCAAAAAAATAGGAGAAGAAATAGGTCAAAGGACCCAAAAACTAGAGAGAAGCCAGGAGATGAAATGAAGTACGACTGTCCTCCTCCCAGTCTAGGGTTAGGGTTAGGGCTAGGGCTAGGGTTAGGGTTAGGGTTAGGGTTAGGGTTAGAGCTAGGGCTAGGGCTCGGGTTATGGCTAGAGTTAGGACTAGGGCTAGGGCTAGGGCTAGGGTTAGGGTTAGGGTTAGGCCTTGGAGATTCTGAGGCCTTCCCTCGAGTAACTTCTCCATTTCTCCCAATGGAGCAAAAAGCTCCCATTGAAACCAATGGGAGTGGGTTCCTTTGGATTTTCTCGGTCCCCCCGACCACGGGGGCCTAGATTTTTCGATAATTCAGTCAGGGGGCCTTTCCAAAAAGAGCCCTTGTCGAAAATTCCACAAAAAAAGAAGAAGAAATGGGTCAAAGGACCCGAAAACGAGAGAGAAGCCAGGAGCTGAAAAGAAGCACAACTGTCCTCTACCCAGTCTAGGGTTAGGGTTAGGGTTAGGGTTAGAGTTAGGGCTAGAGCTTGGGTTTGGGCTAGAGTTAGTGCTAGGGCTAGGGCTAGGGCTAGGGTTAGGGTTAGGGTTAAGTTTTGTGCAGGGTTAGGGTTAGGGTTAGGGTTAGGGTTAGGATTAGGGTTAGGGTTAGGGTTAGGGTTAGGGTTAGGGTTAGGGTTAGGGTTAGGGTTAGGGTTAAGGCGAGGGCTAGGGCTAGGGCTAGGGTTAGGGTTTGGGTTAGGTTTAGGCCTTTGAGATTTTGAGGCCTTCCCTAAGGTAACTTTACCATTTCTCCCAATGGAGCATGAGTCAGCAAAACACTCCCATGGAAGCCAATGGGAGTGGGTTCCTTTGGATTTTCTTGGTCCCCCCGGCCGGGGGGCCTCCATTTTTCGATAATTCAGTGGGGGGGTCTTTCCAAAAAGAGCCCTTGTCAAAAATTCCAGAAAAATAGAAGAAATGGGTCAAAGGACACAAAAACTAGAGAGAAGCCAGGAGTAGAAATGAAGCACGACTGTCCTCCACCCAATCTAGGGTTAGGGTTAGGGTTAGGGCTACAGCTAGGGCTAGGGCTAGGGTTAGGGCTAGGGCTAGGATTAGGGTTAGAAAATTCCACAAAAATAGAAGAAATGGGTTAAAGGACCCGAAAACTAAGGAAAAGCCAGGTGCAGAAATGAAGCACGACTGTCCTCCACCCAGTCTAGGGTTAGGGTTAGGGCTTGTCAGAATCTGCAGATTCAGACAATGGTTTCTGGGGTCTTCTGCTAACTTTGTAACCTATTGCTATGCTGCTATGTATTGTAACCTGTCCCTGCACCCATTTTATACTCATGCCTATTGCTATGCTGCTAAGTATTGTAACCTGTGCCTGCACCCATTTTGTATTCATGCCTATTGCTATCAGTTGCTCCTATGCCCACTAGGTAATGTATACTATGTGACCCCAGTTTATAGCTTTGACCAGGCCTGGTCTATGTAACTGTTTGCCCGGGAGAATGACAACTTCAAAGCATGGGAACAATGGGCCTCTCACACTCCTGCCTCCGCATTCCATTCATCCCGGCTGGGAAGACAAGGGGAGGACAGGGACTATTTCTTATCAACGTGCGAAAGCCTTGAGGGAAGCATTTGTTATGTGAATATGGTTACATCTGAGGGGTCTGGTTTGGGAAGGGAAATTTACAGCTTAACACCGAGCTTTCTTTCCTGTGGGAAGCAAATGGCCAGAGACCCCTTTTGCCCGCCGTTTTTCCCCTTTGGTGATTGGTTACCTATGGGCAATTCACATTGTTCTAAAGGGTATATTAGACCTGCTTCTATTGTATGCGTTATCTCTGACAATAATCCAAGGACCTGTACCAATGTAGAAATTGGAAATAAAGAACTGTGTTTCATCAACAAAGATCTGATCCTTGACTACTTTGAGCAGAAGCCTCACAGGGCTACGGCTAGGGCTAGGGCTAGGGCTAGGGCTAGGGCTAGGGTAAGGGCTGGGGCTAGGGCTAGGGCTAGGATTAGGGTTAGAAAATTCCACAAATATAGAAGAAATGGGTCAAAGGACCCGAAAACTAGAGAGAAGCCAGGAGCTGAAATGAAGCACGACTGTCCTCCACCCAGGCTAGGGTTAGGGTTAGGGTTAGGGTTAGGGTTAGGGTTAGGGCTAGGGTTAGGGTTAGGGCTAGGGTTAAGGTTAGGGCTAGGGTTAGGGTTAGAGTTATGGTTGTGGCTAGGGCTAGGGGTAGGGGTAGGGCTAGGGTTAGAAAATTCAGCAAAAATAGAAGAAATGGGTCAAAGGACCCGAAAACTAGAGAGAAGCCAGGAGCTGAAATGAAGCACGACTGTCCTCCAACCAGTTTAGGGTTAGGGTTAGGGTTATGGTTAGGCCTTGGAGATTTTCAGGCCTTCCCTCGAGTAACTTCTCCATTTCTCCCAATGGAGAATGAGTCAGCAAAACACTCCCATTGAAACCAATGGGAGTGGGTTCCTTTGGATTTTCTCGGTCCCCCCCGGCTGGGGGGGGCCTCCATTTTTCGATAATTCAGTGGGGGGACCTTTCCAAAAAGAGCCTTTGTCAAAAATAGAAGAAGAAATGGGTCAAAGGACCCGAAAACTAGAGAGAAGCCAGGAGCTGAAATGAAGCACGACTGTCCTCCACCCAGGCTAGGGTTAGGGTTAGGGTTAGGGTTAGGGCTAGGGTTAGGGTTAGGGCTATGGTTAAGGTTAGGGCTAGGGTTAGGGTTAGAGTTATGGTTGTGGCTAGGGCTAGGGCTAGGGGTAGGGCTAGGGTTAGAAAATTCAGCAAAAATAGAAGAAATGGGTCAAAGGACCCGAAAACTAGAGAGAAGCCAGGAGCTGAAATGAAGCACGCCTGTCCTCCAACCAGTTTAGGGTTAGGGTTAGGGTTATGGTTAGGCCTTGGAGATTTTGAGGCCTTCCCTCGAGTAACTTCTCCATTTCTCCCAATGGAGAATGAGTCAGCAAAACACTCCCATTGAAACCAATGGGAGTGGGTTCCTTTGGATTTTCTCGGTCCCCCCCATATGGGGGGGCCTCCATTCTTCGATAATTCAGTGGGGGGACCTTTCCAAAAAGAGCCTTTGTCAAAAATAGAAGAAGAAATGGGTCAAAGGACCCGAAAACTAGAGAGAAGCCAGGAGCTGAAATGAAGCACGACTGTCCACCACCCAGTCTAGGGTTAGGGTTAGGGCTAGGGTTAGGGTTAGGGTTAGAGCTAGGGCTAGGGCTAGGACTAGGGTTGAGCTAGAGTTAGGGCTAGGGCTAGGGTTAGGGTTAGGGCTAGGATTCGGGTAAGGGTTAGGGCTAGGGTTTGGGTTATGGGTAGGGTTAGGGTTAGGGTTAGGGTTAGGGTTAGGGTTAGGGCTAGGGTTAGGGTTAGGGCTAGGGCTAGGGCTAGGACTAGGGTTGAGCTAGAGTTAGGGCTTAGGGTTAGGGCTAGGGTTAGGGATAGGGTTAGGGCTAGGGTAAGGGTTATTGTAAGAGCTAGGGCTAGGGCTAGGGCTAGGACTTGGATTGAGCTAGAGTTAGGGCTAGGGCTAGGGCTAGGGTTAGGGTTAGGGTTAGGGTTAGGGTTTGGGTTATGGTTAGGGTTAGGGTTAGGGTTAGGCCTGGGAGATTTTGAAGCCTTCCCTCAAGTAACTTCTCCATTTCTCCCAATGGAGCAAAAAGCTCCCATTGAAACCAATGGGAGTGGGTTCCTTTGGATTTTCTCGTTCCCCTCCGGCCGGGGGGGGGGGGGCTAGATTTTTCAATAATTCAGTCGGGGGGCCTTTCCAAAAAGAGCCCTTGTCGAAAATTCCACAAAAATAGAAGAAGAAATGGGTCAAAGGACCCGAAAACTAGAGAGAAGCCAGGAGCTGAAAAGAAGCACGACTGTCCTCTACCCAGTGTAGGGTTAGGGTTAGGGTTAGGGTTAGGGTTAGGGCTAGGGCTAGGGTTAGGGTTAGTGTTAGTGTTAGGGTTAGGGCTAGGGCTAGGGTTAGGGCTAGAGTTAGAGCTAGGGCTAGGGCTAGGGTTAGGGTTAGGGTTAGGGTTAAGTTTTGTGCAGTGTTAGGGTTAGGATTAGGGTTAGGGTTAGGGTTAAGTTTTGTGCAGTGTTAGGGTTAGGGTTAGGGTTATGGTTACAGTTAGGGTTAGGGTTAGGGTTAGGGTTAGGGCTAGGGTTAGGGTTAAGGCGAGGGGTAGGGCTAGGGCTAGGGTTAGGGTTAGGGTTAGGCCTTTGAGATTTTGAGGCCTTCCCTAAGGTAACTTCACCATTTCTCCCAATGGAGAATGAGTCAGCAAAACACTCGCATGGAAACCAATGGGAGTGGGTTCCTTTGGATTTTCTTGGTCCCCCCGGCCGGGGGGCCTCCATTTTTCGATAATTCAGTGGGGGGGGGGTGTCTTTCCAAAAAGAGCCCTTGTTTAAAATTCCAAAAAAATAGGAGAAGAAATGGGTCAAAGGACCCGAAAACTAGAGAGAAGCCAGGAGCTGAAATGAAGAACGACTGTCCTCGACCAAATCTAGGGTTAGGGTTAGGGTTAGGGTTAGGGTTAGGGTTAGGGTTAGGTTAGGGTTAGGGTTAGGGCTAGGGTTTGGGTTAAGGTTAGGGCTAAGTCTAGGGCTAGGTCTAGGGTATGGGTAAGGGTGAGGGTTAGGCCTTTGAGATTTTGAGGCCTTCCCTCAGGCTACTTCGCCATTTCTCCCAATGGAGAATGAGAAAGCAAAACACTCCCATGGAAACCAATGGGAATGGGTTCCTTTGAATTTTCTCGGTCCCCCCCGGCCGGGGGGGCCTCCATTTTTTAATAATTCAGTGGGGGGGCCTTTCCAAAAAGAGCCCTTGTCGAAAATTCCACAAAAATAGAAGAAATGGGTCAAAGGACATGAAAACTAAGGGGAAACCAGGAGCTGAAATGAAGCATGACTGTCCTCTATCCAATCTAGGGTTAGGGTTAGGTTTTGTGCAGGGTTAGGGTGAGAGTTAGAGTTAGGGTTAGGGTTAGGGCTAGGGCTAGGGTTAAGGTTAGGGCTAGGGCTAGGGTTAGGGTTAGGGTTAGGGTTAGGGCTACGGCTAGGGTTAGGGTTAGGGTTACGCCTGGGGGATTTTGAAGCCTTCCCTCAAGTAAGCCTTTCCTCAAGTAAGTTAGGGTTAGGCCTACGGCTAGGGTTAGGGTTAGGGTTAGGGTTACGGTTAGGGTTAGGGTTAGGGTTAGGGTTAGGGTTAAGGTTAGGGTTAGGGTTAGGGCTAGGGCTATGGCTAGGGTTACGGTTAGGGTTAGGCCTGGGAGATTTTGAAGCCTTCCCTCAAGTAACTTCTCAATTTCTCCCAATGGAGAAGGAGTCAGCAAAACACTCCCATGAAAACCAATGGTAATGGGTTCCTTTGGATATTCTTGGTCCCCCCCTGCCGGGGGGCCTCCATTTTTCGATAATTCAGTGGGAGGGGCCTTTCCAAAAAGAGCCCTTGTCGAAAATTCCAAAAAAATAGGAGAAGAAATGGGTCAAAGGACCCAAAAACTAGAGAGAAGCCAGGAGCTGAAATGAAGTACGACTGTCCTCCACCCAGTCTAGGGTTATGGTTAGGGTTAGGGTTAGGGCAAGGGTTAGGGTTAGGGCTAGGGTTAGGGCTAGGGCTAGGGTTATAGCTATACCCCGTACAGAATTGGAAATGATAAGAGGTTCCTTTACTTCCCGGAACACTGGCTTAATATTGGCTTTATACTCTTTACTGATCAAAACTCTATGTCTTAATCCCCCCAAATATCAGTCTTCTTGGCAGAAAGATTGTGACACCTCTCTTACGGAGGAAACCTGGTCTCTGATTTGGGCCTCCGAAAGACACAACTCTGACATTACGTCAGTGCGCTGACAAAATCTGAAAATTATGACAAGATGGTATGCCACACCAGCCAGACTATCCCTTATTGCCTCAAATTACTCCCCATATTGCTGGAAAGGGTGCCGGCAAACTGGCAACTTTGTGCACTGTTGGTGGGGGGGTGAGAAAGTTAAGAAGTTCTGGAAGGAAGTTCTATCTGTTATAGACAAAGTCCCTTTCCTGCCTGAAACCTTATTTTTGAACGATTGGCCAGAGAAAGTAAGACCTCAAATGCATGGTTCTACCACAGAGGTTATGTTAGATGCAGCCAAGACTGCTATAGCACCTTACTGGAAAGACGACAAGCCACCAAATATCGAGGTCTGGTTTAGGAAACTTTGGGCACATTATCTTATGGATTCTGTCACAGTTCCATTAAATCCCACGCCTGGATCGTCCCTACACTCAGCCTTTACCGGTAAATGGTTCCTGGTCCTTGAATACCTGTCTCAGCAAATGGTGACCCTCAGTTTTTGTGGGAAAAGGATGCTGGACTAGATGGCCACTGGCCAGTGATCTATTTCACCTGAGAGCCAGTTCGGGGTGGTGGTTAAGTGTGCGGACTCTAATCTGGGAGAACCAGGTTTGATTCCCACTCCTCCACTTGCACCTGGCTGGATGACCTTGGGCAAGCCATAGCTCTGTACCAGCTCTTCTCAAGGACAACTTGGGAAAGAGCTCTCTCAGCCCCACCTACCTCACAGGGTGTCTGTTGTGGGGAGGGGAAGGGAAAGGAGTCGGGAAGGGAAGGGAAAGGAGTCTGTAAGCCGCTCTGAGACTCTTAAGTGAGTGAAGGGCGGGATATAAATCCAGTCTCCTCTTCTTCTCTTCTTACGATGTTTCTACTTCAGAAATAGTTTATTCACCCAGAGACAGACACCTGAAGCGCCTTAACAGTTGTATTTTTATTTGGAGATTTCAGTGACAGCTAAGATACAGTGTTTATGAAGCATAGTGTTTATGAAGCATACGTTTACTAAGTACAACGTGAGACACTTTGACAGGTTCAAGCTTATGCCGTTCTGATACACCGTTTTAGTTTCCTATCTAAGCACGGTGGCAATATCTAGTGAAAACCTATCGTCAGCAGTTTTGTTTCAAAAACAAATTGCAGGTTTAAAAATAGTAGTTTTCAGAGGATTTTTTATGTGGTGTTGAAATGTGTGTCCAGTTTTAAACACTAAATAAAATCGACCTTCACCTTTCAAATGCTGGTGGATTTGAGATATGGAGCAACTTAAGAAACAAACAAACAAACAAAAATCCAGTGTCCCAAGCAGTCTCCGTGGAGATGTTTCACTGAAGTCAAGGGGACATATTGGTTCTAAACCAGAGATGATCCTTCATTTTATAAAAATCCTCCTGTTTGCTGGACAAAAAAACCCCACAAGGCCGAATTCTGTTCCACAGGTTTACATTCTTGCTTTCTCTCTGGAGGACGGATGGGCTATCTGGAAATCCATTGCCACTGTCCCTGCTTCCACATGGACACGATCCTGTACAAATCCATTCCACCAGTCCACAAAGGATCCCCTTTGGTAGCGCACGTCGTGGGATTCTGTGAAGATCGATGCACTCAGAACAGCTGTGCTGTCATGCAACAGCAGCAGGGCCTCTGCTTCCAGGCAAACATGTTGCCTAGTACTTTTTCCCTGACTTCTGAAGGCCAGGAGTGCAGTCCTTGTAATGCAGCTACACGCAGAGATGTTTCACTGGGGCACAGGATTACATATGATCAAGTAACAATTAACACAGCAGAATCGTTCAGCATGAGAGTCTACCCCAGACTGAAGCCTGAGAAGTGTCTGGCTAAAATCTGGAGAATTATGTTTCTGAGATCAGTAAACTTATAACTGGAAGACAGAAAGAGAGAGAGAGAGAGGAAACCTAAAGAGGTAACATTTGTGCAATACTTCAGGTCCATACCATTCAAAAGGGCTCTCTTGTTTCTAGCACTGGACAGCAGCTTCAACATCAAATTAACAAATTAAAGAAATCTCCACATTAAAAGAGCACAACCACGCTTTAAGGGGGGGGGGGGGAAATAAGCAAAACAATTGTTTTGGGTTTAAAGACGCTAGCCTTGAAAACTTTTGAAAAGTGCATGTAATACTGTTATGTCAAGTATTTGATGCATTACAAAATACTAGTTCAGCTGAGAAGTGTTTTCCTTTAAAATATGTCAAGCAGTATAAAATTTTAATGTGATAGAAAGTAACAGTGGTAAAACTACTGAAATATAAGGATAATGCCTATACACATCTACTGCTTTTGTAAGTAAACAAGGTAAATGAATGCTTTTAAAGGTAAACAAACGGGGGGAAAATAAGCATATATTTAAAGAATCTCTGAGGAATCCCGTTTCCTGGAATAAAATGCTTCCACTAAGTTGAAGAGGGCCACATCAGTTAGTTCAATGGCAGGGATCTCCCTCTTTCTCCTTCTGTCTCTGGGGCTGCAGGTGGAGAGTTTCCCCGCTGGGGGACAGAGCGAAGACTTGAAGGGGGGGGGTGTCCAAATCCAGCCTCCTTTCTCCGAATCCGGGCTCTGTCCCTTCACTCCTGCAAGAAATATTGGTTAAAACTCATCCCCTTTGGGCACCTTCTGCTCGCATTTGAAGCCCTGCATTTTATCTCCACGGGGCAATAGAGAAAGCCAGTCATCTACACCCGTCCGTTTAAAGAACAGCATCATCTAGCAACGTCTGAACCCCTCCCCCAACTGAGTTTTACGGAAACATCTTCGGAGAGCGCTGGCTCTTCGGCTTGGAAACGGAGATGAGCACCGCATCCCTAGAGCCGTATTCGACCGGCTTCCGAGCAAGGGAAACCTTGACCTTTCTTTAGCTATAGGTGGAGGAATAAAGAGCAGTGGGATCCCGCACGGAGTTGCTCCAGAGCAGCCTCATTAAGCGGCATAAGGCGTCCCTGACGGCAGCCTCACCGAGGGGCCTAATGGAGGGGGCGGGACGCGCATACCTTTGGTCTACAGCACTGAAAGGCTTAAACATACAGAGCTAGGGCTGCCAAGTCCAACTTGGGAAATATCTGGGGACTTTGGGGGTGGAGCCAGGAGAAAGGAAGTGACATCATTTTGTGATGTCACATCCTGTGATGTTCCTTCCACATGCTGACACATGAACTCATGAAGTTTCCTAATACTGAATCAGGCCATTAGTCCATCAAGGTCAGTATTGACTACTCAGACTGGTAGTGGCTCTCCAGGGTCTCAGGCTGAGATCTTTAATGTCACCTATTACCTGATCCTTTTTTAGCTGAAGAGACTGATACCTCCTGCATGTCAAGCAGATGCTCTAGCACTGAGCAACGGCCCTACTGAATCCTTCCTCATCTCGGCAGAATATGAAGCACTGCTACACAAGTGCTAAATATGATTTTCATATCATAAGAACAGGAGAGAAGCCACAGTGGATCGGGCCAACAGCCCATCCAGTACAACACTCTGTGTCACAACAGTGGCCAAAAATACCAGGTGCCCTCAGGAGGTCCAGCAGCGGGGCCAGAACTCCAGAAGCCCTCCCACTGTTGCCCCCCAAGCACCAAGAATGCAGAGCATCACTGCCCCAGACAAAGGGTTCCATTTAGACCTTGTGGCTAATAATAGCCACTGACAGACCTCTGCTGGATGGGGACAGAGAGAGAGAGACAGACAGACAGACAGAAAAAAGAAAGAAGGAGAGAGAGAGAAGGAAAAGAGCTGGCACAGGCACTTACTTCCATTTAGACCTTGTGGCTAATAATAGCCACTGATAGACCTCTTTTTTTTTTTTATAACTTAATTTTTATTAATTTTCAACTTTAACCATTAACAATAATCAAACTATTAATAACTACAAACATTTAACATAAGGCTAGTATAGCATATACTACAATTTTCTTCCATTTTCTTATATAGATTAACATATATTTTTCAATAAAATAAAAATTTTCTATATCTGTCTGGCATTACACTTTGTTTATTTTTTGTTTTACTCGTATACTCAAAAAAACGATACCATTTTTCCAGAAAATTATTTGGTTTTTGCGGATTTTCCATTATTATAAGTTGTGTTGCAAGCTTATCCATTACAACTATATCCCATAACTTTTGAAACCATTGTCGAATAGTTGGAATCTTTGGTATTTTCCAAACCTGTGCTATTAATATTTTTGCTGCAAGAAAAAATAATGATAAAAGTTCTCTATTTGTTTGTGTTAAATTTAGTTCTGGCCAATAATTCAAGAGAATGGATTCAGGGTTAAAGGGGACTTCAATAAGCAGTATACTTTCCACCAGTTTTTTAATTTTATGCCAAAAAGTCTGAATCATAGGACATCCCCACCAACAATGAATGAACGTACCTGGGCACCCACATAATTTCCAACAATTATATGTTGGTTGTTTAAAGAGATAGGCTATTTTTTGTGGTGTTAAATACCATCTTGTGTACAGTTTAAAGTTTTGTAATTTCATATTTAGTAGGGGTGTTGTGTATAAGGTGTTGGTCCAGATTTTCTTCCATTGTTCTATATCTAATGAAATGTTGCAGTCTTTATGCCAAGAAAGTTGTATTGAGGATAATTGGTTCCATTTTTTATCTTGTAATAATGTGTAGATTAAAGAAATCACTCCCCTAACTGATTGTATGTTTGTTTTAATTCGTGATTCAAATGTGGTCAGTGGTCTATTCAATATCATAATTATATCTGGGTTATATAAAAAGTGTCGTAATTGAATATATTGCAACCAAGGTATATCAAATTGATATTTTTGTTCTAAATATTGTTTGGAGTGCATTTGGGTTTTATTGCAAAGATCGCCTAAACGAATTAAATCATGTGCAATCCAAGTTGCATAAGTTGTTGTTTCCATTCCTGGTTTAAACCAGGGCTGTCCTGTAAAGACAGTCAGTGGCGAAACTTGCGGGGCTAATATTGGTCTAAATCTATCCCAAATGTTTAAAGTTAGTAATAAGTATGAATTTTGTAAATGTTGTTTAAATTTTCTATGTTTAGCAGGGGTCCATATATTTTCGTATAGATAACCTTTCTCTAATGAATGTTGTTCAATCACAAGCCAATCCTTTTGGCATGTTGGTTGTGCATAATAAATAATATTTTTTAGTTGCGCTGCGTAGTAGTAAAATTCTAAATCAGGTAGTCCTAATCCTCCTAACTTAATGGGTTTAATCAAAGTCATATAACTAATTCTGGGTTTCTTCATGGCCCATAGAAAATTTGAAAAAATTCTTTTCCAGGCTTGAAAAATGCTTGGAATTATTTTGAGGGGTAAATTTTGAAATAAGAAAAGGAATTTTGGAAAAATGAAAGTCTTAATTGTTTCTATTTTCTCTATAAGTGTCAAATTTAATTTTTTCCATCTATCTAGTGACAATTTGGTTTCAGCAATCAAAGGTTCATAGTTTGCTTTATAAAGATTACTAGTATTTGTTGGAATATTTATGCCTAGATATCTCCATTGAGTTGATACCCATCTAAAAAGGTATTTATTCAACAAGTCTTGCTTGGTTTCTGATGACATATAAATTGGATATAGTTCTGATTTTGTGTAATTGATTTTAAATCCTGAAACTTCACTAAAGGCCGATATTTGGGCCATTATTTCTGGTAATGTTTGTAATGGTTGAGTTATAAAGAATGCTGCATCATCTGCGAATAGATTTAATTTATGCCTTGATTGTCCAATTTGTACTCCGTGTATGGCTGTGTTTATTCTGATTGAATATGCTAATGGTTCTAAAAAAATTGCAAAAAAAATAGGTGAAAGGGGACACCCCTGACGTGTCCCTCTTGATAAAGTTATAAATTCCGATCTATAATTATTAGTCACAATTTGGGCCCTAGGATTACTATATATTGCTTTGAATGAGTTCATGAACTTTTCTCCAAAATTCATTTTTTGTAAAAGCGTTTGTAAAAATAGTATTTCCACTCTATCAAACGCTTTTTCGGCATCAAGGGCCAAAATAAGGGATTCTATTTTCTTACTTTTACAATAATCTATTATATTCAATGCGCGTCTAATACTATCCGTAAGAGATCGGCCTGAAATGAAGCCAGACTGGTCTGTATGAACATATTTTGCTATTATTGAACTTAAACGTGTAGCTAAAACTGAGGAAAATAACTTGGAATCGTGGTTTAGTAATGATATCGGCCTATATGAAGAAGGGTCTAACTTATCTTTCCCAGGTTTATGTAAAATTATTATTTTGGCTTCCAGCCAGGATTTAGGTAGGTCTCCATTTTTCATAATATAATTACAAGTGTCAACCAAATTTGGTAAAATTAAATCTTGAAATTTTAAATAAAATTCATTTGGTAGGCCGTCTGTTCCTATTGCTTTGTTGGGTTTCGCTTTTCTCAAAGCTTTTTTCAAATCTTCTACTGTAAATGGTTGATCTAATAGGTCTTTATGTTCTTTTGTTAGCTTTACTTTATATTCTGTGGAATCTAAGTATTTCTGAATAGAATCTAGTGCAGGCCTCTCTGAAGTATATAACTCTTGAAAAAAGGTCAAAAAGTTAGTATTTATATCTTTTGATGTTGTAAAAATTTGGCCTGTCTTAGAGCGAGTTGCATGTATTAAGTTTGTGTTATGTCGTTGTGCTACCCTTTTTTTTAGTAATGTTATCGACCTGGGAGTTTTTGTTAAAAAATTTTGTCTAGTATAAAGTAGTTGTTTTTGGATTTTTGAGGTTTCCAATAATTCCAATTGCTTCCTTGTTTGTGTTAATTTACGCAAGGTCTTTTTCCCTCCGAATTTACTATGTTTATGTTCTAGTTTTTTAATTAAATCAGTTAGATCTGTAATAATTTTTTGTCTTTCTTTTTTATAGGCAGAAGTCAATGAAATACATCTGCCTCTGAGAACTGCTTTTAAAGCGTCCCAGATTGTTAAATTGGAAGCTCCACAATTCTTGTTGAAATAAAAATATTCTTCTATTGTTTTCCTAAGTTCTTCACAGGAGATATCACTTTGCAGTAATAGTTTATTAAATGACCAATTTGGGCCTTTACCATCCGAATTTTGTTGTGCCATAAGTGTTGTTACCCACGAATGATCTGAAATAGTTCTAGGTCCTATGTCTGCAAAAGAAAATTGATTCAATATATTTTTTGAAACTAATAAAAAGTCTATACGTGTGTAAATATCATGTACATTAGAGTAGTATGTAAATTGTTTATCTCCAGGATTCAACTGTCTCCAAAGATCACATAGTTGAAAATCTTCTAAAATGCTATTGAGTTCTGTGGGTCTAAACTGTTTTCTAGTCTTTTTATTGCTGTTATTATGTGTTTTGTCTATGTTTGGATCTATGATGTAGTTCAAATCACAGCCTATTATGAGGGAGCCTTCTTGAAATTCTTGTAAAAGTTGAAGTGTGGTCTGTATAAAATCTATTTGTTGTGAATTTGGGGCATACATGGATGCTAATGTCACAGGGGAGCCATCTAGAGTCCCCTTTACAAAGAGGTAACGTCCCTTTAGGTCAGTCTTGGTGTCCTTACATTGGAATGGTGTGTTCTTTGAAATTAATATAGCTACACCTCTTGCTTTGGAAGTGCCCTGTGCTTGGTAATTTTGTGTAAACCAATTTGTTTTTAAAATGCGATCTACTGGTTTCTTAAGATGTGTCTCCTGTAAAAATAAAAAATTTGGTTTTTCCTTATACATAGTGTTTGAAATTTTCCTCAATTTTACTGGGTTGTTCATTCCTCTACAATTCCAAGTTAATATTTTATGGGAAGAAGTCATATTCTCTATATTTTACTATATCTTAGCCTATTCCTAAACTTTCTCTATAAAAAATACAATAAACCCCTTAACACCTAACCTATTACTATCAATATAAATTTTCTTACCAAAATACACACAAAAACACCCTTCCCAAGGGTGTGGTTCTAGAAGTATCCCCCACCCCTTGTGAAGGATTCAGGGAGAGTGCAATGTCTCCCTATCTAGATACCCAAAAACCTAACTTAAATGGGGGTATAATTTACTTGTTTTTTACCCAAAATTTCCCCCCCCCCTTCCCTCCCTTTCAGAGGTTTTAACACATTTTTATAAACCTTACACTTATATATCTAAGTATGAACTTGCCTTTTATACTAAATTGTGTTTGAGACCGATTTACCTTGTAATATATTTTAACCATATATAAGTCTACATTTCCATAAACAGTTTTCTATGTTTTTATAAAATAGCAGTAGGTAAAATTTTTCCTATGTTTAATTAAAATAAATTTCTACTACATTTCCTATAAATTGTTAAACATACTATTCATAAAATTGTTTACCCATATAAATTTCTATACCAAACTTCTTATCTTCCTTATAGTTATATATACTTTATTAATTAAAGTTTTTCCTATACTTAACTTAATATTTTACTTCAACTCAGTCCCATTATATTTCTTCTTAGTTTCCTATGTATATCTCCTATCTAGTACCTTTACCAATTATTTACTATAACATCCTTATACATCTATAATATTTAACTATTACCACTATATTTTTGTAGGTTGCTAAATATATTTACTATATACTTATTACTATAATATATTTCTTATTTTAAGCTAAAGAATTTTTTACAAATATTTTCTTTTTTTATAAACTTCAAATAATGAAATAAAAATAGGTAACATTTTGTGCTTGGTTTGTCTGCTTTAAGCCACATGTTCTAGCTGCAAATAGTGAAATTATCTTGGTTTATGTATTTTCCAAATTGTTGTCTTCCTTTCTTGTGGGTATGTTCAGTGTCTTCAAAAAGGCTTTTCCAGATGCTTGGTCTGTAATTTGGTGTTGTATTCCGTTCCTAAATATCTGTATGTCTGAAGTTGGGCTCCAACGAAAACGAATTTTGGCTTCATATAGTTGTGTTGCAAAGGCTTTTAAAGTCTTTCGTTTCTCCAAAGCTTCCACTGACAAGTCTAGTAAAGCAATGATTTTTTTGCCATTGTAGGTCAGTGCATTTTTAAGTCTAGCTTCTCGTAGAATTTTATCCCGGGACCTGGGGTACAGAAAGTGCACTAGAATGTCTCTAGGTCTGTCCTTGCTGGCTCTTGCAAATGGACCTAGTCGGTATGCTCTCAAGATGGCTGGAGCCACACCCTGTTCTAAGTCCAAAGATTTGGCCAGCCAAGTGGACATAAAGGTGGCTAAATCTGCGCCATTTTCTGCCCCCTCTTCCAGCCCCCTGAATTTCAAATTATTCTGTCTCCAACGGTTTTCCAAGATCAAAATTCGATCTGTTAAGTTAGAGTCTGAAGATTGCAATTGTTTTACCTCTTCTTGCAGCGTCATGGTGAGTTCTGAGTTGTTTTCTGCTAGTTGAGAGGTTGCTTTAATTTCGTTCGTCAGGCTGGTGATAGTCGTTTGAATTGGTTGAAGAAATTCTTCTACTGCCGTAGATATGGATTGTTGTATCCATCCCTGGATTTCTTTTAAGTCTCGTTTTGTTAGCGGTGCATCTTCGCCTCTCCGGCTGTCCGTGGTCGCTGGGGTTGTTGTCGACGCCATTGCGGGGCTCGCCGAGTCACCTGGGCCCGTCTTTTCGCCGTTTGTTCCCGGGGTAAAGAATTGTTTTACCGACCCAGTTTCTGCTTTTTTTGGTGTGGCTTTGGGCTTTGAAGGTTTGCCCATATTTTTTCTGTTGTTTTCTTCGTGTTGTTTTGAGTTTTCGTTGATTTGCGGGAGGGAAAGGCAGGAGCTCTGCTAAAACGCGTCCGCCATGTAACGACGACGCTCCGCCCCCCTCGCCACTGATAGACCTCTGCTGGATGGGGACAGAGAGAGAGAGAGAGACAGAAAAAAGAAAGAAAGGGGGAGGGGGAGAGAGAGAGAAGGAAAAGAGCTGGCACAGGCACTTACCCCAGGCCCAGCAGCAGCAACCTTTCAATCTTACACCAGCCGCATGCAAAAGCAGGCCCTTCAGTAAGAGCTTAGTCCCTCGTTAATCTCTGGGCGGGGCTCTCCTGTCTTAAAGGGGAAATGTCTGGTGAGGCTTTTCACTGCAGGCTCTTCAGACATTTCCCTTTAAGAGGCCTGGAAGGGAGAGGGCCCGGCAGGCTCCGACATTCCCCTCCTGTTGGCAGCCATTGCCTCCCCCCGGTGGCCAGTTTTGAAAAAGCGGGGGCGGAAGCATGAAAAATCGGTGTTTCCCCCGCCCTACTGGGGGACTTGGCAGCCCTAGTAATAATAGTCATGAAAAGACACAATTTAAAAGTGGTAACCACAGTAAAATCTCACCCAGATTAAATTTCCATATCAGTATCAAAAACAAAATATGGCACGAATAACATGAAAATTAAAAGAAACTCTACAAAAGGGGGTGGTCTTTGTGCGTGTTTGTGTGTGTGTGTGTGTGTGTGTGTGTGTGTGTGGTATCTGATAAATAAAGTACTCCACCAATCTGGAATAGTGCGCACACACACTCAGATGTCACAATCTCTAGTAGAGGCCAAGTGTTCAAGATATATCTGCTTTTACCCCTTTTGTTATTATTTTTGGCAGTCTCATTTAATGTTAATAAAAAGCAAATTTGCTTATTTTCCAAAAAAAGGAGGTAATATTTGTTCATGTCTTGTGGCTCTCAAACATATGATGTTTATTCTATGCGGTTCTTACGCTGAACAAGATTGACCACCCCTGTTCTAGGTGGCTCTTATGCTGAGCAAGTTTGCCCACCCCTGATCTAGGGTTTCCAAGGCTGGCTTTGGAAATTCCTGGAGCTATGGGGTCGGTACCTGGGGGGCAGAGTTTAGGAAGCTCAGGGGGAATATGATGTCACTCTGGGACTCCAGTTCCTTTTAGACTCTATGGGGTGCCAAAGTTGCCATTTCCTCCAGGGGAGCTGATCTCTGTAGTCTGGAGATTAGCTGTAATTATGGAAGAGCCCAGGCCGCACCTGGAAGTTGGCAACTCTAAACCCATCGTAACTTCAGAAGAAGAAGAAGAGGAGATTGGATGTACACCCCACCCTTCACTACCCAAAGGAGTCAGAGCAGTTTACAATCCCTTTCCCTTCCCCTTCTCTTCCCCACAACAGACACCCTGTGAGATACGTGGGGCTGAGAGAGCTCTCTCGAAAACTGCCCTTGAGAGAACAGCTCTGAAAGAATTAATTACTGACCCAAGGTCACACCAGCAGCTGCGTGTGAAGGAGTGGGGAATCAAATCCAGTTCTCCCAGATTAGAGCCCATGCTCTTAACCACTACACCAAACTGGCTCTCTTACCAGATCTCCCTGCCTGAAAAAGGTGAAGAAGTACTTTACAATGCAGCTGTGGATTTTTTTGTGGTATCCTCTTTATTGGTACATACAAAAATATTTTTCAGTAGACACAAACACATTTAACAATAGAAACCTTACCAAAGCCAACCTACGCATTCAGAAATAGCACATGGTAGAGTCCCCCCGTGATGCATCTAGAATGCTCCATTGTGTGACTGAAACCCCCCCCCCCCCCCGAAAACTATCTCATCAAGGAGCAGGCCCAGGTGGTTCTTTTTCATCTGCTAAGTGTCCCTAGGCAGGGAATTTTCAACACCAAGGAGAAAAAGCCCAGCAGGAACTCATTAGCATAATAGGCGACACCCAACAGCAGACACTCATTAGCATATTAGGCCATACCCCTGACCGCACAGCGCCCTCCCAGGATCGGCTTCCCCATTTGTCCCACAGCTTGCAGGGCGCATGGGGAACCCAAGGGAAGGAAGGGAGTTTCTGGATCAGCTTTCCCAGGTGCCCCACAGCTGTGGGAAACCTGAGGAGGGGGAAGGCAGTTAAAACTTCCCTCCCTGGATCAGCTTGGCTTCCCCAGGCACCCTACAGCTTGCAAGGCACCTGGGGAACCCAAGGAGAGGGAGGCTGTAGGCGTGGCCAACTCAGAAGCCAGCCGGAACTCCGTTCCTGTGCGTTCCTGCCCAAAAATAGCCCTGTATCTTATAGTATTATTATTGTTATTATTATACAGATTTGTATTACTTATAGTGTTTAATATTTTGAAATAATATTTTTGCGCGGTGTGTTTTGGTTTCTGCTTGTCCACTGTGGTCCCTTTATATTGTGTTAATCACCACATCACACTGTGGTGAGTTCCAGTAGTTAATCACATGTGATTTTTTTTTTATAAGTGAAGGATTTCTTTCTGGCCTCTCCTGAGTCTGCTTTCACCCTGGCTGGTTGGGAACCAGCTCTGACACCAGGCAACATCCACTGGGCACCACTCTCTCCTCTGTGCATACAAATGTTCTTGATGAAATCTGTGACAGGACAAAGGAACTCCTATTGTGTCCAGTTCAATGAACACATCAGAGTTTGTAGATTGTTTAGTTTAAAGTTAATGGCTCATCTCTGCGCTCAGGAACAAATGCAGCCACTCTGGCAACAGCTGACCTCTCACAGATGCACTTCTTTGCCTGACTGGTGGCAACTTTAGGGGGGGAGGGGAGCGACAGAAAGTTCTCCTCTTCAGGAATGAGTGGAGTTGTTGCTTAAGGTTACGTGCACTGAATTTCATGTTAGGGTTGCTGGTCCCCCAGTGGAAGTGGGGCATCCTCCACATCCAGTTCCCCTTCCCCATCACTGCTCTTGGGAGAATTTTTTTTTTACAAATGGCCATTGGGCCTATGGTATCATGTCACTTCTGAGAGAAACCCAGATGTGACATCACACCTCTTTAGAAATAGCTGGAAACTGTATGGTGAAAACCACAGGGCTTTCCTTGATTCCTAGAGAGGCATGACATTGCTTCCAGGTTCTTCCCCCAGAAGTGATGTCACACTGTCACCACTGTCTGCCCATTCGACCCCCCTCCCCCCAGTCTCCAACTGCTTACCAGGGCAACCCTATTCCACACTGATAGAGCTGCCTTCTACTGGGGCAAGAGTAAGCCCTTCTCTCTATAACATTTTGGACCAGGACAGAAAAAACAGAAGTCTGCAGATGTGCTTGTGGAGATTGCTAGGAGAGTATGAGAAACTGCCCTAACCTGGGATAGATTCGTCCAGCTGGCAAGCGGTTTGGGCAGAGAAAGGTTATTCTGGCCCTCTGCTAACCAAGATCATTTTTAGCTGGATGTTAGATAGCTAGCTGATTGTTGGGAAATGATTTTGGAGTCTTATAAATATGGGAAGCTGAACTGATGTGAAATGTCGTCTTCGAAGATGCTCCTTGCCTGTACCCCTGCTTACTTTTGGTAAGGCATTTGAACGGGTTCAGATTATCGTTCTCCTTTATCTAAGTAAAATTAATGGATGGCATTAGTATATTGTTTTGTCAGTGTTAAATGTGTAAATGGTTATGTTTTAATAGAAAGGCAATATGGAGGCAAGACTCTCTACTCTTAATATCTTTGCTTCTGCACTATACTCCAAATGAACCAAAACATTACTGAAGTTTACCTCTTGCAAGGAGATTATCTGGTATAGGAAAGCTAATGAGATGCCTAAGACTTCTTAGGTACATGCCTATGTCTGAATCAGGCCTGACCAGAGTCATCCAGAACTCTCTGTGTGCAAAGCATGCGCTCCAACAGTGAGTTATGGCCCTTTTGAGTAAAAGCAGAGGTATTGTGTGGTGGATTTTTCCTCGTGATTTTTCCTCCTTCTGCCTTCTACAACAACAGACCACTGGTCCAACTGGAACACAGTACTGTCTTCTCTCACTGTGCATTTCAGCTAAATGACTTTTTCAGATCTCCCGATATGTCCGTCAAAGAGCATTCCTCTCAGCCAGTGACAACCGGCTGGTGATCCCTGGCCAGAAAATCATCTGGCTATCCTTGACCAGGGACAGGGCCTCTCCGGCCCTGGCCCCAACCTGGTGGAACTCTCTGTCCAGTGAGACCCGGGACCTGCAAGACTTGAAACAATTTCACAGGGCCTGCAAGACTGAGATGTTCCACCAGGCATAGCGACGGCTTGAAGATCACCGACTTCCATTCCTGTGTTTTTTTCTTCCCTCCCATGTTCCTTCAGATGGTTACCATCGGCAATGCATATTTTTAAATGCACCCAATACTGATTCATTGTTTTTAATATTGTAAACTTAAATTTTAACCATTTATTATGATGCAACCCGCCCTGAGCCCTGCTGTGCAGAGAAGGGTGGGATAGAACTCAAAAGTAATAAATAAATAATTAATAAATAAGAGATCCCTTTTGGAGGGGGGCTGACTCTGGGATCTTCTCCATGAAAAGCATGCATTCTTGTGTGCTATAATCTGCTGCCCCTGATGGCATGCCACATTAAGCAGGCAGAGAAGAAGGGAGGTGGGCTTCCATTCCCTTGAACACCTCAAACTATTCACAAACAAGAAATATGCAAACCATCTATCTAGGGCAGGGGTGGGCAAACTGTGGCTCGGGAGCCGCATGCTGCTCTTTCACATATATTATGTGGCTCCCGGCAGGGCGCCTGGGAAATTAAATATCATTAGCAAACAAATATCATTGGACAAATTAATATCATTATCAATATCTGCTTTTACCCCCTTTGTTATTATTTTTGGCAGTCTCATTTAATATTAATAAAAAGCAAATTTGCTTATTTTCCAAAAACAGGAGGTAATATTTCTTCCTGTCTTGTGGCTTTCAAACATCTGATGTTTATTTTATGTGGCTCTTACGTTAAGCAAGTTTGGCCACACAGCAGGGGGTTGAAGAGAATGGTTTGATGGTCGCTGGCCCGCCTCGTTAGCCAGCCAACCATGGCGGAGCTAAGCAAGAGCGGTTTTGAGTTTATTCTGATATGGAAGTCAGTGGGCGGTGGAGGGGTCCGCATCCCTTGAGCGCCTGAGCCCCACCCCCAAGCCCCCCTCAGATGAATGAAACTCTCCTGCCACCCTCCTCCCACTTAGCTCCATGAAACGTTGCTTCTGGGGGAAAGAGTATCACAAGGAATGAAGTGAAGGGGGAGGTCTGCAATAGGAAGGAGGAATCAGTGGAAACTAGCCACTGAGTTTGGAATCAGCCCACTACCTATTATTGCCCCAGAGTATTTAAAGTCTTGGGTGACTTGGTACTGAATTTGAGTATGTGGTTTTTATTATTATTCCTTGTATGCCTGTCTAAGATCTTATAGTAAACATCATTTATAGAAACCGCTTTGCTTCACGCCTATTTACTGAGAACTACCGGGGAGGTGGGACCTTGGTATAGTTGGCAAGAACCCGTTATTGTGCCGATTGCTAAACGTAA